>CAKXYN010000008.1:7197000-8501000 GCA_935064755.1 Tragelaphus eurycerus | reverse complement strand
CATGTGTTTTTTGTTGATGTGACGTGTCACATTGTTTGATTTGCATATGTTAAACCATCCTTGTGATCCTGGGATAACTCCAGCTTGGTTGTGGTGTATGATCTATGTGTTGCTGAATTCAGCTTCATAATATTTTGCCGAGAATTTTTGTATCTATATTCGTCCAAGACATTGGTCTATAATTTTCTTATAGTGTTTTTGCTTTTGGTATCAAGAGTGATGGTAGCTTCATATTGATAGAATGGCTTTGGGAGTGTTCCCTCCTCTTGTCTCTTTTGAGAGAGTTTAAGAAGGAGTGGTACAAGTTCTTCTTTGTGTGTTAGGTAGAATTCTCCAGTAAAGCCATCTAGTCCTGGACTTTTGTTTGCAGGGAGGCTTTTTTTGTGTGTGTGTGTTTTAAATTACAGATTTATTACAGAATTTTTCTTACAGATTCTACTTATTGGTCCGTTCAAATTGTCTCTCTTCTTAATTGAGTTTTGGTGGGCTGTGTTTCTAGAAAGTTGCCCAAAGTTGCCCATTTCTTCTAGATTGCCCAATTTATTGGCATATGATAATTCTCTTAGATGGTTTTTTTTTTTTTAATTTCTGCAGTATCCGTTGTTATTTTCCTCCTTTTCCCCCTCTTATTTTATTTATTTAGGTTTTCTCTCTTTTCTTGGTGAGCTGGGCCAGAGGTTCATCAATTTTGTTTACCTTTTCAAAGAATCAACTTTAAGTTTTATTGATTTTTTTTCTATTTTTTAATCTCTTTTTTATTTTCCCTTTCATCTTCATTATATCTTTGAGATAACTTTAGGTTTTGTTTGCTCTTTTTCTAATACTTCCATTGGAGAGTTTTATATTCAAGTATTTGTAGACTATAATACACTCTCAAGATGTTAAAGATCAAAATACTCAGAGATAATAAAAAAAATTTGATTTTAGATGATGGAAAATTTCCAGCATTATCTTGCATCCATTTAATACATAGGAGGAAAAGGGACTGCGCTAATGGCTCAAGGATAAAGAACCCGCCTGTCAGTGCAGGAGACTCAGTTTTGATCACTGAGTCGAGAAGATCCCCTGGAGAGGGAAGGGGCAACCCACTCTGGTATTCTTGCCTGGGAAATCCCATGGACAGAGGAGCCCGGCTGGCTGCAGTCTATGGGGTCGCAAAAGCCAGACACAACTTAACAACTAAACAACAACAACAACAAAAGACCATTGTACATGTAAATAATACCAAATAGAAAAGCAACTTGGATATTAAGAAGTACTGTACTAGCCTTTATATCACACAGCCTTTTTAGGCCACCTTCAGATATCACACATTAAATTATATGCTTTGGCTTTCCACCTAGCTCTTCTCATCAAAAGAGAATGGATGTAAGTCTGGTCTAGATCAATAATGATATTCTCCAAAACCACTCGCTAAAGCTACTTCTTGTCTGAATATGTTTTTATCTTAACCTTAAACTGTGATAGGGCAATTTCATTGGTTTCCTGGTGGAGCATACAGGTATAACTGAAAGACACTGATATTTACAGTCTGAAACTGTTTGCTGGTGGAGCATACAGGGATAACTGAAAGACACTGATTCATAGTCTCAAGTTAAACTATCATCAATCTCACAAAGCATATTAGAAGAATAAGCTACCTAGCCATACAAGAGTTTACTGAAGTATTGTGCTATAAAGAGTCTATCAACAAAGGCAATTTTTGAGAGGATGGGGTACTTAGGTTGTTATTTCAGTTTCTGAAAAAGTATTTTGAAATAACATCTTTGCGATGGCTACAGGATTTATTGAGTACAGGAGGTACAACTAGTAACTGGTTACTAGTCTAAGCCTCTGACACTGATGTGATTCAAGTAGAAGTGATGTCAGATGTAATGTCTTATCCTTTCCTGCAGTATTTAAAGAATTAAAATGGCTTGTTAAACCTTTAAGTAAATGAGGGCAGGACCAGCAGTGTTCACTGTGTGGTTGATTCTGTGTGACTTGAGCCGGCTGGATACTTTACTTAGTTTCATCTTCATGTGATCTGAATTAGCTGAATGACCAGACATCATCTCTTCTAACATATTCATTTTAAAGAGTGGGAAACCAACATTGAGATTAACTTGTTGAAGTAATCTACTTCTCTCTTTAAAGAGGTGAACCTCAGATAAAGTTTTCCTGATCTAACCCATTTCTCTACACTGGATAAAATTGCTCCCAGCTCCACTTTTAACCACATCTTTTGTGGGTTGAATTGTGTCCCCTCAAAAAATATTTTGCATTCCTAACCCCATGAACCTATGAATGTGACCTTATTTGGGAAAAGAGTCATTGCAGATGTAATTACTTAAGCCAAAGTTATACTATTAATATAGAGTGGGTCCTTAACCGTGTGACTGGTGTCCTTATAAGAAGGAGAGTTTGACACAAACATAGAGGGAAGATAGCCACATGAAGACAGGGTCAGAGATTAGAGTTACACTGCCACAAGCCGAGGAACACTTGAGGCTTCCCGGAGCTGGACCAGGTAAGGAAGGATCGTCCCATAGAGGCTGTAGAAGGATGTGGCCCTGCCAACACCTTGATGCCAGTCTTCTAAAGTGGGAAGGCAGTTCATTTCTGTTGCATTAAATGTGTGGTGCTTTGTTACAGCAGCCCTAGGAAATTAATACAACATGTAAAAATTAATACTAAAAAAGCAAAATGGCTGTCTGGGGAGGCCTTACAAATAGCTGTGAAAAGAAGAGAAGCGAAAAGCAAAGGAGAAAAGGAAAGATATAAACATCTAAATGCAGAGTTCCAAAGAATAGCAAGAAGAGATAAGAAAGCCTTCTTCAGTGATCAATGAAAGAAATAGAGGAAAACAACAGAATGGGAAAGACTAGGGATCTCTTCAAAAAATCAGAGATACAAAGGAACATTTCATCAAAGATGGGCACGATAAAGGACAGAGATGGTGTGGACCTAACAGAAGCAGAAGATATTAAGAAGAGGTGGCAAGAATACACAGAAGAACTGTACAAAAAAGAGCTTCAAGACCTAGACAATCATGATGATGTGATCACTGACCTAGAGCCAGACATTCTGGAATGTGAAGTCAAATGGGCCTTAGAAAGCATCACTACGAACAAAGCTAGTGGAGGTGATGGAATTCCAGTGGAACTATTCCAAGTCCTGAAAGATGATGCTGTGAAAGTGCTGCACTCAATATGCAGCAAATTTGGAAAACTCAGCAGTGGCCACAAGATTGGAAAAGGTCAGTTTTCATCCCAATCCCAAAGAAAGGCAATGCCAAGGAGTGCTCAAACTACCGAACAATTGCACTCATCTCACACGCTAGTAAAGTAATGCTCAAAATTCTCCAAGCCAGGCTTCAGCGATATGTGAACCGTGAACTTCCTGATGTTCAAGCTGGTTTTAGAAAAGGCAGAGGAACCAGAGATCAAATTGCCAACATCCGCTGGATCATGGAAAAAGCAAGAGAGTTCCAGAAAAACATCTATTTCTGCTTTATTGACTATGCCAAAGCCTTTGACTGTGTAGATCACAATAAACTGTGGAAAATTCTGAAAGAGATGGAATACCAGACCACCTGATCTGCCTGTTGAGAAATCTGTATGCAGGTCAGGAAGCAACAGTTAGAACTGGTCATGGAACAACAGACTGGTTCCAAATAGGAAAAGGAGTACGTCAAGGCTGCATATTGTCACCATGTTTATTTAACTTATATGCAGAGTACATCATGAGAAATGCTGGACTGGAAGAAACACAAGTTGGAATCAAGATTGCCGGAAGAAATATCAATAACCTCAGATATGCAGATGACACCACTCTTATGGCAGAAAGTGAAGAGGGGCTAAAAAGCCTCTTGATGATAGTGAAAGTGGAGAGTGAAGGGGTTGGCTTAAAGCTCAACATTCAGAAAACGAAGATCATGGCATCTGGTCCCATCACTGCATGGAAATAGATGGGGAAACAGTGGAAACAGTGTAGACTTTTTTTCTGCTAAAATACTGCAGATGGTGACTGCACATAAATAAAAACGACTCCTTGGAAGGAAAGTTATGAGCAACCTAGATAGCATATTCAAAAGCAGAGACATTACTTTACCAACAAGGTTCCCTAGTCAAGGCTATGGTCTTTCCTGTGGTCATGTATGGATGTGAGAGCTGGACTGTGAAGAAGGCTGAACGCCGAAGAATTGATGCTTTTGAACTGTGGTGTTGGAGAAGACTCTTGAGAGTCCCTTGGACTGCAAGAAGATCCAACAGTCCATTCTGAAGGAGATCAATCCTGGAATTTCTTTGGAAGGAATGATGCTAAGCTGAGACTCAGTATTTTGGCCACCTCATGCGAAGAGTTGACTCATTGGAGAAGACTCTGATGCTGGGAGGGATTGAGGGCAGGAGGAGAAGGGGACGACAGAGGATGAGATGGCTGGATGGCATCACTGACTCGATGGATGCGAGTCTGAGTGACCTCCGGGAGCTGGTGATGGACAGGGAGGCCTGGCGTGCTGCGGTTCATGGGGTCGCAAAGAGTCGGACACGACTGAGCGACCGATCTGATCTGATGGCCTTGTGTGAAGATACCATGTTTATGCCATAGCCAGTAGCCAGATTTCAGCACTCTAGGCAGCAGGTGATTTGTAGTATTGGGTTTTATTGATTGAACCAGAAGGTCTGATGCTTTCATAAACTGCACCTCTGAAATCTTCATACTAGAAACAGTTAACCTTTTAATAGCTTTAATACATACTTTTAAATGCTTATATAATTAATTCTATTGGACATTCTATTTTTAGTGACGAAAATGTGGACACAGCTTGGTGGATATACATATTGGCTCAATGTTTGAAAAGGTCTGATTACTCTAGATTGCTTTCACAGTCCGAGAGCTGCCAACAAGGAAGTAGCTCTTCTATGTAATTGTTACAACTCTCATAGGAGTTGTCTCTACTTCTGTTTTAATAGCAATATTAATGATTATAAAGGGTGTACCTATGTATGAGTGACCAGGGGGACTTCATTGTAGTGAAGCATACTGTGGTTTACCCAGTTTATCTAATAAATGGCTCCAGAGCTTCTGTGTTCAGAATAGAGTGGGGAATAGCATTGACATTGCCTTCCCTATAAGTATATGACTTAACATGAGCAGTGAGTTCATCACTGGAATAATTTCTGTTTAATTACAGTGGTGACAAATGTTATGAACATGAGCACAAGCTGGGATGGGGAAGTTACATATAACCTGAACTGGCTGGAGGAGAAAATCAGTCAGAAAGGCATTTGAGGAACTGATACAAACTCTGTTTCTGACAAGTGAGTAGGAAGCTCTCAGCCCTCACCTCATCCATCTGTAAATCCTGTGAGTGCTCCTTCAGTCTGGATCTTTAATCCAACCTTTTCATTGCCAGTATTGCTAATACTGTGAGGCTGTTGCAATACCATCACCTCAGCACTTGGGCTATTTTATTTTTTTTTTTTTTTTTTTTTTTTGGGCTATTTTAATATGATCCTGTTTCTTTCTTCCATCCTTACACTGTTTTTATCACAGCAGCCAGACTCATTCTTTAAAACTATGACTCAGACCATGTCCGTCCTCTCTCCAATAGCTCCCATGATTTCCCAAACTGGAATAAAATCCAGAACCCTTACAGTGGTTGATGGTTGATAAGCCACCCTTCTGACCTCATCTCCAACTGCCCTCTGCCTCTCTCCCTCTGCCTCCCTCCCTTTGTTCCAGCTGCACTGGCCACCCTGCTCTACCATGATATCCACCGAGAGGTTTCAATTTGGCTGTTGGTTTTAGCTTTTTGTCCTTTTTGTTGTTGTTGTTTGGAAAGCTCTTACCAAGACAGCTGATCAGCTCACTCATGCATTTCATGTCTCTGTCAGTTGTGACCTTTTTAGAAGGTCTTTCTTGGCCATTCAGTAAAAAAATGACAACTCCCTGGTTTCCCTGTTATTCCCTGCCTGTCTCACTTAGTTTGTCTTAGTTCCCCCCCTCGCCATAGAATTTAGCACCATTGAAAAGCTTTCCCTTTGTTGCATGGGGTAGGATGGGGGTATTGGAATGACCTGGACAGGCAGCTGTATTCATACAATGTGGATAGGAGCTTCTCTTGTTGAAGGAGTTGAAAGGCCCCTGTGAAGGGAGAACTCTGAGCAGGGGGCAGATGGGAAAGGAAAAGTAGAGGTAGGCAGGACCAGATCATGGGGGCCACTGAGGGCACATTAGAATGAGGGTCCCAAGCCTGAGAGAAACATGTAGCCACTGACAGTTTTCAATGGGGGAGTGACGATGCATGTACATACTAAGACCCTTGCTGCTTGTGTGTAGAGAATGGTTGGGAAATGATAAGTTTGTAGCAGTCCATTCCGGTGATCTGGATGGGGGGTGACATGTTCTAGATCATTAGGTTTACCTGAAGAGAGGGATGGTGGACAAGGTTGGGGACACTGGGGAGACTATCGAGACTTCTCCTGAAGGAGCAAGGGTATAGGGGTGTGGCTCTTGCTCAGCCTGGGATCTTGAGTTGGAGTAGGTTTATGAATATTGAAACTAGAGGCTGGAAGAGCAGACCATGGATTCTGTTTTAGATACGTGGTCTTTATACTACAAACCTTCTCACAGCCAGACCCATTTACCTAATACCCTTGTTAACATTGCTACTCACATACTTACAATGCAGCTCAAAGCTTAGCATGTGGCCTGGACATGGTGTTTGAATTTGTGGAAAAGATCTTCCAAGAAGAGGTATAAGAAGGAATCACGTGGGAGCCTGGACTGATTCCTGAGATGTTCTAACTTGTAACAGAAATCAGGTGGAAAAGAAAAATTCCCAGAAGATGGCCCTGTTCTCCTTGGAGATTCATTCTGATTAATTTTTGACAGATGAACAAACAGATGCTGAGAACAGGGAGGCAACTTGCCTGATCTCCTGGGTAGTTGGGCAGTGAGATTAAGCAGTCTTTCTGGATTGGGGTAGAGTAAGAGAAGGCAATGGCACCCCACTCCAGTACTCTTGCCTGGAAAATCCCATGGATGGAGGAGCCTGGTGGGCTGCAGTCCATGGGGTCGCTAAGAGTCGGGCACGACTGAGCGACTTCACTTTCACTTTTTCGCTTTCATGCATTGGAGAAGGAAATGGCAACCCACTCCAGTTTTCTTGCCTGGAGAATCCCAGGGGCAGGAGAGCCTGGTGGGCTGACGTCTATGGGGTCATGCAGAGTCAGACACGATTGAAGTGACTTAGCAGCAGCAGCAGCAGCAGGAGTAAATAAGTCAAAATAAGAGGTTTTTGAACTTTTAGCAGAGTGTTTATGTCATATTACCACTTGGACAAAAGTCTCATATATGTTCCTACCTTCTTCCATGTGAAATCTATGTCTGCTCCCATTTAGAAATACTTAGGAAAGGTACTTCCATTAATATTTTTTTTCAGAAACCTCACCTCTGTATCCTTGTGACACTAAAAATTTACTATGTGGTGCAAGGTGGTTTTAATTTTTGAATTCATTCTCTTTTTCCTCCCCTCCTATCTCCTATCTTCCTCCCTCTCTCCCTCTCTCTTTCCTTTTCTCCTTAGATTGGGATCTGTACTCCTGTGTCTGCAGCTTTTAACAGTTAGTATGCAATACATTGCTGATAGACATGCATGTAAATAGAATATGCAGAATGCAACAGAAGTGCATTTTTAAAAAGTTTAATCCTAGAGACCTTTCAGTGTGTTCTAAGGGGAGCTATAATTCTTTGTGTTCTGGACAAAGAATAGATTCAGAGCATTAGCATTCTGCTCCTCACAGTAGGGGGGACATTTTGCAGTAAATTATACTCATCAGCGCTCCCATAGACCCTTGCGAACAAGGCTCACTGAGCCCTTACTTGGAAGTTGCTGCTACCAGCTTTATAAGGGAGGCAGGAACTAGTTAAGACAAACTGCAAACCATGAATGTGGATTCTATAGGGGACCCGCCCGATCAATGTTAGTAGAGCCCCTAAATCTGCTCAAAAGAACTGTTATCTCACCTCTTTAGAGTTATCACAGAATTTTAAGTTAGTACTTCAATGCCCTATACAAAGAGTTTAAGTCCTTTGCTCTTCCCCATGAACATTTTCATCAAAATGTACTTGAGCTCCAATTGCTTGGTGAAAAATAGGTCACTGCTAGTCATGTTTAGCATTCTTCTTTCTTCCCCTTTGGGATAGAATCTGCCTTCAGACTATTTTTCACACAGAATAAGGATTAGTGCCTCTTTATCAATGTTGTCCATATCCCCCCTCAGTGTACTTTATTATCACTGCTAGAAGGTGCTTCTCTGAGTTGTAGAGCTGTTAAAAAAAAAAAAAAAAGTCAAGCTCCCCAAAGCCAGGGAAAATTGAAATGTCACTCTTTACAAGGAGTTTTAGGAGGGAGACTAAGTGTTTACTTCGATACAGACCATCCATTCTAGGGCCCAGTTTAGAAACTTTCAAAATCAATTTTAAATCTTTTCTTTACAGCTTTCACATCCCTTCAATATCATCCTTTTTTTTTTTTTTTTTTATGAGATTGCCTTGGCCAGGCAGCCCAGGCTGGGGTGGGGTGGGTTGGTGGGGGCGGTCAGAGGGACGCTGGTGGTTGATCTGTTGTCCAGGCTCGGTCACTCCTGTGCCCGCAGCTCTGCACACCGGCCCGGCTGCCACCCGCCTGCTGCCCGCCTGCCCCAGATGAACTGAGCCTGCCTGCTGTTTGGCAGACATTTCCCTTTGTTTGTGCTCCTTGTGTTGCTCTAATAACCCTCCTCAAGGCCAAATTAGATTTATATGGAAGGAGAAGGCAGCTAGAGGCTTCAGAATGACTATGCTAATTAGAAACCAAAATATAAACAGCAACTCCACATGGATGTATTAAATAGGCCAGCATTCTCCACAGCAAATCAAATTAAGAGAAATCCCATTATCTTGCTCAGGGCTTCTGCATTTTTTTCCTGACTGCCTGTTTTCCTGTTCGAATAGGACAAGGGCATGAATATATTTCATTCTAGGTCTGGTTCTAAACTACAGTCTCTTTCTCCCTCACCCCAAACTACAATGATTCCAAATCATTATTCACAATTATAGCAAACTCATTTTTAAAAACATCCACTGTAAGTTTATATACCACCCTCTAAAGATTTTAGGCTTTGATGCAGCCTCAAACATTTCATTTATTTTCACTAGCTTGGCTTCATTGTTAACTAGTTACCACAAAGTATTCTAAACAGACTTCTGGAAAGTCCATGGATCCTATGAGAATTTATGATTATCTGTTACAGGAAATGAATATTCCATCCCTTAATTTCTAACCCTGTGCAGTCAGGCTGATGCTACAAAGGAATGTGAAACAAAAGTAACCGGTCTCCTCCTTTAAAATGAACCAGTACTAGCTGTCAGAAAGTTTTTAGGAGCTCAGTATTACAGGTGGCAAAGCAGGTAGGAAAAATAGTCACTTTTGCAGTGAAAAGTTGCTGAGCTAGTGATGGAGGAGGCATTGGAAATGACAGGTTTTCTCAGAGGCCGGGGAAAGAGAAGGCAGGTCTCCGTTAGCCAATGGAAAAACTTTTTATGTACAAGTGAAAGTGAAAGTCGCTCAGTTGTGTCTGACTCTTTGCGACCCCATGGACTTAGTGTATGGAATTCTCCTGGCCAGAATATTGGAGTGGGTAGCCTTTCCCTTCTTCAGGGGATCTTCCCAACCCAGCGATTGGACCCAGATCTCCCACATCGCAGGCTGATTCTTTACCAGCTGAGCTACAAGGGAAGGCAGGTACACCGAAGCTTGGAGAATCATGGCTCTGGTCTTTCAACTTTTAAAAAATTGTATTTATTTTTAATTGAAGGATAATTGCTTTATAGTATTGTGTTGGTTTCTACCAAACAGCAACATGATCTTTCAACTTTTTATGAACATAAAATTTTCGCTACTCATAGCTTTTCATTTAGTACTATATGACAAGTCCTCTAATGATACGACACTGAGCAAGCTGGAAGTGCCTGAGGCAGGGATATGGTGCTGCAGGAAGATAAACCCCAAGAAAACCAGCAGGGGACTGAGACACTGGAACTTCAAGGCAGCCAGAACAGCAGAGGTGCTCCTTCAGTTGAGTTCCTGTAGAAGAAATCATGAAAGTACATTTTCCACCCTACTTCTGGGCCAAGTTCATCATGGTCTGATCAACTCCTTTCCTGCTGTGTGAGAACTCCAATTCCTTTCTTTTTGAAAAGAAGTCACACCCCAATTTTGCAAGTCAGAAGCAAACCAATCTATTGTAACCAGAAAGGAATAAGGGATTGTGGTTAAAGAAAGTAGTGGGGAGGGCAAGCACCTTGGCAGAAGATGAGAATTCTGGTCCTCAGGATTAAGTAATGACGGCCATCCCTTCACAACAGCATATATAGACCACTCTTCTGTTTTACTTGATGATCCCTTTCTCAGGGCTGTTTCTTCTTACGTAAATATTAAGCCTACTGCTTCTTCTGGGGAAAGCTAAGAAGAGTGAATAGTAGGATTTCAGGTTACATCATGTGTTTCTCTAGGCATGAATACTGTGGTGAGCTGCCATTGCCTTCTCCAGGAGATCTTCCTGACCCAGGGATCGAACCCAGGTCTTATGCATTGCAGGCAGATTCTTTGCCTCCTTAGCTAGATTCACATTACTTAGGGAAAATAAGCTTCTCTAAAAACGCCTCATTTACCTGTCATCTGCTATTCCAGTCAAAGTGAAAGTGAAGTTGCTCAGTGGTATCCGACTCTTTGCGACCCCTTGAACTATAGCCTACCAGACTCCTCCCTCCATGGGATTCTCCAGGCAAGGGTACTGGAGTGGGTTACCATTTCCTTCTCCAGGGGATCTTCCCGACCCAGGGATCAAACCCCGGTCTCCCGCATTCCAGGCAGACGCTTTAACCTCTGAGCCACCCAAGTAAACATTCCAGTGAAGGGCTTAGCATTAATTTTCTTTTGTGGTTTTGTGACAAATACTCTCTCCTCTATCAAAATTTAGTCAAGCTCCCCTGAGCCTTCCTTTAGACTAACTCTTAGCCGTGGTTTTACCATGTTGGGCCTTGCCAGCCTAGTTGCAGCAAGAATCCTGCTAAGTCAGTTTAGGGATAATCCTTTTACCCTGGATGTCTGATCATCCTTGTACCTGATCTAGCTCCTCATCCCCTACAATCTCCCAGATGACAATTGATCACCTGGCCTGCCTTCAGCAAGAATCCTATTAATTCAGTTTAGCAAGAATTCCCCCTTCTTGGTAATTTTCCATCCATCTACTGCTGCCTCCCATAGCCATAAATCCTCAGTTATCTTTACAATATTCTGAGTTGTGTTTCATCTCTCTTCCCCCATGGCAATAGTCTTCACATCTATTGCAAAAATCTTGAGTAAAATCTTCTTTACTGTTTTAAGTGTAAGAATAATTTTTCTAATTCTTGGCAAAAATATTTGTCATTTTATGAGAAAAGCAGTTGAATAAATGAAACATGTTTGACATCTGGCTTACACCAAATTCTGTATATGTATATCATATTGGTATACACATGTATATCATATTGATATACACGTGTATATCAATATGATATACATATGTATATCAATATACATATGTATATCACATATATATCTATACCTATATGTATATACCTATATACATATATATATCAATCAGAAGATTCCTAAAAGAATGTCAAAAGAAGTAATTTTAAATATTTTTTATTACATATTACTACTTTCAGAGTAAAATTCTAATCTGTTAGCAAGTGTACAAAATCTTCTTGATTAGCCCATTTCCTCCAAGCCTCTCACTTTCCACCCAGTTGGAACAGTGTTCCTCCATTTCAACTTTGTGGGCCTCCCTGGTGGCTCAACAGTGAAGAAACTGCCTGCAATGCAGGAGACAGGGCTTTGATCTCTGGGTCAGGAAGATCCCCTGGAGGAAGGCATGGCAACCCATTCTAGTATTTGCCTAGAGAATCCCACATACAGAAGAGCCTGGCAGGCTATAGTGCATAGGGTCGCAAAGAGTCAGACTTCACCACTGAAGTAACTTAGCACACACACATGCACTCCAACTTTAGTCTAAATATCCAAGGCATGCAAACAGGCCATATTAAAAAAACCAAAACCAAAACTGTAGGTATGTGCCACACAACATGAGATCCATTAGGCAAAAATGACTATTATATTTAAATTAAGTCAAGTTAAAATTGCCTCAGTCACAGTAGACACATCTCCAGTGTTCAGTATGTAACTATGACTATTGGCTGTCATATTTGTTAGCACAGATGGAGAGGATTTCCATTATTTATCATCGTTAGAAAATTCTATAGGATAGTGCTGATCTATATAATTCAGGCTTGCAGGAACAAAAAGTGTAGACAGCTCTCATAGCCAGGCTTATATACCAACTTATATTCATTTACTCAAATTTAAGACTTGTTGTGGCACATTCTGTGAATCCTTTCTTGTTTCCCCCAGCACAAATTAATCAACATTTGTTTCTGTTGCTTATACGATATCTTTGGTTTCCTGGCTGTAAATCTAAACCTAATAAACAGAATCTGTTTCTAAATCTATAGGAATAAGCAGATAGAGTGAATGAAGAGTTTTGTCTCTGTAGCATGAGTTTAGCAAAGTACTGGTGACTTTGGGAAAGTTGTATCTTTGGAGAAGGTCCAAATCCTTGGCTCTTTTGCAAGTGTCATGCTGCTGTTGCTGCTAAGTTGCTTCAGTCGTGTCCGATCCTGCGACCCCATAGATGGCAGCCCACCAGGATCCCCCGTCCCTGGGATTCTCCAGGCAAGAACACTGGAGTGGGTTGCCATTTCCTTCTCCAGTGCATGAAAGTGAAAAGTGAAAGTGAAGTCGCTCAGTTGTGTCCGACTCTTAGCGACCCCATGGACTGCAGCCCACCAGGCCCTCCGTCCATGGGATTTTCCAGGCAAGAGTACTGGAGTGGAGTGCCATTGCCTTCTCCATCACAGGTGTCATAGATACTGACAAATTACATATCTCTATTTACAGATACTGAAATTGAGGCTTAGGAGTTAAAAATACCTGCCTTAGCATTGTTGTGAACATTGGTTTAATCACTTAGCACTGTGCATGGCATATAATACTTAATATTTGGTATCATCTAATCTAAATTTTGCATTCCTTATTTTTTTTTAAAAATTATTGGGATATTGGAGAGGAGGTCACATTAGTATTTTATTTAAATAGTCATTTTGATGTTCAAACCGAGATAAGAGTTAGTAATGGGGAAAGGGTGATTTGTTTCTAGCTTGAACTTAAATCAAGCTTTGCTTTAAGACTTGTATCCAAGTTGGACGCAAAGGATGATACTTCATGGTCAGAAAGACTTGTGTTTAAAAAAATTCAAGAGAGATAGATCAAAATTATACTTTAAGCATTAGAAAGGAGGCAATAGTAATATTCTTAATATATTAGACACAGAGTCATTGAATAAAGTCTCAGTGATGCAATAGATGTTCCTTCTTTCAATTTTATCAGTTTGCAAAATTCATGAGGTTAATAAGTATTAAAAATCTCATTACTGTACCATATCAGATAGGGATGTAGCTCGAGGGTGTAATAAACTAGTTCTATTGTTGAAACTCCATCAAAAAGCAGGACTGCACTTACCAGCATTATAAAAACCTCTATATCTCTCTGCATACAACTTTATCTAACAAAAAATATTACATATGGGGCTTCTGAAAACTCACAGTTCGAATCTTGAAACTCATTGACTTCACATATAAAGTTATAGCAGGTGGCTGTTAAGAGTTTGAAAGAGATTCACTGTCAGCAAAGTGCTATTGGTCTAGTTGTAGATATACTGGTAATTTACATCAATAGCCATATTTTGCTTTTTTTTTTTTAAATCTTGTATAACTTTGCTGAAGCAATACTGGTTCCAAGCATTTTGCACAGTGCAACTGTTAACCCCTACTTCCTGTAGAGATTATACATCAATGTTGATAGGGTTTAATAGCTGCCTACTCCTTCTCAGGAAGAAGTGAGGAAGCTTCAGTAGCATTTACTTATATTGACTCTATTAACTTCATGTTCTATTCTTCCTCCAGCTCAACCTGGGAGCCTCCATCACCCTCAGTTAGCTATCAGCTACACTATTGCCCTTCTCAAATGTCACTTTGTTTTAATATTTAATGGATAACTTAAGATAAATTACCCTAGAGATGGATGTGAGGGACCCTACTTGTAAGATACAAATTGGGGGAAAATCCTAAATAAAAATATAAGCTACATTGATAGTATAATGAACTATTTGTTCATCTTCCCTTCAGTTTTTCCAAGTACAGCAGGCAGGGAAGGTAAGTTTGCAAGATATATTGCTTTGCTACCCATGATTTTTTCCTCCTAGAGCACTCATAATTTTCAAGTAGCAGCTCTGTTTCCACCTATGATCTCAAATCGGTTAGGCTCTTATCCCAGGTGATAAATTATAGTTTTGCTAAAGCACTTAGATATCTATTTCCTCAGATTGATATAAGTATGGGGAAAGAAGGTCAGGGAACATGAATCAGTTTTGGCAAATGAACTATATTGCTGTTTAGTCTCTCAGTCGTGTCCAACTCTTTGTGACCGCATGAACTGCAACATGCCAGGCTTCCCTGTTCATCATCATCTCCCAGAGCTCCCTCAAACTCATGTCCATTGAGTCAGTGATGCCATCCAACCATCTTGTCCTCTGTTGTCACCTTCTCCTCCTACCTTCAATCTTTCCCAGCATCAGGGTCTTTTCTAATGAGTTGGTTTTCACATTAGGAGGCAAAAGTATTGTAGCTTCAGTGTCAGTCAATACAATGAATATTCAGGACTGATTTCCTTTAGGACTGACTGATTTGATCTCCTTGCAGTCCAAGAGACTCTCAAGAGTCTCCTCCAGCACCATAGTTCAAAAGCATCAGTTCTTCAGTGCTCAGCCTTCTTTATGTTCCAACTCTCATGTCCATTCGTGACTACTGGAAAAAATATAGCTTTGACTAGATGGGCCTTTGTTGGCAAAGTAATGTCTCTCCTTTTTAATATGCTGTCTAGGTTGGTTATAGCCTTTCTTCCAAGAAGCAAACGTCATTTAGTTTCATGGCTGCAGTCACCATCTGCAGTGATTTTGTAGCCCAAGAAAATAAGGTCTATCACTGTTTCTATTGTTTCCCCATCTATTTGCCATGAAATGATGGGGCAAGCTGCCATGATCTTAGTTTTTTTGAATGTTGAGTTTTAAGCCAACTTTTTCACTCTCCTCTTTCACCTTCATCGAGAGGCTCTTTAGTTCCTCTTCACTTTGTCATTTAGGTGGTATCATCTCCATATCTGAGGTTATTGATTTCTACCAGAAATCTTGATTCCAGCTTGTGCTTCATCCAGCTGAGCATTTCTGCATGATATACTCTGCACAGAAGTTAAATAAGCAGGGTGACAATATATAGCCTTGATGTAATCCTTTCACAATTTGGATCCAGTCTGTTGTTTCATGTCTGGTTCTAACTGTTGCTTCTTGACCTGCATATAGGTTTCTCAGGAGGCAGGTAAGGTGGTCTGGTATTCCCATCTCTTCAGAATTTTCAGCAGTTTGTTGTGATCTACACAGTCAAAGGCTTTGGCATAGTCAATTAAGCAGAAGTAGATGTTTTTTTTCTAGAATTCTCTTGCTTTTTCTATGATCCAACAGATGTTGGCAATGTGGTTCTTCTGCCTTTTCTAAATCCAGCTTGAACATCTGGAATTTCTCGGTTCACATGCTGTTAAAGGCTAGCTTGGAGAATTTTGAGCATTACTTTGCTAGCGTGTGAAATTAGTGCAATCGTGTGATAGTTTGAACATTCTTTGGCATTGTCTTTCTCTGGGATTGGAATGAAAACTGACCTTTCCAATCTATGGCCACTGCTGAGTTTTTAAAATTTTCTAGCGTATTGAGTGCAGTACTTTAACAGCATCATCTTTTAGGTTTTAAAATAGTTCTGCTGGAATTCCATTCCCTCCACTGGCTTTGTTCATAGTAATGCTTCCTAAGGCCCACTTGACTTCTCACTCCAAGATGTCTGGCTCTAGGTGAGTGATCATACCATCATGGTTATCTGAGTCATTATGCTCTTTTTTTGTATAGTTCTTCTGTGTATTCTTGCTTCCTCTTCTTAATATCTTCTGCTTCTGTTAGGTCCATACCATTTCTGTACTTTATTGTGCCCATCTTTGCATGAAATGTTCCCTTGGTACCTTTAACTTTCCTGAAGAGATCTTTAGTCTTTCCCATTCTATTGTTTTCCTTTATATTTTTGCATTGATCGCTGAGGAAGACTTTCTTATCTCTCCTTGCTTTTATTTGGAACTCTGCATTCATATGGATATCTTCCCTTTTCTCCATTGTCTTTTGCTTCTCTTTTTTTCTCAGCTATTTGTAAGGCCTCCTCAGACAACCATTTTGCCTTTTTGCATTTCTTATTGGGATTGTTTTGATCACTGCCTCCTGTACAGTATTACAAACCTCCGTCCATAGTTCTTCAGGCACTCTCTCTATCAGATCTAATCCCTTTATTTGTCACTTCCACTGTATAATCATAAGAGATTTGATTAAGGTCATACCTGAATGGTCTAGTGGTTTTCCCTACTTTCTTCAATTTAAGTCTGAATTTGGCAATAAGGAGCTCATGATCTGAGCCACAGTCAGCTCCTGGTCTTGTTTTTGTTGAATGTATAGAGCTTCTCCTCTTTGGCTGCAAAAAATAAAATCATTCTGATTTCGGTGTTGACCATCTGGTGATGTCCATGTGTAGAGTCATCTCTTGTGTTGTTGGAAGAGGGTGTTTCCTATGACCAGTGCATTTTCTTGGCAAAACTCTGTTAGCCTTTGCCCTGCTTCATTTTGTACTCTAAGGCCAAACTTGCCTGTTACTCCAGGTATCTCTTGACTTTCTAGTTTTGCATTTCAATCCCCTATGATGAAAAGAACATCTTTTTTTGGTGTTAGTTCTAGAAGGTCTTGTAGGTCTTCATAGAACTGTTCAGTTTCAGCTTCTTTGCCATTAGTGGTTGGGTCATACATTTTGATTACTGTGATACTGAATGGTTTGCATTGGAAATGAACAGAGATCATTCTGTCGTTTTTGAGATTGCACTCAAGCACTGCATTTCAAACTATTTTGTTGGCTATGAGGGCTACTCCATTCCTTCTAAGGGATTGTTGCCCACTATAGTAGATATAATAGTCATCTGAATTAAATTTGCCAATTTCAGTCTATTAGTTCACTGATTCCTAAAATATCAATGTTCTCTCTTGTCATCTCCTGTTTTACCACTTCTACTTTACCTTGAGATTCATGGACCTAACATTCCAGGTTCCTTTGCTATGTTGTTCTTCACAGCACTGGACTTTACTTTCACCACCAGACACATCCTCAACTTGGCATTGTTTCCACTTGGCTTAGGTGCTTCATTCCTTCTGGAGCTATTTCTCCACTCTTCTCCAGTTGCATATGGGTACCTACTGACCTGGGGAGTTCATCTTTAAGTATCATATCTTTTTGCCTTTCCATACTGTTCATGAGTTCTATAGTGGATCACTTCCATTTTTACTCAGAAAGGGAAACCTTTCTCAGCAAAGCCCTGGGAGGGATAGACTTTTATTCCTTCCTCATCTTTTCTGCCTAGAAGTCAAATGAGATGCATGGAGGTCATCTTGCTAACATAGGTTTAAAAGCTTGTGGACAAAAACCCGATATTTTAAGGATGAAGGAAAAAAAGCCTGGGCCCATGACATTACCTCTAGAGTTCTATGCGAGAGAAATAAACCTCCATTTTAAAAACACCTCTAAGCTGGGTTTTCCTATAGTGGGAAGCATTCCTGGATGATTCAGTAACTGACAGACATTAGTGTTCTCTCGTGACAAATGATTTTCCGTGGCTAGAACTTTATTTTTAGGATTGGAATCTAGTGGTTTCCACTGTGGCTTGCTGTAAGTAGACAGTAAAACTTTGTTTAAACCATCATTTTAGTAAACTTGGGCTGCTGTTGTAAATTATCAAAGACTGGGTGGCTTAAATAACAGATTTATTTTCTCTCATTTCTGAAGGCTGGAGTCTAAGAACAGTGTGTCAGTGAGGCTGGGTACTGGTGAAGGCTCTCTTCCTGACTTATAGGTGGCCACCTTCTTTCTCCTCACATGTTGGCGGGGGGGGGGGAGAGAGAGAGAGAGAGAGAGAGAGGAGGAGGGAGAGGGGAGGGGAGGGGGAGGGGGAGAGGGAGGGAGAGGGGGGAGGGAGAGGGAGGGGGGGGGGAGAGGGGGGGAGGGGGAGGGAGGAGGGGAGGGAGAGGGGAGGGGAGAGGGAGGGGGGGGAGAGGGGGAGAGGGGGAGAGGGGGAGAGATTTGATGCCCCTTCCTTTTTTTAAGAGCACAAATACCAACACAAGGGCCACATTGTCATGACCTCAGCTGAAAGAGGGAGGGAGAGGGAGAGGGGGAGAGGGGGAGAGGGGGGAGAGAGGGAGAGATTTGATGCCCTTTCCTTTTTTTAAGAGCACAAATACCAACACAAGGGCCACATTGTCATGACCTCAGCTGAACATAATTACCTCTCAAGGTATCATCTCCAAATACCATCATATATGGGAGGTTAGGGCTTCAGTGTGTTTTGGTGGGGCATGCTTAAATCCATGGCAATATGCAATCTACACTATTTTTACTTCTAAGCTCTCAGAGGGCCTTGTATTCATGAGGCATATGTGAAGAAACGTATATATACATCATTTAAATGCTGAGGTTATTCCCTGTGCTGGCTTCATACACTTGTTGGGGCATACATGCCAAGAGGGGACCTGCTCATGCTTATAGAGCTTGCTCTCATCCAGGGCATCGTTGTACTATGTTGCTTCCTTATGAAAGTCAGTCATCCAAATTTTCTTCCTGGCCTCCTGCATTGTTCACTTGGTTCCTTTCTTCATTCTCATTCATCTACCCTGTGGCTAATCACCACCTCTAAGTATATGGGGTATGGATTTCATAGGCCATAGCAAATGAGAACGTGCAACTTTATGTTTTTTTTCAGAACTGACCTCATCTAACTGAGTCCTCAGTAGGTCTGAGATAGACATAAAATATTCTAAACACTTGAAACGAGTCATCATTGTTTCAAGTTGAAACAAGGATAAGTCCAGCATTTTACCTTTCTTCTGCTTTTATTTCCTGCGGCTCTTGACTAAGATGACCAGGGTGCCAGGAGAAATGAAAAAACTCCTAGCAGTGTTTGGACCTCCTGAACAGATGATGCTGCCTGTGCCCTGGCTTGGTCTGCAGTAGGCCTCTGCCTTCCATGTCCTTTTTGCTGGACAACCACAGTGGTATTCTTACTGAGCTCCACACATTGACATTTTAATATGTGCATAATTGGTTCACTGTCTACACAATACATAAGGATGTAAAAATAGGAATTTCATGTCTCCTTCCCAAGCTCTAGCCCTACTACCAGGAGGCAACGACTTAATACTAATTCTATAGTTTGCATCATAGCTTTAAAGCTGAAAAGAAATACAAGAATGAGTGTTTAGACAGGATTTATTGTCTCTGCTGGGAAAGATGAAGAATTTACTAAATTTACCCAACCTCTTATCTCTTCTACCAAATCTGTTAATTATAGTTACATAAAAGATTGTAAATGTCAAAGCTTGATTTAAAAATAAATTATAACTAAGTCTTCCATGCTGTGGTTTATAGATTCATCCCATAGATAATGAATGGCATTTATCATATTATGTAAATATTCTTTTAAAACCAATTATTATGAATGGATTCTTTCAGAAGTAGACAATCTCAGATTATTGAAACATTGCTGCTTTTAGGAGACTTTTCCATGTTTTAAGGTCTAATATAGCCATTAATTTCTTTTTATCTAACTTTTCTGGTTCTGATAACTATTCTCTCCCTCAGACCTAGTGCTGGAACGTTGCTAGACCCAGGGAACACTGCATATCCTGTTTTTTGTCTCTACCATGCCCATACTCTGAGGAACCTTTAAGTGAAAGTGAAGGTCGCTCAGTTGTGTCCGACTCTTTGTGACCCCATGGACTACACAGTCCATGGAATTCTCCAGGCCAGAATACTGGAGTGGGTATCCTTTCCCTTCTCCAGGGGAATATTCCTGACCCAGGGATGGGACCCAGGGATCGAACCCATGTCTCCCGCATTGCAGGTGGATTCTTTACCAGCTGAGCCACAAGGGAAGCCCAAAGGGACCTTTAATAGAGGGACTATTCATAGAACACCTGATTGGGTGTGTCAGTTTGTTCTTATTAGGACCCATTTAAGTCTAGTCTCAGTCAGTCCCTTCAGTTCAGTTCAGTACAGTTGCTCAGTCATGTCTGACTCTTTGTGACCCCATGAATCACAGCACGCCAGGCCTCCCTGTCCATCACCAACTCCCGGAGGTCACTCAGACTCACATCCATCGAGTCAGTGATGCCATCCAGCCATCTCATCCTCTGTCGTCCCCTTTTCCTCCTGCCCCCAATCCCTCCCAGCATCAGAGTCTTCTCCAATGAGTCAACTCTTCATATGAGGTGGCCAAAGTACTGGAGTTTCAGCTTTAGCATCATTCCTTCCAAAGAAATCCCAGGGCTGATCTCCTTCAGAATGGACTGGTTGGATCTCCTTGCAGTCCAAGGGACTCTCAAGAGTCTTCTCCAACACCACAGTTCAAAAGCATCAATTCTTCGGCGCTCAGCCTTCTTCACAGTCCAACTCTCACATCCATACATGACCACAGGAAAAACCAGCCTTGACTAGTCAGTCTGTTGTAAAGATGCAAATCCAAAATTTTCACTCAGAACTTTGATGTACTGAATGCAAAATGACACAACAAAAATGATACATTGTTGTCACTAAAATATCTGTAGAACTGTTACTTACAAAGGCATTTCTTTATGTAGGATGGTATAATTTAGAAATTCCAATAATAATAAAGTTCTCTGTGTTTAGGTATAACTCATATTTTGTTCAATCTAATCAGTATGTGGGGGATCCTTTCCATCAGTTTGCCTTAAATTATATTTTTAAAGCATTATTCAAAGTAACACATTTATGGACTTAAAGTTTGCCAGTGGTAAAAGGCTTAAAAAAAAAAAAAAAAAAAAAAAAAAAAACCAATGATCTCTTTCTCTGCCCTTGTACCTCCTACTCCACTAGTGTGCCCTCACCATTTTATCTGGAATTTACCTATGCAATGATGGTTTCCTTCCTTTTCTTTATCAGTTGGGATACTGTATCTTATTATGGATGTTGATTAGTTAGTCCAGCTTCCTACCTCTGGCCTTCTCATGAGTTTCTCAACATCATTATCAGTCAAAGGAAGATAGCATATGGCTATAAAAATATTGCTCTCTACTGAGCCAGGTAGTATACTATAATGATTCTCTTTTCATACAGTGTTTTTCTATTTATCTATTTTTAAAAAAGTTCAGGTGAGCTGTTGAATACCAACTGATTTTTTTCTAAATGCCAAAATACAAATCCATCAGCTCCCTTTATTTCTCAGATAACTTCCTCTTGTAGCCTCTGTGCTCTGGCACCAATTGAGATTGATAATTCTCTGAGTATAACTTATTACTCATCCAGCATTTTCCTTCTCTGATCTCCAGTGTTTGAGCTTCCATTTTATGAATCATCTATCGTAGTTTTTGCTGCTGTTGTTGTTGTCATTGTTTATAACCTTGATTTGACGGAATCCATCCTCCAGTAGCATCTGAAAAAAGGCACATTCAAGGTATATTTTAGTTCTAGACCTGAAAATGTCTTTTTCAACCTGTATTTCTCTGCCTATAAAAACCACCCATGAAGTATGAGTGTAGAACAATATATATTTTTTTCCCTTGGAAATTTAAGGGCATTGTTCTATTGCCTTAAGGCATCTAGTGTTGATGTTGAGAGTTCTGAAGCTACTCTGATTCTCATCCCTTTTTGTAACTTATTCTCCCCTCCAGAAAATTTTAGGATCTTACTCTCTCTGTTATTTAGTGATGTTAATTTGTATACTTTATGTGCGTTTAAAGGTTAATTGACTGTGTTCATGTTTTTCTCTTACTGATATTAGAACTAACTTCAGGGATAGCATATCAATTTTGATGTTAAAAAAAAAAAAAGAATGAATCTGTGTATATAATCAATACTATAACCAAAAGTAGGGTCTGGTCCACTCAAAAGCCAACAAAGAGACAAGATTGGTGGAAAGGAAAGTTTGCTTTATTTTGGATGCTAGCAACTGGGGTGGCTGGGGGGAGGGTGGACTCTTGTCCAAAGGCCGATTCCTGCATACTGACCAATCAGTGGGCAAGAGATTTTGTAGACAGAGGGAGGGTGATATATGCAGAAATCCTACAGTCAGTTCTGACAGTCATCTTGAAATTGGTCATGTGGTGGTCTGATCAGCATCATCTTGGTTGCTTTAAGTGCTGTTAATCTTCAGTTCTAGGGTCAACTTGTTCCCATTTCTCGAGACCAGTTCTTGGAATTGTACCACTTTATGTCATGGCTACAGTCTGGTCATCATATAGTTAACTTTTACTACCTGGTGGTAGTTTCAATACCTATAAGATCGCTCACAGGATATGGCTCAGAATATTATCTATAGCCCATGTTATTTTCCTTAACAATGAAAAATAATGGTCCATTAAGCTCATTCCAAAGGTACAAGTTGGCAAGTGGAAAATCTTCAATGTGGTTAATGATAGAACAATTTTTAAGCCCCAAATCACATTACATTAATATTGTTAACTAGCATGTTATTATTTAGTGGGTCTTAAAATCAATTTGTAAATCTGCTTTTGTTTTATAATTCCATAAGAAGTCTTCCTATATTTGCTAAGTTTCTACAGGTGTAGGACACCAAAATTTCCTTAGGCTTATATTCACTATATTTATTTTTAAGTGCAGTGTGACTGAACGTGTCCTCCCCAAATTCATATATTGAAGGCCAATTGCCAAATGTGAGAGTATTTGAAGGTGGGGACTTTGGGAGGTCATTAGTTTATAAATGGAATTAGTGGCCCTATAAAAAGATCCCACAGAAGTGTTTGATCCCTTCTGCATGTGAGTGAGGACATAGAGTTCTTACCAGATACCAAATCTGCAACTTCCTTGATCTTGATTTCTCGGCCTCCAAAACCTTGAGAAACAAATAACTACTGTTTTTTTTAGTAAGCTACTCAGTCTATGGTGTTCTCTTACAGCAGCTGAAATAAGACAGTATGTTTTATCAAGAGGGAATTTATTCTTAGCTATAATACTTAGGACATTATAATACATTCAGCATATAAAATGTTTATATGTACATATTTTCATGTATAAATTTAATACTGGATTACTAAAGGAATGTTTCCCATTGATTGAGTCCTCTGAAGTTTGAGAAGCACTCTTATTCCTTATACTTCCATAAATGCTTTCTTTTAACTTCTCATATTTTCCCTCCAGATTCAGAATAGATAAGAACCTTAAAGATTCACTAACATCTTTGTCTCATTCTAATTCTCCTTCTAGGCATGAGTTTCCTCATTGATCAAATGAGAGCATATAGATTCACATCAGAAGAGATAGGGCCAAGGGTGCGAGAGAAACATGTTCTCAGAGGTTATTTGTATTGGTTATTGACCAACCTAGATAGCATATTCAAAAGCAGAGACATTACTTTGCCAACAAAGGTTCGTCTAGTCAAGGCTGTGGTTTTTCCTGTGGTCATGTATGGATATGAGAGTTGGACTGTGAAGAAGGCTGAGCGCTGAAGAATTGATGCTTTTGAACTGTGGTGTTGGAGAAGTCTCTTGAGAGTCCCTTGGACTGCAAGGAGATCCAATCAGTCCATTCTGAAGGAGATCAGCCCTGGGATTTCTTTGGAAGGAATGATGCTAAAGCTGAAACTCCAGTACTTTGGCCACCTCATGCGAAGAGTTGACTCATTGGAAAAGACTCTGATGCTGGGAGGGATTGGGGGCAGGAGGAGAAGGGGACGACAGAAGATGAGATGGCTGGATGGCATCACTGACTCGATGGATGTGAGTCTGAGTGACCTCCGGGAGCTGGTGATGGACAGGGAGGCCTGGCGTGCTATGGTTCATGGGGTCGCAAAGAGTCGGACACGACTGAGCGACTGATCTGATCTGATCTGATTGAGAAAAGGACAGAAATATCCCAGTACAGTGTCCACTGCAGCACCCACGCATGACGGGCAGTGCATATGGTTTTCTGCACTTGGAGAACATCAGGGCATAGAAGAACTATGCCTGCTTTTTTTCCCTACTTAAGTAAGAACAAAGTCTGAGTAAGAATTTGGCTCCCATACAAAAAAGTTAATACAAAGATTGCTTCTCTTCAATAGATTTACTTGACTTAATTTCTTTTGGATCTTCTTATTTGTAGATTTAAGAGCTGAGGCAAAAACTTACCTGGTTGCCAGAGAACTTCCAGAGCATAATCAGCTCTCAACATATTGCTTCTGTCAAAGGAAAAGAGACACAAAAAGTGACAAATGCAGATACAAATGCAGTCTGGATGAAACATAGCATGCTTTTCATATAATGGAAAGGATAGTTGCCTACTTGTATATGCTTCCCTTTACTTCAGTGTTTCGAGTACAAGACAGATTGGGGACCTCTGGGAAATGGGGTTCAGGGTATAAGAACCCCTACTGGCTGTCCTAAATACAGTTACTGGCTAATGTGGATAGAGGCAGGGACCACCCTCTCTTTCATCTTTCCATTGTCTGCCAGGGTGGCATGTAATCTATTCCAGGCATCTGCAACTGGAAGCAAAACATGCCAATTATTTTTATTGATCTAAAGCCTTCATAGGTGGAACACCTTGCCAGGGCAGCATATGGAAATTAAGATAAGGAAATGATTGCAGAGGCATGGAAAGGGCTTCACTATTTAGAAAAGAATGTGTAGGCCTTAAAAAAATGAACAAGCACTTGGTATTCCAGAGCTTAAGATGAGCCAAAGATGAATTATGCAGTTTCTGCAATCGAAATTGATTACTAAGCCTTCGATGAGTCACATGCCTTAGGAATTAAGTACTCCAATCTATTATTGTCAGTATCCTGATCGGTCAACCAGGCTGTGAATGGGAATTTGCATTAAATTGATTTGAGTGTTTTTTCTTGAACTAACATCACTCAATCAAGGGACACATTCAGACAGAGCTAGATAAGTCTGACTGAATTTGATTTGGAAAAGCAGGGTAGCAAGGGATTAGTAGGCAGAATTTAAAAGCACCATAAATCTGGCACTACAGGATGGGCTGGAAGAAGCAGGTGACTAGTCTTTGTGCCACAAATAGAGTATAGAGTCAAAGTATGTTTGTTTTGTGAGTTTGTAGCATGTTGATACAGTCATGGATTGCAAAATTCATCATCAGGTAATACAGAGAGCTACTTCTTAGGGGATTTCAGAAGATCTGATTCAGAAATGACAAAGTATTTGCCACCTGTATCAGGATTAAGTCTTGTTTATAGTATATGTTTGCCATGCAATGATCTTTTGATCCAACGGAAGTTATTAACTTTATATATAATTAAGCTTTTATGTAAAGAGGGTGAGTAGATTACATGACCTCAGGTCTACTCAAGTTTAACATTACATGATCCTGTGAGTAGAAGAATATCAAGTGTCAAATTTCACTCCAACATGCTCTTTGTTGGCTAGATGCTAGGATTCACAAAAAGCCTCAGCTGTCCCAAGCACTCAGTCCTGGCATTTAACTAATGGTTTAGGGAAGACATGAGTCCCTGGGGCTATGATGGGTTGGAAAGTTTTGAGATGAACTTGTTTTAACTTATATGCAGAGTACATCATGAGAAATCCTGGGCTGGAAGAAACACAAGTTGGAATCAAGATTGCTGGGAGAAATATCAATAACCTCAGATATGCAGATGACACCACCCTTATGGCAGAAAGTGAAGAGGAACTAAAAAGCCTCTTGATGAAAGTGAAAGTGGAGAGTGAAAAGGTTGGCTTAAAGCTCAACATTCAGAAAACGAAGATCATGGCATCTGGTCCCATAACTACATGGGAAATAGATGGAGAAACAGTGGAAACAGTGTCAGACTTTATTTTTCTGGGCTCCAAAATCACTGCAGATGGTGACTGCAGCCATGAAATTAAAAGACGCTTACTCCTTGGAAGGAAAGTTATGACCAACCTAGATAGCATATTCAAAAGCAGAGACAATACTTTGCCAACAAAGGTTCGCCTAGTCAAGGCTATGGTCTTTCCTGTGGTCATGTATGGATGTGAGAGCTGGACTGTGAAGAAGGCTGAGCGCCGAAGAATTGATGCTTTTGAACTGTGGTGTTGGAGAAGACTCTTGAGAGTCCCTTGGACTGCAAGGAGATCCAATCAGTCCATTCTGAAGGAGATCAGCCCTGGGATTTCTTTGGAAGGAATGATGCTAAAGCTGAAGCTCCAGTATTTTGGCCACCTCATGCGAAGAGTTGACTCATTGGAGAAGACTCTGATGCTGGGAGGGATTGAGGGCAGGAGGAGAAGGGGACAACAGAAGATGAGATGGCTGGATGACATCACTGACTCGATGGATGTGAGTCTGGGTGACCTCCGGGAGTTGGTGATGGACAGGGAGGCCTGGCGTGCTGCAGTTCACGGGGTCGCAAAGAGTCGGACACGACTGAGCGACTGATCTGATCTGATCTAATCTGTAATAGATAACCAGAGTTTAAAACATTAGAATGTTGACTGGATTTACCTGCAGGCCAGGAAGGAGCATTTGTTGATGCTCAAAATGATTCTTGGCAACCCACTCCAGTACTCTTGCCTGGAAAATACCATGGATGGAAGAGCCTGGCAGGCTACAGTCCATGGGGTTGCAAAGAGTCGGACATGACTGAGCGACTTCACCTTCAGATCAGATCAGATCAGTCGCTCAGTCGTGTCCGACTCCTTGCGACCCCATGAACCGCAGCACGCCAGGCCTCCCTGTCCATCACCAGCTCCTGGAGGTCACTCAGACTCGCATCCATCGAGTCAGTGATGCCATCCAGCCATCTCATCCTCTGTCGTCCCCTTCTCCTCCTGCCCTCAATCCCTCCCAGCATCAGAGTCTTCTCCAATGAGTCAACTCTTCGCATGAGGTGGCCAAAATACTGGAGTTTCAGCTTTAGCATCATTCCTTCCAAAGAATCTTACTTTACCTTAAAATGCTTCTGATTCATTACATTATGAATAAAATAAATGAGTTCTCTCTCTCTTTTTATTTTGCTCTAAACCACTCACACAGATACAATAATAAGGATACAGCTTTGAATGGTGGGGAAAGGGCAATAAAAACTTGTCAGATGGTTCTTTACAGTAGGAGAAAACCATGAATTTCCAGTGAACCTATAATATCTTTGCATCTTAACCTGTTCTAACTAAATAATACCATGGTGAAATTTTATTCCTTAATTCTAAAAAGTGTCTAACTTTGAATTGTTATAGCATTGCTCTTAGCTGATTGAAGGCTTCGTAGAAGGATCATAACTAATATTCACCTGTACTAACCACTAAGCTGAAAATTTGGTAAAGATAAGAGGTTACTGGTTTCCTGACCTAGCAGGACTTATGGAACTAATAGCTGATAGTGTTGAATCTCTTCCATTTCCATCTTATCCGTTCCCAGAAGTACCATGGTAACATTTTTCAGGGTGTCCTTACTATTGATTACTGCTTGCCGGAAGTCTCAGAGGTATCTGAGAATATAGACATTTGTATTACCACGTGTCTCTTCTATGACTCTCTGTCACGGCAAGGTAAAGAAGTCAATAACACTGAATGAGTCTTTAATCATGCTGATATTCAAAGGATATGTGTCTTTGATGTTTCAGACTATATATTTGCTTGGTTTGATTACAATATAGGAAGTACTTCTTAAAGATCAATATCATGAAAGTTACTTTTCCCCTTGAAATTTTCTCTTAAGCAGAAGTTGATGAAGTTTTGAAGCTAAGTCATTTGCACAAGAAATGCTCATTGTTTGAATATGTTAACTTTTGAAGATATAATAATCAATATTTTTGCAGCATTGTACATTAGGATCATTCAGTCAAACTCCATTCAATATGAACTGTGGGTCCTGTTGAATTCTTGTTTGAACTAGAAAGCAACTAAGGTCAAAACCAGTACACCAAAGATAAAGTTACTGTATTGTAATTCTCTAGTCAATTGTGTGGGATGTACTGATCCCAGAAAGATGAAAATTAGAAGCCAAGAAAAAGAAGTTGTGAATCCATTTTCAACGATATAAAAATTTGATCAGGAGATGACTTTACAGTAGCAAGAAGTGTGTATTATCCTTAACTATTAAACCTATAGAAAGGACCTGGAAAAATAACCCTAGAAAGAGCACAGTTTGTGTATTTCTGGTATGGAGAGGAGCTGACCTTAGTTGGTAAATAATCAGTGGGTCTGAGATAGGAGTTTCAGGATGCACCAAGAGTGTGCAGATTTGTGTTGCAAGGGTAAGAAGTGAAATGAAGGCAAATAGTGAGAGGATCCATGAAATGAAATACGGAGTGGAAGCAGCTGCATCTCCACCAAACTTCTATTAAAACTTGGAAAAACTGGGCTGCAGAAGACTTGGTTAACATTTTCACAGCCACTAGGGGACCTCAGTTGAATGTATATTATGTATCTAAAGGCTCTTCCTCATTCTGTATCCCCCCCATCTTCTGACCCTGGTCAGTGTCACAGTCTGAGTTTTATACAGATGTCACATTTATACAGATGTCACAGTCTGAGTTTCTAATTATATCTATGCTATGCTATGCTATGCTAGTCACTTCAGTCGTGTCTGACTCTGTGTGACCCCATAGATGGCAGCCCACCAGGCTCCCCTGTACCTGGGATTCTCCAAGCAAGAACACTGGAGTGGGTTGCCATTTCCTTCTCCAATGCATGAAAGTGAAAAGAGAAAGTGAAGTCGCTCAGTCATGTCCGACTCTTAGCGACCCCATGGACTACAGCCTACCAGGCTCCTCCGTCTGTGGGATTTTCAAGGCAAGAGTACTGGAGTGACCTTCAGAGAGGAGAGACAAAATAGGTTCAGACACAAGCTCATTCTTGTGGTAACTTCTACTTAAAAGGGACAATATTTCTGAACAATAAACACTATAACCTATTTTTAACTGAGGTTCTGTGATGTGAAAAGTGATAAAAATTTACAAATGAATAAATTCATGTTTATAGTTTTACTACTTCACTGGAAATAAAAATACCCAATAGTGTAAAATTTAGCTAAAAGAAGTCAATACGATGTTATGTTCTAGGTTCTAGGATATATAGTAATCATATTTATATCAGAGGCATTGATTTAAGTTTGAAATAACTATTATTAAATATTAAATTATTCAGATATTTTCTTCTGAATTATCTGAGCCCCTATATAGCATACTCTTTTCAGACTAGGCTTGTATATTTGTCCATTCATAGAGTCAATTGAGCAACTAAATCCCAAGAAGTGCCTAAGAGAGTTGCTTGTGTACGAGTAGTCCTACCTCCTCCTGATGATCAAGGTCAGTTCTCTCTGTCAGGATTCTGACTCTTCTTTGCTTGCTAGACCCTTGATGCAAGAGGCTCAAGTGCCCATGAGTCAGTTTACAACTTAGGATTCTTGTTATGTCCTCTGTGAAAGTGTTAGCTCTTTGGGCCCCAGTACCCTTCCATGCTATGACTTTGCCAGGAACTGCAGAAAAAAAGAATCATAGATTAAGGGCTCCCAGTGAGTCACTGAGAGTGTACATGGCTGTGACTGGAGCTATTACTTGGTTGAGGTTTTGGTAGTCTGTAGTTATCCCAAAGTCTGTCTGGTTTTGGTAGGGACTAGATGGATAAATGGGAATTACAATCCTTGCATCCTTGAAATCTTTAAAGGTACACTAATAGCCACTATCTCCCTCCCCAAGACGTGATATTGTTTTTTATTTACTGCTTTGGCCATTGGTAAGGGCAATTTTAGAAGGTTCCACCTTCTATAGTATTCAGTTTATAGTGGGAAGAGCCATGACCCCAAAATTAGAGTTGCACCATTTTCAAACATGCTAATCCCAATCATACTTTATGGAAATGGAGAAAGGACCAATATATAGGTCTGCAGATCAAGCTGACACATTGAAACCTGGACTCAAGTCAGGATTTCATTTATTATTTGGTTTTCATATGGCTCAATGTGAACAGGGGGCCATTATCATATTTTGAGTTTCCAAGTTTCATCATCAATTGACTCCCTTTCTTTAACACTTGTCAAAAGACTGGGTATTCTTTTTTCCTCAGTATATAGTTTCCCTGAGTAACTGGTCCCAAATCCTTTTGGACAAAGGAATCTTTACCATGGATATTTGCTATGGCTTTGCAGAATCCTGGAGACCTGGTCATCTCTTCAATAAATGGGGTTTGAGTCTGAAAATTGGCTCAGGACTAGAAACTGTAAATGGATTGTGACCCTTTAATGGGATGCCTTCCCTCAGACTCCTTGTCATTCATCATTGCATTCCTTTGTTGGTACAAGTTGAATAGTATCCTTGTTGGCTGCCCACCTATTTTGCTCTAGGGTTGCCATGTTCCATTAACTATCTTCATACCTGTTTGTGAGTTAGGTAGGTTCCCCACTCCAGTATTGGCACTCACTATGATAATTGTCACACTTTGGCTTGACTTCTGTCCATATACCATAATTTTCCAAATATCATCTCTCACCTGTAGAGTAATGCTGCTACTTAGCAATTTAGCTAAGTAGCACCCTTCCCAATAGCACATTCTTTCTGGCCTTAGTAAATGGTATTTGTGATGGGCTGTCCTGTGGAAAGTAATCATCTGGCAAGTCTTATAAATGGATATAGTATAACCATTCTGGGACGCTCACTTGCCTCAGCCTTTTATTCGATTCCTCCTCTATCTTCCATAGAAATTCTATCATTTCAGTCTCTCCAGCATGGATCATTATTTATTTTATATTTCTTGGACTCATCATAGTCGCAAGGTCACACCATTTGTTGGGTGTGGAAACCTCTGCAAGGATGTTAAATCACGTATCTCAGGAGAATGCCCTCAAGTCGACATCTTTCTTGTCCAGTTTTCACACTCCAGAGATTTAAGCATAGAGCTGATTGACTTGGGAGTATCCTGGCCCCTTTTATCAGGCACACTTATTATTTAGTCCCACCTGTACTCAGATTCTGCTCATACATGCTCATTGTGCTTTGCAGCTCCTTTGTGGCATAGCCCTTTGCTTCTCTCTTCAACCAAGCATATCCTCAGATGGGTTATGCTGCCAGTTTTGACAACAGACTGCTACCTTGTGCCAGAGTCTCTCTTTATGTTTCATCTACTATTAATACTGGGATCCTCATTGCCAACCAGGCAGGCAGCTCCAGAGCCCCTATCTTATCACCTACTTTCTCAAACCATTTCCAATACCAATTCTCTTAGGTTTGGTTCTCTGCAAGAAAACACTGAGATAAGCTTGGGGTAAATTATATTAGAAAACATAACATGTGGAAGAGAATGGGAGAAAGAAAGATTGGACAGAAGTACTAAAAACAAACAAAAAAAGCAATGTAGTAGACCTGACAGAACCTTTGGGTAACCTGGCAGGGAGCTCTGAGGCAAGTGTTGTGCCTCTGAGTTGTGACTACTTAGAATGGAATTGCTGTTTTTTTTTTTTTTTTTTTTTTAATATTGGAGCATAGTTGGTTAACAATGTATTAGTTTTGGTTGTTATTCAGTTATACATATACATGTATCTATTATTTTTTCAAATTCTTTTCCCATTTAGGTTATTACGAATATTGAGCACAGTTCTTTGTGCTATACAGTAGGTTCTTGTTGGTTATCTATTCTAAATATAGCAGTGTGTACAGGTCAGTATTAAACTCCAAATCTATTTATCCTCCCATCCTTTGCCCAGTGGTAACCATAAATTTGTTCTCTGTGAGTCTGTTTCTGTTTTATAAAGTTCATTTGTATCATGCTTTTTAAGATTCTGCATATAAGTGACATCATATGATATTTGTTTTTCTTTGTCTAACTTCACTTAATCTCCAGATCCATCTATGTTGCTGCAAATGACATTTTTTCATTCTTTTTAATGGCTGAGTAAAATTTCATTATATATATGTACCACATCTCCTTTATTCATCTGTTGATGAACATTTAGTCTTGGATATTACAAATAGTGCTGGATACTATAAACGGTGCTTCCATGTCTTGGATATTATAAACAGTGCTGCAATGAACATTGGGGTGCATGTATCCTTTTGAATCATGCTTTTCTCTGGATAAATGCCCAGGAATGAGATGGCTGAATCATATGGTAGTTCTATTTTTAGTTTTTTAAGGGGCTTCCAAACAGGTCTTCTTTAGACTTTTCTCTTACTCAGTCCCCCAGTATGGGCTTTCTGGGGGAAGGGGATGACCTTGGGGAAGGCAGCTCTTTGCTACTGAAGCAAAGAAGGAACTGACAGTTGGAGGCTGTCTGCATTATCTACTCTGGTTGGTAGACATGTAAAAGTATTCCCCACCTTTCAAGGAAGGACTTGTCCAGGTTGCAGTCAGCAAACAACACTTTTTGTGCCAGTATTTCTTTTGAAAAGCTAATGGCAAGAGTCACAAAATAAAGGACAGAGTTAAGGAGGAAGAGATTTTCTTCCTAGATGAAATATGATGGTACAATCAGGTCAGTAGGTTTTGTGAAAGTAACTTGATCTAGTTTCTGGCTTGACTCCATCCTGGTCCTATGACTTTTTCGTCTTCCTCATTCATGGATGAAAGTGTAATTGTAATATACTTGCCTGACTGAGCATAGTAATCAAGCTCACAAATGCTGTCAAGTTACCTCCTTTGAGGTACTCCATAAGAAACAGAAGAGCAGTCAGTCTGTGCATGGGAATCGGGAGAAGATATTGTCCCATCAGTTCTTCCTTCCTCTTAGAGGGAGACAAAAGCTGGTTTCCATTCCTCCCTTCTACTTTTACAAGCTCCCACATCCAGAGCCTTGTACACAGTGGTTTGCTCTCAATGTTTATGGTGACATTGATTCTTTGATAACAATTGTTTCTAGGGTTATAATACTTCCTAGGTTATAAAATTAGAACTTTGTAGCTTGGTGTCAGAACCCTTGGCATTTCTATATAAAAATTTATTTTATGAAAGAAAAATTTCTGCAAAAGCTATTTTCCAGATGTTTTTCTTTTTTCTTTCCTGTGAAGCAGAATATATTTATGGTTATCTATACAGAAAACCTACAAAAATATATACTAAACACTATCATTTTTTTGTAAAAATAAAAGTTTACATAAATTCTCTCAAGCTAAAAATATTCTGGACCTTGCTTTTTCCTGCCTCCTTTCCCACACTTAATTTTTAAAGAACAATCCATGTTTATATACAAAGTATATGTATATTTGTGTGCATGCTTGTGTGTATATATGTATGTGTATGCATGCATATGTGTAGATATGTGTGTAGATATATATACACACAAATACACATACATATATCCACTGAGGAGCATAGCATTATTGATAATAACCCAGTCTATCCATTTCTAAAAATTGACATCCAGGTTGATCCCTATTCTTCACTATTATAAATTTTTTTGTGTGTCATTGTTCATGTCTGGAACACACGGAATTCTCCAGAAGTGCATATAACCTATGACCCAGAAACAAATTTTTATGGAGCACTTTGGCAGCGTTTCCTGAGAAACTGCACCAGTTTATAGTTTCATAAGCAGTCTGGTAACAAAGCCTGAAAATTCCACTCTTGGTTTTGTCAGTCTGCTGAGTATCTTCTAGATCACAAGGTAAATTTATTTTGAATTCCTTTGGTACTTAGTGTGGTTAAGAGCTTTGAAGCCAACGGCCATTTTGATTTTCTCCTGTGAATTTTTCTCATCCTTTCTGCCCATTTTTCTATGGTTGTCTCTTCTTATCAATTTATAGGAATTTTTCAATTACACTGAATATAATACTTTTCTGTTCTTGTTCCAATTATGTTCCCTTTGATCTGTGGCTTGTTTTACATTTTAATGTAATTACATTTGTCACATAGAAACAAATAGTTTAAACACATTTCCTTTATTAGCTTTGTTTGCTTTATCTAACAAATCCTTTCCTGTTGTGAGTTCCTCAAGTATTCTTCTATATTTTCTCTCAGTTTTCAAAGTTTTACTTTTCATATTCAGGTCTCACAGACACTCATTTTAAAGAAAATTTTGTCCTTCTAGAAAACTGCTTTTATGCTGGCATGTGAGGACCTGACGTTTACTGAGTAGCAGTTCTTCACTGGTCAGTAACGCCACCTCTGTCAGTGACCACGTGTTCAGGCCTCTCTCTATGCCTATATTCAGTGCCTGTTGTCCATTTATCGGTACCTGCTGTGTCCTCTGCCCACCAACACACATACTCTATGCTCCAATAGAATGGAATTTTTCTGTGTTGGCCACCCTTATTTCTTTGTTTATAAATCCTCACAAAAATCAAAAGAACTATTTAAGCAAACTTGTAAGATATAGAGATTTTAAACACCCTGTAGGTTAGAGTACTTATTTTATTCGTAAATATTTCATTGTGTTTCTAAGGGCTGATTTATCAGATTTTCTTCAAAATAATATGAGAATAGGGAAGTAAGTGGGGTACAGATAAACAAAATTGGCTCTGAGTTAATAAATGAGGCTGCATGATAAGTACATGGAGGTTCATTAAACATCAAAGTAGGCAAAATAGTACAAAGCTCTTCTCAACTTATTGTAGAAAATTTTATTGATTTGTTATTTAATTGCATTACAGTCAGACTCCAAGGTCTGCATATTAATTCTTTAGAAAGCAAAAATGTCTTTTATCCATAAATATATGAATAAAATAACTAATATACATCACACATCTAAATCAAATTTTATAAATCCAATTCTTGTTAGCTGTAGTGTTCTTCTAGATATATTACTGGAATAGGTTTGTTAGTGGTTCAGATAGTCTCTGTACATATGAAGTTATTTATTAATTTTGGAGAATTATAATAGAAATATAAGGTGAAATTGAAAAATCTACAATCATAACAAAAGCTTCTGCCACTTCTTACTTTATATTGAGATTTTGTTATATGTAATATTCTTTCCTGGAGAATCCCATGGACAGAGGAGCCTGGCAGTCCATGGAGTCACAAGAGTCTGACATGACTTAGGGACTAGAGAGAGATAGGTATACAAGTTCATGCTACACTTTCTATTAGTAAAAATGCATTATTAGGGATTAATAACCATATATCGATATATAGCTACTCAATCTTACATAGATATTTGACATTAACAATGTTTATTTAGTATTTTATAGGAGTATCTCTTCCATTAATTTATTTTCAAATTGTGACCCTAGTCAGTGAATAGTCAATTTTTTAAAGAACCAGTCAGATTATTTACCTATTATTTAAAGACTTGTTTAATCATTGCATGTGATAATGCCATTATCTCATGGTTTAGAACAAGTTTTTCCCCTCTTTTTCCTCCTCTGTTTACTTGAATTCTTGGTTTGATTGAATTCTCTATTCCCCTTTTCCTCTTTTGGTTTGGAACTTATTGATTCTATATCTGGTTTTTACTGCTCATCTTTATGAGTTAACATGAATATTTACTTAGAGGAAGATTGAGCTTAGACTTTGTGTTGGTCAGGAGGAAGATAAAGATGGAAAGAATTCTAATGCATCGCCTTCCATGTTAGTGCCAATATTTTAGTTCTATATTATTTAGCCTCTTGGTCAGATGTATCCCATCACCACTTCACATCCTCTCAGCCTTGTTCGTCTTTTGCCAGCTGCTAGTGGAGAACCAGCCCTGTGTGCGCGGTCAGCCACTTTACACAGGAGTCCCACAGCCTCTCCTGTGCCTCTGGCCTCCCAATTTCTTGTTCCTCTTGGAGCCCTCACATATTTATCATGGAAGTATAGACAGTTAATACCCTGAAGAGCAAAACTTTGTCCATTCCCATTGGTCAGATATTTACTTACTGGCTCTGCTTTCTCCCTTCACCCATAGATTATCTCTAGACACACTGTATGTGGCTTTTGGGGGAAGTTTCATGGGCTTGAACAGTCAGTCAGTTTACTTTGGGTCTTTCTCCTTTCCTGCTTCATTTCCTCTACCACTTAGTCCTGCTTTCTAGGGTTATCGTAAAAAAAAAAAAAAAAAAAAAAAAGTAGTATGTAAGTTCCCCGCCTTGGGCCCTAGTGGTTAGAGGTTAAGATCCTGAGACCTGAAATGGAGACTTTGGGACATATGAGCCTGAAAAGCCTAAAACCCTGGAATGGTAGGTACTCTGTAAGCCCTACCCCATAAACTCAAGGCCTGAATTCACCTGAATGGTGGATAGTTTCTGTGCCTTACTGACAGCTTATCTCATGACTTGCTTCTCTCTGCTTCTCAGCCTGGGGACTTTCTCTAGTGCCCCAGGAGCTTGCTAAACATGTGCAGAGCAGCCCAGGAGTGCTGATGTGAAATACCACTGGGATAACCTTTAACCAGTGAGGAATGGAAGTTGGTGGATAAACACTCCAGAGCTTTTCTGCTCCCTTTGTAGAAAATTACATATTCTACAAGCACCCCTAAAGCACTGTGGATCCAGCAATAAAGCTGCTCACAGTAGCATCCCACTCAGTACTGTAGTCTTCATGCATTTTCCTTCTTCTCTTTCACTATCCCCACTTCTTTACTGGGTGCAGGTATTTTATTTGGGAAGTGATCCCAAGAAACACAAGCCTTTGCCTTGACTCTATATTTTGTAAAGCTTCCCTGGCGGCTCAGAGGTTAAAGCATCTGCCTGCAATGCAGGAGACCTAAGTTCAAGCCCTGGGTCAGAAAGATCCCCTGGAGAAGGAAATGGCAACCCACTGCAGTATTCTTGCCTGGAGAAGCCCATGGACGGAGGAGCCTGGTGGGCTACAGTCCACGGGGTTGCAAAGAGTTGAATACGACGGAGTGACATGGAGGTCCAAACTATAACAACTCAGATTCCCTTGCTCCCAACAGGAAGGTAAAGTAGCTATCTTGTTCCTGCCAGAGAGTAGCATCCTTTAGCCTGAAGAAAGGAGTATTGTCTCCTTTGGGCTGAAGACCATGTGATGACTTTAAGGCAGGTGCCTTATAAAATGATGCTCATTCTTTTCAAGTTCCACTGTAGGCCTCCAGGCCAATCAAGGCCAGGTCTCAGCACAGCCTGAGCATGGAAATACCATCCTTGTATCAAGAGGAAACAGTTCACATGCCAAAGGAAATGCAGGACCTGGCTTATATGTACTCAGGGAACCAGGAAAACTCAGGTCAAAAACTATCTTGAAGGAGTTTAGATAAAAGAAGGGGAGAATAAAAGCAGAATAAGGGAGAATTTATGGACACAGGGTCTCTCATCCATGACTCAGAAGTCAATGTGTTGGCAAGGAGGCCTGCAGCCAGTGCTGAGCGTCTGTTGGGGTGACTCCTTTAAGCTTCTTCCTGTGCGCTTTGCTCCTGGATTTCCTTGTATGTCTCATGCTGTGATGTCAGAGAAGCCCAAGGTAAGAAAAGATGGGGGCATGACAGGTGCAGTAAACTTGCAAAAGTGGTAGAAGCCTGAAAGGAACTGGTAGAGGGGGGCTGGAATGAGAGGTGAGGATGAAAGGATTGGATCAGATCTGAAGTAATGTGTAAATATAGATCGGAGGAGGCAATGGCACCCCACTCCAGTACTCTTGCCTGGAAAATCCCATGGATGGAGGAGCATGGTGGTCTGCAGTCTGCGGGGTAGTGAAGAGTCGGACACAACTGAGCGACTTCACTTTCACTTTTCACTTTCATGCTTTGGAGAAGGAAATGGCAACCCACTCCAATGTTCTTGCCGGGAGAATCCCAGGGACGGGGGAGCCTGGTGGACTGCTGTCTATGGGGTCGCACAGACTCGGACACGACTGAAGCAACTTAGCAGCAGCAAATATACATGTTAGGGATTTTCTTCCTTATATATTTAATAGATCTCTAAATTAAGAGTTTGAGCTTTTAGGAAGGAATTCTTTTATTTGTTTTTAAAATAAAGTATTTTTTTAGAATAGTTTCACACTTACAAAAAAATGCAGATATTACAATGTGTTCATATACATCTTATACCCAGTTTTCCCTATTATTATCTTACATTAGTATGGTACATTTGTTATAATTAATGAACCAGTATTGCTATATTATTCTCAATTAAATTCATTATTTATTCAGATTTTTGTTAGCTTTTTACCTGATGTCTTTCCTTTTTATTTTGTTTTGTCTCAGAATCTCATCAGGATCCTATGTTACATTTAGTTGCTATACTTCTTCGGTTTTCTCTAGGCTATGACAATTTCTCAGAATTTCCTTGTTTTTGATGACCTTGAAAGTTTGGAGGAACACTGGTTAGATATTTTGTAGAATGGCATTCTGAAATGTGCTATCCAGTGCTAATAACAAGATTAAACAGAAGTTACAGGTTTGGGGGAGGAAGATGAAAGAAGTAAAACGTCATTTTCCTTGCACTGTTTTAGGGTATATACTACCAATATGACTTATCAGTGTGATGTTGACCGTGATTACCTAGCTGACAGGATTTTTCAAGTTCTCTATGGAGAACTTACTATTTTATCTCCCCTTAGTCTCTGTCTTCAGGAAGACTGAACAATGCCTATTTTTGATCTTATTGTAAAACCTGTTGAAATTAAACCTGCTCTAGTGAACAATAATTTGTAAACTTGTCCAAATTCCTTCAGATACTACCCTTATTCTTACTGATGAGATAGTAGAAGCCCTAAAAGTTCGGTCAACTTGTTTGAAGACATAACTGATAAAGGTTGAGGAACAGAATGGGAAAATAGCATTCTGCCTGAGACTAGTGTCTGATCATTTATACCACATGAGTAGAGCTAAACCAAGAACTGAATACATATATATATATATGGAAATTGCTCCTAGTAGTCAGTGATAATGAAAAGTCCTTCATATAATCTTGGTTTTATTTTATTTCTATTGAGTATCAGTTCAATTCAGTCGCTCAGTCGTGTCCGACTCTTTGCGACCCCGTGAATTGCAACACTCCAGGCCTCCACCAACTCCCAGAGTTCACCCAAAGCCATTTCCATCAAGTTGGGGCTGCCATCCAGCCATCTCATCCTCTGTCGTCCCCTTCTCCTCCTGCCCCAAGTCCCTCGCAGCATCAGAGTCTCTTCCAATGAGTCAGTTCTTCGTATGAGGTGGCCAAAGTATTGGAGTTTCAGCTTTAGCATCGGTCCTTCAAATGAACACATAGGCCTGATCTCCTTTGGAATGGACTGGTTGGATCTCCTTGCAGTCTAAGGGACTTTCAAGAGTCTTCTCCAATACCACAGTTCAAAGCATCAATTCTTTTGTGCTCAGCTTTCTTCACAGTCCAACTCTCACATCCATACATGACCACAGGAAAAACCATAGCCTTGACTAGACGGACCTTTGTTGACAAATTGATGTCTCTGCTTTTTAATATGCTGTCTAGATTGGTCATAACTTTCCTTCCAAGGAGTAAGCATCTTTTAATTTCATGGCTACAATCACCATCTGTAGTGATTTTGGAGCCCCCCAAAATAAAGTCTCTCACTGTTTCCACTGTTTCCCCATCTATTTCCCATGAAGTGATGGGACCAGATGCCATGATCTTCGTTTTCTGAATGTTGAGCTTTAAGCCAACCTTTTAACTCTCCTCTTTCACTTTCATCAAGAGGCTTTTTAGTTCCTCTTCACTTTCTGCCATTAGGGTGGGTCATCTGAATATCTGAGGTTTTTGATATTTCTCCTGGCAATCTTGATTCCAGCTTGTGCTTCTTTCAGCCCAGCATTTCTCATGATGTACTCTGCATAGAAGTTAAATAAGCAGGGTGACAGTCTTGATGTACTCCTTTCCCTATTTGGAACCAGTCTTTTGTTCCATGTCCAGTTCTAACTGTTGCTTCCTGACCTGCATATAGGTTTATCAAGTGGCAGGTCAGGTGGTCTGTTATTCCCATCTCTTTCAGAATTTCCCAGTTTGTTGTGATCCACACAGCCAAAGGCTTTGGCATAGTCAATAAAACAGAAATAGATGTTTTTCTGGAACTCTCTTGCTTTTTCCATGATCCAGCGGATGTTGGCAATTTGATCTCTGGTTCCTCTGCCTTTTCTAAAACCAGCTTGAACATCTGGAATTTCACAGTTCATGTATTGCTGAAGCCTTGCTTGGGGAATTTTGAGCATTACTTTACTAGCGTGTGAGATGAGTGCAATTGTGCGATAGTTTGAGCACTATTTGGTATTGTCTTTCCTTGGGATTGGAATGAAAACTGACCTTTTCCAGTCCTGTGGCCACTGCTGAATTTTCCAAAATTTCTGGCACATTTAGTGCAGCACTTTCACAGCATCATCTTTCAGGATTTGAAATAGCTCAACTGGAATTCCATCACCTCCACTAGCTTTGTTCGTAGTGATGCTTTCTAAGGCCCACTTGACTTCATACTCCAGGATGTCTGGCTCTAGGTGAGTGATCACACCATCGTGATTATCTGGGTCATGAAGATCTTGTTTCGTACAGTTCTTCTGTGTATTCTTGCCACCTCTTCTTAATATCTTCTGTTCTGTTAGGTCCATACCATTTCTGTCCTTTATCGAGCCCATCTTTGCATGAAATGTTCCCTTGGTATCTCTAATATTCTTGAAGAGATCTCTAGTATTTCCCATTCTGTTGTTTTCCTGTATTTCTTTGCATTGATCACTGAGGAAGGTTTTCTTAACTCTCCTTGCTATTCTTTGGAACTCTGCATTCAGATGCTTATATCTTTCCTTTTCTCTTTTGCTTTTTGCTTCTCTTCTTTTCACAGCTATTTGTAAGGCCTCCCCAGACAACCATTTTGAATTTTGCATTTCATTTCCATATAGTTCATTTATAATATTAGTTTCCGGTATCCAAAACAGTGCTTCAATGTTTTTATAGATTATACTTCATTTAAAGTTACTATGAAATAATGGCTTTATTTTCTTGTTCTGTAAAATATAGGCTTGTTGCTTATTTATTTCACAGAAAGCAGGTTGTGTATCTTAAACGTTTACCCCTATCTTAGCCCTTCTTCCATCCGTCTCCCCACTGGTAACCAGTTTTTGTTCTCAATATCTATGAGTCTGTTTTGTTACATTCATGTGTTTTTCAGATTCCACAATATAAGTGATAACAGAATATATGTCTTCTGTCTAACATTTTTCACTCAGCAAAATACCCTCTCAGCCCATCTATGTTGTTGCAAATGGCAGAATTTCATAGGCTCTTTAACAGTTCAGTCCCTCAGTAATGTCCAACTCTTTGTGAACCCATGAATCGCAGCACGCTAGGCCTCCCTGTCCATCACAAACTCCTGGAGTTCACTCAAACTCATGTCCATTGAGTCGGTGATGCCATCCAACCATCTCATCCTCGGTCATCCCCTTCTCGTCCCGCCTTCAATCTTTCCCAAATTCAGGGTCTTTTCAAATGAGTCAGTTCTTTGCATCAGGTGGCGAAATTATTGGAGTTTCAGCTTCTATACCCGTCCTTCCAATGAATATTCAGGACTGAATACCTTTAGGATGGACTGGTTGGATCTCCTTGCAGTCCAAGGGACTCTCAAGAGTCTTGTCCAACACCATAGTTCAAAAGCATCAATTCTTCAGCGCTCAGTTTTCTTTAGAGTCCAACTCTCACATCCATACATGACTACTGGAAAAACCATAGCCTTGACTAGACAGACCTTTGTTGGCAATGTAATGTCTCTGCATTTCAATATGCTGTCTAGGTTGTTCATAGCTTTTCTTCCAAGGAACAAGCGTCTTTTAATCTCATGGCTACAGTCACTATCTGCATTAATGCTGGAGCCCCAAAAATAAAGTCTGTCACTGTTTCCACTGTTTCCCTATCTATTTGCGATGAAGTGTTGGGACCAGATGCCATGATATTAGTTTTCTAATATGTTGAGTTTCAAGCCAACTTTTTTACTCTCCTCTTTCACTTTCATCAAGAAGCTTTTTAGTTCCTTTTGGCTTTCTGCCATAAGGTTGGTGTCATCTGCATATCTGAGATTGTTGATCTCTCTCCTGGCAATCTTGATTTCAGCTTGTGCTTCTTCCAGCCCAGCGTTTCTCATGATGTACTCTGCATAGAAGTTAAATAAGCAGGGTGACAATATACAGCCTTGATGTACTCCTTTCCCGATTTGGAACCAGTCTGTTGTTCCATGTCCAGTTCTAACTATTGCTTCCTGACCTGCTTACAGATTTTTCAGGAGGCAGGTAAGGTGATCTGGTATTCCTCTGTAAGAATTTTCCACAGTTTGTTGTGATCCATATAGTCCAAGACTTTGGCGTAGTCAATAAAGCAGAAGTAGATGTTTTTCTGGAACTCTCTTACCTTTTCAATGATCCAGGGGATATTGGCAATTTGATATCTGGTTCCTCTTCCTTTTCTAAATCCAGCTTACTATGGACGGAGGTCGTGACATTGTACAGGAGGCAGGGATCAAGAGCACCCCAAGAAAAAGAAATGCAAAAAACAAAATGGCTATCTGAGGAGTTCTTACAAATAGCTGTGAAAAGAAGAGAAGTGAAAAGCAAAGGGGAAAAGGAAAGACATACCTGTTTGAATGCAGAGTTCCAAAGAATAGCAAGGAGAGATAAGAAAGCCTTCCTCAGTGATCAATGCAAAGAAATAGAGGAAAACAATAGAATGGGAAAGACTACAGATCTTTTCAAGAAAATTAGATACCAAGGGAATATTTCATGCAAAGATGGACACAATAAAGGACAGAAATGATATGGACCTAACAGAAGCAGAAGATATTAAGAAGAGGTGACAAGAATACACAGAACTATAGAAAAAAGATCTTCATGACCCAGATAATCACGATGGTGTGATCACTCACCTAGAGTCAGATGTCCTGGTATGTGAATTCAAGAGGGCCTTAGGAAGCATCACTATGAGCAAAGCTAGTGGAGGTAACAGATTTCCAGTTGAGCTATTTCAAATCCTAAAAGATGATGCTGTGAAAGTGCTGCATTCAATGTGCCAGCAAATTTGGAAAACTCAGCAGTGGTCACAGGACTGGAAAAGGTCAGTTTTCATTCCAATCCCAAAAGAAAGGCAATGCCAAAGAATGCTCAAACTACTGCACAGTTGCACTCATCTCACACACTAGTAAAGTAATGCTCAAAATTCTCCAAGCCAGGCTTCAGCAATACATGAAATGTGAGCTTCTAGATGTTCAAGCTGAATTTAGAAAAGGCTCTTTATAGTTCACTATTATTTTATTGTGTGTGTATGTGTGTATGCCATATCTTCTTTATCTACTCGTCTGTTGATAATCAAGTACTTAGGTTGCTACCATATTTTGACTATTGTAAATAATGTTGTGAACATTGAGGTGCATGTGTTTTTCATTTTTCCAGATACATACCCAGGAGTAGAATTGATAGATCACATGGTAGTTCTATTTTTAGTTTTCTGAGAAACTTCCATACTGTTTTCCACAGTGACTGCATCAATTTACATTCCTACAGAGTACAAGTGTTCCCTTTTCTCCACATCTTCATCAGTATTTTACTATTTGTGATTTTTTTTCAACAATAGCCATCTTTATGTGTGTGGTGATATCTCATTGTGGTTTTGATTTGCATTTCTTTGCTGATTGACAGTGTTTAGCTTCTTTCATGTGTCTTTTAACCATCTGTATATTTTTTTGGAAAAAATGTCTTTTTAAGTCTTCCGCCCATTTTAAAAGTGACTTGTATTATTTTATGAGTTGTATGAGCTACTTTTTGTGGGTTTGATCCTTGGGTCAGGAAGATCCCGTGGAGAAGGAAATGGCTTCCCACTCTAGTATTCTTGCCTGGGAAATCCTATGGAAAGAGGGGCCCAGTGGGCTGTTTTCATGTGTTAATGGCCATCATCACAGATTATTTTTTAAATATTTTTCTAATTAAAAGTCTCACTGTGTTCATATATTCTTTTACCTAATTCAGTTGGCATTCTTATTACTACTGCTTTGAACTCTTCCTGGCTAGTTATTTATTTCTGTTTTATTAGTTGTTTTTTTTCCCAAGGAGTTTTCTCTTATCCTTTCACTTGAAATAAACTCCTCATTTTGTTTAAATTTCTATGAAATTAGATGAAACAGTTACCTATCGAGTCTTGAAGGGGGTATCCCTGTGTGGTTGTGTCCCTGTACTGTCTGTGGGTGCCCACTGGCTGTTTTGGGAGAGCTGGGTCTGATGTGAGCATGAATCTTGTCTTTTCGCAGGGTGTTTTGGTGGCTATCATCTTGTAAAGAGGTGGGGATGAAGGTGAAGGGGCTGTGGCAGTGCTTGGTGTGAGCTGGGGCTTCTCCAGTGCTCATCCACCAGAGCCAGCTACTGGGGGTGTGGTTGGGGCCCACACTGCTGGCGCAGAAGCCCGGAGCATTGAGTCTGAGCTGCTCTGTGTCCTCTAAGTGTTGGGGTATTGCCTGCTCCCACCTGTTTCCCTGCCTCAGGGGTTCTGGGCAGGGGCTGTAGCAGCCACAGCAGCAGAGTATGGGACCGCTTCATGACAGTGGTGACAGCTCCTCTCCTATTCAGATGCTATTCAGATCTAGACCAGTTTTGTCCTTCACAACTGAGCCCTCCCTTGGCTGCAGTAGCCCTCGCCCCAGCATAGAGGTCCATTGTGAAGCATGCAGGGCTGGAGTAGGCACTTGTTGTAGGCTGGGGTGGTCATGAGAAACCGGCCAACATCCTATACAGTTTCATTCTTCCCTCACTGCCCTGCTTCTGGAGTAAGCAAGTGTATGTGTGTGCTCCTTGTGGGTGGATTCCAGACTTTCACAGCTCTCCTTTTAGTCCCATGAGCCCTCCAACCAGCCAGAGGGATTTGTCTTCTCAGTGTTGAGTCCTAGAGTTGGAGTACCCAATATGTGGCGTGAATTGCTCACTTCCCATAGAGGATCTCCCAGCCCTTATAATCCCCCTCCCCTTCTGAGTCCTAGCCCAGCAGCACAGGTCCTGACTTGATCTCGTCTCTTCCTTTTCTGCTCAATCCTGTGTGTAGTTCTTAGAGTGTTAGTTGTAACAAGAGTCTTTCTGCCAGTCTCCAGTTAGTTTTCAATGAGAACTGCCTTACGCATAGATGTATATTTGATGTATTTATGGGGGGAGGTGAGTTCCGTGTCCTCCTGCTTCTGTCATTTAATCTCTCCTTTCTTGGTGTGGCTTTTAAAGTGGCATTCAAACTAACTGGAAATGGTAAGGGACCAATATTCTAGTACATTCAATTTTGGGTTCCCAAAGATCAATTATTTGTTCTGAGGTGACACAAGACTCTCTTTAGTCTTCAGGAAGCTTCTTGGGGAAATATGTCTATGTGGACTAAACTATCCAGTGGTCCAGTCAATCCATATATATTGATAACATTTATTACGTTTGTAATATGTAACATTTCAGAAAATATTTGTTTATACTATAAGGAATTACAGAAATGCAAGAAGTAACACCTAGGACTTTCTCTTCTGTCAATCCTTTGTCAAAGGGTAATGGGGAATAAATGAAAACTTCTACTTCATAGTCTATGGTAGAAAATCATGTATATCAAGCTACAGCTCTGTACAAATATGCCAAGAAGCTCAAATAAGTTAACAGCATTTGAAAAGATTAATCATGTGGACTGTGCTCTACCACAGTCTGTGTCACACTAAAGAATATAATTTATTTATATTCAGATTCATTTAGTCCGGATCCTAAGGGACTACACAGGGATAAAGAAGATAGATATTTCCTCATAGATCATTATATCTTGCCCTTTTATTCTCATTGATGCTAATGTGGCCATTGTTTTATACCTGGACATTATATACCTTATTAGTCTGTTTTATTGCCACAACTAATATCCCACCATATGTTAGGTTTGCTTTCATGAGACACTGCTTTTATGAGTCTCCTCCTCAAACCTTTGGTATCATTTTGTCCTGGGTATGAAGGAGTTGATTATCTGGCCCCAGCCTCTTCCTGTTTCTATTTCACAAGTAGTTACAGCTAGGCAGATATATTTATTTCCCAGTATGCTCTGAGCATTTTGAGCTTTATCTTTGCTCACTATATTACCTCACCTTACCTTACTGTCTCCAAGTGGATTCTGTCCATCTCCCACAGGCCTGTCAAGAGTCTCACCTCTGAAGTCTTTCCTTAAATGGTCTACAGTGATTTCTCCTTATTCTAAAACTAAATAAAAGAAGCCTCTATTACTCATTCTGCACTGCAATATTGCAAATAGCTAAGCATTTCCACATTGCTTTTTCATCCTCCACTACTCCATACTAGTTAAAAAGGCAAAATCCAACTACCTTACCATGGCAATCTGTTGGGAAGCAGTGTCTCTCTTTACTAGCTCTCCTGAAGTTTTGTGGAGACTTAAGAAGGTCATGCCTAAAGACCAGTGAGGTCCTCAGAAGATGACTAGTTTAAAGCTTCCCCTAGTTATTTTCCCTTTTGAATAGACATAGATAATAATGAATATGCTTTGTTTAAGGGTATATGTGACTTTTTGGTGATGACAGGCCCAATCAGGATTGAGAGAATTTTCTTTTGGTCAACAATATTCACAAATATTCCAACTTTTCTGTAGACATTATGTACTTGTCTCAGACTTCATTGAAACATGTATAATATCATATATGAAACTAGTCGCCAGTCCCGGTTCGATGCACAATACTGGATGCTTGGGGCTGGTGCACTGGGATGACCCAGAGGGATGGTACAGGGAGGGAGGAGGGTTCAGGATGGGGAATACATGTATACCTGTGGCGGATTCATGTTGATATATGGCAAAACCAATACAATATTGTAAGGTTAAAAAATAAAATTAAAAAAAAAAACAAACTTTGGGAACTTGAAAATAAACTTTTCTACAGTTACACATCAGGCAGTGGGATGGCTACTGCAATAGGGTCCTCAGATCCTCATTCAGGAATGAAGGGCTGAGTTCACAAGCTGCTGAGAGTGCTGCAGGCCCTCAGCTACCAGCCACCTTCAGGGCTTTCTCCGTGGCAGAGAGCAAAGTTGCCCAAAGTCCTACATCTTTCCTGGATGGACTGCATCTCATGAAAGATTGTCCCAGGCTTATAAAGGCCTGGCCTTCTAAATGTGGGCATCCCTGAAGGGTGATTTTATCTTTAGAGCTCCTATAGGTATTCCCCCCAGGTGGCATTGCAGCTTGATTTGTCACTCTGCCCATTTCTATGTGCTTCTCTTCCGTTCTACAGTTGAGGGTCCCAAGAGTACTCTTAAAAAAAATAAACTTTTACTTATCTCAGAGCCTGCTTTACATAGGTCAAGTTTTTCAGAAAGCAGGGACAGAAAGAAACACAGTTAATACAATAATCTTTCCCTTTTGCTTATTACTGTCTCTTTAAGAACTAAACCCTTTTAGCCTGTGGAGTGGGACATGGCAGGGGTTAAAAAAAGAGAGGCATAAGCTGAATCTGAGCCTTGTTACGAAGTGTGCTATGAAAGACACTACAGCCTGAAAGATCCCAATGGACGTTAGTGCTGACTATGCATCTGGTATCATAGTAGTAGCATCCATGTTTCACCACCTCCCCTGTTTAACAATTCTTAAGGAAGAACTATCCCCATTTTACATTTATCTAACCATTTGTAAATATCTGGCTTCTTTTTAAAGAGAATTTAGATGCCAAGGTTTAGAGGTATGCCTGCTTAGAGGAAGTCTGAATGTCAGAGAAAAGGAGGTCAATCAAGCTCCCCAAAATTGATTGCACCAGGCTGCATGCTTGGGGAGTGAGGGCAGTGCAGTAATGTTTGAAAGCATGCCCACAGAGTGGGGGCTGCGAGTCTAGATGGGGTTAAGTGCATTCTCTTCTTCCCTAACTGTACCATTGTGGGTGGTAAAGAGGAGAACTGATTTTTTTGTACTTTTATATGGATGAATGGTTGAATTTGCTCAAAGCTCTTTAAAAGGTCCCAGCAGGCATGTACAAAACAGAAGAAAAGGAACATGCCTAACTGAACCTGACTTGTATTACATTCATCCCAAACTAGCCTTCCGAGGCTCTTGTGGAAGATGAGCTCAGGAGTAAAACTCTTTCCCACCCCTAACAAAACCTCACTTGTTACTTGAGATGAAAACTAGGAAAAGTCTGTATTAGCACTAGAAGGTAAAGAAGAATACCATTCCATCTAGAGCATTTCTTTAAATTATTGGTAGTAAGCAAGCAGTGGAGTGAGATGGAAGTCAAGAGTGGCCACAGCCTCACTACGTGAATTAAATGCAGGGCTACTTAGGGAAAGGGGAGCTCAGTATTTGAACTCTAAATCAGCTATGCTTTTTCCTGATATAAGTGGACACTAGGAAGGAGGTAAAGGGTAGACACCACCTTAACGGTTAACACAGTTTGCTTAGGAAAGCCAGTCACCACCTGCACAGCAACCTCAAATAACCAAGGCCAGTTTATATACTCGCTTCCCTCAGGGTGAAGTGCTAATGGAAACATTAACAGAAGAATATTGAAAAGATCTAAACTTCTGGAAAATATAAGGGTCTAGTGTTACTTCATCCAAAAAGACTCAGGTTACCTATTTATTATGCAGAATTTGCAAGTTTCTAGTCTTGTGTCTTCCTTAACACTTTTTTATAAAAGAGATATTACTGAAAACTAGTTTATCATTTCTCATTGATTCACGACTTAGCAGACTAAAGTTTAAAAATGAGATTCAGTGAAGGTAAGGGAATGGAGAAACAATTCCCTGAAAGATGCACAAAATCGGTTTCACTGTTTTGTCTAAGTGACAAATTAAAATTGATTATGAAACCCATAGAGCTCAGATATTAGGTTGCTAATGACATAGACTATTGTGGGTAGGGGGAATCTATCTTATATCTTTATGTAAAAAGTCTTTCTCTTGCCTAATTTATTAAGTGTTGAATGACATTTTTTTAAAAAAAGGAATGTACTAGTTTGACAATAAGTTACCCAAAGTCACTCACTCGAGGCCTCAACTTAATAAAGCCATTTCAGGGAAGCTGTTGATAGTGTGTAACCAATGACTCCCTAGACTAGATTAAATCCCTTCTATGTGCTCACATAGCATTCCAAACATCCTTTAGTATCACTCTTATTTCTCGTTCGTGTAATTAGTAATTGTTCCTCATTTTTCCTGCTCAGCACTAAAAGCCATTAAGTCAGAATAAATAATATCTCTCCAGTCTAGAACATAGATAGTCATATACACTGTGTCCCTTTAAGTATCTGAAACATTTCCTATGATTTTCTTTATTTAAGACAAGACTTTTGAGAAAATATGAACTTTATAGAACAGTAAGGAAATAAAGGCATGATAACATATGAAATCGCTGCATTTATGAGAGAAAGAAATGAAACTGTAAATTTTAAAAATCATTAAAAGTAATAGAATAAAATGAACACTGAAGGCCATTCTTAAACTCTCTTAGATTGCAGATGACAGGAGCCCACCTTAAGCTGGAGACTAATGCAGCTCACATCTTAGGACAGTGGCATGTTACAGAGGCACATGTCTAGACTGAAAAGTGAATAAGAAGGAATTACATCCTTTGTAATTACTCTACTCTTCGAAAGCCATGGTCCACAGCAACACTTATTGAAATCTGCTCTCTCAAACTACCCATCACTCTGACACTGTCCACACCTCTGCTGGGTACACTCTCCTATTCATTGCTTCCCACCTCCTCACTTTCTTTGTCTTTGATTCTTTCTTCTTGGGGAAATGGCTCAGTTCATCTCAGTACAAAAATAATAATCTTACTATAGACTTGTCTCTTCTTTTCCCTTTAGGCAAGAGCATTTACAGGATTTTTTTCTGGTGGGTCAGAAAAGAACAGAGGAGGAGACTGTTAATTTTTATATTGTCATAGATAGAAGTATTTCTGTTTGCTTATTGGTTTTCTTTCCTTGTTATAGTATTTTCCTGAACATCTGTTCTGTCCCACATATCTATATATCATCCAGATAATATCTCCTCTCTCATCATTTATCTGTCATGTACCTAAGAAGTGGGTGGTTAAGAATCAGGCAAGTATATTCTGTCATTCTACAAATCCTTTCAATATTCTTTCCCCCACGGTGCTCGCTCTTGGATATCTGCAGCTCTGGCACATGGCTTGCAGCTAGGCATGGCTTGCAGCAGCTTTTATACCCTGTTCCAGCAGAGAATGCTCAGCCCCTTGAGGTGAGCTGGTGTGGATTCCTAAGCAGGCAATCTGGTTAAGATGAGAAGAAAATTCATGTGTGTACAGTTATATCCCAAGGAGCTAATACATCTGAGCTTAGGCTGGGCTTCCTTGACTCATAGCATTGGGAAAGTGGTTGTACATGGGGAAAGTTTATCTTGCTTCAGAACTTAGTACCAGAAACATCCCTGGATTCATGTAGAATAAGGCCATGGTAGATTCCAGAAACCTAAATTACTAGACCTTTAAATTTTTGTAAATACCTTGTGGGCAGCACTGATGTGGTCTGTTGTATATGGTTAGAATGTGGTAGTCTCTCTAGGAGGCCACAGAGTTTATTGCTTTATACGGGTTGTTCATATTATGAAGCCTTTGGGATAGCGATTGGAAAGAATACTCAGGGTTGAACTAGACTGTTGGCCTCATGCCAGTAGTCTTGGATAAAATTATTTTCCCCTTATGGGCCAGCAATGGAATTAAAACATGGTTCATCTGCCCCATGATAGCCTTTCCTATTCAACTGGCTTCGACACATCAGGAATCCATGATTGTTGTTATTTTTGTTATAAGGCAGGGACCAGATTTGTCCCCACTCTCTCTCATTCTGTCTGTAGACTCAGTTTCAAGGTGTCTAGGGTTTTTTAAGAAGTTGAATTTTCAGTGAACTTATCTCATTTGGACCTTAGAATATTTTCATGTTCTTTGTACATTTCAATGTCGTATTAGAAACTGGTTTCTACAGTGGTGGACTTCCCCTGATGGCTCAGACAGTAAAGCGTCTGCTGGGTTCAATCCATGGGTAGGGAAGATCTCCTGGAAAAGGAAATGGCAACCCACTCCAGTATTCTTGCCTGGAAAATCCCATGGACGGAGGAGCCTGGTAGGCTACAATCCATGGGGTCACAGAGTTGGACATGACTCAGTGACTTCACTTTCTTTCTTTTTCTACAGTGTTGCCAAAATGTCATAACACAATGAACTGACTTCTCAAATCTTGCTTAGAAGGCAGTGTTTCCTCAAACACTGGGGAGCCTAGTATAGCAAATAAGTTTATAGGCTTTAGTTTCTGGCCCAGTTTCTGATCTTCCGGCCCAGTTTCTGATCTTGTTCTCTAAAACATCCTGATATTTCCATAAGTGATTGAAGGAAGTTTTAGTTTTCCTCACCTAAAATTAGAAGGTGATAGGAATATTAAGTGCCTGAGGTATTATCATGTGTTAATAATGGTGCTAAACTAATGATTCTTCCTTCTTAGCTCTTGTCTTATGAATTCTCAAATTAAAATTGTTATTCAAAGAGCACAGGAAGTAACTTTCATTGGCCAAACAGTTGATTGGTCAATGTTCAGTTCACTAAAATAGTACAAATATGCTCTTTGGATGTCTTTCCAGGTATCTTTTGACTTTCTAATTTCGCATTCCAATTCCCTATGAAAAAAGGGAGAGATGCTATGTCAGAATTCTATACAGTGTTACCACAGGTTATACTATTGCATTGTTTCAGATCAGTTCTTCTTACTTCTGAATGCCACTCCAGGAATTAAACACACTTTTACATCCCCTAGTTAACATACAACCCCTAGTTAAAAAGGGACATCTGTACTATTTGTACCCAAACAGAGAGCCAAGACTAGCACATTTACTTCAAGATATCTGAAACTTCCCTTCCCATAGAGGAGTTGGCATCTATCTTTACATATATGTTACCATTTAATTGTATTGCTTTCTCACTTGGCAAAGAAAATCCAATATGGCAAGACCTCCTTAACAGAGGAGGCCAGCTGTGTGCTGGGACCTCTGTGGTCACCAGTTCTTGATTCTCTCTCTGGGTGGGTGCCCGGAAACAGCAATGACCCCAGACTGCTCATGACAGGAGAAGCTGGGCCATAACTTGTTCCCTCGCTCTTTCTACTTCTGTACATCTTCTTACTAGGAGACAGAGAAGTGATTGGTGAAGTTCTATGGGAGGATTTAGCATGCCTGTTTAGACTCAATTCCAATGTACCATTTCCACCTTACGAGACTGGATAAGTCATGCAAGTCCACTGTGAGTTAATGGGCCAGATAATACACAGCTTATAACAGGTTAAGACAATGGTCATTTACTGTTCCATGATCAAGCATTTCACCTTTACCAATCCCTAATAAAATATCAGGAACTGTTTCTCTGCTGCTGCTAAGTCGCTTTACATCAGTTCAGTTCAGTCACTCAGTCGTGTCTGACTCCTTGCGACCCCATGAATCACAGCATGCCAGGCCTCCCTGTCTATCACCGACTCCCTGAGTTCACTCAGACTCACGTCCATCGAGTCAGTGATGCCATCCAGCCATCTCATTCTATGTCATCCCCTTTTCCTCCTGCCCCCAAACCCTCCCAGCATCAGAGTCTTTTCCAATGAGTCAACTCTTCGCATGAGGTGGCCAAAGTACTGGAGTTTCAGCTTTAGCATCATTTCTTCCAAAGAAATCCTAGGGCTGATCTCCTTTAGGATGGACTGGTTGGATCTCCTTGCAGTCCAAGGGACTCTCAAGAGTCTTCTCCAACACCACAGATCAAAAGCATCAATTCTTCAGCACTCAGCTTTCTTCACAGTCCAACTCTCACATCCATACATGACCACTGGAAAAACCATAGCCTTGACTAGGTGGACATTTGTTGGCAAAGTAATGTCTCTGCTTTTCAATATGCTATCTAGGTTGGTCATAACTTTCCTTCCAAGGAGTAAGCATCTTTTAATTTCATGGCTGCAGTCACCATCTGCAGTGGTTTTGGAGCCCAGAAAAATAAAGTCTGACACTGTTTCCCCATCTATTTCCCATGAAGTGATGGGACCAGATGCTATGATCTTAGTTATCTGAATGTTGAGTTTTAAGCCAACTTTTTCACTCTCCTCTTTCACCTTCATCAAGAGGCTTTTGAGTTCCTCTTCACTTTCTGCCATAAGGGTGGTGTCATCTGCATATCTGAGGTTATTGATACTTCTCCTGGCAATCTTTTTTTTAAATTTTATTTTATTTAACTTTACATTATTGTATTGGTTTTGCCATATATCAAAATGAATCTGGCGATCTTGATTCCAGCTTGTGCTTCTTCCAGCCCAGCATTTCTCATGATGTACTCTGCATATAAGTTAAATAAGCAGGGTGACAATATATAGCCTTGACGTACGCCTTTTCCTATTTGGAATCAGTCTGTTGTTCCATGACCAGTTCTAACTGTTGCTTCCTGACCTGCATACAAATTTCTCAAGAGGCAGATCAGGTGGTCTGGTATTCCCATCTCTTTCAGAATTTTCCACAGTTTATTGTGATCCACACAGTCAAAGGCTTTGGCATAGTCAATAAAACAGAAATAGATGTTTTTCTGGAACTCTCTTGCTTTTTCAATGATCCAGCGGATGTTGGCAATTTGATCTCTGGTTCCTCTGCCTTTTCTAAAACCAGCTTGAACATCAGGAAGTTCACAATTCATGTATTGCTGAAGCCTTGCTTGGAGAATTTTGAGCATTACTTTACTAGCGTGTGAGATGAGTGCAATTGTGCAGTAGTTTGAGCATTCTTTGGCATTGCCTTTCTTTGGGATTGGAAAGAAAACTGACCTTTTCCAGTCCTGTGGCCACTGCTGGCATATTGAGTGCAGCACTTTTACAGAATCATCTTTCAGGATTTGAAATAGCTCAAGTGGAATTCCATCACCTCCCCTAGCTTTGTTCATAGTGATGCTTTCTAAGGCCCACTTGACTTCACATTCCCCTGGCTCTAGGTGAGTGATCACACCATTGTGATTATCTGGGTCATGAAGATGTTTTTTTGTACAGTTCTTCTGTGTATTCTTGCCACCTCTTCCTAATATCTTCTGCTTCTTCCCATACCATTTCTGTCCTTTATTGAGCCCATCTTTGCATGAAATGTTCCCTTGGTATCTCTAATTTTCTTCAAGAAATCTCTAGTCTTTCCCATTCTGTTGTTTTCCTCTATTTCTTTGCATTGATCACTGAGGAAGGCTTTCTTATCTCTTCTTGCTATTCTTTGGAACTCTGCATTCAGATGCTTATATCTTTCCTTTTCTCCTTTGCTTTTTGCTTCTCTTCTTTTCACAGCTATTTGTAAGGCCTCTCCAGACAGCCATTTTGCTTTTTTGCATTTCTTTTCCATGGAGATGGTCTTGATCCCTGTCTCCTGTACAATGTCACGAACCTCATTCCATAGTTCATCAGGCACTCTATCAGATCTAGGCCCTTAAATCTATTTCTCACTTCCACTGTATAATCATAAGGGATTTTATTTAGGTCACTTCAGTCGTGTCCAGCTCTGTGTGACCCCATAGACCGCAGCTCAGCAGGCTCCCCCATCCCTGGGATTCTCCAGGCAATAATACTGGAGTGGGTTGCCATTTCCTTTTCCAGTGCATGAAAGTGAAAAGTGAAAGTGAAATTGCCCAGCTGTGTCCGACCCTTAGCCACCCTATGGACTGCAGCCTACCAGGCTCCTCTGTCCATGGGATTTTCCAGGCAAGAGTACAAGAGTGAGTTTCCATTTCCTTCAACTGTTTCCCAAAGACATATAATTCTGTGTTGTAAATAACATGGCCTTGCTTCAGAACCCCAGAGGCTTTCCCATAAACTCTACAATGAAACATTCTCACCATTGAGTACATCAGGACTGCTGAATCATCTAACTGAAGATGTAAAGTTGCTTGCATCATAATCTGGACATGCCAAAGCGTACCTTTCTGCTCCAGGCTCTGCTTTAAAACTGGCAATGTTTTGTATCACCTAGTTTATGGACCAGACCACTATCTCAGATAAGGAATTGTTGTCTCCAGGATGCAAAGAGGCTGACCAAGCACCGTGCTTTCTTCTTCTTGGCAAAATATGTAAGATGCAGCAATTTGAGTTTTACTTTGGAGATACCTAAGTGCAATCCTGGTCAATAGAACTCTAGAAACTATTAAAATTAGATTCCTGAATCTTATAAAGATTCTTCTCTTGCTTTCCAGAAAACATGGTTCTTATGAAAGCCTTCAGTATACTAGTCAGCTCATACATCTTGCCCAATCAGTATGTTTTCATGGGTATAATGGATCAATGTGACTCTCTTTACATGTTCATATGATCCAGATCTATTCTGACTATATTATGATAGCAAGGAAGAGTTATCATGGTTTATAAATACATTTTCTTGTCCATTCCATGTGAATGTTTCCCCTAGGGCTATTTTTGATACCCTTTCCTGAATTGGAGAGGAAAAAACTTCACTTACCTAACCAATGGCTGTATACAATTTACTCATTAATTGGCTCTCGCCAAGATACTACCTCCAGCACAATAGCCACAGTAAGGGTTTCTACTTGGCTGAGTTTACAATAGCATGCGGTCATTTTCAGGATGCATCTTTGCCATAATATGAATCACCCCATAATCTACTTTGGCAACACAAGCATTACAACTTTGCTCAGAATGGATAATCATTCTCTTTTTAATTGAGCTATAGTTGATTTACAATATTATGTTTCCAGATATACAGGATAGTGATTCAGTATTTTTACAGATTACACTCCATTGAAAGTTATTTCAAGGTAATGAATATAATTCCTTATGCTATACAGTATATCCTTGTTGCTTTTCTATTTTATATGTACTGACTAGTTTGTATCCATTAATCTCATATCCCTAACTTATTCCTCCCCCTTTCCTATCCCCTATGGTAACTGCAAGTTTGATTTCTATATCTGTGAGTCTGTTTCTGTTTTGCATGTATATTCTTTTGTGTTACTTTTTTATATTGTGCATATAAGTGATCTCACATGTCTTTCTCTGACTCATTTCATTAAGCATTATGTTCTCTAGGTCCATCTACATTGTTGCAAATGGCAGAATTTCATTCTTTTTATGGCTGAGTAATACTCTACATATATATGGATTATTATAAATATTCATATATATCAATTTATTGTCTCTGATGGACATTTGGGTTGCTTCCTCATCTGGGCTATTGTAAATAGTGCTGTTATGAACATTGGGGTGCATGTACTTTTTTGAATTAGTGTTTTAATTTTGAGTATATACCTTGCAGTAGAATTCCTGGGTCATATGGTACTTCTATTTTTCAGTTTTTTGAGAAAACTCCATACTATTTTCTATATTTGCTATAGCAATTTGCATTCCCACCAACAGTATACAAGGGTTCCCTTTTCTTCACATCATCTCTAGCATTTGTTATTTGTAGACTATTTAATGATAGCCTTTCTGACAAGTGTGAAGTGATAGCTCATTGTTTTTATTTGAATTTTTCTAATAATTTTAGTGATGCTTGGCATCTTTTCATCTGTGTGTCATCTTTGGAGAAATGTCTATTCAGGTCTTCTATTCAATGTCTGATTGGGTTGTTTGTTTTTTGATATTGAGTTGTATGATCTGTTTATATATTTTGGATATTAACTCCTTGTCAGTCACATCATTAGCAAACATTTTCTCCCATTTTGCAGATTATCTTTTGGTTTTGTCAGTGGTTTCCTTTGCTTTGCAAAAGCTTATAAGTTTAATTAGGTCACATTTGTTTATTTTTCCTTTCATTTATCTTGCCTTAGGAGACATATCTAAAAAAGTATTGCTATGATTTATGTCAAAGAGTATTCTGCCTGTGTTCTTTCTTAGAATTTTTATGGTTTCAGGTTTTAAAATAGATTAAAGATCTAAATTTACATTTGTACATAGCGTGAGGTAATGTTCTAATCTCATGTTTTACATGTAGCTCTCTAGTTTTCCCAGCACCACTTTTTGGGACTTTCATCCATTGTACATTCTTTTTACACCATCTCTAGGCTTCTAAATAAGAGCTACTTTAGCAGCCTGTTTGTCCTAGTCCCTGCAAGGGTGGGACATATTTTAAATCTTGTGTACCCAAGTCAGCTATTCTTATCTAGTTATATATTCCAGTCAAAGAAGGCTCAAAATCCAGTCTCTAGGTACTGTCCTGGCACATGCTGACTAATTCTTATAATTTCCTATAGTTTTAATCTTTTTCTTCCATTTTATAATGGAATAACCTAGCCATTTTATAATGGAATAACCCTAATTATACATCTGGGGGAAGTTTCTAATGAGAGCTCTGCCACCTTGTATAGGAGAGGATTATATAGTGCCTTCTCACAGAATGAGAGTAGAGGTGGAGCTAGCTCCAAAAAGGACAGTTGCACCGTCTCTGGAGGCTCAGAGGACTTTAGGGTAGTCCAGAGAGCCACAGTGTACAGGAGGTATCCACCCAGATTTTCCTGTCCTGTATCAGGTTTCTAGGTTTTCCAAACCAGGGCTCTAGCCTTAATATTAATAGATTTACTTGGCTGAGAATTCAACCATCTTTGAAGCTCAGTAATTCTAACGTTCAGATCTTTAGTCTCTTCCTTGGCTTCATCCTATCTTTCACAACAGGAGATAAGAGCCTCTTCAAAAGTAATTAATATAAGACGGACTTCTGCCCTCGAATTTAGCTTTTAACTGTTAATCACTCTTATTTTCTCATGATCTCTCTGCAGGGTATCAAGTCATCTTTTAAAAAAGGTATATGTATAGCCAATCCCAAGGGTATAGAGGAACAGTGCACCCAAAGACCAAAGTCTGGATCACAGAAATACCCAGGGTGTTCTGCCAACCACAGTATTTCCCTAAGTGACCACTGGTGAACTATTTAATAATAGGGCTGCCACCTTATGCCATGGATTATCCATGTCCTATATTCTACTTGAGATGGGGTCAGCCTTACCACTCTGGTAATAATCTATTTTCAAAATCCCATCTTAGCTCCTGCTTTTTTAGACCACTCCTAATATTATACCAATTGTGTTGCTTCTAGAACATTGGGAAGCATATGCTAATATGGAATTAGTAGTAAAAGATAATTACTATGAAAGATAAAGGAAGGAGAGAGCAGAATTAGTCAGAGAAAGACTTCAGGCCATGATCAAGGTCTTATACCTGTGAAAGAACAGGACAGTGAAAAAAGATGGGGAAAGGAAGAGCCTGAAACTATGATGCAACTCTGAGAATGCCCTGGGGCTCCCAGCCTAGCTAAGATTAGCTATAGAAAAGTCCCATGTTGGGCCGAAATGTCTTGGGTCTAGTATTATTGCCATGTATGTGCTCAGTCATTGGCTGGGACTGCTCAGGAAGAGTGTGGCCCTGGCTTGAACTCTCCAGTGGCTCCTATGGTAACTCCTTACAACCAGTGCAGATTCTTTCCCTGAGGGAAGAATGAACATCCTTGCTGTTATATGGCTTAATACACAAAACAGAACAAAAACCTATGACATGATGCTTCCAGGGGAGACATATGACAACTTAAGCATTATTATTTTTCAATCAAAATTCAAAAGCAATGGAAATATTCCCTAGAACTTAATGACATGATTCTTTTTCACTTATGTTTTAACTATTGAAGTGTAGTTGATGTACAATATTATATTAGTTTCAAGTATATAACAAACATAATGTTATATCCTGCAACTTCATATCTAGGTTGGTCATAATTTTCCTTCCAAGGAGTAAGCGTCTTTTAATTTCATGGCTGCAATCACCATCTGCAGTGATTTTGGAGCCCCCAAAATAAAGTCTGACACTGTTTCCACTGTTTCCCCATCTATTTCCCATGAAGTGATGGGACCAGATGCCATGATCTTTGTTTTCTGAATGTTGAGCTTTAAGCCAGCTTTTTCACTCTCCTCTTTCACTTTCATCAAGAGGCTTTTTAGTTCCTCTTCACTTTCTGCCATAAGGGTGGTGTTATCTGCATATCTGAGGTTATTGATACTTCTGGCAATCTTGATTCCAGCTGTAAATAATATGCCAAGTGTAAACAGAGTTTTACTTTTCTGACGTAAATGCCAAGCAGTTATTTTTGTTATTTAATTGCTCTGGTCAAGACTTTCAGTACTATGTTGAAACAGTGGAGTGGTGAGAGCAGGCATCGTTGTTCATGATCTTAGAGGGACCACTGAATATGATGTTAGCTGTAGTCTTATCATATATTGCCTTTATTAAGTTACATTCCCTCTATATTCACTTGTTGAGAGTTTTTACCATGTATGTATGGTGAATTTTGTCAAATGATTTTCAGGTATCTGTTCAAATAATTTTTATCCTTCATATTGTTAATGTGCTGTACAAATCAGTTGGCTAATACTTTATTGAGGATTTTTGTATCCATATCATCACAGATAATGGTCTGTACAGTACTTTCTTTTCTGGTAGTGTCTTTGTTTAAGTAGGGTATCAAGGAATGATGCTGGCTACATAAAATACATTTGGACATGTTCTTTCATCTTCTATTTTTTAAGAGTTTGAGAAGACTTGGTAGGAATTATTTTTCAATGATTAATAGAATTTACCAGTAAAGCCATCTGGTCCTGGACTTTTTGGGAGGTACTTGACTACCGATTCAATTTCCTTACTAAATCAGTCTGTTCAGATGTTCTGTTTCTTCGTGAGTCAGTTTTGGTAAATTGTGTTTCCAGGAATTTATCCTTTTAGAAGGTTTACTTTGTTGACTTATAATTGTTTAAAGTAGTCTCTTTTGATCATTTGTTTATCTATTGTAATCTTTCCTTTTTCCTAATTTTACTTGAGACTTTTCCCTTGGTTTCTCTAGCTAAAGGTCTCTTCATGAAATTAGCTCTAAAACACAAACAAACAAAAAAATAAACCAGCTCTTAGTTTCATAAATCTTTAGTCCATATATTTTGCTCTAATCTTATCCTTGATTCTATTAGTGTATGTTTAGTTTTCTAGTTCTTTGAGATGTTAGGTTGTTTTGAGATCTTTTATGGTTTTTTATGTTTATTGCTATGAACGCCCCTCTTAGAATTACTTTTCCTATACTCCATAGTTTTGGTGTATTGTATATACATTATCTTTGTCTCAATTTTTTTATTTCTTTAGACCCATTGGTTATCACTAGCATGTTGTTTAATCTCCACATATTAGTGTGTTTCTAGTTTTCTTCTTGTAACTGGTTTCTAATTTCATACCATTGTGTGGGAAAAGATGCTCAATATGATTTCAATTGTCTTGAATTTATTTAGACTTTTTAATGGCTTAACATATGTTCTAAACATATGTTCTATCTTGGAGAGTGTTCCATGTGTTGGGGAGCTACATGTATTCTCTCACTTTGAGATGGACTGTTCTGTAAATGTTAAGACTATCTGGCCCAACATGTCAATTAAGGCCAGTGTTTCATTATTTTCTGTCTCATTGATCTACCTATTGATGAAAGTGGGGGTATTTAACTGCCCTAGTATTATCGTTTTGCTATTAATATTTATCTTTTTAAATCAGTTACAATTTGTTTTATATATTTATGTGACCCTATGTTAGGTGAATAAATATTTCCAAATGTATGTCCTCTTGTTGGATTGACCCCTTTATTACTAAAATGTGACCTCCTTTGTCTTAAAGCCTATGTTGTCTGATATAAGTATAGCTACCGAAGCCTTCTTCAGTTTACATTTGCAGGGAACATTTATCCATCCCATCACTTTCAGTCTTGAAATTTGTGCCCATAAAGCAGAATATAGATTTTGTTTAAAAATTCACCAGCCACTCTCTTTTGTTTATTCTTTTACATTTGAACTATTTGTTGGTAACTGTGGACTTATTACGGGGAAGGCAATGGCACCCCACCCCAGTACTTTTGCCTGGAAAATCCCATGGATGGAGAATCCTGGTGGGCTCCAGTCCATGGGGTCGCTAAGAGTTGGACACGACTGAGCGACTTCACTTTCACTTTTCACTTTCATGCATTGGAGAAGGAAATGGCAATCCACTCCAGTATTCTTGCCTGGAGAATCCCAGGGATGGGGGAGCCTGGTGAGCTTCTGTCTATGGGGTCGCACAGAGTTGGACACGACTGAAGCAACTTAGGAGCAGCAGCAGCAGCAGCAGCAGTGGACTTATTATTACCATTCTTCTTTCTTTCTAAACAAATAATTACTGCATTCCTTCTTTCTCTCTGGTGATTTGATGATTTCCTGTAGTGTAACACTCAGACTCCATTATCTTTTGTGTATCTACTAGAGGTTTTTATTAGTGATTAACAAAAAATGTTTTATGCAAATCTTACAACAGTAAATTATGCAAATCTTACAACAGTAAATTATAAGTTGAATTTGAATGCATTCTAAAGCTCTACAGTTTTACTCTCCCAATGTTTCAAGTTTTATTAATAACTATCAAAATTTATATCCTTTTATCTTGTATAGCCATTAACAAATTATTGTATTTTGTACTGTTTTTGTCATTAGCCTTCATTCCAGACTTATAATTAACCTACCATCAATACATTAGTTTATTCTTAATTTTAACATATATTTAGCTTCACCAGTGAAATGCATATTTCCTTATATTTTTATTTTCCTAATTAGAACCCTTGTTTCAGCTGAAAGTCATCTCCATCACATTTATTGTAAGGCTAGTCTATTGATGGTAAATTCCATCTTTTTCTTGCCTTAAAAGCTCTTTCTCTCTAATTTTGAGGGACAGCTTTGATGGATAGAATCTTGGTATCTTTTTTTCCTTTTCGGGATTTGAATATATTATGTTTTTCTCTTCTGGCCTTCAAAATTTCTGCAGAAAAAAGCTGTTGAGGATCTTCTGCTATGTAAAAGGGAACCCACAGGGTTTTTTTTTTTCTTTCTCTCATTAGTTTTAAGATTTTCTCTCTGTCTTTGACTAATTGCAATGTATCTTAGTATAGATCTATTTAGGTTTCCCTCATTTGGAACTCTCTGGCCCTCCTGACTCTGAATGGCTGTTCCGTTTCCCTTTATCTTCTCCTCTGGGGCCTGTTGATCAAGAGCCCCTTTAGCTCTTTGTTCCTTTTCATTCTTTTTGCTCCTTTAATTGGGTGAATTCTACCACTCTGTTTTCCAGTGACTGATCCTTTCTTCTGCCTCATCTAGTCTGCTGTTGAAACCCTTGATGTAAGTTATTGTATTCTTCAGCTGGTGCTTTCTGTTGGGTACTTATATTTTCTATCTCTGTTGAAATTCTTACTTTGTGTATTCTCCTAAACTCAGTGAGCATATTTATGACTAATTTTGAGTTCTTTGTCAAAGAAATCACTTACCTGTATTTCACTGGGTATTTTTTTCTGGGGTTCAATCTTAAAATTCAGAACATATGTATCTGTTTCTTCATTTTGACTCTCTGTTGGTTTCTCTGCTTTAGACAAAGCAGCCACCTCTCCTAGATCTGAAGGACTAAGCTTGTGTAGGAGAAAAGCTTTGTGCTCAGCCCTGTCCTAGATCTTTGCTGCCTTTCAATCCTTTGTAATTGCCCAAGCAATTTCTTTTTGTTTTTAGTGACTCCCAATCCTTGAGGGTGTGCCAAGACCTATAGTGTCCTAAAAGGAAGGATATAAGTCAGCAGCTTTTAAAGTATGAAAATATACCTCTTTCAGGTAAGACTGGGAGATGAACATTTCTGGGCACTCCTTCTGCACTGAGCCCCTAACCAGTTAGAAAATGTTTCTTTGCTACTGTCCTGTTGGACATGTTCATATGTTCTGGACATTTCTACTGTTTCTGCACTGTGCTCTAGATACATAGCTGATTAAAAACTATTTCTCTAGTCATTACTGTCCTATGGGACTCTAATGGGACTCTAAACCAGCTAAGAAAACACACCTCCCAAGTGACAGCCACAAAACCAGGGCCGCTTACATGTACATAAGTTCCTTTGTAAGAGATTCTAGGGACCTTACAAAGGGAGATTACAAAGACGGTGCCTGCTAGCTCCCCCATCTCTGGAGCACTGAAGTTGACCCCTAGTTGCATGTGAAATTAGAAGCCTGCTCCTCAGACTTAAGGAAAGGAAATAAACCCTTTTCACAGAAAGATTGGTACACTTCAGGCAGTTAGAGTGCTGTCAGCATCATGGCGATGTTACCTTTGTCTCTCTCCTTCAGTCTAAAACTATTAAAACACCCCTGACTCAACAAAGGTTGCTCTGCCCAACACACTAGGATACCAGAGAGATCTACACATCTATACTGGACTGGAACACACAGAAGAGGCAGAGCTAGATGAACAGTCAATGCAGAGCATGCAATTTCAGGCCATGGCAGCTGAGCCCAGTAACAGCAGGGGAGATAGTGGGACATGTAACACTGGCCTTCCAGCTCCAGAGACACCTGCAATTCCCTCCCACCCACAGTGGTGGAGCCCACAACCTGATGGCACTGGGGGAAACTCTGAAAGAGGTAATGGAGTGTGGGAAATGCCTATTTTCAAAACATTTTATTCAATGCCATCTATTGAAAAAGGCTCCTAATTACTAACCGGTTGAATTGTTAGAATCCAGTAAAAAATGTTTTACCCAAAGAAATTATTCCCTATGTTCAAATCTACCAGCACAGGAAAAAGTCATCAAGCATCATGAAAAGTCTGGAAATATGGCATCAGAAAAAGTAAGTGACAATTCTCCAAAAACCAAAGTCACAGAATATTGCAATTTAACTGATGGAGAATCCAAAGTAATTGCCATAAAGAACAAGAAGAACCAAAAAAATCCCAAAGCTGAGAAACCCAGTAAATGGGCATATATTCTGGGAAAACCATAATTCAGAAAGATAAATGTAGCCGAAAGTTCAGTCCATGGAAGCAGCCTTTATGTCCAACAGAAGAATGGATAAAGATGTGGTACATATAGACAGTGGAATATTAGCCATTAAAAATGAAATAATGCCATTTTCAGTGACGTGGATGGACCTAGAGATGGTCATACTGAGTGAAGAGAGAAAAATGAATAGCATATGATATCAGTTATATGTGGAATCTAAAACAAATGGTACAAATAAACTTACTTACAAAATAGAAATAGAGTCACAGATGTAGAAAACAAACTTATGGTTGCCGGTGGGAAAGGAGACAGGAGGGATAAATTGGGAGATTAACATATGCACACTGCTAAGTTGCTTCAGTCGTGTCTGACTCTGTGCGACCCCATAGACGGCAGCCCACCAGACTCCCCTGTCCCTGGGATTCTCCAGGCAAGAACACTGGAGTGGGTTGCCATTTCCTTCTCCAATGCATGAAAGTGAAGAGTGAAAGTGAAGTTGCTCAGTCATGTCCGATTCTTAGCAACCCCGTGAACTGCAGCCCACCAGGCTCCTCTGTCCATGGGATTTTCCAGGCAAGAGTACTGGAGTGGGGTGCCATTGCCTTCTCCCATATGCACACTGCTGCTGCTAAGTCACTTCATTCGTGTCCAACTCTGTGCGACTCCAGAGACGGCAGCCCACCAGGCTCCTCCGTCCCTGGGATTCTCCTATATATAAAATAGATTGACATACATACACTACTGTATATAAAATAGATAACTAATAAAGATCTACTGTATAGCACAGGGAAGTCTACTCAATACTTTGTAATGGCCAATATGGGAAAAACATCTAAAGATTGGATATAGGTATATGTGTAACTGACTCACTTTGCTATATAGCGGAAACTAACACAGCACTGTAAATCAACTATACTTCAATAATTCTTGTTTTTAAAGATGAAGACTGAATTAGAAAGCATTGGAAATAGAGGAGACCATATTGAAGAGAAATTTAGAAATGATATGGATAGAAGGGGGAAGAAAACTAAAACTAATGAAGACATCTATAAGAACTACCCAACTACATTTTGTCACCCTTCCTAAAGATAATAGGTATCCGAGAAGGAGAAGAGAGTTATCAGAGAGATAATTTAGAGAGAAAAATAGCTGAGAACTTCCCAAACCTGGAGAAGGCCATGAAACTAAGAAAATACCTAATTATCTCAATGCAATAAGACTTTCTACAAGATGCAAAGAAGTCAATGACAATTTTAAAGGTAGCCAGGTTAAAAAAGTAACCTACACAGGATCTCCCATTAGGCTATCAATAGATTTCTCAGCAGAAACTCTATAGTTCAGGAGAGAGTGAATTACATTCTCAAAATACTGAAAAATAAAGTCACCCAAGAATACTCTCTAGTGAAGTTATCATTTAGATATGAAAGAGAAATAGAGATTTTCTCAGACAAACAAAAGGTGAGGGAGTTCATCACCACTAGACTTGCCTTACAAAAAGGCAAAAGTACACAAAACTTTGACTAAGGTGATAAATAGAAAAAAGTGCAGCTCAAAAAATCAAAGGGAAAAAAGTCAGTAAAAATAACTGTATCTACTTTAATTTGGTAACAAACAACATGAAAGATAATTTGAGAAAACAAAAATATAAAAGAAGAGGATGGAAACATATAGACAAATGAACATAGGATGTTTTGAGCAGAAATAGGACAATCTTATCTATAGAAGTTTGATATAAACATCATGGTAACTACTAGAGCGGTGACACAAAACATTTTAAAAAAGGAAACTGAGAAAAACATCAAACTAATAGAATGGCCAGAAAACAAAAGATAAAATGGTAGTACTATGTCCTCATTTATCAATAATTACTGTAAATATAAATGGATCGAATTTACCAATCAAAACATACAGAGTGGCTGGATAAATTAAAAAACAAGACACCACTATATGCTGCCTCCAGGAGGGTGATCTCAGTTCTAAACACAAACATGGGCTTAAAGTGAAGGAATGAAAGATGATACTTCAAGCAAATGGCAGTCAAAGTGAGTATAGCAATACTCAGACAAAATAGAATTCAAGCCCCCAAAAGATAACAAGTGAAAAAGATGTACATAAATGGAGAAATTGACAGCAACACAAAAGTAGTAGGGAACTTAAATACTTTACTTACACCCATGGCTAGATTATCCAGATAGAAAGTCATCAACACCCATCAAAAACAGCCTTAAATTAAACATTGCTATTGCTGCTAAGTTGCTTCAGTCGTGTCTGACTCTGTGCGACCCCATAGAGGGCAGCCCACCCAGCTCCCCTGTCCCTGGGATTCTCCAGGCAAGAACACTGTCCCTGGATTCTCCAGGCAAGAACACTGGGTTGCCATGTCCTTCTCCAGTGCATGAAAGTGAAAAGTGAAAGTGAAGTCGTTCACTCGTGTCTGACTCTTAGTAACCCCAAGGACTGTAGCCCACCAGGCTCCTCCATCCATGGAATTTTCCAGGCAAGAGTATTGGAGTGGGGTGCCATTGCCTTCTCCAAAATTAAACATTAGAACCAGATGAACTTAATAGATTTATACAAAACGTTCTCTCCAAATGTAGCAGAATGCACATTCCTTTCAAGTACACATGGAACATTCTCAAGGATAGACCACATATCAGAAAACACTAGCCTCACTTAATTTAAGAAGGGTAAAATCATATTGTTCATGTTTTTGACACAATAATATGAAACTAGAAATGAAGTACAAGAAGAAAGCTGGAGCATCACAAATATGTGGAGACAAAACAGCATACTACTGAAGAATATTGGATGCACTAAGAAATCAAAGGAGAAATGAAAGATCCCCTCCCCCGACCCAAGTACTCTAAAGGATGCAGCAAAATACCAACGTAGACCTGGGTTAAAAAACAGGGAAAATCTCAAACAATCTAATTACAACTACAGGAACTAGGAAAAGAAAAAAATGAAGCCCAAAGTCAGTAGAAGGAAAAAAATAATAAAGATCATAGCAGAAATAAATGAAACAGACTTAAAAGACAGTAGAAATGATTGATTGAACTAATAGTTGGTTATTTAAAAAGATAAATTGGCAAGCCTTTAGTTAGCCTAAGGAAAACAAGCTCCAGGAGTTGGTGATGGGAGTTTGAGCAAGCTCAGGGAGTTGGTGATGGACAGGGAAGCCTGGTGTTCTGCAGTCCATTGGGTCGCAAAGAGTCGGACATGACTGAGCAACTGAACTGAACTGAAGGAAAACAAGAAATAGAAGGCTCAGATAAATAAAAACAAAAATGAAAAGGGAGAATTTAAAATGGATAGCCTAGATGTACAAAGAATTAGAATACTATGAATAGCTATATGGCAACAAATTTGACAGTCCAGAAGAAATGGATAAATTCTTAGATTCTTATAACCTTTCAAGACTGAATTAGAAATGACAAAATATCTAAATAGATGGATCACTGGTAAGATTAAAACAGTAATTAAAAACGTCCCCCCAGACAAAGGTCCAGGACCAGAAAGCTTCACAAATAAGCTTTACTAAACATTTAATGAGGATTTTAATACCTACCCTTCTAAAACTCTTTCAAAAAAATAAGTTAGGAAGCATTCTCTCCACTTCATTTTGCAAGTCCAGCATTACCCTGATACCAAACCCAACAAGAACAACACAGAAAATTATACGCCCATAATGGATATCAATGTACATCCTTTGGTTTGCACTGTATTGGCAAGCCAAATAAAAATTTATAAAAAGGATCAAATGGGATTCATTATTATGATCAAATGGGATTCATTCCAGGGAGCAAGGATAGTTCAACATCTGCAAATCAATCAGTGTAATAGACCATATTAACAGAAGGAAAGTTAAAAATCATACGATCATCTCAATAGATGCAGAAAAAGTATTTGAAAGGATTTAACAACCATTTACATGAAAAAAGAACTCTTGATAAAATGGGTATAGAAGGAACATTCCCTAAAATAATAGAGGCCTTATATAACAAGTTGCAGCTAACATCATACTCAGTGATGAAAAACTGAAAGGTATCACTACGATCAGATACATGATAATGATGCCCACAATTGCCACTCTTATTCAACACAGAATAATTAATTACCAGGGGCTTCCCTGTTAGCTCAGTAGGTAAAAAAACAAAAACAAAAACAAAAAACTGCCTGCAGTGAAGGAGACCTGGGTTCAATCCCTGAGTCAGGAAGATCCACTGGAGAAGGAAATGGCAACCCACTCCAATATTCTTGCCTGGAGAACCCTATGGACAGAGGAGCCTGGTGGGCTGCATACAGTTCATGGGGTCGCAAGAGTCAGACACAACTGAGCAACTAAACCACCACCACCAGAATAATTACACAAGAAAAAGAAGTAAAAGTCATTCAAATTGAAAAGGAAGAAATAAAACTGTCAATTATTGTAGGTGATATGAATTTATATATAGAAAACCCTAGACAACACATTAAAAAGCATAGGCAAAACTGCTGACAAAGGTACATTTAGTCAAAACTATGGTTTTTCTGTTAGTCATTACAGATGTAAGAGTTGGACCATAAAGAAAGCTGAGCACTGAGGAATTGATGCTTTCAAACTGTGGTGCTGGGAAGACTCTTGAGAATCCCTTGGACAGCAGGGAAATCAAACCAGTTAATCCCAAAGAAAATCAACCCTGAATACTCATTGGAAGGACTGATGCTGAAGCTCCAATACTTTGGCCACCTGATGTGAAGCGCCTACTCATTAGAAAAGTCCCTGATGCTGGGAAAGATTGAAGGCAGAAGGAGAAGGGGGCAACAGATGATGAGATTGTTGGATGGCATCACTGACTGAGTTTGAGCAAGCTCCAGAAGATAGTTAAGGAGAGGGAAGCCTGGTGTGCTGCAGTCCATGGGGTTGCAAAAAGTCAGACAGGAATTAATGACTGAATAACAACAAAAAGACTGCACTAAAATTGTTTAAAATTATAAACAGATACAGTAAAATTGCAGGGTACAAAATATATAAAAATCTGTTACATTACTATACATTTTAACAACAATCTAGCAGAAAGTGAAATTAAGAAAATCCCATTTTTCAAGGGTGTAATGAATATCCTATTGCTATGCTATGCTATGCTAAGTCGCTTCAGTCGTGTCCGACTCTGTGCGACCCCGTGGACAGCAGCCCACCAGGCTCCGTCGTCCTTGGGATTCTCCAGGCAAGAACACTGGAGTGGGTTGCCATTGCCTTCTCCATTGTGTGAAAGTGAAAAGTGAAAGTGAAGTCGCTCAGTCGTGTCCGACTCCTAGCGACCCCATGGACTGCAGCCTACCAGGCTTCTCCATCCATGGGATTTTCTAGGCAAGAGTACTGGAGTGGTTTGCCATTGCCTTCTCCAATGAATATCCTATTAGCCATATGTTAATTCACCATAGTTAAAAGTTGCTCAGCACTTCCTGTAAAAGCCATTTAAAATAAAGTGCATCTTGTTGTTTTCCTCTAGAGAAGAGATGGATTAGGTCTGTATTTACTTATCTATTTTCTAATTGCTACCTTAACTTTCTGTTTGCTTTCAGGAATAACAAGATTCCTCTTGTATGAAACATTGGAAGAGAAACAAACCTATATTTTGACTTAATCTCTATACACATATGCAATGTTTTGCAAAATTGCAGTTCTGTAATCTGTTTAGATTGGAAAAGTACATATTCAGTTGTTTGTCACTGGCAAACCTGGACTTTCAGGCGGCAACATTTAACATCTGATACTCAGAATCTAAAGGCACTTAGTAACTTCCCTAAAATGAACATAGTTCTCTCAGTGAATTCTCATGATTCTTCTCCATGTCCACTAGATTCTTTGCCAAGGTATATTATCTTTTTTCTGAAAGCTTAAATATTTCCTCTGCAGCTGCTAAGTTGCTTCAGTTGTGTCCGACTCTGGGCAACCGTATAGATGGCAGCCCACAGGCTCCTCTGTCCCTGGGATTCTCTAGGCAAGAACACTGGAGTGGGTCGCCATTTCCTTCTCCAATGCATGAAAGTGAAAAGTGAAAGTGAAGGCGCTCAGTCAGACTCTCAGCGACCCCATGGACTGCAGTCTACCTAATGGGTAGAAACTTGTAGAAAATTAAGTACCATGTAAATGGACCACCAGCACACTATTGTTGTCTACTCCTATCCCAATATTCTTGGTAATCGTTCCCCTATCCAAGTCTAAGTGTGACCCTCATTGATTATTTTACCTACTGTCCTCACAGTGGGCCAACTATCCTGTTACTCATACAATCTGAGAAGATTCTTGATCAATTCCACTTCCCAAAGCACCTTCACAATTGACCCTCTGGAGAAAAGGAGGCTGAGGCATTTATGCATTGGCTCTTATCACCCCCTGGTAAGAGTTATCCTTTATGGATTTAACTCGTGTTTTCTCCTGGGCTGTTACTGTATTTGGGCTGAGTGACAATTCAGAATTCCAAGGAAAGAAAAGCTTAGAGATGGCAGGTACTTGAATCAGGAAATTACAGTCAAGCATGAGAATTTTTCACAAGTACTATTAACAAAAAAAGAGGGTATTTCCTAGAGTTTCAAAAGAATCTGCTACAAAACTAAACAAATTATCTACTTTGTGCCCTCTTTTACTATTCAGGCTAAAGTAATATATGATAGTCAGTTGTTGAGATACCATTTTAGAGTTTTGCAGGTTTCTCTGATTACACAGTTCTATGGAATTCATAGAATGAATTCTCAGTCACCTGGATCAGCTCCTCTTTGCTGCAGCTCCTTGTGAACATATGGACCTTTCTTTAGCTCACCTAATCTTGCCTCAGCCAGTTGTCCCCAAAAGCTATGCTGAAGCAGAGTACAAAGTCTGAGTAAGGATTGACTTGCATAATGATAGAGGACCTTAGTGAACTCTCCCATAAAAACAAAAAACCATGATGTTACTGGCAAAACAACTACAACAAGCTATTTCAGAACTCTGGATATTAGTCAGAATCAGAGATGGGACTACAAATCACCTATCCCAGGGAAACTAATGGTCCTTGGTAAAATGGTGGTAAATTTTTTAACCTTAATTTTTTTTTTTTAATTTGGGGTTATTTATACTCCCCTCTCTAACCACTTTAGTGGTAAAGTAGCTATAAAAGCCAATGGCCTCAAAGTTAGTAAGACAACTAAACTTCTTTTACAGCTGATTTAAATACATCATCTCCAGAGCACAGACAATATTGTGTCCCAACTTAAGCTCACTAGGAAATATCTATGCTCAGGGTATTCTGATTTCATCTCAGGGGGAAAATCCTTTAACCCTTGGCATTACCAAAAACAATAAAATCTGCTCGCAATATCACACATGTCTAAGACTATGATTTCAGTTGCAGAAAATAAGAGCCTAGCCAAAAATTCAAGAAGAAATTCTGAAAAACTAGCTAGCCATAGAAGACATGGTAAAGCACAGATATATTCCTCATGATCTGAATGAAGTACAGTGCAGGCTAAAAGAGAAGATACTCATCCCTGACTGACCTTAAGAACTTATGCAAGGAGGAAATATAAGACTGAGGGTTGACGACATGACATACCACATACATTCCTTTATTAAGTGGTGGAAAACATATAGGTAAAGCATTTAGGAAAAACTTCTTACCAGTTTTTCAGTTCAGTTGCTCAGTTGTGTCTGACTCTCTGTGACCCCATGGACTGCAGCACACCAGGCTTCCCTGTCCTTCACCAACTCTCAGAGCTTGCTCAAACCCATGTCCATCAAATCTGTGATGTTATCCAACCATCTCATCCTCTGTCAGCCCCTTTTGCTTCTGCCTTCAATCTTTCCCAGCATCAGGGTCTTTTCCAATGAGTCAATTCTGCACATCAGGTGGCCAAAGGATTGGAGTTTCAACTTCAGCATCAGTCCTTCCAATAAATATTCAGGACTGATTTCCTTTAAGATGGACTGATTGGATCTCCTTGGAGTCCAAGGGACTCACAAGAGTCTTCTCCAGTACCACAGTCCAAAAGCACCAATTCTTCGGCACAGTCTTTCTTTATAGTCCAACACACATTTTGTAGATAATGGCTAAATTATACTGACCTGGGGTGATCATTAGGTAACCAAATTTAAAATAAATCAAGAACTATGTTCTAGTTCAAGGTGGCAATAGCAATATCCTGAACTCACTTTCTCCCATGGGCACATGGACTCTATAGCTATATTTGGACCAATTCCCTCTGAAAGAAATCCAAAAACTAGCTGAGTGACTCCTACACATTAAGAAACAGCTCACATTGAAATAGGTAGGAGAGGCTGAAAAACAATCTCACTAAAAACCCCATCCCCAGAGCAGCTACCCATAACTAGAAGTCACAATTTCTGTCTTCACCCTGAGGACTGAAAGGTGTGAACCATACATCTGGCACCTGGATTTTAAGACCTGCAGCTGAAAGATGATTCCCCAAACAATCTAGCTTTGAAAGTCAATGAGAACTTCTATAGCTCAATTCCAGAAAAATAAATGACCCAATCAAAAAATGGGCCAAAGAACTAAATAGACATTTCTCCAAAGAAGACATACAGATGGCTAACAAACACATGAAAAGATGCTCAACATCACTCATTATCAGAGAAATGCAAGTCAAAACCACTATGAGGTACCATTTCACGCCAATCAAAATGGCTGCTATCCAAAAGTCCACAAGCAATAAATGCTGGAGAGGGTGCGGAGAGAAGGGAACCCTCTTACACTGTTGGTGGGAATGCAAACTAGTACAGCCACTTTGGAGAACAGTATGGAGATTCCTCAAAAAACTGGGAATAGAACTGCCTTATGATCCAGCAATCCCACTGCTGGGCATATACACTGAGAAAACCAGAATTGAAAGAGACACCTGTACCCCAATGTTCATAGCAGCACTGTTTACAATAGCCAGAATGTGGAAGCAACCTAGATGTCCATCCACAGATGAATGGATAAGCAAGCTGTGGTACATATACACAATGGAGTATTACTCAGCCATTAAAAAGAATACATTTGAATCAGTTCTAAGGAGGTGGATGGAACTGGAGCCTATTATACAGAGTGAAGTAAGCCAGAAACAAAAACACAAATACAGTATCAGATCAGATCAGATCAGTCGCTCAGTCGTGTCCGACTCTTTGCGACCCCATGAACCGCAGCACGCCAGGCCTCCCTGTCCATCACCAACTCCCGGAGGTCACTCAGACTCACATCCATCGAGTCAGGGATGCCATCCAGCCATCTCATCCTCTGTCGTCCCCTTCTCCTCCTGCCCCCAATCCCTCCCAGCATCAGAGTCTTCTCCAATGAGTCAACTCTTCGCATGAGGTGGCCAAAGTACTGGGGTTTCAGCTTTAGCATCATTCCTACCAAAGAAATCCCAGGGCTGATCTCCTTCAGAATGGACTGGTTGGATCTCTTTGCAGTCCATGGGACTCTCAAGAGTCTTCTCCAACACCACAGTTCAAAAGCATCAATTCTTCGGCACTCAGGCTTCTTCACAGTCCAGCTCTCACATCCATACATGACCACAGGAAAGACCACAGCCTTGACTAGGCAAACCTTTGTTGGCAAAGTGATGTCTCTGCTTTTGAATATGCTATCTAGGTTGGTCATAACTTTCCTTCCAAGGAGTAAGCGTCTTTTAATTTCATGGCTACAGTCACCATCTGCAGTGATTTTGGAGCCCAGAAAAATAAAGTCTGACACTGTTTCCACTGTTTCTTCATCTATTTCCCATGTAGTGATGGGACCAGATGCCATGATCTTCGTTTTCTGAATGTTGAGCTTTAAGCCAACCTTTTCACTCTCCACTTTCACTTTCATCAAGAGGCTTTTTAGTGCCTCTTCACTTTCTGCCATAAGGGTGGTGTCATCTGCATATCTGATTATTGATATTTCTCCCAGCAATCTTGATTCCAACTTGTGTTTCTTCCAGTCCAGCATTTCTCATGATGTACTCTGCAATGGCTCAGGGTGGCTAACCCCTCCACAGTACAGCACAGAGGCAGCAGATTGAAATGTGCCCAGTCTTTCCATGAAAGAGGCTTATTTGCTTATCTTAAAAGCTTCACTCTTTAAGAGGATGGCTTCTATTTAAACATACAATCAGGAGCCAACTGAAATACTTTACAAAGACCATGGAGGCCAGAGGGTGCTATCTTAGTGCCATCCCCCTTCCTCAGTTCAGATCACTGGTATCTTCCAGAAAGAAGATTGAATGTATTTGATGTTGCAATTAATGCAGAACCATCCAGGGGATGCCCCTTTATCTCTGGACTCTAGCAGCCAGTGCGGCTTGTGTTCACAGGTTCAACAAGATGGTAGCAAACAAAGAAATAGTGCTTTATGGCTTGTCGCCTCAGGGCTAAGTGCGGAAAAAGCAGAAACACCCATCTCCCAGTCATATCCTGAAGAAGATATTATTTGCATACTTTAAAAACTGCGGCTTGAGGGTCTGGTTTCCAACCAGCCAGCATGGAGCTGCAGACTGATATTCTCCCTTTTAGGAAGTGAGATGTGACACTGAGCCACTAAGAACAAAAAAGCCTTCTTGGATAATCAAAAAAAAATTTGTGAGATCTAGGGCAGGATAAAATTGACCTAGATAAAGGCAGTTTAAGGTTTATCTCCTACCTGGTGCTAGAGGTAAAGAGCTTGCCTGCCAATGCAGGAGATATAAGAGACAAGGGTTCGAACCCTGGATTGAGAAGATCCTCTGGAGGAGGAAATGGCAATCCACTCCAGTATTCTTGCCTGGAGAATACCATGCACAGAGAAGCCTGGCAGGCTACAGTCTATAGGGTCTCAAAGAGTGGGACATGATTGAAGCAACTTAGCACACCCACACGCACCTACAGAACATTAGTCTTTTAAGACTCAGGAGAGGTGGCTGTTTTGTCTAATGCAGAGGAAAAAAGAGATTCATGGAAAATTGAGAAATAGAGTACTGTTCCAAACTAAAGAACAAGATTAAATCCCAGAAAAACATCTTAATGAAATCAGATAAATGATTTACTTGATAGAGTTCAAAATTATGACTTTCATAATGATGCTCACCAAGATCAGGAGAATAATTCAAGAAGAAAGTGAAAATTTCAACAAAGAGACAAAAAATACAAGAAAGTACAAGTAGAAATCATGGAGCTGAGAAATATAATAATTGATAAGAAAAATAAATGAAGGGATTCAGCAGAAGACTAGTTGAAGCAGAAGAAAGGATAGCAAACTTGAAATGCATGGAATGTATCTATCAGAGCAGCAAAAGGAAAGAAAAAAAAGGAATGAAGAAAGCTTAAGGGACTTATGGACAATATCAAGATGACCAATACTTGGCACAAAAACAGACATATGGATCAATGCAATGGAATAGAGAGCCCAGAAATAAATCTGCATAGCAATTAATCTTTGAGAAAGAAAGTAAGAATATACAATGTAGAAAAGAGAGTCTCTTCAGCAAGCGGTGTTGGGAAAGTTGGACGACCACATGTAAATCAATGAAGTAGAATACACCATCATGCCATGACAAAAATAAACTCAAAATGACTTAAATATAAGATATGACACCATAAAACTCCTAGAAGAGTGCATAGGCAATGCGTTCTCCAACATAAATTACACCAATGTTTTAAATTACTCTCCCAAGGAAATAGAAATAAGAGCAAAAATAAGCAATTGGGACCTAATCAAACTTACAAGCTGTTGTAGAGCAAAGGAAACTATAAACAAAATGAAAAGACAACCTACAGACTGGGAGAAAATATTTGATAATTATGAGAACAAAAAGGGCTTAATTTCCAAAATAGACAAACAGCTCATAAAACTCAGTAACAAAAAAACAACCTAGTTGAAAAATGGGCATGTTGACTGGAAAAATTACATGCAATCTAAAAGTTGTGAGTTATGTTTTAGTCAGTGGAAATTTTTATTTTAGGACTTCTGGTTTAGGAGATAGCATCTCAAGCCACCCTGAGAGAACTGCTCCAAGAAGGCAAGGGGAAGAGCCAGGTTGTATATAAGTATTGCAACAAAGGTCAGGTAGTGTGAACATCAAAAAATTATTATTCAAGAAAATCAGATAACCCAAGTTAAGAAATTTAGCACTTTTCCATGTATGGGAAGATGCAAGAGTCTGGGCTCAAGGAAGTCATTCCTTTGATATGCACCTCAGCCATCTGGGGCCAGTATCCTGTTTTCATGTCCAGAGTTCCTTGGGGCTCACTATAGGATGTGGCTGTATTCTGATGGCTGCTAGATGGCAAGTATTCTTCTTGAGTTCTCTTAGGGGTGACTGGCTCAAATTGGAGGGCTATAATGGCTGATGACTGTGACATCTGTTACAGATATGGCAGGAAATATTCCATTTCTCAGGCAGAAGCCCTAAGTAGACATTTCTCCAAAGAAGATACACAGACGGCCAGCAAGCACATGAATAGATGCTCAGTATCCCTAATTATTAGAGAAATGCAAATCAAAACTACAATGAGGTACCGCCTCACATCACTCAGAATGGCCATCATTAAAATGTCTACAAATAACAAATGCTGGAGAGGTTGTCAAGGAAAGGGAACCCTCCTACACTGTTGGTAGAAATGTAAATTGGTGCAGCCACTGTGGAAAACAGTGTGGAGGTTCCTCAAAAATCTAAAAATAGAGTTTCCATATGATCCAGCAATCCCACTCCTGAGCATATATACAGACAAAACTGTAATTCACAAAGATACATGCACCCCTATGTTCATAGCAGCACTATTCGCAATAGCCAACATATGGAAACAATCTAAATGCCCACTGATGGATGGATGAATGAAGAAGATGTGGTATAAATATATACATATGGTAGAATACTGCTGCTGCTAAGTCGTTTCAGTTGTGTCCGACTCTGTGCAACCCCATAGACGGCATAAAAAAGAATAGAGAATGAAATAATACCATTTGTAGCAACATGGATGGACCTAGACACTATCATATGAAGTAAAGTAAGTCAGAAAGATAAAAAGAGATACCATATGTCCCTTATATGTGGAATCTACAATATGACACAAATGAATGTATCTATAAAACAGACTCTTAGGAGTCCCTTGGATTGCAAGAAGATCAAACCACTCAGTGCTAAAGGAAGTCAGTCCTGAATATTCATTGGAAGGACTGATGCTGAAGCTGAAGCTCCAATACTTTGGCTACCTGATGCAAAGAATTGACTCATTGGAAAAGACCCCGATGCCGGGAAAGATTGAAGGCACAAGGAGAAGGGGACAACAGAGGATGAAATGGTTGGATGGCATCACCAACTCATTGTACATGAGTTTAAGCAAGCTCCAAGAGTTGGTGATGAACAGGGAGGCCTGGTGTGCTGCAGTTCATGGGGTTGCAAAGAGTCAGGCATGACTGAGTGACTGAAATGATAAAACAGACTCATAAACATAGAGAATGAACTTGTTACCAAGGGGGATGGTGGTGGTGAGGGAAGGGTGGATTGAGAGTTTGGGGTTAGCAGATGCAGAATATTATATATAGAATGGATAAACAACAAGGTCTTACTGTATAACATAGGGAGCTATATTCAATATGTGTGGTAAACTATAATGGAAAAGACTATGAAAAAGAATGTGTATATATATATATGTATAACTGAATCACTTTGCCCTACAGCAGAAAAGAACACAAGCATTGTACACCAACTATATTTGAATGAAATAAATTTGAGAAAAAGATGACCAATACTTTATTATAGGGGGTCCCAGATCTTCCCGGGATGGAGAAAGGAATGGCTACCTACTCCAGTATTCTGGCCTGGAGAATTCCATGGACAGAGGAGATTGGCAGGCTATAGTCCAGGCGGTCACAAAGAGTCAGACACGTTGGAGTGACTTTCACTTCACAGGTGACACTAGTGGTAAAGAACCCATCTGCCAGTGCAAGAGACTAAGAAACACAGGTTCAATCCCTGGGTTGGGAAGATCTCCTGGAGAAGAACATGGCAACCCACTCCAGTGTTCTTGCCTGGAGAATCCCAGGGACAGAGGACCCTGGCAGGCTAAGGTCCATAGAGTTGCAAAGAGTCAGACATAACTGAAATGATTTACCACAGAAGGAAAGAGAGAGAAAAGGGGGGCAATAACCATATTTGAATAAAATTTCCTTAACTTAGGGAAGGACACAGCCACAGAACCAGGGAACATCAATTGTTCAAAAAGTTTAATGCAAGAAGACCTATACCAAGACACATCATAATTAAACTGTCAAAAGATAAAGACAAGAAGAGAATTATAAAAGCAACAAAAGGAAAACCTGTTATATACAAGGGATCCTGCATAAGACTGTTAACAGCTTTTTCAGCAGAAATCTGTAGCCAGAAGGAAGAGACATAATATATTAAATGCTAAAAGGAAAAACAATCTGCCAACCTAGAACACTCTTTTCATCAAAGGTGCCCTTTAGAATTGAAGGAGAGAGTGTTTTCAGAAATACAGAGGCTCATAAGAGACTACTATGAACAATTATCTGCCAATGAACTGGAAAGTTAGAAACTATAGATAAATTCTTAGAAATAAATAGACTACCAAGACTAAAGAAGGAAGAAAAGAAAAATCTGAATGTACCTATTTCTACTAAGGAAATTGAATCAGTAATCTAAAATCTTCTAGCAATTAAAAGTTTAGGGTCAGATGCTTCACTGATTAAGTCTACCAAAGATTTAAAGTAGAACTAATGCCAATACCTTTAAAACTCTCACAAAAAATTAAAAAATAGAAGAGAAGGGAAAATTGAGAAACTTATTTTCTAAGGTCAGCATTACCCTTATTTCAAAACTAGATAAAGACACTACAAGAAAAGAAAATTATAGGCCAATATCCTTGATGAACAGAGATAAAAAAAATCCTAAAAAATATTAACAAAATAATTCAACAGTACATTAAAAGGATTATACTTTATGATCAAGTGGAATTATTTCCAGGCATGCAAAAATGTTTAAACATCTGCAAATCAATAAATGTGGTACTCTACATTGACAAATAAAGGGTTAAAATCATTTGAAACATTTTAATGGATGCACAAAAAGGCATTTGACAAAATGCAAGTTAATTTGTGATAAAAAACACTCCACAACATAGATATAAAGGGAAACCATCTCAGCATAATAAAAGCCATATACAACAAGCCCACAGCTAACATTATACTCACAATTGAAAAAGTGAAAGCTTTTCTTCTAAGATTAGGAATAAGACAGTAATTTCTACTCACTCCACTTATATTCATCATGGTACTAGAAGTCCTAGCCAGTGGAATTAAGCAAGAGAAGTAAATAAAGGCATCAAATCAGAAAGGGAAAAATAAAAAAAATCTCTCTTTGCAGATGATCTGATATTATACAGAGAAAACACTAAAGACTCCACCAAAACACTGTTAGAACTAATCAAGAAATAGAGCAATGTTGAAAGATATAAAATTAATATAAAAAATTGGTTGTTTTGGTACACTAACAGCAAATTGTTACAAAGAGGAATTAAGAATACAATGCCATTTATAGATGCATCATAAAGAATAAAATACCTAGGACTAAATTTATCCAAGGAGGTGAAAATGTTTACATTGAAAATTATAAGACACTGATGAGAGAAGCTCATGATCATGAATTGGAAGAATCACTATGTTAAATTGCCTATATTGTTAAAATCCAAGCACAGATTCCATGTAATCCCTATCAAAATTCCAATGATATTTTTCAAAGAAGTAAAAAAAAAAATTCTAAAAGTTGTATGGAAGCATAGAAGACTGAATACCCAAAGCAATCTTGAGAAGAAAGGACAAAATTGGAGGCATCATGGTTCCTGATTTCAACTATATAAAAACTTATAGTAACAAAAACAGTATGGTATGGGCATTAAAACAGATGCATAGGTTTATGGAACAGAATAGAAACTGAGAAATAAACTCATGCATGTATGGCCAATTCACGTCAAAGGAGCTAAGAATATACAATTGAGAAAGAATAGTCTCATCAAAAAATGGTATTGGGAAAACTAGACAACTATTTGCAAATGAGTGAAGCTGGACAAATATTTTATACCACTAATAAAAATCACTTCACAATGGATTAACTATTTTAATGTAAGATATCAAATCACAAAACACCTAGGAGAAAATGTAGGCAATAAGCTCCTTGAGGTCCTGGTTCTAATAGTTTTCTTAGAAATTTGATATCAAAAGCAAAGGTACAAAAGCAAAAAGTAAACAAGTGGAACTACATCAAACTAAAAAGCTTCTGCACAGCAAAACCATTGACAAAATGAAAAGGCAACCTACAGAATAGAAGAAAATATTGGCAAATCACATATCTGATGAGGGATTAATCTTTCAAATATGTAGAGAACTCATAAAAGTCAATAGCAAAAACCAATCCAGTTTAGAAATGAGCAGAGAAACCAAATATACATTTTCCCCCAAAGATGAACAAACAAATGGCTAATGGATACCTGAAATGATATCCAGCATCACTAATAATCAGGGAAATACAAATCAAAACCATAATGAGATACCACCTCATGCCTATTAGAATGGGTTTCATCAAAAGAACAAGAGATAATAAGTGCTAGTGAGACTGTGGAGAGAAAGGAAGTCTTGTACACCGTTGGTGGGAATATCAATTGTTGCAGTTGCTATGAAACGAGGATGGAGGTTCCTCAAAAAAACAAAAAATAGAAACTACTGTATAATCCAGCATATCCAAGTTCAGGTATTTATTTGAAGGAGGTAAAAACACTGATTTGAAAAATACCTGCACCTCTATGTTGATTGAGCATTATTTACTGATATTTATACAATAGCCACACATGGAAATAACCTAAATGTCCATTAATGGATGAATAAAGAAAATGTGGATACACACACACATGGATTAAAAAAATGGAATAATATTCTGCCTTAAAAAGAAAATTGCTCAGCTAGTAAAAAATCAACTTGCAATGTGGGAGACCTGGGTTTGATCTCTGAGTGGGGAAGACCCCTGGAGAAGGGAAAGGCTAACCACTCCATTATTTTTGCCTGGAAAATCCCATGGATGGAGGAGTCTGGCGGGTTACAGTTCATGGGTCACAAAAGTTGGACACGACTGAGTAACTAACCAAAAAAAAAAAAAAAAAGAAAATGACAAAGGATGTTGAAAGCAGTGACAGACAAATGAAGTACAAGGTATCACTTAAGAGATTATCAACTACTTCCCAAAGATTATGGAGAAGTCAGCGAGATGACATTTTCAAATACTTGAAAGAAAAAGAATGGCAATAAAGAATTCTATGACCAGAAAAAAATTACAAAGAATACAATCGCAGATAAACAAAACCCAGGAAAATTCATCACTAGCAGCTGTGACCTTCTTAAGCAAACATTGCAAAGAAATAGAGGACAACGATAGAATGGGAAAGACTAAAGATCTCAAGAATAGTGACACCAAGGGAACATTTCATGCAAAGATGGACACAATAAAGGACAGAAATGGTGTGGACCTAACAGAAGCAGAAGATATTAAATAGAGGTGGCAAGAATACACAAAACTATACAAGAAGGTCTTAATAACCCAGATAACCACAATGCTGTGATCATTCATTTAGAACCAGACATCCTGGAGTTTGAAGTCAAGTGGGCCTAAGGAAGATTACTACAAACAAAGCTAGTAGAAGTGACAGAATTCCATCTGAGCTAGTTCAGATCCTAAAAGATGTTGCTGTTAAAGTGCTTCCCTCAATATGCCAGCAAATATGGAAAATTCAGCAGTGGCCACAGGACTGGAAAAGATCAGTTTTCATTCCAGTCCAAAAGGATGGCAATGCCAAAGAATGTTCAAACTACTTCACAATTGCACTCATTTCACATGTTAGCAAGGTAATGCTCAAAATTTCAAGCGAGGCTACAACATATCTGAAGTGAGAACTTCCAGATATGCAAGCTAGAATTAGAAAAACCAGAGGAACCAGAGATCAAACTGCCAACATACATTAGATCAGATAAGATCAGATCAGTCGCTCAGTCGTGTCCGACTCTTTGCGACCCCATGAACCGCAGCACGCCAGGCCTCCCTGTCCATCACCAGCTCCCGGAGGTCACTCAGACTCGCATCCATCGAGTCAGTGATGCCATCCAGCCATCTCATCCTCTGTCGTCCCCTTCTCCTCCTGCCCCCAATCCCTCCCAGCATCAGAGTCTTCTCCAATGAGTCAACTCTTCACATGAGGTGGCCAAAATACTGGAGTTTCAGCTTTAGCATCATTCCTTCCAAAGAAATTCCAGGATTGATCTCCTTCAGAATGGACTGGTTGGATCTTCTTGCAGTCCAAGGGACTCTCAAGAGTCTTCTCCAACACCACAGTTCAAAAGCATCAATTCTTCGGCGCTCAGGCTTCTTCACAGTCCAGCTCTCACATCCATACATGACCACAGGAAAGACCATAGCCTTGACTAGGCGAAACTTTGTTGGTAAAGTAATGTCTCTGCTTTTGAATACGCTATCTAGGTTGCTCATAACTTTCCTTCCAAGGAGTAAGCGTCTTTTAATTTCATGGCTGCAGTCACCATCTGCAGTGATTTTGGAGCCCAGAAAAACAAAGTCTGACACTGTTTCCACTGTTTCCCCATCTATTTCCCATGCAGTGATGGGACCAGATGCCATGATCTTCGTTTTCTGAATGTTGAGCTTTAAGCCAACCTTTTCACTCTCCACTTTCACTTTCATCAAGAGGCTTTTTAGCCCCTCTTCACTTTCTGCCATAAGAGTGGTGTCATCTGCATATCTGAGGTTATTGATATTTCTCCCGGCAATCTTGATTCCAACTTGTGTTTCTTCCAGTCCAGCATTTCTCATGATGTACTCTGCATATAAGTTAAATAAACATGGTGACAATATGCAGCCTTGACGTACTCCTTTTCCTATTTGGAACCAGTCTGTTGTTCCATGACCAGTTCTAACTGTTGCTTCCTGACCTGCATACAGATTTCTCAAGAGGCAGATCAGGTGGTCTGGTATTCCCATCTCTTTCAGAATTTTCCACAGTTTATTGTGATCTACACAGTCAAAGGCTTTGGCATAGTCAATAAAGCAGAAATAGATGTTTTTCTGGAACTCTCTTGCTTTTTCCATGATCCAGCGGATGTTGGCAATTTGATCTCTGGTTCCTCTGCCTTTTCTAAAACCAGCCTGAACATCAGGAAGTTCACGGTTCACATATTGCTGAAGCCTGGCTTGGAGAATTTTGAGCATTACTTTACTAGCGTGTGAGATGAGTGCAATTGTTCGGTAGTTTGAGCACTCCTTGGCATTGCCTTTCTTTGGGATTGGGATGAAAACTGACCTTTTCCAATCTTGTGGCCACTGCTGAGTTTTCCAAATTTGCTGGCATATTGAGTGCAGCACTTTCACAGCACCATCTTTCAGGACTTGGAATAGTTCCACTGGAATTCCATCACCTCCACTAGCTTTGTTCGTAGTGATGCTTTCTAAGGCCTATTTGACTTCACATTCCAGAATGTCTGGCTCTAGGTCAGTGATCACATCATCATGATTGTCTAGGTCTTGAAGCTCTTTTTTGTACAGTTCTTCTGTGTATTCTTGCCACCTCTTCTTAATATCTTCTGCTTCTGTTAGGTCCACACCATCTCTGTCCTTTATCGTGCCCATCTTTGCATGAAATGTTCCTTTGGTATCTCTGATTTTCTTGAAGAGATCCCTAGTCTTTCCCATTCTGTTGTTTTCCTCTATTTCTTTGCATTGATCACTGAAGAAGGCTTTCTTATCTCTTCTTGCTATTCTTTGGAACTCTGCATTTAGATGTTTATATCTTTCCTTTTCTCCTTTGCTTTTCGCTTCTCTTCTTTTCACAGCTATTTGTAAGGCCTCCCCAGACAGCCATTTTGCTTTTTTGCATTTCTTTTCCATGGGGATGGTCTTGATCCCTGTCTCCTGTACAATGTCACGAACCTCATTCCATAGTTCATCAGGCACTCTATCTATCAGATCTAGGCCCTTAAATCTATTTCTCACTTCCACTGTATAATCATAAGGGATTTGATTTAGGTCATTCCTGAATGGTCTAGTAGTTTTCCCTACTTTCTTCAATTTCAGTCTGAATTTGGCAATAAGGAGTTCATGGTCCGAGCCACAGTCAGCTCCTGGTCTTGTTTTTGCTGATTGTATAGAGCTTCTCCATCTTTGGCTGCAAAGAATATAATCAATCTGATTTCGGTGTTGACCATCTGGTGATGTCCATGTATAGAGTCTTCTCTTGTGTTGTTGGAAGAGGGTATTTGCTATGACCAGTGCATTTTCTTGGCAAAACTCTATTAGTCTTTGCCCTGCTTCATTCCGTATTCCAAGGCCAAATTTGCCTGTTACTCCAGGTGTTTCTTGACTTCCTACTTTTGCATTCCAGTCCCCTATAATGAAAAGGACATCTTTTTTGGGTGTTAGTTCTAAAAGGTCTTGTAGGTCTTCATAGAACCTTTCAACTTCAGCTTCTTCGGCATTACTGGTTGGGGCATAGACTTGGATTACTGTGACATTGAATGGTTTGCCTTGGATACGAACAGAGATCATTCTGTCATTTTTGAGATTGCATCCAAGTACTGCATTTTGGACTCTTTTGTTGACCATGATGGCTACTCCATTTCTTCTGAGGGATTCCTGCCCACAGTAGTAGATATAATGGTCATCCGAGTTAAATTCACCCATTCCAGTCCATTTTAGTTCGCTAATTCCTAGAATGTCGACATTCACTCTTGCCATCTCTTGTTTGACCACTTCCAATTTGCCTTGATTCATGGACCTGACATTTCAGGATCCTATGCAATATTGCTCTTTACAGCATCGGACTTTGTTTCTATCACCAGACATATCCACAGCTGGGTATTCTTTTTGTTTTGGCTCCATCCTTTCATTCTTTCTGGAGTTATTTCTCCACTGATCTCCAGTAGCATATTGGGCCCTTACTGACCTGGGGAATTTCTCTTTCAGTATCCTATCATTTTGTCTTTTCATACTGTTCATGGGGTTCTCAAGGCAAGAATACTGAAGTGGTTTGCCATTCCCTTCTCCAGCGGACCACACCCTGTCATATCTCTCCACCATGACCCGCCCATCCCAGGTTGCCCCTCGGGCATGGCTTAATTTCATTGAGTTAGACAAGGGTGTGGTCCTTGTGTGATTAGATTGACTAGTTTTCTGTGAGAACGGTTTTAGTGTATTTGCCCTCTGATGCCCTCTTTCAAGACCTACTGTCTTACTTGGGTTTCTCTTACCTTGGGCGTGGGGTATCTCATCCCGGCTGCTCCTGGCTGCTCCCGGCCAGCAAAGCACAGCCATCGCACCTTACCTTGGACGAGGGGTCTCTCCTCACCACCGCCCTTCCTGACCTCGGTCGTGGGGTAGCTCTTCTCCACCCTACTTAGTGCGCTGGCCCTCATCGCCGTCCTTCCTCGATTGTGGGGTAGCTCCTCTCGGCCGCGCTCTTAGTGCGCGACGCAGCCGGCGGGGCGCTCTTAGTGCGCGACGCAGCCGGCGGGGCGCTCTTAGTGCGCGACGCAGCCGGCGGGGCGCTCTTAGTGCGCGACGCAGCCGGCGGGGCGCTCTTAGTGCGCGACGCAGCCGGCGGGGCGCTCTTAGTGCGCGACGCAGCCGGCGGGGCGCTCTTAGTGCGCGCGACGCGGCCGGCGGGGCGCTCTTAGTGCGCGACGCAGCCGGCGGGGCGCTCTTAGTGCGCGACGCAGCCGGCGGGGCGCTCTTCAATGGCGCGCCGGTCGCGGGGAGGCGAGGGCGCTCTTCAATGGCGCGCCGGTCGCGGGGAGGCGAGGGCGCTCTTCAATGGCGCGCCGGTCGCGGGGAGGCGAGGGCGCTCTTCAATGGCGCGCCGGTCGCGGGGAGGCGAGGGCGCTCTTCAATGGCGCGCCGGTCGCGGGGAGGCGAGGGCGCTCTTCAATGGCGCGCCGGTCGCGGGGAGGCGAGGGCGCTCTTCAATGGCGCGCCGGTCGCGGGGAGGCGAGGGCGCTCTTCAATGGCGCGCCGGTCGCGGGGAGGCGAGGGCGCTCTTCAATGGCGCGCCGGTCGCGGGGAGGCGAGGGCGCTCTTCAATGGCGCGCCGGTCGCGGGGAGGCGAGGGCGCTCTTCAATGGCGCGCCGGTCGCGGGGAGGCGAGGGCGCTCTTCAATGGCGCGCCGGTCGCGGGGAGGCGAGGGCGCTCTTCAATGGCGCGCCGGTCGCGGGGAGGCGAGGGCGCTCTTCAATGGCGCGCCGGTCGCGGGGAGGCGAGGGCGCTCTTCAATGGCGCGCCGGTCGCGGGGAGGCGAGGGCGCTCTTCAATGGCGCGCCGGTCGCGGGGAGGCGAGGGCGCTCTTCAATGGCGCGCCGGTCGCGGGGAGGCGAGGGCGCTCTTCAATGGCGCGCCGGTCGCGGGGAGGCGAGGGCGCTCTTAAAAACATACATTGGATCATAGGAAAAGCAAGGGAATTCCATAAAAACATCTACTTCTGCTTCACTGACTACACTAAAGCCTTTGACTGTGTCAGATCAGATCAGATCAGTCACTCAGTCGTGTCCGACTCTTTGCGACCCCACGAATCACAGCACGCAAGGCCTCCCTGTCCATCACCAACTCCCGGAAATCACCCAGACTCACGTCCATTGAGTCAGTGATGCCATCCAGCCATCTCATCCTCTGTTGTCCCCTTCTCCTCTTGCCCTCAATCCCTCCCAGCATTAGAGTCTTCTTCAATGAGTCAACTCTTCACGTGAGGTGGCCAAAGTACTGGAGTTTCAGCTTTAGCATCATTCCTTTCAAAGAAATCCCAGGGCTGATCTCCTTCAGAATGGACTGGTTGGATCTCCTTGCAGTCCAAGGGACTCTCAGGAGTCTTCTCCAACACCACAGTTCAAAAGCATCAATTCTTTGGTGCCCAGCCTTCTTCACAGTCCAACTCTCACATCCATACATGACCACAGGAAAAACCATAGCCTTGACTAGATGAATCTTTGTTGGCAATGTAATCTCTCTGCTTTTGAATATGCTATCTAGGTTGGTCATAACCTTCCTTCCAAGGAGTAAGCGTCTTTTAATTTCATGGCTGCAGTCACCATCTGCAGTGATTTTGGAGCCCAGAAAAATAAAGTCTGACACTGTTTCCACTGTTTCCCCACCTATTTCCCATGAAGTGATGGGACTGGATGCCATGATCTTCGTCTTCTGAATGTTGAGCTTTAAGCCAACTTTTTCACTCTCCTCTTTCACCTTCATCAAGAGGCTCTTTAGTTCCTCTTCACTTTCTGCCATAAGAGTGGTGTCATCTGCATATCTGAGGTTATTGATATTTCTCCCAGCAATCTTAATTCCAACTTGTGTTTCTTCCAGTCCAGCATTTCTCATGATGTACTCTGCATATAAGTTAAATAAACATGGTGACAATATACAGCCTTGATGTACTCCTTTTCCTATTTGGAACCAGTCTGTTGTTCCATGACCAGTTCTAACTATTGCTTCCTGACCTGCATATAAATTTCTCAAGAGGCAGGTCAGGTGGTCTGGTATTTCCATCTCTTTCAGAATTTTCCACAGTTTATTGTGATCCACACAGTCAAAGGCTTTGGCATAGTCAATAAAGCAGAAATAGATGTTTTTCTGGAACTCTCTTGCTTTTTCTATGATCCAGTGGATGTTGGCAATTTGATCTCTGGTTCCTCTGCCTTTTCTAAAACCAGCTTGAACATCAGGAGTTCACGGTTCACATATTGCTGAAGCCTGACTTGGGGAATTTTGAGCATTACTTTACTAGCGTGTGAGATGAGTGCAATTGTGCGGTAGTTTGAGCATTCTTTGGCATTGCCTTTCTTTGGGATTGGAAAGAAAACTGACCTTTTCCAGTCCCGTGGCCACTACTGAGTTTTCCAAACTTGCTGGCTTATGAGTGCAGCACTTTCACATCATCATCTTTCAGGATTTGGAATAGCTCAACTGGAATTCTATCACCTCCACTAGCTTTGTTTGTAGCATTGACTGTGTGGATCACAACACACTGTTGAGAATACTTAAACAGTTAGGAATACCACCTTACCTGCTTCTTGACAAACCCCATATTCAGGTCAAGAAGCAACAGTTAGAACCAGACATGGAACAATGGACTGGTTCCAGATTGGGAAAGGAGTACATCAATGCTGCGTATTGTAACTCTGCTTATTTAACTTATATGCAAAGTAATTCATGGAAAATGCCAGGCTGGGTGAAGCTCAACTAGAAACAAGACTGCTGGGAGAAATATCAATAACCTCAGATATGGAGATGACACCACACTAACGGCTGAATGTGAGGAGGAACTACAGAGTCTCTTGATGAAGATTACAGAGAAGAGTGAAAAAGCTGGGTTGGAATGCAACATTGGGAGACCAATGACAATGGTATAGTCAAAGCTATGGTTTCTCCAGTAGTCATGTTATGGATGTGAGAGTTGGACCATAAAGACAGCTGAGCACTGAAGAATTGACGCTTTCAAACTGTGGTGCTGGAGAAAACAGAGTTCCTTGGACTGCATGGAGATCAAACCAGTCAATTCTAAATGAAATCCATGCTGAATATTCATTTGATGGGCTGATGCTGAAGCTCCAATACTTTTGCCACCTGATGGAAAGAGCCAGTTCATTGGAAAAGACCCAGATTCTGGGAAAGATAGAGGTCAGGAGAAGAAGGGGATAACAGAGAATGAGATGGTTAGATAGCATCACTGACTCAATGGACATGAGTTTGAGCAAACTCTGGGACATAGTGAAGGATTATGTACTGGTGTGCTGTGTTGTGGAGGCCTGGTGTGCTGCAGTTCATGGTGTGGTAAAGAGCCAGACAAGACTGAGCAACTGAACAACAAGCCCTGTCCTATAAAAGTTACTGAAGAGAGTACTTCAAGCTGAAAAGAAAATCCACAAAGTAACTCAAATCCACATAAACAATAGTGTCAATAAAGGTAACTACACAAGTATATATAAAAGTATAAATATATTTTTGTTTGTAACACTTTTTTAACCTATCTGCTTTATTTATTTATGATACTTATTTTTAATATAAATTTATTTTAATTGGAGGCTAATTACAATATTGTATTGGTTTTGCCCTACATCAACATGAATCCACCATGGGTCGAACACATGTACCTATCTGCTTTAAAAGACAACTTCATAAAACTAAAGATGTGTTGATAAGTTGGCTGTATATTGTATAAGGATGTTATTTTTATAACAGAAAAAGAACAAGGAATAGAAATACATTGTAGCAAAGTTACTAGACACTGTTTGAATAAATTAGAATTAATCTGAACTAGATTTTTCTAAATTAAAGTGCTAATTATAATCCTCAGGGAAACCAATAAAAATCATTTAAAATTTTTCAAAAATACAATAAAAGGAAACAAGAAGGGAATAAAATGGTACACTAACAGTATCTATTTAACAAAAAATGAGCAATAACAGAAGAACAAAAGAAAAGGTATAAGACATAGAGATGGCAGATGGAAGGGTTTGTGGCCAAGATGACAGAATAGGAAGACCCTGAACTCACCTGCTTCCACAGGCATACCAAATTAACAATTATTTTCAGAGCAACTATTGATGAGAAAGACTTTAATTTAGCAGAAAATATCTTCTATAACTAAAGATAGGAATAAGGAACCAGGAAATGCATAAGAGGAGCAGGGTCACAGTACAGTCAAGAGCCATACCTCTAGCAGGCAACCAACAAACAGAAGGATAATTATAATTGCAGAGGTACTTTCCAAGGATCAAGGGGCCAAAGCCCTGTATCAGGCTCCTCGGTTCATGGATGCTGCATTGGGAAGAACATTTAGCTTTGAAGTCCAATGAGGCTTACTTTCTAGAGAGCCAGAGGGCTATGGGAGATAGCGATATTACTCTTTAAGGATGCACACAAAATCTCACACACTTCTGGGACTCAAGGAAGAAGCAGTAATTTGAAAGAAGTTTGAGGTCAGACTCACTAGTATTGGCCCTGTAATCCTATAGGGTTTCACAACCAGCTGCTTCATGACCTGGTCTCAATAACCAGGGGCCAACAGCCTCTGTACAAAGCTTGGTCTGGAAAACCAACAGTTATACATACCAGAATGCCCATATAGTCAGCCCACCACAACAGAGGGACTCACAGCCCACATAGCACTGGTATATAAAAAGACATAGATCTGGTGACTAGAGGGCAGTGCACTGCTGGGACTCATAGGCTATATCCTACAAAAGGTCACTTTTCCAGGTTCAGGAAATGTAACAATAAAACACATGAAACCTATAAACTACATGAAAATAAAAATGGCAAATTAGGAAAAATTGGGCAATAGAGGAATATGTTTCAAACCAAGGAACAAGATAAAGCCCCAGAAGAAGAACTATATAAAGTGGAGATAGGCAGCCTACCCAATAAAGAATTCAAAGTAATGATTGTAAAAACCCTTTAAAAAAAATGACAAAAAGACTAGATGAGTAGAGTGAGAAGTTAGAAGTTTTTAATACAGAGTTATAAAATTTAAAGAAGAACCAGAGATGAATATAACAATTGAAATGAAAAATACACTACAAGGAATCAACAGTAGATTAGATGGTATAGAGGAAAGGATCAGTGATCCAGAAGACAGAGTATTGGAAGTGTTAGGTAGTTAGAATAGGGAAAAGGAGTCCAAAATGGTGATGGCTAAAAGACAAGGAAGGGAAAAGCCCATGAAAATAGAACAGAGGAGGGTCAAAGGAAGGTCTGAGGACCGGAGTGAGGACTTCAGGTAGAGCAGCACTTCGGACTAAGCCTAATTTGCATAGGGCAGGCCCAGGGGGAAGAAAAAACATAAAAAGAGGAGCCAAAGGGCTCTCTCTTGCTCGCTCGCTCGCGCTCTCTCTCTCTCTCTCTCTCTCTCTCTCTCTCTCTCTCTGTGTGTGTGTGTGTACACTCTTTCTCTCTCTCTCTCTACCGCCCCCGCCCCATCCCACCCTCGGCGTGCTGGCATGCTCCTCCACTCTCTTCTCTTCGAGGATGGATTTTCCTGCTATTTTCTAAATAAAATAGAGCTGTAACACTTAAAACTCAACATTCAGAAAATGAAGATCATGGCATCTGGTCCCATCACTACATGGGAAATAGATGGGGAAACAGTGGAAACAGTGTCAGACTTTATTTTTCTGGGCTCCGAAATCACTGTAGATGGTGACTGCAGCCATGAAATTAAAAGACGCTTACTCCTTGGAAGGAAAGTTATGACCAACCTAGATAGCATATTCAAAAGCAGAGACATTACTTTGCCAATAAAGGTTCGTCTAGTCAAGGCTATGGTTTTTCCAGTGGTCATGTATGGATGTGAGAGCTGGACTGTGACAAAGCTGAGCGCCAAAGAATTGATGTTTTTGAAGTGTGGTGTTGGAGAAGACTCTTGAGAGTCCCTTGGACTGCAAGGAGATTCAACCAGTCCATTCTGAAGGAGATCAGCCCTGGGATTTCTTTGGAAGGACTGATGCTAAAGCTGAAACTCCAGTACTTTGGCCACCTCATGAGAAGAGTTGACTCATTGGAGAAGACTCTGATGCTGGGAGGGATTGGGGCAGGAGGAGAAGGGGACGACAGAGGATGAGATGCCTGGATGGCATCACTGACTCCGATGGACGTGAGTCTCAGTGAACTCCAGGAGTTGGTGATGGACAGGGAGGCCTGGTATGCTGCAATTCATGGGATCGCAAGGAGTCGGACAAGACTGAGCAACTGGACTGACTGACTGAAACACTGATTTGTTTAAGAGCTATGACACGGTTTGTTCAACACTTGGGATCAGAGTGAGGACTTCAGGTAGAACAGCACTCCTGACTAAGCCTAATTTACATTAGGTGATGCGCCGAGGGCTTTAATGTCCCTCGGTCCAAATCATTGTGACGAGACAAGAACCAAGAAGCATACGCTTGCCTGACAGAACCTAAGCAGAAAAAAAAAAAAAAAACTAGGATAATTTAATAGATCCCTGAAACAACATCAAGCACACTAACATTTGTATTATGTGGGTCCCAGAAGGAGAAGAGAGAGAGGGGCAGAAAACATATTTAAAGGCATAGTAGCTAAAAACATCCCTAACCTGGCAAAGGAAACATATAGCTACTAGAAGAAAAGAGAGTCTCAAACAAAATCAATTGAAAGAGGACCATGCCAAGACATACTCCTATTAAAGAGGCAAACCTTAAAGATAAAGAGAGAGTATTAAAAGCAGCAAGAGAAAAGCAACAAGTAATGTACAAGGGAATTCCCATAAATCTAGAAGCTGACTTTTCAGCAAAAATTCTGTAGGCCAGAATATCTTTAAAGTGATGAAAGGGAAAATCTACAACCAAGAATACTCTCCCATCATTTATATTTGACAGAAAGATCTAAAGTTTTAGAGACAAGCAAGACCTAAAAGATTTCAGCATCACCAAACTATCTTTACAAGAAATTATTAAAAGGACCTCTCAAAGCAAAAAAAGAAAAGGTCACAACTAGAAACATGAAAATTACTAAAGGAAAAATCTCATTGACAGATGCAAAAACACAGTAGACATAGTAAACGAACCATGTATTAAGCTAAGACAAAAGTAGTAAAATGATCTATATCCATAATAACTAGCTAAGGGATACACAAAACAAAAAGTATAAAATATAAGGTCTAAAAACAGTAATCATTGGGGGAGGGGAGTAAAAATTCAAGGCTCAAAATGTGTTAGAACTTGAGAGATCAGCCACTTAAAATCATCACACACACCCATACCCACCTCTCACTGTAACCCTGTACCAAAAATCTGCAGCAGATACACACAATTAAAGGAGAAAGGAACCCAAACAGCAGTAAAGATAGTCATCAAATCACAAGGTCAGAGAACAAAAGATGAAGAAATGAACAACAAAGAACTACAAAACACCCCAAAACAATTATCAAAATGGGAACAAGTACATGCCTATCAGTAATTATTTAAAGGTAAATGCACTAAATGCTTCTATCAAAAGATAAAGACTGACTGAGTCAGATCTAAAGATATACAGTGACTCAAAGGGATGGAAAAGATATTCCATGCAAATTGAAATGAAAAGTAAAGTGAGGTAGCAGTACTTGTATCAGACAAATTAGACTTTAAGACAGAAAATGTAATGAGACAAAGAAGGATATTACATAATGACCAAGGGATCAATTCAAGAAGATATAACCATTGTAAATATATATGCATCCAACATAGGAGCACCTAAATATATGAAGCAAATATTAACAGACATGAAGGGAGAAACTGATAGTAACACAGTAATAGTAGGAAACTTTAACACAACATTATCATCAACAACAGATCATCCAGATAGAAAGTCAACAGGGAAACACTGGCTTTAAATGACTCAGTATGCCAAATGGACTTAACAGATATATCTATATATATGGTACACAGAAGCAGAGTGCACATTCTTTTCTAGTCACATGGAACATTCTCCAGGACAGATCACAAGGTAGGTTAAAAAATAAGCCTCAGAAAATTTAAGAAAATTGAAACATCAAACATATTTTCCAAACACAACATTATGAGTTGATGTCAGAAAATGTAGGCAAGAATGTGGGTAAAAGGAAACCATAGAACACTATTGGTGGGAATGTAAATTGGTGTAACCATTATGGAAAATAGTATGCAAATTCCTCAAAGAATTAAAAACAGAACTACCATATGATCCAGCAATACCACTCGCAGAAACTCATTTGAAGAAAATGAGAACACTAATCAGAAAAGATATATGCACCTACATGTTCATTGCAGCATTGTTTACAATAGCCAAGATATGGAAGCAACCAAAGTGAACATCAGTAGATGAATGGATAAAGATGTGGCATATACACTCAATGAAATGTTTGTGAGCCATAAAAAACATAATTTTACTGTTTGTGACAACATGGATGGACTTAGAGGATATATGCTAAGTGAAATAAGGCAGACAGAAAAACACATACTGTGTAATTTCACTTACATGTGGAATCTAAAAAATAGATGAACAAATGTAATATATAAAGAGTTAAGATAAAGAAAACAAACAGGCATTTACTAGAGGGGAGGGAGAATGCATGAGGAAAGGAATAGGAAAGGGAGATAAACATGAACAATTACAGCTGCAAAATAAATGAGCAACAGGTATGAAATATACAGTGTGGGGGGAATACAGTCAATAACCATGTAGTATCTTTGTATGGTTACATATTATAAGACTTATCATGGTGATCAGTTTGAAGTGTAAAGAACTATGTAATCATTATGTTCTCCATCTTTGGCTGCAAAGAATATAATTGATCTGATTTCGGTGTTGACCATCTGGTGATGTCCATGTATAGAGTCTTCTCTTGTGTTGTTCAAAGTGGGTGTTTGTTATGACTAGTGCATTTTCTTGGCAAAACTCTATTAGTCTTTGCCCTGCTTCATTTCGTATTCCAAGGCCAAATTTGCCTGTTACTCCAGGTGTTTCTTGACTTCCTACTTTTGCATTCCAGTCCCCTATAATGAAAAGGACATCTTTTTTGGGTGTTAGTTCTAAAAGGTCTTGTAGGTCTTCATAGAACCATTCAACTTCAGCTTTTTCAGCATTACCGGTTGGGGCATAGACTTGGATTACTGTGATATTGAATGGTTTGCCTTGGAAATGAACAGAGATCATTCTGTCGTTTTTGAGATTGCATCCAAGTACTGCATTTCGGACTCTTTTGTTGACCATGATGGCCACTCCATTTCTTCTGAGGGATTCCTGCCCGCAGTAGTAGATATAATGGTCCTCTGAGTTAAATTCACCCATTCCAGTCCATTTGAGTTCGCTGATTCCTAGAATGTCGACATTCACTCTGGCCATCTCTTGTTTGACCGCTTCCAATTTGCCTTGATTCATGGACCTGACATTCCAGGTTCCTATGCAATATTGCTCTTTACAGCATCGGACCTTGCTTCTATCACCAGTCACATCCACAGCTGGGTATTCTTTTTGCTTTGGCTCCATCCCTTCATTCTTTCTGGAGTTATTTCTCCACTGATCTCCAGTAGCATATTGGGCCCCTACTGACCTGGGGAGTTTCTCTTTCAGTATCCTATCATTTTGCCTTTTCATACTATTCATGGGGTTCTCAAGGCAAGAATACGGAAATGCTTTGCCATTCCCTTCTCCAGCGGACCACATCCTGTCAGAGATCTCCACCTTTGGAAGGAATGATGCTAAAGCTGAAACTCCAGTACTTTGGCCACCTCATGTGAAGAGTTGACTCATTGGAGAAGACTCTGATGCTGGGAGGAATTGGAGCAGGAGGAGAAGGGGACGACAGAGGATGAGATGGCTGGATGGCATCACTGACTCGATGGATGTGAGTCTCAGTGACCTCAGGGAGTTGGTGATGGACAGGGAGGCCTGGTGTGCTGAGATTCATGGAGTCGCAAAGAGTCGGACACGACTGAGTGACTGATCTCACCTGAATCATTATGTTGTACAACAGGAACTAACAGTGCTCTAGGTTAATTATACTTCAAAAACAAATTCATTGAAAAAGAGCTCACATTTGTGGTTATCAGAGGTGGGAATGGAGGTTGGGGGAGGCAGAATCAGATGAAGGCAGCCAAAAGGTGCAAACTTCAAGTTATAAGATAAATGATTAGCAGGGATATAACATGCAGCATGATAAGTATAATTTACACTGCTGTATGGTCTCTTAACAACATGAACGTTAAGAGGGTAAATCCTAAGAGTTCTCATCAGAATAAAAACACATTTTTCTGTATCTTTTATTTTGCACCTATACTTAATGATGAATGTTCACTAAACTTTATGATGGAAGTAAATCAAATCATTATGCTATACACCTTAAACTTACACAGTGCTATTTACCAATAACATAATAAAACTAAAAAATATTTTTAAAAAGTCTTTAAAAATGATAGTAGGAACAGACTATATCCTATAGATATGAATAGGATAATTATATCATATTAATATATGTGAACATTAAAAGGATGATGATGTAATGTTATTATGTATTAATAATTTTATGCTGATACATTCAAATATCTAGTTGAAATATCATAATGATATTGGTTTTATCCCAGAAATGAAAGGTTGATTCAACATCCTAGAATTACAATGTAATTCACTAAATCAACAAACTTAAGAAATATCATATGACCATCTCAACAGATGCCAAAAACATTTGACAAAATTCAACACCCATTCATTATTTAAAACCTCTCTCAGCAAAAGAGAGAACTTTCTCAACCTAACAAAAAGAAAAAGACACAAAGATATATAGAAAACAATTCCAAAATGAGAGCTATAAATTTTATAGTTATATTAAATGTAAAATAGTTAAATATTCTAATCAAAATGCAGCATTTTTCATAATTTTTTAAAAATATACTATTACATGCTGTGTATGAGACATAATAGGTTGAGACATAAATAAGTTGAAGGTAAAAGGATGGGGAAAGGCATACTATGGAAGAGTAACCAAAAGATAGCTGGAGTGGCTGTTATAATTCCATATAAAATTAATATATGACGAAATTGTTACTAGAGTCAAAAGGAAACTAATTACAATGACCAGAGGGTCAATACATCAAGATGTTAATAATTATAAATTCTATATATACATGTGTGTGCATACACTCATCTAACAACAAGCCCTAAAAATTACTGCAAATACTGAAAAAGTTAAAGAGAAGATGACAGTAATATTTGGAAACTTCAATATACAACTTTCAAAATAGGATATAAGAATATTTCAGATGACCAACAATAAAATAAAGGATTTGAACAATACTATAAACTAACTAGATTTAATATTTATAGAACACATCACCCAATGAGAGTAGAATACGCATTATTCTTAAGCATGGAATATTCTCCCAAATATACCAAATGTGAATCTATAAGAAAGCTTTAACAAATTTAAAAGGATTAAAATCATACAAAGTATGATACTGGAAAACAGTGTATTAAGATTAGAAATCAACGATAGAAAGAAATTTAGAAAATACAAATCATAGAAATGAAACAATATGTGCATAACCAACCAACAAGAAACTTTCAGATAAATGAAAATGACAGTGCAATACAACGTAAGAGCAATACTATGCCAACAAATTAGATGATAAGAGGAAAATTTTTAGGAGGACACAAACTACTCAGTTATCTGAATCACCATATAAATGTCTATACTAAAAAAGATCTCAAATTAATAACCTAACCTTTCATCTTAAGAAACTAGAAGAGAAAATTAAGCCAAAATAAACAGGAGGGAAATAATAAAGACTAGAATGTAAATAAATGAGATACAAAGTAACAAACTTGTAGAGAACACTAATGAAAGCAAACACTAGTCCTTTGAAAAGAATAAAACTGACAAACCTTCTGCAAGACTAGGAAAAAAAGAAGATTCAACTTGCTATAATACTGACAGGAATGAATGATAAAATATCACTAACAACTTTACAGAATAAAGTATCATAAGAGAATTCTGTAAGCAATGTATGCCAACAAATCAGATAAATTATACTCAGTGGAAAAATGGATAATCTAAATAGAACTTGAACACGTAAAAATTTCAGTAAGCAACAAACTTTCCATAAAGAAAAACCTAGACCTAGATGGCTTCACTGGTGAATAATATAAAATATCTTAAAAAGAATTAGTAATAATCCCTCAGAAACTCTTTCAGAAGGATAGAAATACAAGAAATACTCCCAGCTCATTCGACAAGTTGAGTATTATCCTAATACTACGACCAGGTTAAAAAAAAATCACAAGAAAACTATGTGGCTATTCCCCTCATAAAGACAAAAATGTCAGCGAAATACTAGCAAACTGATTATACACCATGATCAAATAAGATTAATCCCAGGAATGTAATATTCATTTAGCATCTCAAAAATGAATGAATTGCAATACATGACATTAAAAGAATAAAGAACAAAACATATGAACACTTCCATAAACACAGGAAAAGTATTTGGCAAAACCCAATATACTTTCATAATAAAAACACTGAACAAACTAGGAATAGAAGGGAATTTCCTCAACCTGATAAAGATCATCTATGGCTTCCCTAGTGGCATAGACGGTAAAGAATCCACCTGAAATGCAAGAGACCCAGGTTGAATCCTTGGGTTGGGAAGGTCCCTGGAGAAGGGAATAGCTACCCACTCCATTATTCTTGCCTGGAGAATTCCATGGACAGCAGAGCCTAGTGCAATTTGCAACCTAGTCTGTAAGGTTGCGAATTGTTGAACATGACTGAGAAACTGACACTTTTGCTTTTCATAAAAAAACTCACAACTAACATACTCAATGGTGAGTGATTGAATTCTTTCTCCCTAAAGTCAGAAATAAGACAAGGATGTTTGTTTCTATTACTTCTACTGAACATTGTACTGGAGGTTACAGCCAGAGCAATTAGCAAGAAAAGGAAGTTAAAGGCATCCAGATTGGAAAGAGAGATGTAAAATGATATTTATACATGACATTATCTTGTATAGAGAAAATCCTAAGGAATCCACTAAAAATCTGTGAGAACTAACAGAGTTCAGCACAACTGTAAGGTATAAGATCAATATAATCCAGCAATTTCATTACTATCTATATATATATCTAAGGGAAAGGAAAATTATGTTCACACAAAAACTTGCGCACAAATGCTCATGGCAGCATTATTCATAATAATCAAAAGGTGAAACAACCCAATAGACATCTGATAAGGAATAAATAAACAAATGAAGGATATCCATACAATGGAATACTATATGGCAATAAAGAGAGTAAAGTACTGATGTATGTTATGATATGAAAGAACCTGGAAACATTATGCTAAGTGATAAAAATCTACTCACAAAGGACAAAATATTGTATGATTCTACTTATATAAATTGCCTAGAATAGGAAAATATAGAGACAGAATATAGATCAATAGCTGACTGAGACTGGAATGAGGAATGGTTACTAATCAGTTCAGTGATTTTTACTGGGATGAAAACAATGTTTTAAAATTAGATATCATTAAAAGTTGAACAACTATGTGGTAATACTAAAAACCACTGAAGTGTGTATTTTAAAAGGGTGAATTTTATATTATGTAAATACTAACTCAAAAATGCCATGTTTAAAAAAGTCAGTATAATACAAATCAGTATTTCTTAACCTTTTTTTGTTATTATCCTCTAAGAAACTGTTTCACCTACTTTTTCTAATTGTACTCAGTACAATTTATATATTACATATATACTGTGTATTTATTCATTTACGGTATATAATTTATGCTTTATACATAAAATGAGTAAGATTTTTTGCTCCCTAAGAACCGATTTTTAGCCCCTTGGGGGAGATATCACTCCTTTTAAGAATGCACGACCTATATTTAAGATAAGATGTGCCAAAGCATCTTTTCTTCTTCACAACTTGCTACTTGAGACCTAATGGTATGTCTGACAAAAATTCCACTTTGTATCTTGTAGACTAAAAGTTTGATTGAACTGGGTCATGAGCCCCCAGCAGTTCTCTTTCTGGAACCTGTTATACTTCCCATTTTACACGGTTCTCTAAATAGCTTCTTAGACTTGGCATCCTAGAATGGCCTCTATCACTTATTCGTGATCATATATAAGACATGCTGAACAGCTGACAAAAGATGTACTATTGTAACAAGGTATAAAGTATGGAAGGAAAACTTAGGCAGAAGTTTAGTAGTTTGACTGGCTTAAGATCCAGAATCTTTGTTTTGATTCCCATATGGGACCAGTCCTGATGCTGTCATCACATATACCTCATGAATGACCATCTCATTGTTGGTTAATGACTGTGACCTTGTTCTCTTGGCCTTATGGAGTAAGCTCCAGTGTTTCCCATGTCACTCTTTCACATAGTGGCCTTCAACCCTGAAGAAGAAAGGAAGGATACCTGAAACCAGAAGTTTGTGTTTCGGAGTGCTCTCAACGAAGATGATGTAGACATCTTTGCAAATCTTTCCTGGGCAAGAGGGTGACAGTGTTATCTAACAAGGGGTCATTGCTGTGTGTATGGTTAGCCTCCTCTGTCTTAGGATGGGGAGTGGTACAAGTAGCACTAGTACCAGAAGTGCCTTATGAAATCTATTCCAGAGATTTGAATTACTATTTTTGCTTAGAGACACGGTGATGCTATTAGGTGGCATAAACATGTTCTTTTGTTGTCAGGGGGAAAAGGAGTGAAAATGCCAAGAAGTCTTCTGAACCAAGTCCAGGTGCCTGCAACACTGGCATTCTGGCCCTATCTCCACATATTCTAATGTCTCTTTCGTGTTTGCAGGACCTTGAAGTTTTTTATTTAGGAGAATTAGTACAACCCTGGAATAGGAAATGGCAATCCGCTCCACATTCTTGCCTGGAAAATTCCACGGACAGATGACCCTTGTGGACTCCATACAGTCCATGAGGTCACAGAGAGTTGGACACACCTGAGCACATACATTTAAGTTCAACCATGTTACGATTTCACTTCATTTTCTCTACTATTCTACAGACAAATGGTATCTCTATTTTAGTTTGATCAAGTCAATTTAAGATGTGTGCTGTGTGCTAAGTCGCTTCAGTTGTGCCCGACTTTGTGCAACCTATGGACTGTAGCCTGCCAGGCTCCTCTTCTGTCCATAGGATTCTCCAGGCAAGAATATTGGAGTAGGTTGCCATGTCCTTCTTCAGGGAATCTTCCCAACCCAGGGATTGGACCCACATCTCTTACATCTCCTACATTTGCCACTGGGTCCTTTACCACTAGCACCATCTGGGAAGCCTGATTTAAGATAAGGCATATTCATTAAATGACCAATAATGAATTCTGAATTCAAACTAGATGCAGATCTGACCCCAAATGCTTTCTACTTCTTAATGCCCCTAATATAACTCAATTTTTTGGTATGATTTGGACATAAGGTTATCACACTGGCAGAGGACAGAGAATGACCCTGTGATTACTGTGATTACATTATCTAAACTTGGTCTAGAATGATGGTTTCACCTCATGTGAAATGTCTATGTATAGTTAATGAAAAACAGGGGTCCTCTGATTTTGGTTCAAGAGATAGAATAGATTACACAATAGTTAACCTTAATGGGAAACTGTTCTGTAAGTATCTGTAGTCATGACAGAACCTTAGTCTTTGGGAGGGATAAAGGGCCTTTAAAATAGAGTAGGAAGGAAGGCAAATGTTGATGGTATTAAGGAGCCAGTTTGGTTTTGCTTAAACTGGTTAAACATTTCTCTTATCAATTCTACAATTTTGGTTACTCTCTTCTTTCCCTAACTTCATTGCTCTTGTGCTGAAGATGTATATTTTCATGCTAACTAAAGGCTGTAGTAAGGTTCACCTAGTCAAGGCTATGGTCTTTCCTGTGGTCATGTATGGATGTGAGAGTGAAGAAGGCTGAGCGCCGAAGAATTGATGCTTTTGAATTGTGGTGTTGGAGAAGACTCTTGAGAGTCCCTTGGACTGCAAGGAGATCCAACCAGTCCATTCTGAAGGAGATCAGCCCTGGGATTTCTTTGGAAGGAATGATGCTAAAGCTGAAACTCCAGTATTTTGGCCACCTCATGCGAAGAGTTGACTCATTGGAGAAGACTCTGATGCTGGGAGGGATTGGGGGCAGGAGGAGAAGGGGACGACAGAGGATGAGATGGCTGGATGGCATCACTGACTCGATGGATGTGAGTCTCAGTGACCTCCGGGAGTTGGTGATGGACATGGAGGCCTGGCGTGCTGCGGTTCATGGGGTTGCAAAGAGTCGGACACGACTGAGCGAATGATCTGATCTGATCTGATCTGAAAGGTTGTAGTTAACCTTTCACCAGTATCTGAAAAAAATCCCCAAAGTCAAGTAATTATAGTTTATTTTGTAGTTGCACTTTCACCACTCATTTAAAAAATCTGATCCTGAGATCATAAGTACTGAAAGTAGTATAGCCAAGTGTTTCTTAAAATAATATTGATTCTTAGCCACCAAGACTGAGAGAATTATAGGAAAACCATAGTCAATCTCTACATAAAATTAGTTTCATAGAATTTGACCTCATGCTACCATGTTCATTTTGTCTTATTATCAGGGTCTCACTGGTTCATCAAATATTTTACCTAACTGGCTCTATCTTCCTCTCTCTCATGTTCTGCTACCCCTATATATTTTCTGTAAGCTCTGATTGAAGGCAATTGGCCATATTCTTTTTTCAGGATACCAGTACCCCTAACCAGGGCTTATTCTCCGGGTACAAGAGAATGATCATTGTAGTTTCTCATGAATATTTGGATTTATAGCTATTCCTGTCCTGGTAAGCTCTAGAAGAAAACTTTTCATCAACTTCAGTAGAGGAAAAAACATATTTATAGTGGCCTGTGAATTCCCAGGACTTTACTTTGGATCCAATCTAATTGAAAAATGTCTGTAGTTAACACTCTATATGGAATATGCTATTTTAACTAGATTTATAGCAGGGTTACGTGCTGACAGGTAGATAGTTTTGTAAATTAGGGTTCATAAGTAGAGCTAAAATTTATGAATTATGGATGGGTAAGCTTGACCTAGTATGGAGGACCTGGCCTGGCTCCCAACTCCAGACTCTTCTATCTCATCTAGATGGATGGCCTAACTGACCCAAGCAGAACTTGTACTTCTACCACAGTCCGATAGTACACTTGGACTCAAACACTATGGAAATGGTAATCTTTTGCCTCTTGGTTTTAAATATACTAAATTTCTTTCTCCTGACTTATTGGTGGTAAGTTGATACTGGATTGAAAACTGTATAAACCAGCCACTATTTTGTTTTTATTTTTCCCATTGACCATCTAGGTAATCCACTTAGCTCTGGATCTGAGTTTCTTACTATTATTTCTAGTTCATTATTTAAATGTATATAACAATCTCCAAGATTGAAGTCAGGTTAGAAGAGGCTAACTACACGTTGGGATATAGTGATGGCCCTGTAAACCAAGGTGATGTAAACCACTCAAATGTTCCCCAGAAAATTGATGACCATCTTCAACTTATTTCCAAAATTGCTATAAACTCCCTAGAAACATTGTCATCAATGTTTGAATCTCCGGAAATAAAAAAAAAATATGTGAAAATTAAACATGTTTACTGAATAAACAATGGGTCAAGATGAAACCAAGAGAAATTAACAAGTACCTTCAGAAAAATAAAAATAGAAATACAACATATCTAAACCCAAGGTATGTAGCAAAAGCATCCAAGAGGGAAATTCATAGCAACAAATGCCTACATCAAAAACAAGAAATATCTCAAATAAACAACCAAAGTTTATACCTCAAGGAAGTATAAAAAGGAGAAAAAACTAGCCTAAATTTAGTATAAGGAAGGAGATAAAGATCAGAGTGGAAATAAATGAAATGGAGTCTAAAAAGGCAATAGAAAAAAATTAATATCTAACAGCAGGTTTTTTGAAAACATAAAATTGCAAACCTTTAGTTAGATTCAAGAAAAAAAAAAAAGGACTCAAATAAGTAAAATAGAAAATGAAACAAGAGATATTACAACTGATACCACAGAAAAACAAAGGATCTTCAGAAACTAACAATTATTATTTAACCATAAAAAGAAGATACCCCTGTCATTTGTGACAACATGAATGGATTTTAATGGCATTTTGCTAAGTAAAAGTCAGACAAAGACTTTATGATCTCACTTATATGTGGAATCTAAACAATAAAAAAGAAATATTTGAATCTCCTAACAGTTTTATCAGTTCAGTTCAGTCACTCAGTCGTATCTGATTCTTTGTGACCCCATGAATCGCAGCACGCCAGGCCTCTCTGTCCATCACCAACTCCCAGAGTTCACTGAGACTCATGTCCATCGAGTCAGTGATGCCATCCAGCCATCTCATCCTCCGCCGTCCCCTTCTCCTCCTGCCCCCAATCCCTCCCAGAATCAGGGTCTTTTCCAATGAGTCAACTCTTTGCATGAGGTGGCCAAAGTACTGGAGTTTCAGCTTCAGCACCAGTCCTTCCAATGAACAGCCAGGACTGATCTCCTTTAGGATGGACTGGTTGGATCTCCTTGCAGTCCAAGGGACTCTCAAGAGTCTTCTCCAATACCACAGTTCAAAAGCATCAATTCTTTGGCATTCAGCTTTCTTCACAGTAGGCAGCAAATATAGCACCACACTTCTATCTTACAATCACTGTTCTCAGAGTATTTCAACTATGTAACTAAGGCAAAGACTTAAAAAAGTTTGGAGTACACCCTCCTAAGAATGTATTGTTGTTGTTCAGGCTGCTGAAGTCTTGTCCGACTCTTTGCAACCCCATGGACTACAGCATACCAGGCTTCCTGGTCCCTCACTACCTCCCAGAGTTTGCTTAAACTCATATTCACTGAGTCATGATGCTATCCAACCATCTCGTCCTCTGTCTCCCCCTTCTCCTTTTGCCTTCAATCTTTCCCAGCATCAGGGTCTTTTCCAAAGAGTCAGCTCTTCACATCAGGTGGCCAAAGTGTATTAGTAGATTATTTGTCTCACAACAGCTGATAATTAAAAAGGTAACTAAGAAAAAATCTTCCTGGTTATCTCCTAACTTTGTGTGGTCAAGAATATGATAGATTTAATTGTAAGAAATAGTCCTCAGATGATACACATTATAATGTCATATCCTTGGAATACGATGTGTGTATTAGTCACTCAGTCATGTCCAACTCTTTACAAGTCCATGAACTATAGCCCTCCAGATGCTTCCGTCCATGGCATTCTCCAGGAAATAATAATGGAGTGGGTTGCCATTTAAAAAATCAATTTAGTTGCTATGTTTTTACTATAGTCTCCATCTGTCCATTATAAGAGATAGAACAAGTCTTTTACTTTAAAACTCATAATGAGCTCTTTCATTTCTAATAATGCTTTCCTTTATGTGTATATATGTTTCATAATACACATCTATGATGTGATGTTGAAGCTGAAACTCCAATACTTTGGCCATCTGATGCAAAGAGGGGACTCATTTGAAAAGACCCTGATGCTTGGAAAGATTGAAGGCAGGAGGAGAAGGGGATGACAGAGGATGAGATGGTTGGATTGTATCACTGACTCAATGGACATGGGTTTGGGTAAACTCCAGGAGTTGGTGATGGACAGGGAGGCCTGGAGTGCTGTGGTTCATGGGGTTGCAAAGAGTCAGACATGACTGAGTGACTGAACTGATGACATGGTATATCATTAATGTATCTTATCCTAGCTATTGCAACTATTAATACGGCCTCGACTTCTTTATTTTTATTAGCATGTCTGGAATCTCTTTGCCCATGCATTTATTTTTAATTTGTATCATCTCAGCTTAAGTATTTCTTGTAGAAAGTATATAGCTGGGTTTTTACATAAGTTAGTCTGATAGTCTATCTTTTCAAAGGATCATTCAGTCCAGTGTATTCAGTAAAATGAATACTTAGCTAATATTCTTTTATTTTTATATTATTTTTCCAATATTTTTCTGATTTTATGAATTTGTTCTCCACTATATTATTATATAACTCATTAGTACTTAGTATTTCTTCTTTTATTCTCACTATCAATTTAATATGAAAATAAGAATAACCTAGTACAACAAACAGATACTACCCAAGTCTCAGTAAGATAAGACCCATAGAATACTTTGACCTCTCACCCTATGTTTTCTTTTGCTTGGTTCTCTCCATGAGGATTTTGACTGCTTTTACTTTGCTTTTTCATTGCTGCATCTTACTCCAGCCCTCTTTGACATCTTTGAGATTTTGCTGTGCTAATTCATTAATTATATCATGTGTGCTATGCTGTGCTTAGTCACTCAATTATGTCCAACTCTTTGTGACCCCATGAACTGTAGCCCACCAGCCTCCTCTATCCTTGGGATTTTCCAGGCAAGAATACTAGAGTGGGTTGCCATGTCCTCTTCCAGGGGATCTTCCCAACCCAGAGAAGGAACCCACATCTCCTGCATTGCAGGCATATTCTTTACTGTCTGAGGCACCAGGACAGTCCAAGAATACTAGAATGGGTAGCCTATCCCTTTTCCAGAGGAACTTCCTGACCCAGGAATCAAACCGGGGTCTCCTTCATTGCCGGCAGGTTCTTTACCAGATGGTAGGTGTTGAAAGAGGGCGTTAGAGGGCAAACACACTGAAACCATACTCACAGAAAAATAGTCGATCTAATCACACTAGGACCACAGCCTTGTCTAACTCAATGAAACTAAGCCATGCCCGTGGGGCAACCCAGGATGTGGGGGGTGGGGGCGGGTCATGGTAGAGAGATCAGACAGGATGTGGTCTGCTGGAGAAGAGAATGGCAAAACACTTCAGTATTCTTGCCTTGAGAACCTCATGAACAGTATGAAAAGGCAATATGATAGGATACTGAAAGAGGAACTCCCCAGGTCAGTAGGGGCCCAATATGCTACTGGAGATCAGTGGAGAAATAACTCCAGAAAGAATGAAGGGATGGAGCCAAAGCAAAAAGAATACCCAGCTGTGGATGTGACTGGTGATAGAAGCAAGGTCCGATGCTGTAAAGAGCAATATTGCATAGGAACCTGGAATGTCAGGTCCATGAATCAAGGCAAATTGGAAGCGGTCAAACAAGAGATGGCCAGAGTGAATGTCGACATTCTAGGAATCAGCGAACTCAAATGGACTGGAATGGGTGAATTTAACTCAGAGGACCATTATATCTACTACTGCGGGCAGGAATCCCTCAGAAGAAATGGAGTGGCCATCATGGTCAACAAGAGAGTCTGAAATGCAGTACATGGATGCAATCTCATAAACGACAGAATGATCTCTGTTCATTTCCAAGGCAAACCATTCAATGTCACAGTAATCCAAGTCTATGCCCCAACCAGTAACGCTGAAGAAGCTGAAGTTGAACGGTTCTATGAAGAAGCTGAAGTTGAACGGTTCTATGAAGACCTATTGGGGAAGGCTATGGCACCCCACCTCAGTACTTTTGCCTGGAAAATCCCATGGATGGAGGATCCTGGTAAGCTCCAGTCCATGGGGTCGCTAAGAGTCGGACACGACTGAGCGACTTCACTTTCACTTTTCACTTTCATGCATTGGGGAAGGAAATGGCAACCCACTCCAGTATTCTTGCCTGGAGAATCCCAGGGATGGGGGAGCCTGGTGGGCTTCCGTCTATGGGGTCGCACAGAGTCGGACACGACTGAAGCAACTTAGCATAGCATAGCATGAAGACCTATAAGCCCTCTTAGAACTAACACTCAAAAAAGATGTCCTTTTCATTACAGGGGACTGGAATTCAAAAGTAGGAATGTTGTGATGTTGTAACACACATCTGGAGTGTGTTACACTGGAATAACAGGCAAATTTGGCCTTGGAATACGGAATGAAGCAGGGCAAAGACTAATAGAGTTTTGCCAAGAAAATGCACTAGTCATAAAAAACACCCTCTTCCAACAACACAGGAGAAGACTCTATACATGGACATCACCAGATGGTCAACACCGAAATCAGATTGATTACATTCTTTGCAGCCAAAGATGGAGAAGCTCTATACAGTCAGCAAAAACAAGACCAGGAGCTGACTGTGGCTCAGATCATGAACTCCTTATTGCCAAATTCAGACTGAAATTGAAGAAAGTAGGGAAAACCACTAGACCATTCAGGTATGACCTAAATCAAATCCCTTATGATTATACAGTGGAAGTGAGAAATAGATTTAAGGGCCTAGATCTGATAGATAGAGTGCCTGATGAACTATGGAATGAGGTTCATGACATTGTACAGGAGACAGGGATCAAGACCATCCCCATGGAAAAGAAATGCAAAAAAGCAAAATGGCTGTCTGGGGAGGCCTTACAAATAGCTGTGAAAAGAAGAGAAGCGAAAAGCAAAGGAGAAAAGGAAAGATATAAACATCTGAATGCAGAGTTCCAAAGAATAGCAAGAAGAGATAAGAAAGCCTTCTTCAGCGATCAATGCAAAGAAATAGAGGAAAACAACAGAATTGGAAAGACTAGGGATCTCTTCAAGAAAATCAGAGATACCAAAGGAACATTTCATGCAAAGATGGGTTCGATAAAGGACAGAAATGGTATGGACCTAACAGAAGAAGAAGATATTAAGAAGAGGTGGCAAGAATACACAGAAGAACTGTACAAAAAAGATCTTCACGACCCAGATAATCACGATGGTGTGATCACTGACCTAGAGCCAGACATTCTGGAATGCGAAGTCAAGTGGGCCTTAGAAAGCATTACTACAAACAAAGTTAGTGGAGGTGATGGAATTCCAGTGGAGCTATTCCAAGTCCTGAAAGATGATGCTGTGAAAGTGCTGCACTCAATATGCCAGCAAATCTGGAAAACTCAGCAGTGGCTACAGGACTGGAAAAGGTCAGTTTTCATTCCAATCCCAAAGAAAGGCAATGCCAAAGAATGCTCAAACTACCGCACAATTGCACTCATCTCACATGCTAGTACAGTAATGCTCAAAATTCTCCAAGCCAGGCTTTAACAATATGCGAACCGTGAATTTCCTGATGTTCAAGCTGGTTTTAGAAAAGGCAGAGGAACCAGAGATCAAATTGCCAACATCCGCTGGATCATCAAAAAAGCAAGAGAGTTCCAGGAAAACATCTATTTCTGCTTTATTGACTATGCCAAAGCCTTTGACTGTGTGGATCACAATAAACTATTGAAAATTCTGAGAAATGGGAATACCAGACCATCTCATCTGCCTCTTGAGAAATTTGTATGCAGGTCAGGAAGCAACAGTTAGAACTGGACATGGAACAACAGACTGGTTCCAAATAGGAAAAGGAGTACGTCAAGGCTGTATATTGTCACCATGTTTATTTAACTTATATGCAGAGTACATCATGAGAAATGCTGGACTGGAAGAAACACAAGTTGGAATCAAGATTGCTGGGAGAAATATCAATAACCTCAGATATGCAGATGACACCACCCTTATGGCAGAAAGTGAAGAAGAACTAAAAAGCCTCTTGATGAAAGTGAAAGAGGAGAGTGAAAAAGTTGGCTTAAATCTCAACATTCAGAAAACGAAGATCATGGCATCCGGTCCCTTCACTTCATGGCAAATAGATGGGGAAGCAGTGGAAACACTTTATTTTTAAAGTGTTTTAAAGTGTTTAAAAATAAATAAAACTTTATTTTTCCGGGCTCAAAATCACTACAGACTGTGACTGCAGCCATGAAATTAAAAGACGCTTGCTCCTTGGAAGGAAGGTTATGACCAACCTAGATAGCATATTGAAAAGCAGAGACATTACTTGCCAAAAAAGGTTTGTCTAGTCAAGGCTATGGTTTTTCCTGTGGTCATGTATTGATGCTTTTGAACTGTGGTGTTGGAGAAGACTCTTGAGAGTCCCTTGGACTGCAAGGAGATCCAACCAGTCCATTCTGAAGGAGATCGATCAGCCCTGGGATTTCTTTGGAAGGAATGATGCTAAAGCTGAAACTCCAGCACTTTGGCCACCTCATGAGAAGAGTTGACTCATTGGAGAAGACTCTGATGCTGGGAGGGATTGAGGGCAGGAGGAGAAGGGGATGACAGAGGATAAGATGGCTGGATGGCATCACTGACTCGATGGATGTGAGTCTGAGTGAACTCCAGGAGTTGGTGATGGACAGGGAGGCCTGGCGTGCTGTGATTCATGGGGTCGCAAAGAGTCAGACAGGACTGAGCGACTGATTTGATCTTATCAGTTCAGTTGCTCAGTTGTGTCTGACTCTTTGTGACCCCAGGAATTTTCCTTCTATGTCATCAGTACTGTGTATTCCCAGATAATCTATTTTTTATTTATATTCAAGGTTTATTTTTCATCAGTTTCCTTTCTATATCTTCCCCTCATGTTGGTTTCGTTTCTTGTGCAGTCATTTGAAGATATTCTCAAATATTTTCCCCAGATGCTGTAAATGTGTGTTATGAGTAGATATGCCTGAATCCTGAGATTATATCTTCCTTATGTCTTTTTGAGATATAAGGACTACAGGCTATAAGGACTCTGCTCCTATGTGGAGCAGAGATATTCTGCTGTCAATCTGGAAGCTAGGAGAAACTGCCATTGCATCTACAATGTTGCCACTTGTTTATTTTATTGTTGTTATTCATTGTTTTGTTTTCCTATTGGAATCTTTCAAGACTTTCTTTTGTTCTTTTAGTTCAGAAAAGTTTAATTAAAATTTAACAAAGTTGATATTTCTTTATCAATTCATCCTGGAATTTATTGAGTCCTTTCAGCATTCAAACTCAGTTTGGTCTTGGTTTCATGAAAAATTTATTCTATTTAATGACTTTCTTCCATACTAATGGTACATATCTTCCTATCCTCAACTAGAACTTCTATTATTTTTACATTAGTTTCCTAGATCTTTTTTCCAAGTCCTTTATTAATTAATTTTTCCCTCATGATACCTGTATTTTTGTATTTTTATCCTGTGCTTTAAAAATTTTTTTTTAATTACCAATTTAGTGTCCTATAAGTTCAGCAATCATTTCATTTATTACTTAAAATTTTCAAAATAAAATCAGGCCAGAGGAAAAACAACCTACAGAATGAGAGAAAACATTTACAAATGTTATGACCAACAAGTGTTAATATCCAAAATATATAAACAGCTCATGTAACTTGATATCAACAACTAAGCAACTTAATAAAAAAATGGGAAAAGATACAAATAGACATTTCTCTAAAGAAGACATACAAATGGTGGCTAACAGATATATGAAAAGATACTGAAGATGTGAAGAAAAGAGAACTCTTGTGCACTGTTGGTAAATGTAAATTGGTGCAGCTACTATGGAAAACAGTATGGAGATTTAGAAATTAAAAATAGATATACTATATAATTCAGCAGGTCCACTTATGGGTATATCTCTGAAGGAAATGAAATCACTATCTTGAAGAGATACCTGCATTCATGTGTTCATTGCAGCATTATTCTCATTAGTCAAGACATGAAACCAAACTAAATGTCCACTGGTGGATGATAGACAGAATGGATAAATTGTGGCATGCATGCATACACACACACACACACACACACACACACACTATGGAATATACTCAGCTATAAAAAGGAATGAATTATTATACTGCCACTTGCAACAGCATGGATGGAATGTGATGGCATTACATCTAGTGAAACAATGACTGATTTCACTTATATGTGGAATAAGACAAACTCATAGAAATTCACAGTATAGGGAATAGATCGTTGGTTGCCAGTGGTAGGTAAAACGGATGAAGGGGATCAAAAGGTACAACATTCCAGTACTGGGGATGTACTGGGGATGTACTGTACAATGTGGTGACAATAATTTACAATATTTTATTGTATATTTGAAATATGCTAAGGGTATAGATCTTAAAATTCCTCATTGAAAGAAAAATGTTACTTTTTCAAGTGATGGATGTTACCTAAACTTATTATAGGAATCATTTTGCAATACATACATATATCATTACACTGTACACCAAAAACTAATACAATATTATGTCAAGTATATGTCAATTTCAAAAATATCCAATAATTTTCTTGGACTTAACTTCAATGTCCAATACATATCCCAAAATCATCATACTTAGTAAAGAGTACTAAGTACTCTGCATATTAAAAAAAAAGAGACATTACTTTGTCAACAAAGGTCCATCTAGTCAAGGCTATGGTTTTTCCAGTGGTCATGTATGGAAAGAAAGCAGAGCGCAGAAGAATTGATGCTTTTGAATTATGATGTTGGAGAAGACTTGAGAGTCCCTTGGACTGCAAGGAGAGCCAACCAGTCCATCCTAAAGGAGATCAGTCCTGGGTGTTCATTGGTAGGACTGATTATGAAGCTAAACGCTTATACTTTGGCCACTTGATGCGAAGAGCTGACTCGTTTGAAGAGACCCGGATGTTGGGAAAGATTGAGGGCAGTAGGAGAAGGGGATTACAGAGGATGAGATGGTTGGATGGCATCACCGACTCAATGGGTTTGGGTTTAGGTGGACTCTGGAAGTTGGTGATGGACAGGGAGGCCTGGCGTGCTGCGGTTCTCAGGGTCACAAAGAGTCGGACATGACTGAGCAACTAAACTGAATTGAACTAAATCATCATACATGAATCTTCTCTGTACTAAGACACTAATTATGTTCCTTTTTGCTTCTGAAATGTGGCTTGAGTCTTTAATTTTGCCCTCTTTGACTCCTATAATATCTTTCATAGATTCTGCTACCTAATTTGGTATATTTCTTTGGAAATAGTTCCATTACCCATGGGTATCAATTGGACTTAACATACAGAGCCATATCAACAGCTAAGGATGCCTGAAACAATTGCTAAGGATACCTCTACAGACCTTCGTTATATTCCATGCATCAGGTAATTTTCTATCAATTATATTCCATAGAAATCAGAATACTGTCTTAAAATACCAGAATCCTTTTATATTCAAATTGCTCTCCGTGAAGGACAGCAATCTAATTTAAGAAAAGCTGAAGACAGCCTTTTCTTAGATTGACCTCATTTATACCTTCTCGTTTCTTAGCTTACTCCAGCTATTGACTACTAAGAAGTTCAGTAAGAGAAATGTCCTGAAGGATGTGTGACACATTAGAGGAACCTTCAGGTAACAGCTCATAGGTGATAAGTATTTTATGATAAATTTAGAAATATATATGCTCTAGAATTGCATCCAGAGCATTGGTAATTCAGGATGGCAACTTGGGTTGCAATGAGAGAGGCTAGGTGGCTTTTCATGGAGCTATATTTGCAGACAAAATACACTTTTAGTTATATTCCTTTGAAATTTCAGGAGAGCCTCTTCTACCCCATCAAAAGAACCCAAGACAAAAGATCAGAAGACACAAGCCACATTTCAGAACCTCTTGGAACCTTACTTTGTCTCCTAAGGACAGAAATTATTTTATATTTTTAAATTGTGTTTCTGCCTACCATACTAGAGAGACTGCCTTTAATTTCCCATTTCCATGATCATCTTCTCTGTTTCATTCATTCTTTTTACATATGTGGGGTGGTCCTTTATTGCAAAATACGGGGTTATGATATTTGACCTCCAGCAACCCAGCTAGAACTGGTATTTGTAATCTTCATGGATGACCTTGTTTCAGACATTTTGTAATTTGTCTTGATTGCCATGGGAGTTTAAAGAAAATGTGTGAGGTGTTTATAGAACTCTCCCTGTGATCAAGTCTTCAATAAGCCTGTATCAACTTAAATACAATTTAAATCAGAATAGAAAGCAAATATTACTAAAGAAAGAGGTAAAGATTATTTTCAGATGCTATCTGCCATTGGGTCTTATTTTGTTCAAGCAGGATTTAAGATACAGTGATAGTTTGACAGAGAAAACTCAGGCCCTGTCTATTTGTCAAAACTAATCAGAAACAGGGCCTGGAATCTCTACCCACATATTTCCTATGGTCAAGATGAACCAAGTATAAAGAAAAAATCAATAACTTCACACTGAAGAGACCTGACAGGTTAAGATGTCAGCTGTTATGATAATAAATATAAAGCCACCAATAATTTGTTCTTCCATCACATTCAGATTTCACCTTTCTCATTCTCTTTGTTACCTAGGCTCTCAGGGTAAGAATTTTAGAGAGAGAAATATCAAAATATGCATGGCCAAATTCAAGAAAAATTTACTTCAGATGGTTGCTTTCATGCCTCCATCCTGTACTATAAACTTCTATTATTGTGTAGTTGATCTTCACCCAGAGCTTTGTGTGATATTGACAATTGGTAATTCAGGGTCTAGACTGAACCATGTCATAGTCTAAAAAGTATACAAGTGAATTTTTTTTTGCCCAATCTATGTAAAATATAGTGACTAAAGCTTTAAGACTGCTAAGTTAGCTTCTAATTCAAGAAGTCGGCTTTTGTAATTCCTGTTGCAAAATGAAGATTGTGAACTTCCTTGGTTACCATGGTTTCTTACCATATGGGAATTTCCTTAGTCCCATGAAACCTCTAAAGTGCATGCCTAGATTGGGTGAAAGGGAGCAGAGGTTTATATATTTCAAAATAACTTCCAAAGTTCACAATCCTTTCTGAAATTTACCAGAGAATACTTTTATTTGCTATCCATTTAAATCTTGGTAAAACAAGTATTGTTTAAAAATGAATGTAATCTCTGAGAAGACTAAAAAATAGTGCCAGACAATGGTGGGAGGAGGAAAACCCACCAAAAGCTATTAGCTCAAGGTTTTACTAAAGGACAAGATGACTGCTCTGCAGGGAACACATAGCTTAAAGTTTAATGGGATAGATTAAAACAGTTCAAAGTTCAAATTCATTCTCAGAATTTTTCACTGTTTAGAGTCTCAGAAGATCTGAGTAAAGTAAACTTCAGTTAATCACAAGACAGATGCAAGACTGGGGCTTCAGCTTAGCAGATGGTAGGCCAAATTGAGTTTACCAAGGTGACTGGTGAGAAATAGTTGGGGGAAAGGTCTTGCCATGGTCAGTAGAAATTTAAAAGTTCTTTATCATCTTTCACAGTATAAATAAACCAATAGTGCTAACCCAGCTCTGGTGAAACATCATCCTCTAAAAGCAAACATTTCAGTTAGCACTCTGAAATCCCAGAGTACTTAAGGGAATGCTGATATTTGAATGTCATCCAGAGTTGAACACATCCTTTGCCATATCATGAATTGCCATATCTTCAATGATTAAATGAGTAAAGTGACTGTCATGGAGGTGCTTTGGTCAGAGGTGCTTTCCGTACTCGCTGGTGGTGGAGGAGCACAGTTAGCTGACAACTCTATTGCACAGGTTTGGCTTAATGCAGCTTTCAGCCAGCCTGACAAGGGAACCTAACCACAGGAAGCTAAGTAACTCATCTAACAGCCCTATTTACAGTGTCATGTGAACAGAAAGCACATATGTAACCTAACTAATGGGCCCATGAGGCCAAGGAATTCAGAGTAGAGTCTTACATGATTTGGGTCCCCAAACAACAAACTGCCCACTCTGGGTCCCAGGCTGTGTACTGCCAGACACAGCAGCTAATTCAAAGCTCTACTTACTGCTGAGTATAGTACCCAGTTCTCCAGTGCTGACCATCTAGTAAGCCTGATTGAGACTTACCATGAGGCCCATCCACAGCCTCAGTTAGGCAGGAAAGAAAGCCAACAGTGCTATGCAACTGTTATCAGCGAGTAGTACCCCAAACCTCCTCCAACTCTGGACTCAGGCTGTGGCCTTGCCCATAAAAATACTGTGATAGCAAGCCCCATATGCCCAAGCATGTTGTCAGTGGACACACACAGAAATACAAACTAAGCTGACTGGTGAAAAACTCACTCTGTCAGAGCAAACCTGTGGAGTCTGGAAGAGGAGATTGCTCACTGAAATGTGCAGATACCAACATAACGAATCAAGAATCACAATATATCTGGTTGACATAATACCACCAAAGGAAACCAATAAAGCTCCAATAATTGACCCTTAGAAAAGAGAAATCTATGAACTGTTCATCAAAATTAAACATAATCCTATTTTAAAAGTTTAATTAACCACAAGAACACACAGACAAACAAAATTTTGAAAAAAATACATGAACAAATTGAGAAGTATAAGAACAAAATAGAAACCATCAAAACAAATTCTGGAGCTGAAAATACAGTTACTAATGAATTCAATAGAGAATTTCAAAATCAGACTCAACAATGCAGAAAAGAGAATCATTGACCTATAAGCCAAGACCATTGAAATTACCCAATCAGAGGAGCAAAAAGAGAAAAGAATGAAAAAGAGTGAAACAGGCCTAGATGAGTTACCAGATATAGTCAAGAGAAATCATATCTAGATTATAGAAATTACTGAAGCAAAAGAGTGGGATAGAAAGTATCTTTAAAGCAATAATGTCTGAAAACTTCCCAACCCTGAGGAGAGAAAGGAACATTCAGATCCATGAAGCTCAGATCAGATCAGATCAGATCAGTTGCTCAGTAGTGTCCGACTCTTTGCGACCCCATGAACCGCAGCACGCCAGGCCTCCCTGTCCATCACCAACTCCCAGAGCTCACTCAGACTCACACCCATCAAGCCAGTGATGCCATCCAGCCATCTCATCCTCTATCATCCCCTTCTCCTCCTGCCCTCAATCTCTCCCAGCATCAGAGTCTTCTCCAATGAGTCAACTCTTCGCATGAGGTGGCCAAAATACTGGAGTTTCAGCTTTAGCATCATTCCTTCCAAAGAAATTCCAGGATTGATCTCCTTCAGAATGGACTGGTTGGATCTTCTTGCAGTCCAAGGGACTCTCAAGAGTCTTCTCCAACACCACAGTTCAAAAGCATCAATTCTTCGGCGCTCAGCCTTCTTCACAGTCCAGCTCTCACATCCATACATGACCACAGGAAAGACCATAGCCTTGACTAGGCGAACCTTAGTTGGTAAAGTAATGTCTCTGCTTTTGAATATGCTATCTAGGTTGGTCATAACTTTCCTTCCAAGGAGTAAGCGTCTTTTAATTTCATGGCTGCAGTCACCATCTGCAGTGATTTTGGAGCCCAGAAAAATAAATTCTGACACTGTTTCCACTGTTTCTCCATCTATTTCCTATGTAGTGATGGGACCAGATGCCATGATCTTTGTTTTCTGAATGTTGAGCTTTAAGCCAACCTTTTCACTCTCCACTTTCACTTTCATCAAAAGGCTTTTTAGCCCCTCTTCGCTTTCTGCCATAAGAGTGGTGTCATCTGCATATCTGAGGTTATTGATATTTTTCCCAGCAATCTTGATTCCAACTTGTGTTTCTTCCAGTCCAGCATTTCTTATGATGTACTCTGCATATAAGTTAAATAAACATGGTGACAATATGCAGCCTTGATACACTCCTTTTCCTATTTGGAACCAGTCTGTTGTTCCATGACCAGTTCTAACTGTTGCTTCCTGACCTGCATACAAATTTCTCAAGAGGCAGATCAGGTGGTCTGGTATTCCCATCTCTTTCAGAATTTTCCATAGTTTATTGTGATCTACACAGTCAAAGGCTTTGGAATAGTCAATAAAGCAGAAATAGATGTTTTTCTGGAACTCTCTTGCTTTTTCCATGATCCAGCGGGACATCACCAGATGGTCAACACCGAAATCAGATCGATTATATTCTTTGTAGCCAAAGATGGAGAAGCTCTATACAATCAGCAAAAACAAGACCAGGAGCTGACTGTGGCTCAGACCATGAACTCCTTATTGCCAAATTCAGACTGAAATTGAATAAAGTTGGCACCCCACTCCAGTACTCTTGCCTGGAAAATCCCATGGATGGAGGAGCCTGGTGGGCTGCAGTCCATGGGGTCGCTAAGAGTCGGACACGACTGAGCGACTTCACTTTCACTTTTTTGCTTTCATGCATTGGAGAAGGAAATGGCAACCCACTCCAGTTTTCTTGCCTGGAGAATCCCAGGGGCAGGAGAGCCTGATGGGCTGACGTCTATGGGGTCACGCGGAGTCGGACACGACTGAAGTGACTTAGCAGCAGCAGGGAAAACTACTAGACAATTCAGGTATGACCTAAATCAAATCCCTTATGATTATACAGTGGAAGTGAGAAATAGATTTAAGGGCCTAGATCTGATAGATAGAGTGCCTGATGAACTATGGAATGAGGTTCGTGACATTGTACAGGAGACAGGGATCAAGACCATCCCCATGGAAAAGAAATGCAAAAAAGCAAAATGGCTGTCTGGGGAGGCCTTACAAATAGCTGTGAAAAGAAGAGAAGCGAAAAGCAAAGGAGAAAAGGAAAGATATAAACATCTGAATGCGGAGTTCCAAAGAATAGCAAGAAGAGATAAGAAAGCCTTCTTCAGCGGTCAATGCAAAGAAATAGAGGAAAACAACAGAATGGGAAAGACTAGGGATCTCGTCAAGAAAATCAGAGATACCAAAGGAACACTTCATGCAAAGATGGGCACGATAAAGGACAGAAATGGTATGGACCTAACAGAAGCAGAAGATATTAAGAAGAGGTGGCAAGAATACACAGATCAGATCAGAGATCAGATCAGTCACTCAGTCATGTCCGACTCTTCGTGACCCCATGAACCGCAGCACGCCAGGCCTCCCTGTCCATCACCAGCTCCCGGAGGTCACTCAGACTCACATCCATCGAGTCAGTGATGCCATCCAGCCATCTCATCCTCTGTCGTCCCCTTCTCCCCCTGCCCTCGATCCCTCCCAGCATCAGAGTCTTCTCCAATGAGTCAACTCTTCACATGAGGTGGCCAAAATACTGGAGTTTCAGCTTTAGAATCATTCCTTCCAAGGAAATTCCAGGATTGATCTCTTTCAGAATGGACCGGTTGGATCTTCTTGCAGTCCAAGGGACTCTCAAGAGTCTTCTCCAACACCACAGTTCAAAAGCATCAATTCTTTGGCGCTCAGCCTTCTTCACAGTCCAGCTCTCACATCCATACATGACCACAGGAAAGACCATAGCCTTGACTAGGTGAACCTTAGTTGGTAAAGTAATGTCTCTGCTTTTGAATGTGCTATCTAGGTTGGTCATAACTTTCCTTCCAAGGAGTAAGCGTCTTTTAATTTCATGGCTGCAGTCACCATCTGCAGTGATTTTGGAGCCCAGAAAAATAAATTCTGACACTGTTTCCACTGTTTCTCCATCTATTTCCCATGTAGTTTCACGACCCAGATAATCATGATGATGTGATCACTGACCTAGATCCAGACATCTTGGAATGTGAAGTCAAATGGGCCTTAGAAAGCATCACTAGGAACAAAGCTAGTGGAGGTGATGGAATTCCAGTGGAGCTATTCCAAATCCTGAAAGATGATGCTGTGAAAGTGCTGCACTCAATATGCCAGCAAATTTGGAAAACTCAGCAGGGCCACAAGGTTGGAAAAGGTCAGTTTTCATCCCAATCCCAAAGAAAGGCAATGCCAAAGAATGCTCAAACTACCATGAAGCTCAAAATACTCCAAGTAGTTCAAGTCCAAATAGGACTACACAGAGACATGTAATTATTTTGTCAAAGGTCAAAGACAAAGAATTTTGAAAGCAGCAAGAGAAAAGAGAGTATTTATATATGATAAAAGAGAGAACCCTCCTAAGACTACTGATGTATTTCTCAACAAAGAGTTTTTAGGCCAGGAGAGATTGGGATAATATATTCAAAATATTGAAAGAAGAAAAACTGTCAACCAAGAATTCTGTACCAAGCAAAGCTGGCTGATTCATGTTGAGGTTTAACAGAAAACAGCAAAATTCTGTAAAGCAATTATCCTTCAACTAAAAATAAATACATTTAAAAAAATGAAACAGAAATAAAGGCTTCCTAGGGGGAAAAAAAAAAAAAAAAGCAGTGTTACTCACAGACCTGCCCTATAAGAAATGCTAAAGGGAGGTTTTTTTTTTTTTTTTTGAGTGGAAATAAAAAGACACTAACATCATAAAAATATAAAAAGAAGAAATCACATAAAACTCACTTGTAATAAGTATATAAACAAAGTTAGAGTCTGTAACATGGTAATAGTGGGGTGTAATTCACTTGCAGCTCTAGATTAAAATTTTTTTAAAAAGAAAAAAATAGCTACAATAATCTTTTATAGTTATACAATATTAAAAATATATAAACTGTAAGCTGTAAACCTAAAATGTGAAGGGGAGGAGAAATAAATGTTTAAAGCTTGGGAATTCTATTGTAGTTGTTATCAGTATGAAATAAGATGTCATAATTTTATAATATTTTATGTAAGCCTCATGATAACCACAAGGGAAAAACCAATATTAATTATATAAGAGAACATGATAAAGATGTCGAAACATACTCAGAGACATCAAAACACAAAAGAATTATGTAGTCAAAATGGTGGAGGAGGAAGACCTTGAATTCACCTTCTTTCATGTACACACTCAAATTACAAATATTTACAGAACAACTATTGATGAGAATTATCTGAAGACTGGCAGAAAATATTTCTCAGCATCTAAAGATATAAAGAAGGAACTACGATGAGACAGGTAGAAGGGGTAGAGTTGCAGTATAAATAGTCAAGGCCCACATCTCTGGGCAGAAGACCCACAAATGGGAGGATAATCATATTGCAGAGATTCTACTCAAGGACCAAGGGGTCCAAGATACATATTGGACTCTACAGCCTGCACCTGGAATGAGTCCTCAGAGTTTATAGTTTTGAAGGCCAGTAGGACTTGCATACAGGAGAGTGAGTAGGAGGGCTGTAGGAAGCAGATATTCTGCTCTTAAAGGGCTTATGCAAAATTTCACACTCTCTGAGACTCAGTACAAAAGCACTAGTTTGGAAAGAGCCTGGGTGAGACCCACTTGCTGACCTTGGAGAATCTGCCAGAGAGACAGGACACAACTGGGACTCCTTGTAGGGATGTAGACACTGCTGTTGCTAAGTCACTTCAGTCATGTCCGACTCTGTGCGATCCCATAGATGGCAGCCCACCAGGCTCCACTGTCCCTGGGATTCTCTAGGCAAGAACACTGGAGTGGGTTGCCATTTCCTTCTCCAATGCATGAAAGTGAAAAGTGAAAGTGAAGTTGCTCAGTCATGTCTGACTCTTTGCGACCCCATGGATTGCAGCCTACCAGGCTCCTCCATCCATGGGATTTTCCAGGCAAGAGTACTGGAGTAGGGTGCCATTGCCTTCTCCGATAGCCATTTTGGAGAGTTTGTTCTAACATAAGGACACTGGTGATGGAAAGTGCCATTTTAGAGTCCTCCCTCTAGCCAATTAGTGCCAGAGGCCTACCTACCCACCAGCTGGTTGGCAGCAGTCCTGGGACTCCCCAGGTCAAGCAAATGGCTGTATAGGTATCAAGCCTCACCAGCCCCAGGTACCACTAGGACTTGTAGCCAGTAGCCCTGGACTTGGGTCTATTCACCAGTGTGCCAACACCAACTCTGGGACCTCTTGGTCATGCAGCCAGCCACCCTGGGACACTGTCCCAACCTCCAGAGGGGCAGCACCAATCCTGGGTCCCCTGGGCCCTGCAGCCAGGTACCCCAATCCAGCTCCACCAACCAGTGGGCTGGGCCCAGACTTGGGACTCTCTGAACCATGGAATCAAGACCTGACTGCCCCCACGGGCTGGCAGCCTCCACTTGAGGAAAAGCCTGGAAGCCCGCTGGTCTGGGGGCTAGTCCTGCCCACAGCACACCCACAGTAATTGACCCCACCGCAACATAAAGGCCCTTACAGCCTACACAGGGGGCACCCGTAGAGCGCATAGCTTGTGTAACCAGAAGGAAATGTGCTGTTGGGCCCATAGGACATTTTCTACATAAAGCCATTTCTCCAAGACTGAGAAACATAACAGGCCTACATAATACATAGAAATAAAAACAAAGACTTGGAAAAATGAGGCAAGGGAGGAGTATGTTTCAAATAAAACCCCAGAAGAATAAGTGAAGTGGAGGTAAACAATTTACCCATTAAAGAGTTCAAGGTAATTATCATTAATATGCTTAACAGACTCAGGAGAATGGATAAACAGAGTGAGAATTTTAAGGAAGAGTTAGAAAACATACAGAAGAATCCAACAAAGATGAAGAATGCAATAACTAAATAGAAAACACACTATAGGATTTAATACTAGGTTAGAAGATACAGAGTAATGGATCAGCAAACTGGAAGCAGAAGATTGGAAATCACCGAAACTGATCAATCAGAGAAAAAATAATTTTAAAAAGAATAGTTTGAGACCTTCTGGACAACGTCAAGCAAACTAGAATTCACATTATAGGGATTCAGAAGGAGAATATAGAGATAGAGGGGTAGAGAACTTACTTGAAAGTGAAAGTCACTCAGTCATGTCCGACTCTTTGTGACCCCATGGACTATAGAGTCCATGGAATTCTCCAGGCCAGAATACTGGAGTGGGTAGCCTTTCCCTTCTCCAGGGGATCTTCCCAACCCAGGGATCAAACCCAGGTCTCCCTCATTGCAGGCGGATTCTCTACCAGCTGAGCCACAGGGAAGCTCATATCTACATAAAATCCTCAAGATGCTAACAAGACTATTAGAACTAATAATAATTTACAAGATACAAAATTAAATACAGAAATCTGCTGTGTTTCTATATACTAACAATGAACTATCAGAATGAGAAAGTGTTCCATTTACAATCATATCAAAAAGAATAAAATAGGAATAAATTACTTAGGAATAAATCTACCTAAGGAGGTAAAAAAATGTATACTCTGAAAACTATAATACATTGCTGATAGAAATTGAAGCTACATGAACAATTGGAAAGATGTACTATTTCATGGGCTGGGTGAATCAATTAACATAATGGCAATAGTAAGTTCTTACTTTCATCAATAAAATTACTTTTATTGATTAAAATTACTTTTTTCACTTACTGTTATCAATAAAAATTACTTATCAATAATTATTTTAAATGTAAATTAATTTCTCCAATCAAAAGACGTAGAATGGCTGGATAACAAAGCAAGATCCAACAATATGCTACCTATGTGTTAGTTTGAAAAATACACATAGACTGAGAATGAAGGGATGTTTCAAAAAGATATTTCAAGAAAGTAATACCCAAAAGAAAGTGGGTAGCTATATTTTAATCTATTTTAGTTAAAGTCTATTTTGTCTGATAAAGGAGGAAAACAGATCATTATAAAAAAGTGGTCAATTCACCAAGAAAGAATTGATCCTTTTGAATTGTGCTGGAAAAGACTCTTGAGAATCCCTTGGGCAGCAAGGAGATCAAAACAATCAATCCTAAAGGAAATCAACCCTGAATGTTCATTGGAAGGACTAATGCTGAAGCTGAAGCTCCAATACTTTGGCCACCTGATGTGAAGAGCCAACCGATTAGAAAAGACCCTGATGCTGGGAAAGATTGAGGTCAGGGGAGGAAGGGGGCAACAGAGGATGGGATGGTTGGATGGCATCACTGACTCAATGGACATGAGTTTGAGCAAATTCTGGGAGATGGTAAAGGATAGGGAAGCCTGGCATGCTGCAATCCATGGGGTTGCAAGGAGTCAGACAGAACTTAGAGACTGAACAATCCACCAAGGATATTCAACAGTTTAAAATATGTATGTACTCAACATCATTTCAGTTCAGTCGCTCAGTCGTGTCCGACTCTTTGCAACCCCATGAATCGCAGCACGCCAGGCCTCCCTCTCCACCACAAACTCCCAGAGTTCACTGAGACTCATGTCCATCGAGTCAGTGATGCCATCCAGCCATCTCATCCTCTGTCGTCCCCTTCTCCTCCTGCCCCCAATCCCTCCCAGCATCAGAGTCTTCTTCAATGAGTCAACTCTTCGCATGAGGTGGCCAAAGTACTGGAGTTTCAGCTTCAGCATCATTCCCTCCAAAGAAATCCCAGGGCTGATCTCCTTCAGAATGGACTGGTTGGATCTCCTTGCAGTCCAAGGGACTCTCAAGACTCTTCTCCAACACCACAGTTCAAAAGCATCAATTCTTCGGTGCTCAGCCTTCTTCACAGTCCAGCTCTCCCCCAACTATAAAAAGTAAAACTGACAAAGCTAAATGGAGGGAAAGAGGAAAATACAATAAATGTTGGGGATTTTAATGCCCCACTCTCAACAACGGATAGATCATTCAAGCAGAGAATTAATAGGGAAACAGCAGATTTGAGTAATACTGTGTATCAAATGCACTTAACAGACTTATAGAGAGCACCCTTTCTGAGGACAGCAGAATACATTGTTCTGAAGTGCATGTGTAACATTTTTTAGGATACTCATGTTAGGTCAAAGAATAAAGTCTTAACAAATTCAAGATGACTGAATTAATATCAAGTATTTTCTGTGAGCAAGTGGCATGAAGCTAGAAATCAAAAACAATAGGAAAACTGGAAAGTTCAGAAATATGTGGATATTAAACAACATTATCCTGAGCAACCAAAAGATTAAAGAAGAAATTAAGGAGGAATTTTAAAAGCAATTTGAGAAAAACAAAAATGGAAACACAACATATGAGAACTTTTGGGATGCAGCAAAATAAGTTCCAAGAGGGCAGTTCACACTAATAAACACCTCCATCCAAAAGCACAAAATTTCTCAAATGATCAACCTAACACCATGGCTTAAGAACTGGAAAAATAGCAATCTGAGCCCAGTTGAATAGAAAGATGGACAAAATTAGAGCAGGAATAAATGAAATAGAGAATAAGAAAACAATGGAAAAGATTAGCCAAACTAAGAGTTGATTATTGAAAAGATAAATGAAATTGACAAACTTTTAGCTAGACCCACCAAAGAAAATAGAGGATCCCTAAGTCAACACAGTTATACATGAAAAAAAAAAAAAAAAAGACTTTACAATTGATACCATAGAAATATAAAGTATCACAAGAGGTTACTCTGAAAAACTGTCCATCAACACACTGGACAACCTAGGAAAAAAATGGAAACATTCTTAGAAATATACAATCTACCAAGACTAAATCAGGAAGAAATAGGAAGTCTGAACAGATGAATTACAAGTAAGGAGATTGAATCAGTAATCAGAAATCTCCCCAAAAACAGAACCCCAGGACCAGATTTCATCATAGGTGAATTTTAGAAATATTTAAATAAGTATTAGTGCCAATCCTTTGAAAACTCTTCCAAAAAATTTTAAGAGGAAGAAATACTCTCGAATCCATTTTACAAGGCCAGCATTACACTGATACTAAAGCCAGAAAAGGGCACTACCAGAAAAAAAAAAAGCTACAAACAATATCCCTGATTTTGTATATGAAAAAATTCTCAGTAACTTACTGGCAAATCAAATTCAGAAGGACATTAAAAAGGTAATTCACCAAGATCTAGTTGGATTTATCTCTGGGATACAGAGATGCTTCAACAAACATAAATTAATAATGTGATATATCACATTAACAAAATAAAATATGGAAATCATATTATCACCTCAATAACAGAAAAAATAACTTGACAAAGTTTAACATTTGTTCATGATAAAAATTCTTAATAAAATAGGTATAGAAGGAATGTACCTCAACATAATAAAGACAATATATAATGATGCCACAGCTAGGATCATACTAACAGTGAAAGATTGAAAGCTTTGCTGTAAGATCAGGAACAAGATAAGGTTGCCCATTTCAGAAGTGCTTATCACTCCTATTCAATATAGTATTGAAAATCTCTGCCAGAGCAATTAAGCAAGAAACAGAAATGAAAGCCTTTAGAATTGGAAATAAATTAAACTTATATCTATTTTCAGGTGACATAATTATATACATATGTCTGGAAAAACTATTCAAAAAGATACATGCATGCCCCTATGTTCACAGTGGCACTATTTACAATAGCCAAGACATGGAAAGAGCAGATGAATGTATAAAGATGATGTGGTACATTTATACAATGGAATACTAGCCATAAAGAGGAGGAACTCCTGCCATTTTCAGCTACATGGATGGACTTAGAGATTATCATATTAAGCAAAGTACGTAAAAAACTGAAAGACAGATACTATATGATATCGTTTATATGTGGATTCTAAAATATGACACTTGCCTATGAAATAGAATCATAGAGAACATGTGGTTGCCAACAGGTGTGAGGGAGGGTTGTATTGAGAGTTTGGGACTAGCAGATGCAAACTATTATGTGTGGAATGGATAAACAAGAATCCACTGTATAGCACAGGGAACTACATTCAATATCCTGTAATAAGCCATAATGGAAAATAATATGAAAAAGAAAAAAAAAAAGCATACATATATAAATATATACTTCAATTTAAAAAATAGCAAAAAAAAAACACACCCTAATCTGATTTTAAAAATTGACAAAAGATCTGAATAGACATTTTTCCAAAGAAGGTGTATGAATGGCTAGCATGAGAAGATGCTCACCATCGCTAATAGAGAAACGTAAATAAAGACCACAATGATATATCATCTCACACCTGATAGAATGGCTAGCACCAAAAGGACAATAGATAAATGCTGGTGAGGAGGTAGAGAAAAGGGAACCCTTATTAAGATTGTACAGCTATTATGGGAAACATTATGCTACTGTTGCTAAGTCGCTTCAGTCGTGTCCAACTCTGTGCGACCCCATAGACGTCAGCCCACCAGGCTCCTCCATCCCTGGGATTCTCCAGAGGTTCCTAAAACCACTAAAAATTGAACTATTGTGTGATCCAGCAGTTTTACTTCTGGGTATATATCTTAAAGAAACAAAATCACTTTGTCAAAGAGGTATCTGCACCTCCATGGGCATTGCAGCATTATTTACAATAGCCAGGAAACAGAAACCATCTAGATATCCATTGACAGATGACAAGATTGAGAAGATGTGGTATATATCACAGTGTCATATTATGTTGCCAAAAAAAGGAAATCCTGCCATTTTCAATACCATGAATGGACCTTGAGGGCATTATGCTAAGTGAAATAAGTCAAAGACAAATATTATAAGATCTCATTTATATGTGGAATCTAAAAACAAATACAAAAAAAAAAAAAAAGAGAGAGAGAGAGATCAGATTTGTGATTACCAGAGATAGCAGTAGAGGAAGGAGAACTAGATGAAGGTGGATAAAAGTTGCAGATGTCCAGTACTATGATAAATAAATACAAGGAACATAATGTAGGACATGATGACAGTAGTCAACACTCCTGCATGGTATACATGAAAGTTAAGAAAGTAAATCCTAATAGTTATCACATAGAAAAATATTTCTTTTTCTTTTTTGTATCTATATGAGATGGATGTTAAATTTTCTGTGACAATTTCACAATATATGTAAGTCAGATCATTGCTATAGGTCTTAAACAATACTGTATGTCAATTATATCTCAATTAAACCAAGGAAATATCTAAATTCTTGCAATAGCTAAATGAATCAGTATGTACTAGTATGGAAGAAATTTTCTAAGTTGCTAATGAGAAAAGAAAATAACATGGCAGAGAATAGTGTCTTTGTAAACACAGTACAATTTCTTTAAAGTATCAACAAGAGCTATTAACAGTAGTTACTTTTGTGGAGGTGACTTGGAGAGACATTTTAGTTTCACTCGTGTCATTTTTGTCCTGTTTATACTCCTCACCACATGCATTTGTTATTTTACTTTTAAAATAAAACCAATACGGGAAACTGTGCTTTAAAATGAAAAATAAATGTTGTCCAAAGAGCAAGTAAGTAAAAGCTGGCAAGGAATATAATACCCTTTCATAACCAGTCCCATCATACCTTATCCCCAGGAATGGATGCCTGAGGCTTGTTTGAGCCAAACAATTATAAACTTATGCCCCAAATGGCTACAGCAAGGAAAAGTCAATTTAGCAGGCCAAGGTCCCATGAGTATTAAGACCTACACTGTCAAGAACAGAGAACTAAAACCCTAGCCACAGTGGGTACTTTAGAGCTCCATTATGTAGCAATATCTTCACATGTGGTTATAAAAAACAATGTGACCCAAAATAATTATTTTCAATATTAACTGCCATTGCATCTATGCATTCTGGCTTCACAGAAGCTGTGGAATAGAAGATTTAGTAAAAGTGAGTCAGATTTTTCATGACTTCCAGTTGCTCTATCTGTGAAGATAATTACTTTTATCACTGTCCTTTTGACAGCTCTAGCCTATCTTTTAACTTACAGACTAGCTTTAGGGATTCTTGCTCTCTCAGTGCAGCAGTGCTGTACCAAATTTTAATGCATAGTACAATTACATAGTACAAAGGTCCATCCAGTCAAAACTATGATTTTTTTCCAGTAGGCATGTATGGATGTGAAAGTTGGACTATAAAGAAAGCTGAACTCTGAAGAATTGATGCTTTTGAACTATGATGTTGGAGAAGATTCTTGAGAGTCCCTTGGACTGCAAGGAGATCCAACCAGCCCATCCTAAAGGAAATCAGTCCTGAATATTCATTGGAAAGACTGATGCTGAAGCTGAAACTCCAATACTTTGGCCACTTGATGTGACGAACTGACTCACTGGAAAAGACCTTGATGCTGGGAAAGATTGAAGGTGGGAGGAGACGGGGACGACAGAGGATGAGATGGTTGGATGGTATCATCGACTTGATGGACATGAGTTTGAGTAAGCTCCGAGAGTTGGTGATGAACAGGGAAGCCTAGCATGCTGCAGTCCATGGGGTTGCAAAGAGTCAGACAACTGAGTGAGTGAACTGAACTGAACAAGTATTGGAGCTCCACATTTAAAACTGGCTAAGTCAACTTGATCTACTTGCATCTTACTTAATCTCTGCTTTTTTTTTTTTTTAAATATGATTTCATGATAGATATTGACCTGCTCTAGACTTTTCAATTTAACCCTAATACACTGGTGTAGGTATATAACACTACTTTATTCTGCTGTCCATAGCTTGAACTCAACACCTGGACTGTATCACTGGCAGTGACCATTTGTTCTTAGTTTCCTTCTCTAATAGCCCCAGGACTATTGATGGGCTTAGAAATGGCACTAATGACTCTCCTCAAATTACCATTATTTTTTATAAAGGTGCAGACCTCTAACATTAATTCTTTGTTTAGCTCTTTCTCTCCTAAAAATCTGGCGAAATGGAAATCTAATCTCCAGTAACTACAGAATTACTATAGAGACAATGGTTGTATTTCTGGTATCTATGTTACTAGCAAAATTGAAAAATCTATTCATTACAATTAGTAGGAGTGAGCAAAATCTGGATCTCAGTTTCATTTTTCAGGAAGAAGCCAGAGATTTTAGATTTTCCTTGGTTTTGGCAACACTCATGGGTGAATCAGCATAAAATGTACCTCATGTCTCTAAGATCAATTATAAGAACCTGTGTTCAAGAAGTAAGTTCAACCTTAGGGTTTCATGGCTCAGTTCAAACAATTTTGCAGGACAATGTCTTCCAGAAAAGTGCAAGAGCTTCTTGCCTTTCCTGATGAAGTGAAATGAGGTGAAAGTCATTCAGTTGTGTCCAACTTTGCGACCCCATGGACTATGCAGTCCATGGGATTCTCCAGGCCAGTATACTGGAGTGGGTAGCCTTTCCCTTCTCCATGGGATTTTTCCAGCCCAGAGATCAAACCCAGGTCTCCCACATTGCAGGCAGATTCTTTACCAGCTGAACCACAGAGGGTGGGGAAGCCTTTCCTGATAAACTGGAACATATGAGTCAGGAGGACAGGTACTGGTATCTTGCAAAGTGAAAGTCACTCAGTTGTTTCCAACTCTTTGCAACCCCATAGACTATACAGTCCATGGAATTCTCCAGGCCAGGATACTAGAGTGGCTAGCCTTTTTCTCCTTCAGAGGATCTTCTGAAGGAAGAATCAAACTGGGGTCTCCTGTATTGCAGGCCGATTCTTTACCAACTGAGCTATCAGAGAAGTCCAGTATGTTGCAAGGTCCCAGCTAAATTCTTAAAGGAATATGCAAAAGCAGTAATGATAGGGAGCGTTACTCTTATCTCTACAATGACAATGCTGAAAACTTGATAAAGGACCATCAGGGCTCCTCTGGACACTCACTCCAGTGAGGATGAACATACCTGTAATCTAGGAGGGGTCCTTACCCCATCTATCATTTTTAATCCTGATCTCTTCAAGAAAATTGGAGATATCAAGGGAACATTTCATGCAAGGATGGGCATGATAAGGATGTAATAGAGCAGAAGAGATTAAGAAGAGGTGCCAAAAATATACATAACAACTATACAAAAAAGGTCTTAATGACCCAGATAACCACAGTGGTATGGTCACTAACCTAGAGCCATACATCTGGGTGTGTGAAGTCAAATGGGCCTTAGGAAGCATTACTACCAGCAAAGCTAGTGGAGGTGATGGAATTCCAGCTGATCTATTTAAAATCCTAAAAGATGATGCTGTTAAAGTGTTGCACTCAGTATGTCAGCAAATTTGGAAAACTCAGCAGTGGCCACAGGACTGGAAAAGATCAGTTTTCATTTCAATCCTAAAGAAGGGCAATGGCAAAGAATTTTCAAACTACTGTACAAGAGTGCTCATTTCACATGTGAGCAAGGTTATGCTCAAAATCCTTTAAGCTAGGCTTCAGCAGTAAGTGAATCAGGAACTTCCAGATGTACAAGCTGGGTGTCAAAGAAGCAGAGGAACCAGAGATCTAATTGCCAAATTCATTGGGTCATGGAAAAAGCGAGGGAATTCCTGAAGAACATCTACTTCTGCTTCATTGAATATGCTAAAACCTTTGACTGTGTGGATCACAATAAACTGTGGAAAATTCTTTAAGAGATGGGAATACCAGACCCCCTTACCTGTCTCCTGAGAAACCTGATTGCAGGTCTTAAAGCAACAGTTAAAGCTGGACATGGAACAACTGACTGATTCAAAATTGGGAAAGGAGTATGACAAGGTTGTAATATTGTCACCCAGCTATTTAACTTGTCTGTAGACTACATCATGCGGAATGCTAGGTTGGATGAATCACAAGCTGGAATCAAAATTGCCAAGAGAAACAACAACCTCAGATATGCAGATGATATCATTCTAATGGCAGAAAGCAAAGAGGAACTAAAGAGCCTCTTGTTGAAGTTGAAAGAAGAGAGTGAAAAGCTGGCTTAAAACCCAACTTAAAAAACTAAGATCATAGCATCTGGTCTCATCACTTCATGGCAAATTGAAGGAGAAAAAGTGGAAGCAAGGAGTGACATGTTTTATTTTCTTGGGTTCCAAAATCACTGTGGATGCTGACTTTAGTCATGAAATTAAAAGAAGCTTTCTTCTTGGAAGGAAAGGTATGACAAATCTCGATAGTATATTAAAGAGCAGAGACATCACTCTGCTGGTAAAAGTCTGTATAGTCAAACTTATGGTCTTTCCAGTAGTCATGTATAGACTTGAGTTGGATCATAAGACTGAAAACTGAATTGATGCTTTCAAATTGTGGTGCTGGAGAGGACTTTTGGACAGCAAGGAGATCAAACCAGTCAATCCTAAAGGAAATCAACACTGAATATTCACTGGAAGGACTGTTGCTGAAGCTGAAGCCCCAATATTTTGGCCACCTTATGTGAAAAACTGACTCATTGGAATAGACTCTGATGCTGGGAAAGATTGAAGGCAAAAGGAGAAGAGGGTGGCAGCAGATGAGATGGTTAGATGGTATCACTGACTCAATGAACATGAATTTGAGCAAAGTCCATTAGATAGTGGAGGACAGGAGCCTGGCCTGCTATAATCTGTGAGGCTACAGAGTCAGACATGACTTAGTGATTGAACAACAGCAACAGCAAAATGTGTCCTGTGGAACTGTAGCTAAACTTTAGATCTTCAATTTGGTTAGAAATTCCACTAATTTATTATCACAGAGCTTGATAGTATATTCTAAAATAATCTATCATAGATGCCTAAGGAAGGCAGCTTGGTTGATTTGAAAGGACACCCCCCTGCCTAAACTCTAGCTCCATCGAGAGTTGAAGCTCTATCTCAGTCTCAGAATCATGAAGTTTATGGTCAGCTGGAATATCTCCTTACCCTGAAACAGGATGGCAAAACAGGTACCTGTTTATCTCACCTGGGTACTTGTCATTAGAAAGTGATGGACACCTCAACATTCATGCCCCAGTGAGAACCAGAATTACCCTCTGAATTGTATCTTCTACTTGTCCTGCTTCAAGTTGTGCTGGGTGGAACAAGAACTAGAAAGAAAGCTGATATGGCTGATGTGGCTGATTGAGCTATTGTTCAGTCTATCATTTCTTTGAAAGTCAGCCTTTAAAGCTGAGGAAAACCTCCTCACCTTTGCTATCACCTACTTGATACTGTGTTTGTCTGGATCTGGTGGCTTGAGAGAAAAGGATTAAGTTTCCCTCCCACCCTGACTTTTAAAGTCCTTTGAGGTTTCCTGCACCACTGGAGTGGTTCATCACCTTGTATCAGAGTCTGAGTATGTGTGTAATACACGTAGTCCACATGGAATATGTGATCTATAGGAAGTTCTCCAACAAGTGACTGAGAAAAAGGAAAGCTTGCTCATCTCACACATTCCTCTTTCTACCTACTCACCGAGGGGTTCTATGAAATTTCACTCACCCCAGGACACCAGGGCTAGACCAAGGTATCATCAGAGCAGGAGATCAAATTTTGCTGAGGCTTCAGGAGATTTGTTGGCCATTCAATTGCCTCCACCTCTGGAGAAGATGTATCCAAAGTAAGGAGCCAATATGACTTTAAGGCACTGGTGTCTGGGATAACTCCAGTCTTTTCCCCCTCATTTTACAAAGCTCTTCTCAGGAGCCCCAGATATTTATTATATTCAGAAAACAGGTACCCCATTTGTACTTTAACCAACAAGAAATGGTATCAAAATTGGAGGTCAGAGTGTTTTGTGTAGTATTCAAAAATACTACATTTTCTGAAAAATTCTCATTTAGAATTCAATTGTCATCTCCTTTCCCTAATATTCAGGCAATTAGATATTAGTATGTGTTCATATACTTGCACAGAATATGTTATAATTACCAAGGTCTCTGAAGCAAGACAAATCAGCTGTTTGTCAGATGAATCACTTGGCAAGAGTTTTGGCTTCTCTTCTTTTAGTTTTTGCAACTGTTAGAGCATTAGATATCTGCTATGTTATATATAAGGGAGAAGGCAATGGCACCCCACTCCAGTACTATTGCCCGGAAAATCCCATGGATGGAGGAGCCTGGTAGGCTGCAGTCCGTGGGGTTGCTAAGAGTCAGACAGGACTGAGCGACTTCACTTTCACTTTCCACTTTCGTGCATTGGAGAAAGAAATGGCAACCCACTCCAGTGTTCTTGCCTGGAGAATCACATGGATGGAGAAGACTGGTAGGCTGCAGTCCATGGGGTCACACAGAGTCAGACACGTCTGAAGTGACTTAGCAGTAGCAGAGCATGTTATATAAAGTAAATGTCTATAGAGCCTAGCATAGGACTTGGTATATGGAGTTTGTTCAATAATTTAATGTTGAATTAAACTCTAGAAAGAGAGAATGTGCTAAGTAGGCTATATTGGATTAAGCTGATACTTTCCTGTCAGCTGGGATTATGCAGGCCTCTGGGGAAAGCAGGAAGATTTGGAAATCTAGAATGTCTGCCAGTATTAGTTTTGCTGTTACTATGAGAATCCCAAGTTCAATCATAATCTGGAGAGCTTTAGACACCCTGCAGGTTGTGGATTATCTTTTCAGCTCACTTTTATGAAATGCCTCCAGAACAGACCAAAGTATACATGTATGTGTGTGGCTGAGTCCCTTGACTCTTCACCTGAAACTATCACAACATTGTTAATTGGCAATACCCCAATATAAAATGTTTTTAGTGTTAAAAAAATAAAATTAAAGAATAGACCAAAGATACGTTGCCTAAGAGGTTATCCTTGTAGCCATAGATATACACTGGCCAATAGAAAGACAATTGAACTTGGGTTAAATAACATCCTGTATCAACCAATGGACTTCTCATTAGTTTGAAGCATTAAGGGCTTCATCCATAAATAGATCTGATCTTGTTCAGGGGATCTCATAAAGAAAAAAGCATGCATCTAAGATTCTAAAGTCCCTCTAAAACACTGTCTTCTGTCGGTTTCTCCCTTTCAGTGGCCCTTTCCATCCAGTTATTTACTTCAGTAAAATTTTAAGGCTGTATCACATGGATACAATAGCACAACCATGGAAGGCATCTGTTGACTGTGGTTAGTTGAGCCAACTGGATAGTATAATCCTGTTCAGATAAAAGAGGATATAGGATCCACTGTGCTATAGTCCATTTGCATGGAGATGCACCAACCAGATCCCGCTTCCAAAGAAAACTTTCTGCCAGCTACTGGAAATGTGGGGGTCCCAGAAAGCCTCCAGTAATCAGCTTATTTAGGTTCTGCATTAACTGCTGAGACCCAATTCACCCAAGCTCACAACCTTCCTTGGAAAGCCTGTGTCTGGAGACTGAATGGGGCATAGCCATTTGGGACCAATGATGGACACTGCTGATAGGCGATACTTTCTTGAGAGTTTGATCACCAGGAAGATTGAACCTCTGTTGTACCTGCATTGTAATAAACATTTTCCTCTTCACAATCCTGTTTCTAGTCTTTCTTTCATAGATGTCAACCCCTAATAAACATTGCATACCCTAAACCTCATCTTAAATTTACTTCTGGAGAATCTAATTGGTGAACCCATTAATTCTAAATTCTTTTGCCTGTCCTCAGGGTCAATGTGGATTTATATCCTCCATCTTTTCATAATCATTTTTTTTAACCTTTCATAGTGTTTCCTATTAGAAAATCTCCAATTTAGAATTTACCAATTATGAGCAAAGTTAAAAATAATATCTTTTGATGATAAGCTTTAGCTTCCTCTTTGATTAAATGGAAATGCCACCCTACAGTGAGTTGTTGAAATAATTAAAAGCAGACAAATAATATATATAAGTGTGGTATGTGGCAAAGAGATGTTATTAGTCACCATTAGAATTAATCTTGTAGATCCAGTGGTCTGAGGTACCTTGAAGTGCAGTGAAGTGAAAGTCACTCAGTCATGTCCGGCTCTTTACAATCCCATGGACTGTATAGTCCATGGAATTTGCCAGGCAAGAATACTGGAGTGGGTGGCAGGTGGATTCTTTACCAGCTGAGCCACAAGGGAAGCCCAAAAGTTGAAGCTTTCAGGCTCCTGTCCACAGAGTTTCCCAAGCCAGAATACAAGAGTGGGTATTCTCTTCTCCACAGGCTCTTCCCAACCCAGAGACTGAACCCAGGTTTACCACATTGCAGGTGGATTCTTTACTGTCTGAGCCAAAAGCTGCATATACCTAATTTGGATGAGTTTATCATAAAACTTCTCTAAACCCTAGAGGTCTAGGAAATCCAAAATATGGTGCCATGTGATATCAAAAAGGCATCTTTAACTAGTCTGTTCACTATTTTATGATAACCACGGATCAGATATAAAAGGAAAAATCTCTTATTGCAAGATAATCGGAGGTAATTTATGCATTTAGTGCCAGTGTAATTAAAATTTTCACATTACAAAAAAACTTTTGCAGTCCAATTAACATACAGCTCCTCCCTTTCCAACTAAATCAGTTTCTTCTACTGTAAACAGACTTAACTTTCTTAATATATCATTTCCTCTGCTACCATCATAGCTACTGATCAGTGGCCAAGACGTGACATGGAAAGAGCTCCAAGATGAGTTTTAGCAAGCTGAAGAGAAGCATAAGACCATATATGGAAGTACTCCTGAAGTGAACTGGCTTGGTTATTAACATAAGAGATTTTCTATTTGACTTACTTGGAGTTAACACAGAGCTTTGAGATTGTATTCAGGACAAACTGAACTATATGGAGTTTTATGGCCTCCTCCTGCTGTTTCCTTCTTCAAGGCTATTCATACTCTTCCATCAGACCTGACTTGGTAAGTTCCCAACACACAGTATTAACTATAGAACAAATCACATTAGGTCTTAATGTGCTACCAAGACTAGTCGGAGCCTTATAGAATTAGAGATGTAGCTCCCAAGATATATTCCAACAATTCATATTAAATAATTTCAGACTATGGTGCATCAGCCCAGAAAAATATCCTTAGCCCTAGTTCAGTTCAGTTCAGTCACTCAGTCGTGTCCGACTCTTTGTGATACCATGAATTGCAGCATGCCAGGCCTCCCTGTCCATCACCAACTCCCAGAGCTCACTCAGACTCACGTCCATCGAGTCAGTGATGCCATCCAGCCATCTCATCCTCTGTCGTCCCCTTCTCCTCCTGCCCCCAAATCCCTCCCAGCATCAGAGACTTTTCCAATGAGTCAACTCTTTGCATGAGGTGGCCAAAGTACTGGAGTTTCAGCTTCAGCATCATTCCTTCCAAAGAAATCCCAGGGCTGATCTCCTTCAGAATGGACTGGTTGGATCTCCTTGCAGTCCAAGGGACTCTCAAGAGTCTTCTCCAACACCACAGTTCAAAAGCATCAATTCTTCAGTGCTCAGCTTTCTTCACAGTCCAGCTCTCACATCCATACATGACCACAGGAAAGACCATAGCCTTGACTAGACGAACTTTGTTGGCAAAGTAATGTCTCTGCTTTTGAATATGCTATCTAGGTTGGTCATAACTTTCCTTCCAAGGAGTAAGCATCTTTTAATTTCATGGCTGCAGTCACCATCTGCAGTGATTTTGGAGCCCCCAAAAATAAAGTCTGACACTATTTCCATTGTGGAATTCCAATAGATGGGAAAACAGTGGAAACAGTGTCAGACTTATTTTTTAGCCCTAGTAGAAATGGGTTTTTGATGTTAAAATATTAAGCAGAAGGTCAAAATTGTCTGACAGGATTTGCTTTGCCTTTACAACTAAATACAGTCAATCTTTACCTTCTCGGAATTACCATTTCCATAAGGAAACTAAAGTAGCCAGAAGGAAAAAAAAATTGAGAAATGTTATAAGGTAGTAAAAATGAATGAATGATAGACATGTGAAAATACACAAATTAGTCTTAAACAACATCAAGTGAAATAAAAGTGCTAGACAACTCTACACTACGACAATTTTTAAAATTATCAATGAAATATTTTCATATATAATGGCACCTTATCCTGGGGAAGCTAGATTTCTATAGCCATGTTAATGACTCTATTTCATGCCATCAAAGTCATCTATTAGGGAATTCCAAAATCTTAGCATCATGGAAATATGTATTATATTTCAGTGTGATTAATAGGGCTTCTTTAGCAGCTGCTTGAAGTTTGTCTAAAGCAGGGATATGCCTCAACTGAATGGAGAATTTTCTTTTACCTTCAGTTCCAGCAAAAGACCTCCTCAGAAAGAAGGGAAAGCCTGGGTCTCAACCCAACTGCCCAAAAGGATGTATTTTCACATGATCTCATGTAATGAAGAAATTTGAGCATTGCTTGATTCTCCTGCATGTCTGCCACCAGAAAGTACTTCAGAAGGTAATATAAGTCAGAGCTGTGCACATTCTTTCACTCTCCACAGTCACATTTGATTGAAGGTGTATTGATTCCCTTAAGTAATTCATGTTGAATCTCATCCGAAGAGCTGATCCTTGGTAGTAGTAGTGTTAGTTGCTTAGTCGTGTCCAACTCTTTGTGACCCCATGGACTGCAGCTCACCAGGCTCCTCTGTCCATGGGATTCTCCAGGCAAGAATACTGGAGTGGGTTGCCATTCCCTTCTCCAGGGGATCTTCCCGACCTGGGGATCGAATTGGGGTCTCCTGCATTGCAGGCATATTCTTTACTGTCTGAGCTATAGGGAAGCCCCTTGTTAGTATATATGAACCCCCAAAACAATAGCCAATTGGTTAAAAGATTAACTAATACTAATCCATTGGCTTGTCAAATTTAACACTTGCTGGACTCAATACTGATAGAAACTAACCAATTTGATGACTATGGTGTTCCCTGGTAGTTCAGTGGTAAAGAATCTGCCTGTAATGCAGGAAGCACAGGAGATGTGAGTTCAGTCCCTAGGTCAGGAATATTCCCTAGAAGAAGGCATGGCAGCCCACTCGTCAGTATTCCCTAGAGAATCTCATGGACAGTGGAGCCTGGTGGACAATGGATTGCAAATAGTTGGACATGACTGAAGCAACTTAACATGCATGTAATATGATGATTATTTTATCTCATGTTATTTTTTAAAATTAAAAAAAATGTAATTTGATTTTTTTGGCTATGAGACATGTGGGAATCAGTTCCCTGTCCAAGAAGCAAACCTGTGCCCCCTGCATTGGAAGTGTGGAGTCTTAACCATTGGATCACCAGGGAAGCCCTCCATCTTATTTTCTTTTTTTAGATTTGTTGTTGTTGTTGCTGTGTACTACTTTTAAAGTCTTCATTGAATTTTGTTTCAATACTGCTTCTGTTTTATGGTGGTTTTTTTTTTTTTTTTTTTTTTTAACCATAAGGCATGTGGGATCTTACCTCCCTGACCAGGGATTGAACCTGCATCCCCTACCATGGAAGGTGAAGTCTTAAACAGTGGATCACCAGGGCAGTCCCTCTCAGTAATCTTCAGAAGCACAGAAACTAGGTACTACTACCTTCATTTGGAAGAAGAGGCAATTGAGCCATGAAGATTAACTTAAACTATATAATCTTGTGCAAACCAAGGAGCTAGAATTTCAACTCTGATTCCAGAACTCAATTCTTTTTAACTTTTTATTTTATATTGGAGTACAGTTGATTAATGATATTGATAGTTTCAGGTGTACAGCAAAGTTATTAAGTTATTCATTTTCCCATTTAGGTTGTTATATAACATTGAGGAGAGTTCCCTGTGCTATATATGCTGTTAAGTTGCTTCAGTCGTGTCCGACTCTATGCGACCCCATAGACGGCAGCCCACCAGGCTCCCCCGTCCCTGGGATTCTCCAGGCAAGAACACTGGAGTGGGTTGCCATTTCCTTCTCCAATGCATAAAAGTGAAAGGTGAAAGTGAAGTCGCCTAGTCGTGTCCGACTCTTCGTGACCCCATGGACGGCAGCCCACCAGGCTTCTCCTCCATCCATGGGATTTTCCAGGCAAGAGTACTGGAGTGGGGTGCCTTCGCCTTCTCCAGTGCTATATATAGTAGGTCCTTTTTGGTTATCCATTTGAAATGTAGCAGTGGGTGCATGTCCACCCCAACTCTCTAACTATCCCTTTTCCTACCCTTACCTCCTGGTCACCATAGAACTCTTATTCTTGACCACCATACCCTACTGCTTCCAAAGGTTAGCCAATGATCATGACAGTGCTCCTGACAGCCGTGTGAGTTTTTTTTTTCTTTTTTTTTTTTAATATTTTATTTTATTTTTTAACTTTACAATATTGTATTGGTTTTGCCATATATCAGCATGAATCCGCCACAGGTATACACGTGTTCCCCATCCTGAACCCTCCTCCTTCCTCCTTCCCTGTACCATCCCTCTGGGTTGGCCCAGTGCACCATCCCCAAGCAACCAGTATTGTGCATCGAGCCTGGAACAGCCATGTGAGTTTTAATAAGAGCTCCCAGTTGTTTTATTACTAAAAGCTGCAAAAAGCTCTAAGTTCTGATATACTTTCCTACTGGATATCTCCCTAGACAGAAGGGAGGAATTCTACATTGAATGACTTTGAGAGTTAGAACTCCTGCTTCTAGGAGAACAGTTTGTCTTCCTTCCCATGAGGGGATTTACATTCCTTAATACCCTCTCATCCTCCTCTTTAGCGCCTGCTACCTGCTTCACACGGCTCCAAACAAGTGGCAAAAGAACTCTTCACAAAGAGAATAAGCTATTCCACAGCAGCCTAAGGAAAAGTACAAAGCCTTGGCCATGGTACTTGTTTTGAGGGAAAACCTCCAGAGAAGGGCCTAGTTCCTATCTTTATGGTGGACCCAGGAAGGCAATGGCACCCCACCCCAGTACTTTTGCTTGGAAAATCCCATGGACGGAGGATCCTGGTAGGCTCCAGTCCATGGGGTCGCTGGGAGTCGGACACGACTGAGCGACTTCGCTTTCACTTTTCACTTTCATGCATTGGAGAAAGAAATGGCAACCCACTCCAGTATTCTTGCCTGGAGAATCCCAGGGATGGAGGAGCCTGGTGAGCTTCTGTCTATGGGGTCGCACAGAGTCAGACACGACTGAAGCGACTTAGCAGTAGCAGCAGCAATACCCACCTGAGAGGAATATTGATTACAGTTCCAGAAATAGATCTGATCAACCTTCATCCCTTCCCCTCATTCCAGTGTCTTTTGCCGTTTGTGTGGCAGTCCATGAAGGTATATCATTCACCACCAGAGCACATGGGACAGACCCTCCTAAGTTCCTGGTACCCTGATAGCCATAAAAGCAGCATGGAGAATGAAAAGGTAGCATTCCTATGTGCATGCTGTGACACTTTGCTCTCCCCAGGTGACTCAAATGTTAGCTGTCTACCTGGAATAAACCATTAGGCAGGCTTGTAGAAAATATGAAAAAGGGTAATAGAACGTGGGATTATCTTGCCTTTAGCTTAAACTTATGTTAAGATACTCAAATGAAACTTTTAGTACTGTTATTTCAGACACAAAAAGTAAAAATGGTAAAAAGGCTTTAAAAAGAAAAAAAAATTTACTTCACATAATGGTAGGTAGCACAATCTGGGTTTCCTTGGCAAATAATGAGAGAATGGTGGTCCTGGTGCTGAGTGGCATTGAGAGCTTATGTAAGAGAATCTTGCAAGTCGAAACAAAGGGCTTTCTACCAGAGTGCCATGCAGTTTCCAACTTTTCCCACCCAGGTAAATAAAGTTCTTTTACACTGCAGTATTGATGTCTCTTTGAGAAACTTCAGATAGATTTCTTGGATCATGCTTTCTTCACAATGTAGAGCTTTGTTCAGAAAATGTGCCTGCAGCTTACCTTTTGTCATATTTGTCAGATACTGCTCGCTATTTTGGTTTCTATGTCAAGCTTGAGGTTACAAATATTATGGGCACTCTTTCTTAGAGTATACCACCTCCTTCACTCAACCCTAAACCAGCAAGCAAAGGAGATCTTTAGAAAGAATACAAGGTATTTTACAGTCTATACCCTGTGTTTCTATATTGGTCTATATAAACTGTGCATATAGACTTGAATAATAGCTCTTATTACTCAAATTGTATCATGGATTCTTGGCATGGCTTGTGGGATCTTAGTTCCCCCAATTAGGGTTTGAACCTGGGCCCTGGACAGTGAAAGTGTGGAGTCCTAAGCACTGGATTACCAGGGAATTCCCACGAATTGTATCATTGTTAATAGAGGCTTATGGGCACTACTTTCTTTGACAATGTGTCAGATGAGTGTTTATTTTTCAGGTATCCTTTAGATATTCTAGAGCTTATATCTTACTGTTCAATACTCTCACAGCTCCTCCCAGAGACTTCTTTCTCCCAGAGGCAGGGTTTGACCTTCACTCCTGATGTTTATTTGGTTAACATCTCCTTGACTGTGAATAGTGATTAAGGAGGTTGCAATGTAAAGACAGTGAATCAATCATCTTCATCTTTGGCCATATCTATTAGCCCTAAGAATGAGCCTAATAGGTTGGTCTCAGCCAAGACCTGTGTATAAGCACAGAGAATAAACATAGAATCAGTCACCAAGAGAAAAATAAACTGTCCATATGGTCAGAGATTCAAACCCTGACTGAAAAACAGAACTGATGAAGTCATGCTCTCCACTCAGATTGGATTAGGTTGTATGGAACGTCATACACGGGCAAGTGGCGTAGACATACTGCAGTAAAAATTCTGAACACTGAGACCTAAAGCCAGAGGTGTTCCAGAAGTCCTGAGTAAACCCTACCGTGAACATTTTGTTCCTCACTCTGATCACTTTGTTACAGTGATGTGAGGGCAGAAGTCTCAACAAACATCTGTACATAAAAGGTCCCAAGTTTCACATGTGCCTGCTAATCAACACCACTTGTCAGATGGTTCATGAAATAGGCTATTTCAATGCAGACTATCATTTACAGAGGCACAGAAGTCAACAATATATTTCCCTATAAATGTCTCTTGTGGAAAAACTGGCAATTCTGGCTTTGGAACAGGGAGACGATGGGATCTTGCTGGAATTATTCTCAGCAGGCAGAATGGCCTATTCGCTTTGTTTTCTGAATGGCCCCAGAGAGGATCCTAATTGGGAGGCCATGCACTGATTTGTTCCAGTTTCTCATTTATTTCTCTGGCATTGTTTTTATATAAGTTTATTCCACAGAAGCTGCTCCTCTCACACATCAGCCAAGATTAGATAATCATGTTGGGCCAAAGGCAAAAAAGTAGTCAGTTATACTAAAACTGCCTCAAAGTAATTTGAAGTTTATATCAGATTATGTTAAGAAAGTTAAAAACAGTCTCAGGCCTCCCAGATTGTTCCATTAAGCTATATAATACCCTTTACTAAGAAGCCAACCACAGTGCTTCTGAGGCATTACTGAACTGAGACACCCTCATTGAAGGTTTAATGTGCATGCACACTTTTAGACAATCCCTCCTCCTCATAAGGTGCACATATAGATACTTGCAAGCTGCTAGGGGTGTAAGAGAGGTGTCAGATGCACCACCCCCCTGCTTCTTCTCTATAGGATCAAGAACTTATTTCTGGGGAAGTTGCATTAGGATACTTGTAGTTCATTTCTAGAACACTCATAGGTCCATATTTTAACCTTGTTTTTCTACCCTTTGTACATATGGCATAGAGAAGCCATTTGCAATGCTGATTTGTTTTGTCTCTTTCCCTGTCCATGAGGCAAACCTGTTCCAGATCTACAAACTGATGCTCATGGTCACATATCAAATGATGTTCATCTACTAACTAAATGGATATTTTCAGGAGGTGGGGTGGAAACAAGGAAATCATTTGGAGAGAGAGTTATGAAGACTTTCTAAGTAAAACTGACAGCCCATCCAGCCTCCTGGTGGAGCAATACATTTTAGAAACCAGACCCTTTTAGGGATGCTTATTGCAGAAAGTCCTTTATGTCAAGGAAACAAGACCTAGGCACCAAAAAGGAAGTTTCTCACAATATATACCAGACAAATTCAATTTGTCCAGTCTAGGGTGGTATTCCCGGAGAAGGCAATGGCACCCCACTCCAGTCCTCTTGCCTGGAAAATCCCATGGGTGGAGGAACCTGGTAGGCTGCAGTCCATGGGGTCACTAAGAGTCGGGCACGACTGAGCGACTTCACTTTCACTTTTCACTTTCATGCACTGGAGAAGGAAATGGCAACCCACTCCAGTGTTCTTGCCTGGAGAATCCCAGGGACGGGGGAGCCTGGTGGGCTGCCGTCTGTGGGGTCGCACAGAGTCGAACACGACTGAAGCGACTTAGCAGCAGCAGCAGCAGCAGGGTGGTATTCCAGGGAAACTAACTGACTTGCCTCTCAGTCTCCATCTATTCAGATGCTGAGGAGAGAGGTAAACATTAGGATATTTCATATACATGGAATCATGCAATATATGACTTTTTGTGTCTAACTTCTTTCATTTAGCATAATGTTTTTCAAGTTCATTTTGTAGCATGTTAAGCACTTCATCCCCTTTTATGACTAGCACTCTGTTGTATGAATATACATCACAGTGTTTATCCCATTACTGGTTGATGGCTATTTAGGTTGGGCTATTGTAAATAATGCTCCTCGGAAGAAGAGCTATGACCAACCTAGACAGCTTATTAAAAAGCAGAGACATTACTTTGCCAACAAAGGTCTATCTAGTCAAAGCTATGATTTTTCCAGTAGTCATGTAAGGATGTGAGAGTTGGACTATAAAAAAAGCTAAGCACCAAAGAACTGATGCTTTTGAACTGTGGTATTGGAGAAGACTCTTGAGAGTCGCTTGGACTGCAAGAAGATCCAACCAGTCATCCTAAAGGAAATCAGCCCTGAAGATTCATTGGAAAGACTGGTGCTAAAGCTGAAACTCCAATACCTTGGCCACCTGATGTGAAGAACTGACTCAAGTGAATAGACACTGATGCTAGGAAAGATTGAAGGCAGGAAGAGAACGGGATGACAGAAGATGAGATTGCTGGATGGCATTACTGATTCAGTGGACATGAGTTTGAGTAAACTCTAGGAGGTGGTGATGGACAGGGAAGCCTGGCATGCTGCAGTACCTGGAGTCACAAAGAATTGGACACAACTGAGTGACTGAACTGAACTGATTGTAAATAATGCTTCTATGAACACTTCTACTGAAATGGACTGGAATGGGTGAATTTAACTCAGATGACCATTATATCTACTACTGCAGGCAGGAATCCCTCAGAAGAAATGGAGTAGCCATCATGGCCAACAAAAGAGTCTGAAATGCAGTACCTGGATGCAATCTCAAAAATGACAGAAGGATCTCTGTTCGTTTCCAAGGCAAACCATTCAATATCACAGTAATCCAAGTCTATGTCCCAACCAGTAATGCTGAAGAAGCTGAAGTTGAACAGTTCTATGAAGACCTACAAGACCTTTTAGAACTAACATCCAAAAAAGATGTCCTTTTCATTATAGGGGACTGGAATTCAAAAGTAGGAAGTCAAGAAACACCTGGAGTAACAGGCAAATTTGGCCTTGGAATACGGAATGAAGCAGGGCAAAGACTAATAGAGTTTTGCCAAGAAAATGCACTAGTCATAGCAAATACCCTCTTCCAACAACACAAGAGAAGACTCTATACATGGACATCACCAGATGGTCAACACAGAAATCAGATGGATTATATTCTTTGCAGCCAAAGATGGAGAAGCTCTATACAGTCAGCAAAAACAAGACCAGGAGCTGACTGTGGCTCAGATCATGAACTCCTTATTGCCAAATTCAGACTGAAATTGAAGAAAGTAGGGAAAACCACTAGACCATTCAGGTATGACCTAAATCAAATCCCTTATGATTATACAGTGGAAGTGAGAAATACATTTAAGGGCCTAGATCTGATAGATAGAGTGCCTGATGAGCTATGGAATGAGGTTCATGACATTGTACAGGAGACAGGGATCAAGACCATCCCCATGGAAAAGAAATGCAAAAAAGCAAAATGGCTGTCTGGGGAGGCCTTGCAAATAGCTACGAAAAGAAGAGAAGCGAAAAGCAAAGGAGAAAAGGAAAGATATAAACATCTGAATGCAGAGTTCCAAAGAATAGCAAGAAGAGATAAGAAAGCCTTCCTCAGAGATCAATGCAAAGAAATAGAGGAAAACAACAGAATGGGAAAGACTAGGGATCTCTTCAAGAAAATCAGAGATACCAAAGGAACATTTCATGCAAAGATGGGCTCGATAAAGGACAGAAATGGTATGGACCTAACAAAAGCAGAAAATATTAAGAAGAGGTGGCAAGAATACACAGAAGAACTGTACAAAAAGGATCTCCATGACCCAGATATTCACGATGGTGTGATCACTGACCTAGAGCCAGACATCCTGGAATGTGAAGTCAAGTGGGCCTTAGAAAGCATCACTATGAACAAAGCTAGTGGAGGTGATGGAATCCAGTTGAGCTATTCCAAATCCTGAAAGATGATGCTCTGAAAGTGCTGCACTCAATATGCCAGCAAATTTGGAAAACTCAGGAGTGGCCACAGGACTGGAAAAGGTCAGTTTTCATTCCAATCCCAAAGAAAGGCAATGCCAAAAAATGATCAAACTACCATACAATTGCACTCATCTCACATGCTAGTAAAATAATGCTCAAAATCCTCCAAGCCAGGCTTCAGCAATATGTGAACCGTGAACTTTCTGATGTTCAAGCTGGTTTTAGAAAAGGCAGAGGAACCAGTGATCAAATTGCCAACATCCGCTGGATCATCAAAAAAGCAAGAGAGTTCCAGAAAAATATCTATTTCTGCTTTATTGACTATGCCAAAGCCTTTGACTATGTGGATCACAATAAACTGTGGAAAATTCTGAAAGAGATGGAAATACCAGACCATCTGATCTGCCTCTTGAGAAATCTGTATGCAGGTCAGGAAGCAACAGTTAGAACTGGACATGGAACAACAGACTGGTTCCAAATAGGAAAAGGAGTAAGTCAAGGCTGTATATTGTCACCATGTTTATTTAACTTATATGCAGAGTACATCATGAGAAATGCTGGACTGGAAGAAACACAAGCTGGAATCAAGATTGCCGGGAGAAATATCAATAACCTCAGATATGCAGATGACACCACCCTTGTGGCAGAAAGTGAAGAGGAACTCAAAAGCCTCTTGATGAAAGTGAAAGTGGAGAGTGAAAAAGTTGGCTTAAAGCTCAACATTCAGAAAATGAAGATCATGGCATCCGGTCCCATCACTTCTTGGGAAGTAGATGGGGAAACAGTGTCAGACTTTATTTTTCTGGGCTCCAAAATCACTACAGATGGTGCCTGCAGCCATGAAATTAAAAGACACTTACTCCTTGGAAGGAAAGTTATGACCAACCTAGATAGCATATTGAAAAGCAGAGACATTACTTTGCCAACAAAGGTTCGTCTTGTCAAGGCTATGGTTTTTCCTGTGGTCATGTATGGACATGAGAGCTGGACTGTGAAGAAGGCTGAGCACCGAAGAATTGATGCTTTTGAACTGTGGTGTTGGAGAAGAGTCTTGAGAGTCCCTTGGACTGCAAGGAGATCCAACCAGTCCATTCTGAAGGAGATCAGCCCTGGGATTTCTTTGGAAGGAATGATGCTAAAGCTGAAACTCCAGTACTTTGGCCACCTCATGCGAAGAGTTGACTCATTGGAAAAGACTGTGATGCTGGGAGGAATTGAGGGCAGGAGGAGAAGGGGACGACAGAGGATGAGATGGCTGGATGGCATCTCATCATCAAGTCAGATGGCATCACTGACTCGATGGACGTGAGTGTGAGTGAACTCCGGGAGTTGGTGATGGACAGGGAGGCCTGGTGTGCTGCGATTCATGGGGTCACAAAGAGTTGGACATGATTGAGCGACTGATCTGATCTGATATTAGTATTGGCTGGAATACATGTTTGTCTGTATTTGCATATATATCTAAGAGCAGAATCATTGAATCATGTGGTAAGTTTATATTTAACTTTTGAAGAAAAGTGCCAAAGTTTTTATCAGTGGCTTTAATATTTCCTGGCATTTAATATTTTACATTTGCATTGGCTGTGTACAAGATTCTCAATTTCTTCATATATTGAAACCACTTGGATTTTTCTTTCTTTTCTTTTTTATTAATAGCCATCCTAGGAGGTGTAAAGTAATATGCATGTATTCTATGGTGGCTTTATTTATATTTCCCAAGTGACTAACAGTGTGGAATATCTTTTCATGTACTTGTCTGCCATTTGTATATCTTCTTTGGAGAAATGTTTGTTGAATTTCTTTATCTATTTTTAATTGAGTAGTTTGTCTTGGGCCCTAGGAAGCATTACTACAAACGAAGGTAGTGGAAGTGATGTAACTGTAGCTGATCTATTTAAAATCCTAAAAGATGATGCTATTAAAGTGCTGTACCAGCAAATTTGGAAAATTCAGCAGTGGCCACAGGACTAGAAAAGGTCAGATTTCATTCCAATTCCAAAGAAGAACAATACCAAAGAATGTTCAAACTACCACACAATTTTGCACTTCACAAGCTAGCAAGGTTATGCTCAAAATGCTTCAAGTGAGGCTTAAGCAATATGTGAAATAAGAACTTCCACATGTACAAGATGGGTTTAGAAAAGACAGAAACACTGGAGATCAAATTGCCAACATTTACTCAATCATGGAGAAAGCAAGGGAATTTCAGAAACAAACATCTATTTCTGCTTCATTGAATATGCTAGAGCCTTTGTGTGGATCACAACAAACTGTGGAAAATTCTTAAAGAGATAGGAGTAGCAGACCACCTTACCTGTCTCCTGAGAAACCTATATGCAGGTCAAGAAGCAACTGTTAGAACCAGACATGAAACAATAGACTGATTCAAAATTGAGAAAGGAATATGACAAGACTGGATATTGTCACCCTGCTTATTTAACTTCTATGCAGAGTACATCATGGGAAATGCTGGGCGGGATGAATCACAAGCAGAAATCAAGACTGGTAGAAATATCAACAACCTCAGACATGCAGATGATAGCACCATAATTGCAGAAAGCAAAGAGGAACTAAAGAACCTTTCGTTGAAGATGAAAGGGGAAAGTGAAAAAGCTGGCTTGAAACTCAACATTAAACAAACTAAGATCATGGCATCTGTTCCCATCACCTCATGAGAAATAAATGAGGAAAAAGTGGAAGCAGTGAAAAATTTTGTTTACTTGGGCTCCCAAATCACTGTGGAATATAACTGTAATCATGAAATTAAAAGATGCTTGCTTCTTGGAAGGAAGGCTATGACAAACATAAACAGCATATTAAAAAACAGAGACATCACTTTGCTGACAAAGTTCTGTATAGTCAAACTGATTTTTCCAGTTTAGTTCAGTTTTAGACAGTTTTAAATGTGGACCTCCAATACTTGTTCAGTTCAGTCAGTCAGTTTTGTCTGACTCTGCGACCCCATGGACTGCAGCATGCCAGGCTTCCCTGTCCATCACCAACTCTCAGAGCTTACTCAAACTCATGTCCATCAAGTCAGTGATACCATCCAACCATCTCACCCTCTGTCGTCCCTGTCTCCTCTCACCTTCAATCTTTCCCAGCATCAGGGTCTTTTCCAATGAGTCAGTTCTTCACATCAGGTGGCCAAAGTATTGGAGTTTCAGCTTCAGCATCAGTCTTTCCAATGAATATTCAGGACTGATTTCATTTAGGATTGACTGGTTGGATTTTCTTGCAGTCCAAGGGACTCTCAGGAGTCTTCTCCAACACCACTGTTCAAAAGCATCAGTTCTTTAGTGCTTAGCTTTCTTTATGGTCCAACTCTCACATCCATACATGACTACTGGAAAAACCATAGCTTTGACTAGATGGACCTTTGTTGGCAAAGTAATGTCTTTGGTTTTTAATAAGCTGTCTAGGTTGGTCATAGCTCTTCTTCCAAGGAGCAAGCATCTTTTAGTTTCATGGCTGCAGTCACCATCTGCAGTGATTTTGGAGCTCCCCAAAAATACAGTCTCTCACTGTTTCCATTGTTTCCTCATCTATTTGCCAAGAGGGGATCATGGAAAAGGTCAGTTTTCATTCCAATCCCAAAGAAAGGCAATACCAAAGAATGCTCAAACTACTGCACAATTGCGCTCATCTTGCATGCTAGCAATGTAAGGCTAAAATTCTCCAACCCATGCTTCAACAGTATGTGAACCATGAACTTCCAGATGTTCAAGCTGGATTTAGAAAAGGCAGCGGAACCAGATAGTAAATTGCCAACATCTGTTGGATCATCAAAAGGCAAGAAAGTTCCAGAAAAACATCTACTTCTGTTTTATTGATTACGCCAAAGACTTTGACTGTGTGGATCACAACAAACTATGGAAAATTCTTCAAGAGATGAGAATACAAGCCCACCTGACCTGCCTCCTGAAAAATCTGTGTGCTGGTCAAGAAGCAACAGTTAGAACTGGACATGGAACAACAGACTCTAAATCATGGAAGGAGTACATCAAGCCTCTATAATGTCACCCTGCTTATTTAACTTATATGCAGAGTACATCAGGCGAAATGCCAGGCTGGATGAAGCAGAAGCTGGAATCAAGATTGCTGGGAGAAATATCAATAACCTCAGACATGCAGATGACACCACCCTTATGGCAGAAAGCAAAGAAGAACTAAAGAGCTTCTTGATGAAAGTGAAAGAGGAGAGTGAAAAAGTTGGTTTATCAATATTCAAAAAACTAAGATCATGGCATCCGGTCCCATCACTTCATGATTTTTCCAGTAGTCATGTACAAATGTGAGAGTTGGAACACAGAGAAGGCTGAGTGCCAAAGAATTAATACTCTTAAATTGTGGTTTTGGAGAAAACTCTTGTGAGTCCCTTGGACTGCAAGGAGATCAAACCACTCAGTCATAAAGAAAATCAACCCTGAATATTCATTGGAAGGACTGATGCTGAAGCTTCAATACTTTGGCCACCTGATGCTAAAAGCTGTCTCATTGGAAAAGACCCTGCCTGATACTGGGAAAGACTGAAAGCAAAAGGAGAAGGGCGTGTCAGAGGCTAATATGGTTAGATAGCATCACTGACTCAATGGATATGAACTTAAGCAAACTCCAAGAGATAGTGGAAGACAGAGAAGCCTGGTATGCTGCAGTCTAAGGACTCTCAAAGAGTCATACATGACTTAGCAATGAACACAACAACAACAATGTTTATCTTTATGTTTTGAATTGTAAAAGTTCTTTATATATTCCATAAAATAGAACTTATGAGATGCGAGTCTGAGTGACCTCCAGGAGCTGGTGATGGACAGGGAGGCCTGGCGTGCTGCGGTTCATGGGGTCGCAAAGAGTCGGACGTGACTGAGCGACTGATCTGATCTGATCTGATGAGATAATATATGATTTCCAAAAATTTTCTCCTATTCTGTATGTTGTATTTTCACCTTCCTGATAGCATACTTTGATCCACAAACATTTTTAATTTTGATGAAGTCCAATTTATCTATTTCTTTTCTTGTTACTTGTACTTTTGGTATCATAACCAAGAATCCATTGTTGGTGTTAATTCTTTAAATGTTTGGCAGGCTTCACCAGTGATGCCATCTGTCCTGGGCTTTTATTGAAAAATTTTTGATTATAGGCTCAATATTTTTGCTTGTTATTAGCCTAATCATATTCTCTTATAATATTTTCCCGCATAAAGTCTGTAGTAATGCTTCCACATTCATTTCTGACTTTAGTAACTTGAGTCTTCTTTTTTTCTTGGTCAGTCTAGTTAAATGTTTGTCATTTTGTTATCTTTTCAAAGAAACAGCTTTTGGGTTTCTTGGTTTTCTCTATTTCCTTTTTATTTTGTATTTTGTTTATCTGAATTCTAATCTTTATGAGTCTCTTCTTTCTGCTAGCTTTGCATTTAGGTTTTTTTTTTTTTTTTACTTTATTATACTTAAGGTATAAGTTTAGGTAATTTATTTAGATATTTTCTCCTTTTCTTTTTAACATAGGTTTTACAGTAGTAAATTTCCCTCTGAATACTGCCTTTGTGTCATCCCTTAGGTTATGGTATATTGTGATATTTTTTTAATTATCTCATGGTATTTCTTGGTTTCAGTTGTGATATCTTCTTTAACCCATTGGTTATTTAGGAGTATGTTACTTAATTTCCGTGTATTTTGATTTTCCAGTTTTCTTTCTGGCTATAGATTTCTAATTTTACCCCACTGAGATCAAAGAAGATTCTTTGAATGATTGAAATATCTTTAAATTAGAGTAATATCATTATGATTGTGGGACTGGAGAGAGATTTTAGTCCTTGTTGCACACAAAATATGAATTTAAAAACCATCCACAGTTGAAAATATTTTCATGAGCAGTCTAGGAGAATCTAGAATCTAGGAGATGGTTATGGCACTTGAGTAGAGCACAGAATTGTGAAAGACGGATCAAAAAGTTTAAGAAGGACAGTTTCATTTTACTGATGTTATTCCTCCTGCAAAGCAGAACAGCACAGTACCAACAGAGCTCCTCTTAGCACACAGGTTTCCAATGAGGGAAAGAAAAACTGAAATGCACATCTGATTCCTCAGCTTTTTGGGAGTGTTACTTGAGAGTCTTGCTTCTATCATGCCTCACCCAGAACACTAACACATAGCTAGAGAGCTGGGGGGCAGCTAAAAAACAAAGAAAAAAGATGAGGGCTCTCAACAACTAGCACATGGATCTCAGCTTCTGGCCTGTGGCTCCCCAGCAGCAGATCTGCAGATCTGCTTGCCCATGGACCACCTGCTCACAGACTTTGGCTCCAGGACTGTCCACTCACAGACCCTAGTACTTAGTCTGCATACCCACAGGCCCCAGCACTGTGTCGTGGCCCACCTGTGGATTCTACCAATCAGCCTGCACAAAGTTTGGGGCCAGAGTGACTGGTGGAGGACTTTCCCTGCTAAAGCCACTCTAGAACCTGGGAGTAGTAACTGCTTATTGAAATGTCAGATAACACAAGACTACAGAGTCATGAAGAATCAGGAAACATGATTCCACTAAAGGAACAACATAAACTTCCAATAAAAGAACTTACCGAAATCCGTGAAATGTTTGACACAGAGTTAAGAATAGTTACTTTTTAAAGTTTAGTGAATTACAAGAGAATACACGTAGACAAATAAATTAAATTTTTAAAAAGTTCATGAACAAGATGAGTTCAACAAAGACAGAAACCATAAAAAAAAAAAAAAAGCAAATCCAGAAACTCTGGAGATGAAGAATGCAATGAGTAGATTAAAATCAATCAAATAAACAAAAAAAAAATAACAGAGAACTTCAAAAACAGATCAATGTAGCAGATGAAACCATGAACAAACTTGAAGACAAGTCATTCTAAACTGCACTGCCAGAGAAACAACAAGAAAAAAAGGTATTTGAAGAGTGAAGAAAACCTACAGAATTTATGAGATACCATTAAACAAAACAGTATACACATTTGGGAGCAAGAAGGAGAGAGTGAGAGACAGAGACACAAATATTAAAGAATAACAGCTGAAAATCCCTCCAAATATGGGGAGGGAAATAGACATATAGATTTGTGAAACCTAAAGAATCCAACCAACCAAAGCCCAAAGAAATTACCATCAAAATGCATTAAATTATCAAAAGTCAATGGCAAAAAGAATTCCTAAAACAGCAAGTGAAACATAACTCATCACATAAAAGGGAACTGTCATAGGATTATTAAGCAGATTTCTTGGAAGAAACCATGTATGTCAAGAAATACAATATTGTAAAGTTAAAAAATAAAAAATAAAATAAAAAATAAATAAATAAAAGACTGGAATATTTTCAAAGTGCTGAAAGAAAAAAAATCTGCAAACCAATAAGTACTAAACCTATATAAACTGTCCTTCAGAAATTGAGCATTAGAAAAGTTTCCCAGACAGACAAAAACTAAGAAAATGTATAATCACTAGATCTGCCTTCAGATCAGATCAGATCAGATCAGTCACTCAGTCGTGTCCGACTCTTTGCGACCCCATGAATCGCAGCACTCCAGGCCTCCCTGTCCATCACCAACTCCCGGAGGTCACTCAGACTCACATCCATCGAGTCAGTGATGCCATCCAGCCATCTCATCCTCTGTCATCCCCTTCTCCTCCTGCCCCCAATCCTTCCCAGCATCAGAGTCTTCTCCAATGAGTCAACTCTTCGCATGAGGTGGCCAAAGTACTGGAGTTTCAGCTTGAGCATCATTCCTTCCAAAGAAATCCCAGGGCTGATCTCCTTCAGAATGGACTGGTTGGATCTCCTTGCAGTCCAAGGGACTCTCAAGAGTCTTCTCCAACACCACAGTTCAAAAGCATCAATTCTTCAGCGCTCAGCCTTCTTCACAGTCCAGCTGTCACATCTGTACATGACCACAGGAAAGACCATAGCCAAAGGTGTTAAAGGAGACTTCTCTGGTGTCCACTGGCTAAGAGTCTACCTGCTAGTGCAGGGGACATGGGTTCAAACCTTGATTGGGGAAGATCCACTTGCCACGGGGAAACTAAGCCCATGGACCACAACTACTGAAGCCTGTGCACCCTAGGGCCTGTGCTCCACAACAAGAGACACCATCACAATGAGAAGCCCACGCACCAGAACTAGAGAGTAGACCCCACTCACTGCAACTGGAGAAAACCTTCACACAGCAATGAAGACTCAGTGCGGTGAAAAATAATAAATAAAAACAGCACTTTGTAGCCAAAATGTCTGTTTAACAGGGAACTGGTTGAATAAATCACAGTATATCATACAGTGGAATCACTACTGAAAAAGTATAAAGATGCTTTAGATAGGTTTACTAATAATGCATACATCTCCAAGGCAGAATATGTACTATTATGAAAAAAAGTGCTAAAGAGAGTTTTTCAAGTTGAAATAAAAATATGCTAAATAATACAAGATTATATAAAAATATAGTTCTCACCAGTAAAGACAAAAAAGAGACAAACACAAAATAATGTAATACTGTAATAATAGTATATAAATAACTTTTAATCCTAGTATAAAAGATAAACAAGTTTTAAGAATAATTATAACCAAAAAATTTGTAACTAGACACACAATTTAAAAAGAGTTAAAATTTGACACTAATAGCATAAAGTGTGTGTGGAGTGAGGAGAATAAAAGTGTAGAGATTTTGCTTATAATTGAAGTTAAGTTACTACCAGCTTAAAATAGACAATTATAAGAAATTTTAAGCAAGTCTCTTGATAACCACAAAGAAAATATATGGTAGATACATGAAGATAAAGGCAAAAGAATCAAAGTATATCACTATAAAAATCATCAATTTATATAGGAATATAGCAAGATGGAACAAAAGGAACAAAAGAACTATGAAACAGACAGAAAAAATGAACAAAATGGCAATAGTAAATCCTTCCCTGTCAATAATTACTTCACATGTAAATGGGTTTAACCCACCAGTCAAAATATACAGAGTGGCTGAATGCATTAAAAAAGAGGATTCAACTATATGCTGAGGCATGTATAGAACATTCTATCCAACAGTAGCAGAATGCATATATTCTTCTCAGGTACACATGAAATATTTCTAGAATAGCTCACCTTCTAGAACACAAAACAGTTTTTATTTTTTATTTTTATTTTTTTTTGAATTTTTATTTATTTTTATTTTTATTTTTTTTAGGTATCAAGAATCTCTTTTATTGATTATCAGAAACATTACAAACATCTAATATGAACAAATTGTAACATGACAGTGATTAGTTTGATCAATTAATACATTTCAGATATATTATTATACATATTTCAATGCTATTCTCCCCAATCATCCCACCCTCTCCCGGTCCCAGAGTCCAAAAGTCTGTTCTATACATCAGTGTCTCTTTTGCTGTCTCGTAAATAGGGTTATTTTTACCATCTTTCTAAATTCCATATATATGCATTAGTATACTGTATTTGTGTTTTTGTTTCTGGCTTACTTCACTCTGTATAATAGGCTCCAGTTCCATCCACCTCCTTAGAACTGATTCAAATGTATTCTTTTTAATGGCTGAGTAATACTCCATTGTGTATATGTACCACAGCTTGCTTACCCATTCATCTGTGGATGGACATCTAGGTTGCTTCCACGTTCTGGCTATTGCAAACAATGCTGCTATGAACATTGGGGTACACATGTCTCTTTCAATTCTGGATTTCTCAGTGTATATGCCCAGCAGTGGGATTGCTGGATCATAAGGCAGTTCTATTCCCAGTTTTTTGAGGAATCTCCAGACTGTTCTCCATAGTGGCTGTACTAGTTTGCATTCCCACCAACAGTGCAAGAGGGTTCCCTTCTCTCCGCACCCTCTCCAGCATTTATTGCTTGTGGACTTTTGGATAGCAGCCATTCTGATTGGCGTGAAATGGTATCTCATAGTGGTTTTGATTTGCATTTCTCTGATAATGAGTGATGTTGAGCATCTTTTCATGTGTTTGTTAGCCATCTGTATGTCTTCTTTGGAGAAATGTCTATTTAGTTCTTTGGCCCATTTTTTGATTGGGTCATTTATTTTTCTGGAATTGAGCTGTAGAAGTTGCTTGTATATTTTTGAGATTAGTTGTTTGTCAGTTGCTTCATTTGCTATTATTTTCTCCCATTCTGAAGGCTGTCTTTTCACCTTGCTTATAGTTTCCTTTGTTGTGCAGAAGCTTTTAAGTTTGATTAGGTCCCATTTGTTCATTTTTGATTTTATTTCCGATATTCTGGGAGGTGGGTCATGGAGGATCCTGCTGTGATGTAAGTCAGAGAGTGTTTTGCCTATGTTTTCCTCTAGGAGTTTTATGGTTTCTGGTCTTACATTTAGCTCTTTAATCCATTTTGAGTTTATTTTTGTGTATGGTGTTAGAAAGTGTTCTAGTTTCATTCTTTTACAAGTGTTTGACCAGTTTTCCCAGCACCACTTGTTAAAGAGATTGTCTTTAATCCATTGTATATTCTTGCCTCCTTTGTCAAAGATAAGGTGACCATATGTGCGTGGATTTATCTCTGGGCTTTCTGTTTTGTTCCATTGATCTATATTTCTGTCCTTGTGCCAGTACCATACTGTCTTGATGACTGTGGCTTTGTAGTAGAGCCTGAAGTCAGGCAGGTTGATTCCTCCAGTTCCATTCTTCTTTCTCAAGATAGCTTTGGCTATTCGAGGTTTTTTGTATTTCCATACAAATTGAGAAATTATTTGTTCTAGCTCTGTGAAGAGTACTGTTGGTAGCTTGATGGGGATTGCATTGAATCTATAAATTGCTTTGGGTAGTATACTCATTTTCACTATATTGATTCTACCAATCCATGAACATGGTATATTTCTCCATCTATTAGTGTCCTCTTTGATTTCTTTCACCAGTGTTTTATAGTTTTCTATATATAGGTCTTTAGATTCTTTAGGAAGATATATTCCTAAGTATTTTATTGTTTTCATTGCAATGGTGAATGGAATTTAACAAATATAAGATTGAAATAATTCCAAATATCTCACCCAAACAAATGGATTGAAACTATAAATCATATCCAGAAAGGAAATAGAAAAAAATAACAAATATATAAAAATTAAACACACTATTGAAGAATCAATAGGTCCAAGGAGAAATCAAAAGGGAAATAACAAAATACCATGAGACAAATAAAAACACAACACACCAAATCTTATGGAATGCAATAAAAACAATACTAAAGAAATTTATAGAAATAAATGCCAACATTAAAATGGAAGAAGGATCTAAAATAAACAGCCTAAATTTATGCTTCAATGAATTAGTAAACGAACAGACTAAATTCAGTGTTACCAGAAGGAAATAAATAATAAAATTTAGAGCAGGAAGAAATCAGAATAGAAAAGTAATAGAAAATTGATCAAATTAAAGTTATTTTTTAAAAGACAAAATTGACATATTTTATCTAGACTAAGAAAAAAGACAAGTCAAAGTCAGAAATGGAAAAGGAGACATTACAATTTATGTCACGAAAATAAAAAAAAAGATTACAAGATCACTATGAACAATTATACACTAACAAATTGACAACCTAAAAGAAATGGATAAATTCCTGGGAACATATGAACTACCAAGAATAAGTAAAAATACTAGAAAGTCTGAAGAAACCAGTAGCAATAGAATATATTGAATTGGTAAAAAATAAATAAAATAAAACTGACCAACCAACCAAAAACTCCTCAACATTAAAAGCCCAGGACTAGAGGACTTCACTAGTGAATTCTTCGAAAGATTTTAGAGAATTGATACCAATCTTTCTTAAACTCTTCCAAACAGAGAGGAACACTTCCAAACTAATTTTATTGATACATGGCCAATATCAACTTGATACCATAACCAGACAAAGATATGTAACCAGACGAAGACAAAGACTGAGAAAACTACAGGCCAATATCCTTGGTGAATATGTTTACCAAAATTCTCAACAAAAATATTAGCAAACTGAATTTCATAGCAAATTGAAAGTAGTATACACAATGTGCACACACAATGAACAATGGGATTTATTTTTACCTCTGGGTTGTATGAATGTTTTAACATATGCAAATCAATTAATGTGAGAAAACAGATTAAAAAATGAAGGATAAAAATAATATGGCTATCTCACTAGATGTAGGAAATACATTTGAAAAATTTAGCATCATTTCATGAGAATAATTCTCAGCAAGTTAGGCATAGAATGAATTTTGTTCAACACAATAAAGTCCATGTATGACAGGTTCATAGCTAACACCAATTTCAATGCTGAAAAACTGAAAATGATTCAGTTAAGATCAGGAACCAGAAAAGGCAATGGCACCCCACTCCAGTACTCTTGCCTGGAAAATCCCATGGATGGAGGAGCCTGGTCGACTGTAGTCCATGGGGTAGCTACGAGTCGGACACCACTGAGCAACTTCACTTTCACTTTTCACTTACATGCTCTGGAGGAGGAAATGGCAACCCACTCCAGTGTTCTTGCCTGGAGAATCCCAGGGACAGGGGAGCCTGGTGGGCTGCTGTCTATGGAGTTGCACAGAGTCGGACATGACTGAAGTGACTTAGCAACAAATTTCAGGAACAGGGCAAGGATGTCTACGCTTACCACTTCTATTTAACACAGGACTAGAAGTCTTAGCCAGAAAAATTAGGCAAGGAAAAGAAATAAAAGGCATCCAAATTGGAGAGGAAGTAGTAAATTTATCTCTGCTTGAAGATGATGTAATCTCACATATAGAAAACCTAAAGACTCCACAAAAAATCCTCTTAGAACTAATTAATGAATTCAATAAAGCGTCAGGATACAAAATCAACATTCAAATATCTATATATCAATACTAATCGTGAGTGAAGTATTTGAAAAGAAATTAGGAAAACAATACCAATTCCAGTAGCATCAAATAGAACAAAATACTTAGTGCTATATTTAACCAAGGATATGAATATCTGTACATTGCAAAGTATAAAATACTGATGACAGAAATTGAAGGCAACACTAATAAATGGATAGATTACTTGGGTTTATGGATTAGAATAATTATTACTGTTAAAATGTCCATATTACCCAAAATGATCTACAGATCAGATCAGATCAGATCAGTAGCTCAGTCGTGTCCGATTCTTTGCGACCCCATGAATCACAGCACGAAAGGCCTCCCTGTCCATCACCAACTCCCGGAGGTCACTCAGACTCACGTCCATCTAGTCAGTGATGCCATCAAGCCATCTCATCCTCTGTCGTCCCCTTCTCTTCCTGCCCCCAAACCCTCCCAGCATCAGAGTCTTTTCCAAGATTCAACTCTTTGCATGAGGTGGCCAAAGTACTGGAGTTTCAGCTTTAGCATCATTCCGTCCAAAGAAATCCCAGGGCTGATCTCCTTCAGAATGGACTGGTTGGATCTCCCTGCAGTCCAAGGGACTCTCAAGGGTCTTCTCCAACACCACAGTTCAAAAGCATCAATTCTTCAGCGCTCAGCCTTCTTCACAGTCCAACTCTCACATCCATACATGACCACAGGAAAAACCATAGCTTTGACTAGACGAACCTTTGTTGGCAAAGTAATGTCTCTGCTTTTGAATATGCTATCTAGGTTGGTCATAACTTTCCTTCCAAGGAGTAAGTGTCTTTTAATTTCATGGCTGCAGTCACCATCAGCAGTGATTTTGGAGCCCAGAAAAATAAAGTCTGACACTGTTTCCACTGTTTCCCCATCTATTTCCCATGAAGTGATGGAACCGCATGCCATGATCTTCGTTTTCTGATGTTGATCTTTAAGCCAACTTTTTCACTCTCCTCTTTCACTTTCATCAAGAGGCTCTTTAGTTCCTCTTTACTTTCTACCATAAGGGTGGTGTCATCTGCATATCTGAGGTTATTGATATTTTTTCTGGCAATCTTGATTCTAGCTTGTGTTTCTTCCAGTCCAGCATTTCTCATGATGTACTCTGCATATAAGTTAAATAAACATGGTGACAACATACAGCCTTGACATACTCCTTTTCCTATTTGGAACCAGTCTGTTGTTCCATGTCCAGTTCTAACTGTTGCTTCCTGACCTGCATACAAATTTCTCAAGAGGCAGATCAGGTGGTCTGGTATTCCCATCTCTTTCAGAATTTTCCACAGTTTATTGTGATCCACACAGTCAAAGGCTTTGGCATAGTCAATAAAGCAGAAATAGATGTTTTTCTGGAACTCTCTTGATTTTTCCATGATCCAGCAGATGTTGGCAATTTGATCTCTGGTTCCTCTGCCTTTTCTAAAACCAGCTTGAACATCAGGAAGTTCACGGTTCACATATTGCTAAAGCCTGGCTTGGAGAATTTTGAGCATTACTTTACTAGCATGTGAGATGAGTGCAACTGTGAGGTAGTTTGAGCATTCTTTGGCATTGCCTTTCTTTGAGATTGGAATGAAAACTGACCTTTTCCAGTCCTGTGGCCACTGCTGAGTTTTCCAAATGTGCTGGCATATTGAGTGCAGCACTTTCATAGCATCATCTTCAGGATTTGGAATAGCTCAACTGGATTCCATCACCTCCACTAGCTTTGCTTATAGTGATGTTATATAAGGCCCACTTGACTTCACATTCCAGAATGTCTGGCTCCAGGTCAGTGATCACACCTTCGTGATTATCTGGGTCTTGAAGATCCTTCCACAGTTCTTCTGTGTATTCTTGCCATCTCTTCTTAATATCTTCTGTTTCTGTTAGGTCCATACTATTTCTGTCCTTTATCGAGCCCATCTTTGCATGAAATGTTCCTTTGGTATCTCTGATTTTCTTGAAGAGATCCCTAGTCTTTCCCATTCTGTTGTTTTCCTCTATTTCTTTGCATTGATCACTGAAGAAGGCTTTCTTATCTCTTCTTGCTATTCTTTGGAACTCTGCATTCAGATGTTTATATCTTTCCTTTTCTCCTTTGCTTTTCGCTTCTCTTCTTTTCACAGCTATTTGTCAGGCCTCCTCAGACAGCCATTTTGCTTTTTTCCATTTCTTTTCCATAGGGATGGTCTTGATCCCTGTCTCCTGTACAATGTCATGAACCTCATTCCATAGCTCATCAGGCACTCTATCTATCAGATTTAGGCCCTTAAATCTATTTCTCACTTCCACTGTATAATCATAAGGGATTTGATTTAGGTCATACCTGAATGGTCTAGTGGTTTTCCCTACTTTCTTCAATTTCAGTCTGAATTTGGCAATAAGGAGTTCATGATCTGAGCCACAGTCAGCTCCTGGTCTTGTTTTTGCTGACTGTATAGAGCTTCTCCATCTTTGGCTGCAAAGAATATAATCCATCTGATTTCTGTGTTGACCATCTGGTGATGTCCATGTATAGAGTCTTCTCTTGTGTTGTTGGAAGAAGGTGTTTGTTATGACTAGTGCATTTTCTTGGCAAAACTCTATTAGTCTTTGCCCTGCTTCATTCCGTATTCCAAGGCCAAATTTGCCTGTTACTCCAGGTGTTTCTTGACTTCCTACTTTTGCATTCCAGTCCCCTGTAATGAAAAGGACATCTTTTTTGGGTGTTAGTTCTAAAAGGTCTTGTAGGTCTTCATAGAACCATTCAACTTCAGCTTCTTCAGCGTTGCTGGTTGTGGCATAGACTTGGATTACTGTGATATTGAATGGTTTGCCTTGGAAATGAACAGAGATCATTCTGTCATTTTTGAGATTGCATCCAAGTACTGCATTTCGGATTCTTTTGTTGACCATGGTGTCCACTCTATTTCTTCTGAGGGATTCCTGCCCGCAGTAGTAGATATAATGGTCATCTGAGTTAGATTCACCCATTCCAGTCCATTTGAGTTCGCTGATTCCTAGAATGTCGACATTCACTCTTGCCATCTCTTGTTTGACTATTTCCAATTTGCCTTGATTCATGGAGCTGACATTCCAGGTTCCTATGCAATATTGCTCTTTACAGCATTGGACCTTGCTTCTATCACCAGTCATATCCACAGCTGGGTATTCTTTTTGGTTTGGCTCCATCCCTTCATTCTTTCTGCAGTTATTTCTCCACTGACCTCCAGTAGCATATTGGGCCCCTACTGACCTGGGGAGTTTCTCTTTCAGTATCCTATCATTTTGCCTTTTCATACTGTTCATGGGGTTCTCAAGGCAAGAATACTGAAGTGGTTTGCCATTCCCTTCTCCAGTGGACCACATTCTGTCAGATCTCTCCACCATGACCCGCCCATCTTGGGTTGCCCCAAGCGCATGCCTTAGTTTCATTTAGACAAGGCTGGGTCCTAGTGTGATTAGATTGACTAGTTTTCTGTGAGTATGGTTTCAGTGTGTCTGCCCTCTTATGCCCTCTTGCAACACCTACCGTCTTACTTGGGTTTCTCTTTGGGTGTGGGGTATCTCTACATGGCTGTTCCAGCAAAGCGGATTTGCTATAATTCCTGTTAAAATTCGAATGGATTTTTCACAGAAATAGAAAACAAATCCTAAAATTCAGATGTGACCATAAAAGACCTTTAATAGTCAAAGCAATTTTGAGCAAGAAAAACAAATCCTGAGGCCATTACCCTTCATGATTTCAAATTATATTACAATGCTATAGCAATCAGAATAGTATGGTACTGGGTAACTAGAGACACATAGATCAGTCAAATAGAATAGAGAGTCCAGACATAAACCTATGCATGTATGATCAACTAATCTTCAACATGGGATTGGGGGCAGGAGGAGAAGGGGATGACAGGATGAGATGGCTGGATGGCATCACTGACTCGATGGACCTGAATCTGAGTAAACCCCTGGAGTTGGTGATGGACAGGGAGGCCTGGCGTGCTGCAATTCATGGGGTCACAAAGAGTAGGACACGACTGAGCGACTGAACTGAACTGAATCTTCAACAAGAGCACTGAGATTATAAATTGGGGAAACAATAGTCTATTCAATAAAAGGTATTGGAAAACCTGGGTCTCCACATGTATAGAATGAAAGTAGATGCTTGTCTTACACCATGCACAAAAAATCAACTCAAAGTGAATTATGCTTGAATGGAAGCCCTGTAGCTATAAAACTCCTCAAGAAAACATAGAAGGAAAATCTCCTTGACATTGGTCTTGGTAATGCATTTTTTGATACAATGCCAATAACTAAGCCATAAAAGCAAAAATAAGTAAAGAGGGTTACATCAAGCTAAAAAACTTTTTCACAGCAAAGAAGATAATCAGTAAACAAAAAGGCAACCTATGGAAGGGAGAAATTACTTGCAAATCATATATCTGATGAGGGGTTAATATCCTTCACTTGGCTCTCACAACTTGGTCTACTATTCTCCAGGACTCGGTACCACAAGTATAGATATCCCCTTTACCCCAGAACCTAGTGAAACTATTCAGTTCAGTTCAGTTGCTCAGTCGTATCTGACTCTTTGCGACCCCATGAATCACAGCATGCCAGGCCTCCCTGTCCATCACCAACTCCAGGGGTTCACTCAGACTCACGTCCATTGAGTCAGTGATGCCATCCAGCCATCTCATCCTCTGTCGTCCCTTTCTCCTCCTGCCCTCAATCCCTCCCAGCATCAGTCTTCTCCAATGAGTCAACTCTTGGCATGAGGTGGCCAAAGTACTGGAGTTTCAGCTTTAGCATCATTCCTTCCAAAGAAATCCCAGGGCTGATCTCCTTCAGAATGGACTGGTTGGATCTCCTTGCAATCCAAGGGACTCTCAAGAGTCTTCTCCAACACCACAGTTCAAAAGCATCAATTCTTCAGCGCTCAGCCTTCTTCACAGTCCAACTCTCATATCCATACATGACCACAGGAAAAACCATAGCCTTGATTAGATGGACCTTTGTTGGCAAAGTAACGTCTCTGCTTTTGAATATGCTATCTCGGTTGGACATAACTTTCCTTCCAAGAAGTAAGCGTCTTTTAATTTCATGGCTGCAGTCACCATCTGCAGTGATTATGAAGCCCAAAAACTAGCCAATATTAAGCCTGTTGACTTTGCCTTGCTTTTCCTGTATTGTGGTAACTACAATAAAGGCCCTAATTCACATTTTTCCCTTGCTCCCTCTGCCTTTTGACCCCACTGTTTTCCCATGACCTACTGTGCTGTGCTGCGTCTTTCTAGGGATCTGTGAGCTTAAAAACTTCTTCCTTCACGACAGTCATTTCCTTGTTTGTGACTTCCATATCTGATTAAAACAAATCCTGGGTACATTTTAAAACAATCTCTTATAATTTGTGTCATTTAATGGCCAGCTCTCATTCAACAAGTACCAGAGACTAAGTCATATGTGTTTGGGATCCACTGGGTTTGCTTACCTAAGAATTCCAGCAGATGACTTGCTGAGTAAATATAGAAGGCCATTTGATGTTTGGAAACCATTCCATGAAGAATATGTTTTTATTTTTCAAATGTCAAAAGAAAGGCTCAGAGGTTCACTGATAAGTCTGAGGCCATAGAGCTGAAGATGAGTTGCAGAGGCAGGCCTTTCTGACAGTGGCAAAGCTGGAGATCCTACCTGAATGGTCAGTCCCTTTTCTCAGGTCTGACCCTCGAATGTGCACCATGACCAAGGGAATAAAAACAAGAAGGGAACTTATTTACTTAAATTTTGGGAGGAATCAGACATGAAATGTTTGGATCACTTGATGATGGGTGCTGGCCTCCTGCATTACCCACTGCAAGATGATGCTATCTCTGGGGCCTTTTTCTTTTCTCCTACAAAACCCGCACATACTCAGGAGTATGCTGCTGGAACTAATCTTCTCCAGGGATGTCCCCTTACACAGCTTATTCATCCTTTTCTCTGTCTGCATCTGCCTGAATCTTATCCGTGTAAGTGATGAGGCAGCTACTAGAAAACCTTTTTCAATGTGGGCTTCTGGTGCATCTTGTCCACATACTTGATCTTAACATGCAATTTGTAGCTATCCTTTTCCTTGAAATCGTGCGTGTAGCTGCAGTTACTCTTCTTGGTGGTCATATTTGTCATGATGGCCTTCTTGTCCTTGAAGTAGTACAAGGCTCAGAGTAGGAGATCACTGGACATCTTCACCTGGCCATCTTCTCTGCATCATGATCTTGAGCAGCCCATTGTTCTGAGACTAAAGCAGGAAAACTGCCAGTTCTCAATTCATCAAGAGCTTCTCATCCAGAATGATGGTGAAGGAGCAAATGCCCTGGGAGGCTGCCCCAAGGGCTCCAGAGAAGCCCAGACAAAAGTGCTGGCTGCATATTCAACACTGCTTTGGGTGGTTGTGATGGGATGGCTGGGGGCAGTATAAGGAGGTGGGGGTGCATTTCATATTCGGTCCCTGAGGCAGGCATATGCTTCTCCATATGTGAGGACCTGGCTTGGGGAACTCTAGATGGCAGACTCCCTCCCCTTTTATCTGTTGGGCATAATAAGTGTTTCTCCTTAATGTGGTTTATTGTTAAACTGAATTTAAATTGAGTTGATTTGTGTCTCATTTTATGTAGTTATTTTTGCTAATTTTTCATTTAGGTTCACACCAATTCTTATGGTATGAAATACTAATATTTTATCTTAAGTCACTTAAAGTTTTTCTTTAGTTTACAAATATTTATTTCTGTTTCAGATTATTTATAATAAATCTCTGCTAATGATTTTTGGATGTTTCACTTTTTAAGAAGTTTAATAGAATAAAAAAATCTGTCTTATATTACATTCTAACTTATTTAATATTTGCTGACAAATAATAAGGTGGCATGTTCTTACTTTTCTTATTATTTATGAGAAGGGTCTTATTTAGTATAGCATCTAGAATAAATCTGGGCATATCATATTTGGGTGAAAAACTCTAGGACTGATCTGTCTTCTTTACCAGTGAGAGGGAGTCAAGAGCTTCCTACTTGAATCAGAGTATTGAGTCTACTTGAACCAGAATGAGTATTATTCTCCTGCAGCTGGATGGAAGTACTGCCTCACATGCTGTTCAGGTAAAAAAGTGCCAGGAAAAGTGCTCAAATGACCTCAAACTGTGTGCCTTCCACTAACTCAGAAGCAGTAAATACTGTATACCCACATTACTACATATCAGTTGAGTTCTGTTCAGTCCCTCAGTCCTGTCTGACTCTTTGCAACCCCATGGACTGCAGCATGCTAGGCTTCCCTGTCCATCACGAACCTCTGGAGCTTACTCAAACTCATGTCCATCAAGTCAGCAATATCATCCAACCATCTCATCTGTTGTCCACTTCTCCTCCTGCCTTAAATCTTTCCCAGCATCAGGGTCTTGTCCAATGAGTCAGTTCTTCACATCAGGTGGCCAAAGTATTGGAGTTTCAACTTCAGCATCAGTACTCTAGTGAATATTCAGGACTGATTTCCTTTAGGATGGACTGGTTGGATCTTCTTGCAGTCCAAGGGACTCTCGAGAGTCTTTGCCAACACCACAGTTCAAAAGCATCAATTCTTGGGTGCTCAGCTTTCTTTAGAATCCAACTCTCACATCCTTACATGACTTCTGGAAAAACCATAGCCTTGACTTAGATGGGCCTTTGTTGGCAAAGTAATGTCTCTGCTTTTTAATATGTTGTCTAGGTTGGTCATACTACCTATAACTACTTGTAAATTTCATGACTTTGTAGATTGGTAGAATATAGACAGATGAAATGTAATAAAGGTGGCTAAAGTGAGTGAAGTCGCTCAGTTGTGTCCGACTCTTTGCGATCCCATGGACTGTAGCCTACCAGGCTCCTCTGTCCATGGGATTTACCAGGCAAGAGTACTGAAGTGGGTTGCCGTTTCCTTCTGCAGGGGATCCTCCTGACCTAGGGATTGAACCCAGGTCTTCCGCATTGCAGGAAGGTAACTAAAGGACATTAATAAATGTATCCAAGATATGGATTAGTAACAGAGCTGAAATTAGCCTATTTTGTTTGGAACTTTTTGTGTTTTTAATTAGATTCTAAAAGGTTAAGTGTTTTCAGCTGAAATTTAGTAGACAAAATATTGTAGGATTACCTCTAATAGGTAAGAATATAGGCAAGAATAAAAACTAAGCCAGAAACAGAAATGGGAGAAATGTTTTGTTTGTACATGAAGTTAACTATTCATGCTAAGTTGCTTCAGTCATGTCTGACTTTCTGCCACCTTGTGGACTATAGACCACCAAGTTCCTCTGTCCATGGGACTCCCCAGGTGAGATACTGGAGTTGGTTGCCATTTCCTCCTCCAAGGAATCTTCCAACTCAGGGATCAAACCCATATCTCTTATGTCTCCTGCATTGGCAGGTGAGTTCTTTACTATTAGAGCCACTGGGAAACCTACTAGAGTCATAGACAAACACTTCCTATTGATTAGTCAAAGCAACATTATTTCTGAAGCAATGCATTCTACTCCAGAGAGGGACCATCATTCTGGGAGCTTTTGGCCTATGCCAATCATGATGACCTCAAATATTGATTTAAGGTTTTATTGTTGGCTGTGGCTATGAAGTCAGAGAAACTGACATTTGAAAAACAAAGTTTATTAGGCAAATTTAAACTTGGCTATTACAGAAATGGTATGGCCCTAACAGAAACAGAAGGTATTAAGAAGAGGTGGAAAGTATACATAAAAGAATAGTACAAAAAAGGTTTTAATGACCCGGATAATCATGATGGTGTGATCACTCATCTAGAGCCAGACATTCTGGAATGTGAAGGCAAATGGGCTTTAGGAAGCCTTCCTATGAAAACAAAGCTAGTGGAGGTGATGGAATTCCAGCTGAGCTAAAAGATGAAGCTGTTAAAGTGCTGCACTCAATATGCCAGCAAATTTGGAAAACTCAGCCATGGCCACAGAACTGGAAAAGGTAAGTTTTCATTCCAGTCCCAAAAAAGGGCAATGCCAAAGGAATGTTCAAACTAATGCACAAATTGTACTCATTTCACATGCTTAGAAATAATGCTCAAAATCCTTCAAGGTTGGCTTCATTAGCACATGAACCAAGAACTTCCAGATGTACCACCTGGATTTAGAAAAGGCAGAGGGATCCAGAAATTAAATTGCCAACATCTGTTGGATCATAGAAAAAGGAAGGAAATTACAGAAGAACGTCTACTATTGCTTCATTGACTACACTAAAGACTTTGACTGTGTGGATCACAACAAACTGAAAGATTCTTAAAGACATGGGAATCCCGGACCACCTCATCTGTCTCCTAAGAAACCTGTATGCAGGTCAAGAAGCAATAGTTAGAACTGGACATGGGACAACAGACTGGTCCCAAATTTGGAAAAGGGTATGTCAAAGCTATATACTGTCACTCTGCTTATTTAACTTATATGCCAGGTTCAGTTCAGTTCAGTCACTCAGTCATGTCTGACTCTGCGACCCCATGAATCACAGTATGCCAGGACTCCCTGTCCATCACCAATTCCCGGAGTCTACTCAAATTCATGTCCAACAAGTCGGTGATGCCATCCAGCCATCTCACTCTCTGTCATCCCTTTCTCCTCCTGCCCCCAATCCCTCCCAGCATCAGGATCTTTTCAAATGAGTCAACTCTTTGCATAAGGTGCCCAAAGTATTAGAGTTTCAGCTTTAGCATCAGTCCTTCCAATGAACACCCAGGACTGATCTCCTTTAGGATGGACTGGATGGACCTCCTTGCAGTCCAAGGGACTCTCAAGAGTCTTCCTCAACACCACAGGTCAAAAGCATCAATTCTTCAGCACTCAGCTTTCTTCACAGTCCAACTCTCACATCCATACATGACCACTGGAAAAACCATAGCCTTGACTAGATGGACCTTTGTTGGCAAAGTAGTGTCTCTGCTTTTGAATATGCTATCTAGGTTGGTCATAACTTTCCTTCCAAGGAGTAAGCATCTTTTAATTTTATAGTTGTAATCACCATCTGCAGTGATTTTGGAGCTCAAAAAAGAGCCCCCAAAAATAAAGTCAGCCACTGTTTCCACTGTTTCCCCATCTATTTCCCATGAAGTGATGGGACCAGATGCCATGATCTTCGTTTTCTGAATGTTGAGCTTTAAGCCAACTTTTTCACTCTCCTCTTTCACTTTCATCAAGAGGCTTTTTAGTTCTCTTCACTTTCTGCCATAAGGGTGGTGTCATCTGCATATCTGAGGTTATTGATATTTCTCCCAGCAATCTTGATTCCAGCTCGTGCTTCATCCAGCCCAGCATTTCTCATGATGTACTCTGCATATAAGATGTACTCTGCATAGAAGTTAAATAAGCAGGGTGACAATATACAGCCTTGATGTACTCCTTTTCCTATTTGGAACCAGTCTGTTGTTCCATGTCCAGTTATAACTATTGCTTCCTGACCTGCATACAGATTTCTCAAGAGACAGGTCAGGTGGTCTGGTATTCCCATTTCTTTCAGAATTTTCCATAGTTTATTGTGGTCCACAGAGTCAAAGGCTACATCATGCAAAATCTGGGCTGGGTGATTCACAAGCAGGAATCAAGATTGTTGGGAGAAATATCAACAACCTCAGATATTCAGATGACACCACCCTTTCTTCTATTTCTGCCATAAGGGTGGTGGCAGAAATAGAAGAGGAACTAAAGAGCCTCTTGATGAATTTGAAAGATGAGAGTGAAAAAGCTGGCTTAAAATACAGCATTCAAAAAAATCATGGCACTCATTCACACCACTTCATGGCAAATAGATGGGAAAAAATGGAAACAGTGACAGACTGTGCTTGCTTGGGCTCCAAAATCACTTCAGACAGTTACTGCAGCCATGGAATTAAAAGACACTTGCTCCTTAGAAGAAAAGCTATGACGAACATACACAGTGTATTAAAAAGCAGAGATATCACTTTGCTGACAAAGGTCTGTATAGTCAAAGCTATGTTTTTTCCAGTAGTCATATATGGATGTGAGAGTTGGATCATAAAGAAAGCTGAGCCCATGATGCTTTTGAACAATGGTTTGGAGAAGACTTTTGAGAGTCCCCCTGGACATCAGGAGATCAAACCTAAAGGAGTCAATCCTAGAGGAAATCAGCCCTCAATATTCATTGGAAGGACTGATGCTGAAGCTCCAATACTTTGGCTACCCATGCACACAGCCAACTCAATGGAAAAAACCCTGATGCTGGGAAAGATTGAGGGCAGGAGGAGAAGGGTGTGACAGAGGATGAGATGGTTGGATGCCAACATCAACTCAATGGACATGAGTTTGAGCAAACTCTGGGAGAGAGTGAAGGACAGGGAAGCCTGGCTTGCTGCAGTCCATGGGATTGCAAAGTGTTGGGCATGACTGAGCAACTGAGCAATAGCATTTAGTGAATTGACCATTATGAATTGATTTTTATAAAATTTGAAATTACCCTGTGAACCAAATAAGTATTTAAATTAACATGTATGTGTAAAAAATTAAAACGTTGTGCTAACTTCTTTTATGTGTTCCTCTTGAATTGCTAGAGCCTCTGTATCACATTTGATTGGCTTTTTCTCAGACTATCAACATTAAAGGATTTATCTACAGATATAAGGACACTGTTTTCACTTAGAGGCCTCAGGAAAAATCCCCTTTATCAAAACGTGTGTTAAATTTTCAGACCTTAAATAGACATGACACCCTTCTTCACATTTGCATTCATACTTTTCTTGTCTGCTCAGTTATCCGTCTATACAGATAATCCTGGTGCCCCTGTCATAGCCACTTGATTTCAACTGTAGTGGACAGTTGTGGGGGCTCAGACTTATTTCTTGTCAAGAGCACATTTACCATTACCTCATTTACAATGGAGGGCATCTTGCCACTTTGTGTCCTTTGGTCTTCTAATGCTAAGTAATCTTGCTGTGTACCTAAGCAAGTAGAGCCCAGAAATGTATGGTTAACACCTCCAGAGGAACATTTTGACCAATTAGAGGCAGCGGACAGTGTAACAGTGTTCTAGCCTTCAGTGGTCAAACTACACAGAGAAGTATCTTGTGTGAGCGGTAAGATCTTCTGATGAATAGGGCACCTCATTAGTCATGGTCATCTTAACACCGGCTTTTCCTCCTCACTTTCTTTCTCCTTCTCCAAACTTCTACTATGGGATTAATTTTCAGATAAAATACTTGTACTCAAGTACATGTCTCAGTCTACACTTTTGAGGGTTACTTTGTTTTCTTAAAGCAGTTGGTACAGAAGTGGTACTAAAAAGTAGAAACACAAACGGATATAGATTCTAGACCACTTGATGGTCAGAGAGTAAAAGGAGCCCTAGTAATTAGGGTAATAATTTCATAATCTTGGAAATCTTACAAGCATTCCAATACTTAGATTCAGCTCTTTAGTGAATTAGGATGCTGTGTAAGTAGAAGGGGAAACTACAGGAAACTTAATGAGTTAAGGATAATGTTTATAATGATTGTGGAGTCTGCTATTTTTGTTAACTGACTTGGATGTCTTTGAAAATTATACAAACAGATTCTTGTCAGCCAACTATGAACACAGTATGTGGTGAGTCTTAATTCCTTATCTCCTTCTGTGATGGGAAACTGTCCCAAAGCAAGTTTATGATTCACTAGTAAGCTGCAAGAGAGATTGAATGCACAACAGACTACTCTCCTCTCATAAAGGCAGGTTGAGCAGAGAAACCTGAGTACCCGGACAAAGAGGGAGTCACAAATGTCTGGTCCACGCAAATATCACACAGACAGGTAGATGCTTTGCTATATAAGACTTATTTTAAAGAAAACATGGCTTTGCTTCTTGTAATCTCTTCTGTTGCATAAACCAGGCTTAGTTTCTAACAGCTTGAGTGGGAAAAAAGCTCTTTATTCATGCTCCAGGTCTCACCAAATTTTGATAACATTACTTTCCTATGGCCTCTGAAATCCTAAGATTAACTTTTTCCCTGACCTTGCTCATCCTTGAGTATCTCAGTCTCTTTTTATGATTCAATTAGGAATAATCTACAGGTAGTCACTTCACTACATTCTCTTCAGAATATTTTCAGAGTATTCCTTCTAGTTACAGCCTAAATTATTACTGATAAAGCATTTGTTAACAGAAACAGCCCCAAGAAAATAAGAAAAGAAAATGAGGGTTTGGGTTTGATGAGGCATAGATATCCTCTTTCAGAGGGACAATTGGATGCTAATCATCTAGAACATTCAGTGATATCATAGTTCCTCAAAACATTCTTGGTGGGTATCTGTGATGTCATGTCAGCACATGAAAATTAGGGAAATTATCATAGCTACTTAATGGCATTGGGGCAGTGGTGAGTGTGAGGACTGTAGACTGGCTGCCTTTAAATGTGAAGAATTTATTAAAAGACATAGGCTACAGGCTTGAACATTTAGCTGAAGGAACTGGTGGAAAATCTCAGAAAGCTTCCTGAGAGAACATAAAAGAATTCATCACTTGCATAGCCGCTGTTTAAACATGATTGAAAATCAGATCCTATTCCCAATTGTGCTGGATGTAGAGATATATTACTTTGTCAAATCTTATGCTAATATGAGGGCATTGGCTGAAATAGGTTGAGGTCATTAGCCATGACATGAGAACATCTTATTAGGTAGAAGAAACTGAGAACTGTGTTTCTCTGAAATCTCCCAACTCTTGTTTGCTTGGGAAAGCAGCCTCTTCTCATCTAAAGAAATCAACTTACCTCTGCTTAAAGCACTTTAAAGGATTTCACCTAGGGCAATTGCCTCTAAGAGCACACTTTCATTACTCCAGACTCAAAACAAGAACTAAATCCTGACATGTTCTTAGGGAAAATTTGAAGATCTGTTCTGGAAGAGATGGGTTTCTCTGGTGGCTCAGATGGTAAAGAATCCACCTGTGATGCCAAAGACTGCATTCTACCCCTGGGATGGGAAGAATCCCTAGAGAAGGGAATGGCTACCCACTCCAGTATTCCTGCCTGGAAAATTCCATGGACAGAGGAGCCTGGTGGGCTACAGTCCATGGGGTCGCAAAGAGACAGACATGACTGAGTGACTAACACTTTCAGGAAGAAATAGCTTATATATCAGGAGAGTTATAGAATCTGTCTGAGTTGTATGGAAGAAACCTTAAGTATATGTATGAAAAAGGATGATACAGAATTGTGATCAGAGAGAAAGAAAGAAGCTTTGGTTGGGCCAATTTCATCAATATGGTAGTATTAACTAAAGTTTATTATTTAATATATTGTCTCAAACACTTGAGATCTCTACCACATCACTTGTTAATTATAGTCTGGAGTCAACTCTTACGTGTATTTAAAAGTCTAATACTGTGATAATAGACAATAGACACCATTCCTATCCACAGAAAAATGGAAATGGTTTTCACCTATTGCATACAATGCATTCACTCATACCTTAACCATATTTCCTAGGAGGTTCAACAATCTTGAGATCTGTGTGAATATTCTCTTTTTAAGCCAGAAATGATACCAATGATAAGACTCCCTGGTTTTATAGGAATGATGGAAGTCCAGTGTAGTAATCCTGGAGCTATTGAAGATAAAGGTGGGTAAAGTTTCTCTTTTAGAAGAGTGGAATAATAATTAGACCTTTAACATAAATAAATCTTTTATAATAGCTAAAGAATCACATAACCTTTAGGGATAAACTACTTTAGATGGTGTAACCATTTATGCATAAGAGGTATAGGTTCAGTAGAGAAATATGAATGGAGATAGCATAGTAACAATTCAACTTATTACCTAAGTCTGCTAAAAGGCCCAAAGCTTCTCAACTGAAGAGGAAAATGAGTCCCTTTGAGGATAAATCCATGAAAAACATCTGCATATTTTTGCTATAATGTTGGATGACAATGTGTCAGAGAAAGAAAAAACTTAAATATTTTGAGTTATTAGTTATTGACTTTGATACAACATTGAATCATTGAAAGACACACAAATCACCATGACCCACTGTTATAAGAGAAGGCTTATACATATTATGTGATTAATAGAGTGTTAATGCAAACCTATGTTTCAGTGGATTCAATGGACCTATATTTTGTGTTTTCCCCTATTTATTTCTATATTATAGGAATGACTATACTTAGCCTTAACAGAATCTACATATTGGTTTACTGATTTGTGGGGAGAGGGCTGTTATTGTTGGAACAGTCTAGAAGCCTACTTTGTTTTATGAGTGAAGTTCTTATATTAAAGAAAGAACAATATAAAATTAGATGGTTAAACTAATGTTACAAATATATAAAATGCTCATGCCCAATATCACTAATTATTAGAGGAATGCAAATCAAAAGTACAATGAGGTATAAACTCACATTGGTCAGAATGGCCATCATTGATACAAACAATGCTGAAGAGGGTATAGAGAAAAGGGAACCCTCCTACACTATTGGAGGGAATGTAAATTGGTACAGCCACTATGGAGAATAGTATGGAAGTTCCTTAAAAAACTGAAAATAAAGCTGCCATATGATCCTGTAATCCCACTCCTGGGCATTTATCTGGAGAAAACCATAATTTGAAAAGATCATGCACCCCAATGTTCATTGTAGCACTATTTACAATAGCCAGGATATAAAAGAAACCTAAATGTCCATTGACAGAGAAATGGATAAAGAAGATGTGGCACATTTATACAACATAATATTACTCAGCCATAAAAAGAACAAAATAATGTCATTTGCAGCAACATAGATGAACCTAGAGATTGTCATAATAAGTGAAGTAAGTTAGACAGAGAAAGACAAATATATTGGTTATATATGAAATCTAAAAAAAATGGTACAAATGAACTTATTTTAAGATAAATATAATAAATGATAAAATAAATGATAAATAGAATCACAGACGTAGAAAACAAATTCATGGCTATCAGGGGATGGGGAGGATAGATTGGGAGACTGGGATTGACATATACACAGTACTATATATAAAATAGATAATATATAGCTATATATAAAATAGATAATATATAAAATAGATAAGGACCTACTATATAGCACAGGGAACCATGCTTAATACTCTGTAATAGCCTTTATGGGAAAAGAACCTAAAAAAGCATGGATATATGTATATGTATAACTGATTCACTTTGCTGTACAGCAAAAACAATATTTGAAATTCGGAGGAGCCTGGTAGGCTGCAGTCCATGGGGTCGCGAAGAGTCGGACACGACTGAGCGACTTCACTTTCACTTTTCACTTTCATGCATTGGAGAAGGAAATGGCAACCCACTCCAGTGTTCTTGCCTGGAGAATCCCAGGGATGGGTGGGCTGCTGTCTATGGGGTCGTACAGTCGGACACGACTGAAGCGACTTAGCAGCAGCAGCAGAAGCATACTCCAATAAAAAATTTTAAAAAATCTATCTCCCTTCAACTCAAAAAATAAAAATAAATAAAATGTTAACAGTATATATAGATATATATCAACACATACATTTTATATTTTATAATTTGATTATGTCTAATTTGATTTAATATAATTTTATCTATACTTTGATTATGCATAAGGTTGAATTATATATGCAAGATTTGATTTTATATATATGTACAAGATTTGATTATATACATAATCATTTTGTGTATATATATATATGTATAAATAGATTTGCCTGCATATGTATACATATAATTGGATTGTATGTATAAAATATTCAGGTTAAATTCAATCTAGTCATAATAGGATAGTTTTTACCACCATATTACTTGGATCTTTTGGAAATGGATGTCTTCTTAATTCTACAGAATACCTATACTCTAAGAATATGGGGTTTGGAAAAACTGTAGATAAGACATAAATCTTTCTTTTACCCACTGAAAATGTTGGGGCACAGGCCTTTGATAAAAGGCTTCATACAGCCTAAGAGCTCTGGTTCTGGATTTGTCCCCTCTCTGGGCAGGAAATCAAGACTGTATTCTGCTAAGTCACTTCAGTCGTGTCCAACTCTGTGAGACCCCATAGACGGCAGCCCACCAGGCTTCCCCGTCCCTGGGATTCTCCAGGCAAGAACACTGGAGTGGGTTGCCATTTCCTTCTCCAATGCATGAAAGGGGAAAGTGAAAGTGAAAATGAAGTCGTGTCCAACTCTAGCGACCCCATGGATTGCAGCCTACCAGGCTCCTCCATCCATGGGATTTTCTGTGCAAAAGTACTGGAGTGGGGTGCCATTGCCTTCTCTGAAGACTGTATGGGGGCTCAGATAAATGCTTATCATCACTTTAGCACGTCTATCATTTTAAGATATTGACCAACTAACTAATAAATACCCTGTCCTAATTTTACCACTTTTCTAGTTCTAGGAGTCAGGGAAGGCATGGATCTTACACATCAGGAGCTCTAGAAACTCTTGGTTGCGTAGAAATAGAACTGCCAAGAAATCAATAAAAGTCTTGCTTTTAGCCTCTGTGGAGCTATTACCACAAGGTCTAGAAGTCATCTAAAATTCTTAGCAGGGCCTCAGACCTGATCAGCAGAAAATGCAAAAGGAATATCCACATTTTTAAGGGACTAATTACATGATTCTTTCATCTAAGCTACAGCCTGGATATACCTTTTTAAAAAGAAATCTTCCAGGCTCAATGAAGCTGGATATAAGTAAAATAACCCCTTTGAATTTTAAAATGCCTTTGTTAAAATTCATGACTTCATAGCATATTTGGCTTAGGAACATGATGGAACTGAGTTCTGGTCTCAGTTCATCATCTGGCACCTGGAAGACTGTGGAAGAAAAACCTCCAAGTGCTTTGTTTTATTTGTTTTTAAATCATGCTTAGATCCCCAAATTGCCTCAAGCTGGGTTAGGTGATATGAAAAAAGAAAGAAGGCAGAATATAGCTATTCCTGGAACAATATGTTTTCTCTATCACAAGGTGTCTGATGGTCAGTCACTGACTCCAGGAAGGGTCAGGCTGGCCTCCCACTCACTTAGGGGATGGTTATAAAGATATTTCAGAGAAAGTCATCATTCATACATGCAGGCACACAGCTGGAGTTAAAGTAAGCCTTTTTATCATTGCCAATTAAATAAATGGTTATTTGATGGCACTTTCATAATATGAACAAGAAATCCCACAAGTTAAAACATCATTAAGAAATTTTTAACAGGTCTTTAATGCAAGTCTAGAATGTCAGTTTATGTGCTGAGGCGAGAGAATGAGTAATTATTTTGTTCAAGCAGCCAAAAAAGTGGCAGGAAATAAAAATATGAATTGAGTTCTGTTCGATTGGCAGTTTGCCCACACTTCCTTATTTGTCAAGAAGTTTGCATAAAGTCGCAGAAACTTCTGCACCATTTTCAATTAAGGCACGAGATTTTGGCAAGCCACTTAACTTTTCAGGCAAAGAGATAACATCTAGCACGAACTTCTTATGAATTTTGTCACAATAAATAGAAAAATCTGAAGCCAGAGGCCCTTAAATATACTCTGATAGAAAACACAGATGTGCATCTCTACCACTGAGAACCTTGTAAGATCAGTAGTGAGTTAATGGCAAGCATTTATGCTCAGAGAGAAATAAAAAATTGAGTTTCTGGCAAAGATTCCACTATCAATGGCAAATTAGGTGAATAAGTAACATTTGTATTTTTAGATATGTCTTCATAGTGGGACAAAACCATTGAGATTCACAGTACAAATTAGCTATCAGAAAGCTTCATGGGAGAGAAATCATCAGCAACTTCTGTTTATTATTGAAAATGCATGATTATAGAAAGAGTTGTAACATTTTTTCTTTCACAGTTTGAGCCACTGTGAGCCACAACATAGACTTGAATAGGGATAGGGTGTATAGGAATCATAATGAAGTTTGGCCAGGTCTTAGCATGCCACAGTATTGTTAATGAGCAAGAGGTTTGCATTTGCATGACAACCTCACCACCTTGCTCACAGTGGACAGTTGTTAACCAGTAATGCCTCCTAATCTTGATTCGGCATTGAATGAATATAGAAGTTGGAGTATGCCTTGATATAAGATGTACAAATTATATGCTAAGAGCCAGATTGTCCGATCTGAATTAGCAGGCTGTCCAAGGGAAATTCTACTCAAAATGTTTTTTGAGAATATCTCATATCACATATAATAATATTCAATATGTATAATAGTATATATATATATATATACACACTATAGTATAATAATATTGAAACACTATGTTAAATTTATTATTTTATTGATTGTATTTATTATGTAATATAATAATATTTAAATATTATATGTAAAAGTCATTTGTCGTCAAGGGACTTCTCAGTGATCATCATCTGAGAAAACCTATGTTTACTATTGAAAGGTCAAAATCATGATACTAACTTTATAAGATGAGAATTTAAGTGACTGAATTATGGGGATAATTTTCTTTATCACCAAGATTTTTATACTGTAGTTAGAAAAGTAACTGACATTTGGTATATTTCAAAGCAATATTCAAGTACTATCAGGGAATCCAGACCTTAATGCAACCAAAGAGTGATTCAGAACTCTGTCACCACTATCTGCCCTATTGAAATAGCAACATTTCCAGGTCAAGAGTGATGTGTACATTGGTAGTGTCTAAATGGGTGCTGCTAGTGTTCAGGAAGGACTCAGTGGCTCTATATTAAGATTAGGAGTGGTTATATCATCTCCTAAATCACTGCAGATGGTGACTGAAGCCATGAAATTAAAAGACGCTTATTCCTTGGAAGGAAAGTTATGACCAACCTAGATAGCATATTCAAAAGCAGAGACATTACTTTACCAACAAAGGTTCGCCTAGTCAAGGCTATGGTCTTTCCTGTGGTCATGTATGGATGTGAGAGCTGGACTGTGAAGAAGGCTGAGCGCCAAAGAATTGATGCTTTTGAACTGTGGTATTGAGAGTCCCTTGGACTGCAAGGAGATCCAACCAGTCCATTCTGAAGGAGATCAATCCTGGAAATTCTTTGGAAGGAATGATGCTAAAGCTGAAACTCCAGTATTTTGGCCACCTCATGCGAAGAGTTGACTCATTGGAGAAGACTCTGATGCTGGGAGGGATTGAGGGCAGGAGGAGAAGGGGACGACAGAGGATGAGATGGCTGGATGGCATCACTGACTCGATGGGTGTGAGTCTGAGTGACCTCCGGGAGCTGGTGATGGACAGGGAGGCCTGGCGTGCTGTGGTTCATGGGGTCGCAAAGAGTCGGACATGACTGAGCGACTGATCTGATCTGATCTGATCTGATATCATCTTCATGACTGGCAAGGGTAAAACAGCATTTATCTGTTCAGGAAAATTTTCTCCAACAAGACTAGTGCATGTCAAGAGAAATTCCTAGTGACTGATGGATGAAGACTTTGTGGAATCACATCATTTCTGATGTGTAATTTACCTGGAACACATTTTTTTGGCAAGGTTATTTAACTATACAATATTTTCTAATTCACTTGATGAATGAGAATTCTGCTGCCCATTGGTAGAGTGTAGAGGTCATAGTTTCACAGCAAAAGATAAGCTTTAGGTAACTGAAGCCTTGAGCTTGTCTCTTCCAGGTAGAGACAGGAATCAGAAAAAGTCCCGATTACAAAAGGCCATGAGAGGAAAGAGGTTCCTTCCAGGGAGAGAGGGTCTGCTCATCTTTAAGGGGATGTGAATAATAAATGAATAATAAATGAATAAATGAATAATAACAAAGGACAGAAACAGTATAGACTGAACAGAAGCACAAGATATTAAGAAGAGGTGGCAAGAATACACAAAAGAACCATTAAAAAAGAATCTTTATAATCCGAATAATCACAATGGTGTGATCACTCATCTAGAGCCAGACATCCTGGACTGTTAAGTGCATCTTTTCAGATCAGATCAGATCAGAGCAGTCACCCAGTCATGTCCGACTCTTTGCGATCCCATGAAACGCAGCACGCCAGGCCTCCCTGTCCAGCACCAACTCCCGGAGTTCACGGAGACTCACACCCATCGAGTCAGTGATGCCGATCCAGCCATCTCATCCTCTGTCGTCCCCTTCTCCTCCTGCCCCCAATCCCTCCCAGCATCAGAATCTTCTCCAATGAGTCAACTCTTCGCATGAGGTGGCCAAAATACTGGAGTTTCAGCTTTAACATCATTCCTTCCAAAGAAATCCCAGGGCTGATCTCCTTCAGAATGGACTGGTTGGATCTCCTTGAAGTCCAAGGGACTCTCAAGAGTCTTCTCCAACACCACAGTTCAAAAGCATCAATTCTTCGGCGCTCAGCCTTCTTCACAGTCCAGCTCTCACATCCATACATGACCACAGGAAAAAAACATAGCCTTGACTAGGCGAACCTTTGTTGACAAAGTAATGTCTTTGCTTTTCAATATGGTATCTAAGTTGGTCATAACGTTCCTTCCAAGGAGTAAACGTCTTTTAATTTCATGGCTGCAGTCACCATCTGCAGTGATTTTGGAGCCCAGGAAAATAAAGTCTGACACTGTTTCCACTGTTTCTCCATCTATTTCCCATGAAGTGATGGGACCAGATGCCATGATCTTTGTTTTCTGAATGTTGAGCTTTAAGCCAACTTTTTCACTCTCCACTTTCACTTTCATCAAGAGGCTTTTTAGTTCCTCTTCACTTTCTGCCATAAGGGTGGTGTCATCTGCATATCTGAGGTTATTGATATTTCTCCCAGCAATCTTGATTCCAACTTGTGTTTCTTCCAGACCAGTGTTTCTCATGATGTACTCTGCATATAAGTTAAATAAACAGGGTGACAATATACAGCCTTGACATACTCCTTTTCCTATTTGGAACCAGTGTGTTGTTCCATGTCCAGTTCTAACTGTTGCTTCCTGACCTGCATACAAATTTCTGAAGAGGCAGGTCATGTGGTCTGGTATTCCCATCTCTTTCAGAATTTTCCACAGTTTATTGTGATCCACACAGTCAAAGGCTTTGGCATAGTCAATAAAGCAGAAATAGATATTTTTCTGGAACTCTCTTGCTTTTTCCATGATCCAGCGGATGTTGGCAATTTGATCTCTGGTTCCCCTGCCTTTTCTAAAACCAGCTTGAACATCAGAAGTTCATGGTTCACATATTGCTGAAGCCTGGCTTGGAGAATTTTGAGCATTACTTTACTAGCGTGTGAGATGAGTGAAATTGTGCGGTAGTTTGAGCATTCTTTGGCATTGCCTTTCTTTGGGACTGGAATGAAAACTAACCTTTTCCAGTCCTGTGGCCACTGCTGAGTTTTCCAAATTTGCTGGCATATTGAGTGCAGCACTTTCACGCATCATCTTTTAGGATTTGGAATAGCTCAACTGGAATTCCATCACCTCCACTAGCTTTGTTCGTAGTGATGCTTTCTAAGGCCCATTTGACTTCACATTCCAGGATGCCTGGCTCTAGGTCAGTGATCACACCATCGTGATTATCTGGGTCATGAAGATCTTTTTTGTACAGTTCTGTGCCACCTCTTCTTAATATCTTCTGCTTCTGTTAGGTCCGTACCATTTCTGTCCTTTATCGAGCTCATCTTTGCATGAAGTATTCCTTTGGTATCTCTGATTTTCTTGAAGAGATCCCTAATCTTTCCCATTCTGTTGTTTTCCTCTATTTCTTTGCATTGATCACTGAGGAAGGTTTTCTTATCTCTTCTTGCTATTCTTTGGAACTCTGCATTCAGATGTTTATATCTTTCCTTTTCTCCTTTGCTTTTTGTTTCTCTTCTTTTCACAGCTATTTGTAAGGCCTCCCCAGACAGCCATTTTGCTTTTTTGCATTTCTTTTCCATGGGGATGGTCTTGATCCCTGTCTCCTGTACAATGTCACGAACCTCATTCCATAGTTCATCAGGCACTCTATCTATCAGATTTAGGCCCTTAAATCTATTTCTCACTTCCACTGTATAATCAAAAAGGATTTGATTTAGGTCATACCTGAATGGTCTAGTGGTTTTCCCTACTTTCTTCAATTTCAGTCTGAATTTGGCAATAAGGAGTTCATGATCTGAGCCACAGTCAGCTCCTGGTCTTGTTTTGGCTGACTGTATAGTGCATCTTCTGGGAAGCATCATTACAAAGCTAGTGGAGGTGATAAAATCTCAGCTGAGCTATTACAAATCCTAAAAGATTATCTTGTTAAAGTTCTCCACTCAATATGCCAAAAATGTAGAAAACTCAGCAGTCGCCACAGGACTAGAAAAGATCAGTTTTCATTCCAATCCCAAAGAAGGGCAATGACAAGAATGCTCAAACTACCGTACAATTGCACTCATCTCACATGCTAACAAGGTAATGCTCAAAATTATCCAAGCTAGGCTTCAGAGGAACCAGAGATCAAATTGAGAACATCGGTTGGATCATAGACAAAGCTAGAGAATTTCAGAAAAACATCTACTTATGCTTCATTGTCTACACTAAAGCCTTTGACTACATAGATCACAACAAACTATGGAAAATTCTTAAAGAGATGGAAATATCAGACTACCTTACTTGTCTCCTGAGAAATCTGCATGCAGGTCAAGAAGCAACAGTTAGAACTGGACGTGTAACAACAGACTGGTTCCAAATTGGGAAAGGAGTATGTCAAGGCTGTATATTGTCACCCTGCTTATTTAACTTATGCAGAGTACATCATGTGAAACGCTGGGCTGGATGAAGTATAAGTTAAAGTCAAGATTGCCAGGAGAAACATCAATAACCTCAGATATGCAGATGACACCACCTTTATGGCAGAAAGTGAAGAGGAACAGAAGAGCCTCTTGATGAAGATGAAAGAGGACAGTGAAAAAGCTGGCTTAAAAGTCAACATTCAAAAAACTAAGACCATGGCATCTAGTCTCATCACTTCATGGCAAATAGATGGGGAAACAATGGAAACAGTGACAGACTATATTTGCTTGGGCTCAAAAATCACTTCAGACAGCTACTGACACCATGAAATTAAAAGATGATTGCTCCTTGGAAGAAAATCAATGACAAACCTAGACACCATATTAAAAAACAGAGGCATTACTTTGCCTACAAAGGTCTGTATAGTCAAAGCTATGCTTTTTCCAGTAGTCATGTACAGATGTGAGAGTTGCACTATAAAGAAAGCTGAGTGCCAAAGAATTGATGCCTTCGAAATGTGGTGCTGTAGAAGACTCAAGAGTCCCTTGGACAGCAAGGAGTTCAAATCAGTCAATCCTAAAGGAAATCAATACTGAATACTCATTGGAAGGACTGATGCTGAAGCTCTAATACTTTGGCCACCTGATGCAAAGAGCCAACTCACTGGAAAAGACCCTGCTCATTGGAAAAGACCAAGACCCTGAGAAAGATTGAAGACAGAAGAAGAAGAGGAGGACAGAGGATGAAAATTAGATGACATCACCAACTCAGTGGACTTGAGTTTGAGCAAATTCCAGGAGGTGGTGAAGGACAGGGAAGCCTGTCATGCTGCAGTCCATGGGGTTGCAAAAAGTCAAAACATGACTGAGTGAGTGAGCAAGAACAACAAGGGGGTGTGTTCAAGACCAACAATTAATACTTGTGTTCCATACAGGGTTTCCCTGGTGGCTCACCTGGTAAAGAATCTGCCTGCAGTGCAGGATACCCAGGTTCGATTCCTAGGTTGGCAAGACCCCTTGGAGAAGGAAATGACAAACCACTCCAGGATCCTTGCCTGGAAAATCCCATGGACAGAGGAACCTGGTGGACTGTAATCCATGGGATTGCAGAGTCAGGCACAACTGAATGACTAACACACTTTGTATCCCATACTAGAGTTTGCAGTGCTGGAAGGCAATGGCACCCCACCCCAATACTCTTGCCTGGAAAGTCCCATGGATGGAGGACCCTGGTGGGCCACAGTCCATGGGGTCGCTAAGAGTCAGACATGACTGAGCGACTTCACTTTCACTTTTCACTTTCATGCATTGGAGAATGAAATGGCAACCCACTCCAGTGTTCTTGCCTGGAGAATCCCAGGGACTGGGGAGCCTGGTGGGCTTCCGTCTATGGGGTCGCACAGAGTCGGACACGACTGAAGCGACTTAGCAGCAGCAGCAGCACAAGCTGAGAAAACAGCTGGTTCTCTACCGAATACAGCATTCTGGGGGTCTGAGATCAGTGACTTATTTTAGGTATTTGGGGAAGGAACAGATGTTAGAAAAGAGGAATTGCAGAGTTATTGAACAAAGCAGCAGGTAGTGACAAGTTCATACTGACACCTCTATCCAGGAGCTGTTGCCCCTTTGTCCAGCTTGGAGACATCCAAGAATTCAAATAATTTCTATGGTGAAAAAACATTTCATTGACTATGTTCAGTTCAGTTCAGTTGCTCAGTCATGTCAGACTCTGCAACACCATGAATCACAGCACACCAGGCCTCTCTGTCCATCGCCAACTCCTGGAGTTCACTCAGACTCATGTCCATCAAGTCGGTGATGCCATCCAGCCATCTCACCCTCTGTCGGCCCCTTCTCCTCCTGCCCTCAATCCCTCCCAGCATCAGAGTCTTTTCCAGTGAGTCAACTCTTGGCATGAGGTGGCCAAAGTGCTGGAGTTTCAGCTTCAGCATCATTCCTTCCAAAGAAATCCCAGGGCTGATCTCATTCAGAATGGACTGGTTGGATCTCCTTGCAGTCCAAGGGACTCTCAAGAGTCTTCTCCAACACCACAGTTCAAAAGCATCAATTCTTCAGCACTCAGCTTTCTTCACAGTCCAACTCTCTCATTCATACATGACTACTAGAAAAACCATAGCCTTGACTAGATGAACCTTTGTTGGCAAAGTAATTTCTCTGCTTTTGAATATGCTATCTAGGTTGGTCATAACTTTCCTTCCAAGGAGTAAGCATTTTTTAATTTCATGGCTGCAATCACCATCTGTAGTTATTTTGGAGCCCCCAAAATAAAGCCTGACACTGTTTCCACTGTTTGCCCATCTATTTCCCATGAAGTGATGGGACCAGATGCCATGATCTTAGTTTTCTGAATGTTGAGCTTTAAGCCAACTTTTTCACTCTCCTCTTTCACTTTCATCAAGAGGCTTTTAGTTCCTCTTCACTTTCTGCCATAGGGTAGTGTCAGCTGCATATATGTGGTTATTGATAGTTCTTCTGGCAATCTTGATTCCAGCTTGTGCTTCCTCCAGCCCAGCATTTCTCATGATGTACTCTGCATATAAGTTAAATAAGCAGGGTGACAATATACAGCCTTGACATACTCCTTTTCCTATTTGGAACCAGTCTGTTGTTCCATGTCCAGTTCTAACTGTTGCTTCCTGACCTGCATATAAGTTTCTCAAGAGTCCAGTCAGGTGGTCTGGTATTCCCATCTCTTTCAGAATTTTCCACAGTTTATGGTGATCCACACAGTCAAAGGCTTTGGCATAGTCAATAAAGCAGAAATAAATATTTTTGTGGAACTCTCTTGCTTTTGCCATGATCCAGCGGATGTTGGCAATTTGATCTCTGGTTCCTCTGCCTTTTCTAAAACCAGCTTGAACATCAGGAAGTTCATGGTTCACATATTGCTGAAGCCTGGCTTGGAGAATTTTGAGCATTACTTTACTAGCGTGTGAGATGAGTGCAATTGTGTGGTAGTTTGAGCGTTCTTTGGCATTGCCTTTGTTATTGGAAAAAAAAACCTGACCTTTTCAGTCCTAGGCATAAGAAAATCCTTTCAGTGACCAAAATACCTCACAAATGGCCTACGATAATTTTTTTTTGTTGTTGAGATGGGGAGGAAAGATTAGCACATGAATTTCTAGACTGAGCTCATTCCAATAAAGGGACTGTTTCTCTATGATATGTTTTATTGGTAAAAATAAAATTATTGTATCACTCTGCTAATTAATTACTCAAAGGAGAATCCATAATTGGAAAACAATTTGACATAACATTGTTAAATATGCTAAAGGTTTTGTACTTGGATTGAGAGGGTAGGTGAGGTCATGTGGACCTTTTCTACTCTCTGTACCAGTCAGGTTCTTGTGTGAGGACCCTGGTTGCTTACTGACTGCTGTTTCAGGGTAGGCAACAAGTGGAGATACGTTATACCACAGAAGCTTAAGAATTAACCTCAAGTTCCTTTTCTATTATCTTTTGTAGTAGTCCATACTGAGAGCAAAAGTGACAGGTGGATATATTTCTGGGATTGATAAGCTGGGAATATAATTCTGTTGCATGACAGAGGCCTTGAGATATTATATTAAACCACTAGCCATTGACATTGACCATTGAGGAGTTTGTGAAATAGGAATTTGATCCAAACTTGAGTTCTGATTTTTTTTTAATGTATGCTATAGACTGTGTTCCCCTTAATTCTATGTTGGGGCCTTTGGGAGGTGACTAGGTCATGATGGCGGAGCCCTTGTGAATGGGATTAGTGCCCTTATATAAGAGACTCAAGAGAGCTCTCTTGCTCCTGCCTTGTGAGGACATAGCAATTAGACAGCCATCTCTGAGCCAGAAAACAAGACCTCATCACACACCAAATCTGCGTGTGCCTTGATCTTAGACTTCCCAAATATCAGAACTGTGAGAAATGAATGTTCGGCATTTGAGTCATCCAGTCTGTGGTAGTTTTTTGTTTTTAAATAGCAATTTGAAAAGACTAAGACAATGCACAAGGTGGTTTTTTTTTTTTTTTTTTAAGTACTTTAAATGGAGCCCTCAAAGGGCTATTTTCAAACCCTTAGTAAGATAAGATCAGCTTTTATGTCTCCCTGCATCCTCTCATGACTTGATTCCAAGTCTTTTACATACACTATCAATCATAACTTGAAAAGACAGAAAGGCTAAGAGGAGGACTCTGCTTCTGAAATAGAAGAGGTTGGGGAGGCAAGAGGATGGGAAGGGAGAAGAGCTGTCTACATCATGAGAAGAGGGCAAGCCTGAGGGAGATTTATTCACTGATCCAGTGCCCGTTGTTATGGGGACTTAATTACTTCTCTGACTACTTCCTTTCCCCACACCACCCTCACTTTCGGGAGGGTAAAATATTCTATCAGACTACATACACGCTGCTGTGGAAGAGTACACCTGGGTATCAGACACTGAGTGGTGCCACTCATTGCAGAAGGCTCGGGTACTGATATGTCAATGAAAGCCTGATCTCCGTAGTAAGACTCAGACCTCAGAATACATCTTTCATCTTAAGAGTTCTTTAGCAAGAAACAGAATCAAAGTTATTCTTAGTGATACTATACATTCAAGTCTAGATTGTATGTTTGACAGAATTAACAGTGGTGACATATTTATCTTTATACAATTTATATACGAATTATTGAAACTATACCTGATAGGCAGAAATAGAGTTGGAACACCTAGTGGGACCTACCTGAACTTTCCCCAATAGCAACACAAGCAGAAGTTAACTCCACATAAGAAAAAAAAAAGCTTAATACAGTCTAAAACATGATTTTCAGCACTAAAGAAGGGACTGGGGCTATGATTTCTTTATCCCAGGGGTCCCCATCCTCTCGGCCAAAATCTGGTACCTCCTGACAGATCAGTGGCAGCATTAAATTAGAAATAAATTTCACAATAAATGTAATGCGCTTGAATCATCCTGAAACCATCTTCTCAACCCCTGCTCCATAGAAACATTGTCTTCCACAAAACTTGTCCCTGGTGCCAGAAAGGTTGGAGTCGTTACTTTAAAGAGTTTGAAATCACCTACCTGCTTCTTCTCTTGAGTCCAGAGCCAGCTGGCACCTCCAGACGAGCTGTCTTAAGATCTCTTCACACAGTTAGGTGTTATTCCTCAGTTATTTCCTCAGCAGCAGATTCTTGATTCCTGAGAAAACATTTTCCTGTGAGTTTTCCTCTTTAACCAATTCCTGGCTTTGTTAACAAACTCACTGACTTGCTCTTAAGGCTGTGGATTCTCCCTCACTTGAGGCCAACTCCATCGCTTTGGTCAGCACCCTGTTTTCCAACAACTTTTACTCCTTTCACTGGCTTCAGACCCAGGCAAGGCAAGACTGAAGTCTTTACTCCAGCTTCATCTGTGCTGTCACTTAACATCCGATGCCTGGTCTCTTCCATAGTGAAGCTGCTTGTCACATCTCATTTTCCCCCTCTCAAAATTCTTGTTGTCCTTGCCACCCTCTAACAAAGTAGCTTCTTCACTATAGACTTATTATCCTAAGAACTCTTCTCCATTTTTTAATGTTCTTTCCTATAATTTCCTAACATTTCCCCCAATAATCTTCCCCCACCTTCCACTAGATCACGGGTTTCCCTAGTGGCTCGGATGGTAACGACTCTGCCTGCCATGTGGGAGACCCAGGTTTGATCCCTGGGTCAGGAAGATCCCCTGGAGAAGGGAACGGCAACCCACTCCAGTATTCTTGCTTTGAGAATTTCATGGACAGAGAAGCCTGGCGGGCTACAGTTCAGGGGTTGCAAAGAGTTGGACACAACTGAGCGACTAACACTAACCTTCCACTGAGTCCATGCTAGTTGAATTTTCCTTCTCCTAGCACATAGACACCACATGTCAAAGCTACCAACAGTATTCTCTACAACTAGTCTCCCAGCTTATTTCTTGCTTTTTTCTTAAAAAAAAAAAAACAAAACAAAAAGCCAAAACACTAACGTCAATCAAACTGCAACCTCTCTCCTTTGATGTATACCTGTTCATCCTTGGTTTGCAGCCTTCTTCCCACAAACAAGTTAACAGAGCTGGAGCCCAGACATCCATAGTTTTTAATATTCCCTAGGTGATTCTGATTTTCAGCCAAGGTTGAGAACCACTACGTATACCTGTTTTATACATGCAGTAACTGTGCTCAAGTTCTTTGCATCCAGGCAGCCTTAATTAGCTGCACAGAAAGATCACTAATGTGAGCTGCCTCTGCAGTTAGGTTTTAGATTGATCTTTGCATCAAATAAGAGATATCTTTCTCCCCCACCAGCTTCTTAAAAGTTATTGACTTCTCTCATCATGGAGTCAAGGTAATTGACTCCACAGCTGAAGAAAACGTTCCCAGTTCTCTCAGGCTGATGATTACCCACTCCATCTTCCTTGTTCATCATTATAATGGTTAAAAATCTTTGCCTTAAATTTAAATTAAACATTCCTCTTTTAATCTAAGCCTGTTTCTTTCATGTTGCTGCCCTGTGGACACTGAAAAAGGCCAATAAGCTTTCCTTTCATAGAATTGCTCATGGTAGTGAAGATATGAATCAAGCCACACCTTAGCTTTCTGTTTGCTAGTTAAATAATCCCCAATTAGTAAAGTTAAAGAATATGAAAACTGTAAGGAACCTTAAGGGATTTTCTAGTCTAATATTTTCAAACTTTAATTTTAAACAGTGGATTACATTATTAAATACAATCTTAATCATAATGTGAAAACTGATACAAGTAGCTTGTATCAGTAAAACTTCAAGTGAAGTGCTCTGAGAGATTTTCCATGCAGTGGTAACTGAGGCACATAAAAGAACTTTGATACTTGGCAAAATGGAGTTTGGGGGTAAAAAAAATTGTGGTCCAGCATTTCAATTGTATAGATAAGAAAGTCAAAGTTTAGAAGCTTTATGAGAATGTTTGATTTTCTAGTAATAATAGACATACTACTTTGGGGTTCAGTTTAGTCACTAAGTCGTGTCCGACTCTTTGCGACCCCATGAATTGCAGCACGCCAGGCCTCCCTGTCCATCACCAACTCCCGGAGTTCACTCAAACTCACGTCCATTGAGTCCGTGATGCCATCCAGCCATCTCATCCTCTGTCATCCCCTTCTCCTCCTGCCCCCAATCCCTCCCAGCATCAGAGTCTTTTCCAATGAGTCAACTCTTCGCATGAGGTCGCCAAAGTACTGAAGTTTCAGCTTTAGCATCATTCTTTCCAAAGAACACTCAGGGCTGATCTTCTTTAGAATGGACTGGTTGGATTTCCTTGTGGTGCTATGAAAATGCTTAGTAATGTAAAAATGCTTAATGTATCCTTTCGGAGGTTTGTATTTGGATTTGATCACAATAAACTGTGGAAAATTCTGAAAGAGATGGGAATACCAGACCACCTGACTGGACTCTTGAGAAACTTATATGCAGGTCAGGAAGCAACAGTTAGAACTGGACATGGAACAACAGACTGGTTCCAAATAGGAAAAGGAGTACGTCAAGGCTGTATATTGTCACCCTGTTTATTTAACTTATATGCAGAGTACATCATGAGAAACACTGGTCTGGAAGAAACACAAGTTGGAATCAAGATTGCTGGGAGAAATATCAATAACCTCAGATATACAGATGACACCACCCTTATGGCAGAAAGTGAAGAGGAACTAAAAAGCCTCTTGATGAAAGTGAAAGAGGAGAGTGAAAAAGTTGACTTAAAGCTCAACATTCAGAAAACAAAGATCATGGCATCCGGTCCCATCACTTCATGGGAAATAGATGGGGAAACAGTGGAAACAGTGTCAGACTTTATTTTTCTGGGCTCCAAAATCACTGCAGATGGTGACTGCAGCCATGAAATTAAAAGACACTTACTCCTTGGAAGGAAAGTTATGACCAACCTAGATCACATATTTAAAAACAGAAACATTACTTTGCCAACAAAGGTCCGTCTAGTCAAGGCTATGGTTTTTCCTGTGGTCATGTATGGATGTGAGAGTTGGACTGTGAAGAAGGCTGAGCACCGAAGAATTTATGCTTTTGAATGTGGCGTTGGAGAAGACTCTTGAGAGTCCCTTGGACTGCAAGGAGATCCAACGAGTCCATTGTGAAGGAGATCAGCCCTGGGATTTCTTTGGAAGGAATGATGCTAAAGCTGAATCTCCAGTACTTTGGCCACCTCATGCGAAGAGTTGACTCATTGGAGAATACTCTGATGCTGGGAGGGATTGAGGGCAAGAGGAGAAGGGGACGACAGAGGATGAGATGGCTGGATGGCATCACTGACTCGATGGATGTGAGTCTGAGTGACCTCTGGGAGTTGGTGATGGACAGGGAGGCCTGGCGTGCTGTGATTCATGGGGTCGCAAAGAGTTGGACACGACTGAGCGACTGATATGATCTGATCTGAGTCTTTACCTGAGCAGTTGATGATAAACATGGACATAAATTTATCCCCACTAATCAAAAAGTACCAAATTAGAGGAGTGCCTAATATCAGGGAATATAAATAAAGCTCAAATGCAAAGAGTCTCTGAGCCTCTGTTCCTTAAACAGATCCAAGAGGCCTTTCCTCACTCCTGTAATGTTACCTTGTTGAAACAGTTACATATTTTTTCCTGAAGGATTTTATACTAGTTTGGGGTTTGAATAGTGTCTGGAAGACCACTAATTCTTTAGTCAGACACTGTGACTTAGAGAGCTGAAAAATAAGAATTTAACCATGAAGACACTCTTTCAGCCTCTGGATCTTGACCCCTCAGGGAGCAAGTATATAAGAGAATTCTACTGCTAGGAAAATGGAGCCTGGGCGTGCCAAATCAAGACATAGAGCTTCCAAAGACGTGACTTATTTCCTTCTCCACTCTCACTAAATTTGTTAAGAGAGAAACTTTTTAAGTATTTTTTTTTTTTTTAATTTCCTGTGTCTCCATTCCTACCGTCCCTCCCTCCAGAATATTGAGTTCATAAAGGATAAACAAGCACAGAAGCAGCAGGGGATTTAGGTAATAGGACAAGGTGACAGCCAGCCTCAGGAGAATTTAGTATATGGTCAGGGCCAGGTCAAAACATTGGAGCATCCTGCAAAGTGTAATAATTTGGAATTTTATCAAACAAATATTCTTTGCTATTTTGAACAGCATTTATCGAGATACAAGGACCTTCTATGTAGCACAAGGAACTCTGCTCAATGTTGTGTGGCAACCTGGATGGGAAGGAAATTTGGGGGAGAATGGATACATGTATATTTATGACTGGGTCCTTTTACTGTTCCCCTCAAACTGTCACAACATTATTTGTTAAATCTCAATATAATTTTTTTTTTTTTTTTTAAAGAGGGCAAGTGCTTTGTGAGGAAACAGGGGGAAAGGATGATGCTCCTGGTTGACCTTAGTCTTCCTCCTCTCTATCCTCTATCATCTTGAGCAATTTTGCTTACCCTCATCCTAAGTACTTTCCTGGTAGCTCAGTTGGTAAAGAATCCGTGTGTGATGCAGGAGACCCCAGTTCAATCCCTGGTTTGGGACGATCCCTGGAGGAGGGCCTGACAACCCACTCCAGTATTCTCGCCTGGAGAATCCCCATGGACAAAGGAGACTTGGTAGGCTGCTGTCCATGGGGTAGCAAAAAGTCAAACATGACTGAGCACTGCACGACCGTAAGTAGGCACAGTCCCTTCAGTGAGGTATCAGCTTAGTGGGTTAGTATACCTGCTAATCTCATCCTTTTGGGGGCAGGTGAGTGGCTATCCACCATCTATGGTTTCCTGGGCATGCCCTTTATGTGTGTCTGGGGTGAATGAAGTCTTTACCCCAACCTATCTGCCTAAGAAGTTTATCAAATTATTCCTTCTAAGGATGAGTGGAGATCTATTATTATTAGTGATATTATTGGTTTTCACTGTGAATTGGCCATATTTTCCCAGCTCAACTCTCTAAATCCACTTCTTTTTTGGTATAATGTGTATCCAAGGGGCATACTTAGAAGGCTCCCTGAAGTCCCAGATTTCTAACTTCTGTCTTTAATATGGAGTTTAAGTTTCCTTGCTCTGCCTGTTCCTCAGCCTCTGGTCACAGACAGAACTTCATAGCCTACCTCTCACTGGCGGAGTCCCTCTAACACTGTCCAGATGCCAGGTAATGTCCTAGATTCTTTACAGTTATTATCCCATTTATTTTCTTATAACAGTGCCATTACATGCATAAAACTGTTACTGTCATCTTATAACCAAAGAAATGGAAGCTTCGAAAAATTAGGTAACCCCTCTGAGGAGAAACAGCAGTGGGTGATGGAAATGTGATTTGAAGTAGGACAGAAGAACTCCAGAGCCCGTGTCTGTCCAGTTCTCTGTACTGATTCCCTGTGGTATTTCCTATAAAGTCTGCTTATTTTCTATAAACTTTTCTGGTAATATTTCCATATGTCATCCTCTCAATAATATTCTGTTCCTTTTTAATCCTGATTCTCCTGAAAGAGTATCTCATGAATATATCTATAATGCATTGCACACCTTCAGGAGTACCCTCACTCTGCTTCGGAGAGAAAGAAGTTGAGGCCTTGAAACTTTTATTCTTGCACCTCATCATTTTCCCATGTGCTGTGCTTGTATATACATTTTAGGCCCAACCATCCAATTTTCCATTTGCAGCTATTGGATTACAAGTATTTCAAAATAATTTTTCCCAAGATTAATATTGTCTAAGGCTTTCAGAATCTGAGTTTCTCTTAATTGAAGAATATTCAGAAATTTGATGGACATATTTTTGAAAGACCTTTCCAAGTATTTGATAAGAGTAATGATTCACCTTGATCCTGGTAGACCACCTTGTGATGCTACTTCTATTCAGTCTTAAGTTTAGGTACCCCAGAGAGAGACCAACTATTTTACCAGCTAATAGTACTGGAATGAGGACTATATATTAATATTTCAAACCCTCCTATGATGATATCTTATGAGGCTAAAATTTAACAGAAAATATCTATAACTTTTCCATTTTCAGTGTGATCTGCAAATCTCTCAAAAAAGCAAACCCAATTGTTAGTGGCATGATTTAATTATCACACAGCCAAATGATCACAATCTATGATCTTTCAGTCTCCTAGGGGATTGAGCATTGTGTGAGGAATTGTATTAGTCTCTTTCCAAGTTTTAATATTAAATTAACCCATTCTTAACTTCCTGGGTAACTTCCATATGAATCCTTATATCAATATATTTCTAGGGGGCCTGGAGGTTTACTTGCTAGTTCTCCTAGTACCTAAGGGCACATGGTGTCAGATTCTGTTGACTTACAGACATTATGTTTGGGAAGTTTTTCACCAGATATGTATGTATTTTTTCATTTTGTATGACATTTTTTCTTCCATCAAAACTTAGGCATATTAACAAACAATAGTAAAAGAAACAAGGGTTAGGAAAGAAGAAATAAAGCTGACATTGATTTTGCAGATTGTGCTAAATGCTCTTCATTTTCCCCTTTGGTTCTTCATTTCACCTACTTCATTCTAGTCTGTGCCAGGTCATTGACCTGAATGAATTGGTGAGCAGAAAATACCATTCTCTTACATATGAGGAGGGAATTGGTCTGATACCTGCCTGTGAACTGGGTCCAGATGTAAAGCTGCCTGCAGATGCTGCCATGAAAACCCCTGAACCCCTTTATTTTCTGGCCTTTACTTGAATTCAGCCAATAGGATACATCAATAGAATATTGAGGATATGAGATAAGAGGAAATAAAGGCTGGGGTATATGTTTCCCTGGTTCCTTCTCTTTGTCTCTCTAATAAACACCATGAATCTCACCAGGTTGCCCTTCCATACATTTATTCCTTTAGGTTCAAGTAAACACTACACTACTTTGCCCCTTCAGGCAAGGGGATGGTAATCACTCCAGAGGTTATTAGGTGTAGATTTTGCATCATGAAATTTTGCTTTCCCTAAATAAATTCTTGCCACTTTGTAAATAGTCCCTATATTGTTCAATTCTCCTTAATAACCCAGTTTTAGGGTGCCATCAACTTCCTACTGTGACCTTGATTAATGCACAAATGCATGATTATATACTTAGAAAATACACCAATGAACTTAGCAAGGTTGTTGTCAATGTTTGGTATGCAAAATGAGTTTTTTCATTTTTATAGCACAGTCAGAAATATAAAATGACAATCTTTGAAAGGTACAATTTACAAAAAAAAACCAAAACACATCAACTCATTTAATGCAGTTCAGAATAAACCCAATAAATATTTTCAAAGATTTCAAGGAGAAGTGACAAATTCTTATTGAAATTTAATATATATATAGTATATATATATACATAATATATATTATGTTCATGGACTTACAATGGGAGGATTTTAAGACATCTGCACAAATATTTTATACTTTTCCCTTTAAAAGACAGAAATTAATTCTAATCCTCCAGTGTAGATTGGATTTAGTGACTCACTTTTAAGAAACAGAATATAGAAGAAGTGATTCTGTGTGACTAAGTCAAAAAAGGCAGTACAGCTTCCTCTTTACTCTCCTGACCTCTCTGAGGGAACGAGCTGTCATGTCTTGAAGGCACTGAAGCTACCCCACATAATGAGAAACTGAGGCCTCTAGCCAACATCTAAATGAGGAAGCCTTCTTGGAAGTATATCCTTCAGCCCCAGTCAAGCCTTCAGATGACTTACAGTAGAAACTCATGAGAGACCTTGGGGCAGGACTACTCAGCAAAGCTGCTTCCCAATAAATTTTGGACTCACAAAAGTTATGAGAAATAATATACAACTGTAACTGTTGTTTTAAGCTGCTGCACTTTGGGTAATCTGTTACACAACAACATATTGCTAAATAATACATCCAGTATCATAAGGTAACAATTATTCACAAATTGAGCTCTAGAATATCTAATAAAAATTCCAATATGTATTGTGTTTAAACTCATAAACATATTATAAAATGTATATCTGGACACAAATATTCACTTCTTTTCCTGAATAAGAAAAGAGAAATGAGAGGACCGGCCCTAACAGATAGGAATGTTAATACTGGTGCAGGGATAAATACATCAATGAAGTAGAAAAGTCAACTCAGAAAAATAATTATAAGTAGACAGTTGATCTGTAACAGAAGTGGTACTACTCATCAGAGCAGAGAGAATGAGTTTTCAATAAATAACATGGAAGACAGATATGGTCTGGACAGAAACCAGAAAACAGCAAAACAAAAATGGATCCACTCGGTTTGATTTTCTGCAAGAGCAGACCCTGAGACAAGGATTTAGGTACAAGCAGTTTATCTGAGAGATGAATCCTGGGGAAGCAGAGTCAGAGATAGAGAAAGTAAAGAAGGAAATGCTATGCTATGCTAAGTCACTTCAGTCGTGTCCGACTCTGTGTGACCCCATAGATGGCAGCCCACCAGGCCTCCCCGTCCCTGGGATTCTCCAGGAAAGGAAAAGAAGGAAATAGATGAAGGTAAATAAGGAGTATGTTCATAAATTGATAGCCTTTTTGGACAAGGAGAACTCAGTCCTGCTGGGACATTCCTGAGACACTCTGTGGAAGACTTTAACATTTAAAGGATAAAGAAGCTGGGTATGTATTGACAACCTCCTATTTCTCATTGGTTGATGGTTGATCCCAGGGCCAGGTAATGGTTGTTGATTGCTACTAACAATAAGAATACTAACAATAAGAATAGGGGCATTAAAAACCAAACAGAAAACCAAAATGTTTTATCATGTTCATGGATTCTATGGGCAGGAACTTGAATGGGACAATTTTGGAGATGGCTTGTCTCTGCTCCACAATTCCTGGAGACTTCACTAAGAAGACTCAGATGACTGACAGTGACTCAAATAGAAGGGACCAGAAATATTTGGAGGATTCTTCCATCATATCTAGCACTTGCTCTGTGATGAATCAAAGGCTAGCAATTAGAACACCTTCTGGTGGTCTCTTTATATGGCTTCCTCATATTCTAAAGGAATATGAGGCTTTCTTATATTCTTATTTCTTATATAAGAAAGTTGGCTTTCTTATATTGTGGGTCAGGCACCCAAAATGAGAAAAAAAGGCAAAATCTGCTTGTTAAATTCTAACCTAGCCTCAGAAAGCATGCAGGATCATTTCTACTTCAATCAAGTCACCAAAGCCAGCCCAGATGCAAGGAAGGAGGAAGAGATCCCACCTCTTGATGTGAGGAGTGTCAAAGATTTGGGAGAATGGCATTGAAATATGTATAACATCATATATGAAACGAGTCGCCAGTCCAGGTTTGATGCACGATACTGGATGCTTGGGGCTGGTGCACTGGGACGACCCAGAGGGATGGTATGGGGAGGGAGGAGGGAGGAGGGTTCAGGATGGGGAACACATGTATACCTGTGGCGGATTCATTTTGATATATGGCAAAACCAATACAATATTGTAAAGCTAAATAAAATTAAATTAAAAAATAGAAAAAAAAAAAAAAAAGAATTTGAGGCTATCTTTAGAGCTTACAGCATCTGCTTACAATGCGGGAGACCCAGGTTTGATCCCTGGGTCGGGAAGATCCCCTGGAGAAGAAAATGGCAACCCACTCCAGTGTTCTTGCCTGGAAAATCCCATGGACTGAGGATCCTGATAGGCTATAGTCCATGGTGTCACAAAGAGTCAGACATGACTGAGTGACTTTGCTTTCACTTTAGAGCTACAGCAGGTATTACCTCTTGGGAATTTGTGTTTTGCCTGTGTCTACCAGCTAAATATGGTCCCACAGTGAGAAAAAGATCTCAGGTGTAGAGATGCGGGTATCTGAAGTAGGCCATTGTTCGTATGTATAGAAAGTGTCCAACAAGTTTGCAAATGTCCTCTGAGATAGGAACAATTGTTAGAGGAGGGCTCCAACATTACTTTTCATTGTATCATTCAGAGCTCCTTAGGCCCCAGTTTAAGTTCCCCATATCCTATCTCTGGTTCTCAAAGGTATCAGCCTTTCACAACCTCAAAAAAAAAAAAAAAAAAAAAAAAAATCCTGAAACAGTTCAGTGAGACAGAGTAGTCACTCTTGTTCAGTCAATCCCAAGGATGAAATTAATATTCATATATCCCCTTTCCTCACCCTTACCCAGACTTTATACTATTATAGATTTCTTGCCCAGTGAAGTGAAACAGATCTAACAGATCTTTAGCCCCTCAAGGCCCGAACCTCTGCTTACCTCATCCTTACGCCCATTTACTATTGTCACCAAACATGCAAGGTACTAGAGGTACACCAGAGGACCTAAGCACTCCAGACATAATTCTGTCCCAATATAAAGCAGCAATCTCAGCTCCTCATTTACATTCACTGGCTACATTGTTTTAGCCAGTATAGGAACTCTTTTATTTTTGCCTTTTGGTCCACTGAAGCTCACATTGATCAGATTCAATTAAATACTTACTATAACCCTAGTGATGCTTTACTGATTCTGAGCTGAAGCTCCAATACTTTGGCCACCCGATGCAAAAAGCTCACTCATTAGAAAAGACCAGTGGCTCAGACAGTAAAGAGTCTGCCAGTAGTGCAGGAGACCTGAGTTTGATCCCTGGGGCGGGAAGATCCCCTGGAGAAGGGAATGGCAACTCACTCCAGTATTCTTGCCTGGAGAATCCCCATGGACAGAGGAGCCTGACAGGGTACAGTCCATGGGGTCGCAAAGAATCAGACACAACCAAGTGACTGGGGTCGCAAAGAATCAGACACAACCAAGTGACTAACACAACACACACTGATGCTGCAAAAGATTGAAGGCAGGAGGAGAAGGGGACATTGAGGATGAGATGGTTGGATGGTATCACCGACTCAATGGGCATGAGTTTGAGCAAGCTCCACGAGATGGTGAAGGACAGGGAAGCCTGGTATGCTGCAGTCCATGGGGTGTACAGAGTCAGACATGACTGAGTGACTGAACAACAACAATCACCCTAGTAGTACCTGTGGGAACCAGGACCTCTAATCTAGCAGAGCCTAAAGTTATGAGTATGGAAACGACAAATTTGACAACTGGATCACATGGATTTATGGTTAGGAAGATTAATCCTATTTATAGCCTATGGCTTCTGGTTATATTTGATACTCAGAATATAAAAAGGCAATTGGTTTATTATAGCTATCACAGTTTAAAGGATAACCCTCTAAACTTGCAGAGTGTTATCCCCAAGCTAGTAGCTTAACTTGGTATTAAAAGAGCCACTGCAAAATTTTGTCAGGCCTTCAGCTTCCTGGTTATATGGTACACACCTATCTTTCAAAATGTACTTATTGTTCCATTTCCTTTGATATAAAAATGAGTCCTTTTTCTGAAACTATCTTGTATAAGATTCCTTATGAATAAATTAGTACTATGTGAACCCACAGATAGTTGTTACTGACAGAAGTGCTATGACCCGGGAATACAAACTCAACCAGAATACATACATGTTCCAATTATAATAGCTTACTGGAGTCTCCAGAGTTGAAAGGTTCAGATGTAATCAACCTTCCAATCAAGTGGATAACTTGTTCTTCTTAAAGATGGCAGAGTTCTGCATATGTTTGACTGCTTACAAGTTGGATATTCAATGGTGATAATATCTGTATTAGCCTTGATGAGAGGAAGTCCATGTACAACCCTTATCCTTACCACCTTAACTATTTCATTCATTATCCCATTGTACTAGCATTGGGCTAGGTAGCCAAAGACAGGTGTTCACTGACCTTTACTTGGTGGGTCACTCTTTTTACCTGGTTTTTCAGTGTCTCCTCTGCATTATCTGGCAGCCATTAACCAAAGAAATCCTCACACTCTTTGCTTATTCCTTTTGGTCCTTTCACATCCTTCTTCCCTGGAATTCCTTGTCTCTGATCCTCTAATCTTTTTCTTTCTAGACCTTTCTAGACCATTTTTATTTTCTGCCCCAAAGTCCGTGTAGTTTCTCTACCCAATAACTTTCTGTCTTGGTTCTATCCAAGAGTCCTTAGCTCTTACAACTTATTCCCTTTGCATAAAGTGAAAAACAAGTCCAGTACTTGAGTTTCTGCCCATAAGCATTTCCATTCACAATTGTTTTGCAGAAACAGTTGTGAATGAAACTACAGTATAGCAGTTGTCTAGTTTAAATAGGACTGATATATAGTGCCAAACTGTCTGTAATTTGTCTAGGTTTTTTCTTTGTATGTCAGCCGGCCATAAGGAAACTCCAATGAGACCATAAGTGTGAGCTGATGGAAGATACCTGTGCAACAGTGAGGTTTGGGTTACATCTTTGTGTAACTAAGTTGTTCCCTTGGGACTCCAAATGTCCTCTTGTCATCATACAGTAAAGATTGTTTTTGCTCTAAATCAATCTTAAGGCAGTGGACTTGACAACACTCAGCTTATAATAAGTAACTCTGGTGGATGGCCCCTCAGTGCTTGCTTGGGGCTCCACTAAAAACTGGTAGCCTTCTATTTCATTTGACAGGGTTTGGAAGATCATTTCCATGTATGGTATATACTCTTAAGAGTCCTACAAAATGTATGTTTCTTTTTTAGTGTACAAGTAGCAATAAGTTGTTCTGTTTTATTGAAGAAGATGTTCTGTATGCTCTAGATCTTTGGACCTTGTGTTAACTCAGGTCCTACTAGAAGCAAACCCCGAGACTGGATTAGGTGTGCAAGAGATTTATGGGAGGGAGGGTACTAGTGAAAGGTAAAAGGGAATAAACTGGAATGGGCAGTGCAGGACTTCTGAACATGATGCAAGTCTGACATCTGTGATAAGAGAAGAGAAATTAAGGAGGACTGGGAAGGAAAACAGACTGAACACAGTTCTAAGAAAATTGTGGTCAGGCTTATAATAGTCATGGGCTTCCCTCACAGCTCAGTTGGTGAAGAATCTGTCTGCAGGAGACCCAGCTTTGATTCCTGGCTCAGGAAGATTCCCTGGAGAAGAAAATGGCAACCTGCTCCAATATTCTTGCCTGGAGAACCCCATGGACAGAGGAGTCCATGATGTGGCAAGAGTTGGACATGACTTAGTGACTAAACCAGTCAATACTTGGATCAACATTACTCATTAGAGCAGTCAGCCCACATACCACAGAAATGGGTCTGCATTTATACGCCCACAGTGTTCAGTTATTGACCAGGGGAAACATGGTACTGCACAATAGTAGTGGTGGTTCCCAGTGGTGGCAAGCTGAGATTCTCAGGCAGTTACGCTCCCTGCAGCCAGTTCTCTTAAAGGAGATCAAAGGGCCTCCCTGGTGGTCCACAGCTCAAGGCTTCGCTTTCTAGTGCAGGGAGTTTGATCCCTGGTTGGGGAGCCAAGATCCCATGTGCTCACGACCAAACAAAAACAAAACATTAAGAGAAGCAATATGGTAACAAACTCAATAAAGACCTAAAAAATGGTCCACATCAAAAAAAGGAGGCGGGGTGGAGATCTGAATGGTACATTCATGACTGCCACAAGATCTCTAAAATCTTCAACAATCTCCCTGACTCTTGGGAATTCCCTATCTTCTTACATACACATGTCTTACGAGGCCACCTAGAACACATGTCACTTTCATGATCAGTAGGTCTAATTTTAACATGTTATCAATATAACAGACTAGTGTAATGGCCTACAGCATACTGAGATGATCTAGGTGCTGTACTGTATTACAGCAGATAGGAGGAGGGCTAGCAGAACCATATAGCAAGATGGTGAAAATATACGGCCATCTATCCCAGGTGAGTGCAAACTGTTTTTTGATTCTCCTTTCTGATGAGTATTGAAATGAACACATTAAAGAAATCAATAGCTACTACAAATCAGAGGCTATGTTCATCTGCTCTAGCAAAGATATGATCTTCAGCACAGCATCTATGATTGGGGCTACCATTTGTTAAGTTTACTGCAGCCTATCACCATCTGCCATATCCATCTGGTTTTTTGCAGGGCCATACTAGAGAATTAAACAGAAATAGGTTGGAAACAATCGTGCCTTATCCTTTAAATCTTCAATTCTCTGAAGTTCCAGCTGGGTTATGATATCACTTACAATTTAGTATCTTGGCTAGGGGAGTACAAGTTTCAATTGCTTCAATTTTGCCTTTTCTATTATAAAGGCTCTTACTCCACAGGTTGGAAAATGAAGATGAGAGCTTTTTTAGCTGCTAAGTTTATTTATGCCATTCAAAGACTAGTGAAGTGAACACAGAGTAGATGGCAGACCTCATGGACCCTCTGTGAGATACTTACATGTATTTGGTCTATAGGACTCATGGTCTCCATTGTGTAACACCCTAATGGGGACAAAGTTGGCATTTTTTCCACCTTTGGCATTCCTGTCATCTCAGACCCTGTTTCAACAGCCCAGAAAAGCTCTGAGTATTCCTCTTTCTCCAGTATATAAGCCACCTGAATTAATGTAGATCTTTTGGAGGAAGTACTGGAGGAATACTTCTACATACTTGCAGTAGGACTATAGGGTCCTTCCTCAGAAGTGTCTAAGCTGTTCTTCAGCAGATGGACTCTGAGAAATGGCTTGAGTCAGGAAACTGGACGAGGTTCTGTGATTTTACATTGAAGCACTGACAGCAGTTTTCTGCTTTCTATCTTAAAAATCTTAAAAAAAAATTCCATAATAAAGAATTTTATCATCTTATATATTTCCCTCATACAAATACTATGGTCTCTTAGCTATAATTAGGAATTTAGTGAATCAAGGCCATCAATGGGTTGCCATTCCGTTCATGTTGACCATTTGATAATTATCACCACTGTTCCTCTGATTAGTATGTGTCACCATTTGAACTCTGCTATTGTGGAATTCTGTCATCTCTATTGACACTAAAGGGTCCAGTCCAATAATGATGTCTTCTGTCCTCCACTATGGTCTACAGAGAGCTTGTTAGTATTTTTATTATTGAAATATAGTTCAATTACAATTTTATATTAGTTTTAGATGTACAGCATAGTGATTCAGTATTTTTATAGATTGTACTCCATTATAAGGTATAGGCTATAATCTCCTGTGCCATACAATATATCCCTATTACTTGCTTGCTTTATGCATATGTGTTTATATTAATATCTGTCAGTTCCATATCCCTAATTTGTTCCTCTCCCCTTTGGTAACCACAAACTTGTTCTCTATATCTGTGAATCTGTTTCTGTTTTATATATATATATATATATATATATATATTCATTTGTATTATTTTTTATATACCACATATTAATTGACATCATATATTATTTGTCTTTGTATGACAACTCATTAAGCATAATATTCTCTATTATGGTCTATTAACATTGTTCCATATGGCAGAATTATTGTGGCTGAGTAATATTTCATATACCACACTTTATTAATTCGATTATCTGTTGATGAGCACTTGGGTTATTTCTATCACTTGGCTACTGTAAATAGTGTTGCTATTAACATTGGGGTGCTCGTATCTTTTTAAATTAATGTTTTCAATTTTTCAGGATATACATTGGGAGTGGAATTTCTAGATCATATGGTAGGTTTTAGTTTTTTGAGGAACCTTCATACTATTTTCCATAGTGGCTGTACCAATTTATATTCCCATGAACAGTGTATTGTTTCCTCCAGTTTTGTGGCTTCAGGTCTTTAAAATACTTTGAGTTTATTTCTGTGAATGGTATGAGGAAATGTTCTAATCTAACAGTTTTACATGTGGCTGCCCAGTTTTTCCAACACTATTTGTTGAAGAAACTGTCTTTTCTCCATTGTATATTCTTGCCTACTTTATCATGGATTATTTGATCATAGGTACATGCATTAATTTATGGGCTCTCTATTCTGTTCCATTTATCTATATGTCTGTTTTTCTGCCAGTACTATACTCCTTACTGTGTCTTTCAATATACTTAGAAATCAGGAAGGGTGATACCTGTAACTTTGGTCTTTTACTCAAGATTTCTATGGCTATGCTGGGTCTTTTGTGTTTCCATATGAATTTTAAGATTATTTCTCCTAGTTCTGTGAAAAATGTTGTTAAGGATTTTTATAGGGATTATGTTAAATCTGTAGATTGTTTTGGATAGTATGAACATTATAATAATATTAATTCTTCTAATCCAAGCCACTAGATATCTTTCCATTGCTTTGCCCTGAAGTAACTATCCTATAGGCAGCACATTAAAGGGTCTTATTTTCTCCAATCAACCATGCCATGTGTTTGACTGGAGATTTAGTTCACTTACATTTAAAGTAATCAGTGAGAGATGTGTGTTGTTCCGCTGCTAAGCTGTGTCTGACACTTTGTGATCCCATGACCTGTAGCACGCCAGGCTTCCCTGTCCTTCACAATCTCCTGGAGTTTGTTCAAACTCATGTCCATCAAGTCAGTGATAACATCCAATCATCTCATCCTATGTTGTCCCCTTCTTCTCCTGCCTTCAATCTTTCCCAACATCAGGGTCTTTTCCAGTGAGTCAGCTCTTCGCATCAGGTGGCCAAAGTATGTGAGCTTTAGCATCAGTCCTTCCAATGAATATTCGGGGTTGATTTCCTTTAGGAGTGACTTTTTTGATTGCCTTGCTGTCCAAGGGACTCTTCAAGAAATTCTCCAACACCACAGTTCAAAAACATTAATTCTTCAGCACTCAGCCCTCTTTATGGTCCAGCTCTCACATCTGTACATGGCTACTGGAAAAGCCATAGCTTTGACTAGACAGACCTTTGTCAGCAAAGTGATGTCTCTGTTTTTCAATAGTCTATCCAGGTTTGCCATAGCTTTTCTTCCAAGGATCAAAAACAGCCTTTAATTTCTTGGCTGCAGTCACCATCCACAGTGATTTTGGAGCCTCCAAAATAAAATCTATCAGTGTTTCCACTTTTCCCCCATCTATTTGCCATGATAGATGCCATGATGTAGATGCCATGATCTTCATTTTTTGAATGTCGAGTTTTAAGCCAGTTTTTTTATTCTCCTCTTTCACCTTCACCAAGAGGTTCTTGAGTTCCTCTTCACTTTCTGCCACAAGGGTGGTGTCATCTGCATATCTGAGATTATTGATATTTATCCTGACAGTCTTGATTGCTGCTTGGAGTCATCCTGCCTGGCATTTTGCATGATATACTCTGCATATAAATGAAATAAGCAAGGTGACAATATACAGCCTTGTCCTTATCCTTTCCCAGTGTTTAACCAGTCTGTTGTTGCATGACAGGTTCTAACTGCTGCTTCTTGTTCTGCATACAGGTTTCTCAGGAGGCAGGTGAAGTGGATTGGTATTTTCATCTCTTTCAGAGTTTTCCACAGTGTGTTGTGATCCACACAAATGCTTTAGCATAGTCAATGATGCAGTAGATTTTTTTTTAAATTCCCTTGCTTTTTATATGATCACTGGATCATAGATGTGTTGGCAATTTGATCTCTGGTTCCTCTGTCCTTTCTAAATCCAGCTTGAACATCTGAAATTTCTCAGTTCACATACTCCTGAAGCCTAGCTTGAAGGATTTTGAGCATAATCTTGCTAGCATGTGAAATGCGTGTAATGGTACTGCAATTTGAGCATTCTTGACATTGTCCTTCTTTGGGATTAGAATGAAAAGTGACCTTTTCCAGTCCTGTGGTCACTGCTGAATTTTTAAATTTTGCTGGCATATTGCATGCAGCACTTTAATAGCATCATCTTTTAGGATTTGAAATAGCTCAGCTGGAATTCCATCACCTCCACAAGCTTTGTTCCTAGTAATGCTTTCTAAGGCCCACTTGACTTCACACTCCAGGAAGTCTGGTTCTAGGTGAGTGATTACGCCATCATGGTTATCTGAGTCATTAAGACCTTTTTTGTGTGTATTCTTGCCACCTCTTCTTAATCTCTTCTGCTTCTGTTAGATCCTTGCTGTTTCTGTCCTTTATTGTGCCCAGCTTTGCATGAAATGTTCCCTTGATATCTCTAATTTTCTTGAAGAGATCTCTAGCCTTTCACATTCTATTTTTTCCTCTATTTCTTGGCATTGTTCACTTAAGAAAGCTTTTTTTTTTTTAATCTCTCCTTGCTATTCTGCATTCTGATGGGAATATCTTTCCCTTCCTCCTTTGACTTTCACTTCTGTTCTGTTCTTAGCTATTTGTAAGGCCTCCTCATACAACCACTTTGTCTTCTTGCATTTCTTTTTCTTGAGGTTGGTTTTGGTCACCACCTCCTGAACCACATTATGAATCTCCATCCTTAGTTCTTCAGTCACTCTATCAGATCTAATGCGTTGAAGCTAGTCATCATTGTATAATCATAATGGATTTGATTTAGGTCAATCCTGAATGGCCTACTGGCTTTCCCTACTTTCTTCAATTTAAGCCTGAATTTTGCAATAAAGAGCTGATCTGAGCCACAGTCAGCTCCAGGTCTTATTTTTGCTGACTGTATAGAACTAGAGCTTCTCCTTATTTGGCTGCAAAGAATATAATAAATCTGATTTTGGTATTGACCAACTGGTAATGTCCATGTGTAGAGTCATCTCTTGTTAGAATTACTTATTTCCATTTTATTACTTCTTTTCCAGTTGTTTCTCTAGTTTTTTTCTGTTTATTCTTTTTGCTTTTCATTTTGGTTTGATGATTTTCTTCTGTAGTATTCTTGGGTCCTTTGCTTTTTGACTTTTATGTATCTATTATAGGTTTTTGATTCGTGGTTACCATAGAATTCATATACGTTGACCAATTGCTATATATACTTGATTTAAACTAACAGTAACTTGCATTCAAACACATACTAAAAGATACATTTTTTTAGTCCCTTCCTCTACATTTTGTTTTTGATTTCTTATTTTACTTCTTCAGGTTTATTCCTTAATTGTTTATTGTAGTTATAGTTGCTTTTACATTTTTTGTCTTTCTTATTCAAGTGATCTTCAATCTTTAGCATGTATCTGCCTTTCCTGATAGAGATTTCCCTACTCTATAGATTCTTACATTTTTATATTTAGAAAAGACCCTTCAACATTTCTTTTAGGGTAGGTTTAGTATTGATGAACCCTTTTAGTTTTTGCTTGTCTAAGAAGTTCTTTATCTCTCCCATTCTAAATGATAGTCTTGCTGGGTAGAGGATCCTATGGTGCAGGTTTTCCCTTTCCGTGTGTTCTGTGTCATGTCACTCCCTTCTGGCCTGCAAAGTTTGTGCAGAGAAATCAGCTAACAGCCTTGTGGGGAGTCCCTTTTATCTGACTCTTTGTTTTTCTTTTGCTGGCTTTATAATTCTCTGTCTTTAACTTTTGCCTTTTTCATTATTATATGTCTTGGTGTGCATCTATTTGGGTTCTTCTTGTTTGGAACCCTCTGTGCTTCCTGTAACTGGGTGTCTGTTTACTTATTTAGGTTTGGGAAGTTTTCAGACATAATTTATTTGAATACATTTTCACTCCCCTTTTCTCTCTCTCTCTTCTCTGTCCGGAACCTCTATAATGCACATGTTGGTATATTTAATGTTGTCCCATACATTACTTTTGGAGAAGGAAATGGCAACCCACTCCAGTACTCTTGCCTGGAGAATCCCATGGACAGGAGAGCCTGGTGGGCTCGCAAAAAGTCGGACACGACTGAGCGACTTCACTTCACTTCACTTCATATATTACTTAAAAAAATTTCTTTCTGTCTGCTGTTCTGATAGGTGATTTCCATAATTTCATCTCCCAGATTACGTACTTCAGTGTCTTAGTCTGCTATTTATTCCTTAGAGTGGTTTCTAATTCAAATATTGAATTATCTATGTTTGATTGGGTCTTTTTTATATTTTCTAGTTCCTTGATAAAATGATCTGTGTTTATATCAATCCCCTTTTCTAATGCAGTTAGCATTTTTATTACCAATGTTTTCTTCTTTTTTTTTTTTTTTTTAATTTCAGTTAACTTTTTCTGCTTCTATGTGCTTAGGTGAAACATTCACCCATTACAGTCTCGAAGGTATGTTCTTGTGTGGGAATGTCCCTGTGCAGACTGTATGCCACCATCGCCTTGGAGGGGAGGGGTGGATTTGATGTTGATGCCAGTCATTTCTTTCCTTATGGTATGCTGGCAGCTGTCACCTTGGTTGTGGATGTGGGGTGGAGATGGAGAAGCTAAAACCTGGGCACAGTGTGAGGCGGAAGTTCCTCTCTGCTTAGTGACCATCACCACTCTGTCAGGAGTAAGGTCTGCTCCCAAGTTGCTGGAGCACAAGCCCAGAGGGTCAGGCGTTAGCTTCTTCTTTCCCCTTTAAGTGTTTTTTTTTTTTTCCCCCCACACCAGGACCTTTGCTCCACAGTAGGGGAGTGCTGAAGCACTTTATTTTTTTTTTTTAAACTAGTGAGCATAGTGGCATTGTTTTACATCTTTTGGACATGTGACTAAATAGCATCCCAAATCCCATGCTTTTGGATTCAATCTGTAGTAACATGTTTTAGTAGGAATGTGTATAGAAAATCCAACTTCAAAAAAGATGTATTTGGAAAAGGGAGGGAGATTATAATAGCCTTTGGGATATTTGTGAATACTTTTTAGGACTACACTAAAACTTAACAATTAGTGGTTTCTTAAAACATAGTTGTGATATGGAATTTGAAATAATTTCCATGAACTGTGGATCCTATTACATTAAAACCCATTAGCTCTTTGCACAGCAAAGGAAACTATAAGCAAGGTGAAAAGACAACCCTCAGAATGGGAGAAAATAATAGCAAATGGAACAACTGACAAAGATTAATTTCCAAAATATACAAGCAGCTCATACAACTCAATACCAGAAAAACGAAAACCCAATCAAAAAGTGCGAAAAAGACCTACACAGAGATTTCTCCAAAGAAGATATACAGATGGCTAACATACACATGAAAAGATGCTCAATATAGCTCATTATTAGAGAAATGCAAGTCAAAACTACAATGAGATATTACCTCACGCCAGTCAGAATGGCCATCATCAAAAAGTCTATAAACAATGAAAGCTGGAGAGGGTGTGGAAAAAAGGGAACCCTCCTACACTGTTGGTGGGAATGTAAATTGTTACAGCCACTGTGGAAGATGGAAAATGGTCTGGAGATTCCAGACCTCTATGAAAGATGGTCTGGAGATTCCTTAAAAAACTAGGAATAAAACCACCATATGACCCAGCAATCCCACTCCTAGGAGTATATGCCTTCAAACCAAAGTTGAAAAAGATACGTGTACCTCAATGTTCGCTGCAACACTATTTACAATAGCTAGAACAGGAAGCAGTTTAGATGTCCATTGACAGATGAATGAATAAAGAATTTGTGGTACATATGTGAAAGTGAAAGTTGCTCATTTGTGTCTGACTCTGCAATGCCATGGACTGTGCAGTCATACACAATGGACTATTACTCAGCCATAAAAAGGAATGCATTTGAGTCAGTTCTAATGAGATGGATGAACCTAGAGCCTATTATACAGAGTGAAGTAAGTCAAAATGAGAAAGATAAATATTGTATACTAATGCATATATATGGAATCTTGAAAGATGGTACTGAAGAATTTATTTGCAGGGCAGCAATGGAGAAATAGACATAGGGAACAGACTTATGGTCACAGGTAGAGGAGAGGAGAGGGTGAGATGTTTGGAGAGAGTAACATGGAAACTTACATTACCATATGTAAAATAGATAGCCAATGGGAATTTGCTGTATATCTCAGAGAACTCAAACAGGGGCTCTGTATCAACCTAGAGGGTTAGGATGGAAAGGGAGATGGCAGGGAGGTTCAAGAGGGAGGGGATATATATATGTATACTTATGGCTGACTCATGTTGAGGTTTGACAGAAAACAGCAAAATTCTATAAAGCAATTATCCTTCAATTAAAAAATAAATTAATTAAAGAAAGGAAAATAAATACATGCAATACATTAGTTCACTGTGAACTTTTAAATAAATCTTTGTCATGCATGATCTTGAAACATCATGTTGCTGCTGCTGTTAAGTTGCTTCAGTTGTGTCTGACTCTGTGACCCCATAGACGGCAGCCCACCAGGCTCTGCCATCCCTGGGATTCTCCAGGCAAGAACACTGGAGTGGGTTGCCATTTCCTTCTCCATACATCGATGCATTTACAAAACACTAGCTCACTGACTTAAGCAGATCTTCTAAATGTTTATTCATTTAATTATACAATATTAAGAAAATCATGTTCTTTTTTTTTAAATCACACTTTTTAATGAAATCGCTGATCTCAGAAAGTCTTGATGTTGAGAAGTGTTCAAGCTCAGTATATAATATATAAATGTCCCACAATTGTAACTTTTACTTTAAACTTAATTTGTTATCATTGGCAACAAATACTTTATTTTCTTTGAAATGGCAGAGTTACTTTGTTAATTTGAGGAAATGACTACCAAATAACCAAGTATGAATAAACCATCTTTTGCCTGTCAGTTGTTATTTCAAGGAAAAATCCTGTTCCCTTAAAAAGGCTTGTTCAGCTTTCAAGTAAAATAATTGCAGAAGGGCTTTTTCTTGATATAATGATCATACTTTGGTATGCAGCAAAAGCTTTATTCATACTTACTGTTTTGTCACATAGAGTATTAAAAATACACTTACTCCAGTATCAAGATTTTTAAGATTAATAATATAATACTTTTGACTGCTTCATTGAGAGCATCTGTTAGAAAACTGACTTTTAAAATTGGCAGTGGAGAATTCTAGTACAGTATGGTGTCAATGCCTTGATTTTTGCTAAAACACCTGAATTTGATACACTATTGCTTTGGCACTAACAGCAGAAATGTCAACAAACAGAATATTCAAAATTAATCTTAGAATTATTAAGAAAATAATTTAACCTTGTAAAGTCCCAGAAAGGCTCTCTAGGATCCCTACAGAGTTATAGACTACCCTTTGAGCACTGCTACTGTGGAAGCATCATTTCCAAGCTGCAAGGTATCAATCCAGCAGTGTATCAGGACAGGCTCCAAGTCTAAATACAATCAATGAGATGAGACATTGAATTGTTTTGTATTAAGGAGAGCAAGCTCATCTTGTGAATCATCACCTTTTCATGGTTTCTAAGCAATTTATGTCTGATCTACTTTCACAAAGAGCTAGGGGGTTCTTTTGCTGGCCCATAGGGTTTAGAGCTATCTAGGAGCTCAGGATCTCCACCCCAGAATTCATGGTTCCATCTCCTCTTTCATCAGGACAGTATTTTTAGCATAGAGATTTGTCATGCCTATTTATTCAGCTCCTTCCTAACTCTTGCCATCTGTGCAATCTAATATTAATCCTGATTTTCAGTACATCTCACCCTCTAGCTGCAGAAGATGAGGGTCTCTTTAAATATTCAACAGAGGGCATGTGCCTGTCACAACAATCCCTAAGTTAATATTTGAGTGACACGAACTTCTTTTTCATGTTTCCTAGATAGTTAACAAAGTCTAGCCAACTTCACTACCTGATCAACATTTCCCCCATAAATTTCAAATGCTGGGGCTGTATACGAGGCAATCTTTTTCCTTCACTTGTGCTTCTTCCCCAGAGAAGGCAATGGCACCCCACTCCAGTACTTTTGCCTGGAAAATCCCATGGATGGAGGAACCTGGTAGGCTGCAGCCCATGGGGTCGCTGGGAGTCGGACACGACTGAGCAACTTCCCTTTCACTTTTCACTTTCATGCATTGGAGAAGGAAATGGCAACCCACGCCAGTGTTCTTGCCTGGAGAATCCCAGGGATGGGGGAGCCTGGTGGGCTGCGGTCTCTGGGGTCGCATAGAGTCGGACACGACTGAAGCAACTTAGCAGCAGCAGTGCTTCTTCCCAAGAAGTCATAGGTAGCAGTCTTAAAGTGTGATGCTGCAGCACACCAGTGATCATCACCACTTTACTTACTACCAGTATCAGAGAGACCTCCTGCCATATGACTAGCAAGTGACCTAGTTTTAGATCTTTTCCTGAGGGTCTGCTTTGTATGACAGTTTGGGTTATAGCCAAAACCAAACCCAAATCAAGAATTTGGAAATATTATTTCTCTGAGAAATGATCTCAGGAAACAAATCAGCAAGTGAGTAAATGCAACAGGGAAGGGGGAACAAAGCCAATTTGATTCAGTCACTTGGTTATGTCCAGCTCTTTGCGACCCCATGGACTCCAGCATGCCAGGCTTCCCTGTCAATCACCAACTCCTGGAGTTCACCAAACCCATGTCCATCAAGTCGGTGATGCCATCCAACCATCTCATCCTCTGTCATCCCCTTCTCCTCACTCTTTCAATCTTTCCCAGCATCAGGGTCTTTTCAAATGAGTCAGTTCTTCAAATCAGGGGGCCAAAGTATTGGAGTTTCAGCCTCAGCATCAGTCCTTCCAATGAATATTCAGGACTGATTTCCTTTAGGATGGACTGGTTGGATCTCTTTGCAGTCTAAGGGACTCTCAAGAATCCTCTCCAACACCACAGTTCAAAAGCATCAATTCTTTGGCACTCAGCTTTCTTTATAGTCCAACTCTCATATCCATACATCACTACCTGAACAACCACAGCTTTGTCTAGGCGGACTTTTGTTGGCAAAGTATGTAAATAAGTGGTCATCACTTTTGGAAACTAGAGCTTCAGTCTACTGAGAACTCCCTGAGAGATGGTATGAGGCATAGCTCACAACCATCCCCTTTAGGGGGTCAGAAAATTACTTATCTAGTTAATCTGTTCCCTCATTTGTTGAGGGTCATTTGGCGGGGGTTAGGGCAGGGCATTGACCCTCTGTCTGCTTAAGCCAGCCCTATCTTGGGCCAAACTTGCTTTAGCCACCACAGCTGGAACTTAAAGAAAGCCCTAAGAAGCCCCTCCTGACAGGTAGATGTTTGAGGTAGGAAGCCAGTGAGCTCTGAGTTAGGTTAAAAAATAAAGGTGGGCTCTGATTCTATCTGTCAGAAATCCCTACCTCACATCCACTCAAAAACCAGACTCAGGACAACTAAAGGCTTAAGTGTGAAAGGTAAACAATAATAAAACTTTTAGAAGGCAATCTTGCACTTGTTAGACCTTTAGTAGATCAAGATTTGTTTTAAAAGATATGAAAAGCACAAACTATAAAAGGAAAACATTCAACAATTTGTCTTGCTAAAAAAGACCATTTAGAGACTGAATAAAAATGATACAAACTTGAAGATCTTTACAATACATATAAACAACCAATAATTATAGTATGTAAATACTGTGAGTTGAAAAGAAACCCCAGTACATGGCACAGAAGAATAAATATAGACCAATGGAATAAGATATAAAGCCCAGAGATAAACCCATGCACCTATGGGCACTTTATCTTTGGCAAAAGAGGCAAAATATACAATGGAGAAATGTCAGGAAGCATTTAACAGGAGGCTTCTTGTGTGCTGTTTTGGATCTGTCAGGAATTTTCTGTTCCTTATTAATTCCTGAATATTCAGGAATTAAAAGGAGAGGCAAGCCTCTTCTGGGACTGAGGAATCCAGGCATTTCCTTCATTAGTTTTTCCATACAGTGATAAGTACCCTCTTCCTTTTTATGAACCATATGGTAAAAGTGGTTATTTACAACTCTCTCTTTCATATGGATGATCTCATGTTTTCTTGATAACTTGTAGGTTTTGATTTTATCTCTGCTAAAAATAGCTATCTTGTAAGACAGTATAAATACCTACACAATGTTGAATAAAACACCTTTGCTCCATCAGAGCTCTGGTCCCCATGTCTTTCTTTCTCTTTCTTTCTCTCTCTCTCAGGCTGTTTCTTTGGAGTGCAGAGGCCCTCTGGGTTCACTTCCCTGCCCGGGCTTCTAAGACCCTCGAGAAGGCGCTCTGTGCCTTCACCCCATTGAGAGGGCGCCTGAGGCCTCCGTGAACAGAGAAAGCCCTGTGCCAGGGGATTTACTGGCTTTCTACATAAACCAAGGAATATCAGCCTCTTTCTCTCCTTTACTTTCTTATTGTTGACTCTGGACCACCAGGTTCCGGTCCATTAAAGGACCTCAACAGAGAAAAGACAGCCTCTTCAATAAGTGGTGCTAGGAAAACTAGACAGCTACATGTAAAAGAATGAAAATAGAATACTTCCTAACACCATATACAAAAATAAATTCAAAATGGATTAAAAACTTAAAGGTAAGCCTAGAAATTATAAAGTTCTTAGAGGAAAACATAAGCAGTACACACTTCGACATAAATCACAGCAAGATCCTCTTTGACCCACCTCCTATAGCACTGAAAATAAAAACAAAAATAAACAAATATGACCTAATTAAACTTAAAAGCTCCTGCACAGCAAAGGAAACAACAAACAAGATTAAAAGACAACTATCAGATGGGAGAAAATAATTTCAAACAAAGCAACTGACAAAGGATTAATCTCCAAAATATATAAGCAGTTTATACAGCTGAATATCAGAAAAGCAAACAGCCCAATCAAAAAATGAGTAGAAGACTTAAACAGCTGTTTCTCCAAAGAAGACTTACAGATGGCCAGTGAACACATGAAAAGATGCTCAACATTACTCATTATTAGAGAAATGCAAATCAAAACTACAATGAGGTATCACCTCACACCCATCAGAATGTTTTTGTTGTTCAGTCACTCAGTTGTGTCGGACTCTTTGTGACCCCACGGAGTGCAACACAACAGGCTTCCCTGTCCTTCACTATCTTCTGGAATTTGCTCAAACTCATGTCCATTGAGTCAATGATGCCATTCAACCATCTCATGCACTGTCATCCCCTTCACAATGCCATAGTCATAAAAAAAAAAAAAAAAAAAAAACTACAACAATAAATGCTGGAGAGAATGTAGAGAAAAGGGAACCATCTTCAACTGTTGGTGGGAATGTAAACTGGTAAAGCCATTATGGAGAACAGTACGGAGATTTCATAACAAAGTAGGAATAAAACTACCATATGACCCAGCAATCCCACTATTGGGCATATACCCTAATGAAACCATAATTCCATGACACATTCACCCTAATGTTCATTGCAGCTCAGAGACATTGAAGCAACCTATATGTCCACTGACAGATGAATGAATAAAGAAGATATGATACATACAAGCAATGGAATATTACTCAGCCATAAAAGGAACAAAGTTGAGTCAGCTGTAGTGAGGTGGATGAATTTAGAACCTGTTATACAGAAATACGTAGGTCAGAAAAAGAAAAAAACAAATATCATATCTTAATACATATATACATACATATACATATACATATATACATACATATATACATACATATACATATATACATACATATATACATACATCACTACATGGGAAATAGATGGGGGAACAGTGGAAACAGTGTCAGACTTTATTTTTCTGGGCTCCAAAATCACTGCAGATGGTGACTGCAGCCATGAAATTAAAAGACGCTTACTCCTTGGAAGGAAAGTTATGACCAACCTAGATAGCATATTCAAAAGCAGAGACATTACTTTGCCAACAAAGGTCCGTCTAGTCAAGGCTATGGTTTTTCCTGTGGTCATGTATGGATGTGAGAGCTGGACTGTGAAGAGGGCTGAGCGCCAAAGAATTGATGCTTTTGAACTGTGGTGTTGGAGAAGACTCTTGAGAGTCCCTTGGACTGCAAGAAGATCCAACCAGTCCATTCTGAAGGAGATCAGCCCTGGGATTTCTTTGGAAGGAATGATGCTAAAGCTGAAACTCCAGTATCTTGGCCACCTCATGCGAAGAGTTGACTTATTGGAGAAGACTCTGATGCTGGGAGGGATTGAGGGCAGGAGGAGAAGGGGACGACAGAGGATGAGATGGCTGGATGGCATCACTGACTTGATGGGTGTGAGTCTGAGTGACCTCTGGGAGCTGGTGATGGACAGGGAGGCCTGGCGTGCTGCGGTTCATGGGGTCACAAGGAGTCGGACACGACTGAGCGACTGATCTGATCTGAATACATATATATGGAATCTAGAAAAACAGTACTAATGAACCTATTAACAGGGAAGAAATGGAGATGCAGATGCAGAGAAGGGATGGTAGACACAGCAGGGGTCAGAGAGGGTAGCACAAATTGAGAGAGGAGCACAGTGGCACCCAACTCCAGTACTCTTGCCTGGAAAATCCCATGGATGGAGGAGACGGGCAGGCTGCAGTCCATGGGGTCGCTAAGAGTCGGGCACGACTGAGCGACTTCACTTTCACTTGCATTGGAGAAGGAAATGGCAACCCACTCCAGTGTTCTTGCCTGGAGAATCCCAGGGACAGAGGAGCCTGGTGGGCTGCCGTCTATGGGGTCGCACAGAATCGGACATGACTGAAGCGATGCAGCAGCAGAAGCAGCAGCACTGACATATGTACACTACGTGTGTAAAATAAATAACTAGTGGGAACCTGCTGTATCACACAGGGAGCCGGACTCAGAGCTCTGTGATGAACCAGAGGCGTGGAATGTGGGGGCAGGGGGCTCAAGAGGGGGAGGATATATAATTATGACTGATTCATGTTGATGTACAACAGAGATTACAACATTGTAAAATAATTATCCTTCAATTAAAAAAAAAAAAAGAAATCCCAGTAGAAAAATGGGGAGGGCGGGGGTGGGGGAAGCAATGAGAAGGAACTTCACAGATGATGGATCAAAAATGATCCATAAACATTTGAAAATATTCAATCCATTATTAACCAGAGAAAAGACAAGTTAAACCACAAACTAAGCAAAAGTTAAACTGTCAGAATGTATCAGGTTTTGGCAAGGATGCAGAACTCTGATTCACTTTTGAAGGGTGTGTAAATTGTATAATTTGTGAAATGTGGATTGGCATTTCATAGCAGGGTTGAACATGAATATTTCTTATACTCTATCAATATCACTTATAAGTATATACCTAAAGAAACTTTCATTCTCCAGGATGTGCATAAGAATACAGTCTTTTTAAAAAATATTATAAAAACTGGAAACAAACCAACTGCTGTTAGGAAAATACTGAGTTTGGTCCTATTTCCTACTAGCTAGGTGATTTTGGATATTACATAATTTCACTAAATCTTAATTTCCTCATGAGTAAAATGAAAACAGTAGTAGCACTCCTAACTCATAGGATTATTATTAAAATTAAATAATACATGTAATATACTTACACATGTGCTTTCTTGTTACTTGCCCGATAAATGTTAACGAAATGAGTAATTCTTATTTTTATTACAGAATCTCAAAAAGGGCTATATTTTTAAAAGTAGGTTATTGCACCACTTAGTTCCTGAGAACTTGTTAAACAGCATTGTAATTTTATTTCTTTCTCATCATCTGGCCTTAATAAAAGGGCTCACCATGGGGCTCTTGAGAGAATTAAGTGAGATAAGATAGATGATGCACTTAGAAAGACTTTCCTGCCTGATGGTGCTGACACACATACTGTATAAGGTTATTCTCTTTGGCTTTAAATTCTATAAAATTTGAGGGTTAGTCTAATTTGTTCCTTATTCTTTTTCTTGGTTTTTCTCCTCACATGTATAATTTTGAATATTTTTATCTTAAAACACCAATGTTCTAAATATTTGGATTTTACTTGCTTCTTTTCCAATAATTTTTTTTTAAATTTTGATTGATCTGGTTTAGATTTCCTCTAGTTAATTTATTTTAACCCTATTGAATTCCCCTTTCATGATCTTGGGTATTATCATATTTTGCTCATTTCCTCCCAAGTGTCTATATTGAACACGACCTTTTCCAAAACACTGTGATTCTGATGGCTGTATATGGTTTGTAAATCTAGAGAGGCCTCCTGTGTGACTCACAGGTCAGAAACCTGGGCTTGGTTCTAAAATATTAGCTAGTACAAAATGCCTGTGTACTCAGCTGCTAAGTTATGTCTGACTCTTTGCTACTCCAGGGACTGTAGCCTGCTAGGCTCCTCTGCTCGTGGGATTTTCCAGGCAAGAATACTGGAGTGGGTTACCATTTCCTACTCCAGGGGATCTTCCCAAGTCAGGGATTGAACTTGCACCTCCTGCATTGAAAGGCAGGTTCTTTACCTCTGAGCCACCACCGAAGCCCAGTGAAAAATAACGTAACACAAAAGCAATAAAAATGAACGTTTCTGAAGTTGTTATGAGAAAAAGACTTGAAATACTCATAATTCAATTTGATCTTGACAAATGATAACTTGATCAAACTATGAGCCAACAATATTATCTAAAATCCACTTAAATATTAACACAAGGCAGCAGAAACTTTCAGGTTAGCTATGTGCACAGCAATAAAATACTTTGACTTTGTGACATTCAATTTCCTGCAAGCTCTTTTACTCTTCATGGAGTTGAGCTCTCTAGCCTTGCCACACAAAGTAAGGGCTAAGGGCCAGTACTATTAGCATTATTTGGGCATTTGAAAAGTGTTTTTTTATTTTTTTTTAACTGTAGTATAGTTGACTTACAATACTGTTAATTTCAGGTATACAACAAGGTAATTCAATATTTTTATAGAATATCTTCCATTTGAAGTTATTATAAAATATTGGCTATATTTCCTGTGCTGTACTATATATCCATATAGCTTATTAATTTTATACATACTTTGCACCTTTTAATCTTCTACTTCTATTTTGCCCCTCATCTTTTCTGTCTTCCCACTGGTAAGCACTAGTGTGTTGTCTATATCTATATTGTTGTTCAGTTGCTCAGTTCTGTCCGACTCTTTGTGATCCCATAGACTGCAGCACGCACGGCTTCCCTTTTCCTCACCATCTCCAGGAGCTTGCTCAAACTTATGGCCGTTGAGTTCGTGATGCCATACAACCATTTCATCCTCTGTTGTCCCCTTCTTCTCCTGCCTTCAATCTTTCACAACATCAGCATATTTTCTAGTGAGTCTGCTCTTGGCATCAGGTGGCCAAAATGTTGGAGCTTCAGCTTTAGCATCAGTCCTTCCAAAGAATACCCAGGACTGATTTCCTTTAGGATTGACTGGTTTGATCTCCTTGCAGTCCAAGGGACTCTCAAGAGTCTTCTCCAACACCACAGTTTAAAAGCATCAATTCTTTGGCACTCAGCTTTCTTTATGGTCCAACTCTCACATCCATACATGACTGCTAGAAAAACCATAGCTTTGACTAGATGGACCTTTGTTGGCAAAGAAATGTCTCTGCTTTTTAATATGCTGTCTAGGTGTATCACTGCTTTTCTTCAAAGGGGCAAGCATCTTTTAATTTCTTGACTACAGTCACTGTCTGCAGTGATTTTGGAACCCAAGAAAATAAAGTGTGTCATTGTTTCCATTCTTTCCCTATATATATGCCATGAAGTGGTGGGACTGGATGCCATGATCTTCATTTTTCAAGTGTTGAGTTTTCAGGCAGCTTGGTCACTCCCCTCTTTCATGTTCATCAAGAGTCTCTTTAGTTTTTCTTAACTTTCTGGCATAAAGGTGGTGTCATCTGCATATCTGAGGTTATTGCTATTTCTCCCAGCAATCTTGATTCCAGCTTGTGCTTCATTCAGCCTGGCATTTCACATGATGTACTCTGCATATAAGTAAAATAAGCAGAGTGACAGTATTCAGCCTTGATGTACTCCTTTCCCAATTTGGAACCAGTCCGTTGTTCTATGATCAGTTCTAACTGTTGCTTCTGGACCTGCATGCAGGTTTCTCAGGAGGCAGGTAAGTTAGTCTGGAACCAGACAATCTATATCTATGAGTCTTATCTTTTGTTTTATTTGCAATTTTTTTTTTTTTAGATTCCACATATATTATTGCATATAGCTTTTGTCTTTGCCTGATTTATTTCAGTAACTATAATACCCTATGGATCAATCCAATTCTAATTCAAAAAGATACATACTCCTCAATATTCACAGCAATTTTATTTACAATACAAGGATCTAGATGTATAATGGTGTTTGAGAGGCTCAGTATGAGAGTCAGATCTGTTTGTGCAAGACATCTTCCTCCTCTTTAAATGTGACTAGATAAGTCACTACATTCTCTAAATCATAATATAGGTAGGACAAAGAAGGTTTTTTATTTTATTTTTTTTATGAGATCTACAGTTACTGACCCAGACTTGCCCATGAGTGTACAAGAGTCTCTGGCAGAGGCATGGGTCAGGGGTGGCCTGCTGCAGGTTTGGGGGCACTAAATGTAGCAGTGCATGCATGGGACCTTTTGAAGGAGGTCACCATTATCCTCCACCATAGTTTGGCCTCAGGTCAAATAACAGGGAGGGAATACAGCCCCACCCTTCAACAGAAAATTGGATTAAAGATTTACTAAACATGGCCCTGCCCATCAGAACAAGAACCAGTTTCCCCTCAGTCAATCTTTCCCATAAAGAAGCTTCCATAAGCCTCTTGTCCTTCTCCATCAGAGGGCAGACAGAATGAAAACCACAGTCACAGAAAACTAATCAATCTGATCACATGGAACACAGTCTTGTCTAACTCAATAAAACTATGAGCCATGCCCTGTAGGGCCACTCAGGACAGATGGGTCATTGTGGAGAGTTATGACAAAACGTGGTCCACTGGAGAAGGGAATGGCAAACTACTTCAGTATTCTTGCCTTGAGAACCCCATGAACACTATGAAAAAGCAAAAATAGAGGACACTTAAAGGTGAACTCCCCAGGTCCCTGCTAAGCTGCTAAGTTGCTTCAGTCGTGTCTGACTCTGTGTGACCCCATAGACGGCAGCTCACCAGGCTCCCTCGTCCCTGGTATTCTCCAGGCAAGAACACTGGAGTGGGTTGCCATTTCCTTCTCTGCCCCAGGTCCCTAGGTGCCGCATATGCTACTGGAGAAGAGTGGAGAAATAACCCCAGAAAGAATGAAGAGATGGATCAAAGCAAAAAAAAAAGAAAAAAACACCCAGTTGTGGATGTGACTGCTGATAGAAGTAAAGTCCAATGCTATAAAGAGCAATATTGCAGGAGCTTGGAATGTCAGGTCCATCAATCAAGGCAAATTGAAGTGGTCAAACAGGAGATGGCAAGAGTGAACTTTGACATTTTAGGAATCCATGAACTAAAATGGACTGGAATGACTGAATTTAACTCAGATGACCATTATATCTACTACTGTGGGCAAGAATACCTTAGAAGAAATGGAGTAGCCATCATGGTCAACAAAAGATTCCAAAATGCAGTTCTTGGGTGCAATCTCAAAAACGACAGAATGATCTCTGTTTGTTTCCAAGGCAAACCATTCAATATCACAGTAACCTAAGTCTATGCCCCAACCAAAAATGCTGAAGAAGCTGAAGTTGAATGGTTCTATGAAGACCTACAAGACCTTCTAGAACTAACACCCCAAAATGATGTGCTTTTCATTATAGGGGACTAGATTACAAACGGGGAAGGCAATGGCACCCCACTCCAGTACTCTTGCCTGGAAAATCCCATGGACAGAGGACCGTGGTGGGCCGCTGTCCATGGGGTCGCTAAGAGTCAGACACGACTGAGCGACTTCACTTTCACTTTTATGCATTGCAGAAGGAAATGGCAACCCACTCCAGTGTTCTTGCCTGGAGAATACTAGGGACATGGGAGCCTGGTGGGCTGCCGTCTATGGGGTCGCACAGAGTCGGACACGACTGAAGCGACTTAGCAGCAGCAGCAGCAGATTACAAAAGTAGGAAGTCAAGAAATTCCTGAAGTTATGAGCAAATTTGGCCTTGAAGTACAGAATGAAGCAGGGCAAAGGCTAACAGAGTTTTGCCTAGAGAATGCACTGGTCAGAACAAACACCTTCCAGCAACACAAGAGAAGACTCTACACGTGGATATCACCAGATGGTCAATACCAAAATCAGATTGACTATATTCAGCTAAAGATGGAGAGTGGATCACAATAAACTGTGGAAAATTCTGAAAGAGATGGGAATACCAGACCACCTGATCTGCCTCTTGAGAAACCTATATACAGGTCAGGAAGCAATAGTTAGAACTGGACATGGAACAACAGACTGGTTCCAAATAGGAAAAGGAGTACATCAAGGCTGTATATTGTCACCCTGCTTATTTAACTTATATGCAGAGTACATCACGAGAAGTGCTTGGCTGGAAGAAGCACAAGCTGGAATCAAGGTTGCTGGGAGAAATATCAATAACCTCAGATATGCAGATGACACCACCCTTATGGCAGAAAGTGAAGAGGAACTAAAAAGCCTCTTGATGAAAGTGAAAGTGGAGAGTGAAAAAGTTGGCTTAAAACTCAACATTCAGAAAACAAAGATCATGGCATCCAGTCGCGTCACTTCATGGGAAATAGATGGGGAAACAGTGGAAACAGTGTCAGACTTTATTTTTTGGGGCTCCAAAATCACTGCAGATGGTGACTGCAGCCATGAAATTAAAAGACGCTTACTCCTTGGAAGGAAAGTTATGACCAGCCTAGACAGCATATTAAAAAAGTAGAGACATTACTTTGCCAACAAAGTTCATCTAGTCAAGGCTATGGTTTTTCCAGTAGTTATGTATGATGTGAGAGTTGGACTATAAAGAAAGCTGAGCAATGAAGAATTGATGCTTTTGAACTGTGGTGTTGGAGAAGACTCTTGAGAGTCCCTTGGACTGCATGGAGATCCAACCAGTCCATTCTGAAGATCAGCCCTGGGATTTCTTTGGAAGGAATGATGCTGAAGCTGAAACTGCAGTACTTTGGCCACATCATGCGAAGAGTTGACTCATTGGAAAAGACTCTGATGCTGTGAGGGATTGAGGGCAGGAGGAGAAGGGGACGACAGAGGATGGGATGGCTGGATGGCATCACTGACTCGATGGATGTGAGTCTCAGTGAATTCCGAGAGTTGGTGATGGACAGGGAGGCCTGGTATGCTGCGATTCATGGGGTCGCAAAGTGTCGGACACGACTGAGCGACTGAACTGAACTGAAAGATGGAGAAGCTTTGTACAGTCAGCAAGAAAAAGATTGGGAGCTGACTGTGGCTCAGATCATGAACTCCTTATTGCCAAATTCAGACTGAAATTGAAGAAAGTAGGGAAAACCACTAGACCATTCAGGTATGACCTAAATCAAATCCCTTACAACTATACAGTAGAAGTGACAAATAGACTCAAGGGATTATATCTGATAGACACAGTGCTTGAAGAACTATGGACGGAGGTTCGAGACATTGTACAAGAAACAGGGATCAAGACCATCCCCAAGTAAAAGAAATACAAAAAAGCAAAATGGCTATCTGAGACCTTACAAACAGCTATGAAAAGAAGAGAAGCCAAAGCAAAGGAGGAAAGGAAAGATATACCCATTTGAATGCAGAGCTCCAAAGGATAGCAAGGAGAGATAAGAAAGTGTGATCAGTGCAAAGTAATAGAAGAAAACAATAGAATGGGAAAGACTAGAGATCTCGTCAAGAAAATTAGAGATAGCAAGGGAACATTTCATGCAAAGATGGGCACAATAAAGGACAGACATGGTATGGACCTAATAGAAGCAGAAGATATTAAGAAGAGGTGGCAAGAATACACAGAAAAAATATACAAGGTCTTAATGACTCAGATAACCACAATACTGTGATCACTCATTTAGAACCAGACATCTTGGAGTGTGAGGTCAAGTGGGACTAAGAAAGCATTACTACAAACAAAGCTAGTGGAGGTGATGGAATTCCAGTTGAGCTATTTCAAATCCTAAAAGATGATGCTGTGAAAGTGCTACACTCAATATGCCAACAAATTCAGAAAACTCAGCAGTGGCCACAGCACTGGAAAAGGTCAGTTTTCATTCTAGTCCAAAAGAAAGGCAATGCCAACGAATGTTCAAACTACCACACAATTGCACTCATCTCACATGCTAGCAAAGTAATTCTTAAAATTCTCCAAGCCAGGCTTAAACAATGAACCATCAACTTCCAGATTTTCAAGCTGGATTTAGAAAAGGCAGAGGAACCAAAGATCAAATTACCAACATCCGTTGGATCATTGAAAAAGCAAGAGTTCCAGAAAAACATCTATTTCTGCTTTATTGACTCTGCCAGAGCCTTTAACAGTGTGAATCACAACAATCTCTGGAAAATTCTTCAAGACATGGGAATATCAGATCACCTGATCTGCCTCTTTAGAAATTTGTATGCAGATCAAGAAGCAACAGTTAGAACTGGACATGAAACTACAGACTGGTTCCAAATCAGGAAAGGAGTATGTATGCCAAGGCTGTATATTGTCACCCTGCTTATTTTACTTATATTCAGAGTACATCATGAGAAATGCTGAGCTGGAAGAAGCACAAGTTGGAATCAAGACTGCTCGGAGAAATATCAATAACCTCAGATATGCAGATGACACCACCCTTATGGCAGAAAGTGAAGAAGAACTGAAGAGCCTCTTGATGAAAGTGAAAGAGGAGAGTAAAAAAGTTAGCTTAAAACTCAACATTCAGAAAACTAAGATCATGGCATCTGGTCCCATCATTTCATGACAAATAGATGGGGAAACAGTGGAAACAGTGATAGACTTTATTTTGGGGGTGGGGCTCCAAAATCACTGCGGATGGTGACTACAGCCATGAAATTAAAAGATGCTTACTCCTTGGAGGCAAAGTTATGACCAACCTATACAGGTTGTTAAAAAGTAGAGACATTACTTTGCCAACAATGGTCCATCTAGTCAAGGCTGTAGTCATATATGTATGTGAGAGATGGACTATAAAGAAAGCTGAGTGCCAAAGAATAATGCTTTTGAACTTGGTATTGGAGAAGACTCTTGAGAGTCCCTTGGACTCCAGGGAGATCCAACCGTTCCATCCTAAAGGAAATCAGTCCTGAACATTCACTGGAAGGACTGATGCTGAAGCTAATACTTTGGCCACCTAATGCAAAGAACTGACAAGTTTGAAAAGACCCTCATGCTGGGAAAGATTGAAAGCCGCAGGAGAAGGGGACAACAGAGTATGAAATGGTTTGATGCCATCATTGACTCAATGGACATGAGTTGGAGTAAATTCTAGGAGTTGGTGATGGACAGGGAGGCCTGGTGTGCTGCAGTCCATGGGGTCGCAGAGTCAGATAGGGCTGAGTGAATGAACTGTAACAATTAAGTGAAATGTTAAGTGTATCAGTTACATTGGATAGCATATATATCCAGGTTTCTTCCTCAGCAATTTAATTTTTGTGGCATTTCACTCTACAAATGTTAGTCGTGTATGTGTGATTTATTCAAAACTCCCTTAATATTTGGTAAAATGTTACTTTTACTGTAATATTGTTGAACAAATGGAGTAAAACACATTTTCATTCATTTATTCATTGAATGAACATTTAATGAACACCTGTTCTGTCCTGTACTCGAAGCTGGGGACACACAGGTGAATATAACAAGGGACCTGATTTGAAGTAACTCACCATTTAATGGCATAGTTTTCATAAACACTTGTAATAAAGTGGGAGAAATGCTTTGATAGACCACTTACAGGATCATTTGGAGGCAGTAATGAGGGGCAGTTCATGCAGCTAGGAAGAAGGTGGGATTGTCAGAAGAGGTAATGACTGAGTCTTCTTAAAAGATCAATATAAAAGTTGGGGAAGAGAGATCTAGAGAGAGCAAAAGAGCATTGCTTGTAAATGAGATGGCATAAACAAATTCAGAGAGAAAAAAATGTGATTTTATCAAGGACTTTTCAGTAATTGGGTGCTACTGAGGCATAATGTACAAGACAGGGAGGGGAGGAAGCCACTGAGAGCAGGATCAGGCTTTTCAAGTCCATGTTAAAAATTTTGTAGTTTACCTTACAAGGCAGCACTGAATGTTTATCAAATAGAGGAAAACCCAGTCACAGTACCATCACTGGTGGAATACTCTGGCTGTAGAGTAGAGAATGGAAGAAGATAAAACTCAAGGCAGAGAGACCATTTAAGAGGCTATTACCATATGTAAAATTAGATAGCCAGTGGAAATTTCCTTATGACTCAAGAAGCTCAAAGCTGGGGCTCTGTGACAACCTAGAGGGGTGGGATGGGGGAGGGAGGCTTAAGAGGGAGGGGACATGTATACCTTTGGCTGGATCATTTGATATATGGCAGAAACCAACACAATATTGTAACACAGTTATCCTCCAATTACAAATAAACAACTTTTTTTTAAAGGGACTGTTACATTCTTAATGGCAAAAGATGGCAAAAGACAAAAGTTATAGAGCTATTTGATGGTGAAATGTCAGCTTCCCGACCAGCCAGAGGGCAAAGGTACAATCTCCAGAAGCTGAAGATGCCTACTTACTTTCTCTATAACCTTCTACATGTTATATTCTACTTTTCAGAACAATATTGCAATCACTGCTTTAAATGAATAAATTCTCAAGATATCATCCTCTTCCATCCATCCATTATACTGTAAAAAATGAAACAATTAAGTCCTTTATTATACAAGCATCATGAACAGAGATCAGATGTAATTCATCCCACAAGCTGTCAGCTAATTAAAGTATTTATACCACAGATTCCTCAGCCTTTCACACAACTCTGGAGGAGTACTGGGGTTTTATTCCAGGAGAAAAACATATCACTCTCTATTCTCCCCTTATTTAATTTATGCCACAGCGCCAATGATTTCAAGTTTCATATTTAACCTAGAAGTTAAATGTGCACCTTTAGAAAACTGCCTGCAGGTAAGAAGGAAATTAAATGTTAAAGAAATCTTTAAAGCAGGATGAACCGATTTCTCCTCTCCCCCTCCATCCTGATTTCTGTCTTATCATTCTTGCAGTTACTCCTTTTCTCTCTGATACTAACCTAGTGGGAACCAAGATACTGAGGGGTGATGTGTATTTTTTTCTAGTTTTACAGCATGGCAGAAGAAGTTTTAAGTGATACAAATACAAATCCTTGATACAAATACAAATCCTTAATATGTAGAACTAATCTGCCAGATTCTTGGCATACTAAGAAACTCACTAGGTCCTGTAATCCATCTTGATCTGAATAATAGCACATTCTCACCTAGAACTATTAGTAGTAGAAAATCAGAACTCACCTTGGAGAGATCATCATGGGATAACTCATTCTGCTGCCAGGCACTGAACATTTAAACCTCATTCAGGCAAATTTAGCATATTTTATATTTAACAAACATCTACTACATATGTATTGGACACCTTCTGTATGCGGAATGTTATTATGTAATTCGAGTATACAAATTCTTTCAGTGTATTTTCCAGCCTTGTGCTCCACTCATGGGTCTTAAGGATTAGGGATCTTTAGCCAATTCATAAAATCTTCACCTATTCTCTTTATCACCATTATCACAAAACTTCTGCTTCTGAATGCTCTTGGTCTTATTTCTGATTTGTTTTACAGAAGAAAATCCTTGAGCTAACTTGTTGGATTTTGTTACTTTTTTTCTGAATTGTATATAAGTTATTTCTTGACCTTAATATTTTTATTGTTACTATATATACTCTTTGGGTTCATTTGAATATTTTTTATTATATGATCCCTAAAACCTAAATATAAATTTTCATTTGATTGACCACAGAAAAAATAACCCCAGAGTACACAGATACACTGCAGATCACTGCAGATGGTGACTGCAGCCATGAAATTAAAAGACGCTTACTCCTTGGAAGGAAAGTTATGAGCAACCTAGATAGCATATTCAAAAGCAGAGACATTACTTTACCAACAAAGGTTTGTCTAGTCAAGGCTATGGTCTTTCCTGTGGTCATGTATGGATGTGAGAGCTGGACTGTGAAGAAGGCTGAGCGCTGAAGAATTGATGCTTTTGAACTGTGGTGTTGGAGAAGACTCTTGAGAGTCCCTTGGACTGCAAGAAGATCCAACCAGTCCATTCTGAAGGAGATCAATCCTGGAATTTCTTTGGAGGGAATGATGCTAAAGCTGAAACTCCAGTATTTTGGCCACCTCATGCGAAGAGTTGACTCATTGGAGAAGACTCTGATGCTGGGAGGGATTGAGGGCAGGAGGAGAAGGGGACGACAGAGGATGAGATGGCTGGATGGCATCACTGACTCGATGGATGCGAGTCTGAGTGACCTTCGGGAGCTGGTGATGGACAGGGAGGCCTGGCGTGCTGCGGTTCATGGGGTCGCAAAGAGTCGGACACGACTGAGCGACTGATCTGATCTGATCTGACACAGATACAAGATTAATTTCTAAAAGTCTCTGGATAGTATATTTAATATTGGGCAATGCTTGCTCAACAAGTTCTATGGGTTTCACTAATATCTCCAAGAAAATTTAGTATGGGGAAGAATCTGCTTCAGTTTTCTTCCTAGAACTTTAGCTCAACATGGTGGTACACCCAGAGTGGACAGGAATTTGACACTCATTCATTGATTGGTTGACCTCTGCTTTATATATCCATATGCAAAGGTCAAGCAGATAATCTCACTGTTGTTATCTTTAAAAATTTCACAAGATATTTCAACAGCAATAACCCGTGGTGAGGTATTTTCCTCTTTTTCCAAAGCACTCTAAGACCTAATTATCCTTCCTTACATACATCTATTCTTACTTCAGCTGTCCCCATCTGAGTCCCCAGGATCAGTCTTCTACCTCCTGCTGAGGATATCCATTAGATAAACCCAAATAGATGCTAATGGGGACACAGAAGGATCAGGGTGATGTAATTCAAATAGGCAGCCCTTGGGAACAGAAAACATTTTGGAGAAGAGTGGAAATTGGATCAGGAAGGTCAAATGGAAGATACTTAACGTACTTATCATCTGGTTATTGAGTACACACAGAAATATACACATAAACACACATATTCAAAAACATCAGGGAAAAATGGAAGCAAAGTCCAAGAATTTCAAATTTGACACAATAAGATCATTTGGTTAGCAGTTAATTTAGCCATATTCAAAGACACTTGTTAAGCACTGCAAGTAGTACAGATATGTATAAAGGAAGGGAGCTGTTTGGAAGATGCTTGCCATCATGTCATGAAATCAGAAAGCATTTATTCTTGGAAAGAAAAATGCTAACAATAGGTAAAACTTGGACACTAAGATCCAGGCTCAAATGAAAATTGGAGCTCCTGTTATCAGTATTCATATTTATTAGCACTAAAAATATGCCTATGCAAATAGATGAAGCAAATGAGGAGATAAGCATTCTCCTTTGGGCAAACTGTGAAGAATAGCAGACTTGGCAATGTTCCTGAACACTGTATAGTGACCACTTGGAACGCTTGTGGTTCCTATGGAGAAAATTCTACTCATCCTTAATCTCTCTTTATTATATCTCATTTAGTTCTTTATACATCAGAAAAATAAAAAGATAGTTCCTGGGTTATCAACATTTCTCCAAATCTTGGTGTTAATTGTTTCACGACACCACAGGAAATAAAATTCAAGGGTAAAATGAATCTATGTACTTTGGAAGTTACCCTTGAAATGAAAAAAAAAAAAAAAACATCCCTGCAGTTCTTTGGTTTTAGCCTCTCTGTATTCTAGTGAGTACTAAGGAAAACATAAAGTAACAACCTCTTCACCAAAAAAAGCACATTAATCACATCACTATATAAAACATTTGGCTTCCCTCCTAGCTCAGTTGGTAAAAATCTACCTGCAATGCAGGAGACCTAGGGTCAATTCCTGAGTTGGGAAGATTCCCTGGAGAAGGAAAGGGCAACCCACTAATATTCTTGCCTGGAGAATCCCATGGACAGAGGAGCCTGGCAGGCTACCATCCATGGGGTTGCAAGAATCAAATATGACTTAGTGACTAAGTGAAAGTGAAAGTGAAGTCGCTCAGTCATGTCCAACTCTTAGCGACCCCATGGACTGCAGCCTACCAGGTTCCTCTGCCCATGGGATTTTCCAGGCAAGAGTACTGGAGTGGGGTGCCATTGCCTTCTCCAGAAACTTGTTATAGATACTGTTAAGTCACTTCAGTCATGTCCAACTGTGTGCGATCCCATAGATGGCAGCCTACCAGACTCCCCCGTCCCTGGGATTCTCCAGGCAAGAACACTGGAGTGGGTTGCCATTTCCTTCTCCAATGCAGGAAAGTGAAAAGTGAGAGTGAAGTCACTCAGTCGTGTCCGACTCTTAGCGACCTCATTAACTACAGCCTACCAGGCTCCTCCATCCATGGTATTTTCCAGGCAAGAACACTGGAGTGGGGTGCCATCGCCTTCTCCATAGTGACTAAACCACCACCATATAAAACATATGACTTTTATATGGTTGCAAACAATGCCTTTACATTCAGTTTATTACTCCCCAAGTATCTCATTTAATAGAGATTTAACTAAATTAAAATCCTCCATCCATGATCAATGGGTAACCTGCTGGAACGAGTTTTTTTTTAATGTCTTTATATGTAAGTCAATCCTAAAGGAAATCAGTCCTAAATATTCATTGGAAGGACTGATACTGAAGCTGAAACTCCAAAACTTTGGCCACCTGATGCAAAGAACTGACTCATCTGAATGCTGGGAAAGATTGAAGGTGGGCGACAGAGGATGAGATGGCTGGATGCCATCACCAACTCCAGGAGTTGGTGATGGACAGGGAGGCCTGGAGTGCTCCAGTCCATGGGGTTGCAAAGAGTCAGATACGACTGAGTGACTGAACTGAACTGAACTGACTGATATGTAAATCACATATCACCTAGGTGACTTCACAAGGACTGAGTTCTCTGCTGAAGCTGGTGGGGAAAGTACATAAATGGATCCCATAGGCAATCATGGTGTTGAAAGATGGGATAGAGAAGTGCTGGGGTAGCACTTAGTACTCTTTTTAGCTAGTTATTCAAATAAGATGGGGAAATAAAGGTGATAGAGTAAAGAGGTTGTTGAGCTCATGTCTCCACACAATGACATCACAAATACATCTATTTGGATGGTGGAGAAATTCTCACTGAAGACAGACTGGAGACTGGTAGAAAGACTCTTATACAACCAAGGTTGTAAAGAGTGGTCTAGGGCAAAGGCTGCTGTTTCCAAAGAAGAAAATGTACAATCAAGGGGGATGGAGCTGGATAGGACCTGAACAGGGTGAGGGTGGCCATTCCTAGCACTGGCAGATCAGAACTGATTTGGAGTTCTGACTAGCCTGCCAGAACTACTTCAGTATATGCCCAGATCCATGCCAAGTACCCAGTATGGCCCATCTTGCTTCAGTGCTGCTCCTTTCTGGGACAAAGATACCACTGCTGGGATGAGGAGAGCACACACTCAGAGGGAACAGAACCAGCCCAGAATGACCCTCAGGGCTTCTTCTCTAGCATCTTGGGATCTTACTGCATTCCCATAGGGAGGTGACAGCCACTGAGCCTAGGAGAAGCCCTAGCTCACAACTGGTTCTTGCCTCTATCCCCTCTATCTCCAGTCCCACCTGCCACTAAGGTTATAGCTATTACCAAACCCTAGGGAAAGATATGATCCATGCTTACTTTTGGATGTAGCTCTCGCATGAAAGCCACTAGGCACATATAGAATGTTTAGGGATGCTCCCACACAAGAACATTCTTTCAAGATTGGAATAAGTAACTGTTTCACCTAATTGTACAGAGATAGAGAAAGTTAAGCAAAATGAAAAGACAGAGAACTTTGCTTAAAATGTTAAGAAAAAAACCATGAAAAAAATACCTAAACAGAAATAATTTACTAGATAAAGATTTCAAAGCATTAGTAACAAGACAGATAACTGAAGTACAGAAAAAATAGAACAGAATTAAAAATTTAATAAGAACCTAGAAAATAAAAGATAACTAGTCAGAGCTGAAAAATATTATGGAAATTAAAAACATGAGACAAGAAAATAACAGCATATTAGAATACAGAAGAATACATAAGCAATCTAGAAGACAATATAACGGAAACCACCCAATCAGAAGTTCAAAAAGATACTCAAATTAAAAAAGAGAACAGTTTAAGGAAATGCTGAGACAAAATCAAACATATTGACATTCACAATATAGGGGCCCAGAAAGAGAAGAGAGAGAGAAAGATGGTAAAATGTATTAATGAAATCATGGCTGTAAAGAAGAAAACAGATATCCAGATCTAGAAAGTAAAGAATTTCAAACAAGATGAACCCAAGAGACCCACACCAATTAAAATGGTGAAAGTTAGATAATTTGAAAGACAGCAAGAGAAAGCAAAGAGTCAAATGTAAGGGAACCCCCATAAGGCTATCAGCTGATTTTTTAAGCAGAAGATTTGCAGGCCAGAGGCAGAGAAGCAGGCAGGCGACAGCCAGAGCCAAAAGGCAAGGGGCAATCTTGGCCCCAGAGACGGTATCCTCCAACAAACTGTGAGCAGGCTCCCAGTTACTAACCAGATCTTCCCGGGATCATGGATGGTTGACATCTGCCAGGATGATTGCAGCCTGAGATCAGCCCCCAGAGGAGACACACGGCACACCTGAGACATCGCTCACACTGCACACCCAGGAAATCGAGGGGCTGGGACTGGCGAGGTGATAAAATGCACCGCCTAGGCGGGAGAGTGCGTTCACCAAGCACCTGGTCGCCTGAGCTGCTCTGACCTGGGAAGGGCACAAAACGCAGGCTCAACCGACTCTCTGCCTTTGTGGAGTACCCAAGAACCTGAACCTGAGTGGCTTAGACTGGGAAGTGCATGCAACCCAGGGCCTGCTTTAGACAGTTCCTCTGCAGAGCAATCTGGAGCCTGAGGCGTGTAGACCAGGAAAGCACACACACTGTGAGCGTGGGCAAACCCAGTGTGGCCCAGACACCTCAAGCACTCCCCACAAATACCAGTGATATTTGTTTGCAGTGTTCCTCCCTCCCCACAGCACTACTGAACAAATTAGCCTAAATAAGTGACCACTTTCGCCTCCTTGGGCAGAAATTAGACACTGAAGAGAGTTGCAAGCAGAGAAAGCCAAAATAAACAAAGAGGGAACTGCTATGGAAGTGACAGGTGCAACAAATTAAAACCCTGTAGTTAGTACTGACTACATTGGAAGGGGCCTATAGACCTTGAGAAGAAGTATAAGCTGGAACAAGGAACTATCTGAAACTGAACTGACCCCACACTGCCCTCAACAGCTCCAAAGAAATTCCTAGATATATTTTGCTATGATCATTTTTAAATTAAAAAAAATTAACTTCTTTATTATTCCTTTAATTTTCATTTCTATAACCTACTGCTGCTGCTGCTAAGTCACTTCCATCATGTGTGGCTCTGTGCGACCCCATAGACAGCAGCCCACCAGGCTCCCCAGTCCCTGGGATTCTCCAGGCAAGAACACTGGAGTGGGTTGCCATTTCTTTCTCCAATCTATAACCTACTATTACCTTGCCAAAAAAGACCCTATTTTTAAAGCAAATTTCATATATATATATATAACAATTTTTTTGTGATTTTGTTTTGTTTCTTTAATATTGTATTTTTTGAGACTCTAACCTCTACTCTAGATTTTTAATCTTTGCTTTCTGGTTTTTGTTATCAGTTTTTACCTTTAAGAATTCAATCTTCAGTACCCATTTTTACTTAGGAGTGTGATTACTGGCTTGATTGCTCTCCCCTTTTTGACTCTCCCTTTTCTCCCCCAAGTCACCTCTATCTCCTCCCTCCCCCTTCTCTTTTCTGCCCACCTCTGTGAATCTCTTTGAGTGTTCCAGGGTGTGGAGAACACGTAGGGAACTGATTACTGGCTAGATCTGTCTCTCTCCTTTTGACTCCCCCTCTTCTCCTCCTGATCACTTCTATCTCCCTCCTCCTTCTTCTCTTCTCCATGTAACTCTGTGAACCTCTCTGGGTGTCTCTCACTGTGGAGAATCTTTTCACCATTAACCTAGATGTTTTATCATTGGTGCTATATGGATGGAAAAGTCTTGAGGCTACTTTAAGAATAAGACTGAAAGCCAGAGGCAGGAGGCTTAAGTCCAAAACTTAAGAACACCAGAAAACTCCTGACTCCAGGGAATATTAATCGACAAGAGCTCATCCAAAAGCCTCCATACCTACACTGAAACCGAGCTCCATCCAAGAGCCAAAAAGTTTCAGAGCAAGACATACCAAGCTGATTCTCCAACAATGCAGGAACATAATCCTGAGCATTAAAATACATGCAGCCAAAAGTCACACCAAACTCATAGACACCTCAAAACATATTACTGGACACTTCATTGCACTCCAGAGAGAGGAGATTCAGCTCCACCCACCAGAACACTGACACAAGCTTTCCTAACCAGGAAACCTTGACAAGCCACTTATCCAACTCCACCCACAGAGAGGAACCTCCACAGTAAAGAGGAACCACAAAATTCCAGCATACAGAAAGGCCTCCCAAACACAGCAATCTAAACAAGATGAAAAGGCAGAGAAATATGCAGCAGGTAAAGAAACATGATAAATGCCCACCAAACTAAACAAAAGAGGAGGAGATAGGGAGTCTACCTGAAAAAGGATTCAGAGTAATTATAGTAAAGACGATCCAAAATCTTGAAAACAAAATGGAATTACAGATACATAGTCTGGAGACAAGGATTGAGAAGGTGCAAGAAATGTTTAACAAGGACCTAGAAGAAATAAGAAAGTGAATCAATAATGAATAATGCAATAACTGAGATAAAAAACACTCTGGAGGGAACCAACAGTAGAATAACTGAGGCAGAAGACAGGGTAAGTGAGGTGGAAGATAGAATGGTGGAAATAAATGAAGCAGAGAGGAAAAAAAGAATTAAAAGAAATGAGGACAACCTCAGAGACCTCTGAGACAATGTCAAACACCCCAACATTTGAATCATAGGAGTCCCAGAAGAAGAAGACTAAAAGAAAGGCTGTGAGAAAATACTTGAGGAAATAATAGTAGAAAACTTCCCTAAAATGGGGAAGGAAATAGCCACCCAAGTCCAAGAAACCCAGAGAGTCCCAAACAGGATAAACCCAAGGTGAAACACCCCAAGACACATATTAATCAAATTAACAAAGATCAAACACAAAGAGCAAGTATTAAAAGCAGCAAGGGAAAAGCAACAAATAACACACAAGGGGATTCCCATAAGGATAACAGCTGATCTTTCAATAGAAACTCTTCAGGCCAGAGGGGAATGGCAAGACATAATTTAAGCGACGAAAGAAAAAAACCTACAGCCCAGATCACTGTACCCAGCAAGGATCTCATTCAAATATTAAGGAGAAATCAAAAGCTTTACAAACAAGCAAAAGCTGAGGGCACCACCAAACCACCTCTTCAACAAATGCTAAAGGTTCTTCTCTAGACAGGAAACACAGAAGAAGTTTATGAACTCTAACCCCAAACAACAAAGTAAATGGCAATGGGATCATACTTATCAATAATTACCTTAAATGTAAATAGGTTGAATGCCCCAACCAAAAGACAGAGACTGGTTGAATGGATACAAAAACAAGACCCCTATATATGCTGTCTACAAGAGACCCACCTCAAACCAAGGGACACATACAGACTGAAAGTGAAAGGCTGTAAAAAGATATTTCACACAAATGGAGACCAAAAGAAAGCAGGAGTAGCAATACTCATATCAGATAAAATAGACTTTAAAACAAAGGCTATGAAAAGAGACAAAGAAGGACACTACATAATGATCAAAGGATCAATCCAATAAGAAGATATAACAATTATAAATACATATGCACCCAACACAGGAGCACCTCAATGTAAGGCAAATGCTAACAAGTATGAAAGGGGAAATTAACAGTAACACAAAAATAGTGGGAGACTTTAATACCCCACTCACACCTATGGATAGATCAACTAAACAGAAAATTAGCAAGGAAACACAAACTTTAAATGATACAATGGACCAGTTAGACCTAATTGATATCTATAGGACATTTCACCCCAAAACGATGAATTTCACCTTTTTCTCAAGTGTACACGGAACCTTCTCCAGGATAGATCACATCCTAGGCCATAAATATAGCCTTGGTAAATTCAAAAAAATTGAAATCATTCCAAGCATATTTTTTGATCACAATGCAGTAAGATTGTGTGTGTGTGGGGGGAGACTATTAAAAATACAAACATATGGAGGCTAAACAACACACTTCTGAATAACCAACAAATCACAGAAGAAATCAAAAAAGAAATCTAAATGCATAGAAATGAATGAAAATGGAAGTACAACAACCCAAGTCCTATGGGATTCAGTAAAAGCAGTGCTAAGGGGAAGGTTCATAGCAATACAAGCTTACCTCAAGAAACAAGAGAAAAATCAAATAAATACCCTAACTCTACACCTAAAGCAGCTAGAAAAAGAAGAAATGAAGAGTCCCAGGGTTAGTAGAAGGAAATAAATCACAAAAATTAGGGCAGAAATAAATGCAAAGTAAACAAAGAAGACTATAGCAAAAATCAACAAAGCTAAAAGCTGGTTCTTTGAGAAGATAAATAAAATAGACAAACCACTAGCTAGACTCATCAAGGAAAAAAGGGAGAATAATCAAATCAACAAAATTAGAAATGAAAATGGGGAGATAACAACAGACAATACAGAAATACAAAGGATCATAAAAGACTACTATCAGTAACTATATGCCAATAAAATGGACAACTTGGAAGAAATGGACAAATTCTTAGAAAAGTATAACTTTCCAAAATTGAACCAGGAAGAAATAGAACATCTTAACAGACCCATCACAAGCACAGAAATTGAAACTGTAATCAGAAATCTTCCCACAAACAAAAGCCCAGGATCAGATGGCTTCACAGCTGAATTCTATCGAAATTTTAGAGAAGAGCTAACACCTATCCTACTCAAAATCTTCCAGAAAATTGCAGAGGAAGGTAAACTTCCAAACTCATTTTATGAGGCCACCATCACCCTAATACCAAAATCAGACAAAGATGCCACAGAAAAAGAAAACTACAGGCCAATATCACTGATGAACATAGATGCAAAAATCCTTAACAAAATTCTAGCAAACAGAATCCAACAACAGATTAAAAAGATCATAGACCATGACAAAGTGGGCTTTATCCCAGGGAAGCAAGGATTCTTCAACATTCACAAATCAATGTGATACACCACATTAACAAATTGAAAGATAAAAACCATATGATTATCTCAATAGATGCAGAGAAAGCCTTTGACAAAATTCAGCATCCATTTGTGATAAAAACAAGAAGGAACATACCTCAACATAATAAAAGCCATATATGATAAACCCACAGTAAACATTATCCTCAATGGTGAAAAATTGAAAACATTTCCCCTAAAGTCAGGAACAAGACAAGGATGCCCACTCTTACCACTACTATTCAAAATAGTTTTGGAAGTTTTAGCCACAGCAATCAGAGAAGAAAAAGAAAAAGGAATCCAGATTGGAAAAAGAAGTAAAACTCCCACTGTTTGCAGATGACATGATCCTCTACATAGAAAACCCCAAAGACACCACCAGAAAATTACTAGAGCTAATCAATGAATATAGTAAAGTTGCAGGATGTAAAATTAACACACAGAAATCCCTTGCATTCCTATACACTAATAATGAGAAAAGAGAAAGAGAAATTAAGGAAACAATTACATTCACCATTTCAACAAAAAGAATAAAATACTTAGGAATAAATCTACCTAAAGAAACAAAAGACCTATATATAGAAAACTATAAAACACTGATGAAAGAAATCAAAGATGACACAAATAGATGGAGAACTATATATACCATGTTCCTGGATTGGAAGAATAAATATAGTGAAAATGAGTATACTACACAAAGCAATCTATAGATTCAATGCAATCCCTATCAAGCTACCAACAGTAATTTTCACAGAACTAGAACAAATAATTTCACAATTTATATGGAAATACAAAAAACCTCAAATAGCCAAATCAATCTTGAGAAAGAAGAATGGAACTGGAGGAATCAATCTGCCTCACTTCAGACTATACTACAAAGCTACAGTCATCGAGACAGTATTGTACTGGCACAAAGAGGGAAATATAGATTAACGGAACAAAATAGAAAGTCCAGAGATAAATCCACGCACCTATGGACACCTTATCTTTGACAAAGGAGGCAAGAATATACAGTAGAGAAAAGACAATCTCTTTAAGAAGTGGTGCTGGGAAAACTGGCCAACCACTTGTAAACGAATGAAACTAGAACATTTTCTAGCACAATACACAAAAATAAACTCAAAATGCATTAAAGACCTAAATGTAAGATCAGAAACTATAAAACATAGGCAAAACACTCTGACATAAATCACAGCAGGATCCTCTATGACTCACCTCCCAGAGTAATGGAAATAAAAGCAAAAAGAAACAAATGGAACCTAGTTAAACTTAAAAGCTTTTGCACAATGAAGGAAACTATAAAGTGAAAGTGAAGTTGCTCAGTCGTGTCCAACTCTTAGCGACCCCATGGATTGCAGCCTACCAGGCTCCTCCATCCATGGGATTTTCCAGGCAAGAGTACTGGAGTGGGGTGCCATCGCCTTAAGCAAGGTGAAAAGACAGCCTTCAGAACGGGAGAAAATAATAGCAAATGAAGCAACTAATAAACAACTAATCTCAAAAATATACAAGCAACTCCTGCAGCTCAATTTCAGAAAAATAAAAGACCCAATCAAAAAGTGGGCCAAAGAACTAAACAGACATTTCTCCAAAGAAGACATACAGATGGCTAACAAACATATGAAAAGATCCTCAACATCACTCATTATCAGAGAAATGCAAATCAAAACCACAATGAGGTACCATCTCACATCAGTCAGAATCAGATCAGATCAGATCAGATCAGTCGCTCAGTCGTGTCCGACTCTTTGTGACCCCATGAACTGCAGCACGCCAGGCCTCCCTATCCATCACCAGCTCTCGGAGGTCACTCAGACTCACATTCATCGAGTCAGTGATGCCATCCAGCCATCTCATCCTCTGTCGTCCCCTTCTCCTCCTGCCCTCAATCCCTCCCAGCATCAGAGTCTTCTCCAATGAGTCAACTCTTCGCATGAGATGGCCAAAATACTGGACTTTCAGCTTTAGCATCATTCCTTCCAAAGAAATCCCAGGGCTGATCTCCTTCAGAATGGACTGGTTGGATCTTCTTGCAGTCCAAGGGACTCTCAAGAGTCTTCTCCAACACCACAGTTCAAAAGCATCAATTCTTCGGCACTCAGCCTTCTTCACAGTCCAGCTCTCACATCCATACATGACCACAGGAAAGACCATAGCCTTGACTAGGCGAACCTTTGTTGGCAAAGTGATGTCTCTGCTTTTGAATATGCTATCTAGGTTGGTCATAACTTTCCTTTCAAGGAGTAAGCGTCTTTTAATTTCATGGCTGCAGTCACCATCTGCAGTGATTTTGGAGCCCAGAAAAACAAAGTCTGACACTGTTTCCACTGTTTCCCCATCTATTTCCCATGTAGTGATGGGACCAGATGCCATGATCTTCGTTTTCTGAATGTTGAGCTTTAAGCCAACCTTTTCACTCTCCACTTTCACTTTCATCAAGAGGCTTTTGAGTTCCTCTTCACTTTCTGCCATAAGGGTGGTGTCATCTGCATATCTGAGGTTATTGATATTTCTCCCTGCAATCTTGATTCCAGATTGTGTTTCCTCCAGTCCAGCATTTCTTATGATGTACTCTGCATATAAGTTAAATAAACATGGTGACAATATACAGCCTTGATGTACTCCTTTTCCTATTTGGAACCAGTCTGTTGTTCCATGACCAGTTCTAACTGTTGCTTCCTGACCTGCATACAGATTTCTCAAGAGGCAGATCAGGTGGTCTGGTATTCCCATCTCTCTCAGAATTTTCCACAGTTTATTGTGATCTACACAGTCAAAGGCTTTGGCATAGTCAATAAAGCAGAAATAGATATTTTTCTGGAACTCTCTTGCTTTTTCCATGATCCAGCAGATGTTGGCAATTTGATCTCTGGTTCCTCTGCCTTTTCTAAATCCAGCTTGAACAGCAGGAAGCTCACAGTTCACATATTGCTGAAGCCTGGCTTGGAGAATTTTGAGCATTACTTTACTAGCGTGTGAGATGAGTGCAATTGTGTGGTAGTTTGAGCACTCCTTGGCATTGCCCTTCTTTGGGATTGGGATGAAAACTGACCTTTTCCAATCTTGTGGCCACTGCTGAGTTTTCCAGATTTGCTGGCATATTGAGTGCAGCACTTTCACAGCATCACCTTTCAGGATTTGGAATAGCTCCACTGGAATTCCATCACCTCCACTAGCTTTGTTCCTAGTGATGTTTTCTAAGGCCCACTTGACTTCACATTCCAAGATGTCTGGCTCTAGGTCAGTGATCACACCATCATGACTATCTGGGTCGTGAAGCTCTTTTTTGTACAGTTCTTCTGTGTATTCTTGTCACCTCTTCTTAATATCTTCTGCTTCTGTTAGGTCCATACCATTTCTGTCCTTTATCGAGCCCATTTTTGCATGAAATGTTCCTTTGGTATCTCTGATTTTCTTGAATAGATCTTTAGTCTTTCCCATTCTGTTATTTTCCTCTATTTCTTTGCATTGATCGCTGAAGAAGGCTTTCTTATCTCTTCTTGCTATTCTTTGGAACTCTGCCTTTAGATGTTTATATCTTTCCTTTTCTCCTTTGCTTTTCACTTCTCTTCTTTTCACAGCTATTTGTAAGGCCTCCCCAGACAGCCATTTTGCTTTTTTCATTTCTTTTCCATGGGGATGGTCTTGATCCCTGTCTCCTGTACAATGTCACGAACCTCATTCCATAGTTCATCAGGCACTCTATCTATCAGATCTAGGCTGCTATAAAAAAGTATACAAACAATAAATGCTGAAGAGTGTGTGGAGAAAAGGGAACCCTCTAACATTGTTGGTGGGAATGCAAACTAGTACTCCCACTATGCAGAACAGTGTGGAGATTCCTTACAAATCTGTTAATAGAACTGCCATATGACCCAGCAATCCCACTGCTGGCAGTACACACTGAGGAAACCAGAATTTAAACAGACATGCATGCCACAATGTTCATTGCAGTACTGTTTACAATAGCCAGGACATGGAAGCAACTTAGATGTCCATCCTCAGATGAATGGATAAGAAAGCGGTGATACATATACGCATGGAATATTACTCAGCTGTTAAAAAGAATCCATTTTAATCAGTTCTAATGAGGTGGATGAAACTGGAGCCTATTATACAGAGTGAAGTAAGTCAGAAAGAAAATCACAACACAGTATATTAATGCATATATATGAAATTTAGAAAGATGGTAATGATGACCCTGTATGCGAGAAAGCAAAAGAGACAGATACAAAGAACAGACTTTTGGACTCTGTGGGAGAAGGCTAGGGTGGGATGATTTGAAAGAATAGCACTGAAACATGTATTTTATCATATGTGAAATAGATTGCCAGTCTAGGTTCGATGCATGAGACAGGTGCACTGGGATGACCCTGAGGGATGGGATAGGGAGGGAGGTGGGAGGGGGGTTCAGGATGGGGAACACATGAACACCTGTGCCTGATTCATGTCAATGTATGGCAAAAACCACTACAACATTGTAAAGTAATTAGCCTCCAATTAAAATTAATTAATTAATTAAAAAATAATGTAAAGGAGGAAACTCCCACTAGTAAAGTCAAATATATAGTTAAGGTTATGGATCAAGCATTTAAATAAGCTAGGACAATGAATAAAAGATAAAAATTTTAAAAAACAACTGTAAATACAATAAGCAGTTAAGGGACAAATATCAAAATGTAAAATATGGCACAAAAATACAAAATATAGGTAAGGAGAGTAAAAAATGTAGATCATTTAGAATTTGCTTGAACTTAAGTGACTATCAGCTTAAAACAAGTCAATATAGTTCCATATTTATCGACTCCTTAGTAATAGATACACAAAAACTAGAGAGAAAGGAATACAAGTATACTGCTAAAGAAAATGATCAAACCAGAAAGAAAGAAACTAAAAGAAGAAAAAACGAAACCAACTAGAACAAGTAACAAAATGACAATAAGTACATATCTGTCAATAATCACTTTAAATGTCAATGGAAAGAATGTTCCAGTCAAAAGACATGGGGTGGCTGATCAGATTAAAAAAGAAAAAAAGACCCAACTATATGCTGCTTACAAGAGACTCACTTGAGCTAAAGACATACTCAGACTAAAAGTGACTTTTTCCATTTTCATGAGATATCTTTCTTAAAGTTGCTTAGTAGCTATCTCAATGCACTCCATACAAAAACAGCAGACAATGCATTTTCTTCAAGTGCACATGGAAGTTTTCCAGGACAGATCACATAGTAGGCCCCCAACCAAGTCAACATATTTAAGAGAACAGAATTTATATCAAACATTTTTTTCCCAATGACAGTACTATGACAGAAAAGAAATCATATCAAGAAGAAGAATGGGAAAAACAAACATGGAAACTAAACAACATGCTGCTAAAAAAAAAAAATAATAAAAGTAGATCAGTAAAGGAATCAAAAGGAAATCAGAAAATATCTCAAGACAAATAAAAATAAAAAGACAACTTTCCAAAATCAGGACTCAGCAAAAGGAATTCTAGGAGGGAAGTGTATAGTGATATGGGCCTCCCTCAAGAAATAAAAAAAAAAAAATCTCAAATAAATGATCTAATTTATCATATGAAGGAATAAGAAAAAGAAAAACAAGTCCAAGTCAGCAGAAGAAAGAAAATAAGGAAGAGCAGAGAAGAAAGAAATAAGAGATCTTAAAAACAATGGAAAAAATAAATGAAACCAAGAGCTGTGTTTTAAAAGATAAAGAGAGTTGACAAACCTTTAGCCAGGCTCACCAAGAAGACATGTTAAGACCTAAATAAAATAGGAAATGAAGAAAAATAACCACTGATATCATAGAGATATAAAAATGATAAGAGATACTATGAACAATTTTATGTCAACAAACTGGACAACCTAGAAGAAATGGGCAAGTTTCTAGAAACATACAGCCTACTGAGGTTAAATCAAGAAGAAACAAACAATTTGAGCAGACTAATCACTAGAAATGAAACTGAATTTGTAATATAAGAACTCCCAGCAAATAATAGTCCAGTACTAGGAAGCTTGACATGGGAATTCTACCACACAGATAAAGAAGAGCTAATACCTAACCTTCCCAAACTATGCCAAAAATCGAAGAGGGCAGAACACTACCAAATTCATCCTACAAAGCCATTATTACCCTGATATCAAAATCAGGCAGACACTACAAAGAGAAAATTATAGGTTAGGTGCAAAGAAACAACAAAATATTGGTAAACTGAATTCAACAATAGATAAAATGTTACACAACATAATAAAGCAGGATTTAGTCACAACATGTAAGCACAGTTCAATATCTGCAAATCAATGTGAGATACCATATTAACAAAAGGAAAGAATAAAAATCACATGATCATCTCAATAAAAGCCTTTATAAAATTCAACCTTCATTCATCTTAAAAACTCTCATCAGAATGGATTTAGAGGGAAAATATCTCAACATAATCAAGGCTATTTATGACAAGTGCTTCCTTGGTGGCTCAAATGTAAGGAATCTGTCTGCATTACAGGAGACCCAGGTTTGATCCCTGGGTTGGGAAGATACCCTGGAGAAGGGAATAGCAAACCACTCCAGTATTATTGCCTGGAGAATTCCATGGAGAGAGGAGCCTGGTGGGTTACAGTTCATGGGGTTGCAGAGTTGGACACGACTTAGTGACTAACACACACTCACACACATGCACAGCTAATATCATACTCAGTGGTGAAAGCTGAAAGCTTTTCCTTTAAGATCAGGAACAGGACAGGCACGTCCATTCTCACCACTTCTATTTATCATAATATTGACAATCCTAGCCATAGCAATCAGACACATACAAACACACACAAAGAAATAAAAGGCATCCAAATCCGATGGGAAGGGAAGAAGTAAAAGTCACTATTTGCAGATGGCATGACACTGTTTACAGAAAACCCTAAACGTGAAAGTGAAAGTGTTAGTCACTCAGTCAAGTCCAACTCTTTTCTATCTATGGACTGTAGCCAGCCAGGCTCCTCCATCCATGGGATTTCCTAGGCAAGAATACTGGAGTGGGTAGTCATTCCTTTCTCCAGAGGATATTCTCAATCCTGGAACTGAACCCAAGTCTCCTGCCCAGAGAACTTTTAAGGTCTCCAATAAAAAACTGTTAGAATAAATGAACTCCATAAAGTTGTGGGATACAATTATATACAGAAATCTGTTGCTTTTACTTACGTAATAATTATCTATAAGAAAATGAAAGCAAGAAAACAATCTTATTTAAAATTGCATCAAAAAGAATAGATATAGAAATAAACTCAACCAAGGAGGTGAAAGACTGAAAACTACATGACATTGATGAAGGAATTTGAAAATGATACAAAGTAGTGGAAAGACATTCCATGTTTATGGGTTGGAAGAATTAACATTGCCAAAATGTCCATACCAAGCAAAGCTCTCTGCAGTAAATCCCCTACATACAAGTTGTGAACTTTCAAAGATGCAAACTTGTGTTCATTTGCCCAATCATATAAGTTAGCTCACATGTCTGGTGTACACTGTCAGGTGCATGCATCCTCTACAGGTGATTATGTTTTTGTGTATTTCACTGTACAGTACTATATAGAGTACAGTGGTACAGTATCTTTATTTCAAACCTGGGATGTCTGGAAGCAAGTATAAAAGCAGTGGTGATGTAGTTGGCACTGCTATCAGCCCCTATTTGCCAGCTGTTGTACTATATTACTGTACTTTTCAAAGTACTGTAAGATTTTAAAATGTTTTATTTTTTGTGTGTTTTTTTATGTATTATTTATGTGAAAAGTATTATAAATATATTATAGTACAATACTATATAGCCAATTGTGTTAGTTGGGTACCAAGGCTAACTTTGTTGGGCTTATGAACAAACTGGACTTACAAATATGCTCTCAGAGTGGAATTTGTTCATATATAGAGGACTTAGTGTACATATTTAATGCAATCTCTACCAAAGTACCCATGACATTTTTCATAGAGCTAGAACAAATAATCTTAAGATTCAAATTTAAAAAAAGGCTCTGAATAGCAAAAATAAATCTTAATAAAAAAGAATAAAGCTGGAGGTTATCACACTCCCTGACTTCAGAATATAGTATGAATGTACAGTTATCAAAATAGGGTGGTACTGGCACAAAAACAGGCACATAGATCAATGAAGCAGAGTAAAGAGCCCCAAAATAAACCCACACAGTTACAGTTAATTAATCTATGACAAAGAAGGCAAGAATACACAGTGGAGAAAAGACATTCTCTTTACTAAGTGGTGTTGGGGAAACATGACAGCTACATGTAAAACAATGAGATTAGAACATCCACTCACATTATGTTTTCGATTGGCTAAAGAGTTCTCTACAGTTTTGCTGTAGCATCTTACAGAAAAATCCAAATTAATTTTTTTGCCAATCCAATACAAAAATCAACTCAAAATTATTTAAAGACCTAAATGTAAGACTGGGAACCATAAAAGTCCTAGAAGAAAACATAGGCATAACACTCTTTGACATCACTTCAGTTCAGTAGCTCAGTCGCGTCCAATTCTTTGCAACCCCATGGACTGCAGCACACCAGGCTTCCCTGTCCAACATCAGCTCCTGGAGGTTACTCAAAGTTGTGTCCATTGAGTCAGTGATGCCATCCAACCATCTCATCCTCTGTCATCCCGTTCTCCTCCTGCCTTCAATCTTTCCCAGCATTAGGGTCTTTTCCAGTGAGTCAGTTCTTTGCATCAGGTGGCCAAAGTATTGGAGTTTCAGCTGCAGCATCAGTCCTTCATGGAATATTCAGGACTGATTTCCTTTACGATTGACTGGTTGGATCTCCTTGCAGTCCAAGGGACTCTCAAGAGTCTTCTCCAACATCACAGTTCAAAAGCATCCATTCTATCTGGCATAAATTGTAGCAATTTTTTATTTTGGATCTGTCTCTTAAGGTGAACAAAAGCAAAAATAAAGAAATTGGCCCTAATTAAATTTAAAAGCTTTTGCACAGCAAAGGAAAACTGCTGACAAAATGAAAAGACAACCTACTGACTGGGAGAAAATATCTGCAACATCCCAAGCATTTTAAACAACTCATACAACTAAATATCAAAAGTAAAACAAAACAAACAAACAAAGTGAACAACCCAATCAAAAATGGGCAGAAGACTTGAACAGACATTTGTTTTTCCAAAGAAGACATACACTTGACCAATAGGCACATGAAAATTTGTTCAATATAACTATCAGAGAAATTCAACCACAGTGAGGTATTAACTCACACCTGTAAGAATATCTATCATCAAAAGACCACAAATAACATATGTTGATGGAGATATGGAAGAAAGGAAACCCTTTTACACCACTGGTGGGAATGTATAAATTGGTATAGCCACTGTGGAAAATAGTATGGAGTTAACTAAAAATAGAACTACCATATGATCCAGCATTTTTACTAGTTGGTACATATCTGAAGAAATGAAAACACTGGTTTGAAAAGATAAATTCACCACAGTGTTCACAGGAGCATTATTTACAGTAACCAAGACATGAAAGCAACCTAACTGTCCATCAGCAGAAGAATGGATAAATACAGTGGGTACTCAGGTAAAAAAGAATGAAATTTTGCCATTTGGAACAACATGGGTGGACCTGGTGGGCCTTATGCATAATGAAATAAGTCAGACAGAGAAAGATAAATACTGTATATTAACACTTATATGTGGAATGTAAAAAATAAAATAAACATTGGAAAAGGAACTGGCAACCCACTCCAGTGTTCTTGCCTGGAGAATCCCAAGGACGGAGGAGCCTGCTGGGCTGCCGTCTACAGGGTTGCACAGAGTCGGACACGACTGCAGTGACTTAGCAGCAGCAGCAGCAGCTGCAGAGCTATCTTGAGATGGGGGAATAAAAAAAATCTATTTTTACTATGTTTTTGTTGAATGTTTTCCTCTCAGGAGAAAAAAAAAATGAATAAATTTTATAACAGAGCCACATACTCACTTAAGTTTATGGACAAAGAAAAGTGTGCTGGGCTGAAATGGAATAAAGAGGGAACAGTTTCAGATACTGGACTTTTAAGCAACACAGGGCAGTGGCCACTGAGAGAGGAAACAAATAATTTAAGCCCTGAGGTTATTCCCACCTTACTTCCTAGAGTCTCCAGGTGGTACCTCAGAAAAAATATATAATATTCATATACATGGGAATGAAGAGCTCAACAACCTTCTTGGATGAAAAGATGGGGCTAGGATTCCCAGGAAGTAAAGCAGCTACGCTGTATTTAAAGAGAATAGAATAAGAAAGGGGAGATAGATACATGAAGAAAGCTCCATAAATCTCTAGTGTCATTAACTGAGCATTGATCAGTATGTGTAGCTGAAACTACCTGAAGCTAAGGAGAAAATCTATGTGAAGGAAGCTAAGGGAAAAAAAAATCTTTAGAGCTTGTACATGTCTAGGCATATTCCATGTTCTCATCAGCCAGAAAGAAAAAAAAAATCTCATAATTCTTGAGGCATTAGGCAGAATATTTAAGTTGTGCTTACACCAAAATAAAACTTAAAAGCATGCTTTGAAAGCAAAGAAACACAGTTGACCCTTTAAAAACACAGAGGTTAGGAAAACCAAAAATCTACATGTCAGCTGTCCATATATGTGGTTCCTCCATATTCACAGTTCTATATCTGCATATTCAACCAATCACAGATGTCTGTGTGAGTACTACAGTACTTACTAGTGGAAAAAAAAATAGCCACGTATAAGTCTATCCATGCAGTTCAAACTCATATTATTCAATAGTCAACAGTGTTTCCAAGTAACTTAACTATATCCCAGAACAAAGTTTAAGAATATTTATAGGAATACCAATATATATAGCACTCAAAAAGTAAAATTCATAGTATATGGCATCCAAAAAAAAAAAAATACCAGGTATACAAAGAAACAGGAAACTGAAATTAGTAATGAAGGAAAAAATCAATACAACAGACCCAGAAATGACATAGATGATGATATTGGTAGACAGGGAATTAAGACAATCAAGAAGGCAGAAAAAGACTGAGCATGTTAAGTAGGGACATAAGCTTCAAATCCAAATTCTAGAAATAAATAATACAGTGTATGAGCTTAGCAGATTGTATACTACTGAAGATTAGTAATCTTGAAGATATAGCAATAGAAGCTATTCAAGATGAACATGAGATGGGGGTGGGAGAAAGAAAAGAATAGTATATCCATGAGTGGTGGGATAACTTAGGCAGATGTATATAATTAGAATCTCAAGGGACAGGGAACTAAATAGAAGATACATGGCCTAAAATTTTCCAAATGTGATGAAAACTACAAACCCACAGAACCAAAATTAACAAACTACAGGCACAAAATATTGTTAAAAAAAAAAAACAACATGAAGGCACATCATAATAAAATTATTTAAAATCACTGATAAATAGAAAATCTTAAGACCAGATACTATAAAACTCCTTAAGGAAAACAGGCAGAACACTCTTTGACATAAATCACAGAAATATATTTTGGGGTCCATCTCTAAGAATGAAGGAAATAAAAACAAAAACTAAACAAATGGGACCTAATTAAACTTAAAAGCTTTTGCACAGCAAAGGAAACCATAAACCAAACAAAAAGACAGTCCACAGAATGGGGGAAAATATTTGCAAACAATGCAATTGACAAGGGCTTAAGCTCCAAAATACACAAACAGTTCATACACCTATCAAAAACTAGGCAGAAGATCTAACTAGACATTTCTTCAAAGAAGATATACAAGTGGCTAACAGGCACAGGAAAAAATGTTCAACATTGCTAATTATTAGAGAAATGCAAATCAAAACTACAATGATGCATCACGTCACTCTAGCCAGAATGGTCATCATCAAAAATTCTACATAATAAAAACTGGAGAGGGTGTGGAGAAAAAGAAACCCTCCTACACTGTTGATAGGAATGTAGATTGGTATGGCCACTATAGAGAACAGTGTAGAGGAGATAGGACAGGAAGGCCTGGTGTGCTGCAGTTCATGGGATTACAAAGAGTCTGACATGTCTTAGCAACTGAACAACACCAACGTATAATTAACTTGTATATCACAAACTTTAAAGCAATCAAACAGAAACCAAAATCAGAATTATAGCTTTGAAATGAACAAAAGCAGAAAGACCAAAAGAAGGCAGAAAAAGAGAAAAAAGGAAACAGATGGGAAAAGTAGAAAACAATTTGCAAGATGGTAGATTTAAACATGACTGTTAAAATAATCATGTTAAATAAATGCCCTAAACACCCCAAGTAAAAAGTGGGATTATTATATTGGATAAAAAAGCAAAACCCAATTATATGTTGTTATATGCTGCAAACGAGAAATTCACTTTGGATATAAAGCAAACTAGGTTAAAAATAAGAGATATTCTGTCCTAACTCTAACCAAAAGAAAGCTCAAGTGATTATATAAATATCAGGCAAAGTAGATTTTATAGAAAATGCTATTTACCAGGGGTAAAGAGGGCTTTTTCAAAATGACAAAAGGACCAATTAATCGAGAAGACTTAACAATCCTAGATGTACATGTACCTAATAACAGAGACGGAAAACAAGTAAAACAAAATCTGGTAGTATTATAAGGCAAAATATGCAAATTCATGATTAGAGCAAAATATTATATACTCTTCTCTCAATAATTTATAGAACAAGTAGGCAGAAAATCATTCAAGATATAGTTTTGAACAACACTCTCAACCAACTATAGCTAATTAAATTTTATAGAACATTCCACTTAAAACAGCTGAATAAATATGCTACAATTCTTTTCTAGTCTACTTGAAACATTTGTCTAGATAAACCATTTAAGCTGGGCCATAAAACAAGCTTCAATAAATTTAAAAGAATCCAAATCATAAAACTCTGTTCTCTGACTAAAAAGAAGTTAAATCAGAAGTTGATAACAAAGACATCTAGATAATCAATAACTATTTGGAAATAAAGCATTTATAATACCCCTTACTTCAAATAAGAAATCAAAAGGGCAATTAAAAAGTATTTTGAACTGAAAATAAACGGCAACATAATATATCAAAATATGTACAAGACAGCTAAAGTAGTACAGAAATTTATGGCACTAAATATTCATATAGAAAAGAAAATGTATCAAAACAATGACTTAAGTTTCCTCTTTAAAAAAAAAAATAGACGAAAAAAATTTAACTCCATGTAAGCAGAAGAATCATCATGTATGGATATGAGAGTTGGACTGTGAAGGCTGAGCGCCGAAGAATTGATGCTTTTGAACTGTGGTGTTGGAGAAGACTCTTGAGAGTCCCTTGGACTGCAAGGAGATCCAACCAGTCCATTCTGAAGGAGATCAGCCCTGGGATTTCTTTGGAAGGAATGATGCTAAAGCTGAAACTCCAGTACTTTGGCCACCTCATGCGAAGAGTTAACTCATTGGAGAAGACTCTGATGCTGGGGGGTTTGGAGGCAAGAGGAGAAGGGGACGACAGAGGATGAGATGGCTGAATGGCATCACTGACTCGATGGATGTGAGTCTCGGTGAACTCCGGGAGTTGGTGATGGACAGGGAGGCCTGGCATGCTGCGATTCATGGGGTTGCAAAGAGTTGGACATGACTGAGTGACTGATCTGATCTGATCTGAAGCAGAAGAAAGGACATAATAAAGAGTAGAAATCAATTAAATAAAAATGTAGGTAAAAATCAATGAAGCCAAAAGCTGGTTCTTTGAGAAATTCAATAAAATGATAAATCTCTAGGCAGAATGACTGTGGAACAAATAGCTACATGTATCAGTGTACATGTACATGTGCACATAAGAGAGAGAAAAAGAGATTAAAAATGACCTTTATCAGGAATGAGAGTGCAACATTTGTAAATATTCTACATATATTAGAGAGATAAGAGAATATTCAGTTCAGTTCAGTTGCTCAGTCATATCTGACTCTTTGTGACCCCATGGACTGCAGCACGCCAAGCTTCCGTGTTCATCACTAAATCCCGGAGCTTGCTCAAACGCATGTCCATAGAGTCAGTGATGCCATCCAATCATCTCATGAAGAGAGTATTATGAACCACTTAAAGAAAACAAATGCAATAACTTTAATGAGATGGACAACTTCATTGAAAGATACAAAATACGTGTTTATTCATGAATAAATAAATTATTTCTTATAGCCTTAACTGTATAAAAGCAATCAAATTTATAGCTAAGCATTTCCCACAAGGAAAACTCCAGACCCACATGGCTTTACTAGCAAATCCTACCAAATATTTCAGGAAGAAAGAGTACCAATAATTGTCGTTAGCTGTTGTTCAGTTGCTCAGTTGTGTCCAACTCTTTGTGACCCCATGGTCTGCAGCATGTCAGGCTTCCCTGTCCAACACCAGCTCCAAGAGCTTACTCAAACTCATGTCCATAGAGTTGGTGATGCCATCCAACCATCTCATCCTCTGTCTCCCGCTTCTCCTTCTACCCTCAATCTTTTCCAGCATCCGGGTCTTTTCCAATGAGTCAGCTGTTTGCATCAGGTGGCCAAAGAATTGGAGCTTCAGCATTAGTCCTTCCAATAAATATTCAGGGTTGATTTCCCTCAGGATTGACTGGTTTGATCTCTTTGCTGTCCAATGGACTCTTAAAGAGTCTTTTGCAGCACCACAGTTGGAAAGCATCCATTCTTCAGTGCTCAGCTTGCTTCATGGTCCAACTCTTACATCTGTATATAACTACTGGAGAAAACAGAGTTTTGACTACACAAACCTTTGTTGGCAAGAATACTAGAGTGAGGTGCCATTTCCTCCTCCAGGGGATCTTCCCAACCCAGGGATCAAGCCCGTATCTCTTGCATCACCTGCATTGGCAGGCAGATTCTTTACCACTGAGCTACCAGGGAGGCCCACAAAAGTGATGTGTTGGCTTTTTAATATGCTGTGAAGGTTTATCATAGCTTTTCTTTGAAGGAGCTAATTTCATGGCTGCAGTCACCATCTGAAGTGCTTTTGGAACTCAAGCAAAAATAGCCTGTCGCTCTTTCCATTGTTTCCCATCTATTTGCCAAGAAATGATGGGACCAGATACATGATCTTCATTTTTTGAATGCTGAATTCTAAGCCAGGTTTTTCACTCTCCTTTTTCACCTTCATCAAGAGGCTCTTTAGTTCCTATTATCTTTCTGCCATTAGGGTGGTGTCACCTGCATATCTGAGGTTGTTGATATTTTTCCCAGCAGTCTTGATCCCAGTTTGTGCTTCATCCAGCCCAGCATTTTGCATGATATACTCTGCAAATAAGTTAGATAAGCAGGGTGACAACATATAACCTTGTCGTACTCCTTTACCAATTTTGAACCAGTTAGTTGTTCCATGTTTGGTTCTAACTGTTGCTTCTTGACCTGCATACAGGTTTCTCAGGAGGCAGGTAAGGTGGTCTGGTATTCCCATCTCTTTAAGAATTTTCCACAGTTTGTTGTTATCTACACAAAGGCTTTAGCATAGTCAGTGAAGCAGTAGACATTTTTTTCTGAAATTCTCTTGCTTTTCCTAATATCCAACAGATTTTGTCAATTTGATCTCTGGTTCCTCCACCTTTTCTAAATCCAGCTTGTACATCTGGAAGTTTTGGATCATGTGCCGTTGAAGCCTAGCTTGACGGATTTTGAGAATAGCTTTGTTAGTACATGAAATGAGCAAAATTGTACTGTAGTCTGAACATTCTTTGGCATTGGCCTTCTTGGGATTGGAATGAAAACTGGCCTTTTCTACTCCTGTGGCCACTGCTGATTTTTCCAAATTTGCTAGCATATTGAGTGCAGCACTTTAACCACATCATCTTTTAGGATTTGAAATAGCTCGGCCTGAATTCCTGAATTCGGTTAGCTTTATCCATAGTAATGCTTCCTAAGGCCCACTTCATACTCCAGGATGTCTGGCTCCAGTGAGTGATCATACCATCATGGTTATCCAGGTCATTAAGATCTTTTTGTATAATTCTTCTGTGTATTCTTGCCACCTCTCCTTAATATTTTGTGCTTCTCTTAGGTCCATATCTTTTCTCTCCTTTATTGTGGCAATCTTTGCATGAAATGTTCCTTTGATATCCTTCAATTTTCTTGAAGAGATCTCTGCTGCTGCTGCTGCTGAGTTGCTTCAGTCGTGTCCCACTCTGTGTGACCCTACAGACGGCAGCCCACCAGGCTCCCCTGTCCCTGGGATTCTCCAGGCAAGAACACTGGAGTGGGTTGCCATTTCCTTCTCCAATGCATGAAAGTGAAAGTGAAGTCGCTCAGTTGTGTCTGACTCTTAGCGACCCCATGGACTGAAGCCCACTAGGCTTCTTGGTCCATGGGATTTTCCAGGCAAGAGTACTGGAGTGGGGTACCATTGCCTTCTCCCAAAGAGATCTCTAGTCTTTCCCATTTTATTGTTTTCTTCTACTTCTTTGCTTTGTTCACTTCAGAAGGCTTTCTTATCTCTCCTCATTATTCTTTGGAACTCTGCATTCAGATGGATATATCTTTCCTTTTCTCCTTTGCCCCTCACTTCTATTCTTTCCTCAGCTATTTGTAAGGCCTTCTCAGACAACCATTTAGCCTTTTTTTTCCCCTCTTGGGGATGGTTTTGGTGACACCCTTCTGTACAATTTTCTGAATGGCCATCCATAGTTTTTCAGGCACTCTATTATATCTAATCCCTTGAATTTGTCACTTCTACTGTATAATTATAAGGAATCTGATTTAGGACAAACCTGAATGGCATAGTAGTTTTCCCTGCTTTCTTAAATTTAAGTCTGAATTTTGCAATAAGGAGCTAAGGATACTAGCCACAGTCATTTCCCCATCTTGTTTTTGCTGACTGTACAGAGTACCAATAATATACAAAATCCTTCATGAAAGTAAAGAGGAGGACATACTTTCCCATTCTAACCCACAGAATGGGTAATTTTGTGAAGCCAATATTATCATGATCCTAATACAACAGTAGACATTACTAAAAAAGGAAACTACAAACTAATATCCCTGTGATAAGCATTCTTGTCTTTTCAATGAGAAGAAGCTGAACGAATAGAAAATTAATGACTTTTCTTAGATCAAACAGAGAATCAAGTTCTCAGGGCAACGCACATCCTGAAATCTGGAGAAACAGGTTGAATATAGAGAATCACAGCTAAGACTAGCCTGAATCGAGCAGTCACTGCTGGTACAGACTGCTTACAAACTGGTTACAGTTCTTATAAACTGGTAAAGTGAAAGTGAAGTCACTCAGTCCTGTCCAATTCTTTGCAATCCAATGGACTGTAGTCTACCAGGCTTCTCTGTCCATGGAATTTTCCAGGCAAGAGTACTGGAGTGGGTTGCCATTTCCTTCTCCAGGGGATCTTCCTGACCCAGGGATTGAACCCAGGTCTCCTGCATTGCAGGCAGACGCTTTACCCTATAAACTGGTAAGAACATTTAAATAGTCTTTGATGAATTTCTGGAGGCAAAGTGTGGTCTAGTATGAGAGTGAGAAATTTCTGAGGGCAGCAGAAGAGCTATACTTTTGTTGATTTTACTTGGACATAATCAGATACTCATGGTAAAGAACCATGAAAACACTCATGCTTCTGTGATGAAAGGGAAAAAGGACTAGAAAATTCTCTCTTAGAAAGACCAGCTCAATGAGGGGAAAGACTACCAGAACCTTATCTGAGGTTAGGAAATAAAAATTATTCAACTCCAACCACCTGTAAGCCTTTCCATCTCACTTAAGAAAAAGAAAAAGTGAGAAAATACTTCTGAAGATCATCCAGTGATGCAGGCCCAGTTAAAAACTGAAGATTATGGACTGTTTCCCTGTCTCCCACACCCTACCATCACAACAGTCCTCCAGTATGATAATAGTGAATTAGAATGAAAGAGTTCCAAGGCTCAGACTCTATTTAAGAGAGAGTTTTTAGGGAAGTGCAAAGACAAATATGCATCAAAAAACAAGAAGACCAGAAGAAATAAAATCTCTGGCATCTCATAGAGAATAGCTTTCTGGTTGCCAATGGAGGAGGTGGGGGAGGGTATGGACAAAGTGGGAGTCTGGGGTTATCAGACAAAAACTTTTATCAATAGAATGAATAAACAAAGCCCTACTGTATAGCACAGGGATATGTATTTAATATCCTGAGAGAAGCCATAATGGAAAAAATATTTTTTAAATGTATATATAGCTGATTCCTTTTTTACTGTAATATAGTAATAATAGTAACAGTGTATTGGGCCATCATACCATATAGATAAGTGGAATAAATGACAGTAATGTTATAAGTATAGGAAATTCAGGGCACTTGGGGGCTGATCTAGTAAAAAATATGACCATGAAAGGCAATATATAAGCTTTGATGGGTGACACCTTGACAGGTCTGAATGTGAAGAAACTCTCTTATAGCAGTCTCTAAATGTCTAAAAATCTGCTTGTTTGGTCTATTATTAAGATAACTGAATATGTAAAAATTGGAACATATGAATTTTTAAGCTAATGAATCAAAAAGCAGTGAAAGAATAAATTTAGAGGCCAATTCACAAAGGCCATCTTTGACTGATTTAAATATGAGTGAGAAATAGAAGGGAGGAATTGGGAATGCTTTATTAAAAGGTGTATATATATGTCCTTCCTATGAAGTGATGTACTGTTTTTTAAGAGTGATCCTACATGATTTGTAAATATATGTAGCAAACTCCACGGTAGCCACTAATATATATATATATATATATATATATATATATATATATAAAATATATACACACACACATACACACACACACACACATACACACACACACACACAGTTGATATGCTAAAAGAGAGGAGATGTTTCATATAATATGCTCAACTAAAGTCAGAAAAAGCAAAAAATTAGGAGAAGAAAGAGCAAGTACAGCAAATAGAAAACAGTTATAAATGTGGTAAATACTGAACCAATGATATCAATAATCACTAAATATGAATGGTATATAATGCATTAAATGGCAGAGATTAGAGTGGATTACCCAGTTGTGGCTGTGACTGGTGATGGATGTAAAGTCTGATGCTGTAAAGAGCAATATTGCATAGGAACCTGGATCCATGAATCAGGGCAAATTGGAAGTGATCAAACAGGAGATGGCAAGAGTGAACACTGACATTTTAGGAATCAGCAAACTAAAATGGACTAGAATGGGTGAATTTAACTCAGATGACCATTATTTCTACTACCGTGGGCAAGAATGCCTTAGAAGAAATGCAGTAACCCTTACAGTGAACAAGAGAGTCTGAAATGCAGTTCTTGGGTGCAATCTCAAAAATTACAGAATTATTTCTGTTTCCAAGGCAAACCATTCAATATCACAGTAATCCAAGTCTATGCCCCAACCAGTAATGCTGAAGAAGCTGAAGTTGAATGGTATGAAGACCTACAAGACTGTCTAGAATTAACACCCAAAAAAGATGTCCTATTCATTATAGAGGACAGGAATGAAAAATAGGAAGTCAAGAGATACCTGGATAACAGGCAAAATTGGCCTTGGAGTACAAAATGAAGGACAAAGGCTAACAGAGTTTTGCCTAGAGAACACACTGGTCATAGCAAACACCCTCTTTCAGTAATACAAAAGAAGACTCCACACATGGACATCACCAGATGGTCAATACCAAAATCAGTTTGATTATATTCTTTGCAGCCAAAGATGGAGAAACTTTATACCATCAGCAAAAACAAGACCTGGAGCTAAACTGTGGCTCAGATCATGAATTCCTTATTGCCAAATTCAGACTGAAATTGAAGAAAATAGAGAAAACCACTAGACCATTCGAGTATGACCTAAATCAGATCCCTTACAATTATACAGTGGAAGTGACAAATAGATTCAAGGGATTATATCTGAAAGACAGAGTGCCTGAAGAACTATGGACAGAGGTTTGTGACACTGTACAAGAGGCAGTGATCAAGACCATCCCCAAGAAAAAGAAATGCAAAAGGCAAAGTGGTTGTCTGAGGAGGCGTTACAAATAGCTGAGAAAAGAAGAGAAGTGAAAGGAAGAGGAGAAAAGAAAAGATAAACCCATTTGAATGCAGAGTTCCAAAGAATAGCAAGGAGAGATAAGAAAGGCTTCCTTGTGATCAATGCAAAGAAATAGAGGAAAAAAAAAATAGAATGGGAAAGACTAGAGATCTTATCAAGAAAAGTAGAGATACCACTGGAACATTCATGCAAAGATAGGCACAATAAGGACAGAAATTGCATGGACCTAACAGAAGCAGAAGATATTAAGAACAGGTGGCAAGAATACACAGAAGAACTATACAAAAAAGAGCTTCATGGCCCAGAAAACCACAATAGTGTGATCACTCACCTAGAGCCAGACATCCTGGAATGTGAAGTCAAGTGGGCCTTAGGAAGCATCACTACGAACAAAGCTAGTGGAGGTGATGGAATTCCAGTTCAGATCAGATCAGATCAGATCAGTTGCTCAGTCGTGTCCAACTCTGCGACCCCATGAACCGCAGCACGCCAGGCCTCCCTGTCCATCACCAGCTCCCGGAGGTCACCCAGACTCACACCCATCAAGTCAGTGATGCCATCCAGCCATCTCATCCTCTGTCGTCCCCTTCTCCTCCTGCCCTCAATCCCTCCCAGCATCAGAGTCTTCTCCAATGAGTCAACTCTTCGCATGAGGTGGCCAAAATACTGGAGTTTCAGCTTTAGCATCATTCCTTCTAAAGAAATTTCAGGATTGATCTCCTTCAGAATGGACTGGTTGGATCTTCTTGCAGTCCAAGGGACTCTCAAGAGTCTTCTCCAACACCACAGTTCAAAAGCATCAATTCTTTGGTGCTCAGCCTTCTTCACAGTCCAACTCTCACATCCATACATGACCACAGGAAAGACCATAGCCTTGACTAGGCGAACCTTTGTTGGCAAAGTGATGTCTCTGCTTTTGAATATGCTATCTAGGTTGGTCATAACTTTCCTTTCAAGGAGTAAGCGTCTTTTAATTTCATGGCTGCAGTCACCATCTGCAGTGATTTTGGAGCCCAGAAAAACAAAGTCTGACACTGTTTCCACTGTTTCCCCATCTATTTCCCATGCAGTGATGGGACCAGATGCCATGATCTTCGTTTTCTGAATGTTGAGCTTTAAGCCAACCCTTTCACTCTCCACTTTCACTTTCATCAAGAGGCTTTTTAGCCCCTCTTCACTTTCTGCCATAAGAGTGGTGTCATCTGCATATCTGAGGTTATTGATATTTCTCCCGGCAATCTTGATTCCAGCTTGTGTTTCTTCCAGTCCAGCATTTCTCATGATGTATTCTGCATATAAGTTAAATAAACATGGTGACAATATACAGCCTTGACGTACTCCTTTTCCTATTTGGAACCAGTCTGTTGTTCCATGACCAGTTCTAACTGTTGCTTCCTGACCTGCATACAGATTTCTTAAGAGGCAGATCAGGTGGTCTGGTATTCCCATCTCTTTCAGAATTTTCCATAGTTTATTGTGATCCACACAGTCAAAGGCTTTGGCATAGTCAATAAAGCAGAAATAGATGTTTTTCTGGAACTCTCTTGCTTTTTCCATGATCCAGCGGATGTTGGCAATTTGATCTCTGGTTCTGGAATTCCAGTTGAGCTATTTCAAATCCTAAAAGATGATGCTGTGAAAGTGCTGTACTCAATATGCCAGCAAATTCAGAAAACTCAGCAGTGGCCAGAGGAATGGAAAAGGTCATTCATCCCAAAGAAAGGTAATACCAAAGAATGCTCAAACTACCGCACAATTGTACACATCTCACACAGTAAGTAGCAAAGTAATGCTCAAAATTCTCCAAGCCAGGTTTCGAAAGTAAGTGAACTGAGAATATCCAGATGTTCAAGCTGGTTTTAGAAAAGGCAGAGGAACCAGAGATCAAATTGCCAACATCCGCTGGATCATCAAAAAAGCAAGAGAGTTCCAGAAAAACATCTATTTCTGCTTTATTGACTATGCCAAAGCCTTTGATTGTGTGGATCAAAACAAACTGTGGAAAATTCTGAAAGAGATGGGAATACCAGACCACCTGACCTGCCTCTTGAGAAATCTGTATGCAGGTCAGGAAGCAACAGTTAGAACTGTACATGGAACAACAGACTGGTTCCAAATCGGGAAAGGGGTATGTCAATGCTGTACATTGTCATTCTGCTTATTTATCTTATACACAGAGTACATCATGCAAAATGTCGGGCTGGATAATGTACAAGCTGGAATCAAGATTGCTTGTAGAAATATCAATAACCTCAGATACACAGAGGACTCCACCCTTATGGCAGAGAGCAAAGAATAACTAAGGAGCCTCTTGATGAAATTGAAAGAGGATAGTGAAAAAGTTGGCTTAAAGCTCAACATTCAGAAAACTAAGATCATGGCATCCAGTCCCATCACTTCACTGCAAATATATGGGGAAAGAATGGAAACATTGACAGACTTTATTTTGCGGGGCTCCAAAATCACTGCAGATGGTGACTGCAGCCATGAAATTAAAAGACGCTTGTTCCTTGGAAGAAAAGTTATGACCAACCTAGACAGCATATTAAAAAGCAGAGATATTACTTTGCCAATAAAGGTCCATCTAGTCAAAGCTATGGTTTTTCTAGTAGTCATATATGGATGTGAAATTTTCACTATAAAGAAAACTAAGCACCAAGGAATTGATGCTTTTCAACTGTGGTGTTGAAGACTCTTGAGAGTCCCTTGGACTGCAAGGATATCTAACCAATCAATCCTAAAGGAAATCAGTCCTGGGTATTTATTGGAAGGACTGATGCTGAAGCCGAAACTCCAATACTTTGATCACGTGATGCGAAGAAGTGACTCCTTGGAAAAGACCCTGATGCTGGGAAGGATTGAATGCAGGAGGAGAAGGGGACAACAGAGCATGAGATGGTTAGATGGCATCACTGATTCGATGGACATGAGTTTGAGTGAGCTCTTGGAGCTGGTGTTCAACAGGGAAGCCTGTCATGCTATGTAGTCTGTGGGGTCTCAGAGTCGGACACAACTGAGTGGCTGAACTGAGAGTGGATTATAGACAAAGCAAGATCCAGTTATATATTGTTTTTATAAGAAACCTATTTTCAATATAAAATTGAAGAATAGTTAAAAGTAAAGTGATTGAGAATCATATGCTAATACTAACCCAAGACAGCTGGAGTGGCTACATTAACCTCAGACAAAGCAGACTTCAGAACAACAACAAAAAATTATCAAAGAAGAATACCACTTAATTAAAAAGGAATCAATTCTCTTAGGAGATATAACAATCCTTAATATTTTGGCACCAAACAAAAATGTGTCAAAATATGGGAAGCAAAAACTGATAGATCTGCAATGAAAAAGACAAATCCACTATTATACTTAGAGACTTTTGTAAAGTCTTTCATCATGGATCACATCTACCTTCCACTTTAAAAAACTAGAGAAAGAATAGAAATTTTAGCCTAAGGCAAGCAGAAGAAAACAGCTAATAGAAATTAGAGGAGAAATTATTTAAGTTGAAAACAGAAAATATTAGAGTGAATCAACAAAACCAAATATCAGCTGCTGCTGCTAAATCGCTTCAGTCATGTCTGACTCAATGTGACCCCATAGATGGCAGCCCACCAGGCTCCCCAGTCCCTGGGCAAGAACACTGGAGTAGGTTGCCATTTCCTTCTCCAGTGCATGAAAGTGAAAAGTGAAAGTGAAGTCACTCAGTTGTGTCTGACTCTTAGCAACCCCATGGACTGCAACCTACCAGGCTCCTCCATCCATGGGATTTCCCAGGCAAGAGTACTGGAGTGGGCGCCACTGCCTTCTCCAAATATCAGCTACTCAGTGTGATAAATAAAATTTATCAATTTCTAGCCAGATTAACCAAGAACAAAAGAGAGAACACAAATTACCTATATTAGAAACAAATGGTGTACCCTTATTACTGATTCCTTAGATATAAAAAGGACAATATATGAGCATAATGAAAAACTTTATGCCTACAGGTTTAATAATGAATGAAAATGTATCAATGCCCTAAAAGACAGAGACTACCAAAAGTCACATGAGGAAAATAGATCATCCAATAAGTCTGTATCCATTAAAGAAACTTAATCAATAAGTAATATTTAAAAAAAAAAAAAAAAGGTTAAATACTACCAAAGATTTAAGAAATTGATACCAATTCTCTTCGGAGACAGGAAAGCTACAGGAAAACTTCTCTCATGATCATATGTGGTACAATCCTTAAGAGAACATGACCAAACGAAATCTAACAATGTATAAAGAATTTATGCACCAATACCAAGTGGATCTTATTCCAGGTATGCAAAGCTGGTTCAACACTTGAACATCAATTAATGTAACCCTTCATATCAACAGGGATTAATCTTGATAGAATATTGAAAAACTGATTCTAAAGTTTTAGGCAAGGCAAGATCAGATCAGATCAGTCGCTCAGTCGTGTCCGACCCTTTGCAACCCCATGAACTGCAGCACGCCAGGCTTCCCTAGGGAAGGCAAAGGACCTTCCATAAAATAGAAATGGCCAAAATACTTAAGAAGAACAAAGTTGGAGAACTGACAGTTCAAGTCTTACCATAAAGCCACAGTTATGGAGCTAGTGTTGTATTGTTTAAAAAAAAAAAATGAAAAAAAAAAAATGAAAAAAAAAAAATGAAAAAAAAAAATACACCCTATAAATCAGTGGAATAAACTAGGTAGCCCAGAATCAGACCCACACAAAAGTAGGTAATTGACATTTGACAAAGGAGCAAAGGTAGTTTATTGGGGAAAGAACAGTATCTTCAACAAATGCTAAACTTCTAGTTGTAAAATAAACAATTTCTGGAGATGAAAAATGCTGCTGAAAAATTAGACATCTATATGCATAGAAGGAGGGATGGATAAGAAGGAGAAGCAGCAGCAGAAACTAACCAGAGACTTATATCTTTGACAAAATAACTCAAAATAATCATATATATAAATATAATATGTAATATCATTAAACTTTTAGAAGAAATAATAGGAGACAACTACATGATTTTGAGTTTGGCAATGAGTTTTTAGATACAACACTGAAAGCACAGCCAATAAAAGAAAAAAATAATGAACTGGACATTATTGAAATTTAAAACTTTTGCTTCTTAAAAGTCACTGCTATCAAAAGACACAGACCTGAGGAAATTATTTGTAAACCCATATATAAGATAAGGGCTTCCCAGGTTGCTCTAGAGGAGACATCCTGGTCTATGAAGATCCCCTGGAGTAGGAAATGGCAAAATGAACACTCCAGCCAGTGTTCATACCTGGAAAATCCCTTGAACAGAGGGGCCTGGCAGGCTACAGTCCTTAGGGTCACAAAAGACATGACTGAAGCAACTCAGCATGCACATATAATAAAGGACTTATATCCAAATTATATAAAAAAACTACTAAAATTCAGCAGTAAGAAAACAAACAGCTTAAAAATGGGCAAAAGATCTGGACACCCCACGAAAAAATATACAAGTGGAAAATAAGCATATGAAAAAATATTCAACATCACTTGTCATTAGTTCAATTCAGTTCAGTCGCTCAGTCGTGTCCAACTCTTTGCAACCCCATGAATCGCAGCACACCAGGCCTCCCTGTCCATCACCAACTCCCGAAGTTCACTCAAACTCACATCCATCGAGTCTGTGATGCCATCCAGCCATCTCATCCTCTATCATCCCCTTTTTCTCCTGCCCCCAATCCCTCCCAGTATCAGAGTCTTTTAGGGAATTGCAAATTCAAACAAAAATAGTTGTCAGTGTACATCTATTAGGATGGCTAAAATCCTAAAAGAAAATTAAAACAAAAAAGATAATACCAGTGTTGGTGAGGACGTGGAACAACAGAATTCTGTTCCCTGATGGTATGATTGAAAAATGATAGAGCCATTTTGATAGTTTGACTCCTTACAAAACTAAACACATTCTGTCTATGCAGCCCAGCAATAACACCGCTAGGTATGTATCCATTTGAATACTTATGTTTATACAAAAATCCACACACAAATATCTATAGCAGCTTTATTCATATCTGCAATAACTAGAAGTGACAAGATTTCCTTGAATGGGTCAATGAATAAACAAACAGGTATATCTATATAATAGAATATTATTTAATCTTTTAAAATGAGATATAAGCCATGGATACATGGGGGAATCTTAAGCATATATTGTGAAGTGAAAGAAACCATTCTGAATGGCTAAACATTGTATGTTCTTCATTATACTGCATTCTAGAAAAGCCAAAACTATTTAGACAGTAGAATGATCAGTGGCTAGTAGTAGAGGTTGCGGTGACAGGAGACAGTGAGGCATAGGAAATTTTTAGGGCAGTAAAATTATTTCGTATGACACTGTAATGGTGGTTACAAGACAGTATACAGTTTTCAAAAACCATAAAACTTTACAGCACAAAGACTGAATCTTAGTGTGTGTGGTGTTATAAGGAAAATATTTAGGGCTTTGAGGAATCCATGGAAGGCCTGTGAACTGTGAGAAGACAGTCTAACTGTGTCACAAATGAATGAAACAATATAACTGAAGACGTTTCAGGGAAAGGTGCTGACCTATTATCTTTGGAAAGGAGTGGCGCATGTAGTAGTAAAAGCAAAAAGAACTGTTTATGAGCAAATGTAGTGAGGTTTGTAAAGTTGTCTCCCATGAAGTACAGTTTAATAATTCTGACACTGCAATACATGTATGCTGGAACTGGCAATTAAGTAAATGAATAGTTCATGGTGGGAATTGGGGTTCTTATTAGAGTAAGAGTTTAAAGGTAAGAAAGAGGGAGAAGCTACAATGATCCATGTGGTAATAATGAATCAGAGCTGGGAACATCAGTACAAACTAATGTTTGGCTTATTACAGATACAGGTAGTTAAACATAGTTGTATACATTTTTGTATTATACAGACATAGGTATAACAGATTTTAATAGACACACTAGTGTATACTTGCTCTGTCAACTGAGACAGAATAGAAGCAATGATTCTATGCTTCTATTAACAACAGAAGCAACATGTGCACCTAACACTGGAAACTTGATTTCTAATACCAGTTTCCTATAAAAAGAACCAGGGATTCTTGGGAAAATTACTTATCCTAGGACTTGGGCAAGAAATATGCAAGACTCTGGTATCTCAGCTGGTAAAGAATCCACCTGCAATGCAGGAGACCCTGGTTCAGTTCCTGGGTTGGGAAGATCCTCTGGAGAAGGGATAGGCTACCCACTCCAGTATTCTTGGGCTTTCCTGGTGGCTCAGCTGGTAAAGAATCCACCTGTCATGTGGGAGATGGGAGTTCAGTCCCTGGGTTGGGAAGATCCCCTGGAGAAGGGAAAGGATATCCACTCCAGTATAATGGCCTGGAGAATTCCATGGACTGTATAGTCCATGGGGTCACAAAGAGTCAGACATGACTGAGAGACATGCAAGATGAGCCTAGAGAATCTTGTAGTGCCAGAAACTAAAGAAATAAACAAACACAGAAAACAAAAACAAAAACACAATGATAAGAAAATGTCAGGGACACAAGAGCCAACTAAACGTGTCCTCAGTGGCCGAGCTTAACAATTTGAGCAAGAAAAGAAAATAAATATACAATTTATTATTATATACATTATAATATAATATAATCCAAAGTATAACATAAATATCCAAGTCAATATTGATAAAAGTAAAGACTGAGTAAATAACTAAATGGAGAAGAGACATGTGCAGAAACATACCAAATAATTTATGTAAATATTTTTTTCCCTCAAGAAGGTGTTATATAACTCCCTACTCCTTAAGTGCAAGCTGTGCATAGTGACTTCTTTTCTGAGGAGTACAATGAGAAAAAGGAGGAACAGGAGAATTTTACAGTGGAGAAACCTAGCAAATATTTTCTGATCTAGGTGAACAAAGTTAACACCAATTATGTTGATGTTACAAATAGTAGATTTTATTTAAAATTATAAAAAAAATGTGATAAAAATGGCACTTTATCACTCTGTTCTTCTTCTCTATAACCCATAAATTCAGTCTTGTGTGTGTGCATGCAAAGTCACTTCCATCGTGTCTGACTCTTGGTGACCCTGTAGACCATAACCTTCCAGGCTCCTCTGTCCATGAACTTCTTCAGGCAAGAATAGTAGAGTGGGTTGCCATGCCCTCCTCCAAGGGATCTTCCCGACCCAGGGAATCAAGCCCACGACTCCTGCAGCTCTTGCCTTGGCAGGAAGGTTCTTTACCACCAGTGCGAGCTGGGAAGCCCAAATTCAGTCTTATCACAAGAGAAAACATGATTTTATTCCAATAAAGGGAATCTTACAAAACATTTGACTAGTACTCAAAACTCTAAAGATCATCAACATAAAGTCTGAGAAACCACCCAATCAAAAGTATGAAGAGACCTGACAATTGCTTGTAATGTGATATGCTGGATGGAATCCTGGAACAGAAAAAGGACTCTAGGTAAAATTAAGCAAATCTAAATAAACTACAAGGGCTTCCCAGACTTAGCACACATGTACAAATAAACTATGAACTTTATAACAGTATTAACTGTGTTAGTTTATTAATTGTAACAAATGTATCATACTAACACCATGTTATGAATAATAGCAGAAACTATGGATATAGGGCATATTGAGAACTCTGTACTATCTTTTCAATTTTTCTACAATTCTAAACCTATTCTAAAATTAAAGAGTAGTAACATCAATGTAATTTATCATATTAACAGATGGAAAGGGAAAACATAGCATTATCTAAATAAGATGTAGAAAAACACTTTGACAAAAATCCAATATCCTCCCTTGTAACAGCTCCAGGAAATTAGAAAAAGAAATGAATTTTCTCAGCCTGATAAAAAGTATTAAAGAAAATCCTACTTCTAAAATCATACTTCATGATGAAAGACAAATATTTTCATAAAATTAGAAATAAGGCGACGATGTCTGCTCTTACCATTTCTATTCAGTTCTGTTCTCAAGGTTCTAAATAGTTCAGTGAGATGAGAAAATAAATGAAAGACATCTAGGTTGGAACAAAAACTGTAAATTTATACACTGTACAAAATTCTAGGGAATCTATAAATATGTTACTAAAATGAATAAATGATTTTAGCTTGTTTGCAGCATACAAGATTAATATAGAGAAATTATTGTGTTTCTATATACTGGTAATGAGAAATTGAAAATTGAAATTAGAAATGTTATGTTATTTACAATATTATATAAAACAGTAAATATTTAGTGATAAATATGTCAAATTATGCACAAGACCTATACACTGCAAACTGGCAAACACTGTTAGGAAAAAGTTTAAAAATCTAAAGAAATGGAGAGAAATGCTATGTTAATGGATAGGGATCCTCAGTATTGTTGAGATAACAATATTTTCTGAGTTGATCTACCTATTCAGTATAATTCCAAATAAAATCCACTCAGGGTTTTTTTTTGCAGAAATTGACAAGCAATTTTCTAAACTTTATATCAAAATGAAATGGGCTTATAATTGCCAAAATAACTTTGAAAGAGAAGACCAAATTTGGGGTATTATACAACCGGATTATAAGATTTATTTTTTCTGGGGTGCTGGTTTTTTCATTTTAATTAATTTTTTTGAGCAAAAGGCATTCAGTTATTCCAATTTAGAAATACACCTTTATTAATATCTCAAACCTCCTCTATACAGTGACAGTGATATTATTACCAAAACATTTTAAAACTACAGTGATAAGGACAATATGATATTACTGTGAAGACAGAAGATGGTTCCTTGGAATGATGTTCAGATAAAGATACACATATATGTTCAATTCATTTTTTACTAGTTTACCAAGGCAATTCAATGAAAACAGGATGATCTTTATATTAAATTGTGCTTGAAAAACAAAAAGGTTCTTAATAAAATATCATATACAAAAACTAACTTGAAATTGATCATAGAACTAAATATTTAAGAATTAAAACTTCAAACATTCAGAAAAAAATCCTAATCATCCATATTCTTAGCTACAGTTTCTTAAGTATTACACAATATTCACTAACTATAAATAGAAAAAGTCAATAAATAGACGTCATAAAGATTAAGAACTTTTGATCTTCAAATAGCAAGAGAAGAAAATGAAAAGCAGGTCACAGATTGGGAAAGTTAATTTTTGTAAAACATTTACCGAACCAAGCTTCCCTGATGGCTCAGTTGGTAAAGAGTCTGCCTGCAATGTGGGAGACCAGATTTGATCCCTGGGTTGGGAAGATCCCCTGGAGAAGGAAATGGCAACCCACTCCAGTATTCTTGCCTGGAGAATTCCATGGACAGAGGAACCTGGTGAGCTGCAGTCCATGGGGTCACAAAGAGTCAGAGACGACAGAGTTACTAACACTTTCACTTTGTATTCAACCAAAGATCTGTATCTAGAATATATGAAGAGCTCTAACAACTTAATAAGAAAGTCTTACAACTTAATAAAATCACAATCAAGAAAATTTAAAAATAGGCAAGACGTTTTCTCAGACACTTCACCAAAGATGATACACAGATGGCTAGTAATCACATGGAAAGTTGTTGTCAGCATTATTATTCATTGCTGCTGCTGCTAAGTCGCTACAGTCATGTCTAACTCTATGCGACCCCAGAGACGGCAGTCCACCAGGCTCTGCCATCCCTAGGGAAATGCAAATTAAAACTAAAAAGAGATACCAGTATAGTGCTACTAGAATGGCTGAAACTGTTAATAGAATGCTGACCAAGTACAACAATTAGAAATCTCATACACTGGGATTGTAAAATGATTTCAGAAATTTTGGAGAAGAGTTTGGCAGTTTCTTGAAAAGTGACCCATTGAAAAGTGGCCAGTAACCTGGCCATTATATTTCTAAGTATTTACCTTAGAGAAATAAAAAGGATATTCTCATATACAAACTTGTTCATAAATGTTCATAACTTTATTTATAATAGCCCTAAATTAGAAATAACCTAAATGTCCAACAAGTAGATATAAAATTGAGATATATCCATACAATGAAATATTAAAGAAAAAAATGAACATATGCTACAACATGGATGAATTCTAAAATAATTATTCTGAGTAGAATATGTGACCATGTATACACATGCATAACTATATTATACACAATTTTAGAAAATGGAAAATAATCGATAGTGGTGGAAATCAGATCATTGGTTACTTGTCAGGGTAGGGTGGGATTTGTATGAGTGGGAGGAAGGAGAAAACTTTTGGGCAGGAGAAAACTTTGGGGCATATGAATAAGCCATCTTGATTGTACTGATAGTTTCAAAGGGATATATATTTATCAAAACTTATAAAATGATATACTTCAATATTTTCAAATTTTATTCAATTATTACTTGGCTGCAATGGCCACAGGACAGTAGCTGTGACAGCCGCAGAAGTGGCCGAGAGGAGCTACCCCATCTCCAAGGTCAGGAGCAGCGGCTGCCCTTTGCTGGAGCAGCCCTGAAGAGATAACCCATGACCAAGGTAAGAGAAATCCAAGTAAGATGGTAGGCACTGAGAAAGGGCATCAGAGGGCAGATAGACCGAAACCACAATCACAAACAACAGGCCAATCTGATCACACGGACCACAGCCTTGTCTAACTCAATGCAACAGCCATGCCGTGTGGGGCCACCCAAGATAGATGGGTCATGGTGGAGAGGTCTGACAGAATGTGGTCCACTGGAGAAGGGAATGGCAAACCACTTCATTACTCTTGCCTTGAGAACCCCATGAACAGTATGAAAAGGCAAAAAGATAGGACACTGAAAGATGAACTCCCCAAGTCGGTAGGTGCCCAGTATGCTACTGGAGATCAGTGGAGAAATAACTCCAGAAAGAATGAAGGGACGGAGCCAAAGCAAAAACAACACCCAGTTGTGGATGGGACTAGTGATAGAAGCAAGGTTCAATGCTGTAAGAGCAATATTGCATAGGAAACTGGAATGTTAGGTCCATGAATGAAGGCAAATTGGAAGTGGTCAAACAGGAGATGTCAAGAGTGAACATTGACATTCTAGGAATCACCGTAATAAGATGGACTGGAATTCCTTTTCTCCTTTGCTTTTCGCTTCTCTTCTTTTCACAGCTATTTGTAAGGCCTCCTCAGACAGGCATGTTCCTTTTTGCATTTCTTTTTCTTGGGGATGGTCTTGATTCCTGTCTCCTGTAAAATGGCATGAACCTCTGTCCATTGTTCATCAGGCACTCTATCAGATCTAGTCTCTTAAATCTATTTCTCACTTCCACTGTAGAGTTATAAGGGATTTGCTTTATTAACTATGCCAAAGCCTTTGACTGTGTGGATCACAATAAACTGTGGAAAATTCTCAAAGAGATGGGAATACCAGATCATCTGATCTGCCTCTTGAGAAACCTGTATGCAGGTCAGGAAGCAACAGTTAAAACTGGACATAGAACTGGACATAGACTGGTTCCAAATAGGAAAAGGAGTATATCAAGGCTATATATTGTTACCCTGCTGATTTCTTATTTAACTTATATGCAGATTACATCATGAGAAATGCTGTGTTGGAGGAAGCACAAGCTGGAATCAAGATTGCTAGGAGAAATATCAATAACCTCAGTATCCAGATGACACCACCCTTATGGCAGAAAGTGAAGAGGAACTAAGAAGCCTCTTGATGAAAGTGAAAGTGGAGAGTGAAAAAGTTGGCTTAAAGCTCAACATTCAGGAAACTAAGAGCATGGCATCTGGTCTCATCACTTCATGGCAAATGGATGGGCAAACAGTGGAAACAGTGGGTGACTTTATTTTGGGGGGCTCCAAGATCATTGCAGATGGTGATTGCAGCCATGAAATTAAAAGACACTTACTCCTTGGAAGGAAAGTTATGACCAGCCTAGACAGCATATTAAAAAGTAGAGATATTACTTTGCCAACAAAGGTCTGTCTAGTCAAGGCTATGGCTTTTCTAGTAGTCATGTATGGATGTGAGAGTTGGACTATAAAGAAAGCTGAGTGCACAAGAATTGATGCTTTTGAACTGTGGTGTTGGAGAAGACTCTTGAGAGCCCCTTGAACTTCAAGGAGATCCAACCAGTCCATCCTAAAGGAGATCAGTCCTGAATGTTCATTGGAAGGACTGATGTTGAAGCTGAAACTCCAATATTTTGGCTACCTGATGCGAAGAGGTGACTCATTTGATAAGACCCTGATGCTGGGAAAAATTGAGGGCAGGAGGAGAAGGGGATGACAGAGGATGAGATGGTTGGATGGCATCACCGACTCAATGGACATGGGTTTTGGGGGACCTCGGGAGTTGGTGATGGACAGGGAGGTCTGGCGTGCTGTGACCCATGGGGTCACAAAGAGTCGGAGAAGACTGAGTGACTGAACTGAACTGATTCCTTGACTAACCTTTCAGAAAAAAAAAAAAAAAAAAAAGTTTTGTCTCTTGTTTTGTCTTTTTATAGACTTCACCAATTTGAACTGCTATTACTCATTTGCTCCTATTTCTCCTTTTTAGACTAAAGATCCTTGAAGTCAGGAACTCTTTCTATTTTTGATAAAGTGTCTGATACTGAGGTTATTGAAAGCAAACATATAACAAATAACATGCAAAATAGTATAAATCAATGAGCACACTACTGAAGACATTCTTAGAGTCTGGGAAAATTTTTCAAGCCTTATTTGAGATTATCATGTTTTTTGAAATATGAAAATAAATCTAGATTAGTTTATAAAGTTATAAATGTGCATCAGAGTAAAATAAGCAAAACTAACCATGCACTAATCTGTAAGATGTGACCACAGCAATATTTTAATTTCTAATATAAGCTTGATTGTTTGTCAGCACAATTGACCCCTGCCTGATATGTACACATCTTGTATTCAATAAACCAATGTGAAGTAAGACTCCACTTCTGATGTCACAGTTCAGTTCAGTTGTTCAGTCATGTCTGACTCTTCGCAACCCCGTGGACTGCAGCACACCAGGCCTCCCTGTCCATCACCAAACCTGGTGTTTGCTCAAACTCATGTCCATTGATGGAGAAGGCAATGGCAACCCACTCCAGTACTCTTGCCTGGAAAATCCCATGGAATGAGGAGCCTGGTGGGCTGCCGCCCATGTGGTCGCACAGAGTTGGACATGACTGAAGTGACTTAGCAGCAGCAGTAGCAGCAGCAGCATGTCCATTGAGTCCGTGATGCCATCCAACCATCTCATCCTCTGTCATCCCCTTCTCCTCCTGCCCTCAATCTTTCCCAGCATCAGGGTCTTTTCAAATGAGTCAGTTCTTTGCATCAGGTGGCCAAAGTATTGGAGTTTCACCTTCAACATCAGTCCTTCCAATGAACATTCAGGACTGATCTCCTTTAGGATGGACTAGTTGGATCTCCTTGCAGTCCAAGGGACTCTCAAGAGTCACAACTTGAGGGAAATGGACCACTGAGAGTCAGGTGAATGAGGTTGAGAAAAGTAAGGTTATTCCTAGAAGATTTAATCTGAATAGTGGAAATATTCTTATTTGCATCTTAAGTTGTCCCTTTCTTCAGTGGCTAAATTGCAGACTTTTTTTTTTTTAATAAAGATTGTAATGGTCTCCACTCACTCACAGGCAAAGCAAGGCATAGAGGCCCACAGCCCTCTGTGCCTCCCTGTTCTCCTCTGTTCACTACATCCAATGTTGGGTGGTGAGGGACTGGGGGTGTTTGTGGCCCATGTGGCAAGGCCCAGATGTGGACTCCCCTACCCCTAAATTTGCCTATGGTCCCTTTTCCAGTTTGGCCTCAGAGGGCTCCTTTTGCCTTTCTGTAAAAGTCACTGTGTAGTAAAGTTGAGGAAGGAGGGCACGGGGAGGAACAGGAGGATGCCGGAGTCCTCATCCCAGTCTGGACTGGCCTGAGCCAGGGTGGAGAGCATGGCTGTGTGTGTGTGTGTGTGTGTGTGTGTGTGGCACATGTGTGTGTGGCATGACTGTGATTTTTGGTCCAGTTGAATTGTATATGAGATTTCCAGTGATTTTATTTGGAGTATGGCTTATATCAAGTGATTGAAAATGATTCTTTATGTTACTGATGCTCTATGTGTATGTTTTTTGGTGGTTGTTTAGTTGCTAAATCGTGTCTGACTCTTTGTGATCTCATGGGCTCACCAGGCTCCTCTATCCATGGGATTTCTCAGGCCAGAATATTGGAGTGGGTTGCCATTTCCTTCTCCAGAGGATCTTCCCAACCCAGGGATCGAACTTGTGTCTCTGATGTTTCCTGCATTGGAAGGCAGATTATTTACCACTGAGCCACCAGGGAAGCCCCATGTATGTATTAGGGCTGGATTTATCAACTACGTAGACACGAGACTATTAATGAGGTTGACTAGTTGATGGTCGGTCCATGGAATCACTGGATCATATATAATAACCCAATTCAAAGAAGAAGTCTAATACTAGTATAAAATAAATTATAAAAATAATAGCTGCTTGAGATGTCTGAATCAGCTCATGATAAACAATCTCTGTGTCAGGCTGAAGAAGTTTAAGCCTCTCCAACAATGCCTGCTCCCAGGAAAATATCCTTAGCTGAAGGTAGCTGACTACATGCGATAACCTGACTCCCAAGAAAATGTGGCTAGCTTTTATAAAATTTTGAACTCAGTTTCACATTTTCCTTGTGAAATTATTTTCCTGCAGCAATTATTCCTTGAAATAAAATGCCACTTTCATAATGACAACAAGATTTGGGGGACATTCTGTCACTTCAGTAACCTTAAAAGTTGAAACAAAGTGGAACACTGGTAAAGGAGACACTGTTTGCATTTCACAAGGAATTATACATTTCCCATGGGTCCTCTAAGCTAGGAAACATCTTCAGAAAAAAATACTTCTCTTTTTTAGTACAAAGGATGTAAATTATAACAAATCAAATGGAGTGGGGATGACAAGGTCACTTAAAAGCACTTCTGTGATTAAACAGTCTGCATTCAAATTGCATTGTCACAGATTTGAATAACTGACACCTTGAATGAAAAGTGTTTTATATCTGGAAAACTTTTCTGCAGAGAAAGCATGCTAAGAGAAAAGAGTTTTGGTGTCTCACTCCACTCTCTGGAGCATACTAGAATAAGATGTGCACTTATACATGAGGAGAATTTATATGGTTTTAGAGCAAGAAGTAATCTTAGAGATCATCTAGTTCAAACATCTTGTTTTACAAATGAGGAGACAGGCCTAAAGGTCAAGATAAGATTGATGTTTAAGGAAGGTTAGTCTGGCACCATGGACATGACCCTGCAGGTAGAGTCTTAGGGGCTGATCTGGGAAGGGCTGGGTCAGGCTGGGAGTGTTTTCTCCAGTGGTTTGAAGTGTGTGCCATCAGAAGGATAACTGTGAATTGGAGCTCAAGTTAAGATGAAAAGGGCAGGGTTTGGCATTAGTTCCTGAAGAGTGATGGAAACACATACCATAACTGAGATTAGAACATTCTGGAAAAGACTCCAAGGCTCAACCACATCATAAGATGAAGACCAAAACCTACAAAACAAGGACTTTTTTTTTTTTTAATGAATTTTGCCTATGATATAGAAGAAGGCCTGGCATCTAGTTTGGAGTTTCAGCACTGGACTGCTAAGAATTAGTGCAAAAAGGTTGAATAATGTTGAGCGGTACTGGGGCGTTAAACAAGCCTGATAAACACTCATTGCCCATTTAACTCTTCTTTTCTCCATATTCATAGAAACACATCCCTATTGCTGTTACTTTCCTTTTGGGGGCATTTTTGGTTGTAGCTTTCTGAGAGGCCTTGTAATCAGAAAATGGTGTACAGGCTTAGAAATAGACAAAGATTTTTTTTTTTTCTCCCTGGCTTTGATCCTGACCAGACAAATGGTGTTGGACAAATTACAAATCCTCTTTGAGCTTAAGTTTTGTCATCTGCAAAATGGAGATGACAGTACTGTCTACTAAGTTTGTTATGAGAATAATATAATTAGAATTCTAAGCACAGTCTAGGCCTCTAACAAATAGTTTTTTAATATACTGCTAGATTTATTTCACAAAACTATCATTTGGAGAATATACCCTACTTTTGCTCTTGCTGAGAATAGCTTAACTCATCCACTAAGTCTTGACCTTATGATCTGACACTCAGAGGAATATCACTGTCTACAAGTTCTACGGCATTTTACTATTCCCATCTGAGCACATGGATATAAATTACAGAGTAATCAGCATAATCCTAGGTTTTTTTTTTTTTTTCATCACCATTGTTCTTAATTCTTTCAGTTCAATAACTGATGTTTACTTTATGACCATATACTCAGAGAATGTAAGAAATAAGCCAAAAGAAACAGTCAAGGAGTCATCTCCCTACAAAAAGTACTGGAGATGCATAAATCCCCCATGTAATGAACCAATAAATCCTGAACTCAGAAAAAGTTAATCCTAGAAAACCAAAGGTTAAGAAGGGGATTATGACTGAATTTGCACAGTAGCTCCAAAGCATTTGGAAAACAGGAAAATTAAGGTTATTTTCTGATCATCCTAATAGTTCAGTACATCTTGCAGTGGGTTCACAAACTTTCACTTTTGCTGTCTCTTTTCCCCTTAAGTTTCCAGACCTACAATCTGAATGGATATTGACAATCTAAATGGTAATCAGTGTCTTTGTGAAAATAATTGAATAAGATCATTGGGCTACAAGAACCCAGAGAAATGGTTTAATACACCATTTCATTTATAAAGAGGAAATTTAAGCCTGGGAAATTACTATGATAATATGCATTGATTTCATAGTCCAGCACATTTAAAAAAAAATTAGAAGATGGATGTAAGCTTGTTTTGTTGTTGTTTGTTCTTTGGATTTATCATCTAATATCACCATCCCTCATCCTAGGTGGCCACTGATTATTGGTTCAGAGTTTGGGAACTACTGTTGCCTTTGCTGAACAAACTCTGAATTAAGCTACAGTAACAAAGGAAAGTATCTTTAATGCAATTGCACCTCTAGGTGCACCTTTAAATTTTATTCTAGTGCTGGCCTAAACTGAGAGTGGTCACTTACAGTGTGCTAAATTGACTGAGAGGACAGTAATTCTGGGACAAAATAAATCCTGTATTAGAATCAAGAAAGACAACATGGGCATGACTGTTTGCTTTTATGGTCATGACTTGGAGAATTAAAAGAAGCTCTGTGGTTTTATAGATAAGTCTTACTACCTCTGCCTTTTCGTGGATCACTGCCTAGTCATGGAGAAGGGCCTTATGTAACTCAATGAAGCTATGAGCCTTGCTGTGCAGGGCCACTGAGACAGATAAGTCATAGTGGAGAGTTCTGTCAAAATGTGATCCACTGGAGAAGGAAATGGTAAACCACTCCAGTATTCTTGCTGTGAGAACCCCATGAACTATATAAAAAGGCAAAAAGATATGACAATTAAAGATGAGCTCCCCCAGGTCAGAAGTTGTCCAATATGCTACTGGAGAAGTGTGGAAGGCAATTGCTAATAGCTCCAGAAAGCAGCTGGGCCAAAGCAGAAACAAAGGTCAGGTATGGATGTTTTTGGTGATGAAAGTAAAATCCAATGCTGTAAAGAACAGTATTGGATAGGAACCTGAAATGTTAGGTCCATGAATCAAGATAAATTGGACATGGTCAAGCAGGAGATGGCAAGAGTAAACATCCACATATAAGAATTAGTGAACTAAGATGGAAGGGAATGGGTGAATTTAACTCAGATGACCATTATATCTACTTCTGTGGGCAAGAATCCCATAAAGTAGCCCTCCTAATCAACAAAAGAGTCTGAAATGCAATACACTTGGATGCAACCTCAAAAATGACAGAATCATCTCAGTTTCTCTCCAAGGCAAACAATTCAACATCAGAGTAATCCAAGGCTATGTCCAACCACCCATGCCAAAGAAGCTGAAGTTGAATGGTGCTGTGAATACCTAGAAGACCTCCTTTGGCCTTGGAGTACAAATGAAGCAGGAGAAAGGCTAACAGACTTCTTCCAAGAGAATTCACTGGTCATAGCAAACACCCTTTCTCAAAAAACACGAGACAACTTTAAAAATCAGTTTAGTTCAGTTCATCGCTCAGTCGTGTCTGACTCTTTGCGACCCATGAATTGCAGCATGCCAGACTTCTGTGTCCATCACCAACTCCTAGAGTTCACTCAAACTCACATCCATCGAGTTGGTGATGCCATCCAGCCATCTTATCCTTTGTCGTCCCCTTTTCCTCCTGCCCCCAACCCCTCCCAGCATCAGATTCTTTTCCAATGAGTCGACTCTTTGCATGAGGTGGCCAAAGTATTGAAGTTTCAGTCTCAGCATCATTCCTGCCAAAGAACACCCAGGGCTGATCTCCTTTAGAATGGACTGGTTGGATCTCCTTGCAGTCCATGGGACTCTCAAGAGTCTTCTCCAACACCACAGTTCAAAAGCATCAATTCTGCAGTGCTCAGCTTTCTTCACAGTCCAACTCTCACATCCATACATGACCATTTGAAAAACCATAGCCTTGACTAGACAGACCTTTGTTGGAAAAGTAATGTCTCTGCTTTTGAATATGCTATCTAGGTTGGTCATAACTTTCCTTCCAAGGAGTGTCTTAATTTCATGGCTGCAATTACCATCCTCAGTGATTTGGAGGCCCCCAAAATAAAGTCTGACACTGTTTCCACTGTTTCCCCATCTATTTCCCATGAAGTTATGGGACCAGATGCCATGATCTTCGTTTTCTGAATGTTGAGCTTTAAGCCAACTTTTTCACTCTCCTCTTTCACTTTCACCAAGAGGCTTTTTAGTTCCTCTTAATGTGGTCCACTGGAGAAGGGAATGGCAAACAACTTCAGTATTCTTGCCTTGAGAACCCCATGAACAAACAGAATGAAAAGGCAAAGTGATAGGATACTGAAAGAGGAACTCCCCAGGTCAGTAGGTGCCCAATATGCTACTGGAGATCAGTGGAGAGATAACTCCAGAAAGAATGAAGGGATGGAGCCAAAGCAAAAACAATACCCAGTTGTGGATGTGACTGGTAATAGAAGCAAGGTCTGATGCTGTAAAGAGCAATATTGCATAGGAACCTGGAATATTCATGGAGTTAGGTCCATGAATCAAGGCAAATTGGAAGTGGTCAAACAGGAGATGGCAAGAGTGAATGTCGACATTCTAGGAATCAGCGAACTAAAATGGACTGGAATGGGTGAATTTAACTCAGAGGACCATTATATCTACTACTGTGGGCAGGAATCCCTCAGAAGAAATGGAGTAGCCATCATGGTCAACAAAAGAGTCCAAAATGCAGTACTTGGATGCAATCTCAAAAACGACAGAATGATCTCTGTTTGTTTCCAAGGCAAACCATTCAATATCACAGTAATCCAAGTCTATGCCCCAACCAGTAACACTGAAGAAGCTGAAGTTGAACGGTTCTATTAAGATCTACAAGACCTTTTAGAACTAACACCCCTCAAAAAGATTCCTTTTCATTATAGGGGACTGGAATGCAAAAGTAGGAAATCAAGAAACACCTGGGGTAACAGGCAAATTTGGCCTTGGAATAAGGAATGAAGCAGGGCAAAGGCTAATAGAGTTTTGCCAAGAGAATGCACTGGTCATAGCACCCTCTTCCAACAACACAAGAGAAGACTCTACATATGGACATCACCAGATGGTCAACACCAAAATCTGATTGATTATATTCTTTGCAGCCAAAGATGGAGAAGCTCTATACAGTCACCAAAAAAAGACTGGGAGCTGACTGTGGCTCAGAACATGAACACCTTATTGCCAAATTCAGAGTTAAATTGAAGAAAGTGGGGAAAACCACTAGACCATTCAGGTATGACCTAAATCAAATCCCTTATGATTATACAGTGGAAGTAAGAAATAGATTTAAGGGACTAGATCTGATAGATAGAGTGTCTGATGCATTATGGATGGAGATTTGTGACATCATACAGGAGACAGAGATCAAGACCATCCCCATGGAAAAGAAATGAAAAAAGCAAAATGGCTGTCTGGGGAGGCCTTACAAATAGCTGTGAAAAGAAGAGAAGCGAAAGGCAAAGGAGAAAAGGCAAGATATAAGCATCTGAATGCAGAGTTCCAAAGAATAGCAAGAAGAGATAAGAAAGCCTTCTTCAGTAATCAATGCAAAGAAATAGAAGAAAACAACAGAATGGGAAAGACTAGAGATCTCTTCAAGAAAATTAGAGATACCAAGGGAACATTTCATGCAAAGATGGGCTTGATAGAGGACAGAAATGGTATGGACCTTACTTTACACATGGATATCTCCAAATGGTCAATACCAAAATCAGATTGATTTCATTCTTTGTAGCTGAAGATGGAGAAGCTATATACAGTCAGCAAAAATAAGACTTGGAGCAGACTGTGGTTCAGATCATCAGCTCCTTATAGCAAAATTCAGGCTTAAACTAAAGAAAGCAGGGACAACAACTAGGTCATTCAGGTATGACCTAAATCCCTTATGAATATATAGTGGAGGTGATAAATATATTCAAGGGATTAAATCTAGTAAGCAGAGTGCTTGAAGAACTATGGACAGAGGTTCATAATATTGTACAATAGGCAGTGAAAGAAGAAGAAATGCAAGATGGCAAAGTGATTGTCTGAGAAGGCTTTACAGTTAGCTGAGGAAAAAGAAGCAGAAAACAAGGGAGAAAGGGAAAGATATACACCACTTAATGCAGAGTTCCAGAGAAGAGTAAGGAGAGACAAGATGACCTTTTTCAATGAACAATGCAAAGAAAGAGAGGAAAACAATAGAAGGGGAAAGGATAGAGATCTCTTCAAGAAAATTGGAAATATCAAAGGAAAATTTCATCCAAAGATGGGCACAATAAAAGACACAAACAGTAAAGACCTAATATAAGCAGAAGTGATCAAGAAGAGATGGCAAGAATACAAAGAAGAACTGTACAAAAAAAGATCTTAATGACCTGGGTAACCACAATGGTGTGGTCACTCACCAAGAGTCAGACATTCTGGGGTACAAAGTCAAGTGGGCCTTAGGAAGCACTGCTGCCAATGAAGCTAGTGGAGGTGATGAAATTCCAGCAGAACTATTTAAAACCCTAAGACATGATGCTATTAGAGTGCTGCACGCAATATGTCAGCAAATTTGGAAAACTCAGCAGTGGCCACAGGACTGGAAAAGGTCAGTCCTCATCCCAACTCCCCAAAAGAACAGTCCTAAAGAATGTTAAAGCTACTGGACAATTGTACTCATCTCCTGTGCTAGTAAGGTGATGCTCAAAATCTTTCAAGCTAGGCTTCAGCACTATGTGAACCAAGAACTTCCAGATGTTAGGCAGAGGAACCAGAGGTCAAATTGCCAACATTCTCTGGATCATAGCAAGGGCAAGGGAATTCCAGAAAAAAAAACAAAAAACATCTACCTCTGTTCATTGACTATGCTAAAGCCTTTGACTATGTGGATTATAACAAACTGTGGAAAACCCTTAAAGAGACGGGAATACCAGATCATCTTACCTGTCCCCTGAGAAACCTGTATGTGGGTCAAGAAGCAACATTTAGAACCCTCTATGGGACAACTGACTGATTCAATATTGAGATAGGGATACAAGGGTGTTTATTGTCACCCTGTTTATTTAACTTATATGTAGAGCACATCATGCGAAATGCCAGGCTGGGTAAGTTACGAACTGAAATCAAGATTGTGGGGAGAAATTTCAACAATGGCACTAAGAGAAGAGGAACTAAACAGCCTTTTGATGAATGTGGAAGAGGAGAGTGAAAAAAAAAAAAACAAACAGCTTAAAACTCAAAGTTATAAAAAACTAAGATCATGGTATCTGGCCCCATCACTTCATGGCAAGTTGAAAGGGAAAAGATGAAGCAGTGATAACTTTCCTCTTCTTGGGCTCTAAAATCACTGCTGATGGTGACTGTAGCCATGAAATTAGAAGACAATTGCCTCTTGGCAGAAAAGCTGTGACAAATATGAAGTGAAGTCACTCAGTTGTGTCTGACTCTTTGTGACCCCATGGACTGTAGCCTATCAGGCTCCTCCATCGATGGGATCTTCCAAGCAAGAATACTGGAGTGGGTTGCCATTTCCTTCTCCAGGAGATCTTCCTGACCCAGGGATTGAACCCAGGTCTCCCACATTGTAGGCAGATGCTTTACCCTCTGAGCCACCAGGGAAGTCAAATATAGACAGTGTATTTAAACAAATACAGACAGTGTGTTAAAAAGCAGAGACATCACTTTTCTGACAAAGGTCCATATAGTCAAAGCTATGGTTTTTCCAGTAGTCACATATGGATGTGAGAGTTGAATCATAAAGAAGGCAGAGTGCTAGCGAATTGATGCTTTCAAACTGTGGTGCTGGAGAAGACTCTTGAGAGTCCCTTGGACAGCAAGCCAGAGTCAATGCTAAAGGAAATAAGCTCTGAATACTCATTGGAAGGACTCATGCTGAAGCTGACGATCCAATACTTTGACCACCTGTTACGCACAGCTGACTCATTGGGAAAGCCCCTGATGTTGGGAAAGATTGAAGGCAGAAGGAGTAGAGGGCGACAGAGGATGAGATGGTTGGATGGCATCACTGACTCAATGGACGTGAATTTGGGCAAACTCCAGGAAATGGTGAGAGCCAGGGAGGCCTGGCGTGCTACAGTCCGTGGGTTGCAAATAGTCGGATAGGACTTGGAGACTGAACAACAACAACTACTCCTCTGATTCAATTTTTATCATGCATCGTAGAATATAAAAGAAATCCTCCAACAGATAAAAACTATAAACTATGGAAAACACAAGGCCCTGAGGAGTGAACAAAATTTAGGCAGATCCTGAAGAGACATTGACATTTGGATGAAGAAAATGACATGTTTCCATGTTTTACTGCTTTTAGCTGAAGGTCAGAATGTAGTCAGCGTACTTGGAGCAGCTAAAATTCCTACATAAAACTTCTCTTTCTGGCATGGAGAACCCGTGAAAGCCACTAGAATGGGTTGGGGGGAATCCCAAAAAGAAAAGAGCCAGAGAAGGTAAACAGAATGTTCTGTATATATTAGTCTGTGTACACCTCAAACTGACCCCTCGCCACACACACACACGCAGGGCAGACTGAAAGCAGCCTGGCTACCAAAATAACTGAGTGGCTCTCCGGAAGTTTCCAGTTTGAGACAAGTCAAATTACCCACTAAAACAGCAATAAAATATCAGTAATCTTTGCAAGAACATAATATAGTCTGGAGTCCCTATGACAGCACTCATCCAAAATACAATTCAAAAATCTGGAAAATTTGATCCATTTTCAAGGGAAAAGACAAGATGTGGAAACTTATACTATGATAACTAATAAGTCAGATGTTGGAATTCAAAGACAAATGTTTGAAAGCAGTTATTCTAATCATGCTCAATGATGTAAAGGAATATATGCTTATAAAGAATGAAGAAATACAAAATGGAAGTGTTCACTCTTTTGTTCAGACAGTATGGACATATTCAATACCTTCCATGAAGAGACACAGTTATCAGCTTCTTAGGGCTTATAGTCTAATGATAGAATAACTGATGGGGTATAATAGCACTTCGGGCTTTCCTGGTGGCTAAGATGGTAAAGAATCTGCCTGCAATGCCAGAGACCTGGGTTCAATCCCTGGGTCAGGAAGATCCTCTGGAAAAGTGAATTGCTACCTACTCCAGGATTCTTGCCTGGGAAATCTCATGGACAGACGAGCCTGATGGGCTACAGTCCACGGGGTCCTGAAGAGTTGGACACGACTGAGTGGCTAACACACACTAGTACTTTAGCTGTACTGTTTGCTCTATAAATCTATGATTCTGAGACTAGGGAAATGGAAGAGGGTCCTTATTAAATACACACATACCCAGACACCATGACTTGTACAGCAGGGATCTAATTAAGGCCAGAGATATTAATGTGACATCATAATTTCTATAGGCAGTGACCCTAAAGCAACTGACTCACTAAATCAAGTCTTGACATCTGACAGATGATTAACAACAACAGCAATTATAAGAGTAATAGCTAATATTTACATGTATCTTAGAAGTTTACAAAATAACTTGCACTTTAATTATAAAATTTGAGCCTCCCAACCACTCTATAAAATAGGAAGGCAAATATTTACATTTTGAGGGTCCACTTGGAAGTAAAAGTGGAGGGAGTGTATCCATAAAGAACTTTTCGTTTCAAAGACACAAATGCACTAAAAGAATTATAGGCATTCACCCAAGTCTTTATTTCTAGTAAGTTATCAGTGGCCATCTAAATTTTATTGAATGAAAACAAGTTTTACCTGACATGAAAGCAGGAATGAGCATTTGGAATTATCAAAGCATTCTGGCAACTGTCTTTTCCAGAAACCTATCCTAAGAATGAGTTGTTCAGTGATAATTAGAGAGTGAAACACACTCAGCTTCACATTTCAATGCTCCTTTCCAATTAGAATGGCATTAGTGTGAAAGTGTAGCCATATAATTGTATGAGGAATAGATCTAATTTTCTCAATGTCACTGCAATATCACCTTTTAGAGCTAACAGCTCTGAATGATTACACATATCATTTGGTAATTGTACTTTTATCCATTCCACACTGGGAGCTGATTTTTTAAAAAGTGGACATACAATTAGATTATAAATGAACACATATCAACTGGCCCTCAAAAGATAATAATACATCAGCATTGAATGCAGCAGCTGCATTTTGAACTACCGTCAGTGGCAGTATTTGTGGCTTGTATCAACACTTGGGTGATGAACATAGGGATTCTGAACTTGGCCTTTAATAGTAAAAAAGAAAGAATGTGACTGAGAAACTCTAAACTCAGGGAGAGTGGCCTTCACAAACTGGCTGGCTATTGAATGTAATTTTTAAACAAGATGTGATAGAGAATAGAGATTAAATGTCCACTATTGCTGCTCAATGCTAGTCTTTAAAGCTGCAGAGAGAATGTATATTACTAGAGAGGAGCCTATCATTTTATCTCACAGGCTGCAAAACAGATAATTCCTGAGCGGGGGGAAACGGAGGTCTGAAGTACCAATTAATCATGGCATATATTGCTGGATATATTTCAGGTCAGGAGTGGAAATTTACACAGCCATCTGCATTTAAATAGCAGTTTCTAAAAGTAAAATGTATAGAAGAAGGTGAGGTTGAGGCTGTAAGTTATGGCTTCAAGACCTCCTGAATACTACTGAACACTCTAATGCACAATCATAAATTTAAGTAAATACAATTATTTGGTGTGCAGTTGAAGTCTCATTATCATACTAACCAAAGGCAAATTTGTGGACCAGCCTGATCCTTGGAGTTGATTGGGAGCAATCTCAGAACATTTAAATGAGGGTGTTTTTCACATGGGACAAACGATGAAAAATCATTTTGATTTTCCTGTGCTAACAACACGGCAGTTAACAACCACACTCCCCTCTCATTATGATGGAGTGTTCACACCACGAAATGGAAATGTCAGTAACTCCATTCCTATTACCAGAGTTGTTAATGCAAGTCAATGAAATGCATCTTTCCTACATGAGACCTCAGCCAGAAATCAGAGCCTGTGTTGTTTCTTGTAGGTGTTTGTGAAGGCCTTCTGTACTCTCTTTAAAGTTTCAAAGATCAACATGTGGACGGGCTGCAGCTGTATCTGAAGATGAATCCCCACCCGGATGAACATGACCTATTGTCCTAGATGCAGTCCTAGGGTGTGTAGGAAAGTGAATGTGTTAGTCACCCAGTCGTGTCTCTTTGCAACCACATGGACTATAGCCCACCAGGCTCCTCAGTCCATGGGATTCTCCAGGCAAGAACACTGGAATGGGTAATCATTTCCTCCTCCAGGGGATCTTGCCAACCCAAGGATCAAACCCAGGTTTCTGCATTGCAGGAAGAATAGTCTGAGCCACCAGGGAAACCCGAGGTGCATAGAAAGTGATCTTTTACTTCCTTGGCTGCAGTGGGTGAGGTCAAGAGAAGCCAATCAAAACAGAGTATCTGGGGAGAATCACAGATTAACTCCAGAGAGATCATAGTACCTAATCACTAGCCTATAAGGTCCCAGCCAAAGCAGACATATGAAAATATGAAAATCTTATATCACACACACACACACACGGAAACCAAATGACTATTAGAGAATCTGAAGCAGAAATTAGTAGGGGGAGCCTGAGAAATTCCCCATCTGGAAAGAATAGTTTAAGCATTTCCTTTACTTATTACTTACTTACATTGACTTACTTTACTGGTGGCTGAGATGGTAAAAAATCCACCTGCAATGCAGGAGACATGAGTTTGATCCCCAGGCTAGGAAGATCCCCTGAGGAAGGGAGTGGCTTCCCACTCCAATATTCTTGCCTGGAGAACCCCATGGACAGAGGAGCCTGGTAAGCTATAGTCCATGGAGTCTCTAAGAGCCATACACAATTGAGCTACTAACACTTTACTTTTTCTCTTCCTCATTGTTCACTCTAATTTCACACTCATCCCCTGTATTAGATAAGATCATCTTTGGTGTAATGTTTCCAAGAAGGTTCAGTGAAAAAGGATCTGCCTACCAGGCAGAAGACCTGGGTTTGATCCTCCAGGTCCAGAAGATCCCCTGGAGAAGGAAATGGCAACCCAGTCCAGTATTCTTGCCTGGGAATTTCCAGTGGACAGAGGAGCCTGGTGGGCAACAGTCTATGGGGTCACAAAGAATTGGACACAACTTAGCAACTAAATAACAACAATAAATCCTTGGGTTAGGCAGAAAATATTTGAAAAGCCTTCCTTTTAAATTAGATAATGATCTAGTCATGTACAGATGTGAGAGTTGGACCATAAAGAAGTCTGAACCTGAAGTACTGATGCTTTCCAATTGTGGTGCTGGAGAAACTCTTGAGAGTCCCTTGGACAGGAGGGAGATCAAACCAGTCAATCCTAAAGGAAACCAACCCTGAATATTCACTGAAAGGACTGATGCTGAAGCTCCAGTACTTTGACCACTTGATGCAAAGAGCTGACTCATTGGAAAAGACCCTGATGCTGGAAAATACTGAGAGCCAGAGAAGAAGGGGGCACCAGAGGGTGAGATGGTTACATAGCATCACCAACTCCACGGGCATGAGTTTGAGCAAACTCTGGAGGTAGACAGGGAAGTCTGACATGCTGCAGGTCAGAGTCAAACATAACTTAGCAACTGAATAACAATAATGATTTTCTACTACATTTAGAATAGAACCCAAACTTCTTACCATGGACCATGATGAGTCATTCCTACATGTCTAATTTTTAAATTTTAATTAGAGGCTAATGACAAAATTGTGGTGGTTTTTGCCATACATCTACATGAATCAGACCTGTCTGTACATGTGTCCCCCCATCCAAATCTCCCCTCCCACCTCTTTCCCCATGCCATCCCTCTGGGTGTCCCAGAGCACCAGCTTTGAGTGCCCTGCTTCATGCACAGAACTTGCACTGATCACCTGTTTTACATATGGTAATACACATGTTTCAATACTATTCTCTTAAATCATCCTACCCTTGCCTTCTCCCAGAGTCCAAAAGTCTGTTCTTCTGTGTCTCTTGCTGTCTTGCATATAGGGTCATTGTTACCGTCTTTCTAAATTCCATATATATGTATTAATATACTATATTTGTGTTTCTCTTTCTGATTTAATTCACTCTGTATAATAGGCTCCAGTTTCATCCACCTCATTAGAACTGAATCAAATGCATTTAATAGCTGAGTAATATTCCACTGCCTACACCTCTAATTTTATCCCAACTTGCCATTTATCTTGTTTAATCTGCCCTAGTTAAAAATAGCTTTTTTTCTTTTTCTTTTTACAGTTTCCTGAGTGCCCAAAACTTTTTGTAAACAAGTGATTTATTTTGCCTGTACTTTTCGTTCCTTCCTCTCATATGACTGGGTTTCTTTCATTTGTGTTTTTTTCCTTCTCTTTCAATTCTCAGCTTTAAATGATACACCCTCAAAAAGATTTCCAGACTATATCTACAATATATAGTATATCCACTATGTTATTCTTTTTTATAGCACCAGTTTTTACCTCTGTAGGGTGATCATCCACCCCTGTTTGTCTGGGAATCAGAGGATTTGGGGGATGCAAAGTTTTTCATACTAAAACTAAGAAGGTTTTAGGCAAACTGTGGTGGCTGGTTACCCTTCTTGTAGAACTTACTTAAACTATAGTTTCATTCCTTTACCTGTGGAGTATCTAACACCCCAATTAAGGTTAAGGTTCAAGGAGGTGGGAACCATGCCTTTTTTTATTTGTCATTGTATACACTACACCTCTCACAGAACCAGATACTTAATAGGCACTCAATAAATATTGAATGAATAAATTAAAAATGCATCAATATGAGATACTGGGAGCTCAGTACATGAAATTTACAGAGAAGCATCAACGAGCCAGTCATTTAGACCCGAGGATGATAAACTACAGCTTGGAAGACAGATACAGCCCACCATCTGTTTTTCATACAGTCCATAAGTCTTGTTTTTTACATTTTAAAATGGTTAAAAAAGAAGACAGTTTTGTATATGTTATATATTGTATATGGCTTCTTTTGCAGTAAAATGGCAGAACTGAGCAATGGTGATGCTGAGTCATTAAAGAGTCTGAAAGATCTGCAAAGCCTGTTATATTTTCTATCTTGCCCTTTATAGAAAAAGCTTACTCATTTCTCATGTAGACAGTTCCAGAAACAAACTTTGTGGACTGATGACTTAGGACAAGATGGGCCACCTACATCCTCTGCTCACGGAGATTCCAGAACCAATATCCCCTACACAACTGAAGAGAAGATTCTCAGCACTTTGGCAGGATAGGATCTAGAAAATATAGTTATTTTATTGTACACTAGGGTTTATGACTGAGAGCTATATCGATTAAACACATTAAAATGATCAAGAATCTGAAGTCTTATAGTCAGTAAGCATATTTAACTAATGTTCTCCAAAGTTATGTGGAAAGTTATCATGTATTTTTTGTTAGACTTATTAATGTTCTATGAAAGAGAGCTTTTTCTAAAGAACATACTTTGGAAAATGCTGCTGTAGTCTAACCTCCTCATTATATAGGGGGAAAGGCTGAGAATCAAAGGTGGTAATGTGAAAAAATCGCATAACTGGTGAATAGCAGACTTGGAACCCAAGAATCCTAACACCTCTAGTATAATTTTAAGTCTAAAGATAATTTTGATTTAATCATGCAAAGATGATCAAAACCAGATAGTTGACAGATGCAATAGAGTTCTGAACTGATCTGATTGCATATTTGACTGCATATATATCAATTAAAGCTATGGAGTTTCCCTGTGAAGCATCAAAACTCAAAAGCAGCAGGGTTTAGAGTGATTCCACATTTTAATAACGTTTTTTAGCCATTTAAAATAAATTTATCAGTCAACCCAATGTAAAATAACACTCTGCTAAACAATACACTGAATTGGATTTTGATGAAATTGACCATCTGTTTAAACTGTGAGACCAATTCAGGTTGTATCTAGAATACAGTCCAATACAATTTATTAGAGTAAACAAAAAACTTTTTAAAGTTGGGGAAAAATTAAATTTTCAGATCAAGCAGGAAAGGGATAGTCAATCTCTGTCTTCAAAGCCCTCCTTTTGCGGAAATTGACAAATTGGTTACTTTCATCAATTTCAGCCACTGTCAATTTTGGCAGCCTGGAACAGTCACACAAACACATCAGTTTCATTCCCCAAAGCTTGTCTCTTTTGAAACTGACAGGAACCAAAATGAAGGAAAGGCAAAATGTCAGGTTCTCTGGAGGACTTGGGAAGCAGCTGATATTGACTGACCTCTCCAGCAGGGCTGGTATTCCAAGACCTGGATTCTGCTGGCTTGATGCATTGGCTCCACACCAAGTTGCTATCCCTAGGATCCTGTGGTGAAGGGTGTTCCAAAGGGGCCACACATCCTCAAACTTAAATCTTAAAGTCAACTGCAGCTTAGAATAAAATTGGCATAGTACAGAGCATGATGATTTCTGAATTAGAAATATGAGTTCTGGGGCAATGAAATCATTTAACTTATGAGGTTCTTTTACGGGGATCTGTAAATTGTAGTTAGTGATATCTGTGCTACTAAATAATAATAAGACTAATCATGGTTAACATTTGTTGAGCAAAGTATTTTCCATTAATTATCCTTTCAATTTTTGATCTTTTTTGATGGTTTTAGTAGAGAAAACTGTGAGATGGAGAAGTTAAGTAACTTTATAAATGTTGTATAATTAGTAAATCCTCACTCCCAGATTAATGATCCTGTTAAGGTTAAATAACAAGAGTAACTAATTGTTTTAAGGATTAATATAAAATCATCCTGGAAACTCTTAGGTGGTGTGCACTTTAGGTGTTATTATCATTGGTTGTCATAATTTCTTTATTCACTGTTTTACTTCACATTAAAAATGTGTAGTAATCATTGCCTTGTGTAATCCTGTATAGTCAGTATGCTCGTACTCCATCTGAGGAGAGTTATGAACAAAAGGATGATCATATCCAAACTGAATGTCCTCAGTTCAGTTCAGTTGCTCAGTTGTGTCTGACTCTTTGCGACCCCATGAATTGCAGCACGTCAGGCCTCCCTGTCCATCACCATCTCCCTGACTTCAACCAAACTCATGTCCATCGAGTTGGTGATGCTATCCAGCCATCTCATCCTCTGTCATCCCCTTCTTCTCCTGCCCCCAATCCCTCCCAGCATCAGGGTTGTTTCCAATGAGTCGACTCTTTGCATGAGGTGGCCAAAGTATTGGAGTTTCAGTCTCAGCATCAGTCCTTCCAATGAACACCCAGGACTGGTCTCCTTTAGAATGGACTGGTTGGATCTCCTTGCAGTCCAAGGGACTCTCAAGAGTCTTCTCCAACACCACAGTTCAAAAGCATCAATTCTGTGGTGCTCAGCTTTCTTCACAGTCCAACTCTCACATTCATATGTGACCACAGGAAAAACCATAGCCTTGACTAGAGGGAACTTTGTTGGCAAAGTAATGTCTCTGCTTTTGAATATGTTATCTAAGTTAGTCATAACTTTCCTTCCAAAGAGTAAGCATCTTTTAATTTCATGGGTGCAGTCACCATCTGCAGTGATTTTGGAGCCCAGAAAAATAAAGTCTGACACTGTTTCCACTGTTTCCCCATCTATTTCCCATGAAGTGATGGGACCAGATGCCATGATCTTCATTTTCTGAATGTTGAGCTTTAAGCCAACTTTTTCACTCTCCACTTTCACCTTCATCAAGAGGCTTTTTAGTTCCTCTTCACTTTCTGCCATAAGGGTGGTGTCATCTGCATATCTGAGATTATTAATATTTCTCCTGCCAATCTTGATTCCAGCTTGTCCTTCTTCCAGCCCAGCATTTCTCATGATGTATTCTGCATATAAGTTAAATAAGCAGGGTGACAATATACAGCCTTGACGTACTCCTTTTCCTATTTGGAACCAGTCTGTTGTTCCATGTCCAGTTGTAACCATTGTTTCCTGACCTGCATACAGGTTTCTCAAGAGGCAGATCAGGTGGTCTGGTATTCCCATCTCTTTCAGAATTTTTCACAGTTCATTGTGATCCACACAGTCTACCAAATATAGTTACTTATTTCAAACACTTGGGATAAGAACCACAAGACATAAAAGAGTAATTTTAAAGTCTCTTGTTATGGCCTCTGACTAAGTTAAAACTCACTCTATTTTAGCTGAAATATTTCCATTTTCATTGTCTCTTTATAAAATTAATTTCATGACCAAGGATATGCATACTCATCTATTCGGATGTCCTTGGATACCATTCAATAATATCCATCCTGTTGCTGTCAATGCATACATACACTTCTCCTCACTCATCCTCCTCCTCTTTATTTAGTGTAGTTTGTTTAGGCATCTCAATAAATTTAAAGCTTTTATGGAGGCTTCTACAGAAGACACAGAGAAGTATAACTGTGCTATTGATTATTTTACATCTTCTGGATCTTCTCTTGACATCTTCCTTATTTTCTTCCTGCATTATTTATCTCCTTCCTTCCAACTCTTTCTCTTTCTACTAATACTGAGCTCCTACCATGTGGCTAGTATTTTGCTAAGCACTGAGGCAAGATGCACTCAGTTTCTTTCCTTGGGCTCACTTAACATTTAGTGAGATTTGACAGACATTAAATGAAAATTATTTATAAATGCCAATGTGATAAGTGTGCAGATAAAAACAGTTTGGTTTGAAATAGAATAACATGTCCCTTATCTAAACTGTGACTTCCCTGGTGGCTCAGATGGTAAACCATCTGTGTACAATGAGGGAGACCCGGGTTCTATCTCTGGGTCAGGAAGATCCCCTGGAGAAGGAAATAGCAACCCACTCCAGTACTCTTGCCTGGAAAATCCCATGGACGGAGGAGCCTGGTGGGCTACAGTCCATGGGGTCACAAACAGTCGGGCATGACTGAGCGACTAACTTTCACTACCTAAACTAGGGGATGAAGAAGGCTTGAACTGAATTCTTAGGTTAATGCTTCTTTGACATGTACATAATTTTAACATAAATGCAGCCCATTACATTCCCTTCCTTTGATGACTATACATAATGAGAGAGAGAGCCAGCTTTGACTTTCCAGTGCAGTCATGAAAATGGATAGAAAAAAAATAAGGTTTACCATTTCCTAGTCTACTTGTGTTAACAGCCAAAGCCAGTAAACAAGTGTGCAATTCCATTAGTTTATTGGACCAAGATCTGGAAAGACCTAATCTTACCAATTACATAAATTTAATTTAAACTCTGTTTCTATTTCACTCTGTTTTTGAGGTTTCACAGGTAAGATCTGGAACATCTTAGCCTGAAACTCAGGCTTGGGAAGGGAACAGAAAGAAGAACCAGCCTGACACAAGACAAAGCCCCAGAGCATCAGTGTTTACCATGCCTAATGTGCCACATCTGTCTCAGCTGACCCGCTAGTTCAGGTTGCCCCTTTATGATTTGGCATTTTTTCTCTGAATGCAGAGAGGTGAGTGTACTCTCAGAGCTTTCCTGAGACTCATTTGTTTGAGAGCTAATTTGTTACCTTGAGAATTCTCTTCATCAACGTTCCCTTCCATCTCCCACACTGAGAGCCTGTGGCCCTTTGTCACCTGGATGTATGCACAGCATCTGTATTCACATAATTTATTCAGAGACTGAAATCGCTAATCCCAGTTTGGGCTGGAGAAATATTTACTTGGTCACTCACACTCTGTTAAACTGAGGCACTGAAAGAGGGCTACTCACAGCTGTCCTTCCCCATACAAGTTTTGGCGCTGTGTATTGCACACCATTTTATCCAAGAGCCACAGGTAGCAGTCTGCGAGGATGAATTGGGAATCAGCTAATGGACAGAAAGTACCTGCTCCGACACATTAATTCCCTTCCCTGTCAGGCTGCATCATTGTAGAGCATGCATGATGGGAAGCAAGGTCCCATCACACCATGGCACCTGCTGCTTTTCCATCTGCCGAGTGCAATAGCTCCTTTGATTGCCCATTTTTCAGCCTAATAGCTTATTCCTCTTCTCTTTGTAAAGTTTTTACATTTTATTGTGATTTTAATAGTCATTTAAAAAATTCCTCATCTCTGTTTGGCATGCCAAGGATGTTGATAAAAGAATAACATAAATAATATTGTAAACCGTACTCAAACTGAGATTGCTCCAAGAGCTGCATTTCAGTGTTTAGCCTGATAAAGTTGTCATGGCAATAATGTCCCCTGAGAATAAAAGTGCCATGTGCGTGGTTGATTAAAGGAAATAGCTCAGATGGTACACAAACTAGTAAATATTGAACCTATGGACTATTATACTAGCCACAGTTTTATTTTGCCCTTTTTTTTTTCCTGGTTTGATTTTTTTTTTTTTGGGGGGGGGTGGAGAAGTAGTCTAATGATTTACATTTCTCTCTCTTTTTCTCTTGAAGATTTTTATTGTTAAAATCTCTTGGAATAGATATTGGCAGTGCTCCCAAACTGGCCTTTGGATTCTGTCTAAAGCTGTTGATTTGGCTGGATTAGTCAAAGCAGCAGATCATTATTACATATTGAACATCTGTCAAAAATAGCACTAACAATTATCAGATACATTCTCTATCATGAAAATTTGGACTTGAGTAGTTGAGAAGAATATTCTATGAATCAAACAGGACTACTTATTTTTACTCAAGGCAAGAAAAAGCTAGATGGTCTTTAACTGATGAGGATAAAAGAATAAGCATACTGCGTTTGCATTGAAACATGTATAATATCATATATGAAACGAGTCTCCAATCCAGGTTCGATGCACGATACTGCATGCTTGGGGCTGGTGCACTGGGACGACCCAGAGGGATGGTACGGGGAGGGAGGAGGGAGGAGGGTTCAGGATGGGGAACACGTGTATACCTGTGGCGGATTCATGTTGATATATGACAAAACCAATAAAATATTGTAAAGTTAAAAAATAAAAAATAAAGCAAAATAAAATAAAATTAGGATAAGTCAAAGCTACTATTTTCTGAGGGGTCAGAGCCAACCCATCTTCCTAAGTTTCAAGTAAATGAGAGATAAAAATGGGTTCCTTAGTGGGAGGAATGTGAGCCCTGATGTTATCTGGAATCTAGAATTTTTTCTATTTTATGCTACCTATATAATTCACATTCATTGGTGTTATGAAATATCAGAATGCTGCAATATATGTAAGAAGATCTCATAGGCTGTGGGAATGAGAAGATAAATGGCATATAAACTTCTGGGAAAACAAGAGTGGGAAGGCACTTCAGAAAATACTTATTTGTGTAGTTATACATTAAAGTTCAAAAAGCTCTCATCTACTAACCACACCTCAGGGAATCATATAACTATAAATCTGTCTAAGCCTATAAAGACAAGTAAGATGCCATTGTCAGTAGCATTTGGAAGAAAGTTGGAATGTGGCACCCACACTGATAGACAAATGAGCAACAATCTTCCACTAAAGGGTACCCTAAAGTTCTAGACTCTGAAACTGGTGAATGGAAAGGGGACATTAAAATGCAAAAGAAATGAAAGAATCTCAGTATAAGAAAGGAAAGAATTTTTCATTTTGCAAATGTTTACTCCCTACCTGCTCAGATTTAGACTTTGAGCTAGGTATTGTAATGAGAAGCAGAGAGATATACAACTTTATCCATAGGGAGCTTACAGTTAAACAGAGGAAGGAGACTGTATCTATATCAAGAGGATACATAAAGGAGCAGGTGAATAGGAGTGCTCTGTGTTGAACCTGGGGTGAGCTTCTTGGAGTGGAGGGGCCGATGTTAATGAATTATCTTGTAGGAGTTGTCAATCTAAGCAAAGTTTGCCCTGTACTGGATGTGGGAAGACAGGATCTATGATTAAGTTAAAACCATAACAGTGTGGAAAGCCAGGGCTCAAGCAAGGATGTGACCAAAATTCATAATGACAAATGGAACAGGTTGAACACAAACTCCTTTCCTGAATGGAGAAGTGCTAGAAACAGGGAAATTCCCCTTTGAGCAATACATTAACATCCTTCCCAGAAAAAAAAGGAAGAATAAAAGGAGGGAAGGAAAAGGAGCGAGGGGGCAGAGAGGAGGAGAGTTCTGTTTTCCACAGCGAAAAATAATCTTATGGAACTGGTTGCTCTAAGTTGGTATGGATTGATTATGTTGTATGTTCCAATACTATAAAAGTGTTTGCATAAATTCATGGGTGGCAGATCTACATTCATAGTTAAGAGATTCCAAAGTACAGAGAGGCAGGATGCTCTAGGGTGAAAAGTACAGGGTTGAGAGAACATTTAGGATGGAACCTGCCTGCATAAAGAACTATTTTGTATGATTTGGGACAATCATACAACTATTTTGTATGGTTTATATTATATCAGTTTTCTCATTTGAAAAAAAGAATATATAATACCTGTTTCGTGCAATGGTTTGAGTAAAGGAGACAATGGATGAGAAGGCTTTTAATAAACTTCTTAGTAGCAAACACACACATTCCTTGAGATGGATGTTAGAAAGGACAGCTTTAACTTCCCATTAAATTATTCTCCTTCTGACTGTTAAATTCTACTCTTAAATTTATAATCAGTGCTTTTGGTGAGTAGAGGCAAGTAAAATGGACAAAAAGGGTGTTATTATATCTGATCATAGTGCAGTACTGCCCTGCCTCCCTTTGACTCTCTTCTGCTTCTGTGAAAATTCATGCCTTATGCAGTGACTCAGGCACAGCACTTAGCAGAAGTCAGAGCACTCAGACCCTCTCCTCTACAGGCAGGAGGCAGGCGTGCTTTGTGTGCTACAAGGAGACCTGGATATATTACCAAAGCCATGCAAAGTATTTTCTTTCTAGTCTTCCTCATAAAAGTAACTTGATGTATGTGTAATAGGTTATATACATTATGTCAAAAATAGAAATAAAATAAAATCCTGAACTACAGACAGGGACAAGAATTATCTCTACTGAACAAAGACAGCGGTACCCCAGAGTGCTACTGTGATGGAGAGCTGCTGGCTTGACAGCTCCAGGTTGGTTCAGACATAGTGACATGCATGGCAGCAAATGACTCTCAGTCTCAGCTTTCTCAGGTGGAAGAACAGTGAAAGGAGGCTGAGTTGCTTCTTAGTGGGTACAGGGTCATCCATGAATAGCAGACACCTTTATGTCATGAATTATTTAAAAGGAGATAGCAAAGCCCACCACCCCCCCACCCCCCGCCTCTTTATGTCTACGCTAATATCCTCTTTGATTAAGGGTAGGAAACAGGAATATATAACTTTCCCCTGGAGATCTATGCATGATCTCAGCTGTATATGAAGGTGATGTTGAATTGATCAGGGTGCAATATTCTGACAATCACTGGGTTTTATCAAAGTAGGTTATTCTACCACCAAATGTTTTATTAAGTCATCAATTCAAACATCATATATGACTACCTGAGGAAATTTTATAAACACTTTATTTATTCTCCTTGTTTCAGATGATAGGCACTGTTAATTTTCTTAGCTGGCTATCACTCAAGTCCATTTCTTGGTAAAGGAGCTGCTATTCTGAAAGAGATGGGAATACCAGACCACCTGATCTGCCTCTTGAGAAATTTGTATGCAGGTCAGGATGCAACAGTTAGAACTGGATATGGAACAACAGACTGGTTCCAAATAGGAAAAGGAGTACATCAAGGCTGTATATGTCACCCTGTTTATTTAACTTACATTCAGAGTACATCATGAGAAACGCTGGACTGGAAGAAACACAAGTTGGAATCAAGATTGCTGGGAGAAATATCAATAACCTCAGATATGCAGATGACACCACCCTTATGGCAGAAAGTGAAGAGGAACTAAAAAGCCTCTTGATGAAAGTGAAAGTGGGGAGTGAAAAAGTTGGCTTAAAGCTCAACATTCAGAAAACGAAGATCATGGCATCCAGTCCCATCACTTCATGGGAAATAGATGGGGAAACAGTGGAAACAGTGTCAGACTTTATTTTTCTGGGCTCCAAAATCACTGCAGATGGTGACTGCACCCATGAAATTAAAAGACGCTTACTCCTTGGAAGGAAAGTTATGACCAACCTAGATAGCATATTCAAAAGCAGAGACATTACTTTGCCAACAAAGGTCCGTCTAGTCAAGGCTATGGTTTTTCCAGTGGTCATGTATGGATGTGAGAGTTGGACTGTGAGGAAAGCTGAGCGCCGCAGAATTGATGCTTTTGAACTGTGGTGTTGGAGAAGACTCTTGAGAGTCCCTTGGACTGCAAGGAGATCCAACCAGTCCATTCTGAAGGAGATCAGGCCTGGAATTTCTTTGGAAGGAATGATGCTAAAGCTGAAACTCCAGTACTTTGGCCACCTGATGCGAAGAGTTGACTCATTGGAGAAGACTCTAATGCTGGGAGGGATTGGGGGCAAGAGGACAAGGGGATGACAGAGGATGAGATGGCTGGATGGAATAACTGACTCAATGGACATGAGTCTGAGTGAGCTCCGGGAGTTGGTGATGGACAGGGAGGCCTGGCATGCTGCGATTCATGGGGTTGCAAAGAGTCGGACACGACTGAGCGACCGATCTGATCTGATCAATAGTTTAAGTAATGATCCAGGCATGACCAAATCGCTTTAGTCTTCTTGGTTAAAATTGAACTCCAAAGTAAGCTATTAGTTTATTTGGAAGAAGTATATTTGTTCCTCTTTAACAACTAGACAACAATCAATTCAAGATATTGCCCTAAATTTGTTCTTCCGAGGTCACATGAGCCAATTCCTGCTATTGACAGGACAAAAGGGACAGCTGCTCAGGGCTAACTCTGATACAAGAAACTACTGCTTTCTGCCTTATACTGAGGAGGGGCAGGTAGCTCAGTAGATAGGCATTTTTACAAGAGCCTGATTAAGGGACTATTTCAGATCAGATCAGTTGCTCAGTTGTGTCCGACTCTGCAACCCCATGAATCGTAGCACGCCAGGTCTCCCTGTCCATCACGAACACCCGGAAGTCACTCAGTCTCACATCCATCGAGTCAGTGACGCCATCCAGCCATCTCATCCTCTGTCTTCCCCTTCTCCTCTTGCCCCCAATCCCTCCCAGCATCAGAGTCTTCTCCAATGAGTCAACTCTTCACATGAAGTGGCCAAAGTACTGGAGTTTCAGCTTTAGCATCATTCCTTCTAAAGAAATCCCAGGTCTGATCTCCTTCAGAATGGACCAGTTGGTTCTCCTTGCAGTCCAGGGGATTCTCAAGAGTCTTCTCTAACACCACAGTTCAAAAGCATCAATTCTTCAGTGCTCAGCTTTCCTCACAGTCCAACTCTAACATCCATACATGACCACAGGAAAAACCATAGCCTTGACTAGATGAACCTTTGTTGGCAAAGTAATGTCTCTGCTTTTGAATATGCTATCTAAGTTGGTCATAACTTTCCTTCCAAGGAGTAAGTGTCTTTTAATTTCATGGCTGCAGTCACCATCTGCAGTGATTTTGGAGCCCAGAAAAATAAAGTCTGACACTGTTTCCACTGTTTCCCCATCTATTTCCCATGAAGTGAGGGGACTGGATGCCATGATCTTAGTTTTCTGAATGTTGAGCTTTAAGCCAACTTTTTCACTCTCCACTTTCACTTTCATCAAGAGGCTTTTGAGTTCCTCTTCACTTTCTGCCATAAGGGTGGTGTCATCTGCATATCTGAGGTTATTAATATTTCTCCCGGCAATCTTAATTCCAGCTTGTATTTCTTCCAGTCCGGCGTTTCTCATGATGTACTCTGCATGTAAGTTAAATAAACAGGTGACAATATACAGCCTTGATGTACTCCTTTTCCTATTTGGAACCAGTCTGTTGTTCCATGTCCAGTTCTAACTGTTGCATCCTGACCTGCATACAAATTTCTCAAGAGGCAGATCAGATGGTCTGGTATTCCCATCTCTTTCAGAATTTTCCACAGTTTATTGTGATCTACACAATCAAAACCTTTGGCATAGTCAATACAGCAGAAATAGATGCTTTTCTGGAACTCTCTTCCTTTTTGCATGATCCAGAGGATGTTGACAATTTGATCTCTGGTTCTTCACCTTTTCTAAAACCAGCTTGAACATCAGGAAGTTCATGGTTCACATATTGCTGAAGCCTGGCTTGGAGAATTTTTAGCATTACTTTACTAGCATGTGAGATGAGCGCAATTGTGCAGTAGTTTGAGCATTCTTTGGCATTGCCTTTCTTTGGGATTGGAATGAAAACTGACCTTTTCCAGTCCTGTGGCCACTGCTGAGTTTTCCAAATTTGCTGGCATACTGAGGTCAGCACTTTCACAGCATCATCTTTCAGGATTTGGAATAGCTCAACTGGAATTCCATCACCTCCACTAGCTTTGTTCGTAGTGATGCTTTCTAAGGCCCACTTGACTTCACATTCCAGGATGTCTGGCTCTAGGTCAGTGATCACACCATCGTGAGTATCTGGGTCGTGAAGATCTTTTTTGTACAGTTCTTCTGTGTATTCTTGCCATCTCTTCTTAATATCGTCTGTTTCTGTTAGGTCCATACCATTTCTGTCCTTTATCGAGCCCATCTTTGCATGAAATATTCCTTTGGTATCTCTGACTTTCTTGAAGAGATCTCTAGCCTTTCCCATTCTGTTGTTTTCCTCTATTTCTTTGCATTGATCGCTGAGGAAGGCTTTCTTATCTCTTGTTGCTGTTCTTTGGAGCTCTGCATTCAGATGCTTATATCTTTCCTTTTCTCCTTTGCTTTGCTTTTCTCTAAGGGACTATTACCTATCCTGAAATCCAGACTTTTTCTACCACTTTTTTTCTTTTGTGTAATGCTGTCCTTTGGGCTGGTCTCCTGTAGTCCTTACTCCCTAGATGAGTCAAGGCTATGTCCGCTATACCTGTCTCCATTCTGTTTCCAGTAATAGAAGAAATAGTATGTAAGTGACTCTTAAAGGCTAACCTGGAATTGAACTACATCTTAGAGGAAATCTCAAAAATTCTCCTGATGCTTGTAGAAATGCCATTCTAAAGCATGAAAGGCAAGAATCTATGGAGTAGCTGGGCTGGGAATTGTGGATAGATAGCCTGGAGAATCCCAGGGATGGGGAAGCCTGGTGGGCTGCCGTCTATGGGGTCACACAGAGTCGGACACGACTGAAGTGACTTAGCAGCAGCAGCAGCAGCAGCAGAGGGAATTGAATGTTTAGAGGTTGATAGCTGAAATTTGGTTCAAACAATAAGATGCTTTAAAAATAGCTTGGGAGAAGATATATGGATGGCAAATAAGCGTGTAAAAAAAGATGTTTCATATCCTATATGACAGGGAAATGCAATTTAAAGCAACAATGAGATACCAATGAATACCTACTAGAATGACCAAATCCAGAATTATAATACCACCAAATGCTAGAAAATAGTTTGGCAGCTTCTTACAAAATTAAGCATACTTTTACCATATGATCCAGCAATCACACTCCTTGGTGCATTATCCAAAGGAGTTGAAAACTATGTCCACACAAATACTTGCACAAATATGGTTATGATAGCTCTATTCATAATCACCAAAACTTGGAAGCAACCACAATGTCCTCCAGTAGGTGGACAAATAAACTATGGTGTGTCTATATAATGAAATATTATTTAGTGCTAAAGAGAAATGAGCTATCAAGGCATAAAAAGACCCGGAGGAAACAAATGCATATCACTAAATGGAAGAGGCCAATATGAGAAGGCTAAATACTACATAACTCCAAGTATATGACATTCTGGAAAAGGCAAAACTATGGAGGCAGTAAAATAATCAGTGATTACTAGGGGCCATGGGGAGGAAAGATGAATAGGTGGATCACAGAGAATTTTTTAGGGCAGTAAAACTATTCTATATGATGCTATAATGGTGGGTACATGTTATTAGACATTTATCCAAACCCACAGAATACACAAGACCAAGAATGAACTATAAACTATGGCCTTTGAATGATAATTATGTGTCAATTTAAGTCCATCAATTGTAATAAATGTACCATTATGCTGGATGTTATTGATGATGGGAAAACTTACACACATGTGGGGGTATGGAGCATATGGAAATCTCTATCTTCTGCTCAATTTTGCTGTGAACCTAAAATTGCTGTAAAAAGTGAGTCTATTTTAAATAGTAGCCTAGAATAAATATTAATGCTTTTAATACAAAACAACAGATAAAGGCCAAAAATGAAAGTTCTAGGAGGAAGAAACTAGTTGAGTTTGGGCTGGTCTAAGAAGAATTTACAGAAAAAGTAAGAGTTCAAATTGGTTCTAGGAGGATAGATATGTGAAGAGCTAGTAGGAAATGTATAGCACACAGAATGGGGTGGAGAGGAGTATCCATGCTTTTGGAATCACTGAAACAAATCAAAGTATTTTCAGAGTTGAGAAGAATTTGTATAATGGAATATAATACTTTCAGGGAGGTAAATGGGAAGAACAACCTGGTCACTCTGAGTAGGATTCATTAAGAACTGAGGGGAAGGATGGATGCAGGAGGTATTATGAAAGATGAACTGTCAGACTTCTCAAGTGGATTGGTTGTGGGGCAAAAGTAGCATGGCCTCTCAAAGGCAACACTTCACGGAAAACTAATAGAGTCATTTACCCTTCAGTGAGGAAGAGTATGCTTCATGGCTGTTGATGTTCAGAAAGGCTACTCAGAGATGCAATTCCTAAGGTAATTTCTTAATCTCACAAACATTTCTTGATAGTTTGAAAATAAATGTTTTTTCTAAATGCTAGATTTTGTTATATCATGGTTACAGAATGCAAGTAAACAATCTTACTTTTTAATCATAAAATTAGTGTATCAGTCACTCAGTCATGTCCAGTCACTATTTTTAAAGCATTTTGCCATATTCATATTTAATCTTTTTCTCTTTATATATTTACTATATAATTCTAATCAGATTGTATATGGAATTTCCTATACAATTAAAAAAATGTACTTTCTAACTTGTATTAAATATTGAATACTTATAAAATGATACTTATGATACTTCTGAAGGTTATAAAAGGTAATACAGAAGCTAGGTACTCATCACCCAGACTTGGAGAAGGCAATAGCACCCCACTCCAGTACTCTTGCCTGGAGAAGCCCAGGGACGGGGAGCCTGGTGGGCTGCCGTCTATGGGGTCGCACAGGGTTGGACACGACTGAAGCAACTTAGCTGCAGCAGCAGCAGCATCACCCAGACTAGGAGACAGGAAACATTGCCAGTTCTAGAAGATATCAATGTGCTCCTTTTGTACATAGCCCTAATTTTTCCCTCTAGAGAGAACCATTGTTTTAATCTTTGTGTCTAATATTCCCATTATTTTAAAAATAGTTTTACATGAGTTCTGGGATTTTATCAAAAGACAAATATCAGAATAATTGGAGTTCTAGAAGGAGCAGAGAAGTAGAAGAGGCAGAGTTTATTTAAAGAAATGATAGCTGAGAACATACCAAACCTGGAGAAAGACTTGGACATGCAAGCTCACAAAGCTAATAGATTACCTTATTATCTCAGTGCAAAAAGACTTTCCCTAAGGGATATTATAATGAAATTGTGAGGAATAAAGGAAACAGAAAGAATCTTGAAGGCAGCTAGGGGAAAAAAGAATGTAACCTGCAGAAGACCCTCCAATAGGCTATCAGTGATTTCTCAGCAAAACCTTACAGACCAGAAAAGAACAGAATGATACATTTAAAAGTTTGAAAGAAAAAAATATATATATCAGCCAAGAATACTTTATCCATCAAAGTTATCCTTCAGATATGAAGGAGAATTAAAGGCTTTTCCAGACAAGCAGAAGTTGACTGAATTTACTACCACTAAATCCACCTAGAAATGCTGAAAGGAATCTTCAGATTGAAAATTCAGTTATGCTAATCGGTGACATGAAAACATAAAAGCACACAACACACTGGTAAAGGTGAAAACAAACAGTCAGGATTAGAAAACTCTTAAAATGGTGTTTTAACCAGCAACTAACAATAGTATAAAGGTTAAAGAAAATGAATAGTAAAATAACTACTATAAACTGATAAAAAATATATAATATAGAAAGATAAATTGATAATATAAAAGGGAGGAGTAAAAGGGTGAAACCTTTATTGGTGATCAGATATAATTTGCCATCAATCTAAAGTGAGCTGTTGTGTCTATATGATGCTTTATGTAAGCCCGTGGTAACCACAACACAGAAACTTAAATAGCTCCACAAAAGACAAAGAATGGAAATAGAGCATACCAGCATGGAAAGTGAAAGTGAAGTTGCTAAGTCGTGTCCGACTCTTTGTGACCCCATGGACTGTGGTCTACCAGGCTCCTCTGTCCATGGGATTCTCCAGGCAAGAATACTGGAGTGGGTTGCCATTTCCTTCTCCAGGGGATCTTTCCAACCCTGGGATCAAACCCAGGTCTCCCGCATTGGAGGCAGATGCTTTAACCTCTGAGCCACCAGGGAAGCCAGCATGGAAAATAACCAATTAACAAAGGTAGGCAGAAATGGAGGGAAAAAGTAACAATGGAAATACAAAACAACCAGGAAGCAATTAATAAGACAGCAAAGTAGATTCTTACATACTGGTAATTACTCTGAAAGTAAATGGAATGAATTTACGTATCAAAAGGCTGAGTGTCTAGATGAATAAAAACAATATCCAACTTCCTAACAGAGACTCACTTTAGCTTAAAAGATGAACAGAGACTCAAAGTGAAGAAATAGAAAAATATATTCCATGAAAGAGGCAACAAAAAGAAAGTGGGGGTAGCTATACTTATGAGATAAATTTTACACAATAACAGAAACAAGACACAAGCTAGGTTATTATATAATGGTAAAGCAGCCAATCCATCAAGATTTAACAATGTAAAATATGTATGTACCCAACACTGGCGCATCAAAGTATACACAGCAAATATTGACATTTGAAGGATTAAATAAGTAAGAATAAGAGTAAAGCACTTTAATTTCTTCAAAAACTTAAAAACAGAATTACCATACCATCCAGCAATCCCCCTATCTTACACTACTCACAAAATTATTTCTACCACTGAGCCACCAGGGAAGCCCCAGATCAAAAACTTACATATAACACTTGATACCATAAAATTCCTAGAAAAAAAAAATAGGAAAGAATCCCCTTGACATTAATCTAGGCAATGATATTTCTGGATATGACACTAAAAGCACAAATAAAAAGAGAAAATAAAAAAACCAGTGGGATGATATCAAACTTAAAACTTCTGCTCTGCAGAAGAAACAACAAAATGAAAAAGTAACCTACAGAATGTCAGAAAAAAATATTTGTAAATGATATGACTGATAAAGGTTAATATCCAAGATATATAAAACAGCTCATACAACTTAATATTTTAAAAAATTCTATTAAAGAATAGGCAGAAGACCCGAATAGACACTTTTTTATCCAAAGAAAACATATAGGTGGCTAATAGGCACATCACAAGATGCTCAGCATCATCAGTTATTAGAGAACTGTAAATCAAAACCTCAATGAGCTATCACCTCCCATCTGTCAAAATGGCTATCATCAAAAGACCACAAATAACAATTGTTGGCAAGGATATAGAGAAAATGGAATCCTTGTAAACCGTTGGTAGGAATGTAAATTGGTGCAGTCACTATAGAAAATAATATGGAGGTTCCTTAAAAAGCTGTAAATAGGGAGCATATATCTTTTTGAATTAGAGTTTTTTCTATTCCAGGTACATGCCCAGGAGTAGGAATGCTGGATTCCACTAACTCTATTTTTTTTTTTTTTTTTTAAGGAGCCTCTGTACTATTCTCCATATACATATGCACACCAATGTTCATAGTAGCATAGTTTACAATAGCCAAGGCATGGAAGCAACCTGAATATCCATCCACAGATAAATAGATGAATGTGTGTATACAGATACACACAGGAATATTAGTCATGAAAAGGAGTGAAACTTTGCCATTTTCAACAATGTGGATGAATCTAGAGAGTATTAATTATGGTTTGTGAAAGAAGTCAAAGACTGTATGTTACTACTTATGTATGATATCTAAAACTAATATATTTACATAAAAAATAGAAACAGACTCACAGATGTAGAAAACAAATTAGTGGATCCAAATGAGGAGAGGGAAAGACAGTTGGGCAAGATGGTGATATGGAATTAAGTGATACAACTACTATGTATAAAATAGATAAGCATAAAGATATATTGTACAGCACAATGAAATATAGTAATTATTTTGTAATAACTTTAAATGGAGTATAATCTGTACAATTTTTGAATTACCATACTGTACACCTGAAAGCCCTCTTGGCCCACCTGCGCCGCACAGCCTCCGCTCTTTGGATGTCTGGGCTGTGGGCCCTGACCTCTGGGCTTGGGGTAGCTCCTCCCGGCCGCTGCCCCTGACGTTGGGTGAGGGGTAGCTCCTCTCGGCCGCGCTTCTCCAAGGCTCGTCGCATCCTGTTTGCTTCTGCCACAGGGTCCATGGGTGACTTCCCTGGTGGCTCAGACAGTAAAGAACATTCAAGGTCAGGAGGGGCGGCTGTGAGCAGATACCCCTCGTCCAAGGAAAGGAGCAGTGGCTGTGCTTTGCTGGAGCAGCTGTGAAGAGATACTTCACATCCAAGGTAAGAGAAACCCAAGTAAGACGGTAGGTGTTGCGAGAGGCATCAGAGGACAGACACACAAACCATAATCACAGAAAACTAATCAATCTAATCACAAGGACCTAACTCAATGAAACTAAGCCATGCCCTGTGGGGCCACCCAAGATTGGCGAGTCAAGGCAGAGAGGTCTGACAGAATGTGGTCTACTAGAGAAAGGAATGGCAAACCACTTCAGTATTCTTGCCTTGAGAACCCCATGAACAGTATAAAAAGGCAAAATGATAGGATACTGAAAGGGGAACTCCCCAGGTCAGTAGGTGCCCAGTATGCTACTGGAGATAAGTGGAGAAATAACTCCAGAAAGAATGAAGGGATGGAGCCAAAGCAAAAACAATACCCAGGTGTGGAAGTGACTGGTGATAGAAGCAAGGTCCGGTGCTGTAAAGAGCAATATTGCATAGGAACCTGGAATGTTAGGTCCATGAATCACGGCAAATTGGAAGTGGTCAAATAGGAGATGGCAAGAGTGAACGTTGACATTCTAGGAATCAGCAAACTAAAATGGACTGGAATGGGTGAATTTAACTCAGATGACCATTATATCTACTACTGCAGGCAGGAATACCTCAGAAGAAATGGAGTAGCCATCATGGTCAACAAAAATCTGAAATGCAGTACTTAGAAGCAATCTCAAAAACGACAGATGCTGTGAAATTGCTGCACTCAATATGCCAGCAAATTTGGAAAACTCAGCAGTGGCCACAGGACTGGAAAAGGTCAGTTTTCATTCCAATCCCAAAGAAAGGCAATGCCAAAGAATGCTCAAACTACCACACAGTTGCACTCATCTCACACGCTAGTAAAGTAATGCTCAAAATTCTCCAAGCCAGGCTTCAGCAATACTTGAACCGTAAACTTCCAGACGTTCAAGCTGGTTTTAGAAAAGACAGAGGAACCAGAGATCAAATTGCGAACATCCACTGGATCATGGAAAAAGCAAGAGAGTTCCAGAAAAACATCTATTTCTTTTTTATCGACTATGCCAAAGCCTTTGACTGTGTGGATCACAATAAACTGTGGAAAATTCTGAAAGAGAGGGGAATACCAGACCACCTGATCTGCCTCTTGAGAAACCTATATGCAGGTCAGGAAGCAACAGTTAGAACTAGACATGGAACAACACACTGGTTCCAAATAGGAAAAGGAGTATATCAAGGCTGTATATTGTCACCCTGTTTCTTTAACTTATATTCAGAGTACATCATGAAAAACGCTGGGCTGGAAGAAGGACAAGCTGGAATCAAGATTGCTGGGAGAAATATCAATGACCCCAGATATGCAGATGACACCACCCTTATGGCAGCAAGTGAAGAGGAGCTAAAAAGCCTCTTGATGAAAGTGAAGGAGGAGAGTTAAAAAGTTGGCTTAAAGCTCAACATTCAGAAAACTAAGTTCATAGCATCTAGTCCCATGACTTCATGGGAAATAGATGGGGAAACAGTGAAAATAGTATCAGACTTTACTAATTGGGGCTCCCAAATCACTGCAGATGGTGACTACGGCCATGAAATTAAAAGACGCTTACTCCTTGGAAGGAAAGTTATGACCAACCTAGATAGCATATTCAAAAGCAGACATTACTTTGCCAACAAAGGTCCGTCTAGTCAAGGCTATGGTTTTTCCAGTGGTCATGTATGGATGTGAGAGTTGGACTGTGAAGAAAGCTGAGCGCCGAAGAATTGATGCTTTTGAACTGTGGTGTTGGAGAAGACTCTTGAGAGTCCCTTGGACTGCAAGGAGATCCAACCAGTCCATTCTAAAGGAGATCAGTCCTGGGTGTTCATTGGAAGGACTGACGCTGAAGCTGAAACTCCAGTACTTTGGCCACCTCAAGTGAAGAGTTGACTCATTGGAAAAGACTCTGATGATTGGAGGAATTTGGGGCAGGAGGAAAAGGGGATAACAGAGGATGAGATGGCTGGATGGCATCACCGACTCGATGGACGTGATTTTGAGTGAACTCTGGGAGTTGGTCATGGACAGGGAGGCCTGGCGTGCTGCGATTCATGGGGTTGCAAAGAGTCGGACATGACTGAGGGACTGAACTAAGAACTACACCTGAAACTAATTGAGCATCAACTATAGTTCAATAAAAAATAAAATATATTTCAGATGTCAAAAGAAGAAGACATGGTATGTGTCCATATGTGTAACACAATGGAATAGTATTCAGCCATGAGAAAAATGAAAATGCTCTATAGTTTGACAACATGAACCTTGAGAACATTATGCTAAGTGAGAATAGTTGGACAGAAAATGGCAAATACTATATGACATCCCATATATAGAATCTAAAACACAGACCTAAAAACCAGAGTGGAGTGGTGATTCCCGCGGGCAGAAGCAGGAATAAGAAATCTTAAGGACACTTTCTTGCATACAGTAGATAAACATATCCTGGAGGTTTAATACACAGTTTAGTGCTTAGATTCCATGATATCTCAGTTGGTAAAGAATCCACTTGTGATGTGGGAGACCTGGGTTTGATCCCTGGGTTGAGAAGATCCCCTGGAGAAGTGTAAGGCTACCCACTCCAGTATTCTGGCCTAGAGAATTCCATGGACTATCACAAAGAGTTGGACACGACTGAGTGACTTTCACTTTCTTGCTTTTTTTAAAAGTGATTATAGACATCAAAGCTATATTATTAATATTAAACTTGCTAAGAGACTAGTTCTGAATTGTTCCCATTACTACAAGAAAGGATAATTGTGTGATATGTTAGAGGTCTTCATTAATGCTACAATGGCAATCACATTGCAATAGTAAATGTATTAAGTCAATGTGTTGATTTCCTTAAACTTGATTTCCAATTATTATCTCTATAAAAATACCCTAAAATAGTTTTATTACGTACACATATGCACATACAGTTGTTCCTTGGTATCTGCAGGGGATTGTTTCCAGGACTCCCCTAAGGATGCCAAAATGTGAAGATACTCCAGTCCCTTACATAAAATGGTATATTATTTGCATATAACCTATGCACATCCTCCCATGTACCTTGAACCATCTTTAGATTATTTATATTACCTCATACACTGTAAATGCCATGTAAATAGTTGACAGCACATGGCAAATCAAGTTTTGTTCTTTGGAAATTTCTGAAATTTTTTTTTTAATATTTCTAAGCCATGATTGGTTGAATCCATGCATGTGGAACCCATGGATATGAAGGGTCAACTGTACGTGTGTTTACACACACACACACACATATATATACACACACACATATATATAGCATATATATGTATCTATATTTCTAATTATAATAGTTAAATTTTGCATAGTGATTAGATTTTTCTTTTTTATTTTGCCTTCTATGAGTTTGCAGGTTGTATTTTTCCATATCTATTCTTTTAGTAATTACCATAGATATTTTAACATGGATACTTTAAAAGTCTAATGTTAACCATTATTTTTAAATTCTTCTCAAATGAAAAGACATCAGAATACTTCAGATCAAATCCATCTTCTCTCATTTAGAAGCTATTAAGGTCTAATGTTTGGGCTTTTGACAAAATATATTATGTAGTCAATATTTGCTTAGATTTGCCTATGTATTTATATGTCTTTGCTCACCAATCTTTTCTGCATCTATGTCTTTCCATTTGGTATTACCACTACTTAAAAGTCATTATTGAGAATCACCATTAATAAGAATCTATTGGTGGTAAATTCTATTATCTTTTAGCCTGGATATGATATTTTTTCCTTTCTATTGTTGAAAGGCAATTTCACCACACATTCCATGTAAGTTGATAGTTATTTTTTCTTAGCATTTTAAAATATCACTGTCTTCTGCTTTTCATTATTGTAGGGAAAAAAGAAATCAATCAAGCTATTTACAGTGCCTTTGTGGAAACATTTAAACTTTCTAGCTGCTTTACAGTTCTGCCTTGTTTTACAGTTTCACTATGCATGCATATTGCCTGGATTTTTTTTGATTTCCTTAATCTGAGGATCAGTTGTTTATTTTAAACTTTTGGGTATCTCTTGAACTCTTTCTTCTAATATGTTCTCTTTATTATGTCCATATGAAACTCTAATTAGACATCTGTTAGAATTTCTTACTCTATCCTTCCTGTCTCTTAATCCTGCTTTGTATTCTCTCCTTTTAAAACTGTAATGCATTATGCATAATTCATTCATATCTGTATTGCATTCCACTGATTTTTTTCCCTCAGTCATGTTCAATCAGTTACTCCATCCAGTGACTTTTTTATTTCAGTGATTATGCTTTTATTTCTGAAAATTATTTTTAGTCTTTTCAGAACTGTTGTGTTCCTTTTTATAATTTTGTGTTCCTTGCTTATATTTTTAAACTTCTCTTTTGTTTCTTTAGATATGTTAAAACTGTCTTTCATATACTCTTTGATAATATCTGAATTCTTTGCAATACTGATTCTGCTGTTGGTTGTTTCTGGTTGGCAATTCCTTATGATATGTTATGATATTTGACTGTAAGTATATGTCCCTTAGAACTTTATTTGTAGGGATTATCTGAGAAGTGGTTTAAAAGTTGGGTCTCTTCAGATAGGAGTTGTCTTTGCTTCTTATGTTGGCTGGGATACCAGCATCCTGCAAATGACTTCCATTTTTCAGCTTGACCATGATCCCATGTGAAAACTGACTTGTGGTTATATATTCTCAAGGGAGATTGATTTACCCTACCTTGCTGTCTGTGTGTGTCTGTTTTGTTTTTTTCCCTGCACAGTGAATTTGTTTCTCATGTACTCTTATACTGAGAATGTTGCCCTTTGGTTTCCCAGCTTAATGCTTGAGTCTTCCTTTAGATTTCCTCCTTAGGTGTGCCTTAGGGTTTCTTTCCTGTACCTCATGCAAGGTGACCCTGAGCAGCTATTAAATCAGAAGTTCAAAGTTACCAGGATTTGGCAAATGCCATTAGAGCAAATGTCAGACTATACTTTGGCTTACCTAAGAATAATTCGGGGAAGGCAATGGCACCCCACCCCAGTACTTTTGCCTGGAAAATACCATGGACGGAGGATCCTGGTAGGCTGCAGTCCATGGGGTCGCTAAGAGTCAGACACGACTGAGCGACTTCACTTTCACTTTTCACTTTCCTGCATTAGAGAAGGAAATGGCAACCCACTCCAGTGTTCTTGCCTGGAGAATCCTAGGGACGGGGGAGCCTGGTGACCTTCTGTCTATGGGGTCACACAGAGTCGGACACGACTGAAGCGACTTAGCAGCAGCAGCAGCAAGAATAATTGCCTCTTTCACATGTTTTGGGTATCTCAAGATTCATCAAAACAAAAAACAATACTTAGCATTTTTATTGTTTTCTTTTTTTTTTTATTTTTATTGTTTTCAATGGGAGAGTTATGGAGAAAATTCCATTCACCATACTGCCAGAATCAGAAGCCAAATCAGATTTTTAAAAATCATTCATCATATCAAAAGTATTTCAAATAATATTTGTAATCATTATTCTAATAGCAAATGGGGATTCTTAGCTGTTTCATGATTTTAATATTATTTTTAAAGATCAATGCTATAAATACATTTAAAATAACATTTTCTGTATATTTGAAGTTATTTTCATAGGCTATATCCCCAGTGTAGTATTGTTGGACTAAAGGGATGAATATTTTAAGGTTGTTGATACACTTCACACAAGTGCTTTTCAAAGGCATAGTATCAATTTACATTTTCATTAATTAAAACGAGAGGCCTCTATATCCTCATTGTTTGGTGTTACTGTTAATATTTTATATTTGCCAATTTGATAAGGGACTTTTCTTTAAAAGCAAAAGCATGTCTTTTTGCCTTAAAATCAGTTTGTGATAAATTTTTAGAATTTTTTAAAGTTTATTTGTTCTGTGTTTACATAGTCATACATATAGTCCTATTTATTATTGGAAGTAGATACAGAACAGCAAACCTCTGGAGATGGGAGGTAAAAAAATAAATATTTGTCAACTCTGGAAATCTTGGTTCTTATCTCTTTCTTTCGTTTCCCCTCATCCCTTCCCTCTGACATATAGGGAAATGTTTTTTAAACATGTAATACCTTCCCTGGTGGCTCAAACAGTAAAGAATCTGCCTGCAAGGCAAGAAAGCCAAGTTTGATACCTGGGCCAGGGAGATCCTCTAAAGAAGAAAATGACAACCCACTCCAGTATCTTTGCCAGGAAGAATTTCATGGACAGAGGAGCCTCTCAGGCACAGTCCATGGGGTCTCAAAGAGTCAGACAGGACTGAAAGACTAACACTTTCACACTCTGCCTTAAGCATGTCTTTTGCTGCAGCTGCCCAGAGGCCACCCAGTGTCCCCATGTAAGTGCCAGTGGACTCCTCCCTTTAATCTATATTCTCAGAATAAACCAGTTCATTTATGGTCACTAGTTTTTTCCAGATTAACAATGGCAACAAAAAAGCTAAAAAGATGTAAGAAACAACACATATCTTAAAAACACGAAAACTATTTCTCCTTGGGATTTTTCTTTTGTATGTAAGGTCAAATAATTAGTGAATATACAAAATATTCGTGCATATAAGATGACAGAGAAGGAAGATAGTGCAATCAATATTCCAAAAATTTTTTCAGAAAACTTTTTCCTACTTAGAATAATTTTTATGTGCAGACAGTACAATACATCCCCCTTTGAAGGCAAGTTTTCCATGCCAGTAGACAAAGGAGTGGGTTGCCTCTGTGCCATTTTATAGCCTCAGCATTTATAGCCTCAGCTTCCTAAGGACCCACTTTCTCTCAGCATCACCCTGAACCTGTCTCCCCACAGCCTCAAAGCTTTGTTTCTGTCAGGGGCCTCTTGCCCCCTTCCCCCCAGGTGACTGGTCGCCTCTCAGGCAAAGCCCCTGGAGTCCTGATGGGTGCTCCTCTCTGAGAGCTCTCCAGCAAACCTGCCTGCTGACAGCTTCTCAGCTTTCTTTGTTTCCTGGGAGACTGCTTTCAAATCAGTACCTGCCTGCCAGGGCTTGCTTGCTTTGTGTCCCAAATGGGAGAGGCAGGATTTCCAGGGACTGTAACACACAAGGCTGCAATACAGGCAGAAAAGGCCACCAAGTCTCCTAGCACTGCTCTTGAAATAATTATTTTCTCTTTAAATTCATTTTACAATATCCTAAAGGTTGTTCTATTAAGATCCTATCTGACAGATGGGGAAAAAAAAAAAAAAAAAAAACAATTAGCCAGTCATCCTGTTTTTAAAGGTCAGATTTGACCGATTTTACCCAGAAGGATATCTGCTCATCTTTGGAGCGAAAACTGTTTGTAGTTTGAGTTGTTTGTAAACGGTCAATTTATTTTCTGACAGCCTGTTGCTCCCTCTCCTCAGCCACTGGCTGCTTTTTGGTTTTTCTAACTTGTTTCGGTTCGGGAGGAAAGGGATGATGAGTTCAATTCACTTCATCTGACACTATGAGAGTTATTTAACAACTCCAGACAACAGGGAGGGCAAACTCAGCTGCTCCCTCAGGTCTGGGTTCATCTTGCGGTGATGTGATTTGGTGTGTTGGTTTTGGGTCCATGATGTTGAGACAGCCAGGCCTAGTCACAGGGATGCTGGCTTAATCCTCAACCCCAGATACTTTGGCCTTTCTATTCCCAATTCCTTTCCCCATAGTCACAACCAATCAAATGTCTTTAAAAAAAAAAAAGAGAGAGAGAGAGAGGAATAGAGGTTTGTTTCCTAAGAAACCAGAGACCATGGAAGAAGGTAACTGAGATTTCTGACATGCTTTCAAACATGCTCCCTGTGGGCTGTGCCATACAACACTCTGGGTAGTCAGAAACCATGAGCAAAGGGCTTTTACCTGGCAGAGCTGAGCAGAAATTTCAACTCTGCTATGTTCTTGTTTTGTAACTTTGGGCCTATTTCTCCATCTGTAAAATGAAGTGTGCCTACTGGGTTCCCTGTCACTTTCCCATCTAGAAAAGTATGTGAGTGCTAAATCCCTTCAGTGGTGTCTGACTCATGATCCAATGGAGTGTAGCCAGGCTCCTCTGTCTGTGGGATTCTTCAGGCAAGAATACTGGAGTGGATTGCCATGCCCTCCTCCATGACATCTTCCCGACCCAGGGACTGAACTGCATCTTTTATGTGTCCTGCATTGGCAGGTGGGTTCTTTACCAGTAGTGCGACCTGCGAAGCCCCAGACGAGTATATATGCTAGAGAATTAAGGTCTTAGGAATGTCTAATGCCAAGAACACTTTACGATACTTTCTCGTGTAAAGGTCATTAGAATACTAATTAGCCATTTTCAAAGAGCTTCTTTTCTTAGGCATTTGGAGAAACTTTTAGTTAAAACTTTTTTTTTTTTTGGTGTTAAGAAAAAAGCCTTGGGGCGGGACAGGGGGCGGGGGGAAGCCTTGAGGTTATAGGTTATATATATATATATATATATATATATATATATATATTTTTTTTGACATGAACCATTTAAGTCTTTATTGAATTTGCTACAATATTGTTTCCGTTTTATGTTTTGGTTTTTTGGCCAATGGGCATACGGGATTTTAGTTCCTTAACCAGGGATCAAACCTGCATCCCCTGCATTGGAAGGTGAAGTCTTAACCACTAGTCTGCCAGAGAAGTCCCTCTTTCTATTTTTTCAAAGCAATAAAAAGTCCAATTAGAATATTTTGATGCAAAGTGATCTAAGTTCAAACTCAAGGAAATTTAAGAGGGAAAGGTGACTTAGAAAAAGAATTTGCTTCTAAGAAGTCAAAGGCAAGTGTGTATATCTTAGGGAAATACTGACCAAAACTGCCCATTCTGGTCAGGTACAATATCTTCTTGTATGAGTTATCTTACATCAGAAGGTCCTGGTAAGGAATGAGGAACTAACAAGTTAACACCAACCAGAAAAATCGGGAGAGGTCAAAAGGAGCAAGAGACACCAGTACTTACGTCATGTAAATCTCCCCAAATCCTTCTCGATGGAATCCACCTTGGCTGAGACATTCACACATAACCAGAAAGGACCCTAAGTCAGAATGACTGGCCAGAGACAACTAACCCCATCACCATAAAACCTGAGACTGTGAGCCACATGGCAGAGAAGTCTTGATGGGTTGTGCTGCTTCCCAATAAAGCCTCTTGCTTTCTCAATGCATATGTCTCCTCGGATAATTCATTTCCAAGTGTTAGACAAGAGCCTACTCCTTGGACAATTCATTTCTGGGTGTTAGACAAGATCTCATCCCACTTTCTGCAACACACATACACACACACACACATACACACATATTTGTTGTTGTTTAGTCACTCAGTCCCGACTCTTTGCGACCCCATGAACTGTAGCCTGCCCCTGCTGCCCCACCCTGCTCCAGGCTCCTCTGTCCATGGGATTTCCCAGGCAAGAATACTGGGTTGGGTTGCCATTTCATTCTCCAGATATATACATATATATATGTATATCTGTGTATATATATGTATATATCTGTGTACATGCACATGTGTGTGTATATATCCCTTCCATGATTCCAATTTATTTTTCTTAAAGTATTTAATTTTAATTGTCCCAAAACTACAAAATCCTGTTTCTATTTCTGTCTCCCTAGAGTCTAGCCTCAACATTAGAACTAACATCTTTCAAAAATATTGTCGGTTCATATCAGTCTTAATTAAAATCCTTTAAGAATTTCTAACCCATTCCAAATAAAAATCATGTCTTTATGTGCATGTACATACTTAATGCTTAGTTGCTCAGTCATGTCTGACTCTTTGTGACCCTATGGACTGTAGCCCCCCAGGCTCTTCTGTCCATGGGATTCTCTAAGCAAGAATACTGGAGTAGTTGCCATTTCCTATTCAAGGTGATTTTCCTGACCTGGGGGTCGAACCCAGATCTCCTGAATTGTAGTTGGATTCTTTACTCTCTGAGCCACCATGGAGGCCTGAATGTCTTCACAATGACCTTCAAAACCCTATGTGATCTGGCCCCTATTAAAAGAGGTAACAATTAAAAATTATCTTTTACTGTTCCCTATGATCAAATTGCCAACATCCACTGGATCATGGAAAAAGCAAGAGAGTTCCAGAAAAACATCTATTTCTGCTTTATTGACTATGCCAAAGCCTTTGACTGTGGTGGATCGCAATAAACTGTGGAAAATTCTTCAAAAGATGGGAATACCAGACCACTTGATCTGCCTCTTGAGAAACCTATATGCAGGTTAGGAAGCAACAGTTAGAACTGGACATGGAACAACAGACTGGATCCAAATAGGAAAAGGAGTACGTCAAGGCTGTGTATTGTCACCCTGCTTATTTAACTTATATGCAGAGTACATCATGAGAAACGCTGGACTGGAAGAAACACAAGTTGGAATCAAGATTGCTGGGAGAAATATCAATAACTTCAGATATGCAGATGACACCATCCTTATGGCAGAAAGTGAAGAGGAACTCAAAAGCCTCTTGATGAAAGTGAAAGTGGAGAGTGAAAAGGTTGGCTTAAAGCTCAACATTCAGAAAATGAAGATCATGGCATCTGGTCCCATCACTTCATGGGAAATAGATGGGGAAACAGTGGAAAGAGTGTCAAACTTGATTTTTCTGGGCTCCAAAATCACTGCAGATGGTGACTGCAGCCATGAAATTAAAAGACGCTTACTCCTTGGAAGGAAAGTTATGACCAACCTAGATAGCATATTCAAAAGCAGAGACATTACTTTGCCAACAAAGGTTCGTCTAGTCAAGGCTATGGTTTTTCCAGTGGTCATGTATGGATGTGAGAGTTGGACTGTGAAGAAAGCTGAGCACCAAAGAATTGATGCTTTTGAACTGTGGTGTTGGAGAAGACTCCTGAGAGTCCCTTGGACTGCAAGGAGATCCAACCAGTCCATTCTGAAGGAGATCAGCCCTGGGATTTCTTTGGAAGGAATGATGCTAAAGCTGAAACTCCAATACTTTGGCCACCTCATGCGAAGAGCTGACTCATTGGAGAAGACTCTGATGCTGGGAGGTATTGAGGGCAGGAGGAGAAGGGGACGACAGAGGATGAGATGGCTGGATGGCATCACTGACTCGATGGATGTGAGTCTCAGTGACGTCTGGGAGTTGGTGATGGACAGGGAGGCCTGGCGTGCTGTGATTCATGGGGTCGCAAAGAGTCGGATACGACTGAGCAACTGATCTGCTCTGATCTGATGCTTAAATCAATTCCTAGGCTCCCAGCCCCCAGACCTGCATAACTCTTTCCTTCTCCTCCTTCCTGTTGCCTTTATAGTAAAGCTATCTCTTACCATGTGCTTCTCATTTCAGATACAGCTTAGGGAATAAACAACATCTCTTATCATACCAACTGAAGCCCACCCCCTCGAACTAGCAATTCTCCTTCCAGGCTTCATATATCCATGTAACTTTTATCACCTTCTAATACAATACATAATAATGTATCTGTTTTTTATTTGGCCTTGCCTAGAAGCTCCCTGAAGGCAGAGATTTGGTTAATTTTGTTAACAAATGACTCCACAGCTCTTAGAACCACACTCAAGCATAGTAGGCACTCAGTAAGTATTTGATGAATTATTAGGGGAGAAAATTTTAAAGCATACGATGGATTTTAGGAGGTGAATTTTTTTCAACCTTGTCAGACAAAATAATTTTTCTGTAAAACTTCAAAGGAAATTTTACTTAAACTTGAAGGAGAAAGAAAAGATGTAGATTAACAGAGAAAATACAAGCAACATACGAACAGTTGGTTAGTACGAAGAAGGTCTTTGAAATGATGGACGCCTAAGACCAGGTACACTTTTCAATTCAATTTTCACCATATTTGGAAATATGGAGCCTAGAAAGTCCCGCTTCTCAGGTTGTAAGGGACGCTCACTTTAGCTTTTGCCCTCTCTTTTACAGTGAAGAGTTCGGGCAGAAATTGGCAATAGAAATGCTGCTTCCCTTAAAAATATCAAAAAGCCTTCCACACCCTGTGAGTAGAATACAATTTCCAACAACCTGAGTTTACAGTTACTATCACATAGAAACTAATACCACATATAATCACATAGAAAATTAGGAGTACACAACTCTAGATTTTGCCAAGCCTGCGTTTCTGGTTGGAAGGCCACTCAGTCTGCATGTTTTCTCTTTCCCTCTCCCAACTGCCACGTAAATGACCCCCATTTCCTACCTCAGTGTCCCAACTCCTGCGTGAGACAGAGTGCTCAACTTGCTGAGGCAGCTTCCAAATCTATGTCCCCGTGCTCCAGGAAATGCTTTAAAAGACACTGCTGCTCCTAAACCTGGGAGAAGGTGTTTCCTCTCCTAAAGAGTGATCTCAGCTCACAAAATAATTAGCGCCTTAGTGCTAACCCAGGTGCGTTTGCAAAAGTGCTTTCAGGTTAGGAGCAATAAGGACTTGATTAGGTCTTCATCTCTGAGATGAAACACCAGGGAGCTCTTACCTGCTAGTTGCATAGGCATTAAGGAGACCCAAGGCTCCTCAAGTTTGCTCACTAACCTGCTCTTCTTCCCTGCTTTTTAAAAACATGAAAAACCTGTGGCGCTTGCTGAAAACTCTGGAGTCACGGGTTGATTTCCTCCAGAATGTTGTTTACATGAATTTGATTGGGCTTTTGGCACTTCTCCCTTTAATACTTGGCAGTTCTATGGGGTGCAGTCTAAACAGGTCTCAGAATCCCTCTGTATACTTTGTGACCAAGACAATTTACTTTGTAATCTAGGCTGCATCTTTCCAGCTCTTCAAATCAGAGACTTGGGTATGATTCCCAGACTCTAAGATATTAAACGAGGAACTGAGAAGACAGAAATGAAGACAAGAGAGGACAAATTTATGTCAATGAAATCCTGTGACAACTTGCATTTAATTTTTTTTCCTTGATGAAAGGATTTTTTAAACTGTTCTGAAAATGCTAATGAGACACATTTCAAGAAATTGACAGTAATGGAAAACTTGAATGTTACAGTGATATCTTAAAAGAAAGAAATTATTTCACTCATCTTAATCTTGCTGGAGAGGAAGAAAAAAAAATGTGAGCAGAGAAATAAGACAGCTGGCAATTGAAGCCTTGGGATTCCTAAACCTTCTCTTTTGTGCTCCCAAATGAACAAGGTTTAAGCTGCCTTCAAGAGAAAGTCAATCTAAAGTCTAGGGGTGACTTTTGAAAATGAAACCTTAGGGGGCTTTTAAAACTACAAGCTTCAGCTCACCAAGGTCACTTTCTAAAGTGAAAATTCTTTTTAGGGTAATGATTGTGGGGGTAAGAAGAGGAAGGAGCTGGGGTGGCATGGTTAGGTTTGAGTTATAAGCCACATCATAGAATCTTCAGCTGTACCAACACTGTACCATCTTCCTCAGCAGATCATAGGGAGGGGTACTGCCTAGCTGGATGCTAGGCCCCCTGTGGATTCCTTTTGCATATCATGTGGTAAAAGCACACACACCTGTTCATTGGTAGTTAATTGGCTCATCTCCATTGGAAGTTGGGACTCTGGCCTCTGGGGAGATTGCATTGCTCGGGGATACTGGGAGCCAGAGGAAAGCTCAGCTTTCACCAGGATTCCTGGAAAATAGCCTAGATTTATGTTGAAGTCCTTTACACTCTCTGCTGATGGGTTTTTGTCTTTTTATTTTCCTTTTAAGTCTTTACACGTACTATTTGCTTCCAGGCTCTTGTGCTGTTGTTGTTGATTGTTTCACAAATGTGTGTTTTCAATTTCTGGTTACAGCTGTGAGATTCTTAGGGAAAAAGAACAACTTTTAGACCCATTCTCTGCTCTGCCTGGAATTGGGAAGGGAGTGTGAGGTAGAACCAGTGGCCCAGGGCTGGACTGGAGCCTGAGTGGGCAGCATCAGCTGGCCCTCTGGAACCCGAACAGTGAGTGGAGCTCAGAAACTGGGCAAGCATTTCTGAGGGCTGGGTTGGCAAGGAAGTTGTGGAGGAGCTAGGAAGCCCAAGCAAGTTCAAGTCCATAAGCAAATTTAGAATAAGAACAAGGGAATGGCACAGAGGGCCATATGGAATTCTTCCAGATGTTTGCCACATCTGCCGTTATCTTAGCTTTCTCCCAGGAGGAGGTCCACCTATTATTAAAGACACACAGAGAGAGAGAGAGAGAGAGAGAGGCTTCAAGAGGCTCCTCTCTTGTGTTTCTGTTGATACCAGTATCCCAGATAGTCCCAAGAATCGGGCACCATTACTTCCTTACAGTCATCTTGGGCACATCCCTTAACGTCTGCCTATTTCTACAAATGAGTGGAAAAGCTGGTTGAAATCCAACATTCAAAAAACTAAGATCATGGCATCCAGTCCCATTACTTCATGGCAAATAGAAGAAGAAAAAGTGGAAGCAGTGACATTTTCTTTTCTTGGGCTTCAGAACCACTGTGGACAGTGACTGCTGCCATGAAATTAAAAGATGCTTGCTCCTTGGAAGGAAAGCTATGACAAACCTAGACAGTACATTAAAAAGCAGAGACATGATTTTGCCAACAAAGTTATGGTTATGGTTTTTCTAGTAGTCATGTGCAGAAGTGAGAGTTGGGCCATAAAGAAGTGTGAGCACCAAAGAACTGATGCTTTCGAATTGTGGTGCTAGAGAAGACTCTTTGAGAGTCCCTTGGAGTGCAAGAAGATCAAACCAGTCAATCCTAAAGTAAATCAACCCTGAATGTTCGCTGGAAGGACTGATGCTGAAGCTCCAGTACTTTGGCCACTTGATGTGAAGAGCTCACTCAATGGAAAAAACCCTGATGATGGGAAAGATTAAAGGCAAAATGAGAAGGGAACAGCAGAGGATGAGTATCACCAACTCAATAAACACGAATCTGAGCAAACTCCAGAAGTTAGTGGAGGACAGAGGATCCTGGTGTGCTACAGTACCTGAGGTTGCAGAGAATTGGATGTGACTTAGCCACTGAACAACAACAACATTTCTATAAATAAAACAATGAAACAGGAATCAAAATATGGATTCAACAATGTCATTAAATTTAAGTTAATGCTGTAGGTATACAAAAAAGATTTGTTTCTTTTCCATTTCACATGCTCAGAATAAGTAATTAATATATACTTATTTAGAAACTATAAGTTGATCTTGAGACTTGAGGCTAGTGATAGCTGTGGAACCAGTATATCTGGGTTCAAACCCTTAAAAACTGATGATTTGACTTGGACAAGACATTTGGATTCTGTGATTCAGATTTCTCAGGATGAGACACTAATAGTAACCACTTGCTAAGGTTATGGTGAGGATGGAATAATATAAGGTATGCAAACATTAAAAAGTGGTGGTGGTGACAATGAAGGTAGCTTTTCCAACCCTCAGGTTTGCTGAGTACAGCTACCACCTCTCCCTCACCTTCCTCACATACTTGTATTGCTCAACACCGGATATGACACATCCCTGCCTCCAAACAATTAAAAGTACTCTATTTTTCACGGAAAAAGAGAACAGGAAAGAACATTTAAAATAAATGTCATTTGATATTATAAATGACATAGTTTTAACATTACCTGGGGAGATGGCTGTCAAGGTAAAAAGCCGACACTCTGTGGAGTGTGGGATTTCTTCCATTATAGCTTCATGGGGAATAGAAAGAGGAGTGTTGTGGTGTGTGTTGCTGAAACTCTCCCTTTCTGCATCCATAAGAGTGAGCCACACGCAACCCAAAATCTTCTGGAAGGAACTTTAAGATCTCAGAATCCCTACTGTGGCTGGGACCCCCCCTCTGACACCTTCCAGCAATCTCATGCCTCCTCCAGGGCCCTGACCCTCAGGCAGGTGGTCATAGTTTTGCAGCTCTGCCTTCTGAAGCATCCTCTTTGTGGAGGGAACATTCCGGGAAGGAGTGCTCACTGGCTGAAAATTGCCGTCTGTGATGGCCGTTTTGAGCAGTGCTTTGCATTTACTCCTTGTGTAGCTCTTTCAGCAGCAGTTTCCCTGTAGGTTATGGAAGCAGTTTAAATTTCCTTTCTAAGAGCTCTGAGCTGCCAGCTCTGGAGGAGGCTCTTTGATTTTTTAAGTTGGATGACATTCACCAAACCAAATTCACTTTTAAGAACGGAGCAGTAGTACAATCTGAACATTCATGCTGTTCTCAGCAAGGAGTCACCTGTCCAGGGTGATGGAGGGGAAGCCTCATGGGCTGATGGGAGAGAGTTTGGCCTGCTGATCTCCTTAACATTTTCAAACACAGCTGTCACAGGTCATATAGAATTAGGGTAAAAAGGAGAGTGGGTAAAAGTGAGGAATGGGAAATTCCATTTTGGGTTTCTGTATGTGCAACTCTTGAAATATAGCTACCGTGTTAGAAAAAAAATGTATAAATGAGTCATACAGTCTAAAGAATGCTAAATGTGAACACGATTGTTTTCCTTCAAAATGGGAGTTTGAAATTTGTCATCCACAGACCTTTCAGGAAAATATGAAATTTGAGTGTCTATGTTTCCTTAGGGAAGAAGGTATAGTTTAAAATATAGACTTTAGACCCAGACTGCCTGGGTTGGACTCCCAGTTCTTCTTCTTACTGGACAAATTACTCAACTTCTTGGAGTCTCATTTTTCCCATCTGTAAAGGGGATAATAGCAGTACCTACCTCACGAAGTTGTGAGGATTAATAATGTAACATATGAAACCCTCATAACAGCGCCCTTCATACAGGTAATACCAAAAGCAGTATTTATCATTATTGTTGTTTTCCTCATTATTTTCACTTATGAAAGTGAAAGTCACTCAGTTGTGTCTGACTCCCCATGGACTATACCGTCCATGAATTCTCCAGGCCAGAATACTGGAGTGGAGATTCTCCAGGGGATCTCCTTTCCCTTCTCCAGGGGATCTTCCCAACCCAGGGATCAAACCCAGGTCTCCTGCATTGCAGGTGGATTCTTTACCAGCTGAACCACAAGGGAAGCCCAAGAATACTGGAGTGGGTACCCTATCCCTTCTCCAGGGTATCTTCCCAATCCAGGAATCCTGCATCGCAGGTGGATACTTTACTAACTGAACTATGAGGGAAGCCCATTTTCACTTATAACTGGAGCCACATGAAGATCAGATTCACTGCTCTAGAGCTTGATGAAACAAAAAGTCAATGATGAATTTAGGTAACATTCCAATCAGTAGTTTAACAAACAAGAGGCCAATAGTGATGAGGCAAAAACTATCACACCCCACTCTTACATAGTGATTTACAGTTTACAAAATTTTTCTGTATAGATTTCCCTCAGATTGATCCCCACAGTCACCATGAGATAGAAAGCATCACCCCATTTTACAGATGAGATTATCTGACTCAGGGAGAGTATGTGATTTGCCCAAGGTTGTGCAGTGAGTTAACTGCAAAATCCAGGTCTGTTCCATCTCCTATGCTTATGTGCTTCCCTTTACATTATGCTGCCTGCCATATGCAAGAGATAGACATTTTTATAATTAGACTATTGGCTGCATATTATATATAGTGTATCAATTCATCAAGGAAAAGCTGAAGGATATAAAAAAAACAATAATACAGGTCCCTGAAGCAATATCAGTGGACCTGTACGTGACTACCAGTCAATCACTGCTCAGCTTTGCTCTCCAATCGCTCATTAGCTATATATTCCACAGAATGCTCCATGTTGAGCCAACTGAACATGAATTGCTGTCTGGAGAGCTTTTGGAAATATATGCTCAGAGACAGCATTCGAAAAATTCATCAAAAATGGGAGACGAGATGACAAACTGCAAATTCAAAGGGTTTATTTATGTCCTTATAACCTAAGTACATGGCAATATATTGGGCCTTGAACAGATTGCCTTGGCCCAGCCCCCAACTTGACTTTCAGGGTCATTCTGGAACTCTGCTGCTACCTGAAGGATTTATTCACTGCTCCCCCAAACCCCACCAATTATCCTCTTTGCTATTTTGCCTGTGTTTAGTTCACCAGGATATATTCTCCAGGCCATTGACTAAATGCTACTCATCTTTCAGACCCATCTCAAATTTTACCTCCCCATGTAGAGTCCACATCTATATACTTGCTTTCAAGCTCCTGGAGAAATGATTTTCTAAATTACTTAATTTGCCTTCAGCTTTAACTGCTGCACATTTTCTTTTCATATATATGAACCCTATCTTTCCCACAGAGCCATTTTTTCTTGAGGGCCAGAAACACATTCTTTTATTTCTTCATATGCCTCAAATAACCTCAAATCATAGCTACTATAAGCACAGCAGACACTCAGTTATCAATTGATTACAGTAAAGATTGATTTAAACATACATATCAGCTATGTGACTGGTTAAACTTGGGGAGAAAAACAAGGCAATGCATAAACCAGGGAAAAAAATAATTTTTTAAAAAATTTGAAAGCTCCTATAATGGATAGTATTTTTCCTCCCAAATTTCACTGCTTCTCCTGTCACCCAAGATATGAATCTTGGCTCTTTTTTGAAGACGTATGGTTGTTCCATCAGAGGTTCATGTAGTTGGTAGAAGAAGGAAGCAGCCCATAGAGGACCCTGGGTCCTCATAAAGAGGAATTGACAGAGGATAAGCCAGGAGTGGAAGGGAGGTGAGCTGAATTCTCAATAATGAAGGAAAAGTGGGCCTGAGCAACAACTATCCTTTGTGCTGGGTGGGTGGAATCTTGGCCTACCTGGGGTATTGGAGTCCTGATGTGAAGCCTCTGACAGGGCAAAACACACCCACAGAACTGTATCAGGGATTTCAGGTTATCTGAAATTGGTTTATCCTTATTTTTTTCCACTAGCTGGTATCACTTCATGGATAGGTATTCTATTTCCTAAGCCTCAGTTTCTGCTTAGCTGGACCATTGAGTGTGTGTGTGTGTGTGTGTGTGTGTGTGTGTGTGTGTGTGTGTGTGGGTGTGTGTCTGCGTGCATGCACATGTACGTTGTTCTTGTTATTGTTAAGTCGCTAAGTTGTGTCCACTCTTTTGCAACCCATGTATTTTAGCCTGCCAGGCTCCTCTGTCCATGGGATTTCTTAATCAAGAATACTTAAGTGGGTCGCCCTTAGCTTGTCCAGGGGATCTTTCTGACCCAGGGATCAAAACTGTGTCTCCTGCATTCGCAGGCAGATTCTTTATCACTGGTCTACCCCAGAGAAGCCCGTGCATGTTCGTACAATGCCATAATTTTAATTGGCATATATATATATATATACCCCTCAAAAGTTCACTGCTGAAAGCCATTTCTGTCAATGAGAATGTATGTGTAGGTGGTTGTGCAGTGGCAGTGGTGATCGCACAGAGTGGTATTTAAAATACGAAACCTCTGGCAACAAGAAGAAAATATTACTTCAGAGTTGTTTGCTTACAGCAAAGTTGAAAAGCCAAAAAAATTAGCAGCAAGACTAGCACACCTCAGCAGTTCTCTTGCTATGTTACATGACTGTTTGCACACTGTGGGTCGCAAGCCATTAGTGACTCATACAATCAACTAGAGGCCTACATCTAGATCTAAGGAAATAAATATAATAGCACATTCATTTAAAATATATTAAAATAAAAAAGAAAATGTCAAAATATGTTACACAATGTAAGAGTATGATTTAGTGAACTTTTGGTTATTTAAAAGTATGTTCTGATTCATGACTTTTAAAAATGTATTAATTATTGCGGGTCATGGTCAAAAAAGCTTAAAACTCACTGCCCTAAAATGTTATGAAACTTTCTTGGATTTAATTGGGCAATCTAGAATGAAGGATAGGCTTTAAAGGGTTGTGAATGCTACTTCTATCTTGTAGGAAAAAGAAATAATAACTACTAAACAAAAGAGAAAGAGCTTCCCTTTCAGAAGAAAGAAGCGTGAGCCAAGGCAATGTCCTGAGTAGCCACAGACCATTTGGGGGAAGAGAGTCAAATAATAAGTAATTTTCTTATGAGGTCTAGCCATTACATAGCTGCTTATAATAGCAAACTATTGAAAACAGCTTTAATAGCCCACTAATAGAGGCTTGATTAACAAATTAGAGTACATATTTATAATCAGACATATGCAACTATTATACTTGAAGCTAAGGATCTACATTTACTTGCTTGGAAAGAAGAGTGTGACATGTTGAGTTAAAAAAAAATCAGGTTACAAATATAGTACAGTAGAGGACAATCTATTCACATATAATTATATGATTGTGTATATTTATTTGTGAACAAATACATAATTGGTAAGTCAAAATATTAAAGTTGTCTATCTTTTAAGGTGGAGTTTCAATGTGTTTTTTTGGTTCTTTTGTTTCTGTTTAAATTTAAGAAGTATCAATTTTATAACTATACATACGTATATGTATATATTATGCAAAAGAAGAATGTTATAATGAAGAATATGTAATGTGCAGTAGGCGCAGAGGTGAGACTGCTGGAAAACGACCAGGGAAGAGGTGTCTCACGAACTGTGTCTTGAAGGAGGAGTTATGTTCCTTAGGGCTAATGAAGAAGTGTAACCCAGGTGGGAGCAACTGCACAAACAAACAAGCGGAGACCTGAGAGAGCATGACGTCATCGGTGTGTATCATTGTCAGGGATTCAGAGGTTGATATTCAAGGACAGACAAAAGGCAGAGTCTGTATGTGAGGAGAAGGTACTTGGATTACTCTGAGGTTGGTGGAAAACTTCAGAAAGATGGGAAGCAGAGTAGTGCCAAGCCAATGGTGTTGATGTCCCACCCTTTGCCCACAACCATTGCTGTCTTCTACCTACCCAGAGGCTTCTTATGAAAGCATCGGCAACTCTCAGCCCTAGAGCCTTGGCTGGCTGCAGGAGTGTGACTGGCCCAGGGAATTATCTCCGGGGAGCAGCCCTCAGCTGAAGATGAAGACACAAATCTGTGGTTAAACACTCTAGCTTCCTTGTGCATTGGGTAAAATGACTCAAATGTTTTCCATATAGTCTCCCAGATATTCCAATGCAATGGTGCCCTGGTGACATGGCAGCAATTGCGACTTAAGGCACCCCTTTTGGCTCTCTTGATTTCTCTAGCTCACAATCATAGTCTCATCCTGATACTTTCTGGAATCACCTCTCTAATGAAATATTCCTACTCAAATGTATCACTCAGAGTTGGCTTCTGGAGGACTACAATTTAAAGCACCAGCTTGTGTTGTCTTAATCTCTTTCTATATGAACATTGAAATAGCTAGTGGTTGTCTCTGTGTGGTGAAATTTTAAGTGGCTTTTTCTCTGTCAACGTAAGTCTTTTATTTTTTTAATGTCAACAATTTGCTTTTATTACTCTTGTAACAGTGAAACCAAGAATTATTTTTTAAAAGGAAACATTTATTTGATAGTATGGAATTCATTGAGGTGGCTACTGAAATAACTCAGGTGAGGGACAATGAACTTAAAAACTTTCACCATGGAAGTAGGAATAGAGATGAAAAGTTATATTTGAGCCTTGTAGAGAAGAAAAATGGGAAGAAGAGCCAAAAGGGGTCAAGAAGCCACATACTTTGAGGAAACTTTATCAAATACTGATAACACAAAGGAAGAAACATGTTAATGGAGAATGATAATTTCGATTTGAACACACTGAGTTAGAATTCTTTTAAATGATTCAGGTGGAGACATCACCTAGAAATTAGAAATATGAGTCTGGATAGAAAGTTGAATGAGAGACATAGAATTGGGGGTTGTAGGTGTGTATAAGATAGAACATTCACTGATGTATTTAAGATTATTTTGAGAATGTTCACGGAATGAAAAAGATGAAAGATGAGCATGCCACCCTGGGGACATTTGTTTATATTCTGGGGAAAAGATGAGGAACCACAGCAGAAGATTAAGAAGGAGTGGTCAGAGCTGTAGGAAAAAGAGCCAAGAGACAGAAGCAGCATGAAACTTAAAGGAGACATGGGAACGTTCTTCTCTGTCACATGGTTTAGCAAGCGTGAGTGCAGAGGGGCTGAACTGCCCTAAGTCACCTACCTCCTCTTGTCCTTCTCCTTCCCCATCAGCACTTGCTTGATCTGTTTATGCACAGGCTTGGTCCCTCTTGGTTCACATTACTTGTGTAATTCCAAGAGCAAAACAAGGCATTTTAATAGAATTATTTCCAGGCCACCATTTAAAAAAAGATATTTTTTTCCTTATTACTGAAAAATAATCACAACAAGCATCCTTGAACTTCATATCGTCTTTAGATAGTGTTAAAGTAATTGAACAAGGAGGCCAATGTGCTGTGGTGGTTCCAATGTCTTGAAAGCCTGCCTAAGCAAACCTAAGGCAGAATCAGTGCACTGAAGAACACAGGCACAAAGGGTCGGCTAGGTTTCCCAGCTGAGAAAACTGCTTAAGCAATAGTCAATCAAATTAGCTCCTTGCTTTGCTCCCACATCTTTTCTATAAAAACCTACCCCCAACTTCTTTCAATGGAGCACTCTTCATAACCATTTTTGGCTTGATGCTGTACCATTTGAATTGGTATATACTCAAATGAAGGGTTTCTCTGGTGGCTCAGTGGTGAATAATCCACCTGCAATGCAGGACATGCAGGAGACTCAGGTTCCCTTGGTCAGGAAGATCCCCTGGAGGAGGGCATGGCAACTCACGATAGTATTTTTGCCTGGAGAATCCCATGGACAGAAGAGTGTGGCGGGCTACCATCCATAATGGTCACACACAGTTTGACATGACTTCCCAGGTGGCGCTAGTGGTAAAGAACCTGCTTGCCAATATAGGCAGATGTAAGACATGCAGTTTCGATCCCTGGGTCTGGAAGATCCCCTGGAGAAGGGCATAGCAACCCATTCCAGTATTTTTGCCTGGAGAATCCTATGGACAGAGGAGCCAGAATCCTATGGACAGAGGAGCCAGGCTACAGTCCACAGGGTTGAAAAGAGTCCTGACCCGACCTAAGCGACTTACCACTGGCGCACTGAAGCATCTTAGCGTGCATGCATGTACTCACATACTCAAATGAACTCCTGAAAATTTTAACGTGCCTCAGTTTATGTTTTAACAATACAATGAGAAGTGAATGATACCATCCACTTAAAAGCAAATGAATATTTAATCATTTGTGTTTTTAAAAATCTTGCTTCATAACCCTACATCAAGATATGCTATGCTTAGTTGCTCAGTCATGTCGGACTCTTTCTGGCCCCATGGACTGTAGCCTGCCAGGCTCCTCTGTCCATGGGATTCTCCAGGCAAGAATACTAGAGTGGATTGCCATGTCCTTCTCCAGGGGATCTTTCCAACTCAGGGATCAAACCCAGGTCTCCCAAATTGTGGACAAATTCTTTACCAACTGAGCCATCAGGGAAGCCCCAGTGGGTGAATTCAAATGCACTCATCAGCATGAAATGCATCTTTCCAAACCTCTGGGTGGGACTCTAGTCTCATCCCTCAGAGAGTCTCCTGGCTCTTCAAATAGCCCCCAGTCTCTAACCCACCAGTATAAGTCCCTCCACTGCGAATTCCGAAACCCTGTGCCCTTCTTACAGGTAATCCCAACTATGGGACTTAGTTACAGTTCATATCAGGAATAAAGGCAACCTCTGGGCCCCCTAGATGGAACACCAGAGACAGAAAGATCTGGCTCACGTCTTTCCCCTTATATAATGTAAAAATTGCTCTTAATATTTTAGGCTTTCCTGTGAGTGTGTGCTTAGTCACTCATTCATCTCTGACTCTTTTGAGACCCCATGGACTGTAGGCTACCATACTTTGTCCATGGGATTTCCTAGGCAAGAATACTGGAGTGTATTGCCATCTCCTCCTCCAGGGGACCTTCCCAACCCAAGGATTGAACCTGTGTCTCCTGCATTTCCAGTAATTGCAGGCAGATTCTTTACCACTGAACCATCAAGGAAGCCCTATTCCTGGAGGCATATCTTTAGTCCAACATAGTTTAAAAACTACAAAACGAGAGGAAACAGTTTTGAATTAATATAACTTGAGTGATCTTTTTTTTAAATGATTTTATCCAGAACATTCAGAAAAATAAATCATTTTTTAAAATTGCAGGGGATCAGGGTTTTCTAAATTTGAAGTTGCTACTAATGATTTAACTTAGCTGGAGGGAAAATGAAGTCTTTCTGTCAACTGTAGGTTGTTCAGCCAGAGGAGGTGAAAATAAATAAATAAATAAAAGGATGCACACAGAAAAAACAAGGTCTGATGTTCATGAGAAGCAATGATCTTTTCTAAAATGAACTTCCAACTGAAATGTGTGAAGTCAACTAGAGGCAATGATTCTAAGAGTTTTTGAAGAAGGCATGAGAGAAGAGGGCTGCTACTGCTAAGTCACTTCAGTCGTGTCCGACTCTGTGTGACCCCATAGATGGCAGCCCAGCAGGCTCCCCCGTCCCTGGGATTCTCCAGGCAAGAACACTGGAGTGAGTTGCCATTGCGTTCTCCAATGCATGAAAGTGAAAAGTCAAAGTGAAGTCACTCAGTCGTGTCTGACCCTCAGCGACCTCATGGACTACAGCCTACCAGGCTTCTCCGTCTGTGGGATTTTCCAGGCAGAAGTACTGGAGTGGGGTGCCATTGCCTTCTCCAAGAGATGCAAATTTCAAGCTGTCTATACAAGGAGAGATAAGAAAGTTTTCCTTAGGGATCAATGCAAACAAATAGAGGAAAACAATAGAATGGGAAAGACTAGAGATCTCTTCAAGAAAATTAGAGATACCAAGGGATCATTTCATGCAAAGATGGGCTCAAAAAAGGACAGAAATGGTAGGGACCTAACAGAAGCAGAAGATATTAAGAAGAGGTTGCAACAATACACAGAAGAACTGTACAAAAAAGATCTTCATGACCCAGATAATCACGATGGTGTGATCACTAACCTAGAGCCAGACATCCTGGAATGTGAAGTCAAGTGGTCCTTAGAAAGCATCACTATGAACAAAGCTAGTGGAGGTGATGGACTTCCAGTTGAGCTCTTTCAAATCCTGAAAGATGATGCTGTGAAAGTGCTGACCTCAATATGCCAGCAGTGGCCACAGGACTGGAAAAGGTCAGTTTTCATTCCAATCCCAAAGAAAGGCAATGCCAAAGAATGCTCAAACTACCGCACAATTGCATTCATCTCACATGCTAGTAGAGTAATGCTTAAAATTCTCCAAGTCAGGCTTCAGCAATATGTGAACCATGAACTTCCAGATGTTCAAGCTGGTTTTAGAAAAGGCAGAGGAACCAGAGATCAAATTGCCAACATCTGCTGGATCATGGAAAAAGCAAGAGAGTTCCAGGAAAACATCTATTTCTGCTTTATTGACTATGCCAAAGCCATTGACTGTGTGGATCACCATAAACTGTGGAAAATTCTGAAAGAGATGGGAATACCAGACCACCTGACCTGCCTCTTGAGAAACCTATATGCAAGTCAGGAAGCAACAGTTAGAACTGGACATGGAACAACAGAGTGGTTCCAAATAGGAAAAGGAGTACGTCAAGGCTGTATATTGTCACCCTGTTTATTTAACTTATATGCAGAGTACATCATGAGAAACACTGGCCTAGAAGAAGCACAAGCTGGAATCAAGATTGCTGGGAGAAATATCAATAACCTCAGATATGCAGATGATACTACCCATATGGCAGAAAGTAAAGAGGAACTAAAGCTACTTTTGATGAAAGTGAAAGAGGAGAGTGAAAAAGTTGTCTTAAAGCTCAACATTCAGAAAATTAAGATCATGGCATCCGGTCCCATCACTTCACGGGAAATGGATGGGGAAACAGTGGCTGACTTTATTTTTCTGGGCTCCAAAATTACTGCAGATGGTGATTGCAGCCATGAAATTAAAAGATGCTTACTCCTCGAAAGGAAATTTATGATCAACCTAGACAGCATATTCAAAAGCAGAGACATTACTGTGTCAACAAAGGTCTGTCTAGTCAAGGCTATGGTTTTTCTAGTGGTCATGTATGGATGTGAGAGTTGGACTATAAAGAAGGCTGAGAGCAGAAGAATTGATGCTTTTGAACTGTGGTGTTGGAGAAGACTCTTGTGAGTCACTTGGACTGCATAGAGATCCAACCAGTCCATCCTAAAGGAGACCAGTCCTGAGTGTTCATTGGAAGGACTGATGTTGAAGCTGAAACTCCAATACTTTGGCCACCTGATGCAAAGAGCTCACTCATTTGAAAAGACCCTGATGCTGGGAAAGATTAAAGGCAGGAGGAGAAGTGGATGACAGAGGATAAGATGCTTGGATAGCATCACTGACTCAATGGACATGGGTTTGGCTGGACTCCAGGAGTTGATGATGGACAGGGAGGCCTAGCATGCTGCGATTCATGGGGTCGCAAAGAGTCAGACACAACTGAGCGACTCAAGTGAACGGATACAGCTACATCCCAGCAGAGATCTGGAGTGAAGCGAAACTATTTCCTCAGGACTTCAGTGACTGTCCATCTGGAAGTTTAAAAAAAAAAAAGAAATTAAAAATAGGCAGGAAAAATAGAGACAGCATAATTTGGTGGATGGTTTGAGTTATGGCCAGAGAAAGTTCAGCTAACTCCATCTTCCTTGTTTACATCCACAGAAGCTTCTCACTTGCCCCTTACGCCCACATTTACTTTCTTCCTCGGATAAGTCAAGTCCTCAGACAGGGCCACCTACCACCTCTTGGTTCATGAAGATAGATGTTTTCTAAGAAATTCCCTTTCAGAGCAGACAGTGCATAAAATGAATTAAAAAGAAAAAATGTACCACTCTCCTTGATCTTCCTTTATATGTTAGAAATAAACATACTGTTCCTTTTCTTTTTGAGGATTTTATTATGAAACACTGCAGAAAAACAGTCTAGGGAGTAACAAAAATAACCAAGGTTAATCTTCAGGAAATCCTCAAATCATTGCAGTCTCTGTTCCTGTTCTAAGGTAGCCAGCTTTGGGCCGTCTGATAATGTGCTCAATTTTGCTCTAAGAATTAGTCCCGTTAAACCCTACCTGCTAGACAGATGATTCCCATCCAGGGCTCTGCACTGTTGCCACTGCTGATTAACTCTCGTGTCCACCAGTAAGGTGGCCTTACCTGTTGTTTATTAGCTGTTTGAGACCTTAGGCGTGTTCTGGTGTAGAATCAAAGACTACAGCACTGTCTGGAATGTGAAGACAGCCCCAAGGAAAAGGTCGGAAATCAATCTGTTCAGTTGTAGAAGGAGAAAGCCTACGGAATTGTGTGTATGTGTGTGTGTATAGGAAAACAGGAGAAAAGAAAGGAAACTGCAGTTTCCTCCTTTTCTTTTCCCTGGACTTTTTTTTTTTTTCAATCCAAGGTCACCCTTGGGTCCACCTGCATGTGTCTATGGATATGTCATCCTACATTCCCAGAACTCCGACCTGTGCTTCTCTCTTTGGTTTTTTAAAAATGTCATAACCCTACATCCCAGTGTTATTTACATACTAAATGATTTGTTGGTGCTGTGACATTTGATCTTCCCTGCTGAGAGAAAACCTGTGTAAATTCACAAGTCGTTAAGTCATTAATACAGCTAGCACATATTGAGCACTAACTGTATACCAGGCTTTCTGCTAAGCATTTTATCTATACTAATCCCTTTGAAGTAGGTTTTGTTGTTATCTTCATTTTATCAAGGTAAAGTGCCTGAGCAAGCTAATAACTGGGCAAAATAAGACCAGGAGCCAGGAAGCCTGAGCCCACAGCTGTGTGTTCAACACTGCATCCTTACTCTTCCTTCCACGACTCCCACAGCCTCCTCTCCTGAGCTTCAGTTTGCCCCAGGTGTCGAGCACTTCTCTCCCCATGCCCTTCGGGACCTTCTGGCCCCCGTCCTGGCTCTGTTGGCTGCATTCTCTTTCTTTTTCCTGTAACATACTCACTAAATGGTTATTTTTCTTGGCTTTGGTTTCTACTGTTAAGTCAGTATCTCAGTCAAATACAGCACACTGCAATGTTTTAAAAAGTGCCTACATAGCCATCATGTCAATTTCTCTATCCGTAAAACTGGGCTAGAAGAATATCTATCTCCTGTGGATATTATGAGGATTAAAAGGTGAAATATATTGACATTCAGCACAGTGTCTGGCACAATACAAACACTCATTATTTTTGTCATTTGCTTACTAAAATAATCCAAAGGTATGATGTTCCATTACTACATCGTGTCTGACTCTTTGTGACCCCATGGACTGCAGCATGCCAGACTTCCTTGTTCTTCACCATCACCTGGAGTTTGCTCAAATTCATGTCCATTGAGTCAGTGATGCTATCCAACCATCTCGTCCTCTATCGCTCCCTTCTCCTGCCCACAATCTTTCCCAACATCAGGGTCTTTTCATCATGAATTGGCTCTTAGCTGGTGGCCAAAGTATGGGAGCTTCAGCTCCAGAGGTATAATTATGCTTGTTTTGTGGATGTGAAAAATGGAATATAAGTATCTAAATAATCTGGCATAAGGAAATAATACAAGTTATTAGCAGAGCTGGTACAGCCTGTGCCTTAGAAGTCAGCTCCTCCCTCAGCTCCCTGCATAGGAACTTACTGCAGATCTTTACCCACTTCCCACATTGTTGGGTATCCCAACAATGTTTATGGTTTATGTTTGGGATCACTTTCCATTTTCAGTTAATTTGAAGATCAGAGATAATTTTTATTCCATTTCAAATGATCAAATTCTCAGGTTCATTTAAAGATCATTCAGGGACTCTCAGACTTAGGAGTGGTAAAGCAGAGAGAGGGAAGGGAGATGAAGGTTCACTTCCGGTGTTCCTGGGATGGTGTGCCACTGTCAGAAAACATCAGAAGAGGGCAACAAAGAGCTTAAATCAGGGAAAGGTTAATGCGATTCACTCAGATGATGGGGGAGGCCGAACACCTGAGATGGGGGAACCCAGATGCATAGGAAGTAAGATTATAACAAAGGAAGCTGGAATATACACCAGCTCCAAGCAGCCATCGCAGAGCTCGAGTCTTCCTAGAGTTGGGCAGCTTGGGTGAGGATCAGATTTATCCACGTGGAGAGAAAGTAGATACCACATTTCAGGGTCAAGAACAAGCTGTGATGGACAAAATTACAGGGGAGGAGCATTGCAGAGCTGAGTGAAACAGAGCTAACAAGAGTACACAGCTTCCCTTCCCTCTAGAAGCATACTCTGGGCAAAAGCTCTGACTGAATTTCAATGATTCCTGTTCTTAGAAGGGGCTTAGGATAAGGAGGGTGTTGCCCTAGGAGAGCTTTTGTTTTCTCCTTAAAAATAAGTAGCAACATTTCTGTGTATGGAAGGAATGGCAATATTGCTGCATATAAGATCCTCTAAGGCTTAGGGATTTTTTTTCAAGATGAAGAGAAGCAAATTACTTTTTTATTTACATTTACGCTGTCACCCATATACCAAGTAGTAACTTAAATGTAACAGGAACTCAGAATAATGGAGTAAAAATCCAATGCAATGCCTGATTAAAAATGCAAATTTGAATTTGCCAGTGATCTTCTAGCTAAGCAGAGTAAACACTGGGAAAGAGAAAAGGCAGATTGAGGTTGGTTAGATAATTGAAATGATTGTGTGTGCTGAAGGAAGTAAGAAATGTGGAGGCTGGCTTTGAAGAGTCAAGGGAGACTGAATGAATAAGCCCTGGTGAAGGAGGGTGGGGGGGAATCAAGTCCCCCAGAATGATGCTTAGCAGGGTTTAGATTTTATGTCCATGGATTGATTCAATAATGCTTAGAGGAAATCCAAAGAGCAAATTCCAACTGAATACCCACTATGTGCAAAACAGCCTACTATGCATTCCAAGGCTAATAAAGATGCTTAAAGAAGATGAGATAACCTTGCAATATAACAGCTAAACATCCAGAAAGTTAAATAAGTTAGAGGATATGTGTATCTTAAAGAAAAGAAAATTGTAACATGTTAAATGCAGAATAATGGTACACAAGAGCAGCACTAGGGGACTTTGAGCGAACGGGGGGTGGTCAGGAAAGTCTTTTGAATAAAGGTGGTGATTCTATTGAGATGGACAGAAAGGAAGGGTGGGAAAGATCACGGCTGAAGTGAGAGACAATGGCTTTTATGGAATCAGAACATTATGGGGACAACATCAGTGGTGATTCGGAGCCCCACTGTGTTGTTTGTTAGTTTAATTCTGCTTGTCTCCCTCACCCTAGCCCTTCACCATCTGGGTCTCCCCACAAAGCAGGCATACTGGCTGAGGGGAGTGGCATGCTATTTGGACTGCATGAAGCTGGAGGGGCTTCCCTCAAGCAGTCTATGGTGAGATGGAGGGGCAGCACTAAGAAGAAGGGGGCATTTATCATTCGTATGGATCACATGATGAGGTGGAAGGTTGAGCAAGGACACAGATATATGGTCAGACCTGAGAACAAGGTCCAGTTGGGAAGTTCAGGAACTGGTCTGCAAACTGAAGGTATATACTTCTACATGGGGTCTGCTGGGGACAGCTCCTTAAAAGAGATTATAAAGCTTGAACAAATTGCAAATATTAATTAATATTGCAAATTCTGAACAAATTGCAAATATTAATTAATTTAATATTTTTCATAATATGACCCTGGTTTTAGTCCATGACCCTCTAACACTTTGGCGTCTAACCAAAGGCACTTTTAATATTCATTGGAATGACCAGGGAAGAAAGTATAAGTAATCAGAACTACCTTCAGAGATTCTTATTTAGTTGGACTGCAATGGCACTCAGAGAACAATATCTCTTGATATCCTTCCAGCTAGGACTGGAAGCCACTCCTATAGCCAAACTGAGGTTCACTTTATTCTTTAAATATGCTCTAAAGTTTTCCTTCTCTATGCTTCTTGTTCTTTCGATTTTCATTTAGTTAGCAATGAATGTTAGGATGTTCTCTTTCCATATATCTGTTGAAATCATTATTTTAAAGATATCATTAAAAGTAGCAGATGCCCAGTTCATCTTACTAGTTTGATCCAATTCATGGGATCAAAATTCTAGATCATTCAGGGCCTCTGTGTGAGGATTTAGAATTATTTTTGGTGCACTACTGATGTGAGCACAGTGCTATAGTAGCCCAGGAGAGGGCAGCAGAGAGCTGAGAAGCCCTCTGATAGAGGCCAGAGGAAGCAGGCTGAGTGGAAGAACCCTTAGCAGGTGGGGAAGGAAATAGTTGATCCTTTATGAAATGCAGGGTATGACAATTGTCTGTGCTTCTCAAATAAATAAAAAAGAGAGTTATTACTGAGACCAGAAATTGGGATCAAGGGATGCAATAGGGAGCCCCAATTTTAAAGGAGAAAGAGATAAAAACAGGTTCTGAGGTACTGCTCACAGCCTGCAAAAGTGAGCCAGTTTGTGGGGTGACAGTGGATCCATGACTGCTCATGAGAGCTAAGACCCTAGGGAGTCTAGGCTTACAGGTAAACCCAAATCAGGAGAAATGTGCTTTATCTAAGGGCTGAGCAAGTCTTAACGTAGGGAAGCATGTGAACAGGATAGAGCAGCATATTTTAGGAAAGATTCCAGGGAACTGGAGAAGTCCTGACTTCTAGAAAGAGCATAAGAGGTTCCTGCAAGGTCAGGGCTTTCTCCATAAGGCAAGATTGGAAGACCATATGGGACCAAGGGGTGTTTTGCACATGGAGGCACACAGGAAGTATCAAACGCACAAGCCAGGACCAGGGAGGGTGAGCTAGAGCACCTCGTCTAGACAAGGTATCTCAAAGTAAATTCTGCAAGGTTTTGAAAATTCCACCTGATTTTGTTATTGATAATTCCAGTTTGGATCTACCTTAGGCCCACACTTCCAGAATGTGGTGTAGCACCTTGCTATTTAATGTGGGATCTGCAGCCCAGCAACACTGGCACCATGTGGGAGCTTATTAGAATTTGGAATTTTGGGTCTTACTTCAGACCTACTGATCGGAATTTGCATTTTAACAAGATCCCCAGGTGATTCCTATGCATATTACTCTTATTAAAGTTTGAGAAATACCAGTCTAGCCCCCAGTCTGGGCAGGGGTGGGTGGCACTGACACCCAGAGAAAATTAATACGGGCTTCAGTAATGAGGAAGCTGCATTTGAATGAGAGTAGGTGTATCTCTCACCAATAATGTAAACTTGGTATTTTCATTTGGCTTACTTTTCTTAAGCCCTATTAGATTGCTTATAAAAAGTGAAAGAAAGTTAAAGTGAAGTCTCTCAGTCGTGTCCGACTCTTTGCAACCCTGTGGACTGCAGCCCACCAGGCTCCTCTGTCCATGGGATTGTCCAGGCAAGAATATTGGAGTGGGTTGCCATTTCCTTCTCCAGGGGATCTTCCCAAACCAGGGATCGAACCCAGGTCTCCTGCATTGCAGGTAGACATTTTAACCTCTGAGCCACCTGGGAAGCCCTAGATTGCTTATAGATTTACGCAAAATCAACCAACCAATATCTATTTCAGAGGGCCCATAGTGGGGAAAACCATATCCTATTGCAGTCTGAATGTGGGGATCAAAGTGGAAGGGGCTGTGTGAGGTGAGTGGGGTTTCTTAGAAGGTTTTTACTATGTGTAGTCCAGGACCTGCATATCCAGAAGCTAGATTTTGGGGTTTCATTTTTTAGGCTAGCTTAAGACCAGGGACCATTAGTACTATTACAAAGGGTTGGTATTAGTTTCTTATTGCTGCTGTAACAAATTATCACAAATGTAGTAGCTTACAACAACATAAATCTATTCTCTTACAGTTCTAGAAGCCCTAAGTCAGTTTCACTGGGTCAAAGTCAAGGTTTAGGTTAAGGCTGTTTTTTCTGGAGGATCTAGGGAAGAATCCATTCCTTGTCTCTTCCAGCTTCCAGAAGCTGTGAAAGGGTTCACGGCCCTTTCCTCCATCTTTGAAACCAGCAGTATAGCGTCTTGCTTCTGGTATCACACTGCGTTCTTCTTTGGTGTCAAATCTCTCCCCATTTCCCTCTTATAACTACACTTGTAAATACATGGAGATCCCACCTAGATAATGAAGGATAATGTTCCCATCTCATTATCCTTGGCTTAATCACATCTGCAAAGTCACTTTTTTCCATAGAACATTCACAAGTTTTGGGCATTGTGGTTTAGATATTCTTTGGGACCATTATTCAGCCTACCTCAGTGTTTAAATCAGAGTGTTAATTAATTAACAAAAACATAAAATATGCTTTTCCATTGATTAGAGCAACCTGTTGTTACCCTGTTTCTTCTTGGAGAAGGAAATGGCAACCCACTCCAGGATTCTTGCTTGGAAAATCCCATGGACAGAGGAGCCTGGTGGGCTACAGTCTATGGTGTTGCAAAGAGTCAGACATGACTGAGCATGCATGCATCCTGTTTCTTGGTACTGGACATTGGAAAATACTGAATGAGTGCCCAAGGAAGGGCTATTCAGAGAGAGCCTTGAGGAAGCACCACAACCCATAGCAATACCTCATGACGTCATCACTCATGAGCCAGCCTTCCCTCCTCTGCTCTGGCCTCACTCACTGTTACAATTTGCTCTCACTCTCCCGTATTCTGCACTGCTCCCCTCCTTAGTTGGCAGCTTCTTTCTTTGGATGTACACTATCACAGATGAAGCTCCAGGTCTGGGGGTTCATGAACCATTTAAGTGTACCCTCCTTGCTGTTCCAGGAGAGCAGCTGGGATGGAAAACCAGGTCATTCAGGTGGAGTGCTGCTGGCATAACCTGAGAAGATTTTGGAGCCTGAACACAATTTAAAAATCATCTAGTCCAACACCTCATTAGCTAATGGGGGAAATGGTTTCAGAGAGATAGCTGTATGGCCAGACCACACTTTGCTTCATAAAGCAGCTGCTATGTAAAAGAGTTCCAAAGAGAAATAGAATGAATAGACGTTAAAGAAATAAATAAAGGATGGTGACCATGGATTTAACTGGCAGCAGGCCCCAACGTGTGCACCAGAAACCAGGCTTTGGGAATTTCTGAGTTCAGTCTCTAATGCTCTGTGTGGGCAAGTCATAGTACTATTCGTTTTCCAGTACATATCAGAAAAATAAAATCTAGTTCTCTCTCTTTTTCACACTAGAAAATACATGTGTTTACTTCCCCAGAGGCAGGATCTCTCGTGGTTAGGTAGCAACCCGTTGCCAGCTCAACCCTCTGGGAAGCAGCAGAGTAGCAATAAGCCAGTCCCCTCCACTCCCATGGGCATCCTGCAGGGACATACGCTGGAGCTGATGGATGTAATTGCCACGGCAACATGGATCAGGGTGGAGCAAGTGCTTCTTCCCTCACAGAGCACCAGTGTGCCTGAGCTTGAAGGAAAACTGAACTGACTGTTCCCAAGAGGTTTGGAGCTGAGCAAATGATGCCACTGATTCTCCCCATAGGCACCCATACATATCTTTTACCTTATGTCTGCCAGCCCAGTGTTTGTTATGATACGTCAAACATCCTCAAATTATTTTCTGTAGCTCTCAGAATAATATGCTTGGGTGCAATATGATCATGGGTGGCAAAAAGCTGTGAAATTCTGAATCATCTCTCTCGTGTTAAATAAAGTCATAAACCAGTGATCTTAGGTTTAAATAAGGAATATACATATATTTCAAAATACCTCAGCTAGAAATGGACTCCTTAGACTTTATTTTTCCTAGGAACTCAAAGGAGTTTAAAGTATTTTCACAGGAACAACAAAGGCATCTAGTCAGCCTAACAAAATCCACAACCAAATATGAAAATGTAAGTTACTCATCCTTGTCTGGGAGATTGGCAATGCAAGATTTCCACTTCCTTTTAGGGAACACTGTTGGCTACCTAGCCTGTTCTCCATTATGATTGGAAGGCCTACTCTCAAAAGTTATAAAACTGGCTAACAGGTCTCATCAAAAATGATGACTTGATGGCTCAGGAGGTCTGCAGACATTGGCTTATCTTCTCAGAGGTGCTGAGACAGGATGGCTGCCAGTAGTCTCTTGATCCTCACATGACTGCCCTGCATACGATCCCTTCAGTGGTCACCTGCTCATCATCCCACCCCATCCATGACTTGTCCCAACTTCTGTCTGCCCCACTGCCAAGTGAACAAGACCCCCAAGGGGTGGGTAACTCAGACCTATTCTCTCCTCAATCTATCATCTTGTTCTTGACTCTGAGCTTGACTCCCCTCAGGCCTTCTGCTTTCATTCTAACTACATGTTTTATAGGTCAAGCAGACTAAAGTTTGCTAGTTGACTATCTTTCCCTTCTTGCAATAAGAATACCAATTCTAATGGAGGTCATGTGGATTCCTCTAATTAAGGGAAGGATCAAAACTAAGAAAGCACAGGAAAGGAAGGCTCAAGTTATTATCAATCTGCATAAAGGCCAAAAAAAAAAAAAAATAAGTGAAAGGCCAGATATCAAAATACTACCAGTAGTTTTGCTGATTGTTGTTGTTTTCTATTCTTCAAATTTATTTTTATCACAATGAATCAGAAAGAAAATGAGACATGTTGTCAGTCAGAATAATTGTGCTTTTCTTTGTAACTGTAAGGAAGAGTGTGGAGAGGCAAACCACAGGTCACTGCAATGGGCTAGGATCAAGTTAGGTAAGTAAAGGAAAGACACTGCTCATATGTCTTTTTGAACTAAGCATAAAAATCGACTAAATTTGACTTGGTAAATAAGATGCCCCAAGGTCAACCCTACTTAGGGTTACTTTATATTGTTTCACATAGTCATGGCTAAATGGGCCCTCCATCACCCTCCAGACTAATTACATTTGATTAAAGGGCTCCCTTAAAAGCTCTTCTTTCACAGTGAATTAAAAATGATTGTTAACCTTCATTGACAGATCGGGGATGAGGGTCACCCATGAATTGATTAGATAGTGCTGCATTATGCCTTTGGAATATCAGTTCTATGGGGACCCTAGAACCCTGACTGCATAAATCAATGTGTGGGATGGTAATTACAATATTCTGTTGCTGTTTCTGTGCTATTGTCTGGTATATGTGACGTAGTCACCATTTTATCTCATTCCAAATTGGCACATTCTCTGCTTCTCCAGTATTTCTTTACATTTCTTAAAGGTATCTTGCTCAACCTGAGGCCATTATCTCCCCAGTGTTTTGTGCCAGAGGGTTTTATTTTATAGTTTTTTACGCCTACATGATGGCAGGAGAGGGTAAGAATGGTTGAAAAGCAAATGGATTCAACTATTCGAAATGTCAAGTTCAGTTCAGTCACTCAGTCATGTCCGACTCTTTGCGACCCCATGGATTGCAGAATGCCAGGCCTCCCTGTCCATCACCAACTCCCAGAGTTTACTCAAACTCATGTTCATTGAGTCAGTGATGCCATCCAACCACCTCATCCTCTGTTGTCCCCTTCTCCTCCTGCCTTCAATCTTTCCCAGCATCAGAATCTTTTCAACTTAGTCAGTTCTTCACATCAGGGGCCCAAAGTATTGGAGTTTCAGTTTCAACATCAGTCCTTCCAATGAATATTCAGGACTGATTTTCTTTAGGATGGACTGCCTGGATCTCCTTGCTGTTCAAGGGACTTTCAAGAGTCTTCTCCATCACCACTGTTCAAAACCATCAATTCTTTGGCGCTCAGCTTTCTTTATAGTACAACTCTTAATCATCCATACATGACTGCTGGAAAAACCATAGCTTTGACTAGACAGACTTTTGTTGGCAAAGTAATGTCTCTGCTTTTTAATATGCTGTCTAGTTTGGTCATAACTTTTCCTCCAAGGAGCAAGCATCTTTTAATATCATGGCTGCAGTCACCATCTGCAGTGATTTTGGAGCCCAGAAAAATAAAGTCTGACACTGTTTCCACTGTTTCCCCATCTATTTCCCATGAAGTGATGGGACCGGATGCCATGTTCTTCGTTTTCTGAATGTTGAGCTTTAAGCCAACTTTTTGACTCTCCTCTTTCGCTTTCATCAAGACGCTCTTTAGTTCTTTTTCACTTTCTGCCATAAGGGTGGTGTCATCTGCATATCTGAGGTTTATTGATATTTCTCCTGGCAATCTTGATTCCATCTTGTGCTTCATCCAGTCCAGAATTTCTCATGATGTACTCTGCATATAAGTTGAATAAGGAGGATGACAATATACAGCCTTGACATACTCCTTTCCCAATTTGGAACCAATCTGTGGTTCCATGTCCAGTTCTAACTGTTGCTTCTTGACCTGCATACAGATTTCTCAGGAGGCAAGTAAGGTGGTCTCGTATTCCCATCTCTTTAAGAATTTTCCACAGTTTGTTGTGATCCACACAGTCAAAGACTTTGGCGTAGTCAAAAAGACGAAGAAATAGATCTCAAGTGTAGTCTGTGGCTGACTATTCAGAATTTGTTTTTGAACAATATTGCAAACATAATAAGTATTCTAAATGGAATGGTGTTGGTTTCTGGGAATAGTAATACCTATCTATTACATCATGTAAGATCTAGAAGCAACAGTTAGAACTTTGCATATCAACTTACATATCAATTAAGTTAGAACCTTAAATATCAACAATCACAGAGATACAGATGATACCATGATACCACTCTAGTGGCAGAAAGCAAAGAGGAGCAAAAGAGCCTCTTGATGAGGGTGAAAGAGAGGAGTGAAAGAATTGGCTTAAAACTCAACATTAAAAAAACTAAGATCATGGGCATCTGGTCTCATCACTTCATGGCAAATAGAAGAGGAAAAAGTGGAAGTAATGACAAATTTTCTTTTGGGGGGCTCCAAAATCACTGCAGATGTTGACTGCAGCCATGAAATTAAAAGACACTTGCTCCTTGGAAGGAAAGCAGCGACAAACCTAGACAACATAATAAAAGGCAGAGAAGAGACATCACTTTGCTGATAAATACAGTTTGTCAAAGCTATGGTTTTTCCAGGAGTCATGTATGGATGTGAAAGTCGAACCATAAAGAAGGCTGAGTGCTAAAGAATTGATGCTTTTGGATTGGGGTGGTGGAGGAGACTCCCTTAGACTGCAAGGAGGTCAAACCAGTCAATCTAAAGGAAATCAGTCCTGAATACTCATTGGAAGGACTGATGCTGAAGCACCAATACTTTGGCCACCTGATGCAATGAGCCAACTCATTGGAAAAGACCCTGATGCCGGGAAAGGTTGAAGGCAAAAGGAGAATGGGGTGTCAGACAATAAGATGGTTAGATCACATCATTGAGTCAATGGACATGAATTTGAGCAAACTCTGGGAGATAGTAAAGGACAGGGAAACCTGGCATGCTGCAGTCCATGGGGTTGCAGAGAGTCAGACACAACTTAGTGACTGAACAACAACAACGAAAATCTATTACATGCAAATATATTTCAAAAATAAATACATTTCCAAAGTAAGCAAAAGTTTCAATCTAGCAGACTTCAAAATAAAAATGGTCCCTTTTTTTGGTTTGTAGATTTCAAGCCAGATTTAGCCTTCTCTCTCCCTTAGGTCCTTCACCCCAGCTATGGCTGACATGCAGCTCAAGAAGAAAAAAGGGGGAAGAGGGTGAGGGGACGAGAAACCAAGCTCCCCATCAGTAAAGCTCACGGAAAGAGAGTTTCAACTAATAAATGCCAAAGGAAAATAGGCTATAGGAAAGACTACCCTATAAATGTGGTCTTCTGGGATGAGGAGATATTTCAATTTGACTTCATTTGAAGACTAGAATTCTCTAAGAGGGTTTAGTTTTTAAACAAGTTGGCTCTGTGTTTTTAATCCTGGCTCCTCTACAAATTAACTATATTAGCAAGTGACTTAACCACTCTACCTTTCATCAATAAACTGGGTTGGATGGAGTAGTATCTACATTCTAATATTAGCACTAGGACTCAATAATCTCATGAATGTAAAATGTTTAGAACAGCTGTCTGGCTCATAGTGACTACGCAATAAAGGCTAGCTCTTATTTTTGTGCCCTTCATCTTTAACTAAAATTTGTTAAAGCTGTCTTAAGATAGGTTAGGTGTTGGTATTATTAGAAATTTTGTCTTAAGATTGAGATTTTTTTTATAATGTGTCCTGGTTTATAGGTGTTACCCAGATGCTATACTGCATTTTAAAGTTTCTTCTAAGAATTAAAAATAGTCTATCATTTTTTCCAAATATCAAGTCATTTCTATTCGAATATTAATAAGAGCAGATATTTACTAAGCACATTTTATGTACTAGACAGAGTTCTAAGTTTAATTAAATTAATTTTTAATCCATTATATGGATTAATGTATTTGTTCTTCATAACAACCCTATGTCATTCTCCCCGTTTGACAGGTAAACTTGAGGTACATGAAGGTTGGAGTATCTTGCTAGAGATTGTCTGGCTAGGAAATGGCAGAGCCAGCAGCCAAATTCAGCAGTCTGCTCCGAAGACACACCTTCACATTCTTGGCTGAACTCACAACTAGCCACCATATAGCTGAGTGCCTTTGGTTTTCCTTTGGCCCATATAAAAGGTACAGCCTTACTGGAAGATTGTAACCAGGATTTTTGAGTCATTGGCTTATCAATGACTAAGATTTATTGGTAAAATTGATCAAAAGCATGACTTTCCAATAATCGAATTAACTAGAGACACAAGTATTTCTCTAATATTTGTTCTTGGTGATTGGTCTCCATGTGCTTTAACTGAATTGCTCTTTTACAGTAATGTGAAGTGAAGTTGCTCAGTCGTGTCCGACTCTTTGCGACCTCATGGACTATGGCCCACTAGGCTCCTCCGTCCATGGGATTCTCCAGGCAAGGGTACTGGAGTGGGTTGCCATTTTCTTCTCCAGGGTTTTACAGTATTAATGGCTTCACAAATAAGAAAGAAATATATTTCACATTTCAAAATGATTTTTGGTGCCTGCTACAGCCTTGGATGAAAACTTGTAACATTGGAACCTTCTTTGTTACTTTCATTCCTTTGTTTCCCCCATTCAATTAGCTGCTGAATATTCTGACTTCATCTCCTTATTTTGTGTAGGAGAGACTTTGCTAACTTGTAGAAGCTAAGTAGAAAAACTGGCTGGAATTGTGCCGTTGGAACTGTTTGTCAAATATGTAAAGGAGCCCAGGTGTTGGAAATGAAAGCCTTCTTCCTAAAGGACAGATCTCTCAGGGTTTCCTCACTTGAGTACCTTAGCCTAAAGCAATATATTCACTGGTGACCCTCTAGAGTGAAGTCCAGTCTCAGAAGGAAGACTCAGGGTAACTGCTAGACATTAATACAACGTGATTTGCCCCAAGGGTTAACTCTGAGTTCTGCAAGACTTCTTCATTTTTCTATCCTTCTGAAAAGGGTGTGCTTTTAGCTGACTTTTTCTACTTAGTCTTTCTTAGTGTACCATTTTAGTCAATATTTACCTATTTACTTTAAACTTTTTTAATCTTTTTGTTTTGTTGTCTTATCTTTTTACTGTATCTTATCTAGTCTGAGTGGAGAGTGAAAAGGTTGGCTTAAAGCTCAACATTCAGAAAACGAAGATCATGGCATCTGGTCCCATCACTGTATGGGAAATAGATGGGGAAACAGTGGAAACAGTGTCAGACTTTGTTTTTCTGGGCTCCAAAATCACTGCAGATGGTGACTGCAGCCATGAAATTAAAAGACGCTTACTCCTTGGAAGGAAAGTTATGACCAACCTAGATAGCATATTCAAAAGCAGAGACATTACTTTACCAACAAAGGTTCGCCTAGTCAAGGCTATGGTCTTTCCTGTGGTCATGTATGGATGTGAGAGCTGGACTGTGAAGAAGGCTGAGCGCCGAAGAATTGATGCTTTTGAACTGTGGTGTTGGAGAAGACTCTTGAGAGTCCCTTGGACTGCAAGAAGATCCAACCAGTCCATTCTGAAGGAGATCAATCCTGGAATTTCTTTAGAAGGAATGATGCTAAAGCTGAAACTCCTCATGCGAAGAGTTGACTCATTGGAGAAGACTCTGATGCTGGGAGGGATTGAGGGCAGGAGGAGAAGGGGACGACAGAGGATGAGATGGCTGGATGGCATCACTGACTTGATGGGTGTGAGTCTGGGTGACTCCGGGAGTTGGTGATGGACAGGGAGGCCTGGCGTGCTGCAGTTCATGGGGGTCACAAAGAGTCGGACACGACTGAGCGACTGATCTGATCTAGTCTGAATTTTTAGCTTGCTATTTCATCTTGTTTATTTTATACTATGCTATCTCTTTTTATCTAAATTGCATGTATTTGCTTTATATGTGTTATTTCAGTTTTATTTACACTTCATTTTATCTTTATTGTTATGAGGGGACCAGCTGGAGGAAAGCCCCAAGACTAACCAAGATCAATTGTATTCTTGTCCTTCTGAATATCTCACTAAATAGGTCTTTATGTTCTTCACTGTATGTTCTTTTTTCCAATAATGAAATTTCAACATAAAATATATCAAACTTATTATATAGATTTACCTGCTAACTTCATTTTCTCATCCTATCTTTCCAAGACAGTAATATTTATTTTTAGTGCCAGTGGTTTTGAGTTAGAATTGTGTCATCTCTTCACTGTATTGGCCCAAACTTTGTAAATGTTTCCTGATCCAAATTTAAAGTTTCTATTTTTTCCAACTGCTGTATATTAACTAGGCCTTACACACAAATCATGAGCTATGGAAGAAAACACAGGTGAGAAGACCTTTAGAATAACTTCCAGATCCATGTTTAACCTTCCTCCAGCATTACAGCTGTTCCTTCCCTTCTTTTTCAGGTTTCAACCCTATTAACAGTCTTTGTTACTACTCCAGGATGACTAATCTCCCTGTATCAATTCTCCTTCCGTATGTTTCTTCCTTGTGATCACTTCCTATACCTTTCTTGAAATACATCTCTCTTCTTAAATGCCTCCACCCGTGGCCCATGCATGAAGCTCAAACTCTTCAACCCAACATTCAAGGCCAGGTTCTCCCTAGCCTCCTTTTCCAAACATGTTCTTATTTCTCTCCCTCATACTAGACAAAATAACAAAACTTACTGGTTTGGTAGTCTTCTTTTATGGGCAAACATTTCCATAGTTGTTTATGTACACTCTGTTTTTTCATGTATCTTTCTCCATTTATAAATGTCAATATTATATCCTTTTTAAAGCCCTATTCCTATTTTTTGACTTCTCTAGATGAAGATAATCAATCTTTCTATGAAGTTCCTTGGAGAAGTACTATTTTAGGGATTTAGCATGGGTTTTGGCCCCAGATAATGCTCCATTCAAATCCAGACTGTGCTAAATATTAATTATTTGACCTAAGATAGTTAACTTTTTGAGCCTTATTTCCACATCTCTCAGATGAGGCTAATAGAATCCATCTCATACTGTTGTTAAAAGGAATAAGTGAGATGAAGCATGAAGTTCTGGGGTCTTTTTGTATTAAAAAAAACTTGAGATTCTGATTTAGTGTTTGATAAGAGGAAGAAGGAGAGGGAGCCCCTGTTAAGAGTTATAGAGTCATGAGTTATGGAGAATGGGAATGTGAGAGCTGCACACACATACAAGCACATATATGCATACATGCACACAAACACAAAGAGCTTCAACTCTTGGAGCTGAAATTTTCATTTGATATAGAAGGTTTTATAGATTTTATGATTCCACCTGAATTTAAGAGACATTTTGTATGTGGAAATACACCTCTTTGTTTTGTCAGAAAGATGCCAAAGCAATCCTAGATGGACTATCTTGAAAATAAACCAATTTTCATGAACACTTTATTATTGAGGTGTATTTGTATCTGCAGTAGTTTCAAATTGTGAAAATAAACTGATACACAGTACATACAATATCTAAAATGAGTTTAAAATATTAACATACTCAACTAAAAAAGACTTAGAAGTGATGTTAGCTGAGCAGGAAATTCCAACATGTGTACGGAAATTGAGGGGACAAGGGTAAGATGTAGAAGAGGGTAACAGTTAATAGTAAGCCTGTACAACAAAGACCTTCATCAGTGCAAGAAAAGCAAGGATCAGATCAGATCAGATCAGATCAGTCGCTCAGTCATGTCCGACTCTTTGCGACACCATGAACCGCAGCATGCCAGGCCTCCCTGTCCATCACCAACTCCCGGAGGTCACTCAGACTCACACCCATCAAGTCAGTGATGCCATCCAGCCATCTCATCCTCTGTCGTCCCCTTCTCCTCCTGCCCCCAATCCCTCCCAGCATCAGAGTCTTCTCCAATGAGTCAACTCTTCGCATGAGGTGGCCAAAATACTGGAGTTTCAGCTTTAGCATCATTCCTTCCAAAGAAATTTCAGGATTGATCTCCTTCAGAATGGACTGGTTGGATCTTCTTGCAGTCCAAGGGACTCTCAAGAGTCTTCTCCAACACCACAGTTCAAAAGCATCAATTCTTCAGCGCTCAGCCTTCTTCACAGTCCAGCTCTCACATCCATACATGACCACAGGAAAGACCATAGCCTTGACTAGGCGAACCTTTGTTGGCAAAGTAATGTCTCTGCTTTTGAATATGCTATCTAGGTTGGTCATAACTTTCCTTCCAAGGAGTAAGCGTCTTTTAATTTCATGGCTGCAGTCACCATCTGCAGTGATTTTGGAGCCCAGAAAAAGAAAGTCTGACACTGTTTCCACTGTTTCTCCATCTATTTCCCATGTAGTGATGGGACCAGATGCCATGATCTTCGTTTTCTGAATGTTGAGCTTTAAGCCAACCTTTTCACTCTCCACTTTCACTTTCATCAAGAGGCTTTTTAGCCCCTCTTCACTTTCTGCCATAAGAGTCGTGTCATCTGCATATCTGAGGTGATTGATATTTCTCCCAGCAATCTTGATTCCAACTTGTGTTTCTTCCAGTCCAGCATTTCTCATGATGTACTCTGCATATAAGTTAAATAAACATGGTGACAATATACAGCCTCGACGTACTCCTTTTCCTATTTGGAACCAGTCTGTTGTTCCATGACCAGTTCTAACTGTTGCTTCCTGACCTGCATACAGATTTCTCAAGAGGCAGATCAGGTGGTCTGGTATTCCCATCTCCTTCAGAATTTTCCATAGTTTATTGTGATCTACACAGTCAAAGGCTTTGGCATAGTCAATAAAGCAGAAATAGATGTTTTTCTGGAACTCTCTTGCTTTTTCCATGATCCAGCGGATATTGGCAATTTGATCTCTGGTTCCTCTGCCTTTTCTAAAACCAGCTTGAACATCAGGAAGTTTACGGTTCACATATTGCTGAAGCCTGGGTTGGAGAATTTTGAGCATTACTTTACTAGCGTGTGAGATGAGTGCAATTGTGCAGTAGTTTGAGCACTCTTTGGCATTGCCTTTCTTTGGGATTGGGATGAAAACTGATCTTTTCCAATCTTGTGTCCACTGCTGAGTTTTCCAAATTAGCTGGCATATTGAGTGCAGCACTTTCACAGCATCATCTTTCAGGATTTGGAATAGCAAGGATAACTTTTACCTATTTTTCCAGTTTTATGATGGGGTTATGTCCTTAAAGGAGAAGGAAATGGCAACCCACTCCAGTATTCTTGCCTGGAGAATTCTATGGACAGAGGAGCCTGGTGGGCTACAGTCCATGGGGTTACAAAGAGTTGGACACGACTGAAGTGACTTAGCACTATGTTCTTAAAGGAATTCAGCCAATGGGGCATGAAATGACGTGAGCACAGTTTTCCCTGGGGTAGCACAATCTTCCTAAAGCTATAAAGACAGAATGACATTTGAAACACCACTAGAAAGAGACACTAGTATTTCAAGTGAGGATTAGTCAGGGGTGAAAGATGGTTTTAAGTCAAAAGATACTTTTCTCTGATTTGTCTAAGTTAATATCATTTTAGAGTAGTAAAAACAGACTGGAAGGGACAGTACATATTCTGAAACATAATTGTTCTTCACATACACATACACACTTCACAGGATGTATTAGAGTGTGGAGATTTCCCTATTTCCCTCTCTTCCAAATTCACAAGAATTCAGGAACCAGATAGGCTTTCAATCTCTTTAGCAAAGGAACATAAAAGAATTTATTATGAGTTGAGAGAAGGAAGACATGAGGCAAAGTGCCAGAACGTCAGAGATTGTGGCTTTGTTGGGGTAGTCCATTGTGATAATTAAAACCTTTCTTTAATACCAATTATATATACTTATATATACACACACACATGCTATTTATAAATATATTTATATATACATATGCTATATATGCATATATAATGTATGTATATACATATATAAATATGTGTATATAATCAGAGTAATTATAAGAAAGTTACATAATTGAATACTTACATGCATGGTATTCTGCAGTAATTTTAGATTTATATTAGTAAACATACTACTAAGTGCCTAATACATGCTAGTGTGCTAATGTTATTTTAAATACTTGAAGTGACTCTGCAAGGTAGATTTATTTCAGTTTCAGTGATGTGGAAACTGAAGCTCAGGGTGTTTAAGTGAGCTTAGACTTAATCAAGACAGCTCTAAGTGGCAGAGTCCTAAGGGCAGAGTCATTATTCTGCCATCTCTCTGATTAAAACAAACAAACCAACCAAGCAAAACAATAAAACCGTGCAATTTGCGCAACACCAAGTCATCCAGAAAAGTTTAAAAAGTGTAAACTTTATAAGTATTCTGCGTCTCTGGCATGTTTGTGATTCTTATTACTTAAAATTTTAGGTTTCCTTGTCATCATGTACAGCAGAATACTATTGGTTCATAAACTGTAAAACTTTTTTTGTTGACTGAAACTGTTCTCCCTTTAATTTGTATTCTTGTGAATCTAGATCATGCAAATGCTAAAGTCACTAGGTTGTTGTTCTATTTCTGCTGCTGAAGCATCTGGCTCCTACTAGTACCTGGTAACGGCAACACCGAAGTGGTAAGGAATTGTTTTCAGTTTGGCTTCTGAGACTTTAGACAGCAATAGCACAAAAAGGTCAAAATAACAATGAATGGTGCAGTATTTGGCCCTTGTGGTAAGCAGTGATGGATGTTAACGACTGAGATGAAAGGTCAGAGAGTTTTGCCCTAGTGTGTGCATTGTGCTAGCTCAGCAATCTCAAGGTGACTCTGGAAGAAAACATCCATAAATCTGGAGCCAGACAGGTGGTAAAAAGGGCCAAAAGGAGGAGGACTGGCATCAGGGAAAGAAACCCGGGTGAAGTGAAGAAGCTAGAGGAAAGCAAAGACTCAGGAGAAGAACAGTGCAGCAGGTCCCAAGAGGATAAAATTGTGATGTCTGCAAACTGTCATGGACATACCACAGCTTCTTGTGACTTCAAATTGGCAGGACAGTGACATCCAACTCTGAACAAGCTGCATGCTTTCTTGGCTTGATTTTCCTCATCTTAGTCAAATTATTCAGTGAGTAGAGACATACTCTTTATGTACTTCCCTATGACATGAGTATATGCTGTATACTCTAAATCGAATAATTCATCCCTTTTAGGATCGGAGTCATTAATTTTTGTCTTTGATAGAACAGACATCTTTCATCTTCATTAGTCTGAAATGTAGTTCTCCCAGTCTCTCTCAAAAACACGTATCCATTTCTGTTTTCAATTTACTTTGTGCTATTCTTCAAAAAGTCAGGTCAAGACCTAATTTCTAAAGCAATCTTAACACTGCTTTATTGTTCACCAGTGACTTGTATGGTTAAAGAATCCATCAGGATTTTGCTGTTGTAGTTCTTTCTATAGCATCTCCTTTGCCAATATCTCATTCTCTGTGGTTTGTAGTTCAACATCTTTAATAAAAATTCATACAAGAAATGGGTGTTATACTTCAGAAAATGGCAGCTCCATTTCAACAGCCACATAATTTCTTAGAATTTGTGCTTGTTTATTGTGAACTTCTACAATATAAATTCTAAAATGGCATTCAAATACCTAAATACAAAATCTATCATCACGATGGTGTCCAATTATCGTTCCTAAAAGTATAATTCAAAGAATTCATAAAAAACAAATGGACTGAAAGGTTGATGCTCAAATTATTAGATTAATGAATAAGCCACTTTGTTGGAAACATTATGGTCGTGACTAAGATGTGAGGAAATAAGCCTGAGAGTGTGACACAGCCATCAGTTCATGACAGGACACGGCCATAGATCCATCTGTACCTGGGATCCTGATAAGAACAGTTCAACTCCAGAAATATGAAGTGAAAATCTTTTTAAATCCTCAAAACTTGTTGCCCACTTGCCTTGCAGCAGGCTTAGGAAGAAAAATAGGCACTTAAAGGGGCAGTAAATGGACAGAGGAAGTGAACTTCTTATTAAGTTAAATAGCATTCATTTACCATGAATGCTAATGACCCTAGGACGTAGGGGATCAGAAATAACTGTGCTGTATCTCTCATTAGATCTTAAGTTCTAAAATAACACTGATGTGAAAAATGAGGATTTTCTCACACTGAAACAGACAACTATCTTAATATGTGAATTGAAACAAACTGACTATAAGACCAAACAAAGTGAAAGTGGAAGTCTCTCAGTCATGTACGACTCTTTGCGACCCCATAGACTGTAGCCTATCAAGCTCCTCTCTCCGTGGAATCCTCCAGGTCAGAATACTGGAGTGGGTAGCCATTTCCTTCTCCAGGGGATCTTCCAGACACAGTAATCGAACCAGGGTCTCCTGCATTGCAGGTGGATACGTTATCAGTTGAGCTACAGCGAAGCCCAATATAAGACAAAACTACCTATTAACAATTTTCTCAATTTCAGACATTGTCTTAAACAATATCAGGTAATATGACAGAGCTGTGTAATAGCTAGAAAAGTATATTAACTTTCGTGTAAATGAGGTAAAGGCTACAGTCTCATAAATTGTTAGTGCCTATAATTGACCTTAATGAAGATAATCTATTAGTTGAAATAATTCTATTATGCGTCTATAGGAAAGAAACATAACTGTGGATATAGGAAAAGGTTGAATGTTATACATTTACATTCAAATATAATTCTATCATGCCTTTTAGAATACTCTGTTCTAAGTGAAATAGATAAGATGGTCTCAAGTGACTAAGATTCTTTACTAATAACATATATACTGAGCAGATATATATATTTAATGTTAGTAATAGTATACATCAAGTCATTTGTATTGGAATACTCATTCAGTTCAGTTCACTCACTCAGTCATGTCTGACTCTATGGGACTCCATGAACTGCAGCATGCCAGGTTGCTCTACCCATCACCAACTCGCAGAGTTTACCCAAACTCATGTCCATTGAGTCAGTGATGCCATCCAACCATCTCATCCTCTGTCATCCCCTTATCCTCCTGCATTCAATCTTTCCCAGCATCCGGGTCATTTCAAATGGGTCAGTTCTTCGAATCAGGTGGCGAAAGTACTGGAGTTGCAGCATCACATTAGTCCTTCCAATGAACGCCCAGGACTGATCTCCTTTAGGATGGACTGGTGGGATCTCCTTGCAGTCCAAGGGACTTTCAAGAGTCTTCTCAAACACCACAGTTCAAAAGCATCAATTCTTCAGCACTCAGCTGTCTTTATAGTCCAACTCTCACATCAATACATGACCACTGGAAAAACCATAGCCTTGACTAGACGGACCTTTGTTGGCAAAGTAATGGCTCTGCTTTTGAATAGGCTATCTAGGTTGGTCCAGAAAAAAGAAGTCTGACACTGTTTCCACTGTTTCCCCATCTATTTCCCATGTAGTGATGGGACCAGATGCCATGATCTTCGTTTTCTGAATGTTGAGCTTTAAGCCAACCTTTTCACTCTCCACTTTCACTTTCATCAAGAGGCTTTTTAGCCCCTCTTCGCTTTCTGCCATAAGAGTCGTGTCATCTGCATACCTGAGGTTATTGATATTTCTCCCGGCAATCTTGATTCCAACTTGTGTTTCTTCCAGTCCAGCATTTCTCATGATGTACTCTGCATATAAGTTAAATAAACATGGTGACAATATGCAGCCTCGACGTACTACTTTTCCTATTTGGAACCAGTCTGTTGTTCCATGACCAGTTCTAACTGTTGCTTCCTGACCTGCATACAGATTTCTTAAGAGGCAGATCAGGTGGTCTGGTATTCCCATCTCTTTCAGAATTTTCCACAGTTTATTGTGATCTACACAGTCAAAGGCTTTGGCATAGTCAATAAAGCAGAAATAGATGTTTTTCTGGAACTCTCTTGCTTTTTCCATGATCCAGCAGATGTTGGCAATTTGATCTCTGGTTCCTCTGCCTTTTCTAAAACCAGCTTGAACATCAGGAAGTTCACGGTTCACATATTGCTGAAGCCTGGCTTGGAGAATTTTGAGCATTACTTTACTAGCGTGTGAGATGAGTGCAATTGTGCAGTAGTTTGAGCATTCCTTGGCATTGCCTTTCTTTGGGATTGGGATGAAAAGTGACCTTTTCCAATCTTGTGGCCACTGCTGAGTTTTCCAAATTAGCTGGCATATTGAGTGCAGCACTTTCACAGCATCATCTTTCAGGACTTGGAATAGCTCCACTGGAATTCCATCACCTCCACTAGCTTTGTTCGTAGTGATGCTTTCTAAGGCCCATTTGACTTCACATTCCAAGATGTCTGGCTCTAGGTCAGTGATCACATCATCATGATTATCTGGGTCTTGAAGCTCTTTTTTTTACAGTTCTTCTGTGTATTCACTGCAGATGGTGACTGCAGCCATGAAATTAAAAGACGCTTACTCCTTGGAAGGAAAGTTATGACCAACCTAGATAGCATATTCAAAAGCAGAGACATTACTTTACCAACAAAGGTTCGCCTAGTCAAGGCTATGGTCTTTCCTGTGGTCATGTATGGATGTGAGAGTTGGACTGTGAAGAAGGCTGAGCGCCAAAGAATTGATGCTTTTGAACTGTGGTGTTGGAGAAGACTCTTGAGAGTCCCTCGGACTGCAAGGAGATCCAACCAGTCCATTCTGAAGGAGATCAATCCTGGAATTTCTTTGGAAGGAATGATGCTAAAGCTGAAACTCCAGTATTTTGGCCACCTCATGCGAAGAGTTGACTCATTGGAGAAGACTCTGATGCTGGGAGGGATTGGGGGCAGGAGGAGAAGGGGACGACAGAGGATGAGATGGCTGGATGGCATCACTGACTTGATGGGTGTGAGTCTGAGTGACCTCCGGGAGCTGGTGATGGACAGGGAGGCCTGGCGTGCTGCGGTTCATGGGGTCGCGAAGAGTCGGACACGACTGAGCGACTGATCTGATCTGATCTGATCTGATCTAGGTTGGTCATAACTTTCCTTCCAAGGAGTAAGTGTTTTTTAATTTCATGGCTGCAGTCACCATCTGCAGTGATTTTGGAGCCCAGAAAAATTAAGTCAGCCACTGTTGCCACTGTTTCCTCATCTATCTGCCATGAAGTGATGGGACCAGATGCAATGATCTTCGTTTTCTGAATGTTGAGCTTTAAGACAACTTTTTCACTCTCCTCTTTCACTTTCATCAAGAGGCTCTTTAGTTTTTCTTCATTTTCTGCCATAAGGTTGGTGTCATCTGTATATCTGAGGTTATTGATATTTCTCCGGGCAATCTTGATTCCCACTTGTGTTTCTTCCAGCCCAGTGTTTCTCATGATGTACTCTGCATATAAGTTAAATAAGCAGAGTGACAGTATAAAGTCTTGATGTATTCCTTTCCTGATTTGGAACCAGTCTGTTGTTCCATGTCCAGTTATAACTGTTGCTTCCTGACCTGCATATAGGATTCTCAAGAGGCAGATCAGGTGGTCTGGTATTCCCATCTCTTTCAGTATTTTCCACAGTTTGTTGTGATCCACACAGTCAAGGGCTTTGGCATAGTCAATAAAGCAGAAATAGATGTTTTTCTGGAACTCTCTTGCTTTTTTGGAAATTTGTTCTCTGGTTCCTCTGCCTTTTATAAAACCAGCTTGAACATTTGGAAGTTCATGGTTCACATATTGCTGAAGCCTGGCTTGGAGAATTTTGAGCATTACTTTAGTAGCATGTGAGATGAGTGCAGTTGTGCAGTAGTTTGAGCATTTTTGGCACTACCTTTCTTTGGGATTGGAATGAAAACTGACCTTTTCCAGTCCTGTGGCCACTGCTGAGTTTTCCAAATTTACTGACATATTGAGTGCAGCACTTTCACAGCATCATCTTTTAGGATTTGGAATAGCTCAACTGGAATTCCATCACCTCCACTAGCTTTGTTTGTAGTGATGCTTCCTAAGGCCCACTTGACTTCACATTCCAGGATGTTTGGCTCTAGGTGAGTGATCACACCATCGTGATTATCTGGGTCATGAAGATCTATTTTGTACAGTTCAGACAGACTGAAACCACAATCATAGACAACTAGCCAATCTGATCACGTGGAATACTCATTGGGTCAGTCAGTTCAGTCAGTTGTGTCCAGCTCTTTGCAACCCCATGAATCGCAGCACGCCAGGCCTCCCTGTCCATCACCAACTCCTGGAGTTCACTCAGACTCACATCCATCAAGTCAGTGATGCCATCCAGCCATCTCATCCTCTGTCGTCCCCTTCTCCTCCTTCCCCCAATCCCTCACAGTATTAGAGTCTTTTCCAGTGAGTCAACTCTTCACATGAGGTGGTCAAAGTACTGGAGTTTCAGCTTTAGCATCATTCCTTCCAAAGAAATCCCAGGGCTGATCTCCTTTAGAATGGACTGGTTGGATCTCCTTGCAGTCCAAGGGACTCTCAAGAGTCTTCTCCAACACCACAGTGCAAAAGCATCAATTCTCCGGCACTCAGCTTTGTTCACAGTCCAACTCTCACATCCATACATGACCACAGGAAAAACCATAGCCTTGACTAGACGGACCTTTGTTGGCAAAGTAATGTCTCTGCTTTTGAATATGCTGTCTAGGTTGGTCATAACTTTCCTTCCAAGGAGTAAGCACCTTTTAATTTCATGGCTGCAATCACCAACTGCAGTGATTTTGGAACCCAAAAAATAAAGTCTGACACTGTTTCCACTGTTTCCCCATCTATTTCCCATGAAGTGATGGGACCAGATGCCATGATCTTAGTTTTCTGAATGTTGAGCTTTAAGCCAACCTTTTCACTCTCCACTTTCACTTTCATCAAGAGGCTTTTGAGTTCCTCTTCACTTTCTGCAATAAGGGTGGTGTCATCTGCATATCTGAGGTGATTTATATTTCTCCTGGCAATCTTGATTCCAACTTGTGTTTCTTCCAGTCCAGCGTTTCTCATGATGTACTCTGCATATAAGTTAAATAAGCAGGGTGACAATATACAGCCTTTACATACTCCTTTTCCTATTTGGAACCAGTCTTTTGTTACTGGACTCATTGGGTAATATCTATTAAATTTACTTGCATGTTGTTCATTAATTCATTAATTCATGTATTAATTTTTTTCTTTTTCATTTTTTCAAATAAATAGTTCTGTTCACTTATATAATAGTTTGGAAAAATATAACATACTACTATAAGAAGACCAGGAAAATATAAAAAAGGAAGGAAAATAGCTTCTAAAGTTAATTTTAAAAAGTGACTTAGTACTTCAGAGTGGCCAGAGCAAAAGAAATAGAGATGTGTTTGATTACATAATTTTTGTGTTTAAGGAAAAAATAATATAAGTTTCTGAGAATAAACATTTTTCCCCTTGGACTTTGGTCTGAATTATATATCTTGAGTGCTCTTCTCAAATAGACATGGAATCATTTATTGGTGGATACATTAAACAATATAAACATGGCAAGTGCAATACCAATTTTTATAGCATGTAGTGATTTGATTTCAGGATCTTTTGTATTGCCATACACATTTACATGTTTTTGTTCTAGTTCTGTGAAAAATGCCATTGGTAATTTAACAGAGATTACACTGAATCTGTAGCTTTCCTTGGATAGTGTAGTCATTTTGACAATATTGATTCTTTCAGTCCAAGAAGGTGGTGTTTCTTCCCATCTGTATCATCCTCAGTTTCTTATATCAGCATCTTATAAACTGATGCATCTATGGTCAATTTGTTTATGAAAAGGAAGCGAGAATATCAGTTCAGATCAGTTCAGTCGCTCAGTTGTATCTGACTCTTTGCGACCCCATGGACTGCAGTACACCAGGCTTCCCTGTCCATCACTAACCCCCCAGAGCTTACTCAAACTCATGTCCATTGAGTCGGTGATGCCATCCAATCATCTCATTCTCTGTTGTTCCCTTCTCCTCCCGCCTTCAGTCTTCCCAGTATCAGGGTCTTTTCAGATGAGTCAGTTCTTCACATCAATTGGCCAAAGGATTGAAATTTCAGGCTCAGTATCAATCCTTCCCATGAATATTCAAGGACTGATTTCCTTTAGGATGGACTGGTTGGATCTCTTTGCAGTCCAAGGGACTCTCAAGAGTCTTCTCCAACACCACAGTTCAAAAGCATCAATTCTTCAGCACTCAGCTTTCTTTATAGTCCAACTCTCACATCCATACATGACAATGGAAAAAACATAGCTTTGACTAGACAGACCTTTGTTGGCAAAGTAATGTCTCTGCTTTTTAATATGCTGTCTAGGTTGGTCATAGCTTTTCTTCCAAGGAGCAAGCATCTTTTAATTTCATGGCTGCAGTCACCATCTGCAGTGATTTTGGAGCCCAGAAAAAGAAAGTCTGACACTGTTTTCATTGTTTTCCCATCTATTTGCCATGAAGTGATGGGACCAGATGCCATGGTCTTGGTTTTCTGAATGTTGAGTTTTAAGACAACTTTTTCACTCTCCACTTTCACTTTCATCAAGAGGCTTTTTAATTCCTCCTCACTTTCTGCCATAAGGGTGGTGTCATCTGCATATCTGAGGTTATTGATATTTCTCCCAGCAATCTTGATTCCAGCTTGTGCTTCGTCCAGTCCAACATTTCTCATGATGTACTCTGCATATAAGTTAAATAAGCAGGATGACAACAGACAGCCTTGTTGTAGTCCTTTCCTGATTTGGAACCTGTCTGTTGTCCCATGTCCAGTTCTTACTGTTGTTTCTAAACCTGCATATAGATTTCTCAGGAGGCAGATCAGGTGTTTGTGGTTTCCTTTGCTGTGCAAAATCTTTTAAGTTTAATTAGGTACCATATGTTTATTTTTGTTTTTTATTTCCATTACTCCAGGAGACAGTTTTAAGAAGATATTGCTATGAATTATGTCAAAAAGTATTGTCCCTATGTTTTTCTCTAGGAGTGCTTTTAGTATCTGGCTTTACATTTAGGTCTTCAATCCATTTGAAGACCTAAAGCTACTACTAGCAAGAATATACCATAGAGAAAATACCATCTCTTCAGTAAGTGGTACTGGGAAAACTGGACAGCTATATTTAAAGGAATGAAATTAGAACATTCTCTAATATCATATACAGAAACTCAAAAGAGGGTTTTTATATTGGAGTAGTTTTAGGTCTTCAAATGGGTTGAAGACCTAATGCAAAGCCAGATACTAAAAGCACTTTCCTAGAGGAAAACATAGGCACAATACTTTTTGACATAAATTGTAGCAATATCTTCTTGAAACTGTCTATTTCCATTCCTAGAGTAATGGAAATAAAAACAAAAATAAACAAGTGGTACCTAATTAAACTTAAAAGCAAAGGAAACCATAAACAAAACAAAAAGACAACCTATAGAATTGGAGAAAATATTTGCAGATGATGTGACCAGCAGAGATTAATCTCCAAAAGATACAAGCAGATCATACAGCTGCTTATGTATTACAATAGCAAAAAAACAAAAAAAAATCAATAAGAAAGCAAGACCTGCATAGACATTTCTCCAAAGAAGACATGCTAAATCACTTCAGTCGTGTCTGACTCTGTGTGACCCCATAGAGATCAGCTGACCAGGCTCCCCTGTCCCTGGGATTCTCCAGGCAATAACACTGGAGTGGGTTGCCATTTCCTTCTCCAATGCGTGAATGTGAAAAGGAAAAGTGAATTCACTCAGTCGTGTCCGACCTCAGCAACCCCATGGACTGCAGCCTACCAGGCTCCTCTGTCCATGGGCTTTTCCAGGCAAGAGTACTGGGGTGGGGTGCCATTGCCTTCTCCAAAGAAGACATAGAGTAGACCAAAAGATACATGGAAAGGTGCTCAACATTGCTAATTAGTTCAGTTCAGTCGCTCAGTCATGTCCGACTCTTTGCGACCCCATGAATTGCAGGACACCAGGCCTCCCTGTCCATCACCAGCTCTCGGAGGTCACTCAGACTCACATCCATCGAGTCAGTGATGCCATCCAGCCATCTCATCCTCTGTTGTCCCCTTCTCCACCTGCCCCCAACCCCTCCCAGCATCAGAGTCTTTTCCAATGAGTCAACTCATGGCATGAGGTGTCCAAAGTACTGGAGTTTCAGCTTTAGCATCATTCCTTTCAAAGAAATCCCAGGGCTGATCTCCTTCAGAATGGACTGGTTGGATCTCCTTGCAGTCCAAGGGACTCTCAAGAGTCTTCTCCAACACCACAGTTCAAAAGCATCAATTCTTTGACACTCAGCCTTCTTCACAGTCCAACTCTCACATCCATACATGACCACAGGAAAAACCATAGCCTTGACTAGATGGACCTTTGTTGGCAAAGTAAAGTCTCTGCTTTTGAATATGCTATCTAGGTTGGTCATAACTTTCCTTCCAAGGAGTAAGCATCTTTTAATTTCATGGCTGCAGTCACCATCTGCAGTGATTTTGGAGCCCAGAAAAATAAAGTCTGACACTGTTTCCACTGTTTCCCCATCTATTTCCCATGAAGTCATGGGACCGGATGCCATGATCTTCATTTTCTGAATGTTGAGCTTTAAGCCAACCTTTTCACTCTCCACTTTCACTTTCATCAAGAGACTTTTGAGTTCCTCCTCACTTTCTGCCATAAGGGTGGTGTCATCTGCATATCTGAGGTTATTGATATTTCTCCTGGCAATCTTGATTCTAGCTTATGTTTCTTCCAGTCCAGCGTTTCTCATGATGAGAGAAATGCAAATCTTTAATTTTCATTTCTCATATAGCATACTCTCATACTTTCTCATACTACAATGAGGTATCACCTCACACTGGTCACAATGACAATCATCAAAATATACACAAGCAATAAATGCTGGAAAGGGTGTGAAGAAAAGGGAACCCTCCTACACTGTTGGTGGGAAAGTAAATTGGTAGAGCCACTATTAAGAACAATATGAAGGTTCCTTAAAAAACTAAAGATAGAGCTACCATTGATCCTCCAATCTCACTCATAGGCATATATCTGGAGAAAAACATAATTTGAAAAGATATATGCACCCTAGTGTTCACAGCAGCACTATTTACAATAGCCAAGACATGGAAGCATGAGAGTAACCATGGCAGATAAATGGATAAGGAAGATGTGTGTGTGTGTGTGTGTGTGATGTGTATAGTCAAGGCTATGGTCTTTCCTGTGGTCATGTATGGATGTGAGAGCTGGACTGTGAAGAAGGCTGAGCACTGAAGAATTGATGCTTTTGAACTGTGGTGTTGGAGAAGACTCTTGAGAGTCCCTTGGACTGCAAGGAGATCCAACCAGTCCATTCTGAAGGAGATCAACCTTGGGATTTCTTTGGAAGGAATGATGCTAAAGCTGAAACTCCAGTATTTTGGCCACCTCATGCGAAGAGTTGACTCATTGGAGAAGACTCTGATGCTGGGAGGGATTGGGGGCAGGAGGAGAAGGGGACGACAGAGGATGAGATGGCTGGATGGCATCACTGACTCGATGGATGTGAGTCTGGGTGACCTCCGAGAGCTGGTGATGGACAGGAAGGCCTGGCGTGCTGCAGTTCATTTGGTCGCAAAGAGTCGGACACGACTGAGCGACTGATCTGATCTGATCTGATCTATATGTGTGTGTATATATATATATGATGAAATATTACTCAGCCACAAAAATAATGAAATAACTCCATCTGCAGCAATATGGATGACCTAGAGATTATCAAACTAAGGAAGCAGGAAGACAGAGAAAGAGAAATATCATATGAAAATGCTTATATATAGAATCTTAAAAAAAGATACAAATGACCTTATATACAGAACAGAAACAGACCCACAGACATAAAAAACAATCTTATGGTTACCGAATGGGAAGGGGGAGGATAATTTAGGATATTGGGACTAATATATACACACTACTACCTATAAGATAATCAGCAAAGAGCATCTATGTAATACAGAGAATTATACTCAATATTTTATAATAATCTACAAGGGAAAAGATTCTGAAATATATATATATTATATAATATATATACGTATGTGTGTATATATATATAATATATATATATATACACATGCAAGCTAAGTCTCTTCAGTTGTGTCCAACTCTCTGCAATCCTACTGACTGTATCCCACCAGGCCCCTCTGCCATGAGAGTCTCCAAGCAAGAACACTGGAGTAGGTTGCCATGCCCTCCTCTAAGAAGTCTTCTCAACCCAGGGATCAAACCCACATGTCTTATGTCCCCTGCATTGGCAAGTGTATTCTTTACCACTAGTGCCACCTGGGAAGCACATGTGTGTGTATATATCTATATATAAGTCTGTATATAGATGCATACACACACGTATGTAACTGATTCACTTTACACAATATTGTAAATCAACTATACTTCAATTTAAGAAAGATCGTACATAAACAAACAAATAAAAAAAAGAACTTGGACAGGGGGAAATATCTACCTTGGATTACACTTTAAACTACTTGTATTAGATTTCAGAAGGATCCCAGAAAGTCTCCCTTGAATCATTTAATGAGAAAATTGAGAATTATAAGCTAGGAGACATAAGAGCTCTGGAAACTTCAGGGATAGCTGTAACCTTACCACAATAGTTACACCTCTCACTCCCAATCTAATTTAACAGGAGTTAGTGGGAAGTGTTTCCCCTGAGACAGTCTAACAGGCCCCTTGAACAGATCAAGATGGCAGAGGAACTGAGAAAATTGTCTCCTACTGTGGAGCTAGTCTTGGAGGGAAATAGCCCAAACAACAGAACAAGCAATAACTTTAAAAAGCAGAAGAAAAAGAGCATCAGAAAAAGAAGAAAGGAGTCCAAAGTAAGCCAGAATGGGACTGAGGAGACGCTCTTGGTTTGAGGAGAAAACTCAGCCAGGGATGATTTATGATTACCTAGAGTTTGAAGAAACTCCAGGCTGAAAAAATTGTAATAGTTCTGAATATTCATCAGGCTAAATTCTAATTCTAGAAGATAGTTTAAAAAAATGGTCAAGTTGAGAATATTATCATATTTTAAATGGAAATAAATATTATTTATTTTTCATTTTATTCTACAAATGCTGTTTGACAGTCTACGAAAACTGTCTTGGCAAAATACTAAAGGTAAATAAATGATTCAGATATGGCCCCTGCCCTCAAGGAATGTATTGCCTAAGGACAGAAATACATATAAGACATTTATAAAGGAAGTACTGTATCAGGTTATGCTAAGTTATGTAGTGGTGAGACAACAACCCTCAAGTCTATGTGGCTGTGCACATCTTTCTTTCTTTCTTGTGCGTTACCTGCTGTGGGGCCAAGTGACTAGTCAATATCAGAGGCTAAAGTGGCCACTGTTTGCACTTTCTTTTAGTTGTGGGATGGAAAAGTAAGTGTGTAAGACCTGAAGGATTTAGTATAGGAAAAAGATAGGAAATCATTAAAATGGCAGTCTTCATGTACATTCTAATCTCTAATCTAACAATAACAATATGAATTTTGCACCCATTTGTGTAAAGTCTTGTGCAAAATGCAAAATAAATACAAGATATGCTTTTGGCTTTTAAAAATCTTATAATGGGAGGTAAGGCAAAACTAAAGAAATGTAATAAAAGATAATCAATCTGATAACCTATGAACTGGAAATCTTTATTACTTCTCTACACATATAGAATGATGATGATAACCTTGAGACTCGACGAAACCCTAAAGTGCTTTCAGAATCATTAAAGGAAGATCAAAAAGTTTTCAGTATAGTTTAGGTTTGAGGCTATTACTGAATTTTAATACTAGACAACGGGCCTTTCATGCACAGTATATATTACATAGCTCTATTAACTTGAACCTGTAATGAACTAGAGTACCCCATTCTCTAATCATTTATAAACAAAATTAGAGAAACAAATAAACATTTGCTTCGAGCAACGTCTGCACAGAATTTGCTTAAGCATACTGAGCAATCGTGATTTATAATGGGAGTGAGATAGAAGTCAGTTAAGTAGGAGTTTATATAAAAAGGCTATCTGAAGAAGATGAGTACATTTCATGAGAGGCGGGAGGTATTTTGAAGCATAGGGAGCTAAAGGTGGGTGGAAACATTTTAGGAAAAGAAATGAGGTTTGGAAACATGTCATATTAATTGTGTTTGTGTGAACAGAAAACAGTATAACAGAAAGTAGCAAAGGGAAGATAGATCTAATAATGGGTAGAATTTTCATGCTTATGACCAGGAATTTTTATGTGGTTCAAGTGTAAATTAAAATTAATTCACGTTTTCAGAAGGTAGGCTTGAAGATTCAGCTCTTGGATTTGTTTTAACACAGAATAAGGAGAAGCTGTTAAAATGGTTGGTGCTGGAATACAGACCTGGGTGCCCAGGAACTGTCAGAATAGGGGGTTAATCCTAAAGATTCCCAGGATGTATCAGTATATTTGGTATTCATTAGATTTCTGTCTGTGGTACTCTTCTTTCACTATTTAAGTGATCATATCCATTGCAATGATGTCAATTTCCATCAATAGTTTTATAACTCTTATCCAGAAATAGGAAAAACATCATATTGTAGTGGTAGCTCAGACGGGAAAGAATATGCCTGCAATGTGAGAGACCTGGGTTTGATCCCTGGGTTGGGAAGATTCCCTGGAGATGGAAATGGCAACCTACTCCAGTATTTTTGCCTGAAGAATCCCATGGACAGAGGAGCCTGGCGGGCTACAGTCCATGATGTCACAAAGAGTCGGATACTACTGAGCAACTAACATATAGTAGTAAAGTGTGTATTCAACAAGTGTTAGCTATTAGTATATGTCTATCAGGATCTATTTATCTGAACCAAAATTTGTATATCCATCTGAATTTTGGTTATCTCCATTTGAATAGAAAGAAAAAGAAAACTCAAACTCAACCAGTCTAAAAGTATCCCCTCTTCACCCTGACCCACTCTTGTACTATGGGTACTTTTCATTCAGTCTACTGAATGTATCTCCAATACTTGCATATCATTGTATCTCCACATTGTTTGCCATATAGTACATGCCCAAATACATGAGTCTATGACTACTTCATATGAACAAAGATTAGATAAGAGCAATGAAGAAGCTTAAGTTGTGAATGTGGCTCCAAGTTTGTAAACTTAGGTAGAGATGTGACTGGGAATTATAGGCAAAAGAATATGAGCATGAGAATCAGGTTTCAATTGTTAACACAACTGGAAAGTTGCTTTACTTAGCAATGTCTTATACTAACAAAGCGCAATTCATCAACAAGGCCTCAGAATAGGCATGCAGTTCTTCGTGGCTTTCAAACATTTCCACACATCACTAATTTTGTCCTCTTCCTCCAAAAGACAGCACAACATTGTGGCAAAGAAAGACAATAAAACTCTCTGCCATCACAGAAACTCAGGGTCCTCTTGGGTTATATTACTCTTAATAATAAGAGGTGATGTCCTATAGAGATATTCCTGAAGGGCAGCATCATTTTATAGAAAAAAAAAATCTATCCATACTTTGATGTTGTGCTGCTGCTGCTAAGTCCCTTTAGTCGTGTCCAACTCCGTGCAACCCCATAGATGGCAGCCCACCAGGCTCCCTCGTTCCTGGGATTCTCCAGGCAAGAACACTGGAGTGGGTTGCCATTTCCTTTTCCAATGCATGAAAGTGAAAATTAAAAGTGAAGTTGCTCAGTCGTGTCCGAGTCTTAGCGACCCCATGGACTGCAGCCTACCAGGCTTCTCTGCCCATGGGATTTTCCAGACAAGAGTACTGGAGTGGGGTGCCATTGCCTTCTCTGATCCATACTTTGATAGATGGATGATAAAGGCATGAGGGAAGAAGATATTTCAAATGAAATAAATGAAAGAGGATTAGTGAAGTGTCAAAACAATATATGCAGATATCAACATTCCTTGCACAAACATTCAATAAAAATGTCAACAATCAAAAGCCTGGCTGGCAATAATATAGCCAAAATGGGTAATTTATGTGAACAAAGTAGTCTAACTGAACTCAACATGGCTATTAACACTTATTTACTGGTCTAAGTGGAATAAAATACTGAAAGACAAGTCTGAAGCGAATAAAATGTATCCAATTTAAAATCAAATGGAAAAATAGTGGGCTCAGGTCCAAAAAATATTCCTCAATTAAGCTTCTTTCAATGACTTTAATTTAACCAACTGGATTTTTATTTAAAGTTGTAAAAAACTACTATCTTATTCAACCTTTTCAAAAGCAGGATTTTCCTTTTAATAGGTAATCTATTTCTCTTTATAAAATGAAAGTCAGCAATAACTGGTGTAATGCACACATAAAAACACAATAAAATTGACATAGAGAAATGGAAGGCACAGTCCCTATTCTCAGAGTGAAGACATTCTATGAAGAAGAAATAGATGGCAAATGGGATGTACAGTTCCTGGGAATGCAGCTCAGTGGACCTGCGTCAGCTTTCAATTCAGGGATGTTAGTCAACTTAAATGCTAGGTGATAACTGAGGGTCTTTGTTTAATATAACATAATAATTTTGAAGATGATTCCTCAATAAACTGTAGTTGAAGAAGCCCTCTTGTTATGTACTAATATGTGTAGCATAATTTAGAAAAATTTTCACTCATAAATACATAAAAAATTATTCAAAATTCTGGTACTTGAAGAGATAAGCTTCTATTACCTGGAAAATTATCTTTCATTATGATATTGTATAAATTGGATGTTATTATACCAGGAAACATATTTCATCTTGTTTTTAAATTTAAAGATAAAATCATAGTATAAATATATATGATGTTTCTGTATCAGAACATTCAACATGAAGGGACAATTTAATAGGTCAAAGTTCTGATTTTTTAAATTTCAAGTAATAATGTAACATTTTATCTCTACACATGCATATGAGGGTGAAAAGCGGTGAAGCTGATAGATAATTCAATCCAACCAACAAATATTTGAATCCCTATGACTGGCATGTTAGAATGCTACAGGTGCCATAGAATGGAGTGGTGTATAGTATCTGCTGCCACTAGCTCAGTGGATGGCAACTGTGATGGCCCTAGAAGGAAAGAAGATAACAAACTTATAGATTAGTACTCTAAAGCAGAGTCAACTGGAAAGCAAAGAAGCGGTGGAGGGAGATACATTTAATTGGAGAAAATCAGCAATGGCTCCACAGAGAAGATGACATTTTATAAGGGTTTTGAAAGATAGGCAGAATGAACCTATAAAGATATAAGATAGTATGGTGCTTTAGGGTCTGTAAAAGGACAAGAAGGTAGTAAAGAATGAAATGGATTTGGGTGAAATTCTGAGTAATACAGTTTTAAACAAAGGATATTAAATAGAGAAAATGGTAGATAAGCCTGGGTTATATTGAAGGCCCCCCCAAAAGGGAGCACTTATATTCAAAGGCAGAAGATGAATGTCCAAGATAAAGAGGGAATTCACCCTTCCTTTACCTTTTTGTTCCATTAGAATCCTTACTGGATTGGATGATGCTCACCTATGTGAGTGATGGTGGACCTCATCACTCAGTCTATGGAATTATATGCTAATCCCTTCCAGAAACACCCACAGATACACCCAGAAAGTGTTTTTCCAGTTATTAGGGCATCCCTTAGGCCAGCCAAGTTGATACCTGAAATTAACTATCACAGTGGCCTTTCAAGTCTGTCTTCTTTCACTTAATATACTTTTCCCAATGTTCATCAGTACTTCATTCCTTTTTTTGGTCAAATAACATTTGATTGACTAAAAGTGAAAAGTGAAAGTCACTCAGTCATGTCTGACTCTTTGCGACCCCAGGGACTATACAGTTCATGGAATTCTCCAGGGTAGCCTTTTCCTTCTCCAAGGGATCTTTCCGAACCAGGAATCGAACCTGGGCTCCCACATTGCAGGCTGAATGACAAAGGAAGCCTTTCATTGACTGAATATACCATATTTTGCTTATCCATTCATCAGTTGATGAATATTGGGTTCCTTTCACTTTTTGCCTATTATGAATGATGTTGTTGAGAATACACATGAACACATTTTTTGACTGTATGTTTTATTTCTCTTGATTATATACCTAGGAGTGGAATGCTGGGTCAGGTTAACTCTGTAATATTTTGAGGGATTTTCTACTATATTCCAAAGTGGCTGTACTATTATATAATCCCACCACAATGCATGATATATGAGGGTTTGATTTTTTTATATCTGTACCAAAACTTGTAATTGTTGGATGCTTTTTATTTTAGCCATGATAATGTGTAAGTAGTACTTTGTTGTAGGTTTGATTTGCATTTCTCTAGTGACTAACGAAAAGCAAAGGAGAAAAGGAAAGATACAAGCATCTGAATGCAGAGTTCCAAAGAATAGCAAGAAGAGATAAGAAATCCTTCCTCAGCAATCAATGCAAAGAAATAGAGGAAAACAACAGAATGGGAAAGACTAGAGATCTCTTCAAGAACATTAGAGATACCAAGGGAACATTTCATGCAAAGATGGTCTCGATAAAGGACAGAAATGGTATGGACGTAACAGAAGCAGAAGTTATTAACAAGAGGTGGCACAAATACACAGAAGAACTGTACAAAAAAGAGCTTCACAACCCAGATAATTATGATGGTGTGATCACTCACCTAGAGCCAGACATCCTGAAGTGTGAAGTTAAGTGGCCCTTAGAAAGCATCACTATGAACAAAGCTAGTGAAAGTGATGGAATTCCAGTTGAGCTGCTTCAAATCCTAAAAGATGTTGTGAAAGTGCTGCATTCAATATGCCAGCAAATTTGGAAAACTCAGCAGTGGCCACAAGACTGGAAAAGGTCAGTTTTCATTCGAATCCCAAAGAAAGGCAATGCCAAAGAATGCTCAAACTACTGCACAATTGCACTCACCTCTTACACTAGTAAAGTAATGCTCAAAATTCTCCACACCAGGTTTCAGCCATATGTGAACTGTAAACTTCCTGATGTTCAAGCTGGTTTTAGAAAAGGCAGAGGAACCAGATATCAAATTTCCAAGATCCGCTGGATCATCAAAAAAGCAAGAGAGTTCCAGAAAACCATCTATTTTTGCTTTATTGACTATGCCAAAGCCTTTGACTGTGTGGATCACAATAAACTGTGGAAAATTCTGAAAGAGATGGGAATACCGGACCACCTGACCTGCCTTTTGAGAAACCTGTATGCAGGTCAGGAAGCAACAGTTAGAACTGGACATGGAACAACAGACTGGTTCCAAACAGGAAAAGGAGTATGTGAAGGCTGTATATTGTCACCCTATTTATTTAACTGATATGCAGACTACATCATGAGAAACGTTGGGCTGGAAGAAGCACAAGCTGGAATCAAGACTGCCAGAAGAAATATCAATAACCTCGGATATGCAGATGACACCACCCTTAAGGCAGAAAGTGAAGAGGAACTAAAAAGCCTCTAGATGAAAGTGAAAGAGGAAAGTGAAAAAGTTGGCTTAAAGCTCAACATTCAGAAAACTAAGATCATAGCATCTGGTCCCATCACTTCATGGGAAATAGATGGGAAAACAGTGGAAACAGTGTTAGACTTTATTTTTGGGGGGCTCCAAAATCATTGAGATGGTGACTGCAGCCATGAAATTAAAAGACGCTTACTCCTTGGAAGGAAAGTTATGACCAACCTAGACAGCATATTCAAAAGCAGAGACTTTACTTTGCCAACAAAGGTCCGTCTAGTCAAGGCTACGGTTTTTCCAGTAGTCTTGTATGGATGTGATAGTTGGACTGTGAACAAAGCTGAGTGCCAAAGAATTGATTCTTTTGCACTGTGGTGTTGAAGAAGACTCTTGAGAGTCCCTTGGACTGCAAGGAGATTCAACCAGTCCATTCTAAAGGAAATCAGTCCTGGGTGCTCTTTGGAAGGAATGATGCTAAAGCTGAAACTCTAGTACTTTGGCCACCTCATGTGAAGAGTTGACTTATTGGAAAAGACTCTGATGCTGGGAGGGATTGAGGGCAGGAGGAGAAGGGGATGACAGAGGATGAGATGGCTGGATGTCATCACTGACTCGATGGACGTGAGTCTGAGTAAACTCCGGGAGTTGGTGATTGACAGGGAGGCCTGGTGTGCTGCAAATCATGGGGTCACAAAGAGATGGACATGACTGAGCAACTGAACTGAACTGAGTGACTAATGACATTGAATATGTTTTCATGTGCTTATTTTTGCCATTGCTATTATATATTCTTCAATAAATGTCTTCAAATTACTTGCTTATTTTTGTTTTTTTTTAAATATTTGTTTGTTTGGGCATGCTGAGTCCTAGATGCAGCACATGGGGTCTGGGGTGTGGCCTGTAGGATCTTGGCTGTGGTGTGCAGGCTGCAGAGTGCTGCAGACTCAGTAGTTTCAGTACTTGTGGAGCGCAGACTTAGTTGGCCCAGGCATATGGGATCTTAGTTCCCAGACCAGGGATCTGCATTAGCTGGCAGATTCTTAACAACTGGACCACCAGGGAAGTTCCAAATTACTTGCTGCTAAGTCGCTTCAGTTGTGTCCGACTCTGTGCGACCCCATAGACGGAAGCCCACCAGGCTCCCCCGTCCTTGGGATTCTCCAGGCAAGAACACTGGAGTGGGTTGCCATTTCCTTCTCCAATGCATGAAAGTGAAAAGTGAAAGCGAAGTCGCTCAGTCATGTCCGACTCCTAGCGACCCCATGGATGGGAACCTACCAGGATCCTCCATCCATGGGATTTTCCAGGCAAAAGTACTGGGGTGGGGTGCCATTTTATTTTAAAAATTGGATTATTTGTTTTTTATTTTTTAATTTCATGATAATATGTTCTGGATAAAAGTCCCTTATTAGATATTCACTTGCAAATATTTCCCCCAATTCTGTGTATTATATTTTCACCTCCTCTATAGTGTCCTTTGAAACACAAGTTTTACATTTTAATGAAATCCAATTTATCCACTTTTTATTTTAATTTTTGAAAGAATCAATAGCTATAATTATTTAGTATTATATACATTATATGCTTCATTCATCCAAATCTCAGATATTAAAATGGTTTATCCTTTTAAATACACTATTTTGTATGTTCAACAAAAAATTAATTTTCAAAACCCTAATACTATTATTCAACTAAAAATTAGTAACCATTAATCATTCTCATTATGTATTCTGCATTGAAAAAAACATCACTGTGCACTTGGTATCATATTTGGAAACCACTGCCTAACCCAAGGTAAAGAAGATGTACTCTTGTGTTTTCTTTTGAGAATTTTATAGTTTCAGGTTTTATGTTTAGCCCTATGATCCATTTTCACTTCATTTTGTATGTAGCATGCAATAGGAGTCCTTTTTCACACTTTAACATCTTGACATCTAGTTTCCCCAGTACCATTTGTTGAATAGACTATTCTTTTCCTACTGAATTGGCCTGGCACCACAGACACAAATATGGTTTAATGGTTCCCACATACTTATCCTTTACTAGTTTCTTTCATGAAGTTTTAGATTAAATACACTATTTAATTTCTAAGTGAATATTTATGGGAGCATGGATGGATTTTTTTCTTGTAAGTTTGGTGACCTTAGAAATTGACATAAAAATTTGGCCTTGTTTTCAAATTAAGAAAGAGAACCTCATTCAAATCTAAAAGGCTAGTCTCTATGTCATAGTCTGATTCTCAGAGAATTATTTAAAACATTTCCAAGAAGAGGACAGGGCCTCTCACCAGAGAGGCTTATCCGTGATTCCATAATTAGGAATCCATGATCTCCATAGACAGACCGACTCAAAAACAGAGAGAAGAGGAAGGTTCCAACCCTATCTGCTAGTTTCTTCTCCCAAACCCGCTAGTGAGGATGGAGTGAATTAGGGGATGTAGGAAGACCAGAACTGTAATGCTAACACATTGCATTGTCACAGTCCGCCATATGAAAGGAAACATAAGAGGTGGAAAGTAAGCATTTTGCCTCAAACCTTGTACCAAATATCTCTGGCAAGGTAACAGGCCCTGGCGCTTGTGTGCTAAGTTGCTTCAGTTGTGTTTGACTCTTTGTGACCTCAGGCAAGAATACTGGAGTGGGTTGCCATGCCCTCCTCCAGCAGATCTTCCCAACAGAATACCTTGGGAAAGGGAACAAACCCGCAACTCCTACTTCTCCTGCATTAGCAGGAGGGTTCTTTACATTGGCGCTGCCTGGGAAGCCCCATCAGGCTTTGCTGCAGGTCTTCAGTTCTTTCTTGTGGCTCAGACAGTAAAGAATCTGCCTGCAGTGTGGGAGATGGGGGTTCGATCCCTGGGTTGGGAAGATCCCCTGGAGAGGGAATGGTAACCCAATCCAGTATTCTTGCCTGGAGAATTCCATGGACAGAGGAGTCTGAAGGGCTACATTCCATGGGTCGCAAAAAGTCCAGACATGACTGAGCTACTAACACTTTCGCTTTTCAGTTCTTTCCTACTCACCTTCCCAAGGTATTCTGTGAGGAGAATCTGATACTCATCTTGTTTTCTTATAGCTTTAAGATGAGCTTTATTGCATACAAACTATAATTGTTTCTTTACTTTGATGCCTTTCATAGGAATAGCCAGTCAGTACCGGTGATGAATTTATTTCCTTTCACCCAAAGACCAACTGACTTATGAACCAGCTCAAAGCGAAGGATAGATTTGTTGAGAAACTTTTTGTTCTCTTCTTTCTTCTAACCACTGTAGACAAAAAGCCCATGTTTACTGGATTTTTGGCCTAAATAAGCTTTAAATTTTGGATGAAAATTGATGGCAATCCTATTTTGGGCCAAGAATTCATTTCTAGGTCCTACAAAATGACATTTTGGCTCTACTTTATACAGAGCCAAAGGAAAATTGTTCATTAACATTTGCAAGCTGTTTCTTTGCATTTCTGATGAAAATGAGTTGGGAGCCAGAAAATGTGAATTGAATTTCCACTTCTATCACTTACTCCATGTGTGACCTTGGACAGAACTCTTCATTTCCCTGAATCTATTTTTTTCATCTATAAAATGGGGATAACAACAATAGTGGATATTTGCTTTGCTGTTTAATTTCCTATACATAATTTTTAAAAAGTCTCATTAATGATAAGGTAACAATTAAATGGCTCATATGAATAAAAGTTAGAAAATACAAGTTTCATATAAATGCAAGTTCCAATGGTGTGATTCACTTTAAGGAACACACACATTTCCGACAATCTGGTGTAAAGCAGATATTTTTTTCCATTTTCAAAATGATGGTGTATCCATGTTAAGAACTGTTGACTTTAGCACTAAAGAGCAATCATTAAATTATGTTTTTAGTAACGTGTTTTTTTTTTTCATAATTCAGATATGTCCTTTCCCCCCAAATTTTAGTATACCAGTTTTCTAATTAGCAGACTTGTGTAATATGTTCTGCATAATACCCATGTGAACATAATAACAAGCTAGTTATTATACAGTTCTACAGCAAAAAACAAAACAAACACATTTGAGGTTGTTTAAAAAACTCTAAATACTTTGTAATAAAAAAATATTCATTTCATGTTTTCCTTAAATATAGGGGTCATTGTTTCAACTACCTGAAAATATTCAGGTTTGCACAACTCGTAAGGAACACATCTGTCAAAAGAACAGGCGCATTCTGTTGGCACATCAGGAAAATGATAACAGTATTTCAGATTACTGCTGGGTCCTTTCGAGCAGAAGGGTCTCTTTAGATACAGCATATGGTTTTACTTTTCTCAAGTAAACTTTCATTATAAAAATGTCCAGTGTGTAAAAGAAAAGCTCTTGGCTATTTCCTAGCTCACACTGCAGCATTTACCTACCTAATCCAAAGAGGTTTATTTTAGTTTCATTTTATGATATTCAGAGATTGAGCATATGATCAAGTTCTTTCGTTCTTCTACTTCAGTTGTCTTACTAGGTAAATGTTTAGGTTAACCTTGGCTTTGTTGAAGTAACGGCATCTCAAGGGACTTCATTCCTTTCACAAAGTGGCTCACAGAATATATGGAAGTTGTGGGGAAGCTAAGTTGCCCATCCAGTAGTTGTTATCATATATAAAGACAGATCCGTGGGTAGTCTTCCCGGATGTTTTTACTTTTCTGGTTAAGGAGGTGACCTGGAAATTTGGACTGGAAGGGAAAGCAAACAAAACTTTCCAAGTGATTCAAACATCCAGCCATTCATGAGAATTGTGTTTTAGTTTCTTGAAACACTCATGAATTCAGTGTAAATGCTACTTATGTGATTGTCACCTTGTAGTTCCAGCACCAACATTTTGAATCCCCAGTTCCAGACTTTATGTGGGTCTCTTTCCTACTCATAGTATTTGAATGAAGCTGGTGCTTAACCTCTTGACTTTTGTATATACTACACAGTCTTCCTTGGTGGCACTCAGGTGGTAAAGACTCTGCCTGCAATGCAGGAGACCTGGGGACCTACAGTCCATGGGGTTGCAAAGAGTCAAACATGACTGAGTTCAGTTCAGTTCAGTCGCTCAGTCGTGTCGCTAAGACCCCATGAATTGCAGCACACCAGGCCTCCCTGTCCATCACCAACTCCCGGAGTTCATTCAAACTCACGTCCATCGAGTTCCGTGATGCCATCCAGCCACCTCATCCTCTGTTGTCCCCTTTTCCTCCTGCCCCAAATCCCTCCCAGCATCAGGGTCTTTTCCAATGAGTCAACTCTTCGCATGAGGTGGCCAAAGTACTGGAGTTTCAGCTTTAGCATCATTCCTTCCAAAGAAATCCCAGGCCTGATCTCCTTCAGAATGGACTGGTTGGATCTCCTTGCAGTCCAAGGGACTCTCAAGAGTCTTCTCCAACACCATAGTTCAAAAGCATCAATTCTTCGGCACTCAGCTTTCTTCACAGTCCAACTCTCACATCCATACAAGACTACTGGAAAAACCATAGCCTTGACTAGATGGACCTTTGTTGGCAAAGTGATGTCTCTGCTTTTGAATATGCTATCTAGGTTGGTCATAACTTTCCTTCCAAGGAGTAAGCGTCTTTTAATTTCATGGCTGCAATCACCATCTGCAGTGATTTTGGAGCCCCCCAAAATAAATTCTGACACTGTTTCCACTGTTTGCCCATCTATTTGCCATGAAGTGATGAGACCGGATGCCATGATCTTAGTTTTCTGAATGTTGAGCTTTAAGCCAACTTTTTACTTAAAAAAAAAATATATATATATATATAAATATAAAATATATATATTTATATATAATATATATATATATAATATATATATAAATATATTATGGTTGTCTGGCAGCAATCAGCTAGAGTTGAGCATAAGTTGTTCCCTTTGGCCAGTGTACCACAGACCTCACCACTAAGGATTTTCAAATCTATATTCATCAAAGCTATTGGCCTATAATTTCTTTTTTTCTTTTGCAGCACCTTTGTCTGGTTTTGGCATTATGGTAATGGTGCTCTTGGGCTTCCCAGGTGGCTCAGTGGTAAAGAATCTGCCTGCCAAGCAGGAGACTTGGGTTCAATCCCTGGGTTGGGAAGATGACCTGGAAAAGGAAATGGCATCCACACCAGTATTCTTGCCTGAAAAATTCCATGAACAGAGGAGTCTGGTTGGCTACAGTCCATGCAGTCACAAAGGGTCAGACACAACTGAATGACTAACACACACAAACATGCCTAACCTGGAGTAATTTGAGAGTTAGGCCTAAATCCACATTCTTAGGCCATTTATTAATTTATTCTTTGAAAGTGTATATCTGCATTTTGAATATATAGTATGTACCCAGCAGGTACATTTTATTACAGACATTGAGAGGATGGAGACCCTCCAACCACAGCAAGTGTTTCTGAAGAAGACACCATCAAATGGAGACATTAAAACAGGCTAAGTGGAAAGGGCAAAAAAAAAAAACAAAACAAAAAATGCAGGATATTAACAAAGGTGAAGTTTATTGACCTTAACCTGTCAGATACTTTCTCACCACTTTAGGTTGTGCAAATTTAGTAGTTAGTATTGTTTCTTTTTTTAAAATTAAGACTATTACCCTGATTATTGGAGATTAAATTCCTAATTCAAAACTCTCAGGAAATACTAATATCAAGCAGCAGTTTGAAAGGCAATCCTTGAAAATCCTACCAGATTGAATAGCTCTGACTCTGTTATGTTCTGCCTCATCCCATGTATAATAATAATATAGGACATTAACTGAAGATTATTTTCAATCTGGACCATCCTTTTATGTCTTCAAAATGGCATGCTTATATAATAATCTTATTCTATAATGTTGTTGCTGCCATAATAGGCCACTCTTCCTATTAACTGTGTCATGAACTATAATAGCAATGGCAGTGACTGAGATCCGAGTGAAATGTGAATCGGCTGACCTCTGAATTGGAACTGGGTTCTTGTTAGGTGAAAATTAGCTAATCCATCTACCAAGCTACCCACAATCCAGATTTCTTAGTAGCTTTTACAACAGCAGCCTCGGGGCTGAAGGGGCTCTGCTGAGGAGGTGAATCTGAGGAAGTTCTTGGATTCTCACCTTCCAGTAGCTGTGCCCTTGCTGAATTGAATGGCACACCCTTCAGTCCGTGGATAGTAACATGAGATGTGCTTATTATAGCAGTTTATTATTTTTTTAAAGCCACATTTTAACAAACTAAAATTATAATTAAAAGAAAAAAAGGAAGAAAGCCTCTGCATAAATGGGACCAAAATTTCAAGGGACCAATCCTTAGAGGACAAAGACATCAGGATTCAAATTTGATGAGTAATTTTCCTAGGCCACACGGCACCAAATATATCATCTGACACAGATTTTCCTTTGATTTCCACTTAGGTTTAATGGTTGAATAATCATGGCTCATAAGTTTATCTTTAATAACAGTCACAGCAGACAGTTTATTAGCAGATTCTGCAGGCTGCAGGGTTGTCATTTGCTGTTATAGTGATTGTCTGTTTTAAATATCACAGCTGTTGGTGTTTTTATTTATTTATTCATGATTTGATTCCTGCCTCTCCCACATCTCTGATGCTCAAAGGCAGGCTATTTTCCCTTTCTCTTTGAATTGTGAAAGGCCGCTGTGACAGCCCCTAGCCTGGGCCGTGGAGTGCCACACAGGGTCCTATGGTGTTGAACAAAAAGCCACGTCTTCCTGAATCTGGCAGAGCTCTTTATGAGAGCCCAGCCTTCTTGTCGGGGGATTTCTCTGTCAGTGAGTGGCGGGCATGAATGGAATCCTATCAGGGGCTCTGGGCCAGTGAAGACCCTTCTTCATGTGTTTCTTGGCCAGGAGAGTGGGACCACTGGGGGAAATGCAAATATCCAGGCCTTCACTTTCCTATGCAAAATGAGATACCACTGTGAATAAACATAGGAAGTACTGTATGCTGCAGAAGGGAAAGCGTGGTCATAATACATAGCATCTTTCATTGAGTTGTGAGGGGACAGGCTTGTATTGAACAGATGACATTATTTCTTTTGTCTTCAGAAAAGCCCTGTGAGGCAGAGAGTGTATAGAGTGATACAATTTTGTAAAGAGAAAGACCAGGGCCTCGCATTCTCAGCATGACCTGGAATTAGGTATGAAATTATAGGGGCTGCTGCTGCTATGCAGCTGATTTGGGGAATCTAAACATGCCCCAAATATGGATATCTTTCTTCTCTTCCCTGAGGAAATATACCATGCTCCCCACCCCCACCCCCTGTAAATAAAACAATAACCCCACCTGATGGACGGGAGGTGGGCAAAGTCTGATACTCTTCAACTTAACATGTATCCACTGCACAGAGGGCAGACGAGATGTACATGCTGCTGCTGCTGCTAAGTCGCTTCAGTCGTGTCCGACTCTGTGCGACCCCATAGACGGCAGCCCACTGGGCTCCCCTGTCCCTGGGATCCTCCAGGCAAGAACACTGGAGTGGGTTGCCATTTCCTTCTCCAATGCATGAAAGTGAAAAGTGAAAGTGAAGTCGCTCAGTCATGTCCTACTCTTAGCTACCCCATGGACTGGAGCCTATCAGGCTCCTCCATCCATGGGATTTTCCAGGCAAAAGTACTGGGGTGGGGTGTCATTGCCTTCCCCGAGATGTACATAACTAATTTCAATTAATTTCCTGTGAGCAAGCTTGGATTACTGGGAGGCCAGTGAAAGCAGAGAGAAGACTTAAGAAAGGAAGAATGAGAAAGGAAAATAGGATTGGTCTTTGGAGAAGTATGTTCTGCCCTCCACATACTCTAGAAAATATCTATCAGTTTCTTGCCAAGTTCAGCAAAAAGGAGACTCAGATCTCTGTGCCCCTTGCTTTGGGAAAGGGGATGGTGCAGTCTGCAAAGAGATAACCATCCTCCTCTTTACTGCCAGCAGCAGATATTTTTTTCCCTTTTTGGCTTCCTTGCCTTTCAGTAAGTGCTTTTGTAAAGTGACAGTAAAAGAAAATGTGCAATAATATTTCAGAAGTTAATGGTGGCTGCTGATGTTATGGAGTACTTTAATTTTTACTGTTGCTCTGCTAATATTTTTATCAAAATAATGAGCACCAGAAAGTGATATTGATTGGTAAGCAGAGTAAGAAGTAGGAATCAGTATCGTGAGCCTTCCTGCCTGCTGGCTCCAGAAGCACTCCCCTCAGGTTGAAATCAGACAGTGGTGTTCCTTTGAATAGGTGAAATGCCCCTCATGATACCTGGGAAAAAGCAGTTTCAATATCAGCATCTTAGTTCCTCAAATTTGGACAGCTGAGTGGTTTTCTCAAACTCTGTCTCTAAATAAAAACCCTGGGAGTCTGCAAGCCGGATGCCAATGTTCTAAGGCTGAAGTCCCACAATTAGTCATTCTTGACAAAAAAGAAATGTAATAGACATAATGTTAATGTAGCAGATATGGTCTTTGTTTTATTTTGAGTTTCTTTGCCCATAAATGTTTTTAAAGCCTTTGGCAGTTGGTGATGTTTACTAAGGAATGTTGGCCAATCTTTATTTAAACTATTTGTTGACTCTATGATAAAATCCTGTTGATTTTATTTTAACATACCCAGCATTCAACTAATCCTCATCATGGATATACTCCTTTGGTCTGAGCCACCAAAGTTATGTATGACTCACCTCCTAAAAGATCTTTTTGCTTCTGCCTTAGTTACTACATAATCTATTCCCCACACAGCAGCCAAAGTGAGCCTTTGAAAATGTAGGTCTGATGATATGACACTTGCTCAAACCTCAGTAATTGTTCCCCATTTTATTGCAAAGGAAAGCACAAGTCTTTATACTGCCCTACAAGGCCTTTCATGGCCTGACTTTCCCTGCCCTCCTTCTTTTCCTTCACCTTGCTCCAGGTACTTTGGCCTCCTGGGTCCTCTTTGAACATGCCAGGTAAATGTGTACCATAGAGCCAGTGCCCTATTTTTCTTCCTCAAATGCTTTGCCCCTAGATATCTGCTTGCCTGAAACCATTGTTTCCTTCTAACTTTTGTTCAAATCTCACCTTCTTAATGCAACCACCCTGCTTAATATTCCAACTTATTTCCCTTTCCAATTCCAGTTCCTCTTAACCTGCTCTACTTTTCTTCCTCTATGCCTACTGCTGCTGCTGCTGCTAAGTTGCTTCAGTTGTGTCCAACTCTGTGTGATCCCATAGACAGCAGCCCACCAGGCTCCCCCATCCCTGGGATTCTCAAGGCAAGAACACTGGAGTGGGTTGCCATTTCCTTCTCCAATGCATGAAAGTGAAAAGTGAAGTTGCTCAGTTGTGTCTGACTCTTAGCAACCCCATGGACTGCAGCCCACCAGGCTCCTCCGTCCATGGGATTTTCCAGGCAAGAGTATTGGAGTGGGGTGCCGTTGGCTTCTCCATCTACGCCTACTACTTTCAAGCATTTTAACCCATTAGAATATCATTACCACAAGAACAGAATACTTGGACTTTTTCTGTATTTCACATCTTCTGGTAAATGCTCCAGAAATATTTGTTGAATAAAAAGTGTCTATTATGTGCTGAATTCTAATATTCTGAGGATACAAGCATTAACAAGTTATAGGTACTTATTTATAGTTCAGAGGAGAAAATATAAAACTTATAAGCAGATACAGGAAATAGAAGTGCAAAGTAACATGAATAATAATGGAAGAAATCATCAAGAAACATTGAGCTGAGTTTAATAGTTTTGTTTGTGTGTGTTGCATGTACTTACAGTTGTGATCTCATTCTACATTACATTGTATGTTTCCTGCCATTAAAACAGGCCCTCCAACGTGATGTAACACACCAGTATTCATTGTGATCACCAGGGAGCTCTAGGAATTTCAGATGCTTCACACCAGAAGCAATTTAAGCAGGGCTATTTGATTGTGTGACAATTTTTAAAGGGTGTTCACATTTTTATTCAATCTCTCAGAACCTTCAAAATGCAGGTCTTTGTGTTATCTTCTTGAATGTATTCTCCTTGTTTCGACTTTCAAAACTTTAAGCAAAGAAATTCAAGGTAATTTTGTAAACTAAAACACTCACAGGTCCAATGAGATTTGTATATGTTGCTGCAAATGTGATGGCTGCAACTGTTCATTTTTTTTTTTCCTTTTTTTCAATTTCAGTCCACCATTATGGGTCTTTCTCTCATAATAAGACTAAAGTCTGCAATAACTGCTGGGAGTGGGAAAAGAAAACTAAACAGAAACTTTTTCTTACCATAAAATCAGCTGGGCTGTGGACTTCAGATCCTCTTCTCTTTCAGCTCCATGGACCTTTATCATGTAGTGATTGTGTAAAAGGCATAGTTTAAGTAGTTGTAGGAAATACAAGGATGAATTAAACAGTATCACTGTTTCAAGTGATTGTATTCAAGGAGGGGTGTCAATGATGTCAGCAGTAGTGAAAAACACTGTTCATGCATATGCATGTATGCATACAGTTTTTAAATTAACGTTTCATTTTAGGGTAGATTTAGACTTACATAGAAGAAAGTAGGGAAAATCACTAGACAATTCAGGTATGACCTAAATCAAATCTCTTACAATTTTACAGTGGAAGTGACAAGTAGATTCAAGGGATTAGATTTGATAGACAGAGTGCCTGAAGAGCTATGGACAGAGGTTCATAACATTGTACAGGAGGCAGTGATCAAGACTATCCCCAATAAAAAGAAATGCAAAGAGGCAAAATGGTTATCTGAGGAGGCCTTACAAATAGCTGTGAAAAGAAGAGAAGCAAAAGGCAAAGGAGAAAAGGAAAGATATGCCCATTTGAATGCAGAGTTCCAAAGAATAGCTAGGAGAGATAAGAAAGCCTTCTTCAGTGATCAGTACAAGAAATAGATGAAAGCAATAGTATGGAAAAGACTAGACATCTCTTCAAGAAAATTAGAGATACCAAGGGAATATTTCATGCAAAGATGGATACAATAAAGGACAGAAATGGTATGGACCTAAAAGAAGCAGAAAATATTGAGAAGAGGTGGCAACAATACACAGAAGAATACAAAAAAGATCATCATGACCCAGATAATCATGATGGTGTGATCAATCATCTAGAGCCAGACATCCTGGAATGTGAAGTCAAGTGGGCCTTAGGAAGCATCACTACAAACAAAGCTAGTGGACGTGATGGAATTCCAGTTGAGCTATTTCAAATCTTGAAAGATGATGCTGTGAAAGTGCTGCACTCAATATGCCAGCAAATTTGGAAACTCAGCAGTGGCCACAGGACTGGAAAAGGTCAGTTTTCATTCCAATCCCAAAGAAAGGCAATGGCAAAGAATGTTCAAGCTACTGCACAGTTGCACTCATATCACAGGCTATCAAAGTAATGCTCAAAATTCTCCAAGCCAGGCTTCAACAGTATGTGAACCATGAAGTGTCAGATGTTCAAGCTGGTTTTAGAAAAGGCAGAGGAACCAGAGATCAAACTGCCAAAATTCCTTGGATCATTGAAAAAGCAAGAGAGTTCTAGAAAAGCATCTATTTCTGCTTTATTAACTATGCCAAAGCCTTTGACAACAAAGGTCCTTCTAGTCAAGGCTATGGTTTTACCAGTGGTCATGTATGGATGTGAGAGTTGGACTATAAAGAAAGCTGAGCGCTGAAGAATTGATGCTTTTGAACTGTGGTGTTGGAGAAGATTCTTGAGAGTCCCTTGGACAGCAAGGAGATCCAACTAGTCCATCCTAAAGGAGATCAGTCCTGAATATTCACTGGAAGGACTGATGCTGAAGCTGAAATTGCAATACTTTGGCCACCTGATGCTAAGAACTCTTGGGAAAAGACCCTGATGATGGGAAGATTGAAGACAGGAGGAGAAGGCGACGACACAGGATGAGATGGTTGGATGGCATCATGGACTCAATGGACATGGGTTTGAGTAATCTCCAGGTGTTGGTGATGGACAGGGAAGCCTGGTGTGCTGTAGTCCATGGGGTCACATAGAGTCAGACATGACTGAGCAACTGAACTGACTGAAGTGAGACTTACATAAAAGTTATGAAAGATAGTGTAGAGACGTCTGATATACACCACACCTAGTTTTCCTATTATTAAAACTTTCTTTATTATGGCACATATTATAACTACTGACCCAATATTGATACATTAATCTCATTATTTACTAAATTCCATACTGTATTCAAATTTCCTTTTCTCTTTTAAACTTCATTTCCTTCCCTGTTTCAGGATCCCATTCTTGATACCACACTGCATTTAGCCATCATGTGTCCTTAGGACCTCTTCGTTCTGACAGTTTCTCAGACTTATTTTCAATGACTTTAAGTTTTGAGGATTACTAGTCAGGCATTTTGAAGAATGTCCCTCAACTGGGATTCATGATTTCTTCCTCATGATTAGACGGAGGCTATGGGTTTGGGGGAAGAAGATCAAGGAGGTGAGGTGCCACTTTCATTACATAAGGAGTACATGCTATCTACATGACTTATCCCTGTTGATGTTTATCTTGATCACTTGAATGAAACATGTTTTTTTCAGGTGTCTTCACTGTAATCCCTGTGGTTTTCATGTACCCTTTACCTTAACCAAATTAGGAGTCTGTAGAAGCTTCCTTGGACTTTCTGTTTTATTTTTAGCCTCTCTAAATCCTGAAGCAGCTCACTTTCCTCACATTTCCAAGATTTTGTATGTATCTTTTTGTCTTTGTGCAGGTCAGATATTTTTCTAATGTCATACATGGAGAAATAGCAATTTTAAGAGTGGAGGGTGCTTTTATTTTGTGTATTGCTTTTAACTAGTGACTCAGGTTAGCTGTGAAATCAAATACTTCAGTTTGAAAGCAATCAGGCTAAGGAATCCAAAAGAAGACTAATGATTAATTTTACAGATTCACAAAATTCTAAAAATGAGCTTAATTTCAAATTAAAAGTGTACATTCATTGTTTAAAAAGAAAAACCGAATTTTAGAAGACAAACACCTGTAACTATGAAGAGATAATTACTGTTATCAACTGCTTACCTCCAGTTATTTTTCTACATTTATAAAGGTGCATATATTTATCCATGTATCTACATATATTCATCTTATTTTGATTTTGGGAAGGATAATCTTATAGGTATAGATGTATTTTATTTTTTTAGACTGAATTTTCTCACTACATTTTGTTTTAAAGGATCTCAAAATTCAAGATTTTTGGTCATGTTGTTTTCATTAAAACATACTGATTTTAAAAACAACTTAAAATTGCCACAGAAAAAAACCAAATGATCCACAAGACACCCTCTTTTCCCTTTGCAGGTTTTACAATGCATTGTTATTAACCAAACTTTTACTATTAAACATGCCAGTTGAGAGAAACAGTTCTGAGACCTTTTCCCACCAGTCTGCTTAAGACTAGGATGGTGGGTACTGGGGACAATCATTTACCTTACTAAGTTTTCGGAGCAAACTTAGTGACCTGATCAGCTCCAGCAGCCTTCTTGTACACGAATTTGATGACACCCACAGCAGTGGCCCATCTCACATCACAAATAGCCAAATATGGATATCCAGAGAAGCTACTAACACCTAATCTTCCAAGAAACACATCAACCAGATTTCAAAAATTTGAGGCCATCTTTTAGCCTCTTACCAGAGTGGTGATCAGTCTTCTCTTTCATCTCAGCAAACTCACAAGCCATGTGAGGCACCTGACAATTCAGCAACAGGTGCACGGCCAGCACTGATATGACCTGGGTGGTGTAGGGTAATCACTGGAATGTTGAAGCCACCTTCTTCCAATAGTGGGTCATTTTTGCTATCATCAGCCACAGTGCTATGATGAATATCTTTGACGGTCACATTCTTTACATTGAAGTCTACATTATCCCCATGAAGAGCTACATTCAAAGCTCATGATGCAATTCAACAGACTTTACCTTCAGTTGTAATGCTGTTTGGAGCAAAGGTAACGAGTATGCCAGGTTGGAGAACAGCAGTCTCCACTCAACACACAGGGACAGTCCCAGTACCACCAGTTTTGTAGACATCCTGGAAGAATAACCCAGAGTCCTGTTACTGAGAAGAACTGGTGGGCAGGACACAATCCAGAGATTTCAGCACTGGCATTACCACTATATTTATGGGTAACGAACCAAGGCATATCTGTACTTAACTCCAGCATGTTGTCTCCATTCCAACCAGAAACTAGCACAAATTCTACTGTTCCTGGGTTGTGGCCAGTTTTCTTAATGTAGGTGCTGACTTTGTTAATGATTTCTGCATTATCTCTCTGGCTGAAATAGTAGCTTAGTGGAATCCATTTTATTAACACCAACAATTAGTTGTTCCATGATCAGCATGTAAGCCACAGAGGGCTCCCCTGATGGCTCAGTCGGCAAAGAATCTGCCTGCAATGCAGGACACCAGAGTTCAATTTCTGGGTTGGGAAAATCCCCTGGAGAAGGGATTAGCAACCCACTCCAGTATTCTTGCCTGGAGAATTCCATGGACAGAGGACCCTGGTGGGCTACAGTTCATGGAGTTGCAAAGACCTGGACACGACTGAGCGACTAACACACACACACACACACACACACACCGTAAGCCAGAAGGGCACATTCATAGATCTGCCCATTCTAGTGTATACCAGCTTCCAATTCAACAATACCAGCAACAGCAATCAATAAGGAGAATCAGTATCAGATGTGCCTATTATCATGTTTTTGTTAAATTCCCTGTGTCATAGGCCATGGGTGATAGTCATGTAATACTGGTCTTATATTTTCACATGGAATTGTCAACGGTGATACCAAGCTCACCGCTGGTGTTTGGTTTACCCAAGACCCAGGGGTACGTAAAGATCTCTCCCATCTCAGTAGCCTCCTCCTCAAACTTTTCAATGGTTTTTTTGTCAATTCTACCACATTTGTAGATCAAATGGCCAGTAGTGCTGGACTTGCCTGAATCTATGTGTCCAATAATGATGATGTTAACATGAGTCCTTTCTTTCTTGATCTTGGCTTTAGTGGTGGTTTCCATGGCACCTATGTTCTAGAAACAAACATGTTGTATAAAAGCTTTACTAAAATAAAATATGGAGAATTTCCCTCAATTAAGTTAAAAAAAATGGCCAACTCCTATATAAGCATTTAATCATACACTTGGTGTTTGGAATTTTAGTTAGGGAATTTATAATTATTTCCTCTGTCATCAGCTCTGTGATGAATATATTTGATGTATCTTTTGAATAATCTTTGATGGCATTTTAAAATTATTTCCTTATAGAATCGCTGTCAAGCTCACTAGAATTTGCATTCTTGGAGTTGGGCTGAATTGTAAATTCAAAGCTTATCATCTCCTTTTGTTGATCTAGAAATAAAAGCAGTGCTGTAAGATAAGGGAAAAACATTTATTTGGGAGTCAGGAATTGTAATTCAAGAGACACAGATTTGGGTAGAAACTCAAATGTACCACAAGAAGAGTTAAAAATCAAAAAGTTTTTTTTTTAATAGAGGAAGTTTACATAAATTGTTTCCCAAGAATTATGATTGATGTTGGCAAACTGGAATCATTCTTGTTTATATGTGATTGGTTTCTAAGGCTGTTTACTCAGAGTTCAACGTATAAGCATTCTTTCAAGATATTGTGGCCCAAAGTACATGTTCTATCTGGGTGGAGATATGCATAGTCTCTCGGGGAAGGCAATGGCACCCCACCCCAGTACTTTTGCCTGGAAAATCCCATGGACAGAGGAGCCTGGTAGGCTCCAGTCCGTGGGGTCGCTAAGAGTCGGACACGACTGAGCGACTTCACTTTCACTTTTCACTTTCATGCATTGGAGAAGGAAATGGCAACCCACTCCAGTGTTCTTGCCTGGAGAATCCCAGGGACAGGGGAGCCTGGTGAGCTTCCGTCTATGGGGTCGCACAGAGTCGGACACGACTGAAGCGACTTAGCAGCAGCAGTAGCAGCAGCATGCATAGTCTCTAATTCCCCAATGGCCTCCTGGCTGCATTTTAGTGCTCTGTTGGGCATTACAGACTCCATTTCAACACTTTTTTTTTTTTTAAATCAAGGTAACTAAGCTAGTGCCTCTGAAGGAATGGAATCTACATAATGCTCTTCCACCTCTGAGATTCCATGATACTATGATTATTGACTATTTTAAAAGTTTTCTTAATGGATTATAATATTTTATACATATATGTGTACATATGGAATAAGATATATATATATATATTTATTTATTTATTTATATAAAGTGTGTGTGTGTGCTTAGTCACTCAGTCATGTACAACTCTTTGCCACACCATGGACTGTAGCCTGCCAGGCTCCTCTGTCCATGGGGATTCTCCAGGCAAGAATACCAGGGGATCTTCCCAACCCAGGGTTCAAACCTGGGTCTCCCACATTGCAGGCAGATTCTTTACCAGCTGAACCATCAGGGAAACCCTATACACTTTAATGTGGTGTTATATCTTAGAACACAATCCTATAGAAATTTAAATATGAATTTCCCCAGAAAATGAATAAATTATTGAGCTTGATATTTCAAGTTTTGTATCCCATATAATTCACTCAGGAATAAGTAAGGAAAAAAAAAAAAAAAAAAAAAAAACCAGAACATTGTTTTGGGGAAAGAAAGAAGTTGAATATTGGCAGGTATGATACTTTCAGTCAGATTTTATAAACATAGCTAAAGACAGCCTAAATTGCAAGGTAATGAGTCAATAACACATGCTCACTATTTCAAATCAAATTCTCAAATGCAAGCACTGGAAATATGAAGTGATTTCTCCCAGTATAGTTCATGTGGTTCTATTCTTATTTGCTATTGTGGTGAGATTCATGTTAATCCTATTATCGATCTAAAAAATAGAGTTTGGATAGGGTCCAGAGGAAAAGAGGGTTTGAAAAAAAAAAAAAAAAAGAAAACGATTAGTGTGTTGACTAAGAAACATTGAACTCTTTGGGGTTATTGAGTTTGGAGCAGACTAAGGAGAGACTTAATATCATTTTCTGACTATATAGGCGAGACTATGGTATGATTAACTGTGTGGAACTGATTTCAGTTTCCACCAAGGAAAAGGCACATTTACATGAGTATAGATTTGTTTTGGTCATTGAGAAAATATAATAGACTACGAGACAGCTACAGTCTGTCATTAACTCTAGGATGCCCTGTAGTCAAGAGAAAAAAAGGCTCATAGCTTAGGAGAGACCCCATGAAATGAATGGAACTTCAGTACAAGGCAGCATGCAGACAGGAAGTGCTATCTGCTTCCCAGTCGGATAACTTTTAGGTGGTACCACAAATAACGATGAGGAAACCATCTGTCCATGAAAAACAAACCTCCAAATACCAAGCCCCTCTCCATCCTTTTCAGTCTTGGTTTGGGGGATATTGAAAATGGGCCATTGTCTTATCTGTTATTCCTGTGCTTATTGTACATTAGCGGAGATTGACTGGCATCAATTCCCTTTGTTTATGTAGACAGCATCTGTGAACTGCCGCATGATCTTTTAGCTCATCTAATATTCATGTAAATATGTCTGTCTGTGAGTCACGCTGATTTAGATGAAAGTTCTACTTTGCTCCAGTATAACAAGTTACTTTCTTGGAGTATATTAAGCACTTTGGGGGGGGGGGGGTCTCTTTTGGTCACTGAGTCAATAATTCACTATTTGGAAAATTAATGCCTTAAATTATATTATAAAATAAATTCAAATTTTAAATTAATTTCTGAAACCTAGACAGTGTATTAAAAAGCAGAGACATGACTGTGCTGACAAAGGTCCATATAGTCAAAGCTGTGTTTTTTCCAGTAGTCAGGTATGGATGTGAGAGTTGGGCTATAAAGAAACCTGAGTGCCTGGGTCTTCCTGACTCAAGGGTTGAACCCTCATCTCTTATGTCTCATATCTTTGGCAAGAATTGATGGTTTCGAACTGCGGTGGTGGAGGAGACTTTTAAGAGTTCCTTGGATTGCAAGGAGATCAAATCAGTCAATCCTAAGGGAAATCAACCCTTAATATTCATTGGAAGGACTGATTCTGAAGCTGATGCTCCAATGCTTTGGCTACCTGATGCAAAGAGCCAACTCATTAGATAAAAGCCTGATGCTGGGAAAGATTGAGGGCAGGAGGAGAAGGGGACGACAGAGGATGAGATGGTTGGATGGCATCACTAACTCAATGGACACGAGTTTGAGCAAGCTCCAGGAGATGGTGAAGAAAAAGGAAGCCTGGCGTGCTGCAGTCCAGGGGACTGCAAAGTGTCGGACATGACTGAGTGACTGAACAATAACAAATTTCTGAATACCGGTCATCATCATCATGAATTTTTCTTGGTTATATTTGTTCTATTCGCCAGCTAACTGATTTCCTTCAGTTGTCTTCGTAGGTTCCACTCAATCTCGTGGTTGTTGCCTGTGTGTCTGCTAGGTCACTTCTGTTGTGTTCGACTCTTTGCAATCCTGTGGACCATAGCCCGCCAGGCTCCTCTGTCCATGGAGTTCTCCAGGCAAGAATATTGGAGTGGGTTGCCCTGCCATCCTCCAGGGGATCTTCCCAACCCAGGGACAGAACCCACATCTCTTATGTCTCCAGCATTGGCAGGCCACTGTTTTATCACTACTGCCACCTGGGTGGTTTTTGGTCATCAGTAAGTTTAGGTCTTGCTCCTGCCTTTATTGCCCTTTGTTCTGCTAATGTTGTGGACTATCCCTGAAAATTCCATTCTTGGTGAGGTGTAACATTAAAAAAGAAGCACAGTCAAGCAACCAAAAGTAATTTGATATATCTCCAAAATCACTTTTTCCTGCTTCCTTGTAAATTGTGAAAGAACATTTCATCTCCAATGCAGCATGTCTTGGCACCTCATTCCTTCCCTCCCTTTATGTTTCTCACACTGCTTAGCCTCCCCAAAGCCTCTCTATCTCTCACATTCTTAATAGTCTTCTCAATATTCTTTCACCTCTGATTAAAATCAGAAAAGAAGGAAATGCCAATTAGGCAATGGAGGTAAGACTGAAGTAGAGGCTGTGAATGTTTATTCAAATATTAATAATGTTGTTTCTGTCATGCAGTTAGAGCCTTTTGCTACTCTTCCCTAAGGGCAGGCTTCCCTGGTGGCTCAATGGTAAAGAATCCGCCAGCAAGGCAGGAAACATGGATTCAATCCCTGAGTCTGGAAGATCCCATGGAGAAGGAAATGGCAACCCACTCCGGTATTCTTGCCCAGGAGATGCCATGGACAGAAGAGCCTGGCAAGATATATAGTCCATGAAGCTGCAGAGTTAGACACATTAGTGACAAGACAAGAACTGAGCACAATGAAACAAATCAGGATAAAGAATGAGGAAAGGATCAGATGAAACTGGGGGAGAACTGACAGAGTTGGTCCTTGCAAATGCTGAACTCCTCAGCACATCTAAGTACCCTCGGCAACTGGGTCTCCTAACTCTCCCAAGCAGACTTTAGGGACAATCCTAGGCTTGCGTAGGAGCAACAAACACCTGTTGAAGCTGCTTATCAGTTCAGCATGAACTTAATTTTATTGCTGGTTATTTAAGCTCTAAGAGTGCCAGGCTGCGATGGCTCATGAGAGGCCAAGAGGAGCTACCCCATATCTGAAGTCAGGGGCAGCAGCTGAGAGGAGCAACCCCATGTCCAAGGAGCGGCAGCTGCGTGGGCACAGGAGGGCCAAGAGAGCTACTCCACGTTCAAGGTCAGGAGGGGCGACTTGTCCAAGGTAAGGACTAGCGGATGAGCTTTGCTGGAGCAGCCGTGAAGAGATAACCCATGTCCGAGGTAAGGAAAACCCAAATAAGATGGTAGATGTTGAGAGAGGGCATCAGAAGGCAGACACACTGAAACCATAATCACAGAAAACTAGCCAATTTTATCACACTAGGACCACAGCCTTGTCTAACTCAATGAAACTAAGCCATGCTGTGTAGGGCAACCCAAGACGGACTGGTCATGGTGGAGAGGTCTGACAGAATGTGGTCCACTGGAGAAGGGAATGGCAAACCACTTCACTATTCTTGTCTTGAGAACCCCATGAACACTATGAAAAGGCAAAATGATAGGATACTGAAAGAGGAACTCCCTAGGTCGGTAAGTGCCCAATGTGCTACTGGAGATCAGTGGAGAAATAACTACAGAAAGAATGAAGGGATGGAGCCAAAGCAAAAACTATATCCAGCTGTGGATGTGACTGGTGATAGAAGCAAGGTCTGGTGCTGTAAAGAGCAAAATTGCATAGGAACCTGAAATGTCAGATCCATGAATCAAGGCAAATTAGAAGTGGTCAAACAGGAGATAGCAAGAGTGAATGTTGACATTCTTTGAATCAGTGAACTAAAATGGACTGGAATAAATGAATTTAACTTAGATGACCATTGTATATACTACTGTAGGCAAGAATACTTTACAAGAAATGGAGTAGCCATCACGATCAACAAAAGAGTCTGAAATGCAGTACCTGGATGCAATCTCAAAAACGAAAGAAGGATCTCTGTTCATTTCTAAGGCAAACCATTCAATATCACAGTAATCCAAGCCTATGCCCAAATCAGGAATGCTGAAGAAGCTGAAGTTGAATGGTTCTATGAAGACCTACAAGACCTTCTAGAACTAACACCCAAGAAAGATGTCCTTTTCATTATAGGGGACTGGAATGCAAAAGTAGGAAGTCAAGAAACACCTAGGGTAACAGGCAAATTTGGCCTTGGAGTACAGAATGAAGCAGGGCAAAGGCTAATAGAGTTTTGCCAAGAGAACATACTGGTCATAGCAAACACCCTCTTCGAACAACACAAGAGAAGACTTTACACATGGACATCACCAGATGGTCAACATCAAAATCATACTGATTATATTCTTTGCAGCCAAAGATGGAGAAGCTCTATCAGATCAGATCAGATAAGATCAGCCGCTCAGTCGTGTCCGACTCTTTGCGACCCCATGAACCGCAACATGCCAGGCCTCCCTGTCCATCACCAACTCCCGGAGGTCACTCAGACTTACATCCATCGAGTCAGTGATGCCATCCAGCCATCTCATCCTCTGGAAAGTCCATAGCCTTGACTAGGCGAACCTTTGTTGGCAAAGTAATGTCTCTGCTTTTGAATATGCTATCTAGGTTGGTCATAACTTTCCTTCCAAGGAGTAAGCGTCTTTTAATATCATGGCTACAGTCACCATCTGCAGTGATTTTGGAGCCCAGAAAAACAAAGTCTGACACTGTTTCCACTGTTTCTCCATCTATTTCCCATGTAGTGATGGGACCGGATGGCATGATCTTCATTTTCTGAATGTTGAGCTTTAAGCCAACTTTTTCACTCTCCACTTTCACTTTCATCATGAGGCTTTTTAGCCCCTCTTCACTTTCTGCCATAAGGGTGGTGTCATGTGCATATCTGAGGTTATTGATATTTCTCCCAGCAATCTTGATTCCAACTTGTGTTTCTTCCAGTCCAGCATTTCTCATGATGTATTCTGCATATAAGTTAAATAAACATGGTGACAATATACAGCCTTGACGTACTCCTTTTCCTATTTGGAACCAGTCTGTTGTTCCATGACCAGTTCTAACTGTTGCTTCCTGACCTGCATACAGATTTCTCAAGAGACAGATCAGGTGGTCTGGTATTCCCATCTCTTTCAGAATTTTCCACAGTTTATTGTGATCTACACAGTCAAAGGCTTTGGCATAGTCAATAAAGCAGAAATAGATGTTTTTCTGGAACTCTCTTGCTTTTTCCATGATCCAGTGGATGTTGGCAATTTGATCTCTGGTTCCTCTGTCTTTTCTAAATCCAGCTTGAACATCAGGAAGTTTACGGTTCACATATTGCTGAAGCCTGGCTTGGAGAATTTTGAGCATTACTTTACTAGCGTGTGAGATGAGTGCAATTGTGCGGTAGTTTGAGCATTCTTTGGCATTGCCTTTCTTTGGGATTGGGATGAAAAGTGACCTTTTCCAATCTTGTGCCCACTGCTGAGTTTTCCAAATTTGCTGGCATATTGAGTGCAGCGCTTTCACAGCATCATCTTTCAGGATTTGGAATAGCTCCACTGGAATTCCATCACCTCCACTAGCTTTGTTCACAGTGATGCTAAGGCCCACTTGACTTCACATTCCAGGATGTCTGGCTCTATACAGTGAGCAAAAACAAGACTGGGAGCTGACTGTGGCTCAGATCGTGAACTCCTTATTGCCAAATTCAGATGGAAATTGAAGAAAGTAGGGAAAAGGCAATGGCACTCCACTCCAGTTATCTTGCCTGGAAAATCCCATGGACGGAGGAGCCTGGTAGGCTGCCCTCCATGGGGTCATTAGGAGTGAGACACGACTGAGTGACTTCACTTTCACTTTTCACTTTCAAGCATTGGAGAAGGAAATGGCAAACCACTCCAGTGTTCTTGCCTGGAGAATCCCAGGACAGGGGAGCTGGTGTCCTGCCGTCTCTGTGGTTGCACAGAGTCGGACACGACTGAAGCAACTTAGCAGCAGCAGCAGGGAAAACTACTAGATCATTCAGGTATGACCTAAATCAAATGATTATACAGTGGAAGTGAGAAATAGATTTAAGGGACTAGATGTGATAGACAGAGTGCCTGATGAACTAGGTATGGAGGTTCGTGACATTGTACAGGAGACAGGGATCAAGACCACACCCAAAAAGAAATGCAAAAAAGCAAAATGGCCGTCTGAGGAGATCTTACAAATAGCTGTGAAAAGAGAAGGGAAAAGTAAAGGAGAAAAGGAAAGATATAAGCATCTGAATGCAGAGTTCCAAAGAATAGCAAGGAGAGATAAGAAATGGCTTCCTCAGCGATCAATGCAAAGAAACAGGAAAACAACAGAATGGCAAAGACTAGAGCTCTCTTCAAGAAAATTAGAGATACTAAGGTAATATTTCCTGCAAAGATGAGCTCGATAAAGGACAGAAATGGTATGGACCTAACAGAAGCAGAACTTATTAACAAGAGGTGGCACGAATACACAGAACTGTACAAAAAAGATCTTCATGACCCAGATAATCACGATGGTGTGATCACTAACCTAGAGCCAGACATCTTGGAATGTGAAGTCAAGTGGGCCTTAGGAAGCATCACTATGAACAAAGCTAGTGGAGGTGATGGAATTCCAGTTGAGCTATTTCAAATCCTGAAAGATGATGCTGTGAAAGTGCTATACTCAATATGCCAGCAAATTTGGAAAACTCAGCAGTGGTCACAGGACTGGAAAAGGTCAGTTTTCATTCCAATCCCAAAGAAAGGCAATGCCAAAGAATGCTCAAACTACTGCACAATTGCACTCATCTCACATGCTAGTAAAGTAATACTCAAAATTCTCGACACTAGGCTTCAGCAATATGTGAACTGTGAACTTCCAGATGTTCAAGCTGATTTAGAAAAGGTAGAGGAACCTGAGACCAAATTGCCAACATCCACTGGATCATCGAAAAAGCAAGAGAATTCCAGAAAAACATCTATTTCTGCTTTATTGACTATCCCAAAGCCTTTAACTGTGTGGATCACAGTAAACTGTAGAAAATTCTGAAAGAGATAGGAATACCAGACCACCTGATCTGCCTCTTGAGAAACCTGTATGCAGGTCAGGAAACAACAGTTAGAACTGGACATGGAACAACAGACTGGTTCCAAATAGGAAAAGGAGTACGTCAAAGCTGTATATTGTCACTCTGCTTATTTAACTTATATGCAGAGTACATCATGAGAAACGCTGGGCTGGAAGAAGCACAAACTGGAATCAAGATTGCTGGGAGAAATATCAATAACCTCAGATATGCAGATGACACCACCCTTATGGCAGACAGTGAAGAGGAACTCAAAAGCCTCTTGATGAAAGTGTAAGAGAAGAATGAAAATGTTGGCTTAAAGCTCAACATTCAGAAAACTAAGATCATGGCATCTGCTCCCCTCACTTCATGGGAAATAGATGGGGAAACAGTGGAAACAGTGTCAGACTTTATTTTGGGGCTCCAAAATCACTGCTGATGGTGATTGCAGCCATGAAATTAAAAGACACTTACTCTAGAGTTTTATAGTTTCTGGTCTTACGTTTAGATCTTTAATCCATTTTGAGTTTATTTTTGTGTATGGCGTTAGAAAGTGCTCTAGTTTTATTCTTTTTCAAGTGGTTGACCAGTTTTCCCAGCACAACTTGTTAAAGAGATTGTCTTTAATCCATTGTATATTCTTGCCTCCTTTGTCAAAGATAAGGTGTTCATATGTGCATGGATCTCTGGGCTTTCTATTTTGTTCCATTGATCTATATTTCTGTCTTTGTGCCAGTACCATACTGTCTTGATGACTGTGGCTTTGTAGTAGAACCTGAAGTCAGGCAGGTTGATTCCTCCAGTTCCATTCTTCTTTCTCAAGATAGCTTTGGCTATTTGAGTTTTTTTGTATTTCGATACAAATTGAGAAATTATTTGTTCTAGCTCTGTGAAGAATACCGTTGGTAGCTTGATAGGGATTGCATTGAATCTATAAATTGCTTTGGGTAGCATACTCATTTTCACTATATTGATTCTGCCATCCATGAATATGGTATATTTCTCCATCTATTAGTGTCCTTTTTAACTTCTTTCACCAGTGTTTTATAGTTTTATATATATAGGTCTTTACCAACAAAGGTTCGCCTAGTCAAGGCTATGGTCTTTCCTGTGGTCATGTATGGATGTGAGAGCTGGACTGTGAAGAAGGCTGAGCGCCAAAGAATTGATGCTTTTGAACTGTGGTGTTGGAGAAGACTCTTGAGAGTCCCTTGGACTGCAAGAAGATCCAACCAGTCCATTCTGAAGGAGATCAATCCTGGAATTTCTTTGGAGGGAATGATGCTAAAGCTGAAACTCCAGTATTTTGGCCACCTCATGCAAAGAGTTGACTCATTGGAGAAGACCCTGATGCTGGGAGGGATTGAGGGCAGGAGGAGAAGGGGACGACAGAGGATGAGATGGCTGGATGGCATCACTGACTTGATGGGTGTGAGTCTGGGTGACCTCCGGGAGCTGGTGATGGACAGGGAGGCCTGGCGTGCTGCGGTTCATGGGGTCGCAAAGAGTTGGACACGACTGAGCGACTGATCTGATCTGATCTGATCTGATATATAGGTCTTTAGTTTCTTTAGGTAGATATACTCCTAAGTATTTTATTCTTTTCATTGCAATGGTGAATGGAATTGTTTCCTTAATTTCTCTTTCTATTTTCTCATTATTAGTGTACAGGAATGCAAGGGATTTCTGTGTGTTGATTTTGCATCCTGCAACTTTACTATATTCATCGATTAGTTCTAGTAATTTTCTGGTGGAGTCTTTAGGGTTTTCTACGTAGAGGATCATGTCATCTGCAAACAGAGTTTTACTTCTTCTTTTCCAATTTGGGTTCCTTTATTTCTTTTTCTGCTCTGATTGCTGTGGTCAAAACTTCCAAAACTATGTTGAATAGTAATGGTGAAAGTGGGCACCCTTGTCTTGTTCCTGACTTTAGAAGAAATGCTTTCAATTTTTCACCATTGAGAATAATGTTTGCTGTGGGTTTGTCATATATAGCTTTTATTATGTTGAGGTATGTTCCTTCTATTCCTGCTTTCTGGAGAATTTTTATCATAAATAGATGTTGAATTTTGTCAAAGGCTTTCTCTGCATCTGTTGAGATAATCATATGGTTTTTATTTTTCAATTTGTTAATGTGGGGTATTACATTGATTGATTTTCGGATATTGAAGAATCCTTGCATCCCTGGGATAAAGCCCACTTGGTCATGGTGTATGATCTTTTTAATGTGTTGTTGGATTCTGATTGCTGGAATTTTGTTAAGGATTTTTGCATCTATGTTCATCAGTGATATTAGAGGAGAACATAGGCAAAACACTCTCTGACATACATCACAGCAGGATCCTCTATGACCCACCTCCCAGAATATTGGAAATAAAAGCAAAAATAAACAAATGGGACCTAATTAAACTTAAAAGCTTCCACACAACAAAATAAACCACAAGCACGGTGAAAAGCCTTCAGAATGGGAGAAAATAATAGCAAATGAAGCAACAGACAAACAACTAATCTCAAAAATATACAAGCAACTCCTACAGCTCAATTCCAGAAAAATAAATGACCCAATCAAAAAATGGGCCAAAGAACTAAATAGACATTTCTCCAAAGAAGACATACAGATGGCTAACAAACACATGAAAAGATGCTCAACATCACTCATTATCAGAGAAATGCAAATTAAAACCATTATGAGGTACCATTTCATGCCAGTCAAAATGGCTTCGATCTAAAAGTGTACAAGCAATAAATGCTGGAGAGGGTGTGGAGAAAAGGGAACCCTCTTATACTGTTGGTGGGAATGCAAACTAGTACAGCCACTATGGAGAACAGTGTGGAGATTCCTTAAAAAACTGGGAATAGAACTGCCTTATGATCCAGCAATCCCACTGCTGGGCATACACACTGAGGAAACCAGAAATGAAAGAGACACGTGTACTCCAATGTTCATCTCAGCACTGTTTATAATAGTCAGGACATGGAAGCAACCTAGATGTCCATCCACAGATGAAGGGATAAGAAAGCAGTGGTACATATACACAATGGAGTATTACTCAGCCATTAAAAAGAATACATTTGAATCAGTTCTAATGAGGTGGATGAAACTGGAGCCTATTATATAGAGTGAAGTAAGCCAGAAAGGAAAACACCAATACAGTATACTAATGCATATACATGGAATTTAGAAAGATGGAAACAATAACCCTGTATATGAGACAGCAAAAGAGACACTGATGTATAGAACAGTCCTTTGGACTCTGGGAGAGGGAGAGGGTGGGATGATTTGCGAGAATGGCATTGAAATATGTATAATATCATATATGAAGTGAGTCGCCAGTCCAGGTTCGATGCACGATACTGGATGCTTGGGGCTGGTGCACTGGGACAACCCAGAGGGATGGTATGATGGTATGGGGAGGGAGGAGGGTTCAAGATGAGGAACACACATATACCTGTATCAGATTTGATATATGGCAAAACCAATACAATATTGTAAATTTAAATAAAAGAACATTAAAAAAAAAGACACTCCTTGGAAGGAAAGTTATGACCAACCTAGATAGTATATTCAAAAGCAGAGACATTACTTTGCCAACAAAGGTCCGTCTAGTCAAGACTATGGTTTTTCCAGTGGTTATGTATGGATGTGAGAGTTGGACTGTGAAGAAGGCTGAGCGCCAAAGAATTGATGCTTTTGAACTCTGGTGTTGGAGAAGACTCTTGAGAGTCCCTTGGACTGCAAGGAGATCCAACCAGTCCATCCTAAAAGAGATCAGTCCTTGGGTGTTTACTGGAAGGACTGATGCTGAAGCTGAAACTCCAGTTCTTTGGCTACCTCACGTGAAGAGTTGACTCATTGGAAAAGACCCTGCTGCTGGGAGGTATTGAGGGCAGGAGGAGAAGAAGGACAACAGAGGATGAGATGGCTGGATGGCATCACTGACTTGATGGACATGAGTTTGGGTAAATTCTGGGAGTTGGTGATGGACAGGGTGGCCTGACGTGCTGCGATTCATGGGGTTGCAAAGGGTTTGACACAACTGAGTGCCTGAACTGCACTGAACTCAACTGATTTAAGCCCCATTTCTCTGGTAACACTGTATTTGTCTGATACCACAATATCAACCCTGAATGAAGGTTTAAGTACTGAATATTTAAGAGTCTCAGGACATTTAGGGTTAACATAGTAGTTGTGTTGGGGAGGGAGGCTAGAGGAGGTTTCAGGATGGGGGGGACACATGTACACAGGTACACCAATGGCTGATTCATGTCAATGTATGGCAAAAACCACTGCAATATTATAATGTAATTAGACTCCAATTAAAATAAATAAATTAATTTAAAAAAACATAGTAGCTGTGTAACAGTCATTCAATAATGCATATGGCTCACAAAACACAAGTGTATTGATATTAAAAATACTCATAAATTTTTATAATTTGGTCTTAAAATATGAATTCATATTTTGCTATCTCATTTATGATATGTAGTTATTGATATTTTGTTATAATTTTTTTAAATGTACAACATTAGCATACTGGATTTACTTTATTACAATAAGTATGGAATTTGGGGGGAATTTGGCTTCTGGATCTAGGACAATATGCCTTAGAGAAAACTGCTTCTACAGATTTCTCTCATGTACTTTAGATCATCCATGTAGGTAGGAAAGTGACACACTCTACAGTAAATTAGGACAGTGATATTCATGGGTTAAAGCATAGCTTAATTATTCAGTTACTTGAGGCTACATAATCACCCAGCCATATCTTTTGATAATGTTGCTTTAAACTTACTGGGAGTAACCAAATTTAGAATGATGTGCTGTCATGCCACTTCTGAGAAACACTGTGTGTTGTCCTTGGTGATTGGTTAGCAGTGCCTGAGAGAATATTGTTTGTGCAAATTTCATTAATTATTTTACTTCAAAATGATAAAAGTGTTTTTTAAAAATTCAGATGAGATCTAAAAAAAACCAGACATAATTTGGGATTCAGAGCCACAGAGGATTTGTTTTAGGAGCAAAACTGTTTCCATGGAGTTACAAAGTATATCTGAAGTTTATAATTTAGTTAAAATTATCAAGTATTTGTAAAGTTACTGTGTTTAAAATATATTAAACATTATCATAGAGACTCAGACATTTGTGATCAGACAAAGTTGGGTTTAAGATAGCCAAACGTTGAAAATGGAAGTGCTAGTTATTCCACAACTGCCACTCCAAGTCTCACCGCATAATTAAGCTGGAGTTGTTATATGTTCCCTAGAGGATCCACTTCAGCAGTGTGTATGTCACCTCTAGATTTGTCTCCCGCAGTGCCATGAGTCATGGGCCTTGGATGATTACTTATTTACTTATATTATTATGCTGGACATCTGGCCATAGTATTTGTGTTTTATTAAAGACAACTGTTATTTCCTCAGTTTGGGGTTTTCCAAGTAAGTAAATATAATTACTTTTCTCTCTTCCCATGAGCTATCCGCAGCATAGATAAATTATCACTAGTGATATGTGCATAGTAACTTCACAGGTCAAAGAATGGAAACAGTTATAGCCATGGTTAATAGAGACTGATGTTAGAAATCACACTTCCTCTCACTTATAATTTTTAAAAATACAAAAAAATTTCATGTTAAAACAACAAATTATAACTATGAACCAATCTGCAGTGTCTTCATTATAGAGTGATAGTGTTTTAAGCACAAGGCTAGAAAAAATAAAGACACCTAAGTACAACCTAAGTATGCTGCTGCTGCTGCTGCTAAGTCGCTTCAGTCATGTCTGACTCTGTGCGATCCCATAGACAGCAGCCCACCAGGCTCCTTCGTCCCCGGGATTCTCCAGGCAAGAATACTGGAGTGGGTTGCCATTTGCTTCTCCAATGCATCAAAGTGAAAAGTAAAAGTGAAGTCGCTCAGTCGTGTCCGACTCTTAGTGATCCCATGGACTGGAGCCTACCAGGCTCCTCCATCCATGGGATTTTCCAGGCAAGAGTACTGGGGTGGGGTGCCCTAAGTATACTTTCTTATTAATTATCAACATTCCCAAACACTGATTAAAATAACTCTAGTTTGACCTCTGAGGTTGGGTAAGATAATTAACCTTCAAAATTTTATAAGGGTAAAAAGCCATTTTGCGGAGACATAGCTCTGATACTTTAGAGCTTCAGCATGGATTTTTTTTTTAACTCTTTTAATCATTTCACTACGCAAATTGGCACTCAGTCCTCTTCTCTTCTTGTTCTCAGATCTCTCAACTTGCATCCTCTATTTGTGACAAAGTATAAATTGAGAGGAAACTTTAAGAAGGTCTGTTTTCCAAACAGAATATCTTCAGTTCCATGTCAGTCATTCTTTCCCAGGTCTCCATTATTAAGAACTAATATTGTGAATGAGACAGTTAAGTTTCCAAATTCAGATCTTTATTATTAGTGTTATATTTCATTTTCCACTTCTAGCCAAAGATTACAGAAAGGTGCATTTTTCTTCTTCATAGTACATTTTTTATCAAAAAGTGAAATGTGTTTTCCAGTCATCTTTCAGGCCCTACTTTAGATTCTACCAATTTCTTAAAGATTTCCCTGATAATTCTAGCATGATATTCCCTTTTCTGAAGTTTTATAATTTTTATTATTTTCCTTATGTATTTTGGGATCCTAACTACTAACAGTACTGTTTTCTTTATAAATCTTTGAATGTGCATATGGAAGTTGAATGACTTATATTGAAAACATGATGTGGTTTTGTTCCCAGGGTGATAAATGCATTATAAAATCTCATTATACCTTATGTTTTAGAGATAATTTCCAATGATATATACTGAGACTTTTCTATTCTTTTAAATTTTATTCTTTTGGGGTTCAGCTGAACATAGTTTGTAAGTTGAGGCCCAATAGACATTTGATTGGGCATTTATGCCTATTGCCATTCATATTTCCTCAATTGTATTAAAATTAAGAAATTATTTGTAACAGCATTTTCACTTCTGTTGTCAAATTAATTTTATGTCATGTTAGTAGATAGCCAAGCTGCCAAGATGTAATAATTCATTCTTGATTTACTAAAATTAATATGTTATTACTTTTATCCCAAACATGATACTGCTTGAACCTCAGGACCATTAAGCTCTGTTTATGCCCTCTTGCCTTTTGAGTAATTTTGGTTGAGTATTTCCGTTCTGCATGCATTTTAACTTCAAATGCTATTATAATTATAATTTTGTATAGTAAATTTTCCTTAAACATCACCCACTGATATTTTCCTTTCTCTTTTTCCTTGTCAAGGTTTCAATTGAAATGAATCTCCATTTGCCTGAAGAACTCCCTTTAGATTTTCTTTTAGTATAGATATAGCAAAAATCTTCTCTTAGACTTTCATCTGAAAATGGCTTTATTTTAACTTCATTTATGAAAGAAATTTCTATGGTGTGTAGAATTTTCAAGTTGGCAGCTACTTTGTTTCGGTGATTAGAAATGTTCCTCTATTGTCTCTGGCTTGTGTCCGTTCTGTTGAGAATTCAGCTGCCAGCCTTATCGTTACGACTTTAAAGGCAGTATATATTTTTTAAAATTCCTGTTGCTTTTTAGATTTCCTTTTTGTCCTTGATATTCTGCAGTGTTAAAATGATGTGTCCAGATGTGGTTTTCTTTGTGCTTTTCCTCCTTTGAATTGAGTTTTTCCTTATTGGAATTCTTTGGGGTGATGTCTTTTATCAGTTTTAGAAAATATTCAGTAACTGACTCTTCAAATACTGTTCCCGCTTCATTCTCTTGCTTCTCTCCTTCTGGAACTCCAGCTATGCATGCCTTTGAGAGGTTCCTATTTGTCCCATGTAGTCCCATGTCTTTATTTCACTTGTGCAGTGTTTTCCACTTTACTAATCTTTCTGCCTCCAATCTCTGATAAACCCATCTAATATGGTTCTCACTTTCATATATATATTAAAAATTTTTAAGTTCCAGAATATCCATTTGATTATTTTGTAGGTACCAATTTGATGCTGAAAATCTCAACCTTTTTATTTATTTTTTGCATCTTACCTCTTGTTTTGAATAAATGAATTATAGCTATTTTAGAGTTCTTGTTTGTTATCATCAGTATCTAGATCATATGCAAGTCTGTTTATATTGTTTCCCTTGTTTTTCTTTGTCTCTTATTTCTAATTTTTAAAAATTATACACAGGGCATTGTATACTAGGGAGCCTTAGGGAATCCCAGTGGTATTATATTACCAGTGAGAGGAGAGTTTTCTTTTTCCATGTTAACCAGATAGGATGTGGAGCAGATCATCTGAATTCAACCAGAAGATGAGCTGAGTCAATGCAAGGTTGTAGATTTAGAAAGATTCAGTCTAATTCTTGTTCACCCTCATCATTAGGTATGCCTCTCATGGGTTATGTATTACAGGGCTTTCACATATTTCTTCTCAGTCTTGAAGACTGCCAAGAATGTAGGTCTGCTCTTCAGAGGTTCCCTACTAAGCTTTTTCTCTTCCTGTCCAATGAGCCTTCAGATACAACCAATGTTTTTATAGATGGACTTTAAAATGCATTTTTCAGGAAAGTAAAGCACAAAGCAATTGCAGCAGATTTCACTTTCCCTTTTAGAAAATCTGGCTCAGTTAACCAGAGCCCACTCAGCATCAAAACCCAGCAAATATCTTTATGGGCAAACTAGATGCCTTCTGAGATTCTAGTTTGCTCTTCAACTCACAGAAACATTCAGAATAGTGTTTGTTGTCCTTCAGTTAATAAGTTGTGTTCAACTTTTTGCAAACCCATGGACTGCAGCCTGCCAGGCTTCCCTGTCCTTCACTATTGCCCAGAGTTTGCTCAAACTCATGTCCATTGAGTCAGTGATGCCATCCAACCATCTCATTCTCTGTTTTCCCCTTCTCCTCCTGCCCTCAATCATTCCCAGCATCACAGTCTTTTCCCATGAGTCAGTTCTTTACATCAGGTGGCCAAAGTATTGAAGCTTCAGCTTCAGCATCAGTCCTTCCAATGAATATTCAGGGTTCATTTCCTGTAGGATTAACTGATTTGGTCTCTTTGCTGGCCAAAGGACTCTCAAGAGTCCTCCAGCACCAGTTTGAAAGCATCAATTCTTTGGCACTCAGCCTTACTTATGGTCTAACTCTCACATCCATACATGACTACTGGAAAAGCTATGGCTTTGACTATATGGCCCTTTGTCAGCAAATGATGTCTATAGCTTTTAATACACTGTCTAGGTTTATCATAGCTTTTCTTCCAAAGGAGGAGTCTTTTAATTTCATGGCTGCAGTCACCATCTGCAGTGATTTTGGAGCCCAAGAAAATAAAAACTGCCACTGTTTCCATTTTTTCCCCATCTGTTTGCCATGAAGTGATGGGACCAGATGCATGACCTTAGTTTTTTGAATATTGAGTTTTAAGCCAACTTTGTCACTTTCCTTTTTCACTTTCATCAAGAAGCTCTTTAGTTCCTCTTCACTTTCTGCCATTAGAGTGATATCATCTGCATACTTGAGGCTTTGAAATTTCTCCCAGCAATCTTGATTCCAGCTTGGGATTCATCCAGCTCAGCATTTCACATGATGTACTCTACACAGAAGTTAAATAAGCAGGGTGGGTGACAATATGCAGCCTTGACATAACTCCTTCTCCAATTTTGAATCAGTCAAAAACCATGGAACATGTTGTTCCATATCCAGTTCTAATTGTTGCTTCATGACCTGCATACCGTTTTCTAGGGGACAGGTAAAGAGATCTGGTATTCCCAGCTCTTAAGGAATTTTCTGCAGTTTGTTGTGATTCACACAGTCAAAGGTTTTAGCATAATCAATAAAGCAGATGTATATTTTCTTTTTTTAATTCCTTTGCTTTCTCTATGATCTAATGGATGTTGGCAATTTGATCTCTGGTTCCTCTGCCTTTTCTAAATCCAGCTTGTACATCTGGAAGTTCTCAGTTCATATACTGTTGAAGCCTAACTTGAAGGATTTTGAGCATTACCTTCCTAGCATATGAAATGAGTGCAATTGTACAGTACTTTGAACATTCTTTGGCATTGCCTTTCTTTGGTATTGGAATGAAAACTGACTTTTTCCAGACTTCAGGTCACTACTGAGTTTTCCAAATTTCCTGGCATATCAAGCACAGCACTTTAACAGCATCATCATTTATGATTTGAAATAGCTCAGCTGGAATTCCATCACCTTCACTAGCTCTGTTCATAGTGAGAGTTCCTAAGGCCCATTTGACTTCATACACCAGGATGTCTGACTCTAGGTGACTGATCACACCATCGTGGTTATCCGGGTCATTAAGACATTTTTTGTATAGTTCTTCTGTATATTCTTGTGACCTTCTCCTAATCTTGTCTACTTCTGTTAGGTCTGCTTCTATTAGGTCTGGAGGGCTACAGTCCATGGGTTGACTAACACTGTTAGTCCGACTAATATGTCCGACTCTTTGTGACCCCGTGGATTGTAAGCCACCAGTCTCCTCTGTCCATGGGACTCTCCAGGCAAGAATACTGAAATGGGTAGCCATTCCCTTCTCCAAGGGATCTTCCTTAACCAGAAACTGAAGCCAGGTCACCTGCATTGCAGGCAGACTCTTTACCCTCTATCCATCAGGGATAGGAACTATTTAAATTGACCTCCAAGGCCACCTGATATATTATATATGCTCAATTCATATTTGTTAATTATTAAAAATGTATAATTCAAATACTAATTATTTTATTTAGAGATATAGTTAAGTACTCATATTTTGGAACTACTCTCCCTGTGTTAAGATTCTAGCCATTTCCAGAACACTCAATGACATAAATCAAAGCAAGATCCTCTATGACCTACCTCCTAGAGTAACAGAAATACAGACTAAAGTAAACAAATGGGACCTGATTAAATTTAAAAGCTTTTGCAAAGCAAAGGAAACTATAAGCAAGGTGAAAAGACAACCCTCAGAATGGGAGAAAATAATGGCAAATGAAACAACTGACAAAGGATTAATTTCCAAAATATACAAGCAGCTCATACAACTCAATACCAGAAAAACAAACAACCCAATCAAAGAGTGGAAAAAAGACCTAAACAGACATTTCTCCAAAGAAGACATACAGATGGCTAACAAACACATGAAAAGATGCTCAACATTGCTCATTATTAGAGAAATGCAAATCAAAACTACAATGAGGTATCACCTCACATGGGTCAGAATGGCCATCATTAAAAAGTCTACAAACAATAAATGCTGGAGACGGTGTGGAGAAAAGGGAATGCTCTTGCACTGTTGGTGGGAATGTAAACTGATACAGCCACTATGGAACATGGTATGGAGATTCCTTAAAAAACTAGGGATAAAACCATCATATGACCCAGCAATCCCACTCCTAGGCATATTCCCTGAGGAAACCAAAAATGAAAGAGACACAGGTATCCCATTGTTCATTGCAGCAGAATTTACAATAGCTAGAACACGGAAGCATCTTAGATGTCCATCGACAGATGAATGGATAAAGAAGTAATGGTATATAAACACAATGAAATATTACTCAGCCATAAAAAGGAACACATTTGAGTCAGTTCTAATGAGGTGGATGAACCTAGAACCTATTATAGAGAGTGAAGTGAGTCAGAAAGAGAAAGATAAATACAGTATTCTAACACATATATATGGAACCTATGCTACTGAAGAATTTATTTACAGGACAACAGTAGAGAAATAGACATAGAGAATAGACTTATGGAAATGAGAAAGGAGAAGAAAGTGAAATGTATGGAAAGAGTAACATGGAAACTTTACATTACCAAATGTAAAATAGATAGCCCACAGGAATTTATTCTATGGCTCAGGAAACTCAAACAGGGGCTCTGTATCAACCTAGGGGGTGGGATGGGGAGAGAGATGGGAGGGAGCTTCAAAAGGGAGGGGATATGTGTATACCCGTGGCTGATTCATGTTGAGGTTTGACAGAAAACAACAAAATTCTGTAAAGCAATTATCCCTCAATAAAAATAAATTAATTAAAAAAATACCCCCTTGAGATGGGCAATGAGACAAGTTTACCTTCTATCACTCAAGATTGTACTGGAGGTTTGAGACAGTCCAAAAGAGGCTAGAAAAGGAAGAAGGGGGTACATTAATCTCAGATAACAGGGCTACATATGCAGAAAATCTAAGAGTTCATGAACTATTAAAACCAATAACTGAATTGAAGTAAGGTTGTACAATACATGCAAAGTTGCACAATAAATGTAAAGATCAATTTGTATTTTTATATAGCAGTCACTACCAATAACAAATAAAATTTAAAAAGACAAAATCTGTAATTGCATAAAAACATCAAATATCTAACAATAAATATAATAAAAGATGGGGAAGACCATCACATCGAAAAAAAAAAAAATACAAATCAGGGCTTCCTTGGTGGTCCAGAGGTTGGGAATCCCCCTGCCAATACTAAGGATGCAGGTTAGATCCCTGATCCAGGAAGATTCCACATGCCCTGGGGCAGCAAAGCCCATGGGCCACAACTAATGAGCCCATGCTCTGCAACAAGAAAAGTCACCTCAATGAGAAACCCATGCACTTCAACAGAGAGTAGCCTCTGCTTGCCACACTGGAGAAACCCTGTGTGCAGCAACAAAGATAAACTAAGATAAATAAGTACAGCCAAAAATGAATAATAAAATATAAATAAATAAAATTACAAATATTATTTAAAGAAATTTAAAATGATCAGATTTAAAGACGTCAATAGCATGTTCATGAATGGGAAGACTCATTTTATAAAATGTTGTATCAATCAGGGATCAATCAGAAAAGCAGAATCACTAAGATGAATAAATACATATTGTATGTACACACATGTGTATCTATGTTTACGTGTATATTCATGAGATTTATTATATAAATTTGACCATACATGATGTGTAAGCTGATTTAAAGAGTCTCTGCTAAAAAAAAGAAAGATTCTAGCCATATCATTACTAGCTGTATGTATATGGGTATCTATGACTTATCTATAAAACAATGAAAATAATAACCATGTCAGTTGGTTGCTGTGAAGATTAAATAACAACTAACCAGTGACTTGAACCTGACAAATCCTCCATAGTTTGAGGAAAATATCTTCAATACCATCATCATTATTGTTGTTGCTGTTTTAAATATTTTTTTATTTTGAGCTTTATTTTCTGCTCCAATCCCTGCACTCTGCTGCTTTCAAACTTTCTTAACCTTATACATGTACTACTCTAATGACTTTAATATAGCCTAAAATTGTAACTCTTTGGATATAGTCATTGTTGAATAGTTTTAGATTTTTAATTTGCTCAACTAGGAAATGTGCTGTTTTAATCCTCCTCCTCCTCCTCCTTATTATCATAATCAGTTCCATCATTGTCCTCATTCATCATCATTTGCAATGGTTAATATATACCAAACACTATGTGTTGAATGAAGGAACACAAAAAGGAATGAGGAGTGAAATAGCATTTCCCATATATGCTAAGACAGCAAAAGAATTAAACATACTATACAGTATATTCAACATCTAAGCTTATGTGTGTTTTAGTTTTGTTCAGATCTATATTAGTACATTAATTATCTAGAACCAGTAAGAGAGAAAACAAGGTTGACAATACTTAGATTATGTAATGCAGATGAAAGCCAATATCTTCATGGCATGTAACAGGAAGATCAGTGTTGCTTTACTTCAGATAAAGGGTTATAAGAGAATTGAATTGTCACAAGGGGTGCACAGTAGTTTAAGCATGGCACACTCAACCAATCTGTGTCACAGTAGTAAAAGCATATATAGGTTATGAGTAGAGGTTCATTTTTACAAAACAGTATCATCTATCACATTAAGTTTTGTTAACTTGAATTTTATGTGTTCATTTTTCATATTTATTTTACAAACTATTTTGGTTTTTAAATTATATAAGAATTAATCAGCTTAGGAATATATTTTTAAGTACATAGATTTCACATGCATTAATACTGAAACAGAATAATAATAAAATAATCTCAGACTTGGACTTTATGAAATGTTTTCCTTTGAAAGGAGATGATGCCTTACTCAGACTTGTGTAAGCACCATATGACTGAAGTACTTATTCAGTAGAACTCCATCTGAGCACAGCTTGTTAGCCTTTAGATTTGAATTATATGTGCCCTGAGAAACATCACAGAAACATACCAAAGCCCAATATATCAGAGTTAATCTGTGATGCAGGCATCAGTCCAGCTGGTACATTCTACTGCTGTGAGTACTTCACTCTATTTTCAGTGGTAATTTATTTGGCATTCAGATGGAAATCTTGTGTGGGAGTAACAAAATAGATGCAAGTCCTGAGCTGCCCAGTTCTTCTCCTAAGAGTCACCACGTGAAGATGCACAGTTTTGCACTGAGATGGTTGGTAATTGCCTGTTCCTCTCCCCTTTTCTACATATATATGAACTATCTTGAATAAATGATAAATAACTTCTTTTTTTCCCTACTCCAACAACTAAGTCTCATAAATAGAATTCGCTACTTCTCTTAATACATTCAATTATCTGCTGATTCAAACATCTTCAGGTCAAATGCATTAGAAAACAGCTAATTATGCCATTTCCCATGGGTAAGAAAATCTTTAAATTTAATTAAAAGACCTTAACTCAACTCCTTCACACTAGGGTCTACTTCCCAATGGATTTTCTACAGGGTGACTTAAAGAACAAAGCTCAGTATTCAAATTAGCAGCAACTATTACTTATTATTTCTTCCTCTTTAAAACAAAATTATTTTTAGTTGAGGATACTTTGATTGTTAATTGTATTCTCTCAGCTATGCCTCTGCATTCACTCTTAAAGGCATAGATTAATTGAGAAAGCTTGCTTGCTTATTTTAAAGTTGTTTACTTTCTATATCTTGTGCCAATAATGCACCTTACACCCAGACTACCATTTCTCAATCTCAGTATTCTCTTTGACACAGTAATCAGCATATAAGCAGGGGTAGCAGAAAAAAAAGTCTTAAAAGAAGAGAAAAAAATGTTAAGCACCACATCTGAGTCCTGTAGGGTTCAAATATACAGGATGTTTTGACTTTTATGAGAGAAAGCCACAAAAATATTTTTCTACTTCCTCTGTAAAAATAGGAAAATTGGAATAGATAGAGCTACCTTAGTTTAATATCTTCCAGAAAAGCATAAAAATCAAGGGAAATGGTGTATTTTTTTCTTTAGTTTGATGAGTTTTACTTTTTTTTTTTTTTTCCTTAGAACAAACTTGTTTTTCATTAAAAGTTGACCATACATAGAAAGAGAAATCCAGAGGCTGTAAGAAAGAAAGCAATCTGGAGCAAAGTAATTATATATTACCTGTCTGTTTCTCCCTCTCATCCAATCTCTGTCCCTCCTTTCTCATTCCCATCCCTGCTGCTGCCCCTTTCTTTTCTTCTCTTCCCTCCCTCTCCCTACTCTCCCTTCCATTCCCCTTTCTCCTTTTTCTTCTTGTTTGACCAAACACTCCTAGAAGACATTAATATGTGAGCAAAATACTGATCTTTCAAGATTGTAATGGGCCAAGCTCACTTCTACTCCCTTGCCTTTCTTATTTGAATCAGAGTCACTAGAGAGTAACTAATGATGCTAATTGTTCTACTAATGCAAGGAGTGGGCACTGGGGAGCCACTGGAGATTTTTGAACAGAGAAATGACATCAAGAAAGTGATCTTTTAGGAAGATTTATCTGTCAGCAACGGGCAGGAAGAATTAGAATTGGAGGGTGGTGCATATGTGAGTAGCGTTTATGATTCTCAGGTAGAAGATGTTAGGGTTTTAGTAGCCCAGCATAGTGAAAATGGAAAGCACTCATATTGGAAGACAGGAAGAAATAACTCATGATAGATTGGATATAGAAAAGAAAAAAAATAGAGGTGAGTCAAAGATTGTCTCCTGTTTTCAAGCCTGAATGACTAAGGAAAATGGAGATGTTATAAATGGGAGCTGATTAGCAGAGTGGATTGGGTAAAGAGGGTAAATTCAGTTTTAGGCAATTAGCCATTCAATGTTGTGTGGCTAATTCCAGATGGAAATGACCAAATCAATTGGGGAAATTTGGAGAAAGTTGGAGAAACTGAGAAAAACCCTTCTCAATAGTCAGAAGCCTTGGCCTTAGATTAATGGAAAGTATAGGAAAAGAAAAAGAGAGGAACCTAAAAGTTTAGGCTATGATAAAGCTTCTTTCCTAATATGACAGAATCTGAGAAGTAGCTAAGCCTCCGGGGGAATTCTGGAGCCCCCTAGTAACTAACTTGATCACAATTGTTGAATCATGTCCCTCACACTTAAAAACTCTTGGCTATGCTTTGTAATATTAGTCTTTGTAGATAACAAAAATTCAAAGTAGAAGAATTGAAACTCCATGTCCTAAGAGTACAGTCTTTTGAAAAGTAATACATATGATCCTAAAATGAAAAGTGAAAACCCCTTAGCTGTGTCCAACTCTTTGCGATCCTATGGACTATTCAGTCCCTGGAATTCTCCAGGCCAGAATACTGGAGTGGGTAGCCTTTTCTTCTTCAGGGGATCTTCCCAACCCAGGGATCAAATCCAGGTCTTCAGCGTTGCAGGTGGATTTTTTGCCAGCTGAGATACCAGGGAAGTCCAAGAATACCGGAGTGGGTAGCCTATCCCTTCTCTAGCAGATCTTCCTGACCCAGGAATAGAACCAGGGTCTCCTGCATTGCAGGTGGATTCTTTACCCACTGAGCTATCAGGGAAGCCCTATATGTGTTATAAATCTCTAGATGTTACTTTGGTCACAAAGGAACCCAACATGAATGTTGCTGCCTGGGGCAATCAGAACTTATGGCCAGGTATCTTCAGCTAAGAGTAGAGGGGGAGTTGAAAACAAATTAGTGATTCAAGACTACTTGAAGCCAGAACAGAAAGCCTATAACATTTCAACGAGACACCAAGGCCTGAGTTCAGATTTAGCTTAGCCACTGCTTTATTCTGTACAAAGAGGCGCACGGGTAGGAGCAGAAAACTGAGTTATGATACTCACTGTCTGAACATGCCCCATGCTTTTATGCCTCCATGTGGCTGGTCCCTCAATCCGGAATTCTCATCTCCTTGAGGAATAACAATGCTAGCACATTTTCAGTAGGGCATCCTGAGAAAATCCTTCCTGAAAAAAGGAGAAATATTTGTTAGAGAAAGCCTCAATAATGTTGATATTTATAATTCCTAATATTTGAGGCAGAGTACTATTCTTTACAACTGTATGAGGTCAGTGCTTTATCGTTATTTCACTAATGAAAAATAACTTGCCAAAAGTATCACACAGTTGTAACTGCTAATGTCAGTATTTCAATCTAAATCTCTAATTTAAACTCCTTGTTCTTAACTATTATGTTGTTGGGAAACCACTTATATTCTCAAATCTGTTGGTGAATATTTGAAATAAGAAATGCTTACACTAATGACAACTATGTTGACTATTTTGGGTATCTACCCTTCCTGACTGCTATAAAGACTCTATAGGATCTACAGGCTAAGGCAGGGAGCAAAATAGTAATAGTTTTATTATCTCACACATTTTTTCATTAAATCAAAAAATTAATCAAATAATTTCTTAAAGAATTCTAAATGTTACACCCTAAATTAGGCTATAGTTAGCCTAGTTTTATAATTTGGCTCCACCTTATAAACTAAAACTTATTCATTTCTAACTCAGACATTATGGAGAGGGAGAAGGCAATGGCACCCCACTCCGGTACTCTCACTTGGAAAATTCCATGGACAGAGGAGCCTGGTAGGCTGCAATCCATGGGGTCTCTAAGAGTCGACAGGACTGAGCGACTTCACTTTCACCTTTCACTTTCATGCATTGGAGAAGGAAATGGCAACCCACTCCAGTGTTCTTGCCTGGGGAATCCCAGGGATGGCAGAGCCTGGCGTGCGGCCGTCTATCGGGACGCACAGAGTCGGACACCACTGAAGCAACTTAGCAGCAGCAGCAGCAGGAGTGCGCCAGTCACTAAAATGGGGAAAAGAAATAAAGATGGAATAAACACATTTATCCACCATCCTATAGACTTGTATGCATTTAAATTCAACGTTCTAGGTGCTATATTGAAGGTATGTTTTAGTATGATCCATGCAGACATAAAATGATAAACTACCTGAAAAGATTGAATAAGGTAAAAGAGAATGTGAAATGTGAGCTGGGTATTGAAATGCAAACAAAAATTTATCAGGCAGAGAGGAGATAGAAGGGCTTCTCAAGCAGCAGCAGAGCAAAGCATGAGAATGTAAAATAATATATGTTCAAATAATGGCACAGAGTTCAGTGAAGGACCAAGCGATTATATGCATGAAAGAAAACAGCAGAAGAAAAGGCTTGGAATGCAGTATGGGACCAGATTGTGAAAGCTCTTGGTGCCACGCTAAGGATTAAACAATAATTATGGGTTTTAATTGTTTAATTGTTTAAAAACTAACACTGATTTTCTTTTTCACATTCAGTCTCAGGTATACGCATAACAAATAACTAGAAAGTTTTAATTTGCTTATGCCCCTTGTCTGTAGAACAATCTGTTGTCCACACTACAGTAAGGGCCAGGAAGAAATTCTTTCCTCTCCGTCTCTTAATATAATTAATTTTGCACATATTTAAACCTGAGATGAGTACTTATGCTTTTATCTCCCAGGTTTTCTGAGAATAAAAAAACAAATTAAATCATGAGTTTTAGGAAAGGATATGGATATCCTTAGCCAATTCATGTTAATATATGGCAAAACCCATCACAATATTGTAAAGTAATTATCCTTCGATTAAAAAAAAAAGCTTATTGGTTTTGATTTGCATTAAGCTTTTTTTTAAATCAAATTATAATTACTTTACAATATTGTGATGGTTTTTGCCATATATTAACATGAATTGGCCAAGGATGTCCATGTCTCTTCCTAAAACTCATGATTTGTTTTTTTATTCTCAGAAAACCTGGGAGATAAAAGCATAAGTACTCATCTATGAGGTACCATTTCACGCCAGTCAGAATGGCTGTGATCCAAAAGTCTACAAGCAATAAATGCTGGAGAGGGTATGGAGAAAAGGGAACCCTCTTACACTGTTGGTGGGAATGCAAACTAGTACAGCCACTATGGAGAACAGTGTGGAGATTCCTTAAAAAACTGTAAATAGAACTGCTTTATGATCCAGCAATCCCACCGCTGGGCATACACACTGAGGAAACCAGAATTGAAAGAGACATGTGTACCCCAATGTTCATTACAGCACTGTTTATAATAGTCAGTACATGGAAGCAACCTAGATGTCCATCAGCAGATGAATGGATAAAGAAAGCTGTGGTACATATACACAATGGAGTATTACTCAGCCATTAAAAAGAATGCATTTGAGTCAGTTCTAATGAGGTGGATGAAACTGGAGCCTATTATACAGAGTGAAGTAAGCCAGAAAGAAAAACACCAATACAGTATACTAATGCATATATATGGAATTAGAAAGATGGTAACAATAACCCTGTATACGAGACAGCAAAAGAGACACTGATGTATAGAACAGTTTTTTGGACTCTGTGGGAGAGGGAGAGGGTGGGATGATTTGGGAGAATGGCATTGAAATATGTGTAGTATCATATATTAAATGAGTCGCCAGTCCAAAAAAAAAAACAAAACAAAGTTTAGGTGACTTGTCTAAGATTACAAAACAAACAAACAAACAAAAGCAGGGGGAAAAAAAAGCTTATTCTTGAAGGGTGTAAAAGGTGAATTGAGGAGAGGGAAATTTTCTCTTTTTTTCCTTATATATAAAATGTTATATATAATGCTTTAATATAGCCATAATTTTCTCTACATTGCACTCCAATATACCATGCCAGTGCATTTCCAGCCTGGTCCTTTTCTCATGTTTATTCTATGTTCTTAGGGATAGTGTGCTCTCCTTCTTCACTTCCAAATCCAATGCTTGCTTTCTTTCAGGTGGAAGCACTCCTGACTCCTCAGTAAGGTATATTAGCCCAGATTCTTCAGAAGCAAGCACTGTGATAAGGATTCTTGAGCAAGTGATTTATTAAGAAGTATACTTGAGAAGGCAATGGCAACCCACTCCAGTACTCTTGCCTGGAAAATCCCATGGACGGAGGAGCCTGGTAGGCTACAGTCCATGGGGTTGTGAAGAGTCGGACACGACTGAGCAACTTCACTTTCACTTTTCACTTTCATGAACTGGAGAAGGAAATGGCAACCCACTCCAGTGTTCTTGCCTGGAGAATCCCAGGGACGGAGGAGCCTGGTGGGATGCCATCTATGGGGTCGAATAGAGTCAGACATGACTGAAGTGACTTAGCATAGCATACTTGAGAAAAACTGGCAAGAGAGTGGGGGAAGAAGGACAGGGAAGAGGATAAGTCAGACAAGGGTTCAAGGCCTAGCTCAGTTCTACAGGGAGCTCTGGAGTGTACATTTTACCTCAAGTTTGTGCTGCCCCCATACAAGGGAGCTGAACTTTGATTCAACTACACCAAAAAGTCATTGGTTGTTGGATTTTCCCAGGAAGGAGGTGTGGGCAGTGCAAACTACTAGGCACTTCAGATTTTCTGCACCAGCAGGCAAAGCTGCTCCAGTGTCCCAAGGTCAATCATTGAAGACAGTTGCAGGTGGAAACCATTAAACGCAAAGCACACAGAAGCTGGGGTTTGGATGCAGAGAACAATGGGGATTCTAGGGGCGCTGGATGGAGCAATGACATGTTCTGGTAGAACCTGCTCCAGTAAGACTGGTTTGTTTTTAAAATTCTTGTGAGTTATTTTGTCTGCCACTTGGACAGTGAACCTGTGCTTCTTTTAAGTGTTCCTCGGTGCTTAGGTGACTTCTTGGCACACAGAAGGAAAACATTTTTTTCCCCCCCAAGTAATGTTGGCTCTCTAGGAAGAATTTCAAGCCAATTTACCCTCTTGAGATTCTTTATATGTGAGGAACCTATCAATGTCCAGGGAAGATCCTTATTGTATGAATATCTGCTTAGGTGCACCTCAGAGCCCAATTTACTCCTAATATGAATTCGATGCTATTTCTAAGAGTCTACAGCAGCTCCTGTAGTTCAAGAGTATGAGGTAATGCATCTGTCAATCCAAGTGAAAAACCGTAGGAATGGAGACTAATTTAGTCTGCTGATGGTAAAGCATCATGGGGTCCTTGGTGACTCCAAAATGCAGCTTGCCAGCATGGAACCTGTTCAAATGTAATAAGTCTCCCAAGTTAATGCACTGGAAACTGGCTCAATGAGACTACTTTAAAATAAAAAATATAGTAGAAAATTGACTGTCAGCCATGTGAACAGACAGTAGGCCTTTTCTTTTTTTCATTTCTCTATTCTTCATAGGTGGATAGCAATCTAAGAAATTTACATGTAGAAGGAGGCCTGGGAAATTGCTTAACTCAGGCACATTTCAGCCTGGGATGTTAGGAACAAAGTGATGCCCACTGAATTTTTAGAATCCAAATTCAAAATGAATATATTGTAGTTACAGATGTATCTCCTCCTTTGTGTCATTTCACTGTTTCTGAGGGAAAAGGAAAAAAGCTTGGAGAAAGTATGTTTCTAATGTATATGATATCCCCTTTTATCTGCTGCCAAGAATAAAACAGTAACAACTTCCTTTTTGTGAAGTGAAGTGAAGTTGCTCAGCCCTGTCTGACTCTTTGCGACCCCATGGACTGTAGCCTACCAGGCTCCTCGGTCCATGGGATTTTCCAGGTGAGAATACTGGAGTGGGTTTCCATTTCCTTCTCCAGGGGATCTCCCCAAGCCCAGGGATTGAACCCAGGTCTCTCACATTGTAGGCAGATGCTTTACCATCTGAGCTACCAGGGAAGCCCCTAAAGAGCTAATCAAGGGTCAGCTGGGTACCTGCCAGCTGGCTAGTTTGAAAGAGTAGATCAACAGGAAGCTTACAGCCCGATTCCACTCATAGCTCTGACTTTGTCTTCTTAGCTTGTCCTTTTCCAGTCTAGAGACATGGAAGACTGGCTCTGTAAAGCTTGTCCAAACTCCTATGGCTGGATACTGAAGAAGGGCTGCTGGCGCCATTAGACGTTTTGGATTAAAGTTGCTTCATTAGTCGTTACAGTTACAAGACAAGGAAATCTTGCATGTAAATATCAACTCTCAATAGCCTGTAAATAATTTCTTTACATCCTTCTTCTGTTATTATTATGAATTCCCTTATTTTTAAAAATTGTTTTACCTTTATGAAAATATCAGCTATAAGGGTGAAGGATTAAGGATTTTAGATTCCAGCTAAGTTTACTACAGAACACTGTACAATTAAGAGTGAATCACTGTTCTTTAGTTGATGGGGGTTATAATCTGAATTATTAGTAAAAATTCCAAAGGTTGGCATCAGAGAATTCTGGGGAGCTGAGAGCATAGTGAAGGTAACTATGACAGACATCTTAGCATCAGATAGGAATAACAAAACAAAACCCAACAAACCAAACAAACAGATAACAAGTTTTCTTAGTATAAATCTAACATGAAACAATTATCTAAGATAAAATGTCAGTAATCCCTGTCATTTGTGCAAGGGAGTATTATTATGTAGAAATATTAGAAAAGTGTTTATGGTAATACTTATAATTAAGATTATATACATATCTTTATGCTATTCTAGTTGTAATATATTAGTTATTTTAATTATTTGGATCTCATTGCTTTTAGGGCAAATCTATTTCTACAATCACATCATCTCATCATTTATTCACACAACAAGCATTTTTTGAGCACTTCCTGCTCTCAAGGCCCAAAGTTATGCACTCTGGATTCAGTGGTCACTTTCTTTCAAGTTGTTCACAGCCTACTCGACTGATAGTCAGGGCTCTCAGTTTGCAAGCTATAGGAGATTTGAAGGAAAATAATTTCATTGAAGTAGTTCAAAGAACCACCCAGAAAGAGATTCAAGGCACTACAAGCCAGAAACAATGTCCCAAATGACACCGCAGTAGAAGCAGCAAGGGCATCTGTGCTGCAGGCACAAACACTGGAGCCTGCGGCTTGTCCTGGAGACACATCTGGGGCCGGCCCTGGAGGCTGTCCCTTTCCCCTCTGCCCCTGCTGCCTGACCTGACATTGCTGTAATTACTGTCAGCATCACCAGAAAGAGTTCCTCCCAGTCTCCACATCTTTCTTTGCATTATTGGTCTCATGGATCTGTTAAATGGCGAGCCTGGTTTGTGTGTCTGGGCTTAAGCAAAAGACAAGTCAGGAAAATGAGTATCTGACATGTTCAGCTTTTGTAGTGGAATTTTCCAAATTTAAGAATGATATTGGCTATACAGTAGGTGGAGACAAATATTGTTGGACTCTATTTAAATGAGGTTCCTAGAATAGTCAAATTCATGGAGTCAGAAAGTACACTGGTAGATGCCAGGGGCTGGAGGGAGGGGCCGGGAGGGGGAATGGGAGTGTAGTGTTTAACAGGGACAGAGTTTCAGTTTAAGAAAGTGAAAAATTTTGGAAATGGATAATTGTGAGAGTTACACACTAATGTGAATGTAATTAGTGCCACTGAACTGTACAGTTAAATATGGTTAAAATAGTACATTTTACATTATGTGACTTTTGCCATAATGAAAACAAACAAAAGAGAATGGTATTGGCATACAGAACAACCACAGTGACAGATGTCCATTGCGGTCCCTGATTTTAGTCGCCCCAAATCAACGTGTACCCTTCTTTCCTTGTTTACACAGCCTGGTCTACGGTGTTTATAAAGAGATGAGCTTACAGAATTTACTGATAAGAGAATGAAGTCAGCATGACATAGAAGTTGCTTCGGTTCGTTTATGATTTTTCTCCGAGTACCAATGTTTTGCGTCATCCACAGATAAGTAGTGACTGCTCACACGGCTGACGCAACGAGCTGTGAGGGGCACGATGCTGCACATGGTGCCCGTTCACGCTCTCCCTCTTGCTTATTTCGGGCATGTGCTCGGTTCAACAAGTGCTCATTGTGTAATTCTGCTCAATCTTTGTGCATTGGCCCTTGTTTCCATAAATCAGCAGCCTCAGCCCTTTTTAATATACAATCCACTTAAAAATAAAATCCAAGATATTCTGTTGTATTTATTAGGAATTATAACATCTTAAAAGTACTAAGCTAGAATAATTGTTGTACCTGTTACTGCCCTGGTTACAAAATTGTATAGGCTTTGAGTGTTTGCCCCAATCTAGGTGGTTTTTTTTTGTTTGTTTGTTTTTCCTGATAAGCCCTATAATTATTTGTAAAAGATTTTTCAGAACATGAAGTTTCTAGGAACATGTAGTTCTATTATAGTAAAAACACTTAAAATTTAAAAAGCTCTTTCACTAACATGATACAAAAATCTCATACAGTCATCACATTCTTAGTTTCTTCCCAGGAAGAGTAAAATTCACAATTTTGAGTGCCAACAACAAGCCAAGACCTCTGTATGCCATCTCAATCTCCCTTAGTTCTGTCACAAATCTAGCTGTAATGTATGGACAATACTGGAAAGTTCATCATTTACCAGCACATCTATAGAAGATAGTGGGGAGATGAAGAGGAAAGAAGAAAGTAAATTTGAATTTATAATTACATACAGCCCCCCCCCAAAAAAAAAAATAAGGTTAACAGCCATAGTTGTCATCTCTGAAGTTGGTTTAGAGGCAATCATTTGTTGTGATTTCCCTTTTTTGTAAATAATTTTGTATGGCATTTGCTATTAGCCACCACCTCTCTTGGTTAGGCTTTTCTCACCAGGCTGTTATCACTGAAGGATCTGAGTGCTTTGCGGTACTCCTATACAGATCTGCACTAAATGCTGCCACTGGAAAGAGGATTGTGCAGAATTGTATAGGTCCTGTCCATTCTTCCCCCTTCTCCATTTTGCAGCAGCACAACTATTGATAAGAGCCCATGTGCTGATGGAAACATTCCTTCATTAGGGATGTACACATTTAAACCAAAGATATAGGGCAAGAAAAGCAAAATCTTTCAAGTGGATCATTAGATCATTAGGGTTAAAACAGAAGGCTCTCCCACTTTTAACCTTTGGTTCCAAGACCAATATATTCTGGTGATGGAAGAAATAACATTGTATATTAAATTATAGTTGAGAGAATTTGCTTCTGTGAGTCTTTAATAGGCCATGCCATCATTTTATATGTCCAACTGGAATGCTGTCCTAAGTCCATTGCCTTTTCCTCCTTTCTATAAGCTGAGTGGTACCTAGAGCCAGACATCCTGGAATGTGAAGTCAAGTGGGCCTTAGAAAGCATCACTACGAACAAAGCTAGTGGAGGTGATGGAATTCCAGTGGAGCTATTCCAAATCCTGAAAGATGATGCTGTGAAAGTGCCACACTCAATATGCCAGCAAATCTGGAAAACTCAGCAGTGGCCACAAGATTGGAAAAGGTCAGTTTTCATCCCAATCCCAAAGAAAGGCAATGCCAAAGAATGCTCAAACTACCGCACAATTGCACTCATCTCACACGCTAGTCAAGTAATGCTCAAAATTCTCCAAGCCAGGCTTCAGCAATATGTGAACCGTAAACTTCCTGATGTTCAAGCTGGTTTTAGAAAAGGCAGAGGAACCAGAAATCAAATTGCCAACATCCACTGGATCATGGAAAAAGCAAGAGAGTTCCAGAAAAACATCTATTTCTGCTTTATTGACTATGCCAAAGCCTTTGACTGTGTAGATCACAATAAACTGTGGAAAACTCTGAAAGAGATGGGAATACCAGACCACCTGATCTGTCTCTTGAGAAATCTGTATGCAGGTCAGGAAGCAACAGTTAGAACTGGTCATGGAACAACAGACTGGTTCCAAATAGGAAAAGGAGTACATCAAGGCTGTATATTGTCACCATGTTTATTTAACTTATATGCAGAGTACATCATGAGAAATGCTGGACTGGAAGAAACACAAGTTCGAATCAAGATTGCTGGGAGAAATATCAATAACCTCAGATATGCAGATGACACCACCCTTATGGCAGAAAGTGAAGAGGAACTCAAAAGCTTCTTGATGAAAGTGAAAGTGAAGAGTGAAAAGGGTGGCTTAAAGCTCAACATTCAGAAAACGAAGATCATGGCATCTGGTCCCATCACTGCATGGGAAATAGATGGGGAAACAGTGGAAACAGTGTCAGACTTTCTTTTTCTGGGCTCCAAAATCACTGCAGATGGTGACTGCAGCCATGAAATTAAAAGACGCTTACTCCTTGGAAGGAAAGTTATGACCAACCTAGATAGCATATTCAAAAGCAGAGACATCACTTTGCCAACAAAGGTTCGCCTAGTCAAGGCTATGGTCTTTCCTGTGGTCATGTATGGATGTGAGAGCTGGACTGTGAAGAAGGCTGAGCACCGAAGAATTGATGCTTTTGAACTGTGGTGTTGGAGAAGACTCTTGAGAGTCCCTTGGACTGCAAGGAGATCCAACCAGTCCATTCTGAAGATCAGCCCTGGGATTTCTTTGGAAGGAATGATGCTAAAGCTGAAACTCCAGTATTTGGCCACCTCATGCGAAGAGTTGACTCATTGGAGAAGACTCTGATGCTGGGAGGGATTGAGGGCGGGAGGAGAAGGGGATGACAGAGGATGAGATGGCTGGATGGCATCACTGACTCGATGGATGTGAGTCTGAGTGACCTCCGGGAGTTGGTGAGGGACAGGGAGGCCTGGCGTGCTGTGGTTCATGGGGTCGCAAAGAGTCGGACACGACTGAGCGACTGATCTGATCTGATCTGATAAGCTGAATATTCCTTTGTTAGGAGTATGTTTATTGTGCACTATAATGTTTAATATTCTATGATTCTTCAGCTTGTGATGCTGATATGAGCATTTTAAGCAGGGAAAGCAAAACCAACCAAAACCAAACCAAGCAATATCCAACTGACAGTCTTTCCATGGTGGCAAAAATCTAGCATTTGGACTGTTCATTTGGATGACTGACTCCTTTGAGATATTATCCCAAATTGAGATGGGGAAGAGTTGGTCACCTAACATTGGTTTCTGCTGCTAACATATTGCTCACTCCTCAGTGGAAGTAAATAGGTCAACTTTGGGAAGGTGTGGTCCATAATGTTGAGCTCCTGCCTGACATATCCTTCATCCTTTATGCTTCATGCCTTCATCTTTTCAGCCTATTTAGCAGAAGTTGTACTGTGAAGAGAGACTGGCCAACATTCACAAAGAGAGTCATCCTGATTGTTTAAAACCTTTCCCACCAAGGAGGCTTTTAGATGAACACTTGCATTAAAAACAAAGTTTTTCCATTTTGAGCCCATCCAAAAAGACCCATCCATGTTTTATCAAATCTCCTTGACGCCAATCTTCCAGTTATGTTCTTCTAGGATGAAGAGTCTTTACTCAGATCATATTTCCTTCAAAGAAAAGTGAACAATCAGATATACAATTTATAGTTCAGTCTTACCAGGAAGGATATTTTAATCTCTGGAGGAAAGACTAGTTGCCTCATCCATCACAAGACAGGCTGTACTTGTTGACTCCTTTAGGGTTTGCATCAGTTGCCAAAGTCACCTTTGCTGAGAGCATAACTTTCTCAGGGCAGCACATACCCAATTATTAATTGATACAGACATAAAAAGGCCTGGCCATTTTGACTCAATGTAAAACAATGCTACAGAATTCCCCATGGGGCTGACCAAGTTTCATTGGTCCTCCATCACCATTTGGCTTCTTCTTCTACTCAATCCTGCTTTTCCTCCTTTTCTTCCCTCTCCTTCTTAGTTTTTGATTCCTAGTAAATGTTCTACATTTCAAACTCCATCTACTTATCTATTTCTGGATAACCTAAGCCGTGAGGCCATCTGTAAATGAGGCTCAAATATTTCTTTTACAGCCAACTAGTCTATACTGACTTATAGGTAGGGGTTGAAAGAAGTTTGGCTATGTTGCAAGATTAGCTGCACTGGAGTGAAGGTTTCATGTTCATGTAAAATAGTTGTGCTTTCAGGACTTGTTTAAGCCAGAACTTTTATGTACCACTTCCATCTGATGATAGTAATTAGTTCAGTTCAGTTAGTTCAGTTCAGTCACTCAGTTGTGTCTGACTCTACGACCCCATGAATCTCAGACCGCCAGGCCTCCCTGTCCCTCACCAACTTCCGGAGTTTACCCAAACTCATGTCCATTGAGTCGGTTTTGCTATCCAGCCATCTCATCCTCTGTCATCCCCTTCTCCTTCTGCTCCCAATCCCTCCCAGCATCAGGGTCTTTTCCAATGAGTCAACTCTTCGCATCAGGTGGCCAAAGTACTGGAGTTTCAGCTTCAGCATCAGTCCTTCCAATGAACACCCAGGACTGATCTCCTTTAGGATGGACTGGTTGGATCTCCTTACAGTCCAAGGGACTCTCAAGAGTCTTCTCCAACACCACAGTTCAAAAGCATCAATTCTTTGGTGCTCAGCTTTCTTCACAGTCCCACTCTCACATCCATACATGACCACTGGAAAAACCATAGGCTTGACTAGACATTCAGGTATGAGCTAAATCAAATCCCTTATGATTATACAGTGGAAGTGAGAAATAGATATAAGGGACTAGATCTGATAGACAGAGTGATTAAGGGCATGTCTAAAAATGCACTTCCCTAGTATCTCAGCTGGATCTGCCTGCAATGCAGGGGAGCTGGGTTCAATCCCTGGGTTGGGAAAAACCCCTGGAGAAGGGAATGGCAACCCACTCCATTATTCTTGCCTGGAGAATTCCAGGGACAGACAATGGGATTACAAAGAGTTGAACATAACTGAACTACTAACACTTTCATGTATTAGATAAAACTTAATTCATAATGAATTGCTCAGATCATATGGTCATCATTTAATCCATGGGTCAATTATTTATTTACTAAAAAAAAAAAAAAAAAGCTGACTATACAGTCCAGTAACTTTCCCAAATATTTGTGACTTCATTCTCCAAAACCTGCAGAATTCCCCTAATATTCTTTGTTGAAAGAGACTTGATATAGGCATATCCAAATCTTCCAAAGACACTGTAGGTACAGCTGATCTACTGCATGACATACAAATGAACTCTCACTTCCACCAAGTCTTATAAGATGAAGCATTTCCTAAACTTTGAAAGAGAACTTAGATGCAGGTGACAAATGAACACTAGCCCTGGGTCGGGAAGATCTCCTGGAGTAGGAAATGGCAACCCACTCCAGTATTCTTGTCTGGAAAATTCCATGGACAGAGGAGCCTGGCGGGCTACAATTCATGGGGTTGCAAAGAGTTGGATATGACTGAGCAATTGAGCACGTGCACACACACAAATATACCAACATATACACGCAGACATTTTTCTTATTATATTTCAAAGAAGTATGATAAGCTTTGTAATAGAGCGAAACATATCAGGTTAAGGATGTCCATGGTAGTGATAGTGGCTCATCTAAACTAGCATGGGATAGAGGGTGATTCAAATAAGTATCCTTGAAAGCAGTGACATCTGGGATGGGATTTCAGGAATAAGTCTGAATAAAAGGTCCAAAAAGATGAAAAGGCATTTTCAGGCCCAGGGGAAGTATTTGTCAAAACAGTAAAGTGAGAGAGTCCAAGACATATTCACAGTACTGCTGCTGCTAAGTCACTTCAGTCGTGTCCGACTCTGTACGACCCCATAGATGGCAGCCCACCAGGCTCCCCCGTCCCTGGGATTCTCCAGGCAAGAACACTGGAGTGGGTTGCCATTTCCTTCATAGTACTACAAGTTTTAAAATCAAACTTGCATGGGTGATGCCCAGTTGCTTCAGTCATGACTGACTCTTTGCAACCCTATGGACTGTAGCCCACCAGGCTCCTCTGTCCATGGGATTCTCCAGGCAAAAACACTGGAGTGAGTTGCCATTTCCTCCTCCAGGGGATCTTCCCAACCCAGGGATAGAACCAGTGTCTCTTACTTCTCCTGCAGGTGGATTCTTTACCACTAGTACCACCTGAGAAGCCCCTGAACTAACCTTGTATCTCATCTAATTTGCAGGAACTCTAGTCTATCTGAGGAAAATGCAAACTGAAGATAGAGGTTGTTTAGTATTATTCAGAGAGGCTCCAGCAAAGTGGTCAAGGGTTATAAATAAATACTTTGATCCTTTTCTATCTTACTGCATGGAGAGAGATTTGTGACAATATTGCACACATGTAACAAAGGAAAAAAAAAATTGAAAGATCTCCTCCCACCTTGCCCTTTTCAATCCTTGGGGATTTGCCCTGGAACGAGGTTATACATGCACATACACCTTACAATATGTCATAGTGATTAGTAATATAGGCTCTGGGTTCAGTACATCATAAATTATTGGCAATGAAACTCTGAGATAGTTACTTAACCTTTCTAAGTTTCAGTTTCCTAAGTGGAGAGAATATGGGTCTAACTAATGAAGTTACTGTGAAGATTAAGTGAGATGAGGCCAATAAAGTGCTCAGCAAAGTGCAGTGGTATAAAAAATGTTGCAGAATTAGCTATTATTTCATTATTATTATTTGAAATATTTGTATAATACCCTCCAAATATCAGTTAACTTAGATAAGTATAATAGAATGGTGAGCTCATTTCTGTTCTTGCTATAGTTCCCTTTGCCATGATTATGACCTTCTCACTTCCTTCCTGTAATTCAGGATGGCTACAGACCAAGTTTTAAGTTCATATTCATGATTATGAAGATAATAGAAAATCCATTCTCTAGAACTATCAAATCATTACATTTGTGTATGCATTTCACACTGCCAAATCCTGAATGAAGTTTATTGTTCATGGCTGAGAACAGCAATTTGCAAATTTATGAATTTGAATCTCACCTGGATTTACTGACAAAAATGATCATTGAAAATGCAAGTAATTAATTTATAATAATGTCAAGGACACCAGCTACATTTGTGATATCTGGCACCCCACTCCAGTACTCTTGCCTGGGAAATTCCATGGATGGAGGAGCCTGGTAGGCTGTAGTCCATGGGGCCGCTAAGAGTCGGACATGACTGAGCGACTTCACTTTCACTTTTCACTTTCATGCATTGGAGAAGGAAATGGCAACCCACTCCAGTGTTTTTGCCTGGAGAATCCCAGGGACAGAGGAGCCTGGTGGCTTCCATCTGTGGAGTCGCACAGAGCTGGACACGACTGATGCAACTTAGCAGCAGTAGCAGCAGGACTAAACAGATAGACATTTGTCTCATTTAATCCACATCCTCTGTTTCTTACTGAAAATAAGGAAGAATTCTATGTCAAAAAAGAGGACCAGAATCTCTCATACACTGTGCGTGTGTATGTGTGTGTGTTAGTCACTCAGTCATGTCCAGCTCTTTATGACCCCATGGACTATAGCTTACCAGGCTCCTCTGTCCATGGAATTCTCCAGGCAAGAATACTGGAGTGAGTTGCCATTCCCTTCTCCAGGGGATTTTCCCAACCCAGGGATTAAACCTTGGTCTCTCATATTGCAGGCAGATTCTTTACTGTCTCAGCCACCAGGGAAGCCCATACATGGTACCATATAATATATTCCCTAAAGAAGGTTGAAAAGTACTAGTTGTTGGAGATTACAAATGGTTCTTCTGTGAAAATGGATTCTATAGTCAATATAAGAAATACAAGTTTTATTCCTGCTTTATTGAGATTTAAGTATCATATAATTTAAGTTTCAGGTGTACAACACTTTGATACATATATCAAATTCACATGTACCAATATTCACATGTATATTGTGAAATGATTACCACAATAAGGTTAGTTAACACATCTAGCACCTGACATAATTACCTTCGTGTTTATATGTTTGTTGAGAACATTTCAAATCAATTCTCTTATCAACTTTCAACTTCATAAAACAGTGTTGTTAACTCTAGTTAACATGCTTTAAATCACGTTCCTTCCCAGAATCCATTCATATTATAACTGGAATTTTGAACCCTTTGACTAAAACCTCCCCATTTTCCCCAGCTCCCAGCTCCTGGCTACTATCATTCTACCCTCTGTTTTTGTGAGTTTAAGTTTTTTAGATTCCACATATAAGTGAGATCATACACTATATGTCTTTCTCTTGTTTCACTTAGCACTCCATTCATGTTGTTGCAAATGGCAATGCTTATTCTTTTTTTGGCTGAATAATATTTCGTGTATCATATCTTCTTTACCCACGCATCTTTCAGTGGACACTTGTTTCCATATCTTGGCTGTTGTGAATAGTGGTGCAATTAACATGTTGGGGGTGGGGCAGGGCACAGATATCTCTTCATGACAGTGATTTCATTTTGTTTAGATGTTTACCCAGAAGCAGGATTGCTAAGTCAAATGGCAGTTTTATTTTGAATATTTTGAGAAATCGCCATAGATTTCCATAGTGGCTGTACCAGCGTACAGTCCCACCAGCAGTGCACAAGGGTTCCTTTTTCTCCACAGCCTCAACAACACTTATCTCTTCTTTTTGATAATAGCCATTTTAATAGGTATGAGATATTATTTCATTGTGGTTTTGATTTGAATTTCTCTGATAATTAGTAAGGACATGGAAGATGCCATCAAGATATGAGATTTGGGAAAACAGGATGTCAGCATGACTTTTGTGAATGGTAGTATCACACAGGTACCATACTATGGTGCACTGACCTACTTGCAGGAGCAGACTGATGTTCAACTGGGTTACCCAGATGAGCAGGCAAAAGGGAAATTAAAATGCAATGTATCAGCAAATATAAGAGAGTGAGTGGTGCTCAGAGCAAGAGTCTGGAGAACACACCAAGCACAGCCTTGCAGGGAGATCCTGGCATTTGAATGAAAGGGCTCACAGGCTCAAGGAAGATTAGTGATTCCCTCTAAAATTACTCATTCCCCCCCCCCCAATCAATCAAATTCTAGGAAAGAAAACATTCAGTTCTTAGAATTCGTTATATATTCTAAGCCATTCCCAGACGTTTTAGGTACAATCTAATAAAAAGAATTACTAGAAGGATGTTGAATTTTTCATCCCAAACAAGGCTTGGCTTGAACCTATAAAGATTTCATTTTTTTTTTTTTTTTCATCTTGAAGGATCATATCCCCAGGTTTTTTTCCCTGCCCTATAATACCTCTGTGACAGGCTTGGCATTATACTGTATCCTCCTGGCCTAAATGAGTTCATTGTTTACCTTTCCCAACACCTAGATTACTCATAGTGTTTTAAGGCTAAAGAGAATCTACGCCTAGAGTGAAATAGTTTTAAGCACTGTACACATTTTCATCCCAAACAGGGATTACAAAACAGCTCTATTCAGGGACCAGTTTAGAGCTTCTTTCTATTGAAAACAGGCTGATTTAGCAATGTAAGAGAAAACAAAAATCCTTTCCACAATATTTGCTCAGGGGGTCTTGAATTTAAAACCTAAGGAAGAGAGAAAGGAGGGGCAAGGTGAAGAAAGATATAATTTGTATAATTGTAGTTCTATTGATGGGAACACCAATACCGCCAGATTTAATTATTCCTTTCATCTTGCCTTATTTCACTCTTGAAGATCAATACACTTGTTCTTTTCTGAAGCAACAACGATTTCTGTGTCTAAACATAAATTTAATCATGTGCAGCCATCTCAGTGTTTATAGACTCTGTCAAAGACATAGCCCATTATAATTATTTTCTCAATCACGCGTCAGGAGAGAAACACTTTAGGCAACACTAAAACTTAACTTAATCACTAAAACAATATCAGTTCAACAAATGGATCTTATTAGATAGCCATTTTATAAAAGGAATAAAGCTCACTTTCCAATACTTGAATTTTCTGCTAAATTTCAATTGTGTTTACATACAGAAATTGAACTATTCCATATTTTATATGAGCCATAAATGGAATGGTAGCATGAATATAGTTGTTAAAACTGATTCTTAATGCAGCATATGCAAATTTCTAAGATCATTAACCATTGTGGGTAGTTTAATTACTTCCACTCTAGAACGGAACTGTTTGTTAATGCTAAAAATGAGTAGTAAGTATAGATTATACAAATGATTAAAAAGAAATTGAACTATTAGAAGACAAAACATGAATCAGAAAAATGGCAGCTTGGATGACTTCCAAAAATTCTTTCAGATCTAAGAGGTTTCAGATTAAATATTACACAATTACACAAACAAACATAGAGTTGTGAAAGATACCAATGGTGTTTTAACCGAGTTGATGATCCAGTGATACCAGAGACATACCTATGGTGTTTATGTCTTACAAGATGATTATATAACCTAATATTATTATATAACATAAATATGAAGAAACTCAGGTAAGTATATATCGATTAAAAAATAAAAGCATGATAGATATTAAATCTTTTAAAAATCAAGTACAGTAATACCACATCACCATGGGAAATTAGAAATACATGTGTATATATGGATGAACATGTTTATGAGCATGTGTATGTGTATGTACATATGTATGTGTGTATGTCCGTTTTGTTTACATGTAAGACTGTGTTCCCTGGTGGCTTCCTGAGTGACTTACAGCTTCCCTGGTGGCTCAGTTGACAAATAATCCACCTACAATCCAGGAGACCCCAGGATGGGAAGATCCCTTGAAGAAGGAAATGGCAACCCACTCTAGTATTTGTGCCTGGGAAATTCCATGGACAGAGGAGCCTGGTGGGCTACAATCTATGTGGTCACAAAAGTCAGACACAACTTTGCAACTAACTGAACCACAACCGCCAAGTCTGTATTACATGTATGTGTGTTTTCAAGTATGCTCTTGGTCTCTGTAAATAAAATTAATAAATATATTTCTTGGGAGGAAAAGGCAGTTGCCTTTTGTCCTTAAAGTTGTTTTAAGGACAAAAGTGGGATCTGTTATAACATCAAACATTTTGTTTTAAAAATAGGAATTTAATAATATATAGACATTCACGAGAAAATCAACTAAAATTCTCTTAATTTTTTTCAGAGTAGGAGCAACTTCTAATTAAAATGATTTTAGAAGAAACTCTAAAGAGTGCATTTTTATCATTTTGTTAAATTGTTTTTTATTATGACCTATTTAAAACTCACAAAATGTCTACAGGATAAATAAAACAAATGTCCTGTAGCGACTATCAGATTTAGTTAAATCTATCATTTGTCCATAATAACTTAAGAAATAGTGTATATTTTTAGTAGAAGGTCCTGAATGCTCTTTTAGAAACTCATTTCTGTCCTTGTCTCCCTACAAGTAATCAGTGTTCTGAAGTTTCATATCCTTTCTGTTCATGATTTTGCACTTTTAGTATTTAATCATATTAAGCATATAATGCATTCTATGCATGTTTTTATACTGAAAATAGAAATTTTATACTTACAATAGAAATAACAATCCTATTGTAAATGTCACTCCATATTTATCTTTGCTTAAATTATGTCTTTGAGACACACTTCAGTTCAGTTCAGTTCAGTCGCTCAGTCATGTCTGACTCTTTGCAATCCCATGAATCACAGCACGCCAGGGAGTGTCCATCACCAACTCCCAGAGTTCACTCAGACTCACGTCCATCGAGTCAGTGATGCCATCCAGCCATCTCATCCTCTGTTGTCCCCTTCTCCTCCTGCCCCCAATCCCTCCCAGCACCAGAGTCTTCTCCAATGAGTCAACTCTTCACATGAGGTGGCCAAAGTACTGGAGTTTCAGCTTTAGCATCATTCCTTCCAAAGAAATCCCAGGGCTGATCTCCTTCAGTCCAAAGGACTCTCGGGAGTCTACTCCAACACCACAGTTCAAAAGCATCAATTCTTTGGCGCTCAGCCTTCTTCACAGTCCAACTTTCACGTCCATACATGACCACAGGAAAAACCATAGCCTTGACTAGATGGACCTTTGTTGGCAAAGTAATGTCTCTACTTTTGAATATGCTATCTAAGTTGGACATCTTTCCTTCCAAGGAGTAAGCATCTTTTAATTTCATGGCTGCAGTCACCATCTTACATTGACACATATTTATATTGATAGTTCTAATCAATTGATTAATTGCTATATAGGATTCACTGTAAAAATGTAACACTTTCTCCTTGTCCATTCTCAAGTTGATAGACACTTATTTCCATATCTATTGTTCTTTTAATCAGTCAAGCAAAGATTATTCTTGTACATGTCCCCTTGAGTACATATGCAAGAAATATGGTATAGTACCTGACTCAGATCAGATCAGATCAGTCGCTCAGTCCTGTTCGACTCTTTGCGACCCCATGAACCGCAGCACGCCAGGCCTCCCTGTCCATCACCAGCTCCCGGAGGTCACCCAGACTCACACCCATCAAGTCAGTGATGCCATCCAGCCATCTCATCCTCTGTCGTCCCCTTCTCCTCCTGCCCCCAATCCCTCCCAGCATCAGAGTCTTCTCCAATGAGTCAACTCTTGGCATGAGGTGGCCAAAATACTGGAGTTTCAGCTTTAGCATCATTCCTTCTAAAGAAATTCCAGGATTGATCTCCTTCAGAATGGACTGGTTGGATCTCCTTGCAGTCCAAGGGACTCTCAAGAGTCTTCTCCAACACCACAGTTCAAAAGCATCAATTCTTCGGCGCTCAGCCTTCTTCACAGTCCAGCTCTCACATCCATACATGACCACAGGAAAGACCATAGCCTTGACTAGGCGAACCTTTGTTGGTAAAGTAATGTCTCTGCTTTTGAATATGCTATCTAGGTTGGTCATAACTTTCCTTCCAAGGAGTAAGCGTCTTTTAATTTCATGGCTGCAGTCACCATCTGCAGTGATTTTGGAGCCCAGAAAAACAAAGTCTGACACTGTTTCCACTGTTTCTCCATCTATTTCCCATGTAGTGATGGGACCAGATGCCATGATCTTCGTTTTCTGAATGTTGAGCTTTAAGCCAACCTTTTCACTCTCCACTTTCACTTTCATCAAGAGGCTTTTTAGCCCCTCTTCACTTTCTGCCATAAGAGTGGTATTATCTGCATATCTGAGGTTATTGATATTTCTCCCAGCAATCTTGATTCGAACTTGTGTTTCTTCCAGTCCAGCATTTCTCATGATGTACTCTGCATATAAGCTAAATAAACATGGTGACAATATGCAGCCTTGACGTACTCCTTTTCCTATTTGGAACCAGTCTATTGTTCCATGACCAGTTCTAACTGTTGCTTCCTGACCTGCATACAGATTTCTTAAGAGGCAGATCAGGTGGTCTGGTATTCCCATCTCTTTCAGAATTTTCCACAGTTTATTGTGATCTACACAGTCAAAGGCTTTGGCATAGTCAATAAAGCAGAAATAGATGTTTTTTCTGGAACTCTCCTGCTTTTTCCATGATCCAGAGGATGTTGGCAATTTGATCTCTGGTTCCTCTGCCTTTTCTCAAACCAGCTTGAACATCAGGAAGTTCACGGTTCACATATTGCTGAAGCCTGGCTTGGAGAATTTTGAGCATTACTTTACTAGCGTGTGACTAGAGGAAGAATTATTCAATTGCTGATAAGGGCATCTTTTACTCTATTAGATCACCAAATTGCTTCCATTTTGTTTGTATAATTTAAATAGTGGTGTATCGAAGTTTTATATTATTTCACCTTCTTATCCAAATTTGTTATTATCAGGGTTTTAAAATTTTGTCAATATGAAAGATGTGAAATGGTTAACTCAGCCTTTTGTTTCAATTTGCCCTTTGCTGATTGCTAATAAGCCCATCATGGACATGGAACAACAGACTGGTTCCAAATGGGAAAAGGAGTACGTCAAGGTTGTATATTGTCATGTTGTTTATTTAACTTATATGCAGAGTACATCATGAGAAACAGTGGGCTGGATGAAGCGCAAGCTGGAATTAGTATTGCCAGGAGAAATATCAATAACTTCAGATATGCAGATGACACCACCCTTATGGCAGAAAGTGAAGAGGAACTAAAGAGTCTCTTGATGAAAGTGAAAGAGGAGAGTGAAAAAGTTGGCTTAAAGCTCAACATTCAGAAAATTAAGATCATGTCATATAGTCCTATCACTTCATGGAAAACATGGAGACACAGTGGTTGACTTTATTTTGGGGGGGCTCCAAAATCACTGCAGATGGTGACTGAAGCCATGAAATAAAAAGAGGCTTACTCCTTGAAAAGAAAGTTAGGACCAACCTAGACAACATATTAAAAAGCAGAGACAGTACTTTGCCAACAAAGGTCTGTCTAGTCAAGACTATGGTTTTTCCAGTAGTCATGTATGGATGTGAGAGTTGGACTATAAAGAAAGCTGAGCACTAGAGAATTGATGCTTTTGAACTGTGGTGTTGGAGAAGACTCTTGAGAGTCCCTTGGACTGCAAGGAGATCCGACCAGTCCATCCTAAAGGAGATCAGTCCTGGGTGTTCATTGGAAGGACTGATGTTGAAGCTGAAACTCCAATACTTGGACCACGTGATGCTAAGAGCTGACTCATTTGAAAAGACCCCGATGCTGGGAAAGATTGAAGGCAGGAGCAGAAGGGGACAACAGAGAATGAGATGACTGGATGGCATCACCGATGGACATGAGTTTGGATAAACTCTGGGAGTTGGTGATGAACAGGGAGGCCTGGTGTGCTGTGGTCATGGGGTCACAAAGAGTTGGACACTACTAAGGTACTAAACTGAACTGAACTGAATAAGTCCATCATTACATGAGTTCCAAATATTTTTTCCTTTGGGTTTATATTTTAGTGATGGTGTCTTTCCAAACTTTTTTCCATTAATTTTTGCTTTTCTATTTATTTTTTCTTGTTACTATTTTCTTTGTGTTTAATTAGTCCTTTTCCCTACAGTTTTGGACTTGCCTGGTGGCTCAGACAATAAAGAATCTGTCTGCAATGCAGGAGACCTGGGTTCGATCCCTGGGTCAAGAAGATCTCCTGTAAAAGGGGATGGCAACTCACTCCAGTATTCTTGCCTGGAGAATCCCATGGACAGAGGAGCTTGGTGGGCTATAGTCCATGGACAAAGAGTTGGACATGGTTGAGCAACCAGCACTTTCACCTACAGTTTTAAAGTGAATTCTTAAGTCATTTTCTCCAGTCTTCCTTTATATTTTTCTTTATTTAAACATGCACTTAAAGCTTCGCTTTGGTTCTCAAGACTTTCTCTGGAGACAGTCATCCAATGTAGTAATTTAAATGGCGAGAATTTTAAGAATAACAGGCTGAAGTATGTAACAATTTTTTTAAAGGGATTCTTTTGGGTTCCTTGCTATCACACAATATAAGTGACTACATCAGCTGTCTAGATGGTTGGGGCTAGGTTTGCATACATAGTACAGATTTAATTGTGTTTAAGCTGGCATGCGTAGTAATCATGAACAAGTGCTTTTTCCAATTAAGAAGCCTCAGCTCTGCTCCCTTTAGGTCATCTTATAAATAAAAAAGTTAGAATTCTGTTTAATAAGATCAGTGAGCCCTAGTCAGTGGAACAACTTCTAGAAACATGACTGAGGGACGAGGGAGTTACCCTTAGGTACTATCAGCTTAATCCAGTGTCTTCTAATTATGCCTCTCAGTACACATTATTGTCCTTGGAGAGCAATCAAATATTTTAACTGGAAACTTCCTTTTTGTGTGTGTGAAAGACCAACATGGTTGAATATATATATAAGTATATGTAACATTGAAGAAGGCAATAGCACCCCACTCCAGTACTCTTGCCTGGAAAATCCCATGGACAGAGGAGCCTGGTAGGCTGCAGTCCATGGGGTCGCTAAGAGTTGGACACGACTCAGCGACTTCACTTTGACTTCTCACTTTCATGCATTGGAGAAGGAAATGGCAACCCACTCCAGTGTTCTTGCCTGGAGAATCCCAGGGACATGGGAGCCTGGTGGGCTACCATCAATGGGGTCACACAGAGTCGGACACGACTGAAGTGACGTAGCATAGCATATGTAACATTGCCCTCTTAAAACAAATGATTTGCCAGCAGGGAGTTGTAGACTGATTCTATGAAAGGGAAACCAGGTACCTCCATTGGTCAAACAGTTTTTACTCTAAAAATACCGCTGAAGCCTGAGGTGTATTAATAAAACTGTTTACTTTATGTATTTATGACTTACTGATTTTTCTGGCAAGTTTTTAGAAAATGTATGGTTACAGGGGGAATGTGGAAAGGAGGGCTAAGTTGTGAGATTGGGATAAAATATACCCATTAATATATATTAATAAAATGGATAAGTAATAAGAACTTATTATATAGCACAGGGAACTCTAGTCAATACTCTGTAATGACCTATATGGGAAGATAATCTAAAAAAGAGTGGATATATGTATATATATAATTGATTAATTTTGCTGTGTACCTGAAATTAACACAACACTGTAAATCATCTATACTCCAAAAAAAATCATTAAAAACATAAGACCCAAACTCTTTAACAAAAAGACCATTAGGAACCTTCCCCACAGACGATGCAGACACTATAGCTGTATGTTACAGCTTCCTATAGACTTTGTAGATTCATCATTCAATTTAGATTGACTTTCATTATTATGATTGCCCAGGTTTCAAAATCATTCTGATTAATGGCATCTTTGCCTGTCACTGTGTTTCAAAAATATGTGAAGAAAGTGCCTTTATTGTGAGTATAAAATAATTTTCTAAGATCTACAAGCATAGATAACATAAAGAATAAATCCATTCATAAACACTCTCCAAGGCTATGGTTTTTCCAGTCGTCATGTATGGATGTGAGAGTTGGAGTGTGAAGAAAACTGAGTGCTGAAGAATTGATGCTTTTGAACTGTGGTGTTGGAGAAGACTCTTGAGAGTCCCTTGGACTGCAAAGAGATCCAACCAGTCCATCCTAAAGGAGATCAGTCCTGGGTGTTCATTGGAAGGACTGATGCTGAAGCTGAAAGTCCAATACTTTGACCACGTGATGCTAAGAGCTGACTCATTTGAAAAGACCCCGATGCTGGGAAAGATTGAAGGCAGGAGGAGAAGGGAATGACAGAAGATGAGGTGGTTGGATGGCAACACCAACTCAATGGACATGGGTTTGGGTAAAACTCTGGAAGTTGGTGATGGGCATGGAGGCCTGGTGTGCTGTGGTTCATGGGGTCGCAAAGAGTCAGACATGACTGAGTGACTGAATTGAACTGAACTATGACCCCACACATAATTTCTAAAGAAGATATTATGAATCTAGAACCATAATTTCTACTGAAAGAAGGAAACGTTTTGCTTTTTACTTTCTCCTTTTTTAAACTTTTCTCTTTTTAAAGTGGCAGACTCATTTTGATATATGGCAAAACCAATACAATATTGTAAAGTTAAATACAATAAAATAAAAAATAAATAAATAAAATAAAACAAACAAACAAACAAAAAAATAAAGTGCTTAGATGGGAACAATTGATAAATGTTAGTTGAAAACAATTTCTGCTGCTAAGTCACTTCAGTCGTCTCCGACTCTGTGTCACCCCATAGACAGCAGCCCACCAGGCTCCCCTGTCCCTGGGATTCTCCAGGCAACAACACTGAAGTGGGTTGCCATTTCCTTCTTCAATGCATGAAAGTGAAAAGTGAAAGGGAAGTCGCTCAGTCGTGTCTGACTTCTAGTGACCCCATGGATTGCAGCCTACCAGGCTCCTCCATCCATGGGATTTTCCAGGCAAGAGTAATGGAGTGGGGTACCATTCCCTTCTCCGAAAACAGTTTCTAGGATCAACCTTAAGAATGACTGGCCAAATTTCATTACCAGATTTTCTAATAGTCATTTTTTACTGCAAACATCATGATTTTATTCTTCCTAAAGGCTATAAATAGCAAACTTTATACATTTATGCCAATAATGAATGTTGAATCTAGTGCTTCTGCTGCTGCTTTGCTTCAGTCATGTCCGTCTCTGTACAACCCCATAGATGGCAGCCCACCAGGCTCCCCCCGTCCCTGGGATTCTCCAGGCAAGAACACTGGAGTGGGTTTCCATTTCCTTCTCCAATGCATGAAAGTGAAAAGGGAAAGTGAAGTCGCTCAGTCGTGTCTGACTCTTAGTGACCCCGTGGACTGCAGCCTACCAGGCTCCTCCATCCATGAGATTTTCCGGGCAAGAGTACTGCAGTGGGGTGCCATTGCCTTCTCTGTTGAATCTAGTGATGTAGTCATAATTGTTTTAAATTTGACTTTATGTAAGAAAAAAAAGCCCCAATTTTTAGCCTTTGCTAATTCTGTAGTATAAATTCTCCTAGCAAAGTTAATTTCAAATTACCAATGTGATGTCATTAAACATGGAACTGGGGAGAGAGTCATAGCCATGCACCATAATACATATTTCCACTATATAAATGTGATTAACGTCAAAAATATAGGGAATATTAAATTAAGTAGAAATTAATGAGTTTTGAATGTATATAACTTCATTTTAATTTGTTTGTAGTTTATATAATTAATTTTAAATTAAAAACTCTCTTTAATGATCAGTCATCAAGGTTCTTGAAAATTTAGCTCTTGTAAGACTTTATCAGTGTCTTCAGCACATCACTGGTTGGATCTCTGTGCCTCTTTGGTTTTATGACTTGTCTTTATAAAAAGTTTCTTAGTGGAACATAAGAGTTGAGGTTATAAGGGAAATTATTCCTTTACTTTGTAAATAAATTTCCTATTTCTTTTGGGGAAAAGATACAAATAAACACATAGGTATGTGTATTTCTATCATTCCATTTATTTCCCATATTTTCTAGTCAACTTATATTTTCATTAGAAATTAGTTATAATTTCTCTAGTACTTAAAGAGAAACATTTTCCTGTGACAGGATTCGTATTTATACTAAATCTTTGTTTGGAGTAAGTAGATTTTATACGAAATAAAAAGTTATAATTGCATTTCAATTGCATTATTAAAACTTATCTCATTTTTGTAACATTACTAAACAGTTTCATTCATCCATTTTGAATTCCGAAAGGAAAGTGATATAGAGTAAAAAGTAAGGGCTTAGAAATCAAATTGTCTTGGATTCAAATCTTGACTCTACTATTCACTACTGACTGCACTTGAGCATTTCAGTTAATACTCCATCTCAATTTCTTATCCTTAGCATGGATATAATAATAATAGCCCCACTTTTGAGATTGTGTAAATATGATGAATAAATATAAATATTTGATCTCTAAACAAGTTTTGAGAGTGCTGATCAACCTCTCTCTCTTGCTCTTTCTCTATCTGAATTCTGCACTTAGTTTTGTACTTATTTACTTTCAAATTGAACACAAAACAAAGTCTACCTCCTATCCAGATTCGCAGTCCCTCTTTGCAAAGGCATATCTTCCCACTAAATTCTTCCAATTTTTATTCTCCTTAAATAAATAATTAATGGACCTTTATATGCATCTACATGTATATGAATATTCACTGTCTTGTTTTTACCCAATACTATATCTTAGTAACAGTTCCATTACATGTACACACAACTGCTTATCCTTTTGCCATGTTGCATAGGAAATGTGCCAATGTTTTTAGTTGATTGGTCCTTTGTTGATATAAATTTATGTTGTCAGTGGTATTTAAAATAATACTGTTACAGTGACCATCTTTGTACATACTTCATTGTACACATGCATAATAATACTACAATAGCAATTTTATAGAAAGGAAATTACTGAGTCATAAATTTTATTTAAACCATGCACTGTTGTTATGAGAAGGTGATGGAATAATTCAGATAATATAGGGTGCAGAATATAGCAATCAGTTAACATGTGTTGTTAGTATAGAAACCTATGCATCTCAATGCCTGCAGACAAAGCAGTACTAGTAGTATCAAGGAAATGCTCAGAGAGGCAGGTGCTGACTGTTGGGAGCGTGAGCACTCTGGTGGCAGGTGTATATGAGAATAGCAGAGAGATCTGAGGGGATGTGGGCAGAGCACTGAAGGTGCCTGCTCCAAAAGCATTAATTACATTATTCCATTTTTCTTAAAGAGTGACATGGATGTCACTGGAATTGGTCTTATTAGACCTAATAATTATATTTTAGGTTGTTCAGTCAAATGATTGTTTTTGTTCTGTGTGATATATAACCACCAGTATGACTTAATTTTTCATGTTTCAGTTGAATACTTTGGCAAGTTTTAGATATTTTACAAGGCATTTAAGGCAAAAGAAGTTTAAAGTTTATAACTTAAGTTTATTCAGTAACATTTATCACTGAAATCAAAACATTCAACCACTCTCTATGATGAGAAAGCCAATAAACTGGAAACTGATTTGTAATTTCCAGTATCAGGCATCCATGCCTTTGGCATTGCAGCTGATGTACTGACTCTGCTTTGTGGTTCATGCCAAAGCAGGGGCCTCACAAATCCCACTTTTTAATTGGATTTTTTTCCCTTTTTGTAACAAACAACTCTCTATCTCTATATTAGGAAATATTCTTCTTCCCTGCTGAGTGCTTTAAGGTTAAGCATGCAAGAAAGGAGGCAGATTTATTCTGGCTTTTTATTTTCACATACTTGATAGCGTTCTTGGTATTTACTGAGGATCCAAAAAGTGAAAGCTTTTGAAAACTAAGATGCCTTGCTTCTTGTCTCTGAAGCTAATCATGAGAAGAAAAGAAACATTAGAACTAATAGGATATGTATTTCTATTTAAATAAAGGACAAGTGTATGCATTTTTTTCAGCCCCCCACCCCGCAAAAAAAAAAAAAAAAAAAAATCTAGGTATTTAACCACCATACTATCCATAGGAAAATTCTGTAGTTACTCTGTGAGCCTAGCTTGGCTCTATGGAACTTTATAGTTGCTTCACTTCAATGTGCATAAAACATGTCTATTGGCCTCTCTATTTTCAGGGAAGTTATCTAAAGCTCAGAACCCAGATTCTATTTATGGTCCTGGCTGCTGAGCTACTCCTACTACTACGGTGTTTAAAATGTTCTGTGAACAGTTATTGTTTCTAGTGACCTGGGTGCTTGTCAGTAAATGACAATGAAAATCAATACCAGAAGGCAGGAGGAGCTTGAGGGGGCTGCTGGGTAGTTGTTGGCAGGACTGGCCCCTAGAATGACTGCAGGGCTCATCTGCAGTGACTTCTGGGTGCTAGTGAAAGGGATTATCAACCATGTGGCTGTGATGCCCAGCAGAGGTGTCTGGGTGGGTGGGGGTCTAAGCTGGTCATGCCCACTTGTGCTAACAGGTTAAATAGAGATTTCCAGAATGGGCCCTGCCAAAGCTGTATCAGCAAGGCAGTCCAAAATAGCACAGATGGCTCCCACAAGTGTCTCAAACCCCAGGGACCATTCCAACTGGTTCCTGCTTCTTGCACAGATGCTTCAAGATTAGTACATATTAGAGATCTCCTTCGCCCCATAGGACCATGAACCCATGGACCATGTCCACACACTTCCAATCCGGTGTTTTTACACTATGTTTTGGGTTGAGTGAGTCCTCCCATGAGCCCTTTAATAGCAGGTTTTCCATTCCCTGTAATTCTATAATTTTCCTGGACATATTCTCCATTGGTTTTCAGAGGTGGGTGTTTTAGGAATTGTTTTCTCCTGCGCATATCTAAGGGTTGGGGTTACTTGATGTGAAGCTCAAATCCTTCACTCCTCAGGGAAAATAACTATTTTTGTGATTCTTCCTGATTCTGGATGACTGCAGCTAAGATGTGGTGTTTTTCCTTGCTGTGATCATATCTCTGTTACTCCTACCCTCTCAGTGCTGTCCTTTTACCCTTTGTTGTGGAGACTGTTCATCCAGTTTTCAGGTTCCTTTAAGGGGAAATTATTCCATATGCAGTTGTAGATTTGTAGTGTCCTTGTGAGGGAGGGGACTTCAGGATTTTCCTATGCCACTGTCTTGAACCCTCCTCTCTTGTCTTCTAACGTATGCCGTGTCCTAAGTCGCTCAGTCATGTCCGACTCTTTGTGAGCCTATGGACTGTAGTCTGCCAGATTCCTCTGTCCATGGGGATTCTCCAGGCCAGCATACTGGAGTGAGTTGCCATGCCCTTCTCCAGGGGATCTTCCCAACCCAGGGATCGAACCCAAGTCTCCCACAATGCAGGTGGATTCTTTATCATCTGAGCCACCACGGAAGCCCACACTCATCATAGTTATACTTTTATATTCCCATGGCATCTAAGATGTCTCTTTCTTTCAGCTCATAATCCTTTTGTAAACCAAGGCTAAAGACACTACTGGATCTGCTCTCTGCTCTCCTGAATATCAGGGAGACTCCCTTTATTGTACACCTAAAGAGGGCCTCTCCCAGGAATCACCTGCCTCTCTACATCTCCTGGGGCTTCAAACAGACACCAACTCCTGGACAGCTTCAGAGAGCCTAGCCCTTTCCTTGCCTAGACAGTATTCATGTTCATATGTCCAGATTAAGTTGCCAGCCACTCTGAGACTTGGGAATAAGAGGAGATTGTTCTTAGTCTGAACAAAAGGGACTTCATGCCTGACTTGTTCCCTAGGGAGAACAAACATGGCCATGTTTGCCCTTACCAAAGCACATTTGCAAATTGAAAAGGACAGGGTATATTCATGCCTTTCCTGTTTAGAGTAATGGGGAGCCCAGCTGTGGCAGTTACTGGGTTCACAAAGAGAGGCAAAATTTTGGCAAGTCTTAGGGAGACCTAGCAACAAAACTCATTTCCTCCTCTCCCTTTCTTATCCATTTGGTATGCAGGTTGCTTCAAAGCAGCATGAAATCCCTGGGAATTTCTTGTGCCCTTTCAACAAATCAGCTCTATAGAAGGGAGATGACTCAATTTCCTTTGCCCCCCAAAGTCAGAGCCAACTCTAGCTACCAGCAGTCTTGGCTTCACAAAACACCTTCCCCCCGAAGTTCCCTCCCCTCCCTGACTCCAGCCAGTTTCCCTGCTGCTTCAAATGTCATCAAAGAGAGCATGTGTACTCTATTATCACTTCTCTTCTGGAAATACCTTTTTTAATGCTCTGTATGTGCAAAAATACCCATTAACAAATGGACACCTCTACTTATCAAGTATTGACAGAAGGGGCCAATGCAAATGAAAGAACTCTTCTTCCTTTACACTGAGTTAACTTTTTGTTGCAAATAGGGCAGATCTGCTCTGGCCACTTATGAACTGATTCTGCTGACTCTCAGCAATTTAAGTGTGTTAATTAAATTGGGAACTGCTTGCCTTCTGTGGTTCAGTATTTCTACTGAACTTATAAACCACAGAAGTAGGGTTTATAAGTTGAATGTATATATATTATAAATAAAATGTGTCTGCTGATTCTTTGCATTAATCTGTAGACCAGTCCTGAGTTGGCCTGAAGCAAGAGTGCAGATGGAAAATTGAGAATCAGACGCATTTCATTGCCTGATGAACGGCAGAAGCCACCCAGCCACATTGCCTCATTTTTCTCAGATGGAGGAGGGGGTGCACCTCTGCTCAGAGAAAATAAATCACAGGGTCAGAGATCAGAGGTCAGGAGTCTATAAAGCTTTATGACCTGTAGCTGACAGTTATTTCTCTTGGATGAAGAAGCAGGAGAGAGAAAACTAAGCTTATTCTCTTTTTCATGTCCTATCTCTCTGAATTTAATTTCCTTGTTGTTATGTTCAATCCCCAAATATTGCTTTCTCAGCATTTCTGTGTTTATTCTTTCCTATGTCATTCCTTTTTACTACTGTTTGCTTCAGCATCCTATTTACCTTTTCTTGGTCATGCTATTTACTGTTTTATTTGTTTCAGCCAGCTCTTCAACCTTTTCCAGGAACTTACTGTTAGTGACAACTTGCTTATTGACAAATTCTGGCCTCCTTGAATAAATGCTGAATTAAATTACAGAGATAAACTCTTTGTGCTCTTGTAATTTTTTTCTACTATTAAACTTCTTAATTCAATATTTTTTTATTTCTACATTTTATTTTGGCTTGGTATAGACAGAATGAGAACAATACTTATACTGTGTTTTCCATATTTATTTCCAGTTCTTTCTTTCTAAACATGATCCTTCAGAAATCTTTTCAGCTGGGTACAGGCCCTATGTTGTTCCAAAGCTTGCATTGGCCTGCTAGTGGATGGGGCTAGGGCACAGCTGCTCCCTGGGTAGGATTTGAATCACTATGGGCAGGCTGGTTTTGCTGGCTGCAGGATCATAGTTTTCTTGTATCTGGTGTCTCTCCCTAGTGAGTGAGGCTATTCTGGAGGCTAGGGCTTCCTGGAGGGTAGATCTGGTGCCTGCATATTGATGGGTAGAGCTGGGGTGTGATCCTTTGGTGGATAAAGCCATATCTAGGGTTGTATCTAGAGGTGGCTATGAGGGCTCAGAACATCTTTAGGCACTCTGGCTGCTGATGGGGTAGGGGGGTTGTGTCCCTGTCCAGTTAGTTGTTTTATCTGAGGTATCCAGCACTGGCACCTATAGGTGTTGGGTGGGGTCAGGTCTTGGCATTAATGAGCTAGAGGGTGAATCCCAAGACAGCACCCATCAGCAGCAGTGTTCATGTGGTAGGATGTTCCCAAATATGGCTGCCACCAGTGTCTAGATTCCGTGTGAACTATAGCCATGCCTTGTCTCTTCATGACGCTCTAAAAGAGCAGCAGGTAGCTCTTACTCAGGCTTCTAACAAATTACTCCTTTTGCCCTGGATCCTGGTACACATGAGTTTTGCATGTACCCTATAAGGGTCAAGTCTCTAATTTCCCCAATCTTTTGGGTCTTCTGAAATTAAGGCCTGCTGGTCTTCAAAGCTAGATGCTCTGAGGGGTCATCTTCCTGATACAGGACCCCCAGCCTGAGAGCCTGATGTGGAGCTCAGAACTCTTACTTCTATGGAACAAACTCTGCAATATTATTCTCCAGTTTGTGGGTAACCTACCCAGGGATATGGAACATGAATATCTTGCATATCTGCTCCTCTTACCTGTCTTGTTGTTGCCCCTTCTTTGTGTCTGTAGTTGTAGAAGATCTTTTTTGTTAGGTTCTGGTCTTCTTCACCCATGGCTGTTCTGAAGATAGTTGTGATTTTGGTGTGCTCATGATACGAGGTGAGCTCAGCGTTTTTCTACTCCACCATCTTGGTCAGTCTGTGGGCACAGAAGTAACACACCTCAGCATAATAAAGGCCACATATGACAAACCCATTACAAAGAAATTGAAGATTATACAAGCAGGTGGAGAGATATATTTTGTCCCTGGATTGGAAGAATCAATATTGTTAAAATTACCATATTACCCAAGGCAATCTATAGAATCAATGAAATCCCTATCAAACTATCAATGGCTGCTGCTGCTGCTGCTAAGTCACTTCAAGTCGTGTCCAACTCTGTGTGACCCCATAGACAGCTGCCCACCAGGCTCCCCCGTCCCTGGGATTCTCCAGGCAAGAACACTGGAGTGGGTTGCCATTTCCTTCTCTAATGCATGAAGGTGAAAAGAGAAAGTGAAGTCACTCAGTCATGTCTGACTCTTAGCGATCTCATGGACTGCAGCCTACCAGGCTCCTCCATCCATGGGATTTTCCAGGCAAGAGTATTAGAGTGGGGTGCCATCAACTATCAATGGCATTTTCACAAAACTAGAACAACAAAAAAAATATTAAATTTGTATGAAAAACAAAAGATCCCTAGTAGCCAAAACAAATAAGAAAGAATAGAGCTGGAGGAATCATGCTTCCTGACTACAGACTATACTACAAAGCTAATGTAATGAAAATAGTATGGTACTGACACAAAAATAGACACATAGATCAATGGAACAAATAAACCCATGCACTTAAGATGACAAGATAGGCAAGAATGTACAATGGAGAAAAGACAGTCTCTTCACAAAATGGAGCTGGGAAAATTGGACAGCTACATGTAAAAGAGTGAAATTAGAACATTCTCTAACACAAGATAAAAAGTAAACTCAAAATAGATTAAAGACCTAAATGTAAGACCAGAGACTATAAAATTCCTAGAGGAAAAGATAGGCAGAATACTCTGACATGCAGCATTATGGTTTTGGATCTGTCTCCTTGAGTAAAGGAAATAAAACCAAAAATAAACAGATAGGACCTCATTAAACTTAAAAGCTTTAGATAGCAAAGGAAAGCATTGAAAAAATTAAAAGATAACCTATTACATAGGAGAAAATATTTTCAAATGCTATGACTGATAAGCAGTTAATATCTAATGTATGTAAACAATCATACAACTTCAAAAAAAAAAAAAAAAAACAACACCTGATTAAAAATGGGCAAAATGGGCACAAGAATTGAATAGACATTTTTCCAAAGAGGACATGCAGATGGCAAACAGGCCCATGAAAAGATGCTCAATATATCTAACCATCAGGGAAACGCAAATCAAAGCCACAATGAGATATCACCTCATACCTGTCAGAATGGCTATCATCAAAAAGGACACAAATAACAGATGTTGTGATAGAATCCAGCTGAGCTGTTTCAAATCCTAAAAGCTGATGCAATGAAAGTGCTGCACTCAACATGCCAGCAAATTTGGAAAGCTCATCAGTGGCCACAAGTTTGGAAAAGGTCAGTTTTCATTCCAATCGCAAAGACAGGCAATGCCAAAGAATATTCAAACTACCACACAATTGCATTCATTTCACACACTAGCAAAGTAATGCTCAAAATTCTCCAAGCTAGGCTTCAACAGTATGTGAACTGAGAACTTCCATTTGTTCAAGCTGGATTTAGAACAGATAGGAGAACCAGATATCAAATTGCTAACATCCACTGGATATAGAAAAAGCAAGAGAATTCCAGAAAAATATCTATTTCTGCTTCGATGTCCACACTAAAGCCTTTGACTGTGTAGATCACAACAAACTGCTGAAAATTCTTAAACAGATGGGAATACCAGACCACCTTATCTACCTCCTGAGAAATCTATATGCAGTTCAAGAAGCAACTGTTAGAATTGGACATGGAACAACAGACTGGTTCAAAATTGGGAAAGGAGTGCATCAAGGCTGTATATTATCACCCTGCTTATTTAACTTCTATGCAGAGTGCTGCTAAGTCGCTTCAGATGTGTCTGACTCTGTGCGACCCCACAGACAGCAGCCCACCGTCCCTGGGATTCTCCAGGCAAGAACACTGGAGTGGGTTGCCATTTCCTTCTCCAATGCATGAAAGTAAAAATGAAAGTGAAGTCACTCAGTCGTGTCCGACTCTTAGCAACCCCATGGACTGCAGCCTACCAGGCTCCTCCATCCATGGGATTTTCCAGGCAAGAGTACTGGAGTGGGGTGCCATTGCCTCTCTTGTACTCTTCTATGCAGAGTACATCATGCAAAATACCAGGTTGGATGAAACACAAGCTGAAATCAAGATTGATGGGAGGCATATCAATTCAAGCTGGATTTAGAAAAGGCAGAGGAACCAGAGATCAAATTGCCAACATCCGCTGGATCATCGAAAAAGCAAGAGAGTTCCAGAAAAACATCTATTTCTGCTTTATTGACTATGCCAAAGCCTTTGACTGTGTAGATCACAATAAACTGTGGAAAATTCTGAAAGAGATGGGAATACCAGACCACCTGATCTGCCTCTTGAGAAATCTGTATGCAGGTCAGGAAGCAACAGTTAGAACTGGTCATGGAACAACAGACTGGTTCCAAATAGGAAAAGGAGTACGTCAAGGCTGTATATTGTCACCATGTTTATTTAACTTATATGCAGAGTACATCATGAGAAATGTTGGACTGGGAGAAACACAAGCTGGAATCAAGATTGCCGGGAGAAATATCAATAACCTCAGATATGCAGATGATACCACCCTTATGGCAGAAAGTGAAGAGGAACTCAAAAGCCTCTTGATGAAAGTGAAAGTGGAGAGTGAAAAGGTTGGCTTAAAGCTCAACATTCAGAAAAGGAAGATCATGGCATCTGGTCCCATCACTACATGGGAAATAGATGGAGAAACAGTGGAAACAGTGTCAGACTTTCTTTTTCTGGGCTCCAAAATCACTGCAGATGGTGACTGCAGCCATGAAATTAAAAGATGCTTACTCCTTGGAAGGAAAGTTAAGACCAACCTAGACAGCATATTCAAAAGCAGAGACATCACTTTGCCAACAAAGTTTTGCCTAGTCAAGGCTATGGTCTTTCCTGTGGTCATGTATGGATGTGAGAGCTGGACTGTGAAGAGGGCTGAGCGCCGAAGAATTGATGCTTTTGAACTGTGGTATTGGAGAAGACTCTTGAGAGTCCCTTGGACTGCAAGGAGATCCAACCAGTCCATTCTGAAGGAGATCAGCCCTGGGATTTCTTTGGAGGGAATGATGCTGAGGCTGAAACTCCAGTACTTTGGCCACCTCATGAGAAGAGTTGACTCATTGGAGAAGGCTCTGATGCTGGGAGGGATTGAGGGCAGGAGGAGAAGGGGACGACAGAGGATGAGATGGCTGGATGGCATCACTGACTCGATGAATGTGAGTCTGGGTGACCTCCAAGAGCTGGTGATGGATAGGGAGGCCTGGCGTGCTGCGGTTCATGGGGTCGCGAAGAGTCGGACACGACTGAGCGACTGATCTGATCTGATCTGATATCAATAACCTCAGACATGCAGATGACATCATCCTTATGGCAGAAAGTGAAGAAGAACTGAACAACCACTTGATGAAGGTAAAAGAGGAGAGTGAAAAAGTTGGCTTAAAACTCAACATTAAAAAACTAAGATCATGGCATCCAATCCCATCACTTCATGGCAAATAGATGGAGAAACAATGGAAACAGTGACAGACTTTATTTTCTTGGGCTCCCAAATCACTGCAGATGATGACTGCAGCCATGAAATAAAAAGACACTTGCTCCTTGGAAGAAAAGCTATGACAGTGTATTAAAAAGAAGAGACATTACTTGCTAACAAAGGTCCGTATAGTGAAAGCTATCGTTTTTCTAGTAGTCATGTATGGATGTGAGAGTTGGACTATAAAGAAAGCTGAGTGCCGAAGAATGTTTTTCCACGGTGGTGTTGGAGAAGACTCTTGAGAGTCCTTTGGACAGCAAGAGATCCAACCGGATCCAACCTTTCCATCCTAAAGGAAATCAGTCCTGAATGTTCATTGGAAGGACTGATGCTGAAGCCCAAACTCCAATACTTTAGCCACCTGATGTGAAGAACTGACTCATTGGAAAAGACTCTGATGCTGGGAAAGATTGAAGGTGGGAGGAGAAGGGAATGACAGAGGATGAGATAGTTGGATGGCATTATCAACTCGATGGACATGAGTTTGAGTAAACTCCAGGAGTTGGTGATGTACAGGGAGGCCTGGCATGCTGCAGTTCATGGGGTGGCAAAGAGTCAGACACGACTGAGTGACTGAACTGAACTTCCTCAAAACAACTATATAGAACTACTGTGCTTGCTAAGTTGCTTCAGTTTTGCCCAACTCTTTGCAACTCTTTGGACTATAGCTCACTAGGCTCCTTTGTCTATGGGAATCTCCAGGCAAGAATACTGGAGTGGGTTGCCATTTCCTCCTCCATGAGATTATCCCAACACAGGGATGGAATCTGTGTCTCTTTTGTCTTCTGTATTGGCAGGCTGTTATTTTCCTCTATTTCTTTGCATTGATCGGAAGGCTTCCTTATTTCTTCTTGCTATTCTTTGGAACTCTGCATTCAGATGTTTATATCTTTCCTTTTCTCCTTTGCTTTTCACTTCTCTTCTTTTCACAGCTATTTGTAAGGCCTCCCCAGACAGCCATTTTGCTTTTTTGCATTTCTTTTCCATGGGGATGATCTTGTTCCCTGTCTCCTGTACAATGTCACGAACCTCATTCCATAGTTCATCAGGCACTCTATCTATCAGATCTAGGCCCTTAAATCTATTTCTCACTTCCACTGTATAATCATAAGGGATTTGATTTAGGTCATTCCTGAATGGTCTAGTAGTTTTCCCTACTTTCTTCAATTTCAGTCTGAATTTGGCAATAAGGAGTTCATGGTCCGAGCCACAGTCAGCTCCTGGTCTTGTTTTTGCTGACTGTATAGAGCTTCTCCATCTTTGGCTGCAAAGAATATAATCAATCTGATTTCGGTGTTGACCATCTGGTGATGTCCATGTATAGAGTCTTCTCTTGTGTTGTTGGAAGAGGGTGTTTGTTATGACCAGTGCATTTTCTTGGCAAAACTCTACTAGTCTTTGCCTTGCTTCATTCTGTATTCCAAGGCCAAATTTGCCTGTTACTCCAGGTGTTTCTTGACTTCCTACTTTTGCATTCTAGTCCCCTATAATTAAAAGGACATCTTTTTTGGGTGTTAGTTCTAAAGGGTCTTGGAGGTGTTCATAGAACCGTTCAACTTCAGCTTCTTCAGTGTTACTGGTTGGGGCATAGACTTGGATTACTGTGGTATTAAATGGTTTGCCTTGGAAACGAACAGAGATCATTCTGTCGTTTTTGAGTTTGCATCCAGGTACTGCATTTTGGACTCTTTTGTTGACCATGATGGCCACTCCATTTCTTCTGAGGGATTCCTGCCTGCAGTAATAGGATATAATGGTCATCTGAGTTAAATTCACTCATTCCAGTCCATTTGAGTTCGCTGATTCCTAGAATGTCGACATTCACTCTGGCCATCTCTTGTTTGACCACTTCCAATTTGCCTTGATTCATGGACCTGACATTCCAGGTTCCTATGCAATATTGCTCTTTACAGCATCGGACCTTGCTTCTGCCACCAGTCACATCCACAGCTAGGTATTCTTTTTGCTTTGGCTCCATCCCTTCTTTCTTTCTGGAGTTATTTCTCCACTGATCTCCAGTAGCATATTGGGCACTTACTGACCTGGGGAGTTTCTCTTTCAGTATCCTATCATTTTGCCTTTTCATGCTGTTCATGGGGTTCTCAAGGCAAGAATACTGAAGTGGTTTGCCATTCCCTTCTCCAGTGGACCACATTCTGTCAGATCTCTCCACCATGACCCGTCCGTCTTGGGTTGCCCCACGGGCATGGCTTGGTTTCATTGAGTTAGACAAGGCTGTGGTCCTAGTGTGATTAGATTGACTACTTTTCTGTGAGTATGGTTTCAGTGTGTTTGCCTTCTGATGCCCTCCTGCAATACCTACCGTCTTATTTGGGTTTCTCTTATCTTGGGCGTGGGGTATCTCATCACGGCTGCTCCAGCAAGGCGCAGCCATTGCTGCTTACCTTGGATGAGGGGTATCTCCTCACTGCCACCCTTCCTGACCTTCAACGTAAGATAGCTCCTCTAGGCCCTCCTGCGCCTGCGCAGCCATGGCTCCTTGGATGTAGGGTTGGTCCTCCCGGCCACCGCCCCTGGCCTCGGGAGTGGTGTTGCTCCTCCTGGCCGCAGCCCTTGGCCTCGGGCGTGGGGGCGTGGGGTAGCTTCTCCCGCCTGCTGCCCCTGCCTCTGGCTTAGGGGCATGGGGTTGCTCCTCCCGCCAGTCGCCCCTGGCCTCGGGCTTGTGGCGTGGGGTATCTCTTCCAGGCCTCTGCCCCTGACCTCGGACGCTGGGTAACTCCTCTCATCGCCGCCCCTGACCTCAGACGTGGGGTAACTCCTCTCGTCACTGCCCCTGACCTCGGACGGAGGGTAACTCCTCTCGCCGCCCCCCTTGACCTCGGAACCCGGGTAGCTCCTGCGGGCCATTCCTGCGCTGTGGCAGTCTGGTACTCTCGGCCGCTGCCCCTGACCTCGGATATGGGGTAATTCCTCTTGGCCTCCGCCCTTCTGACATGGGGTCCTCCTGGCTTCTGCCCCTGACTTCGGACGTGGGGTGGCTCCTCTAGGCCGCAAACTGCGGCCATCACAGCCGCCTGCGCTTTAGTGTGCCCGTCGCAGCCACCTGCGCAAACAACGGAATGGGAAAGACTAGGGATATCTTCAAGAAAATAGGAGATACCAAAGGAACATTTTATGCAAAGATGGGCTTGATAAAGGACAGAAATGGTATGGACCTAACAGAAGCAGAAGATATTAAGAAGAGATGGCAAGAATACATAGAAGAATGGTACAAAAAAGATCTTCACGACCCAGATAATCACAATGGTGTGATCACTGACATAGAGCCAGACATCCTGGAATATGAAGTCAAGTGGGCCTTAGAAAGCACCACTATGAACAAAGCTAGTGGAGGTGATGGAATTCCAGTGGAGCTATTCCAAAACCTGAAAGATGATGCTCTGAAAGTGCTGCACTCAATATGGCAGCAAATTTGGAAAACTCAGCAGTGGCCACAGGACTGGAAAACATCAGTTTTCATTCCAATCCCAAAGAAAGGCGATGCCAAAGAAAGCTCAAACTACCACACAATTGCACTCATCTCACACGCTACTAAAGTAATGATCAAAATTCTCCAAGCCAGGCTTCAGCAATATGTGAACTGTGAATTTCCTGATGTTCAAGCTGGATTTAGAAAAGGCAGAGGAACCAGAGATCAAATTGCCAACATCCGCTGGATCATGGAAAAAGCAAGAGAGTTCCAGAAAAACATCTATTTCTGCTTTACTGACTGCTAAAGCCTTTGACTGTGTGGATCACAATCAACTGTGGAAAATTCTGAAAGAGATGGAAATACCAGACCACCTGATCTGCCTCTTGAGAAATTTGTATGCACGTCAGGAAGCAACAGTTAGAACTGGACATGGAACAACAGACTGGTTCCAAATAGGAAAAGGAGTACGTCAAGGCTGTATATTGTCACCCTGCTTATTTAATTTCTATGCAGAATACATCATGAAAAACGCTGGGCTGGAAGAAGCACAAGCTGGAATCAAGATTGCCGGGAGAAATATCAATAACTTTGGATATGCAGATGACACCCCCCTTATGGCAGAAAGTGAAGAGGAACTAAAAAGCCTATTGACGAAAGTGAAAGTAGAGAGTGAAAAAGTTGGTTTAAGCTCAACATTCAGAAAACAAAGATCATGGACTCTGGCCCCATCACTACATGGGAAATAGATGGGGAAACAGTGGAAACAGTGTCAGACTTTCTTTTTCTGGGCTCCAAAATCACTGCAGATGGTAACTGCAGCCATGAAATTAAAAGATGCTTACTCCTTGGAAGGAAAGTTGTGACCAACCTAGATAGCATATTCAAAAGCAGAGACATTACTTTGCCAACAAAGGTTCGTCTAGTCAAGGCTATGGTCTTTCCTGTGGTCATGTATGGATGTGAGAGCTGGACTGTGAAGAAGGCTGAGCGCCGAAGAATTGATGCTTTTGAACTGTGGTGTTGGAGAAGACTCTTGAGAGTCCCTTGGACTGCAAGGAGATCCAACCAGTCCATTCTGAAGGAGATCAGCCCTGGGATTTCTTTGGAAGGAATGATACTAAAGCTGAAACTCCAATACTTTGGCCACCTCATGCGAAGAGTTGACTCATTGGAGAAGACCCTGATGCTGGGAGGGATTGGGGGCAAGAGGCGAAGGGAACGACAGAGCATGAGATGGCTGGATGGCATCACTGACTTGATGGATGTGACCTCCGGGAGTTGTTGATGGACAGGGAGGCCTGGTGTGCTGCAATTCATGGGGTGGCAAAGAGTCGGACACGACTGAGCGACTGATCTGATCTGATTGGCAGGCTGGTTCTTTTCCATAGAATCACCTTGAAAGCCCCAGAACTACTGTTCAGTTCAGTTCAGTCACTTAGTCGTGTCTGACTCTTTGCGATCCCATGAATTGCAGCATGCCAGGCCTCCCTGTCCATCACCAACTCCTGGAGTTCACTCAAACTCACATCCATCTAGTCGGTGATGCCATCCAGCATCTCATGCTCTGTCATCACCTTATCCTCCTTCCCCAATCCCTCCCAGCATCACAGTCTTTTCCAATGAGTCAACTTTTCTCATGAAGTTGTCAAAGTACTGGAGTTTCAGCTTTAGCACCATTCCTTCCAAAGTACACCCAGGACTGATCTCCTTTAGAATGGACTGGTTGGATCTCCCTGAAGTCCAAGAGACTCTCAAGAGTCTTCTCCAACACCACAGTTCAAAAGCATCAATTCTTCGGCACTCAGCTTTCTTCACAGTCCAGCTCTCACATCCATACATGACCACAGGAAAAACCATAGCCTTGACTAGACGGACCTTTGTTGGCAAAGTAATGTCTCTGCTTTTGAATATGCTATCTAGGTTGGTCATAACTTTCCTTCCAAGGAGTAAGCATCTTTTAATTTCATGGTTGCAATCACCATCTGCAGTGATTTTGGAGCCCAAAAAAATAAAGTCTGACACTGTTTCCACTGTTTCCCCATCTATTTCCCATGAAGTAATGGTACCCCTGCAATTCCACTGCTGGGTATACATCAAACAAACAAACAAACACTAATTTGAAAGATATATGCACCTTAATGTTCAAAGCAGCATTGTTTATAATTGCCAAGATATGAAAACAACCTAAGTGTCCATTAACAGATAAACAGATAAAGAAGAGGTGGTATGTATATTAATGTATATAGTGAAATACTAGACAGCCAAAAAATGGATTTTTCCAGTTTGTAGCGATGTGGGTGAATTTGGAGGGCATTATGCTAGATGAAATCAGTCTGATAGAGAAAGACAAGTACTATATGATATCATTTACATGTGGAAACTAAAAAAAGAAGAAATTAGTGAATATAACAAAAAGAAACAAACTTACAGATATAGAGAATAGGCTAAAGATTACCAGTAGGGAGGTGGGGAGTGGTGACATAAGCATGAGGAAATGGAAGGTACAAACTGTTTGGTATAAGACAGGTTGCAAGGACATACTGTACAACGTGAGGAATATAACTAATATTTTGTAATAATTATAAATGGAGTGCAAGCTTTAAAATTGCACAATATTTTTTAAAAAATATAAAATGTCAATTCAAGTTTCTTTGCCTCCAGGCTAATATAAGACTTCCAAACTAATCTAAGCCTGTTATCTTCAGAACACCTGCAATATTGCCATCTACATCATACAACCACTACAGAATATAATCGTGAATAGCATTATTTTCTACCACTTCATCTACTTACTTTGTCTCCCAACAGACTATAAACTCCTTCAGTGCACGGATTACAATTTAGACTTTTTGTAATCCTTTAAATACTTGGCCTGGTAACATATTATTTGTACAATGAATATTTGTTGACTGAGGAAAATAGATTTGTAGGTAACTTTTAAAAATATATGTTTATACAGTAACATGATTCTCAAACTTTCTGGTTGTCCTCCCCTAATTTTTTTCTTTGATATAAAATTTGGGATATTCTGGTTCTATAATTCTTTATGTATATAGGTATATGTGTATACATGTAATTAATGATAAGTAGAAATAACTATTTCACTGTTTTATTGTAAGCTTCATATTGAAGAAGTTTGTATACGTGCAAGCTTCTTTTCTCTTATTCATTCCTAAGAGGGTATGATAAATAGTTGTTTACTGCCCTTTAAATAATAGACTGTCACAAATGTTACTTCTGGTTTTCTCCTTTCTCAGCTAAATAACCTTAGCCCCTTTTAGACATTTAAATGTCATGAACAGATGCTCAATAATATTACTTGGTGGCTGGGCATAATTTATAGTGCTTATTTCTGGAAGTAGATGAAAATAGAAGCATTATGTATTTTTAAAGCTTTTCTTTCACATATGGTGTGCTTTACAGGGAGTGAGGATTTGGATGAATGGAGAGATGAATGCAGCTAATATTCTCATTTCAGACTCATCTAAAAAGGGGGGGAAAACACAGGAAATACCGGAATAGAAGCTATAATGCACAAGATGCTATTTTACTCTTAACTCAGACCTTTCTTTTGCCAGATGGTGTAGGAAGAAAGCTTTTGTTTTCTTATTGATGGGCATCTCCTTTGAATTTTGCTAGCCAGATATGTTTCCTCTCTTCTCAGCATTCACAGATACTGTAGCTTTCTTTTAAGTACCTCTTACATGCAGTAGCCGGTTTGCATTTCCAGGCATTGTATACCCTTCCAATTGGTTTCTGGGATAGGAATTTATGCTTCTTGATGTATTGATTTTAATCTTCAAAAATTTGGATAACCATGCATATTACCAGAATACCCTGTTATAGCACTCACCACATTAAAATGTCATTTGCTTATTTTCCTGTCTCTCTGAAATCCATACTATGCACTTTCAGTTATCAAGAACTCTTTCTGATTTATCTTTCTATTCTAGTCTGGCATATGGTAGATCCTCACTAAACATTTCTTGAGTATGTGAACAAATGAAGACCAGAAATTCAAATCTACTTTGATATTTAAAGGAAGTCTTTATACTTCCTGGAATCACATGGGACAGAAGGAACATTTACTATAAATAGATGCCTATGCTGTGTCTGGAGCATAGCACATGTTACCTCATTTAATCTGTTCAAGCAATTCATGAGCTATTCCCTTATTTGCTGCCATTTGTTGGATATTTGTCTATTTAATATACATAATGTTCTGTCTTTTAAAACACTTTATCATTTAATATTTTTAATGATATTTTGAAGAAGTTATTACTATTCCCATTTTTAAAAGAAGGAAGTTGAGACTCAAAGAGAATATGAAATATTTGAATCCACATCTACCTAACTCTAAAACCCAAATATTTCCTACCTGACCATCATGACTTGAAAGACAAAATCTTTGGGACAAATATGTTATTTATTTTATTTTTCCACTTTATTTTCTCTCTAATATTGGTATTTACAACCCCTACTGGTATATTTTATATTAACTCCCTTCTAGACAAAAGATCTTACTATTAACTAAAAAAATATAGAGAAACCTCAATGGCCATCTTATAGGTTGCTAGTCCAATGTTAAGTCAATAAATATATTCCTTTGACTAACAATCCTTGGTTCAATCAGTTGTAACCAAATTCTTAAAATCACATTCCAAAAAACTTGGCTGCTTTTGCATAGCAATCTGCCTTGGCAGCTTTTCCCAGAAGGGGCCCGTAGGTCTGGCAATTGCTCAGGATTTCATGAGTAGTCCAGTCACAAATAGAAGATGCTCCCAAAGGTAATTATGAGACTTTCATCAGTACAGTAATTTTAAGCACAGCTTTACTAAAGTAGCATCAAATTCTAATTGGATCCACTAGGCTTAATTTAAGGAGCCATAGAGGACTAATTCTAATGTATTGTTACATTCAGTATATCAGCACAATATTATATGTAAGCAAGCATGTGTGTATAATATATAAAGTCGGGGGAGGGATGGGGATGTGGGAGTAGGGCACTGAACTGAAAACCATAAAAGACAAGTCTTTATATTGCCCCTTAAGAAAGACGTAAGACTAGAGAAAGAAAGGGTAACTGAATAAGCAAAAGAGAGAGAGGTTGCCATGCTAGTAAAACTAGATCCTAAAATGAAATAAAACTTAGAGGTCTGCTAATCAGATCAGATCAGATCCGTCGCTCAGTCGTGTCCGACTCCTTGCGACCCCATGAACCGCAGCATGCCAGGCCTCCCTGGTCTGCTAATACAAGTCTTTAATCAAGAGGAATGTCATTTCCATCGACATTCATGAGTGTCAACTATCTTCAAAAGCTACAGAAAGGTCATAAGTTAAAACTATTAATGTGGGAAGGGTATGGGTAGGATATACCAGATGCAGAATATCAGACTTAAAATTACCTCCGGAATGAGGGTGATGGGTGTGTGTTTGTGGCATGTGGCATGGCATAGATAGAATGTGAATCAGACTTCTTATCCTGAGACTTAGATTCTAGGCCAGTCTATAATTATTGTGCATCACTGAGCTGTACACATGATTTCTCACCTGTGAAATGAAGGAGTAGAATTAAAAGATTCCCACATTATTTTCCAGCGATAAATCACATGATCTGGAAGAAAATATTTACTTCTGACAATGAGTGAACTGTAGAAAAAATTGATTAGGATTGTACTGATTAAAGATGTAAATAGTTTTGGGGGATGTTGATCACCATCTCCTCAAGGAACTAACCTGACCATTTTCATTACACCACTGGAGCTCTAAGTTTGATAAAATCAACAGGTTTACTCACACATAAGTTAGACGCTAGGGCCTTCTTCTTGCTCAGCTCTTGGCCAAAAGTATCTATTTGTGTGCCTGTGCAGTGACCAGCCTAGACTTGGCACATGTGCTGAGCAGGACTGGCCAAGTTGGCCAAATTGAAAACCACGGCATAGGCACAGTAGAAGAGCTGATGTCCAGGCTATTGTCAGTGGAGCCCTGCAATTTGACAGAAAATTTAGGTCCCTCCAAATTTAGGTCCCTCTCGGAGAAGGCAATGGCACCCCACTCCAGTACTCTTGCCTGGAAAATCCCATGGATGGAGGAGCCTGGTAGGCTGCAGTCCATGAGGTCGCTAAGAGTCGGACACGACTGAACGACTTCACTTTCCCTTTTCACTTTCATGCATTGGAGAAGGAAATGGCAACCCACTCCAGTGCTCTTGCCTGGAGAATCCCAGGGATGAAGGAGCCTGGTGGGCTGCCATCTATGGGGTCGCACAGAGTTGGACATGACTGAAGTGACTTAGCAGCAGCAGCAGTTAGGTCCCTCTGCACCCCCAAGGATACCTTAAGAATCCCTGAGGCCAGTCTAGATTGAAGCAGCTCTATATCGAGATGTGGTAACTCACAATGACCCAAAGGACTCGGAAAGGAAGCAAAGTGTGGCTGTTTCACTTTCAGAATAAAAACCTGCTCCTGAAGGATCATTCCCTAAACTTCAGAGGCAACAGCAACAAGTGGCACAGTTTTCAATTGTTCAAGCATGTATGGACAGGCAGTCACTGGAAATCTCAGCAGCTGGGTAGTAACAGAATCAAGCCTTTAAAATATGTAGAAAAAGTAATCATTCTCTGTTTCCTGGGATAAATATCCACTCTTACAAAATCTGAAGATGGAGAGAGTTGTAAAAAATTTTGTCTGGGTGAAATGTTAGGTGCAGAAGGGGCTGTTGGATCAGCTACAAATGAAAGTCCTAGGATAGATTATACACAGATTGGTTTTCTTCCGTTGCTTCATACTTATAGAAGAATGAAGAATTAGCAGTAACTAGTTACTTGTTAACTAATAACTAGTGCATAACTGGTTTGGAGAAACAGACTTTTTTACAGAATTGGGATGATGGCTTTACTTATTCTTTATTGGCTTGTCTTGAAGAACCTTGGTTACCTGAGAGTCATTCACTGACTTGGCAGCTTGCAAGAAGGTGCTATGAACTGAGGTTCTTAGTGGACAACAAGGATGATGAGAGTTCCTGCTTTGAATGTATTAATCTACTTGATTATCAGGTGTTTTCACCAACATGGTATAGATGGTAAGCCATCTTGATGCAGCTGATCTTGGAGATAGAAGATACTTGTGATGATGGCAGGCTGAGTCTGAGGAAGTTTCGGTTGGCCAAAAAGTTCATTTGGATTTTTCTGTACCATTAGAGACAAATCAAAAGGAACATTTTGGCCAACCCAATACAATGGAAAAGGTCAGTTTTCATTCCAATCCCAAAGAAAGGCAATGCCAAAGAATGTTCAAAGCACCACACAATTGCCTTCATCTCATACACTAGCAAAGTAATGCTCAAAATTCTCCAAGCGAGGCTTCGACAGTGCATGAACCATGAACTTCCAGATGTTCAAGCTGGATTTAGAAAAGGCAGAGGAACCGGAGAACAAATTGCCAACATCTGTTGGATCATCAAAAAAGCAAGAGAGTTCCATAGAAATATCGCCAAAGCCTTTGACCATGTGGATCACAACAGACTGTGGAAAATTCTTAAAGAGATGGGAATACCAGACCACCTTACTTCCCCCTGAGAAATCTGTATGCAGGTCAAGAAGCAACAGTTAGAACTGGACATGGAACAACAGACTGGTTCCAAATCGGGAAAGATGTCAAGGATATATATTGTCACCCTGTTTATTTAACTTATATGCAGAGTACATCATGCAAAATGCTGGGCTGGATGAAGCACAAGCTGGAATCAAGATTGCTGGGAAAAATACCAATAACCTCAGATATGTAGACGACATCACCCTTATGGCAGAAAGCAAAGAAGAACTAAAGAGTCTCTTGATGAAAGTGAAAGAGGAGAGTGAAAAAATTGGCTTAAAACTCAACATTCAGAAAACTAAGATCATGGCATCTGGTCTCATTACTTCATGGCAAATAGATGGGGAAACAACAGAAGCAATGATAGGCTTTATTTGGGGCGTGGGGGGGGGCGGGCACCAAAATCACTGCAGATGGTGACTGCAGCCATGAAATTAAAAGACGCTTGCTCCTTGGAAGAAAAGCTATGACCAACCTAGACAGCATATTAAAAAGCAGAGACATTACTTTGCCAACAAAGGCCCATCTAGTCAAAGCCATATTTTTTCCATTGTCATGTATGGATGTGTGAGTTGGACTATAAAGAAAGGTAAGTGCCAAAGAATTGATGCTTTTGAACTGTGGTGTTGGAGAAGACTCTTGAGAATCCCTTGGACAGCAAGGAGATCCACCCAGTCCATTCTAAAGGAAAACAGTCCTGAGTATTCGTTGGAAGGACTAATGTTGAAGCTGAAACTCCAATACTTTGACCACCTGATGTGAAGAGCTGACTCATTTGAAAAGACCCTGATGCTGGGAAAGATCGAAGGTGGGACGAGAAAGGGATGACCTGGGATGCGATGGTTGGATGGCATCACTGACTCGATGGTCATGAATTTGAGCAAGCTCCATGAGTTGGTGATGGACAGGGATGTCTGCTTTGCTGCAGTCCATGGGGTCACAAAGAGTCACAAGACTGAGTGACTGAGCTGAATTGAATACAATGCCAATTCAAGTGGAAATTTCAGCATAACTTCAACACAATGTGAAGGGTCTTCATCTTAACCTGTGTAACTCGTTGATATTCAGAAGAAAGACTGGATTTATTTGAATATCTGAACTGTCTGGAAAAGCTCACACAGTTTTTCATGAACAGTTTAAACTGTTTTTCGAAATCACATGCTTTTAAAATGAATTGTGTGCTGTATGCTTAGTAGCTGAGTTGTGTCCAACTCTTTGTGACCCCATGGACTGTAGTCCACCAGGCTCTTCTGTCCATGGGGATACTCAAGGCAAGAATACTGAAATGGGTTGCCTGCCCTTCTCCAGGGATCTTTCCAACCCAGGGATCGAACCCAGGTCTCCCACACTGCAGGATGATTCTTTACTGTCTAAGACTATTGATGAAGCATTCTGCACAGAATCTGTATGATGAAATTTTACAGAGGTCCCGGTTGCGGTCATAGTGTTTATTTATATGTATACATATAAAATTGCATTGAAAATGGGAAAACAAATAGCTTTTAGGGATGTGGATCTTAAAATTTCTATTACATTCTCCCCTACTAAAAATTATGTCATTATTGTGTCTCCTCATAGACCTGTTCCACACCATCTCTCAGCCCTACATTTTTCTTTATAAGATCAACTTGCTTGTTCTATGTCCCTTCCACTGACTCATTGTTGGGTCAGAGAAGTGCTAACATTCACAAAGAGGATATCTACGCTATTATTTACCTTGTACAGGTTGTGCATTGCACCAGAGCACCCGACAGAAGAAGCCAGTGGGGTCTGCAAACTGTGCCTTTGTGTGGGTGCCCCCAACTGAAGGTAGGCATGCCTTCTTCCTATTCACTCTTAAGTGCAGTATGGACTTATAGTGTTCTGGGAAGTGGAATTTACTCCATGATCTGAAAGATCTGATCTATACCAACATTGTGAATATCCATTCCTCAATGCCAAACATCACAAAACTAATTACAAGGGATTCTTTTGTGGGGGCTAAAAAAGAAATGATACAAACCACTTCCACTTAAGGGGCAAAACATTCTAGGCAGCTCAGATGAAACTTCCGCATCAGCCTATTTTGTGAGAATAACAGTGCACTATCATGGAAGAAACACAAGTTGGAATCAAGATTGCTGGGAGAAATATCAATAACCTCAAATATGAAGATGACACACCACCCTTATGGCAGAAAGTGAAGAGGAACTCAAAAGCCTCTTGATGAAAGTGAAAGTGGAGAGTGAAAAAGTTGGCTTAAAGCTCAACATTGAGAAAACGAAGATCATGGCATCCAGTCCCATCACTTCATGGGAAATAGATGGGGAAACAGTGGAAATAGTGTCAGACTTTGTTTTTCTAGGCTCTAAAATAACTACAGATGGTGACTGCAGCCATGAAATTAAAAGACGCTTACTCCTTGGAAGGAAAGTTATGACCAACCTAGATAGCATATTCAAAAGCAGAGCTATTACTTTGCCAACAAAGATTCGTCTAGTCAAGGCTATGGTTTTTCCTGTGGTCATGTATGGATGTGAGAGTTGGACTGTGAAGAAGGCTGAGTGCCGAAGAATTGATGCTTTTGAACTGTGGTGTTGGAGAAGACTCTTGAGAGTCCCTTGGACTGCAAGGAGATCCAACCGGTCCATTCTGAAGGAGATCAGCCCTGGGATTTCTTTGGAAGGCATGATGCTAAAGCTGAAACTCCAGTATTTGGCCACCTCATGCGAAGAGTTGACTCAATGGAGAAGACTCTGATGCTGGGAGGGATTGGGGGCAAGAGGAGAAGGGGACAACAGAGGATGAGATGGCTGGATGGCATCACTGACTCGATGGATGTGAGTCTGAGTGACGTCCGGGAGTTGGTGATGGACAGGGAAGCCTGGCATGCTGCAATTCATGGGGTGGCAAAGAGTCAGACACAACTGAGTGACTGATCTGATCTGATCTGATCATGGAAGAGGGAGAAGGTAATGGCACCCCACTCCAGTACTCTTGCCTGGGGAATCCCATGGATGGAGGAGCCTGGTGGGCTGCAGTCCATTGGGTCGCAGGGAGTCGGACACGACTGAGCGACTTTACTTTCACTTTTCACTTTCCTGCATTGGAGAAGGAAATGGCAACCCACTCCAGTGTTCTTGCCTGGAGAATCCCAGGGACGGGGGAAGCCTGGTGGGCTGCCATCTGTGGGGTCACATAGAGTCAGACACAACTGAAGTGACTTGGCAGCAGCAGCATCATGGAAGAACACATTTTTTAAACAAATTTATTGGTCAAAATATCCTCAGGGCTAACTTGCACTGAGTCCCTGCTGAATGATCTCAAAGGAATAAAACAAATTACATACACTACATTAGGCCTTAGCACGCATGGTGCACTCAAAAGCATTTTCAAACACCCTCTGTCAGTGCCCTGCATGGCACAGAAAGGAAAATCTCACTGACACACTTGTTGATATTCTATCTCTCTCGTGAAGAATTTGATAGATTTTCTGCATATTTATTTGTGGTTTGGAATGAAAGTATGCTATTTCCGCTCCTCTAGAATTTCATGGAAAAGGTAAATTGTCCAAGCTCCCTTCCAAATATAATCAGACTTAAAGTGGTTCCCATAGCTCTCCCTTCAACCATAAGATGTTCCCATTAGTGCCAATTAATGCTGAGACCCTGGCAGTCTGTGTGAATGATTCATTAATGAGAAGCCTCATTTATAGCTGAGAAAGCAATGCAATGGAGAAGCTGTAATAATTTCTCACCACCTCTACACGGACCCATGCCCTGCAAACTGCTGACCTCTGACACAGATAAACTTCCCTCTCTTTGGCCTTTGGTGGTTTGTTCTCTGGGAACAGTGGGAAATGGCAACAATGGCAGTGAAATCCTACCTAATATTTCAGCTTCTGTGCTTATTGGAAACCAAATGTGAGACTGTGATTCTAACCTTCCCTTCTCAATTGAAAATTCTAATTCAATTAAGGGTGGAACAGAGAAGCTGAGACCTCTATTTCTCTGATGTACATGGCTTTTATACAAGGTACCCTTTTTATAGACACCCTCTAAACCTGTAGAATATATTGCTAGTCTCGTTACTAACAGGACTCCAGTAATCAAACTGGTTCAACTAAATTAAACCCAGGGCAAAGATGCTGGGTTTTATTGTCTATATATACATATTTTTAATTATGCCTGACTATTTCTTTGCTATGATTCCAGATATCACAGTTATTTTAAAAATGATAACAGTTATCACTTTTTTTTTCCTGCCCAGATGCTATCCTGTTCTCCAACATAAACAGAGGTACAAATGATGAGTGATTGGACACCGAGTGCCAGAGAGTCCCCCAAATCTGCCATAGTCAGTAAAGCAGGGAGAAGGTACCCCTGAATCTAGAAGCCAAGTTGCAGTTGTACTCTTCAAAATAAGAAAGGGTCTTTTTCTGCCTCTGAGAGAAAAGCACTCAAGGCCCTTCAATCTCTTTTATCCATGATCTTGGCAGGCATCTTTCTCCCCACTCCCATCCTTGCTCCTGGAAGTGAACATGAGACACTCATCAGTAGAGTTGTTTTAAGCCCTGCTTTGCTTGAAGCAGCATCCAATTCTAAACAAAAAATCTTTTGGCTTTAATATTAATTTTCCTTTGTCTCAAGGGGGAGCTGGGCTGAAATACAATTTTGTACTTTCTACAAACAATAGTGCAAGTAACACTGAAGGGGAAGCGTTTATGCTACTTAGGAGAATCAATTGCTTTTCAAGCACCATTAAGCCTTTTAGAAATGGTACATTTGATCAATATCCCAGCTGAGCTATTAACAAGTATGTGACCTCAGACAAGTCCCCAAACCTCTATAGGCCTCAGTCTGCTCATCTGTAAAATGAGAGCTCTAGATTGGATTTTCTCTATGGATGCTTGTAGCTCTAAAAGGCTATGATTCTATACATTAGTTGCAAATGACTCTTACCTGGGTGATAAAAATCAGTGGCCTGAAACACTCTTGGAATCAAGGCTGCTTCCAGCTTTTTTTTTTCTCCTAAATGAAGTTGGAAATAGCAATCATTACTTGGGGCCTTGGGGGCTACTTGCTTGTACTCAGGCTTTCTGAAAAGTTGAGATGCATTAATTGGCTATCTTCTGGGTCTAAATCTATTTCTAAATTGATTGGGGATTTTATATTTTCCCTATGAGATCCAGTGATGGCTAGGTACTCAAAAGAAGTTAGAGTTAAACAATGGGACATAGTTCTGCTCCCTGGAGGGCTCTAACTAGAACAAACCTCACCCCTTCTCAAGCCTCTGTTAATTTTCTAGAGCATGCAGGGACCAAAAACTTACCCAGGGAAGTTATACATTTTTGATATGTTTAAATAAATTGAGGCAGAATTTTACATATCTCTTGGAGTCAATATGATGGCAAGTGAACTGTACTAGTTCAACTAGGATGTATTAATAATCATTCATACCCAATGTGGTGAAAGTTATCCATGAGGCTATATAGCCTTTATACATTAGTGACTTGTCATTTTTAGAAACTGTATATATTAATACCTAAAGGATTCGGTGGCTATAGTGCTGTTTATTTTTTATAAAGCTATGTAGATGGGGACGATAAAGGACAGAGATGGTGTGGACCTAACAGAAGCAGAACATATTAAGAAGAGGTGGCAAGAATTCACAGAAGAACTGTACAAAAAAGAGCTTCAAGACCTAGATAATCATGATGATGTGATCACTGACCTAGAGCCAGACATCTTGGAATGTGAAGTCAAATGGGCCTTAGAAAGCATCACTACGAACAAAGCTAGTGGAGGTGATGGAATTCCAGTGGAGCTATTCTAAGTCCTGAATGATGATGCTGTGAAAGTGCTGCACTCAATATGCCAGCAAATTTGGAAAACTCAGCGGTGGCCACAAGATTGGAAAAGGTCAGTTTTCATCCCAATCCCAAAGAAAGGCAATGCCAAGGAGTGCTCAAACTACCGAACAATTGCACTCATCTCACACGCTAGTAAAGTAATGCTCAAAATTCTCCAAGCCAGGCTTCAGCAATATGTGAACCGTGAACTTCCTGATGTTCAAGCTGGTTTGAGAAAAGGCAGAGGAACCAGAGATCAAATTGCCAACATCCGCTGGATCATGGAAAAAGCAAGAGAGTTCCAGAAAAACATCTATTTCTGCTTTATTGACTATGCCAAAGCCTTTGACTGTGTGGATCACAATAAACTACGGAAAATTCTGAAAGAGATGGGAATACCAGACCACCTGATCTGCCTCTTAAGAAATCTGTATGCAGGTCAGGAAGCAACAGTTAGAACTGGTCATGGAACAACAGACTGGTTCCAAATAGGAAAAGGAGTACCTCAAGGCTGCATATTGTCACCATGCTTATTTAACTTATATGCAGAGTACCTCATGAGAAATGCTGGACTGGAAGAAACACAAGTTGGAATCAAGATTGCCGGGAGAAATATCAATAACCTCAGATATGCAGATGACACCGCTCTTATGGCAGAAAGTGAAGAGGGGCTAAAAAGCCTCTTGATGAAAGTGAAAGTGGAGAGTGAAAAGGTTGGCTTAAAGCTCAACATTCAGAAAACAAAGATCATGGCATCTGGTCCCATCACTACATGGGAAATAGATGGGGAAACAGTGGAAACAGTGTCAGACTTTGTTTTTCTGGGCTCCAAAATCACTGCAGATGGTGACTGCAGCCATGAAATTAAAAGACGCTTGCTCCTTGGAAGGAAAGTTATGACCAACCTAGATAGCATATTCAAAAGCAGAGACATTACTTTACCAACTAAGGTTCGCCTAGTCAAGGCTATGGTCTTTCCTGTGGTCATGTATGGATGTGAGAGCTGGACTGTGAAGAAGGCTGAGCGCCGAAGAATTGATGCTTTTGAACTGTGGTGTTTGAGAAGACTCTTGAGAGTCCCTTGGACTGCAAGGAGATCCAACCAGTCCATTCTGAAGGAGATCAATCCTGGAATTTCTTTAGAAGGAATGATGCTAAAGCTGAAACTCCAGTATTTTGGCCACCTCATGCGAAGAGTTGACTCATTGGAGAAGACTCTGATGCTGGGAGGGATTGAGGGCAGGAGGAGAAGGGGACGACAGAGGATGAGATGGCTGGATGGCATCACTGACTCGATGGATGCGAGTCTGAGTGACCTCCGGGAGCTGGTGATGGACAGGGAGGCCTGGCGTGCTGCGGTTCATGGGGTCGCAAAGAGTCGGACACGACTGAGAGACTGATCTGATCTGATGTAGTCAGATTAATTACAGATTAATAATACCAGTTTGTTCTCTTCAGAGAAGCCCATGGACTTATGGACAGAAGTTGTGAAAGTCACTCAGTCATGTCTGACTCTTTGTGACCCCATGGACTATCCAGTCCATGGAATTCTCAGGCCAGAATACTGGAGTCAGTAGCTGTTCCCTTCTTCAGGGGATCTTCCCAACCCAGGGATCAAACCCAGGTCTCCCGCATTGCAGGTGGGTCTTTTACCAGCTGAGCCACAAGAGAAACCCTGGACAGAAGTTCCACAAGGTTCACTGAGTCCTTACAAACCTCTATTGCAAAGGATAATAGGACTTTGTCTTCGTTTCCTCAATGACCTCATTTCCTCCTCAATTCCTCAGTGGAATAAGTTCTATAACTTTATTTCTTGTGCAAACTATTCAGATAACCCTTCACATAGAATTATAGCTTCTATTAAAAATGTGCATTCTTTCCCAAAGCTTTGTTTTAAAATGAAACAATATGAGCACATTGGAAAAGAATTATTATCCTTGTCAATGTCCTTAGGGGGCTCGATTAATATAAGAACAACTTCTTCCTGACTAATGATGGTACCAGTTGCAAGAGCCTTCCCCAAACAACTGTGCAATTCAAGTCCTTTGTATCTAGTGTGCTTTTGACAAACTGGTCAATAATGCCTGCTGAAGAAGAGTATTCCTCTCAGTTTCAATCACAAAGCAACCTCTGAGGAAATTCTCAAGTCTGATAAGTAGGCTAGACTTCAAACATCATACTCATTTGTGACACTCTTGCCTCAATAGAGATGTTGAATACAAAAGAGGAGCCTATACAAGGAAATCTGCAATATGAATGACAGCCGAAGATACATACTGTACTAGAAAGGAAGACAACCACATGAACAGTAAAAATTTTAAATCCTCCTTCTACATGATAATATAAGTAATAATAGAAAGCTGTCATAAAAGTTATCATGTATGAATACTTACCTAAGGCTTAAAATCTACTAAGTGTTTTATATATAATAATGAGTTTAATCCTCATATGAACCTTAGAAGGTTGTTAGTAGGACTATAATATGTAGATAGTTTTTTCTGGTATTAATTTTATTTAATATTGTTTTGTTTGCATATTTCTACATCATTTTTTTTTCAAATTTGACTTTCAAAAGCTGTTGATATTCACCCCTTCATGGATCACAGCCTTGTAGTAGTTTAGGGAACTACATAACTCAATGAAACTATGAGCCATGCTATGCAGGGCCACCCAAGACAGCCAGGTCACAGTGGAGAGTTCTGACAAAACGTGGTCCAAGAGGCAACAGTTAGAACTCAACATAAAATGACTGACTGGTTCCAAATTGGGAAAGGAATCCAACAAGGTTGTACATTGTCACCCTGCTTATTTAACTTATATGCACAGTACATCATGTGACATGCTGGGGTAGGATGATTCACAGGCTGGAATCAAGATTGCCACAAGAAATATCAGCAGCCTCAGTTATGCAGATGATACCACTCTAATGGTAGAAAGTGAAGAGGAACTAAAGAGCCTCTTGATAAGAGTCAGAGAGGGAAAAAGCTGGCTTAAAACTCAACATTTAAAAACTAAGATCATCGCATCTTGTCCCATCACCTCACAGAAAATAGATGGGAAAAAAGTGGAAACACTGACAGATTCTATTTTCTTGAGCTCCAAAATCACTGTGGATGGTGACAGCAGCAATGAAATTAAAAGACGCTTGCTCCTCAGAAGAAAAGCTATGACAAACCGAGACAAAGTATTAAAAAGCAAAGCCATCATTTTGCTGACTAGTCAAAGCTATGGTTTTTCCAGTAGTCATGTATGGATGTGAGAGTTGAACCATAAAGAAGGCTGAGCACTGAAGAATTGATGCTTTCAAATTGTGGTGTTAGAGAAGACTCTTGAGAGTCCCTTGGATTGCAAGGAGATCAAACCAGTCAATCCTAAAGGAAATCAACCTTGAATATTCACTGGAAGGACTGATGGTGAAGCTGAAGCCCCAATACTTTGACTACCTGATGCAATACTCAGATGATTGATCCTGAGTCTGGGAAGGATTGAAGACAAAAGGAGAAGAGTGTGGCAAAGGATGAGATGGTTACATAGCATCACTAAATGGACATGAATCTGAGCCAAGTCTGGGAGATAGTGAAGGACAGAGGAGCTGAGTGGGCTACAGTCCATGGGATTGCAAGAGTCAGACATGACTTAGCGACTGAATAACATTGGCATTCCATTACTTGGGTAATGTATGACTATATTTATTCATTTTGGTATTGCAAATGTGGTTGGGAAATTTCGCCTATGAAAAGAAAGAGCAGAGAATTCTCAATAGTTTCAATTGTTTAAGGGCCTTTTTGGAGAGATCTTTAGTTATGTTTGTCATTGTGCCGAAATGGCTAGTGATAGACCTGGAACTTATTATGAGCTCTGCTGTTTGTCCTCCCCATCTCCCATTCATTCATATACTGAAGTCCTAGCCCTCAGTATTTTACATGTCACTGTATTTGGGGACATGGACTATAAAGAGTTAATGCTACAGTCCTCAGGGTTGCAAAGAGTTGGACATGACTGAGCGACTTTCACTCACTCAAGGTTAAATGAGGACACTGGGATGTGGCCCTAACCCACATATCTGTATTTGGAAATAGGACCTTCAAAGACGTGATTAAGGTAAAGTACCTGAGGGTGGATCATAATCTAATCTGGTTGATGCCCTTGTAAGAGGACATTTGAGCATGGAGACAGACCACACAGGTACAGGGATCTGCACAGCAGGACATCCGTGTGAAGAGGCAGCAAGCGAGCAACCATCTTCAAACCAGAAAGAGTGATCTCAGAAGAAATCAACCCTGCTGGCACTTTGATCTGAGATCTCTAGCCTCTAATACTGTGAGAAAATAAGTCTCAATAACTTTAAACCATCTAGTCTGTGCTATTATGCTATGGCAGCCCAAAGAGATTAATACAGTGCCATAGAGCACAAACAGAGGTGTTAGCCATCTTTAATTTAGCTATTTCCCCCTTAATTGGCTCAAATCAATTTACACTGAGGGAAAAACAGATCTTAATAAACGTTTAGGACATATGTTTTGAAAGTGGTCAAAGAAACAGACTCAAGCCTTATTTTCATAAGTAATTGAACCCCCGTTATTTAGTAATACAACTAAAAGCCTATGGCAAGTGTCTAGCAAAAGAAGGGTGACTTTCACAGACCTCCCTGAGCAGCATCCAGTGTTCTTCAGTCCAAGGAACTGCTAGGCATGGTGGCACCCCCTGGCCATGGATACCTTTAAAATAGACCCATGCACAGTGAGGCTCAGATCAATAACAACACAGAGAATAAACTCTCAATAGCCCTGCCTTTCTATGGAAGAGATGGGTCTTGAAACAAACTCTCCTGATCCCACTGTTTATTTTTCTCTGCACTGGTTTAAATATTCTGGCATTTGAGTATGTTTTAAGTACTAATTGGAAGGAAAGTTATGACCAACCTAGATAGCATATTCAAAAGCAGAGACATTACTTTGCCAACAAAGGTCCGTCTAGTCAAGGCTATGGTTTTTCCAGTGGTCATGTATGGATGTGAGAGTTGGACTATGAAGAAAGCTGAGCGCAAAGAATTGATACTTTTGAACTGTGGTGTTGGAGAAGACTCTTGAGAGTCCCTTGGACTGCAAGGAGATCTAACCAGTCCATTCTAAAGGAGATCGGTCCTGGGTGTTCTTTGGAAGGAATGATGCTAAAGCTGAAACTCCAGTACTTTGGCCACCTCATGTGAAGAGTTGACTCATTGGAAAAGACTGTGATGCCGGGAGGGATTGGGGGCGGGAGGAGAAGGGGACAACAGAGGATGAGATGGCTGGATGGCATCACTGACTCGATGGATGTGAGTTTGAGTGAACTCCCGGAGTTGGTGATAGACTCGGAGGCCCGGTGTGCTACAATTCATGGGGTTGCAAAGAGTCAGACATGACTGAGCAACTGAACTGAACTGAACTAAGTACTAATTATATGACTAGTTAGTACATTGCTCAAGGTAGTATGAGAAGGATCTGAAATAATATTGACACTTAGTTGAACTTATACTTTTTTTTGAAGGAATCCAAAGTCGCAATTAACTGAAATGGGTGACCTTGCCACATTATTATGCTGGATGGTCCTTATGCATTTTGGAAAATAAGGGCAATTTTAAAATGGTATATTTTAGATATTTGATACAACCCTTTATGACAGTGACTTCCCTGGTGGCTTAGACGGTAAAGCGTCTGTCTATGATCCAGGACACCCGGGTTCGATCCCTGGGTTGGGAAGATACCTTGGAGAAGGAAATGGCAATCCACTCTAGTACTATTGCCTGGAAAATCCCATGGACAGAGGAGCCTGGTAGGCTACAGTCTATGGGGTCGCAAAGAGTCAGACACGACTGAGCAACTTCACGTTTATGTTTATGACAGTGCTTTGATTAAAACCTCACATAGGAAAAAAGCATATACTATCATTTTTTTAAACACAGAAGAGATAGTCAAACACATGTTCACACACACAAACACACACACTATCACACATAAACACTCCCTCAGACACCAACATTGGTTGCCCGTTGAAAAATTTAATCACTTTCAACACTGAGAAATATTTTCTTATATAGTTGATCTTAATCTCTATTGCAACAGTTGATCTATTTCTTCCTTTTAGGTCCTTAGTACAAAGAGGGAACAACTGGTCCCAATTCTTTTTTACAAGTTTTTCACATACTGGGGGACTTAATGTGGTAAAATAGGTCATGCCTATCAATTACAAAAGCAGACTTGAATTTTCTATAACTTTGATTTGTTTAACTACCTGCACCTGGGAAATAGAGGGTGGGGAATAACTGGTATTTGGCAGGATTTCATACATTGCCACAATCTTTTCTTTCGACAAAAATTTGTCCTTGTCAGATTTGTCCTAAGTATTTTGTAACATGTCTAGGGAAAAATAGACAAACAACCAGTAAAATTTCTTATGTTTGTGATTGAAGAAAACTCATGAACAAGAGACAACCGAGTCCCTCAGATTCTTCTGTGTTGTTTATGTTTTGTTAAAATGCATTATACACTTCTTATTAAACACTGTTGACTCTTGTGATTCTTGAATGGTCAGCCTTTAGAGTGAAAATAAAAGCTTTAGGGGTTTGATTTCTATGGGCTAGTTAGAACAACTTTCCCATTGATAACATTTATCAAACTTAAAATTAAAAAAATAAAATAATCAACTATTATTTGAAGGCACTGAAGACTGACTAGAAACAGGCAGAAACTGGAGCAGAAGATACTTTTGAAAGATGAGGTGTGACACACTATTAATATACATATGATATTGTCAGAGTCAGGATATTTGGGAGAAAAATTTGAAAGGGAAGGCACTACAGAGAGGATGAGCCCCAAATTAAATCTGTAAAATTTACCCAGTATCTTGGCTGACCACTAATTGCAGAGGAAACAGAGGAGCCAGAAAACAAAACAAAACAGAACCCAAAGAATGGTGGAAGCTGAAATTACTGAGTTAAGATTTCAGCAACTAGCAACATAGAGAAGACAGTTTGATTAGTTAAGTGCTTGCTAGAATTTTTTAAAAGTCGCTCTGTTGGACATGTCTAATTGTGGTGACACAATCACAAGTATCTGCCTATGTCCAAACTCACTGAGTTACACACAATAAATATGTATATTTATTTGTATATCAATTATACCTTTTAAATCTATTTAAAAAACACTCCAAAGATAAACACAATAGAGTTCAGAGTCTTTACAATGTATCATTCATAATGTCTAGCATCCAAATAAAAATGAGTAGATATGTGAAAATAAAAGAAAATGTGACCCTGACTCATGAAAAATCAATGGAAACAAACCCCAGGGTGAGCCAGATGTTGCAATGAGCAGACAGAGACTTTTTAAAAAATACAAACATGTTTAGGTTCTTAAAGATAAATATATGCACAGTGGGGGAACAGATGGAGAACCTCAGTACAGAAATAGAAACTAGTAAAAAGAAAAAAAAGCAAAATGAGAATTATAGACTTGAAATGTACAATAATGGAAATGAAATATCTATTGGAAGAGCTTTAAAACTGGTTTGAGGTGGTATAAGAGTTAGTGAAATTGAAGAAAAATTAATAGAAATTACCCAATCAAAAGAACAAAGAGACGTGAAATAGAAGAAACTTGCACAAAGCCTCAGCAATCTGTGGGACAATAGCAGAAACTCTGCTGCTGCTGCTGCTAAGTCACTTCAGTCGTGTCCGACTCTGTGCGACCCCAGAGACGGCAGCCCACCAGGCTCCCCCGTCCCTGGGATTCTCCAGGCAAGAACACTGGAGTGGGTTGCCATACATACATGTAATATGGGGTTTCCCAGGTCGTGCTAATGGTAAAGAATCCTCTTGTCAATTTAGGAGATGCAAAAGACCTGGGTTTGATCCCTGGGTCGGAAAGATCCCTTGAAGTAGGAAATGGCTCGCTCCATTATTCTTGCTCCAGTATTCTTGCCTGGAAAATTCCATGGACAGAGGAACTGATATTTTCAAAGTACTAAAGGAAAAGTTAAAAAGAAAAATGTAAGAAAGAATGGGGGATGGAGAGGGACGGACTGGGAATTGGGGGTTGGTAAATGCAAACTATTACATTTAGAGTGGACAAACAAGTAGGTTCTAATATATATCACAGTCAATTATATTCAGCTTCCTCTGCTAAACAGTAATAAACACCATAAAAATTTTAAAAAGAATGTATATATGTGTATAACTGAGTCACTTTGCTGTACAGCAGAGACTGGCACAATATTGTGCCAATCAACTACATTTTAATTTAAAAAATATGCTCAAAAATCTGCTTACACAAAATTATATATAAGAAAAGTACATTTCACAAATGAAAGTGAAATAAAGATATTTTATAAAAAGAAAATAAAAGAATTTTTTGCTTAAAGATCCATACTACTAGAAATGCCACATGAAGGTATTGAGGCTGAAGGAAAATGATAGCAGGTAGTAGGATCTGTAAGAAAGAGTAAATATATCTCTTTAAAGTATAAATGTGTGGATAAACATAAATATATGTGTATATTTATATATGTAAAATCTAAAGCTATCTATATAGTCCTATCTATTAATGTCTATCTATCTTTCCTTAAAAGAATTAGAATGGTTTAATGTGAAAATTATAGCACTGTATCAAGTAGGTTTATAATTGTTTGTACATATATATACAATGTCTGCTAAGTCACTTCAGTCGTGTCCGACTCTGTGCGATCCCATAGACAGCAGCCCACTAGGCTCCGTCCCTGGGATTCTCCAGGCAAGAACACTGGAGTGGGTTGCCATTTCCTTCTCCAATGCATGGAAGTGAAAAGTGAAAGTGAAGTCGCTCAGTCGTGTCTGACTCGTAGCGACCCCATGGACTGGAGCCTACCAGGCTTCTCCGTCTATGGGATTTTCCAGGCAAGAGTACTGGGGTGGGGTGCCATTGCTTTCCCCCCAATTGCTAGCTTCACATAATAGCAATAGTAGCACAGCATTACTGAGATGGGGCAATAAATGCAACAAGATTGTTGCAAGTTTCCAATATTTTATTTGAGTTAATACAGGGGTAACTCTAAGTAATTTATGATAAGAAAATAATTTATAATATTCAGAACAACCTCTAAAAATAATGCAAAGGGATATAGCAGAAATACTAATGGAATATCAGATTTTTTAATATGCCCCTCCAAAAAAAAAAAAATCAAGAATGGGTAGATAAACAAAAATTGATGAAGAAAAACCCTCTACAATCATTGACTTAAATCCAGTCATGTCATCAATTACATTGAATATAACTATAATAGCCACTACAATTAAAAGGAAGAGATTGTCAGTCTGGATATAATAGCAATAGCCAGCCATGTGTTATTTATAAAAGACATTCTTTAAATATAAAGAAACAAATACATTGAATGTAAAAGGATGGATTAAGTTAGCCCCTGGAAAAAATGTCTCCATTTAGAATAAGCACATTAATTAAGATAAATCTGAGCATCTCATAAAGATAAAAGGGTAAATATATCAGAAAGATACTCATCTGCTGACAACAGCTCAAAGTAGAAGAAGGAATCTGAGAGACCTGAGAAATAGCAAGAGAAAGAAAGAAAGGAAGTTAAATTGTTATTGAATATGTTAGTAGTATTCTCTCAATAATATAGCAGTTAAGTAAAAATTTATTTAGGACATAAAAGATACAGAAACTCTAAGAGGCATTATCAACCATCTTGACCTAAGTGACAATGATAAAAAATTATATCTTACAACTCTACAAGATGCACTCTTTCCAAATGAACATGAATTGTTCATCGAGATATATAGGCATACATTAATTATAAAACATATATCATTAAATTTCAAAGAATGAAATCATATAACAATGATTATTTTCATATAATGGAGTTGAATTATGAATCACTAAATAATTGAAAGTTAAAGGGCACACTTTAACCCGTGAAGTAAAGAAGGAATTGTAGGGGAAAATATAAAATATTCTGAGCTAAATTACAATAAATAAAATATATCAAAATAGGTTAGATGTAGCTAAGAAAAAATATTTAGAATGATTTTTGGTTATCCTTTGCTTTAAATACTTACATTGGAAAATTTAAAGATTTAAGATAAGCCATCAGTTTTCACTTTAAGAAAGCAACCAAACTGAATTTAAAATAAGTAGCAGGAAAAAATTGAGAAGATAACAGATATGATTAAAGGTAGAAAATACAGAAATAGAGAAGATTAACAAAATAAGAACTGATTCTTAGAATATATTTAAATTAAAAAGTACCTAGAAAAACTGATCATACAAACATAGAAAAAAACCTAAATTATCTGAGCAGGAATAAAAAAGGAATTATCAGTGCATATATTAATATATTAAAATGGTAATGATGATATATTATGAACAATTTTATGCCAATAAATTTGTCAACTTATATGTTGGACAGATTCTTTCAAAGTACAATTCTCTAGAAAAATGAAGTGAGAGTAAATAAATTCTGAGTACACTTAGACCTGTCAAAGAAAATAAATTTACTATTAAAAAAAATCCTTCAAAGAAAACTCTAGAATTCACTAGTGAATTCTATCAAACATTTAGTGAAAAAGAATAGCAATTTGAAATATTATTTCAGATAATGAAAAGGAGAAAATATTTTCTAATTCATTTGATGAGGCCAACACAATCCACACAGGTAATCCTTACAAATATATTACAAGACAAATATAGAACAGCCCTCATAAACAAAGTACAAAAATTCTTTCAAGGTTCTCCAAAGAAGTGCAACCAATAGGATGTATATATGTTTATAATAAGAAAGTTGCTGATGCTATCATGGAAACTGGCTTTCCTGGTGGCTCAGCGGAAAAGAATCTACCTGTCAATGCAGGAGACAGGGGTTTGATTCCTGATTAGGAAGATCCCCTGGAGAAGGAAATGGCAACCCACTACGGTATTTTTGCCTGGGAAATCCCATGGACAGAGGAGCCTGGTGGGCTACTAAAGTCCATGGGATGACAAAGAGTTGGACATGACTCAGTGACTAAACAACAATCATGGAAGCTGGCAAATTCCAAGATCTGCAGGGTGATCTGTCAAGCTGAAAACAGTATAGCTAAACTTTTAGTTCCTGTCCAAGTCAAAGGCCTGAGAACCAGGAGAGCCGATATTACGGTTCCTTTCTGAAGGAAAGCATCTTCAAGACACAGGAAGAGCTGGGACTTCAGTTAAACTCCAAAGGCAGGAAAAAAGCTATTCCAGTATGATGGCAGTCAGCCAGGAAGAATTCTCAGTTAGGGGATGGATAACCTTTTTGTTCAAGTCTTCAACTGATTGGAGTGCAATCTGCTTTATTCATTATACAAATTTTAATGTTAATCTCATCCAAAAACACTCTCACAGAAACATCCAGATTAATATTTGGCCAAATATCTAGGCACTCCATGGCCCAGTCATATAGGCACATAAAACTGACCATCACAAGTCTACCCCAAGTCAATCTGGCATGCTTACACATCTCCTTAAACCATACTTAATCTCCTAATAAAGATAATAACAAGGTCATAATTTATCATGTTTATCATGATACAAATACCCTGCAGAGAACTTAAAATGTTTTAGCCATTTCTCCAGAAGAGATGATAAAAACTTTGAATAAAGTTTACCATTTCCTTGATATCTTGTAACAAACACAAAGATGTAAAGATACTTATATACTCTGATAGGAAGTCAATGGCTCTTATATTACTTAATAAGAGATAGGAGAGTGAAGAAACAAAGATGCCATACACACACACAAACACATTCATAACAAAAAAAGAGAAAAAAAAATAGTCAGTGATGGAGATTATGCATGGGTTCAGCAACATAGATTTTCATTTACAAGGCTGACTCGGAATTCCAGTTGAGCTATTTCAAATCCTAAAAGATGATGCTGTGAAAGTGCTGCACTCAATATGTCAGCAAATTTAAAAAAATCAGCCATGCCCATGGACTGGAAAAAGTCACTTTTCATTCCAGTCCCAAAGAAAGGCAATGCCAATGTATGCTCAAGCTACTGCACAATTGCACTCATCTCACACGCTAGTAAAGTACTGCTCAAAATTCTCCATGCCAGGCTTCAGCAATATGTGAACTGTGAACCTCCAGATGTTCAAGCTGGTTTAGAAAAGGCAGAGGAACCAGAGATCAAACTGCCAACATCTGCTGGATCATGGAAAAAGCAAGGGAGTTCCAGAAAAAACACCTATTTCTGCTTTATTGACTATGCCAAAGCCTTTGACTGTGTGGATCACAATAAACTGTGGAAAATTCTGAAGGAGATGGGAATACCAGACCACCTGACCTGCCTCTTGAGAAACCTGTATGGGGTCAGGAAGCAACAGTTAGAACTGGACATGGAACAACAGACTGGTTCCAAATAGGGAAAGGACTTCGTCAAGGCTGTATATTGTCATCCTGCTTATTTAACATCTATGCAGAGTACATCATGAGAAACGCTGGGCTAGATAAAGCAGAAGCTGGAATCAAGATTGCCAGGAGAAATATCAATAATCTCAGATATGCAGATGACACCACCCTTATGGCAGAAAGTGAAGAACTAAAGAGCCTCTTGAGGAAAGAGAAAGAGGAGAGTGAATAAGTTGGCTTAACAGGGATAGAGGAAGGAGGAAGGTTCAGGATGGGGAACACATATATACCTGTGGTGGATTCATGTTGATATATGGCAAAACCAATACAATATTGTAAAGTTAAAAAAAAAAAAAAAGCTCAACATTCAGAAGACTAAGATCATGGCATCTAGTCCCATCACTTCATGGCAAATAGATGAAGAAACAGTGGAAACAGTGTCAGACTTTATTTTTTGGGGCTCCAAAATCACTGCGGATGGTGATTGCAGCCATGAAATTAAAAGATGCTTACTCCTTGGAAGGAAAGTTATGACCAACCTAGGCAGCATATTAAAAAGCAGAGACATTACTTTGCCAACAAAGGTCGGTCTAGTCAGTTCAGTACAGTTCAGTCGCTCAGTTGTGTCCAGCTCTTTGCGACCCCATGAATCCCAGCACGCCAGGCCTTCCTGTCCATTGCCAACTCCCAGAGTTCACCCAGACTCACGTCCATCGTGTCAGTGATGCCATCCAGCCATCTCATCCTCTGTCGTTCCCTTCTCCTCTTGCCCCCAATCCCTCCCAGCATCAGGGTCTTTTCCAATGAGTCAATTCTTCGCATGAGGTGGCCAAAGTACTGGAGTTTCAGCTTTAGCATCATTCCTTCCAAAGAAATCCCAGGGCTGATCTCCTTCAGAATGGACTGGTTGGATCTCCTTGCAGTCCAAGGGACTCTCAAGAGTCTTCTCCAACACCACAGTTCAAAAGCATCAATTCTTCGGCACTCAGCCTTCTTCATGGTCCAACTCACATCCATACATGACCACAGAAAAAACCATAGCCTTGACTAGATGGACCTTTGTTGGCAAAGTAATGTCTCGGCTTTTCAATATGCTATCTAGGTTGGTCATAACTTTCCTTCCAAGGAGTAAGCGTCTTTTAATTTCATGGCTGCAGTCACCATCTGCAGTGATTTTGGAGCCCAGAAAAATAAAGTCAGCCACTGTTTCCACTGTTTCGCCATCTATTTCCCATGAAGTGATGGGACCGGATGCCATGATCTTCGTTTTCTGAATGTTGAGCTTTAAGCCAGCTTTTTCACTCTCCACTTTCACTTTCATCAAGAGGCTTTTTAGTTCCTCTTCACTTTCTGCCATAAGTGTGGTATCATCTGCATATCTGAGGTTATTGATATTTTTCCCGGAAATCTTGATTCCGGCTTGTGTTTCTTCCAGTCCAGCATTTCTCATGATGTACTCTGCATATAAGTTAAATAAGCAGGGTGACAATATACAGCCTTGATGTACTCCTTTTCCTATTTGGAACCAGTGTGTTGTTCCATGTCCAGTTCTAACTGTTGCTTCCTCACCTGCATATAGATTTCTCAAAAGGCAGATCAGGTGGTCTGATATCCCCATCTGTTTCAAAATTTTCCACAGTTTATTGTGATCCACACAGTCAAAGGCTTTGGCATAGTCAATAAAGCAGAAATAGGTGTTTTTCTGGAACTCTCTTGCTTTTTCCATGATCCAGCGGATGTTGGCAATTTGATCTCTGGTTCCTCTGCCTTTTCTAAAACCAGCTTGAACATCAGGAAGTTCACGGTTCACATATTGCTGAAGCCTGGCTTGGAGAATTTTGAGCAGTACTTTACTAGCGTGTGAGATGAGTGCAATTGTGCAGTAGTTTGAGCTTTCTTTGCCATTGCCTTTCTTTGGGATTGGAATGAAAACTGACCTTTTCCAGTCCTGTGGCCACTGCTGAGTTTTCCAAATTTGCTGACATATTGAGTGCAGCACTTTCACAGCATCATCTTTCAGGATTTGGAATAGCTCAATTGGAATTCCATCACCTCCCCTAGCTTTGTTCGCAGTGATGCTTTCTAAGGCCCACTTGACTTCACATTCCAGGATGTCTGGCTCTAGGTGAGTGATCATACCATCGTGAATATCTGGGTCGTGAAGATCTTTTTGTACAGTTCTTCTGTGTATTCTTGCCATCTCTTCTTAATATATTCTGCTTCTGTTAGGTCCATAACATTTCTGTCTGCCTATCAAGGCTATGGTTTTTCCAGTAGTCATATATGGATGTGATAGTTGGACTATAAAGAAAGCTGAGCGCCGAAGAATTGATACCTTTGAACTGTGGTGTTGGAGAAGACTCTTGAGAGTCCCTTGGACTGCAAGGAGATCCAACCAGTCTGTCCTAAAGGAGATCAGTCCTGGGTGTTCATTGGAAGGACTGATGTTGAAGCTGAAACTCTAATACTTTGGACACCTGATGCAAAGAGCTGACTCATTTGAGAAGACACTGATGCTGGGAAAGATTAAAGGCAGGAGGAGAAGGAGATGACAGAAGATGAGATGGTTGGATGGCATCACCGACTCGATGGACGTGGGTTTGGACAGACTCTGGCAATTAGTGATGGATAGGGAGGCCTGACATGCTGAGGTTCATAGGGTCACAAAGAGGTGCACTTGACTGAGCGACTGAACTGAACTGGAGGCTGACCTGCCTGTGAGCACTGGTGAGTGCCCCATGCATTGGATGTACTGGATCATATGCCCAAGTGGCAGCGAGCTTGCGCAGCAGGCTGAACTTTTCCCAGAACCTTCTCTTGATCTCTGCATGTGTGCTCAGTCACCTCAGTCATGTCCAACACTTTGTGACTCTGTCAGGCCCCTCTGTCCATGGGATTCTCCAGGCAAGAATACTGGAACGGGTTGTCATTTCCTTCTCCAGGGCATCTTTCCAACCCAGGGATAGAACCTGGGTTCTACATTGCAGGCAGAAGTTTTACTGCTGAACCACTGGGAAGCACCTCTCTTGATCTGGGTCCCACTAGAAACCAGAAGCTTTCCAGGTGACTCAGTAAATGGGTTGGAGTAACATTAAAATGAGAAATATGTTGCTTCCAAAATCCTAAAGGGCCCACTAGGGACTGTATTTCTTTCTTTCTTTCTTTTTTTTTTTTTTTTAGATGTAGGAGGGACCGGAGCAACAGCTTATCCTTCACCTTAGAAAGGTTATCTCAGTGTGCTGAAATTTCACTGAGAAATTTCACTGAGGAGGAAAGCCCCTGAAACTTTGTTGATTTTACGTTCTACCATCTGACATGCATTTACCTTACAAATAAGTCTAAAATCACTGCTGCTTCTTGCTCACTAAGCCAAATTAGCATTTTATAATCCATTGCATTGTGGAAAGGAAAAGCAATCAAGATCCTTGTGAACTAAATTATGACACAGAGCTGATGAGTTCTTAGGTAAGACAGTGAATGTACATTGCTAGCCTTGCCAGCTAAAAGCAAACTGCTTCTGGTCGTTCTTATTAACAGGTATGGGGGGTAAAGTGTTTGCCAGATCGTTAGACACACATCAGGTACTAGAGGATGTGTTAATTTGTTCAAGAAATAAAACCACATCTGGTGCAACAGCTGCAGTTGGAGTCATGATCTGATTAAGTTTATGATAATCTACAGTTATTCTCCAAGATGTGTCTGCATTCTGCACAGGCCAAATGTGGGAAGGCTTGAATGAGGATGTGGATATGGACTGCCACTCCTGTATTAATGGTGGCACTAATCTCTACAGTCCTCCTATGTAGGTAGAGTATTGTTTTTGGTTTACTATTTTACTCAGTAGAGACGGTTTTACCAGTTTGCATTTGGCTTTTCTCACCAGAATAGTGTTTACTCCACAGGTTTGAGAACCAGTATGGGGATTTTGCTATCTGATGAATAAGTCTGCAAATTATGCATTTTGGAACTGGTAAATAGTTGCAGGATGGGTTCAGGGTTACACTGGATCCACTGTGAAATGGACCTGACCTCCATAAATCTTACTCTGACTAGTGGATCACAGTGAAGTTTTGGGTCTCCTGGAATTAACATCAGTTCAGAGCCAGTGTCTGTTTACATTAGAAAACTCAAGTAGTTCTTTTGACACGTGTTGTACTTCCTCACAGGTCACAATTTGTACCGCACCTTTAGTGGCCTGCTGGGACGTAAGTCTAGTTAGGTCTAGAAGCAAAGGAAGGTAGCAAGAGAGAATCAGCACTGTTTTATGTGGCAACTGCTTTGGGGGAGCTCATTTACTGTCTCCTCGGGCAATGTGAAGTTAATCCTTAAAGGTTCAGTAGAGAGTAGAGAGGCTGTTTCCACTGGCAAAAAGACTCAACAGAATTTAGGACTCCATGTTTCCACTTCATCAGCCTCTCCCAATATATCCTACTCCAACTTTCAGGATCCCATTCCATCCCAGTTGGAGTTCTCGCTTTAACTGTAGATACCCTTGTACTGTAATAGAACGAGTTTTAGTATGAGATTTTGGGTTTGACTCTTCAGAAATTTTAGTCCTCAGCTTTAGGAGATAAGGGCCTCCTTTTCCTTTAGCGAACATAAAGAAGTTTTCAGGTCATCTGTGCAACTTTTGAGCTGGGAATTTGAACACCTGATCTTTTCTTTTTAAGATTATTCAACATTGATAACTATACAACCAGATCACACCATGAACTATCAATGCTCTCTTTAATACTTTAAATAGAGTCATTAAGACCTTTAAATCTAATCAGACTAGAGAGCCAGTTCCAGAAACTCTAGAACCAATTTAGAAAATTCATCCTTAAAATTTTATTTTGATAGAACCATTCTCTGTATCAATATTTCCCAAATGAATTCTTTGAAACTTTTTGTGAAAAATAATACCAATCTTAAATTATCTTACATCATAGAGGAGGAGAAAATATATCCAAACTAATTTCATGAGGCCATTAAAATCCTGATAGAAAAACCTCACAAAGACATTACAAAGCAATTACAGAGCATTAACCCTTATAGTGTAAAAATCTTTAACAAAGTATTAGCAAAGAAAATGCAATATTTCCTAAAAAATGATAATGCATCGTGGTCAAGTAGTATTTATCCAAGTAATCCAAGATTGTTTTTAACACTTAAAATCAATCAATTAAATTCATTATCGTGCCAAAATGTGCGGTGCTGTGCTTAGTCACTCAGTTGTGTCCGACCCTTTGCAGTCCCACGGTCTATAGTCCGCCAGGTTCCTCTGTCCATGGGGATTCTCCAGGTAAGAATACTTGAGTGGGTTGCCATGCCTTTCTCTAGGGGATCTTCCTAACCCAGGGATCCAACCCAGGTATCCCACATTGCAGGTGGATTTTTTCCAACTGAGTCACAAGGGAAATCCTGAAATCCTATGATGTGTTGAATATAATTATTTTAATATATAATGCCAAAACATGAACAAATATAAAACTGACTCGTGATATCAAAAAAGAAAATCTCCTAGGATGCTTGGAATAAAAGAGAATTTCTTCATTCTGAGAAATACCATCTATGAAAAACCTGTAACTTACACTGTACCTAATCTTCTCCTTAAGATTAGGATTTATGCATGACTACATGCAGATGACACCATCCTTATGGCAGAAAGTGAAGAGGAACTAAAAAGCCTCTTGATGAAAGTGAAAATGGAGAATGAAAAAGTTGGCTTAAAGCTCAACATTCGGAAAACGAAGATCATGGCATCCGGTCCCATCACTTCATGGGAAATAGATGGGGAAACAGTGGCAACAGTGTCAGACTTTATTTTTCTGGTCTCCAAAATCACTGCAGATGGTGACTGCAGCCATGAAATTAAAAGACGCTTACTCCTTGGAAGGAAAGTTATGACCAACTTAGATAGCATATTCAAAAGCAGAGACATTACTTTGCCAACAAAGGTCCATCTAGTCAAGGCTATGGTTTTTCCTGTGGTCATGTATGGATGTGAGAGTTGGACTGTCAAGAAAGCTGAGTGCCGAAGAATTGATGCTTTTGAACTGTGGTGTTGGAGAAGACTCTTGAGAGTCCCTTGGACTGCAAGGAGATCCAACCAGTCCATTCTGAAGGTCAGCCCTGGGATTTCTTTAGAAGGAATGATGCTAAAGCTGAAGCTCCAGTATTTTGGCCACCTCATGCGAAGAGTTGACTCATTGGAGAAGACTCTGATGCTGGGAAGGATTGGGGGCAATAGGAGAAGGGGACGACAGAGGATGAGATGGCTGGATGGCATTACTGACTCAATGGATGTGAGTCTCAGTGAACTCTGGGAGTTGGTGATGGACAGGGAGGCCTGGCGTGCTTCAATTCATGGGGTCGCAGAGTCAGACATGACTGAGCGGCTGATCTGATCCGATCTGATCTGCTCTTCATTTCTATTCAACCTTTTCTTGGAGGACCTGGCCATTGCAATAAATGAAGAAAAAGGGGGGAAATGCATATGGATTGGAATGGAAGAAGTTAAACCCTCCCAATCAGAGACAGATTGATAACTTTCTGTTAAAACAAAAACGAAAAGAACATAAAAAACTTTTCAAGCTAATAAGTTAGGTTCACAAGACATGAGGTTACCAGAATAATATACAAAATACAGCTACATTTCTATACACTAGAAGCAAACAATTGGAAAAGAAAAATAATAAATTCCTTTTACAATTGTATAAAATTATTTATAAAGTGGATAACAATATATTTTTAAAAGTCACACAAAACCTCTAATTTTAAAACCACAGAACACTGCTGAAAGAAAAGGAGAGACATATTTATATCTTGAAAGACTCAATATTTTAAAGATGTTCATTTCTCCAATATTAATCTATAGATTGCATATAATATCAACCAGAACCCCAGCAGACATTTTTATATAAATTGGTAAACTTGTCCAAAATGTATAGGAATATACAAAGAATCTAGAATTTTCAAAACAATCTTGGGAAAAAAAAGAAAAAAGCTAGAAGGCTTGTACTCATAACTTCAAGACTTACTATATGTTATATTGATCAAGACAACATGGCATTGTCATAAAGATAGACAAATAGATCAATGAAATAAAACAAAGCATCTAAATGAACCCATATTACATAGAATATTGACTTTTAATAAAGATGCCAACTCAATTCAATAAGGAAAGGACAGTCTTCTCAATAAATGGTTCTGGGACAACTGAATACTCATAAGAAACGAATAAACAAAAATTCAGTCCCCCCTTTCTCACACTATACACAAAAATTAATTTGTGTAAATAAGAATAAAATAAGAATGGCAGGTATTGATAATTATAGCTAATAGGTCCAAAAGATTTCACTATAGTATTTTAGTACTTCTTATAAGTCTTAAATTTCCTATAATAAAAAATTAAAAATAATATGATATGCATTACAAATAAGGAACATAATAATGATTGAGTCAGCTCTTCACATCAGGTGGCCAAAGTATTGGACTTTCAGCTTCAACATCAGTCCTTCCAATGAATACCAAGGACTGATCTCCTTTAGGATAGACTGGTTGGATCTCCTTGAAGTCTAAGGGACTGTCAAGAGTCTTCTCCAACTCCACAGTTCAAAAGCATCAATTCTTCAGTGCTCAGCTTTCTTTATAGTCCAACTCTCACATCCATACATGACCACTGGAAAAACATAGCCTTGACTAGATGGACCTTTGTTGGCAAAGTAATGTCTCTGCTTTTCAATATGCTATCTAGGTTGGTCATAACTTTCCTTCCAAGTAGTAAGCATCTTTTAATTTCATGGCTGCAATCATCATCTGCAGTGATTTTGGAGCCACCCAAAATAAAGTCAGCCACTGTTTCCACTGTTTCCCCATCAATCTGCCATGAAGTGATGGGATCAGATGCCATGATCTTCGTTTTCTGAATGTTGAGCTTTAAGCCAATTTTTTCACTCTCCTCTTTCACTTTCATCAAGAAGCTCTTTAGTTCTTCACTTTCTGCCATAAGGGTGGTGTCATCTTCATATCTGAGTTTACAGATATTTCTCCTGGCAATCTTGATTCCAGCTTTTGCTTCTTCCAGCCCAATGTTTCTCATGATGTATTCTGCATAGAAGTTAAATAAGCAGGGTGACAATATACAGCCTTGACATACTCCTTTTCCTATTTGGAACCAGTCTGTTGTTCCATGTCCAGTTCTAACTGTTGCTTCCTGACCTGCATACAAGTTTCTCAAGAGGCAGGTCAGGTGGTCTGGTATTCCCATCTCCTTCAGCAGTTTCCACAGTTAATTGTGATCCACACTGTCAAAGGCTTTGGCATAGTCAATAAAGCAGAAATAGATGTTTTTCTGGAACTCTCTTGCTTTTTCAATGATCCAGTGGATGTTGGCAGTTAGATCTCTGATTCCTCTGCCTTTTCTAAAACTAGCTTGAACATCTGGAAGTTCACGGTTCACGTATTGCTGAAGCCTGGCTTGGAGAATTTTGAACATTAGTTTACTAGTGTGTGAGATGAGTGCAATTGTGCAGTAGCTTGAGCATTCGTTGGCATTGCCTTTCTTTGGGACTGGAATGAAAACTGACCTTTTCCAGTCCTGTGGCCACTGCTGATTTTTCTAAATTTGCTGACACATTGAGTGCAACACTTTTACAGCATCATCTTTTAAGATTTGAAATAGCTCAACTGGAATTCTCTCACCTCCACTAGCTTTGTTCATAGTGATGCTTCCTAAGGCCCACTTGACTTCACATTCCAGTATGTCTGGCTCTTGGTGAGTGTGAGTGATCACACCATCGTGAATATCTGGGTCATGAAGATCTTTTTTGAACAGTTCTTCTGTGTATTCTTGCCACCTCTTCTTAATATCTTGTGCTTCTGTTAGGTCCATAGCATTTCTGTCCTTTATTTATATATTAATATTAACAAATATAAGCCCTCACAAAGACATGTAAGGGAACGTTTATAGTTTTTATTCATAATAATAAAAAATGGCAAACAATCCAAATATTTATCAACACAAGAATGGACAGTCTTGGAATATATATAAAATGAAAGACAATTCAGCAATAAAAAGGCAGAAACTACTGATATTTACATTATTCCTAAATCTCAATAGTATCTTCTTAATTAAGGGGACATGGAAACAAAACTAATATACATTCTATTGTTGTTTAGTCACTAAGTCATGTCCAATTCCTTTGCAACCCCATGGACTGTAGCCTGCCAGGCTCCTCTGCCTGTGGGATTTTCCAAGCAAGAATACTAGAGTGGGTTGCCATTTCCTTCTCCAGGAGATCTTCCAGGCCCAGGGATAAAACGTGCATCCCCTGAATTGTTGGTGGATTCTTTACCACTGAGCCACCAGAGAAGCCCACACATTCTATTCTTCCATTCATATGAAATTATAAGGAAAAATATATATATATATAGTGATGGAAAGCAGATCAATGATTGTTGAAATTCAGTGGGTGGGAGGATACAATTGATTTCAAGGGCACATATGAGAACTTGTTGGGATGAAGGAGATATTTTGTAGCCTGATTGTAGTTACAATACCATAGATAAAATTTTTATAAAACTCATGAAATCAAACACTTTAACAGGACAGATTTTGCAAATTAAAAAAAAAAATGTATTGCGAATGTGTTTTTACATGCTCAGAATCTGTATTCTGTGGGATATATAATTTTCTTCTTAGTACTGTTTCTTATAAAGTGGCAAATATGATTACAAAAACTGCAGTAGTACAAAATCCATTAAACATGAAGACATAGAATGGAAAATAGACATGCTTTGGCAAAGGCACTTAAAAGCTCAAGAAACACTAAAATCTGCTTAGACTCAGTTCTATGACTCAGTTATAGTAAAACGTCTTCCCACTGAAATTGTTAGTGGGCTTTAAATACATAGTTCCCAATCAGCTCTAAATAGAGGCCAACTTCTTATAAGGTATTCTACTTGTTAACTGTACCTTACATGGTTACAAAGTGGTTCTGTAAGAAGTTGTTTCAAAGAGTTATTTCACAATCTTTTGTCCTCCTTTTGAGTCAGAAAAGGAAAAAGAGTCTACAGCCATGCCACCCTGAATGTGCCCAATCTTGTCTGATCTTGGAAGCTAAGTAGGGTTGGTTCTGGTTAGTACTTGGATGGGAGAAAAGGAGAAAGAGCTCAGTTGTTGATATTTGAATGGGTGAAAATAATATACAGAAAATAACTTGTGTATATTAAGAGATAAATACAGCTAAAAAGGCAGTCATTTGATTTGTGGTAGTATCAACCTATTATTAATGCTTTTTTTTGGACAATTGTTTTAAGGATGAAAAATTCAAAATGTATCTTAATAGTATCCCCAGTAATTCAAAGGGAATTAAATTGTGAATAATCTTCCTGGTGTCTTCTCTAAACCCCTAGCTGCCATTTTTGGTACCAGAGGTCCTAGAATACAAGGAGGGCAGTGGACACCCTTGGTTTTCATATAGCCTCACTTGTGGAAAGCTGTAATCCAGGCTTCTGAGAGTTTCCTAACAATGCTTACAGCCAATTAGGATGGTTTGGCAGCAGCTCATGGAAGAAATGACAGAGAGATCTAGGTTGCTCCTGCTGTAAATCTCAGTGCCAAAAGTCACTGTTCTTGGGCTCTTTCTCAAATCTGTGTCCTAGCAACAAGCATTTCTGGAAACAAAAATATGTGGGGGAAAGGGCAGGGGGAGCTATTTGAAAGGAGGGAAAGAGACAGTGTCTTTGTGTTTTCTATATGGTGCTCGGGTGGGTACATCAATCATATTTGTTAAGTTGGACTCTAAACCATATGTCAGAATTTTGGTGGCAAATCTTTCACTCTCCCTTCTTGAATCCCAGTGTTCCCCTCACTGCACCATTCTGCTCCAACTGAGGCAGTTGAGAATGAATTGGCAAGGCAAAGGATAAATGAAAGGCAAAAAGACCTCTTGGCTGCTGCAACAAACCAGGATAAACCAATAAAGTAGTGATGATGGAGATGTAAAAAATATTGAAGATAGCAAAAAAAAAAGTCTTGGCAAACTAATCAGATGTAGGAGTTAATCAGAAAACTCTTGCTTGAGCAACTGGGTAGAAAGCAACAGCATCCATGAAGCCAGAAAAACAGAAAAAAAATTGCTGGCTGGGTTGGGGATAGCTGGAGGAGCATAACCATATAAGAAATGCATGTGCAATTCCATAGGGATTTTAAACTCTAGTGCAAATCTTGCGGTGCCATTATTTTCTGTTTGTTTGGTATTCTGTCACTCTCTGTCTGGCCTTACTTCTATCTATACACTTTTATGCCCACTTCCTTGCTTCTTTAATCCTCTAACAGACTTAACGCTTAACTTCTTTTGGTTCCTTGAATGCTCCTTTCCCTATCTCACTGCTGTGACTAGACTTGTGCTTTCTTTCTGGAGTGCTTTTCTCCTTCCTTCTAGTTCTCTTTCTTTGGATCACTGCCGCTTGCCCTTGAGCTTTCCAGTTAGCCATCCCTTCTCCAGAAGCCTTCCTTGCACCATCCCCAATCTTTCCAAACCCATTTTAGGTAACTCTTTAATGTACTTCCATTTCCTCTATCATAGTGTTTATCACTAGTGTTGAAATTGGACCCTTACTTGTCTGTCTTTACTTCTACATTATAAGTTCAGCTAAATGAAAGAACTGTTTGCCTTGTCAGTAATTAAGCCCAAAGAATCAATGTAAAACATAAATAAATATTAGCAGAATTGAGTATTTCTAAAATTATCTAGTAAACATAAAATAAAAACAAATGGGGTTCTTCCCCGGTACTTCCACTGCAGGGGACATGGGTTTGACTCTTGTTTGGGGAACTAAGATCCTGCATGCTGCTGTACAGCCACAAAAATAAAAAAAAAAAAAAGACCCAAATTCTCAACTGTGGATTATTACATATGGTCACTTATATCAATTGATATATCAATTATAATTTTTAAGAATAAATAAGTACATATAATATGTATGACATGAATAATATAGAGAGGGAGAAAGAGGTAACGAACTAAGAACTAGGGTTCTATATGAAATTTTGCACTTAAAATGCAGCATATGGCTTTATACATGGCATTTAAATGCTTGAGGTTTAAATTTTATCATCTGTACAAGTGAAAGGTAGGATGAAGAAAGTTTGATGTTTACTCAGATTTAAGATTATGTGAATCTACGAAAAGAAACAGCAAAGGGGAACCTAAGTCTTATCAACTGCAAACAATGTAAACAGAGATTTTTCAAAAATACAATAAGAATTGGAGTAACATCCAATAATATGGGAGTAGAAATACATTTCAAATTTCTGTCAGAAACAATATTAGAAGTACCATCAGTTGTTCTTTTAAAAATTTATACCTGGATTCTTCGTTTGACTTTGTATATTGTAAATATTTTTTAAAGACTAGCTGTAGACTTGTTCATTAAGATGGTTAAGGCTCACTATAACATGATAAATCAAGTTAATTAATATTGGTAAGTACCAATATTAACTAGTTAATATTGGTAAGTAGCTATGCTATGCTATGCTATGCTAAGTTACTTCAGTCATGTCCGACTCTACGTGACCCCACAGACAGCAGCCCACCAGGCTCCCCCATCCCTGGGATTCTCCAGGCAAGAACACCTGAGTGGGTTGCCATTTCCTTCTCCAATGCATAAAAGTGAAGAGTGAAAGTGAAGTCGCTCAGTCATGTCCGACTCCTAGCAACCCCATGGACTGCAGCCTACCAGGCTCCTCCGTCCATGGGATTTTCCAGGCAAGAGTACTGGAGTGGGGTGCCATTCTAGTAACATGTAATATTAATGAGGAGCATGATGGAGGGAGACTGTAGATGTGAACAAAGCACTTGGATACATGCAAGGATAAATTATTGATATATTACAGCATTATTCCCCAATAAAGGTAAGATACAAAAACAGCACCAGGGGAAGTGCACATCCTTTCAAATATTCTGGAATCAAATAAGTACTGGTTAGGAAAAACCCTCAGAGATCATTTGATCCAGCCTCATTAGGGTCTTTGATCTTGAAATACCCCCAGTAAGTGCTGTCCCACTTATTCCTGAATGTCTCTGAGGAGACAATCTCACTGGAAGCAACTCATTCCATCTTTGAGCATCTCTATCTATTGCAGAATGTTTTCTTTTATCATGCTCCCTGAAGTTTCCATTCATTGGTCTTGGTTCTGTCAGTGGGATCAAGCAAAGCACATCAAATATCTCTTTCACATGACAGCTTCAAATTGCTATTGCAAATCTGGAATGAATTCCCAATTTTGTATTTCTATACAACATAAAAATATAACGTGACAATCAAGACCTTTCTGAACTAGATATGAATAGAAGTTTAATTTCCTTTTTATTCACCAAATTATAGAAATTACAGTTTAGCTTAAATTCTGATTCATGTTGTTTTTAAACTAAAGCTATCCCTTTTTAAAAGTATTGTACCACCTCTTGCCTCTTTTCTTTAGTTTGACATCAGTCATCACAGTCTAATTGCTCTTGTTCGTACTTCTTGGTATGTGAGAGGTGGGGAGTCAGTTTGCATGACATCTGACATTAAAGGCTTGCTGAGTTCCGTCTTTTATAGAAACAGCTTACGGATTAGACTGTAATATGCTGCCAGCTAAGGGACACTGGGGAGTAGAGTGGTTGTGAGGATGGTGTGAACTGAAGCCACTCCTGCTCTTAGACAAAACTATGTTGTAAAACAGGGTTAAGAAAATAACAATAAAACAATAAATTCTTTGGAATAAGACCAGAGGTAATTTTGCAACTTGGCCTATAAAGTTACTATCTATATAACCTTCATTAAATGAGTTAATTTCACTTAGCCCTGAGGTCTTCATCTATAAAATGGGAATAATATTGAGTTTGCAGGTCTGTTGTGATAATTAAATGAGGCACTTTACCACACTTCATCTAGTAAAGGGACTGGCTATTGCTTTTCCTATTTCAAAGCGAGGGGGTTTAGAAAGTTTATCCCTTATCTCTCGATAGCTTCTCCAGGCCCTCACATCCTCCCACACAATATTGTTGTTCAGGTCACCTCCACCCAGCCCCATTCTCAGGTGAGTAGCATTATCTGCTCTGAGCTCTTATCTCCTCCAGTTTGATGATTCCAAAATGAGAGCACCTGAGCGGTGGTGAAAGCATCAGAACTGAACTGAGCTTCCTAATTCTCATGGCCAAGATGCCCACAACATAGAGAGTGATGAGGAACTGAATGTTTCCATGACCCAGTTTGGTGTCTCCCTGAGTAATTGAGCCTGCTTTGCCTCTGAAGGTCCTCTTGGTGGTCTCCTTCGGATGACATTGGGTGAAAGAGCCCTGCTACTATTGCCTACTGAATCAAGAAGGAGTAACTATGTACAGAACACTGATGACATGCCAAGAACTGTGCCGGGTCTGTGCCTCCGACACACACATTCAATTATTCATCAAAGTCTATTGCAAATCACCTGTGTGCCAAGTTATATATAATAGTCGAAGAGAGGAAGAACAGTAAAATGTGTAAAACATAGAGAAATTATGCAGATAAAGGAACCTCTGCTCTCTGGGGTTGTAAGATCGTGGAAGACATGACATAGGAACTGACATTTGAAAGAGAACAGGCTTTCAGATGGAAGAATAGGTCAGGCATGGGAAACACACACATGAAAATACAGGAGGCCTGACCAAACACAGCTTGTTGTGGAAATGTCAATATGTTGATATTATAGAAACTTGACATTTAAAAGACGATTGTGGAAATACCTTAATGTAGAAAGAGGCTGTTGTGCAAAATAAGACCAAAGACGTAGAATTTAACCTGAAGTTGGGCTGCTTACTGTGAAATGAAGGAGAGAAATCTTACCAGCTCATGGCTGGGCTGCAATCACTTTTCAATTCCTTTGCACACCAAAATCACAGACTTTCTGGTCAAAAGGTACAAACTTTCAGTTATAAACTAAATAAGTCCTAGGTACATAATGTACAACATGATGACTATAATTAACACTGTTGTATAGTATGTAAGAAAGATGTTAGGAGAGTAAATCCTAAGGGTTTTCATCACAATGAGAAATAAAATCTTTTAGTTCTTTTGCTTTTTCTTTTTGTTGTATCAATATGAAATGATGGATATTAACAAAATTTACTGTGGTAATCATTTCACAGTATATGTAAGCGAAAACATTATGTTGCACACCTTAAATGTAGCAATGATATATGTCAATTATATCTCAATAAGACTGAAAAAATCACAGTTTCTTTTATATAAGAACACAACATAAGATTCTTTGAGAACTGAATTTTGTCAGTAGTGGAGTAGAAATTTTGTGATACATAGGTGATGCAAGTATAACATGATCTGGGGCAGGGAGTATTCTTGGGAAAAGTTGGGAAGAGAAATCTTAATGAAAGCCCATCTCAGACTGTTATTTGTGAAGGGTAATAAGGATTTAGTTTTTAAAGGGGCATAGGACTTATCTGGTAAACATTAAAGTATTCTCATTTTGCTGAGACCATATACTCTTCTAACTAACAGGAAGTTATGTAAGATGAAGTTCTGTTTGACATGGAGAGTTGACCTTCTTCATCAGGAACCTAGACTTGTGTGTTCTATACATTTTGCAGGGTTAATGAATAAGCATATAGAGTCATCATCAGATTTACGTTTCACAAATATTAACTTGATCACAATGCAAAATATAAATTTATGAGGGATGAGGCTAGAGCCCGATAAATTAGTTAGGCAGTTATTGCACTATGCCAGGGGAGAGATAATGAGGGATTAAACTAAGAAGAGCCACTGGGAACAGGAAAGAGATGATGAGGTTATCTAGTAGAAACCTGCAGAAAATAGCAAACATAATGGAGAAAATTTAGATAGTAATACATTCTATTAAAGTTGGAATAAGTCATGTACCTGATATTACTGTCACTTTTCAATATGGCATAGAGATTTTGGTCATTTCAGTAATTTTAGAAAAAGAAATAGGTGTAATAGATTGAAAGCATGAAAAGTATGTATTTATAGATGATGTAATCATACAAGCATAGTGCACACACACACACAAATCCACAAACTATTAAAACTAAAAATAGAGTCCATCTGTTTGCTAGATGCAGGGTGACATTAAAAATCATCATAAGATCAACGAACTGCTCAACAACAATTGTGTCAAACACTACATATCCACTCAGAGATTTTACCCCAACCCTCCCCAACTTTCTCCCTTTTCCCATTTACATCTAAGTGTGCCAAACCTTACTGCCTCCTTCAGGGGGAACCTAGGGAACTATATGTTTTCTTGTGGTTACCTTACATCTTAGTTACACTTAAGTAAAATGTCCTTTATTAAACTTTGCTGCTAGGACCCTGACAAAGATCATCCCTTCTCAAGATGATTGGTATTAGTTACCACAGAGATTTCATGCTTCTTTTCTATCACTTACCCAACAAATATTTGTTGACATGTGACCCAGTTTTGGCCAATTAAATGGGACAGGAAACCTGCAAATTAGCTTCCAGGGAAAAGTTTATCCACTTATTAAAAAGTATCACAGCAAAAGATGGTTTTCTTTTTCCTCTGAACACTGTCCTAACTGAAGGTAGAACTTAAAATTTCTGAATCATCTTTCTATCACTATTTGGATGAAATTATCCCAAATAATTTGTTTGGGACTGAGAGAATGAAGTGAGGGAAGAAGAAAACAAATGCCAGACTCTACAGAACTTCAATACTGAGAGATGGCGTGAAAGAGGAGTCCTGGGAGTGATTGAGAAATATCAGTCAAAGAGATATAGCATGAGCCAGAAGAAAGGACAGTATGGATAGCAAGTAAGAATGAGTGGAAAGAAAAAGGGCATGGTCGATATCGTCATATTGTTGAAGGGGTTGGTTGGGTAGGTCTGAGAAGAGATGATACAATCTGAAGCAAAAGCAGTTGCAGTGGAATGATGGTGTTGAAACCTCATCGTTAAGGCTTGAGAAGTTAAGAGAGATTAGAACATGGACTGAGAACATGAGAAACTGAATACATTTTCTGAGAGTTTTCCAGCAAAGCAGGGCATTAAAAGGAGGGAAGGAACATTGTTAGTTCTTTTTTTTCTTCTTCTTCTTCTTTTTGTATAGGAGATAATCCAGGATGAAATGAACCTGGGGGCAGAGAGTGAGAAAAAAAATTGGAAAAGAAGACAGATTGACCACCATAGAACTTTCATCAGTTTGAACAATTACAACTATTTTTAACAGTAGATGGATTTTTACTCAAGTCTATCTCACACATGTGAACATTATACCTATGGTCTGAAGGTGTGGGATCTACTCCTGCGCATCCTCCTCCATCCACTCCACCACGGCCTTGCACTCTTGCTCTCCCTGCACTTCCCTTTAAGGCTTTTACACTCCAAATTTACCTGATAAACTGTCAGGAATGTTTACGGCTTTGGCTGCAGCTTGAGCTTTTAGGTATGTGACCCTCTAATGAAAATAAGGACAGTGGAAAAAGCAGGAAAGCTGACCAGAACCAGAGCACCTGGACAAATACTCTTACTTCTAATGACATTTCTGGTCACAGGGTCATTTCACTAATGCCTGAAATCTAGATGTTGAGGCAGGGCAAGGGGCCTGGGGCCTGGAGAGAAGCAAATTAGAAAAAGGATTTTTGAGGGGAGAATGCTTAGAGGAAGGACTAGAAAATATACTGTTAAAAGAAAAAATAGTAGCTACATTTCGTTTCCTTCTTTCCTTCCTTCCTTCTTTTTTTCCTCCCTCCTACCTTCCCTGCCTCCCTTTTAAAATTACTAATGCCTTTATGGGCTTCCTTGGTGGCTCAAACAGTAAAGAATCTGCCTGTAATGCGGAAGACCTGTGTTCCATCCCTGGGTTGGGAAGATCCCCTGGAGAAGTGAATGGCAACCCACTCCAGTATCCTTTCCTGGAGAATTCCAAGGACAGAGGAGACTGGCAGGTTACAGTCCGTGGGGTAGCAAAGAGTCGGACATGACTGAGTGACTTTTACTTTCATTAATGTCTTTATAATAGTTACAGATATTCAGAGAAGAATCTATGCTTTCCCATTTTGTGCTTCTTGGGATTCATCTCCTCCTCCACATTCTGCCCTCCTGTAGTTCCTTCCTGTTTAATATTAATGTGATTCCCGTCTTGTTCCTCCTCCACTCAGCCTACTTCCTTTTTCAGCTTCAGAGATGAGTCTCTGGCACTCAGGTTAATGTTCCCTTTATTTTAATCATTTCTGCTTTCTCACTTTGACCTTTCCTTCATTTCTAATTGACACCCCCATACTGCTGTGAGAAAATTAAGTCACCTCCATCCATTTCAGGGGACCAAAGTATGCGTTGCTCAGTCACAAATTCTCCATTTCATTTCCTTCCATAACAGAGGCCCACTGAGATTAGTTGAAAAGAGCAAGAAATGGATGACCTATTTGTCTGTGGTAGTTAAAAATTTAGCATACAGCAACAGCACATTTGCCTCATTTCCTAAGGGTATGAGGTATTTCATAGAAATGATTTTTAAAGATAACAGGAATTTACTGCTTTTCAAGCTCCAATATTTAAAAGAAATAACAATGTGTTGGAATCTTTATCAAGACTGCTTATTCCCTAATGCAGTTGCTAAACACCAGCCTCAATGCATGAAGTCACTACAAAACGGAGATGATGTGGTGAACACCCTGGATAGCTGAGCTATTTTCTGAGCTCTGACAACCTCTTCAGGTGAAGCTGTACAGTTCTGCGTATTTATTTAACTTCTCTGATACTAAGCGGTTTCAGCTAAGGAAACGTAGGTCTCTGCTCCCATAGAGTTATCAGCACTAAAGAGAGATCTTATTGTTCTTTAATATTCATAGTTTCATAATATGACCATTATGAGTGTGGGGACTTTGTTTGAATAATTTTGCCTAGCATCCTAGACACAGGTTTTAATGCTTGTGTGTCTCCAATTCTCCTTCTAGATTTGCCCTTTATTTGAGTGTTAAAGTACACACAGGGTGGTGCTATATGTCCAGATTGCAGGGAGTTAAGAGTCCCTTATCACTTACCAATATCTTTTTCAGCAGGCGGATGTTTTATTTTCCTATTAGTCTATCCCAACATTTTAGTACATCTAGAGATTTATACAGGGTGCAAGTGAGGGGGGTGTCTATGAGGATTAGAAATGGAGGCCCACTTTTCACCTCTGCTGCATTCGCAGACCTGTAGGGTCAGTACCTATGTGCCCTGGAGAATCAGGTAGGATGACAGTACCTGAAGAACAGTGCTGTCTTTCGTTTTAGTTTCATTTCCTGGTGTCACGGCAGATGAGTGCGTGTTCCCTTTGCTGCTGACAGGTGTCGTTTACCATGTTCGATTGTGTTTTCCTTGTAATTTACTTCTTCTGTTCTTCTTGAAGTACGTGTCACTTATGGTTTCTCATAGCTCCCATTGGTCTAAAAGTATATAAAATCTGAGCCTAAGTCTTGAATTGCTGACCTGTCTGAAGTATTGCAGCTGCAGTTCAAGAAGACTATGACAGAACTGGGGACAAAACTTGGGAATAACCTTGAACAAGTCCATTAACCTATTTTGCCCTCAGCTTCTTTATCGGTACAATGCACATGTTAACCTATATCATCCCTTCATCTGTGACATTCTAAGACTCTAGTTCTTGATGTTTCCACTAATGGTTAGTTTCTGCATTTCTCTGTGAGTTATTTAGAGAATTTCCTTATATATATATACACACACACACACTTAATTTTTTATATATATATATAGGGTCGCACAGAGTCGGACACGTGGAGAAGGCAATGGCACCCCACTCCAGTACTCTTGCCTGGAAAATCCCATGGACGGAGGAGCCTGGTAGGCTGCAGTCCATGGGGTCGCTAAGAGTCGGACATGACTAAGTGACTTTCCTTTCACTTTTCACTTTCATGCATTGGAGAAGGAAATGGCAACCCACTCCAGTGTTCTTGCCTGGAGAATCCCAGGGACAGGGGAGCCTGGTGGGCTGCCGTCTGTGGGGTCACACAGAGTCGGACACGACTGAAGTGACTTAGTAGCAGCACACTTAATTATTGGCCTGGGTCATTAATTACCATTTCATGTATATATCTAGATGTTGGATTTTAAAATATGGATGGATTATTATAAACCTGTGTAATTCAGTATCAGATGGTGTTGCATTATGGAAAACAGTCAGATTCCAAATTTAGAAGTAACTCAAATATTTTCTTTAAATCTTCAAGACTGTCATTCTCCAAACAAATAGTTCATGAAAAATTTTTTTGGCTGCACTGGTCTTCATTGCTGAGCAATGGCTTTCTTATTGCAGTGGCTTCCCTTGCTGTGGAGCATGGGCTCTAGGAGCTTTAGTAGCTGTGGTGGGCGGGCTCAGTAGTTACAATGCATAGGCTTAGTCCGAGGCCTGTGGGATCTTCTCGCACTAGAGACTGAACCCATATCCTCTGCATTGACAGGTGGATTCTTAACCATTGGACCACCAGGGAAGTCGCATGGAATATTTCTTAACATCCCTTGTCCTCTCTTCAGCTTGTCTTCAGAAAACTCTTTGGAGACTCTCCCTCACAAAAATGAAGAAAACCTTATAATTCCTCATGCCTTTTGTTCTCCCATCATCTCCTTTTATCATTTCCTGTTTTACACAGGTTCCTTCCAACACTTTCTTATCCTTGCACTCATGCTCTTTCCCCATCCAATTCTTGAGTAAAGGGTAAAAGTCAGAGAAGCCAACAGTGAATGTTCACTTTATTGCCACATTCATCTCTGACTGATGATTTCTTTGCAAATAACTGTGAAAAACCAGAAGGTCATGGTGAGAAATGTGACAAAAGTATAGCTCAGTTACTCACCTGTGGTCTGGGGGTGACACAGGGAAACAAAAGAATTAACTTCCCAGCGGTAACCCCTTGTCTTCTCCAAAGGCAGAGGGTCATACATCTTTGAAACAACAAGCTGGGTACACTGCGCATTACTTCTCCTTCCAAATACTAGAAGACTACAGAACCTTCATGGACTAATTCTAAAATAATGGGATATTTTTAAGTGTCTAATTTAGGCAATAATTGCCCTAAAAAGTCTATTCTAAGACAAGTTATTTATGAGGTAGATAACTCTACACAGGTAATTCAGTTTTTTCCTTCATTTATTTAAATTCTGTTTCTTGAGAGGATCTTGAGTTGCTCAGGTTCTTATCAAGTTTATCCCTATCCAGCCTGGGTGTTCACTAATGGGTGTATATTATTGAATTATCGGTTTAATCTTTTAAATAGAAAGCACCATGTATCATCTAGAAACCATTTGGCAATGAACACTAAATAATAAAAGCTATTTCTACATGTAAAATGTCTCCAGGGATGCTGCTAATTGCATTGTTTAGGGGGCTTATGACATCAGAGCTGGCTGGCATCTCTGTGATTAATCTGGCCATCTCTTATTGTTTCACATCATGATCACAAGATGGCTGTTGTAGTGTTAGTTTAATGTCTGCATTCAATCAAAAAGAAGGGGAAGGGAGAAAGAGTTTTAAGTCAGGAATTGTATCCCTTTTGTTAAGAAGCACAGGCAAAATTTTTCTGTAAACACCACCCTATGTCTGGCTCAGCAGCCATATCACTGGATAGAACTGCATCCCATGAATATCCCTAAGTGTAACGGAGTCTCAAAAGGATGAGAAGAAGATTGAATCATGAGCCACAGCCTGGAGCTCTGAATATTACTTCTCTGAACTGATTGGGTTGATTTTGTCAACGATAATGTGGGAATGGCTCTAGAGGAGCCACCACCCCCTTCCCCCCCACCCCCCCCCCCACACACTGAATCTGCTGCATCTCTTAAGGAAGTAAAGAATTGTCTTCAAATGAAATTTTCTTAAAAAGATAAGAGCTATTAAGTTTTTGGAGAGATTTATTAGTAGGTGTTGATCAAATAGTCTCTTCAATGTATGGGAACAGGAAGGAAAACAATGAGGAGAATAAAAAAGCAAGAGTATCTGTGGAGAAGGTAACAGAACTGAGACTTTTCTGGTGGGTCCAGAGTTCAAATTTATAACTCTCTGTAGAATTTATCAGCCATGCTACATTGGATTTTACTGCTGTGGAATTATTCATCCATTCTACTTCACTGCTTTATTCTCCTTTAAGTTCCTTAGCATCAAAATCACTGAAAGGATTACAGAGTGACTGCTGGTATATCCCTTTCCTTCAGTTTTGTAAAGTGTTAGTTGCTCAGTTGTGTCTGACTCTTTGCAACCCCATGGTTATAGCCTGTAGCCTGCCAGACTCCTCAGTCCATGGACTTCTCCTGGCAAGAGTACTGAAATGAATAGCCATTCCCTTCTCCAGAGGATCTTCCCAACCCAGGGATTGAACCCAGGTTTCCTGCATTGCAGGTAGATTCTTTACCATCTGAGCCACGGTTGGTATAGCCCTTTCCTTCAATTTTCTAAAGATAAGTGAAAAACTGAATATAATTCTCTGAGAATGCAGAGGTCACAGTGGTGAATATTTTGATGAGGAACAAAATATTATGGTCACCATTTGGATGTGGGAAATTTTTCTCTGTTGAGGAAAGTAAATTTTCTAGACTTCTGAAAAATTAGAAGTAGAGGTATATCCAGAAACACCTGGACACTGAATCTGCTTTTGCACCTCAGCTATCATGTGGTCTCACTGTCTTCGAGTTCGTCTGGAGAACTGCAAGAGCCTGATGTTCTAAAACGTTCCTTTAAATTGTAGTGAATATTTTGAGCATGATTTCTTCTAGATGGAGATGTAAGTCTCAAAAACAGAAGACATTGGTGTAGCAAGAACAGAGTTTCTCACCTTTGGTAATACCCTGCTTTGTGTGGGCAATGTCACTGTGGCCACATGTCTGCACTGGGGACTCTGAAAAAGAAAAACTCTGCTAAATACGTCTTTTCTGTTCCAGTCCTGTGTGTCATCTCATTTACATTAAAATATTTTACTGTGAAGAATTAAATGGTGAAGTGAGTCTAACTGTAGGGTAACCTGTCTGTGAGTGTAGTTCTTTCCCATTTCCTAGTGTCCAAAAATGCAGGTTCTACAAGATCAATGACATGGAAGACTGAAGTCCTATTTTCACTTCCCAAGTGAAAATAGGTGCCCAAGTCACAGTGTTACAAGGTTGTTTTGGAGAAAGACTAATAGGGAATGAATTGTATCACTGGAAGGATGCCAGAAAGCATCCTCATTGACTAAAATGATCTATTATGCCAGCCACAGTGGGTACATGAAATGAGTCCCAAGGAAAGATAAAAAGTGAGAAAACTTGGGAGGTGACTGCTATAGCACTAATGCCATATTTACTCATAATCACCCACCAAAATCCTAATAAGAATTGATACGCTTGTTTTCCTTGTTGGAATCTCTTTGGAAAATATTGCATCAAGTACTCGTCTGCAAAGATATAGTGCTGAACCCCAAAAGGCAGGTTTCTGTAAACAAACTGCAGAAGTGATTTCTGGGATCTGAGGGTGCAGTATGGGTGGGTGACATATGAAGAGAAGGGTTATTGAATCCCAGCAAAGAAACTCTTGTCTATTCAACATAGTTTCCTACAGCTAAGCAAAGGGGCAGCCCGTCTCTATATAAATGGCTTTAGTGCCAACATAGCTGTGAATTTGGAGCAGAAATAAATAGGAAGAATCTTAAAAAATATGGGCTTTAACCAAGGGATGCCAAAAGCCTTTGGGACTAACATAAGATCAAGAGCCTAACCAAGCAGAAAGCAACAATTTTTATTATAAAGCAAAGAGCAACAGCAAATTGAAAGGCATGAGCTATTTCAACCAGTTATAGATACAGCAGGAAAGAAAGCCACACAGAAGGATGCCATGTGGAAAATGTTCTGCGAGCTTCTTAAGGAAACATAAAGCAGAGACCATGGTGCAGAACTAACATCCCACAGGCTAATTCTTACTGTCAGGTTATGATGCCTTGATTTGCTGTGATTGTCAAAGACATGAGAGTTACTGGAGCTCATCCCCACCCCCCACACTTCAAATACAGCTATCCAGACAGCTGTATTTTCTGTCAGTGTAACTTCACTAACAGAAAATACAGTTGAGATGATGGCTGCTATGCTCCAAGTCTACCGCTAACAGCAAGCTCTGTCACCCAGTCACTGGGGGTCTGAAACTTTCCCATTAAATATGGTGGCTTCAGATGTTCTTTGGTTCCTCTTTCTTCTGAAACAGAATATGCTTAAGCACAAGCAAGCATAGGGTATCTGGGAAAAGACAGGAACACTAAATAAAACCTCCACTGCTGCTGTTACTGCTAAGTCACTTCAGTCATGTCCGACTCTGTGAGACCCCATAGATGGCAGCCCACCAGACCCCACTGTCCCTGCGATTCTCCACGTAAGAACACTGGAGTGGGTTGCCATTTCCTTCTCCAATGCATGAAAGTGAAAAGTGAAAGTGAAGTTGCCCAGTCATGTTTGATTCTTAGCGACCTCATGGACTGCAGCCTACCAGGCTCCTCCATCCATGGGATTTTCCAGGCAAGAGTACTGAAGTGGGGTGCCATTGCCTTCATTACTGCATAATTTTGCATGTGGCCAGTGTTACAGTCATGAAGAAGAGCAGAACAAGTTATTTGGACACAGGGAAACACTATCTCAGTATCAAGAGCAAGACAAAAAAATCTAGACATCTAGCTACTGAGTAGTTGTGCTTTCCTAAAAAATGGTATAAGTTACAGATTGAATATTTGCGTCCCCTTGAAATTTATATGTTGAAAGCCAATGGCCATCCCCTGTCCAGGGATGATAGGAGGTTGGGCCTTTGTGAGGTGATTAAAATTAGATGATGTTATGAAGGTGGAGCCTTCATGAATGGGATTAGCATCTTTACATGAGATAGCAGAGAGCTTGCTTTCTCTCTCTCTGCTCTTCATATTATGAGGTTACAAAGAGAAGTTGGCAGTCTGTAGGCAAGAAGAGGGTTCTCACTAGAACCTGACCATGTTGGTACCCTAATCTAGGACTTCTAATCTCTGGAACTGCAAGAAACACATTTCTGTTGTTTATAAATACCTGGGTGCTTTTATCTTGGGCTTTTACAAAACACTGAAAAAAACTGTTGGCAGAGGTAAGAGAGGTTTGCAAGATGGTGGAGAAGAAGAATGTGGAACTCAACTCCCCCGATGAGTACTTGCAGAATACATTTACATGTGCAGCAATTCTCAGCCGAAAACAGACTTGAGACTGGCAGAAAGACTCTTATACAACAAAGCTATAAGATAGAACAATACAAAATTATGTAGGAAGAGGTAAAAGGGATGAGGTTGGGTCCAGTGCCCCTACAAGGTGACACAAAAATGGAGGGGAATATTACAGCTTGGAGATTCTACCTGGGTGGTACATGGCATGAATCACATATTGGGCACCCAAGCCCTGTGGTCCAACACTGGAGAAATGAGTCCACTTAGCTGGTTGAAAACCAATGGGACTGAAAGCAGAGATGTAAGAAACCTAGACTCTGTTGTGAAGAACATACACATGCTTGCTTACTACTGAAACAACATAGAGGAAGTAGGTTGAAGGTGTCAAGGTCTTGGGCCTATTTCTGACGACTGCATTGGTGCATGCCCCAACTTGAGAAGAGTTCCACTCCTTACCCTCTTGCTCTGCAATACAACTCCACAGCAGGCTGAGGGATGTTCCAGCCAAGGGGAGTATATAGCTTTGAAGGAGGAAGTCAGCGATTGAATGCGTCAAGGACAGCCATTGCTAACACCTAAGGAGGCAGTGAATCGGGGGAATACATTACTTTAACTAGTATGACTTTACCACACTAGGGTGAAAGCTGATGATATTAGGGAGAATGCCTTGTAGAGGTTGGAGCCAGATTAGACAGCACAATATCCAAATGGGGAAAAAGTGGCCATTATTGGTGTTCATGGAGGTGACAGATGGTTAGAGATCTGGAACTCTGACTGATGTGATAAGACTGCACAGCATGCATCCTAGCCCATACCCAGTGCCCACTGCAGCCCATCTTGTTCCAGCACTGCTTCCCTATAGGATGAACATATCATAGCTGGTAGTGGGGAGAGTGCACATCTAGAAGGAACAGAACCAGTATGGAATCAAGCCTCAGGGATTCTGCTTTAGCACCTTGGGACCCACCTTTGACCACAATAAGATAACAACAGCCACTGAGGATAGGATAAACCTTGGCTCACACCTGATTTTGGCTCTTGACCCTCAATCTCCAGCCCTAACTCACAGCAGTGAAGAGCCAGTACACTCTGGGAGAAGACATGACCCATGCTCACTTCAGATCCAACTTCCCTACCAAAGACACCAAGTACATGTTGACTGCACAGGGATGCACCCACACAAGACACACCATTAAGACTGGGAGAGGCAACTGTTTTACCTAATTTCACAGAGTCAGAGAAAGTTCATAAGCAAAATCAGAAGATGAATTATTTCAAATGAATAAAACTAGAGAAAACACTTGAAAAAAAGAAAGAGAAAAAATAATTTTCCAGATAAAGAGTTCAAAGCACTGAATGCTAATAAGGATAAGAATGCTAAGCTAACTGAATTAGAGAAAAGAATAGATGAACACAGAAATAGATGAACAAAAAACTAAAAAGGATAGATGAACAAGAAGCTAGAAAGAAGGAAACTAGAAAATATAAAAAAGAACACATCAGAACAAAGACTATAAGTGAAACAAAAAACACACTAGATGGAACTAACACCAAAGTAAATGATACAGAAAAAAATGTGTAAGTGATCTGGAAAAGAGAACAATGACAATCACTCAATCAGAATATCAAAAAGGAAAAAAATTAAATTTTAATAGTTTAAGAGACCTATCTGACAACATCAAATCTATCAACATTAATATTATAGGGGACTCAAAAGGAGAAGAGAGAGAAGAGGGCTGAAAATTTATTTGATGAATTTATGGTTGAAAATTTCTCAAACCTGAAGAAAACATATCCAGGTACAGGAAGCACAGAAGATCCCAAACAAAATGATACAAACAGATTAGCACAAAGACCTATCATAATTAAAATGGCAAAACTTAAAGAGAATTATAAAGGCCTCAAGAGACAAAGAATCAGATGCAAGAGGACACCCATAAGGCCACTAGTTGACTTTTCTGCAAAAACTTTGCTGCCTAGAAGGAAATGACATGATAAAATTAAACTGCTGAAAGGGAAAAATCTGCAATCCAGGATACTCACCCAGCAAGATTATCGTTTAGAATTGAAAGAGAGACAAAGAACTTCTCAGAGGAGAAAAACAAAAAGAGTTGATCAATATTAAAACTATCCTGAAAGAAAATGTTGAGAAGTCTTCTCTAAGTGGAAAAGACAACAACAAGAAGGATCTATAAGAAAAGGTGGATAATCAGGGAAGGTTGTAGATTAACCACTGAAATAAGGTGATACAAGAGTAAAAGAAAAACATTAGAACATCAGCTATAACTAAAATAAACAGTGAAGTGATAAACATGAAGATGCAAACTATGACATGAAAGACATAAAACGTGGGGAGGGGAGTAAAAAAGTAGATCTCTTGAATTTAAATGAGTACCAGTTTAAAACAAAGAGATACAGGTCAACCTATATGAATCCCATGGTAACCACAAAGCAAAAACATACATAAGATACACAAAAACTAGAGAAAACAAAAGAATATCACTAAAGGAAATCATCAAACTGCAAAGGAAAAAGCTAAAAGAGGAAAAGAACAGAAAACTACAAAAACAACCAGAAAACAAGTAACAAAATGGCAAAAACTATATAACTACCAAGAATCACTTCAAATGTCAATGGAATAATTGTTCCAATCAAAAGTCATGGGGTGACTAAATAGATTAAAAAACAAACAAAAAACCAAGACCCATCTGTATGCTATAAAATACAAAAGACTCATGTCAGAGCTAAAAGACACACACAAAAAATGAAAGTGAAGGGATAGAAAATGATTGAAAGTGAAAGTGGAAATGGCTCAGTTGTGTCCAACTCTTTATGACCCCATGGACTGTAGTCCATGGAATTCTCAAAGCCAGAATACTGGAGAGGGTAGCCTTTCCCTTCTCCAGAAGATCTTCCCAACCCAGGGATCAAACCCAGGTCTCCCACATTGCAAGCGGATTCTTTACCAGCTGAGCCACAAGGAAAGTTCCAAAATACTGGAGTGGGTAGCCTATTCTTTCTCCAGTGGATCTTCCCAACCCAGGAATCAAACTGGGGTCTCCTGCATGCAGGCAAATTCTTTACCATGAGCTATGAGGGAAGCCCTAGAAAATGATTATTTCATGTAAATGGAGATGACTAGAAAGCTAGATTAGCAAAGCTCCTATCAGACAAAGTATATATTTAAAATGAAGTATATAACAAAAGACGAAAAAAAAGTGCATTGTATAATGATAATGGGATCAATACAAGGAGACACAACACTTGTTAATATGTATACACCTAATATAGGAGCACTTAAATATATAAAGCAAATATTAATAGACAGAAAAGGAGAAATTGACAATAATTCAATTATAATAGGAGACTTTAACACTTCCCTTACATCAGTAAATAGATCATCCAGATAGAAAATATGTAAGGAAATAGTAGTCTTAAATGACAAGTTAGACAAATTGGACTTAATAGACATCTAAAGGATGTTCTATCCAAAAGCAATAGAATACATACTCTTTTCAAAGGCACATGAAATTTTTCTCCAGAACAGATCACATTCTAGGTCCCAAAATAAGTCTCAAATTTAAGGGGATGGAAACTATACCAAGCATTTTTTCTGACTATATGAAACTAGAAACCCAATTACAGAAAGAAATGGGAAAAACTCAAAAAACAAACATGTGAAGAATAAACAATACACTGCTAAAACCCCAATGGGTCATTGAAGAAATCAAATAGGAAATCAGAAAATATCTTAAGAAAAATGAAAATAAAAATTCAACTTTCCAAAATGTATGGAATATAATAACAGCTGTTCTAAGAGTGAAGCTTACAGCAATACAGATCTATCTCAATAAACCGGATGAATGTCAAATAAAAAACCTACCACCTAAAAGAATTAGATACAGAAGAACAAAATCCAAAATCAGCAAAAGGAAGGATATAATAAAAATCAGAGACAAAATAAATAAAAGAGAGAACAAGAAAAAACAAAGATAAGCTCAATGCAACTTCTCCTTTTTTGAAAAGATGAGCAGAATTGATAAATCTTTAGTGAGGCGCATTAGAATAAAGAGGACTCAAAGAAAATAAGAAATGAAAGAGAAGACATAACAGCCAATATAACAGAAATAAAAAAGAGAGATTACTATAAACAATTATTTGCCAATAAATTAGACAACCTAGAAGAAATGAATAAACTTCTAGAAACATGCCATCTTCTAAGCCTGAAACAGAAATAGGCACTCTGAACAGACCAATTACAGTAGTGAAATTGAATTTGTGATTAAAAAAAATTCTCCCAGCAAACAGAAGTCCAGTTTCACAGGGGACATATACCAAACATATAAATAAGAGCTAACACCTATCCTTCTTAAATTATTTCATAAAATTGAAGAGGGAACACTTCCAACTTCATTCTGTTCAATACAAGGTCAGCATTGCCCTGATACCAAAATTAGACAAAGACAGTGCAATAAAGGAAAAGTACAAGCCAGTATCTCTAATAAACACAGATGCAAAAATCTTCAACAAAATATTAGCAAATCAAATTCAACAATATATAAAAAGGGTCATACACCAGGCTCAAGGGAGATTTATCCCTGGGATGCAAAGACGTTTCAATATGTGCAAAGCAATCAATGTGATATGCCATGCCAGCAAAAAAGTATAAAAATTCCATAATTGTTTCAATAGATGCAAAAGAAACATCTGACAAAATTCAAAATCCATTCATTATAAAAATTCTCATCAAATTGGGTATAGAGGGAACACATCTCAGCATAACAAAGGCCATGTATAACAAATCTATAGCTAACATTCGGAGTAGGGAGTGGCAACGCACTCCAGTATTCCTGCCTGGAAAATTCCATGGACAGAGGAGTCAGGTGGGCTACAGTCCATGGGGTTGCAAAGAGCTGGACATGACTGAGCAACTGAGCATGCATGCACAGCTAATATCATACTCAATGGAGAAAAGCTGAAAGTCTTTCCTCTAAAATCAGGAACAAGATAAGAATGTTCACTCTTGCCACTTTTGTTTAACATAGTATTACCAGTCCTAGCCACAGAAATCAGAAAAGAAATAAGAAAAAACAGGCATCCAAATTGAAAGGGAAGAAGTAAACCTCACTGTTTGAAAATGACATGATACTATTTATAGAAAACCCTAAAATGTCTCCATCAAAGAACTATTAGAACTAATAAATAAATGCAGTATAGTTGCAGGATACAAAATTAATATACAGAAATCTATGCGCTGATAATGAATCATCAGAAAGAGAAAACAAAAAATTCTGTTTAAAATTGCATCGAAAAGAATAAAATACCTAGGAATAAACTTAACCAAGAAGGTAAAGGACCTATACTCTGAAAACTATAAATATTGATGAAAGTATTGAAATTGATACAAATTAATAGAAAGATAAGCTATGTTCTTAGTTTGGAAATATTAATATCATTAAAATGTACATACTACCCAAGACAATCTACATATTTTATGCAATCCCTATAAAAATATCCATGATATTTTCACAGAACCAGAAAACCTGAAAAAATAAGGCTAAAATTTATATGAAGCCACAAAAAAAATAAACAAATGAAAATACCCTCAGAATTTTCCAAGCAATCTTGAGAAAAAAAGAACAAAGCTGGAGGTATCATGCTCCCCGACTTCAGACTATACACCAAAGCTACAGTACCAAAATGATATAATACTTGCACAAAAAAAACACATGTGAATCAGAACATGAGATCAAAACAGAGTAAAGAACCCAGAAATAAATCCTATAAATAAATCCTTGGTTGCTGCTACTACTACTGCTGCTAAGTCACTTCAGTCATGTCTGACTCTGTGAGACCCCATAGACGGCAGCCCACCAGGCTCCCCCGTCCCAGGGATTCTCCAGGCAAGAACACTGGAGTGGGTTGCCATTTCCTTCTCCAATGCATGAAAGTGAAATCACTCAGTCGTGTCTGACTCTTTGCGACCCCATGGACTGCAGCCCACCAGGCTCCTCCATCCATGGGATTTATGGTCAATTAACCTGTGACACAAGAGGCAAAAATAGATAATGGACAAAGAAATCTCTTCAATAAGTGGCACATGGAAAACTGGACAGCCACATATAAAAGAATGAGAGTAAAACACTTTCTTACAACATATACAAAAATTAACCCCAAATGGATTAAAGACCTAAATGCAAGACCGCAAACCTAGAAGAAAACTTGGGCAGAACACTCTCTGATATAAATCACAGCAATGTATTTTGGATTTCTCTCCTACAGCAAAGGAAGCAAAACACAAACAAATGGAACCCAATCAAACTTACAACTTTTTGCACAGCAAAGGAAACCATTTACAAAATGAAAACACAATCTCCTGGTTTGGAGAAGGTATTTACAAATAATACAACCAATAAGTGGTTAACATGCAAAACATAGCTAGCTTATACAACTCAATATCAAAAAAGTAAACAACTCAATTAAAATTGGGCAGAAGACCTGAAGAGACAAAGAAGATGTACAGATGATCAGTAGACACATAAAGAAATACTTAACATCTCTATTCATCAGAGAAATGTACATCAAAACCAAAATGAGATATCACCTTACATCTGTCACAGTGTCTATTATCAAAAAATATGCAAATAAGAAATGGAGAGGATGTGGAGAAAAGAGAACCTTGGTGAATTGTTAGTGGAAATGTAAATTGGCATAGCCACTATGGCAAACAGTTTGGAGGTTTCTCAAAACCTAAAAACAGAACTGCCATATGATTCAGCAATTCAAGCCCAGGTTTTGTGGAACATGAAGCTTATACAGTTTGATGAGCCCTCTTTAGGAAATGTAATACAAAAACATCTTACATTTGCACAACATGAACACATTGAGAAAGCTCCTCCCAGTTCTCAGGGAGAGGCTTGTGTGCAGGAAGAGCTAGGAAGCTTAAACTTCAACAGTGTCATGGTGTAGGCAACCTCAACTTTTCTCAGCTAATGTAGATCTTATGAAGTGAAAGGGCAAAGAGAACATGGCATGGGCATAACATCTGTTTCAGGACCAGAGAAAACTTGAGAATTCTCCAGAGTGCTGGAGAGAGGGGTTGAAGGGAAAGGCATAGGAAGCACTTGGGGAAGGCAACATTTAGACTCTAGCAGTGGCCCAGTCATCTAGCAGGTGATTCGATAAATAATTACTGATTGAAGAAATGAGCACAGATAATTTCCTTGACAGGTCTCACTGGTAGATTTAATTGACCTAAGGAATCAATTAATTCATTCTGAGTTGGCAAATTATGCAGATTTTAAATTGAATTGTTTTTCAAAACTCCATATTTCTATTTTAAACATGAGGCTAGGACTTTGTGATCATTCTCTATACCCAGGCTGCCAGATTGTTTGTCTTTGTCATTCCAGAACAATAGAGTTCATGACAGAGATGTGCAAATCCATATCCATGTATAGTATCATGTATCATCATGGTACGCAGAAGGACATGAAGAGTTATGAAGTCCATCTGTTCTAGGAAAAAATGCGCTCCCAGAAAAAGAGGATTATGTCCAAGTTTTAAGATGCTACGGTGTCCAATTGACTCATAATATGTTTTCAAGGCAAAAATCCAGGGATGAGTAAGTATAAAAAAGAGGAGGAATAAAAGTAACACTTGCAATACAACAAGCTCCAGATCATTTTAATCAAAATTATTTCCAGTCATTGTCACTCCTCCCCAGCAGCCAGTTATGCCGCAAGGCACCAGGCCAACGTAGTCAGGTTCCTGACAGTTTTCTTCATCAATCCAGCACATATATAGCGGGCCATTTGCACCATCTGTCTCCCAGGTGTCAGTCATTGGAAAGCAGATAGGAACCTGGGAAAGTGTGTTGGAATGCCATTTGGAAAAAAAGCTGAAACCTGCTGTGGGAAAGAGACTGGGAGTGTATTGAACAAGAGGAAGAAAGAGATTCCACAAAATGAGCACAAAGACAGCAAAGGAATATGTTAAAGCTCTGACAAATCAAAAGAAATTCTTCTATCTCCTCTCAACCAATTTGATATGATTAATGATTCTTACTTTTTGGCAATCTTAAAAAATATAATATTTCCCAGGCATTCTGTAGTGGTTGATATTACATTCTTCATGCATGTAAATATCTCCTTGTAATAATATTTGTGCATCCCTTTTATACAGTGGGAACACAGGGGAAGAAATCCTGTTACAAACCCCTCTAATCTTGACCTTATCTCAAGCTGTAATAAGAAAATCTTCATTGTAGTTACTCTTCTGAAAGAACTATAGTCTTTATTTAGAGACTGATTAAAGTCACATAACCGCAACATTTACACAGTTGGTATTAGAAGTGCCAGAAGCTTTGATCTCCAATAATGGGTCCATTTCATCTGCCACAAAGTTGTACTGTCTTTTCAGTTAGGAATTCTTAACTACAGACCATAAGGAGTTTTCAAGCAAGGTAAACCTGTGATGGAATGGCATCCAGTTACATTGAGGGTCATGGTTTTGTCTGTCTTTGTATTCAGGTATCTATGTAACTGATGCCATCACAGGAGTCAGTGATAGTCATCGTATCTTTAGCAATGGAACAGACAAAAGTGTGGTAAAATTCTCCTTTAGTATCATGTTATTTTTATAGTGCTGCTTCTATTTTCAATGGGACTCCTCTCCTTCTTCTCCCTACCTGTCTCTCTGCTCCCACACAAATTGCTTACCTGTTGATTTATTCCAGGGAAATCTTACTCAGAGTTTGGGAGAGTTCATAAGGACCTAGGCTATGTTTCTCAAACTTGAGTAATGTGTAAAAGAAAGTGAAAGTTGCTCAGTCGTGTCCAACTCTGCTACCCCATGGACTACAGTCCATGGAATTCTCCAGGCCAGAATACTGGAGTGGGTAGCCTTTCCCTTCTCCAGGGGACCTTCCCTATCCAGGGATCAAATCCAGGTCTCCCACATTACAGGCAGATTCTTTACCAGCTGAGCCACAAGGGAAGAGTAATGTGTGGCCCCCTCTAAATAATCTTTTAAAAACTTATTGGATTTTGAGTATTAACTTCAATGATTTTTATAGTAATGTTACTTAGGTATTTAAGAAATATCAACAATCTCAGATATGCAGATAACATCACTCTAATGGCAGGAAGTGAAGAGGAAATAAAGAACTTCTTGAGAGAAAAAGAGGAAAAGTGAAAAAGCTGGCTTAAAATTCTATGTTCAGAAAACTAAGATCATGGCATCTGGCCCCATCACTTCATGGCAAATAGATGGGGAAAAGGTAGAAATAGTGGTAGATTTTATATTCTTGGGCTCCAAAATCACTGGATGCTGACTGCAGTCATGAAGTTAAAAGATACTTGTTCCCTGGAGGGAAACCTATGACAAAGCTAGACAGCATATTAAAAAGCAGAGACATCACTTTGTTGACAAAGGTCCATATAGTCAAAGCTATGGTTTTTCCAATAGTCATGTATGGATATGAGTTGGACCATAAAGAAGACTGAGTGATGAAGAATTGATGTTTTTGAATTGTGGTGCTGGAGAACTCTTGAGGGTTCCTTGGACTACAAGGAGATTAAACCAGTCAATCCTAAAGTAAATCGACCCCGAATATTCACTGAGAGTATTGATGCTGAAGGTGAAGCTCCAAAACTTTGGAGCAAAGAACTAACTCATTGGAAAAGACCCTGATGCTGGGAAAGATTGAGGGCAGAAGGAGAAGGGAACAACAGAGAATGAGATGATTGGATAGCATCACTGACTCAATGGACATGAGTTTGAGCAAATTCTAAGAGATAGTGAAGGACAGCAAGGCCTGGCATGCTGTAGTCCATGGGCTCAGAAAGAGTTGGACGTGACTTTGTGACTGAACAACAACATCAAAGTGTTTATGAACCAAAAGCTAGGTATAAGCTCCATCTGCTTATAGCTGTTATCCAAGAATACAACCAAGACAAATTTACATATTAAATACAAGGGATACTACCAAACCAAGAAAAGTCACATTAACAACATTAATTTAATGTGACCGATAAACCTGCTTTGCTAAAATCAAATTGACTCTCATATTGTGAATACCGTCCTCAAAGCTACGGCTCAAGTCTTCTTGAGTTGGCATGCATATAGCTATTATAAACCTTGAGTTGACTATACAGTTATACCTTGGAGTAAGTAGGACAATTTTTGACATGTGTATACATGGCAGTCAGCTAGATTTGCTAACATATTAGAAGGATTCCAAGGGATTATACTATATTTAAAGACCTTACTTTTTAATTTTGGAAAAAAAAAATCCTGGAGTTAAAAAAAAATCAGTTCAACGAAACAACTTCATTGGTGATCACTTTGAATAGGTTTCCCTACCGTAGATTATTATTACTATTAAAGAAAAAATTGTTGGTGAGAATTTATCTCCCTTAGTTCATGTTTTTTTTTAAGCTAAAAAGAGTTCTACATGTCATAATTTTTGAAACAAAATGTTACAAGTACCAAAGCTAAGACTTGTTATAAACATCTGCCTTTTTTTGTAACTCTATAGTATATCTTTCTCATTGCATTACTTATTCTAGCTTCTTTTCTTCAAACCTTCAGCAATATCTTCTGTGTCTCTCTGATATTTTTCTGATAGAAGAACACATTTTAATTTATTTCCATATTGTTCTTAGGTATTATTTTAACCATTTTTACTATATCAGGAAGAATAGAAAAAATGATATATAGCTTTTTGTTTGTTTTTTGCTATTAAAGAGAAATGAAATTAAGTCAGTAGGTTGTGACCAACCCTTTTGAGATCCCATGAACTGTTGCCTTCTAGGTTCCACCATCCATGGAATTTTTAAGGAGAATTCCTTAATGGAATTATTAAGGAGAAAATTAATTGAAATGAAATTTTTAAGGAGTTATTAAGAAGAAAACTTATATCAACTTACAAATGTTTATAATTAAGTTAAAAAATGTTTAACATTGATATAATTATACTCACAGGGATTTTCAAAAATAGCCAAGAAGTTTCATGTATCCTTCATTCAGCTTCATTCAAATGTTCCAACATCTTATATAATTCTAATATAACATCAAATATGAAAACCAGGTCACTCACATTGGTACAATCCACAGGCCTTATTTATTATTAAATTTTAATAAAACTTTGTAAGTACTGGCTTGAGCATAAAATGGCCTAAATATTACTGAAAAAATAAATAAGATATGTATCATGATCTAGTTGCTTAGTTTGTTAATATTTTGGGTCCTTATCATGATGCCTTCATAGATCTATTACCTAATCAACTGAGGGAAAAATCTGTGCTTGGGGCTCTTGTTTATAATCATGGATATTAATCATGTTTCAAATACTTTTACTGATGATTTTTGTTTCTAGGCTGACACCGTCTGTAATTTGATTAGGTTGCTTTTTGAAGTTTAATATGTGGATGACAGTTTTCCTAGAATTAGAAAATGTGTCAGTTCTTTCCTTTTATTGTTTTATATTAATGAACATGGTAGTACATGCAGTAATGTATTAGCTTGAACCCAGTTTCTTTTTTGTTCACTTTCATTTTGAGGATTTAATTAAAACTAGATATTTATGCAGGAAGTCTACTTGACTGGGCACATGTGAGCTATGTAATCGCTCAATATAAAAGGATAATTGAGAGTTCTATTTCTCTGTCTTTTCCCTTTATGTTAAGGAACTCTCTTCACTCATGATTACCTCATGTATTTCATGTGACACCTGACCCATGACCTTCCTGTAAATAGATTAAAAAAAAAAAAATAGGACTTGAAGTTTAACTCCTCAGTGGATTGTCTTATGTCCCTGTTGGGTGTTATGAACTCCACTTAAAACCACTGATCCACAAGATACAAAGCCCTCACTGTTTCTTTCTTTTTTTCTAGTGTCATTACCTTGTGTTTATAAGCTCATAATACCAGGCTACTCTTAACTGATCAGAAACATCTTGTTACCCCTTTTGTAAATACTTGTCAATTCATCTGGAGTTCTCTTCCTTCCTTTACTGATCTAGAAGACTTCTATTCTTTCTTTGAAAGTCCAGATCAGATGTCCTTCTTCCAAAGAGCTTTCCCTTTTTCTTTCTCTGTAATACATGTTTGTTCCGTGTGAGTCCACCGACGGACTTGTCTCCCCAGGCTGTACTTTGTCTTCTTATATCTCTACTCAGTGGAGAATAGAAGCTATGTCTTATTCTTCCCCCTCAGTGTTTAGTATCTTGGGTCCAATTGACTTTAGACTTATCTTTTCCTAAAACACAATGACTCCCTTGCTTTAATAGAATTCTGAATCCTTGAGCCACAAGGAACACACCGGGAAAAGTAAAACGAAGGACAGTGTTGGAATCGAGTATGTGCCATTACAATTTTAACCTTGAGGATTTTCAAAACTGATACAACTGGAGAAAAGAATTAACTAATGAAAGAAATAACACACTTCTCTATGATAGTTTCAGTTATATTACTATTATGAAAGAATTCAGAAAATAATAAGTATCATTTTCCCATAACATTCAGGATTATTGTCTCTACTCTGCATTAAATGGCCTATTATTTTCTTGCTCATATGAGTACAATGAATATCTTCAAGGCCTTTCGTGACTCTGTCTCCAAACCCCCCAAAGACCATAAGCTGTACTGTAGCCTTCAGGACTGCAGGGTATATTATCTGGGGGAGGGAAAAGAAGATGTGTCAAATTAGACTTTAAAAACTAGTCTTTATGCTGCTATAACCTTTGAAAAATGAACCACAGGGTATATATTTTTCATTTCTTTTCCCTTAGGAGAATGCCAAACTCTTGCTCAGGCCAAGGGGAGAGAAGGTGCTTTGGGCTATTTTTTCTTTTCCTCTGGGATTTGTTTCATAAAGAACTATTACTGGCCTCCAGCTAAAACTCCCCCATGACATAATATGTGAGTGTGTTTAATATCCATTTGTTGTAACTGTTCTCAAATGCCAAATCATCTGTCAAGTTTTCTGCTTAATTGTTATATTTTCACTGCTTCTGATTCATAAAATGTTTGTCTCTGGTGCTTACAGTAAATATATCTCAGATATCCCAGTGACCAAAAGAGTATAGTCAGAGGCAGTAAGGAGTTAGAGCAAGAGGGAAAGGCATAAGCTCACTGGATACTTGGGAGTTTGGTAGATGAAACCTTAATTTGTTTGTCCTCAAATAATCCATCCCAGACTTGGAGAGAAAAACAAAAAAACAGGAAAGACAGGATTTTTTTCTTCTTAGAGCTGGTTGTTGAATTTTTTCCAGCTTACCATTGGGAATAGACTTAATATGACAAAAGATATATCTAGCATCCAAGGAGTCTATAAGAAAGATTGTCTCTCATGCTATTGTACCTACTATATATACTATGATTTAGTACCAGCAAAAAGGTTGTGCCTTTTTCACATTTAGTTCCAGCATCCAGCAGGGTCCTGGCAGGGGGAAATAGCTCACTCAGAAAGGGTATTCGGAGGGACTTCTGTGGTGGTCCACTGACTAAGACTCCATGCTCACAATGCAGAGGGGCCTGGGTTCAATCCCTGCTCAGGGAACCAAATCCCACATGCCACAACTAAGAGTTCTCATACTACAACTAAAGATCACTTCCATGTGCCCGCAAGGATTGAAGATCCTGCATACCACAATTAATACTTGGCACAGCCAAACAAATACATAAATATTTAAAATTTTTCTTAAAAGGATATTTTGATCATGGTTTAGGGCAAGATGAAGAGAAACTAAAAAGAGTTGGAAGTCCTTACTACGTTTTAGCCTGAAGAAGGAAGGAAAGCAGACACATTGTCAAAAGTTGGAGACAAAGCAGCTCTCAGGACCTGTGACCTCTGGAGTAGGGAGGCAATCAGCCCATGGGGACCACTGAGGGGGAGCCAGGAAAATACTCTGATGTCACTTTTCTCCCTTTGTGAATCTGCTCATTCTTCCTATTATCCAAACGCAATTGTTAAATCAGGGGTAATGCAGCCCATTGATGTAGTTCCTACAGGTCAGACTCATAAGATATAAAGCAGGGTAGAGTATCTTTTGGGGCATAAATGGAGGATTTTCAACATGGAACCCATAGACATTGGTTTTATGTGTCTTTTTCTGATGTGTGTGTGTGTGTGTGCACATGCGTGCAGGTGTAAAAGATGCTAGGCCTTAGAGTATTGCTTTTGCAGATTCATTCCAAAGAGGTAACTAGCAGTGAGCTGTGGGTGGCCCCAGAAACACCCTGGCCAAACACTGGTACTAGGGCTGCTCTGGGTCCAAGATCTCAAACCACCATTTTTGCTGATTCTTGTAATTTGGGAGGAAAGTGGCTGAGTAAAGTGAACATTAAATATAAATGTCTTCTTCAAGGAACCTTCCATTGTAAGTGGTTGATGGAAGAACTGGTACATTTTCCAAGTGGGCTCTTCAGTGACTGTTGTCCATTTCATGGAGGCCTCTGACAGGTGGTATCCAAGAACCAGGTTGTACAGACTCACAACGGCCAATGGCAACACTTCCCAATTCCAGTTCAGGCACATCTCATTTGTAGCCTGAAATTGGCCATCTTGTGGCATGTATACCATGGAAATTAAAACAAACAAACAAACAAACTCTATAAATCATTTTATTTGCTTTTCCCAGAGAGTTTGTTTTTAAACGTTGAGCAGAACACCACTGCCTGTGCATATGGAAATTCTCTGACTAAATTTCTGAGAAAAGTTCTAAGAAACGGAGCTTTCTGTGAGGTCTCTGCTAGGTATTCTTCTCTTGAAATAGCATTTCCTGTTTACTTAAAATTTCCCAAATTTTGAATTCTCCTTACTCTAACCATAGCAATGCTAGAGTCCATCAAGGTGTCAGGAAATTTACAGCTTTCATATGTTAGCTTGTAAGAAGTTCTGAGTCAGTCTACATATGTCCATTTTTGTATATCACTTTGGCTTAGTTATATCTTAAAGATTGTTTATCTATTTTATTGCATATATATCAACCCATCTGAGTTACTTCATGTCAATCAGGATGGGGATTTTTGTTTGTTCGTTATTGCTATATCCTCCTGTGAATGTGTTAGCTAATTCCATAAGATCAAAATGAGGGACTGTGATATACAGGACACAACTGGATTCTGAGGGGTGCTGAGACAGAACTGGGGGTGGCAGGGTTTAGGAAGACATTTGTATTTAAAATTTTCCTTCTTCGTGCATGTGTGCTAAGCCGCTTCAATTGTCTTTGACTCTTTGTGATCTGATGGCCTGTAGCCCGCCAGGCTCCTCTGTCCATGGGATTCTCCAGGCAAGAATGCCAGAGTGGGTTGCTATGCCCTCCTCCAGGGGAATCTTCCCAACCTAGGGATCAAACCTGCATCTCTTACATCTCCTGCATTGTCAATAGGGTTCTTTACCACTAGTGCCACCTGGGAAGCCCCAATCTAGTAAGTTCCAATAGAAGTTCCAATTTAGGTTTACTCACCCCTCTCGTAAAATAATAACAGAAATTTAAAAAGTCTTTTACTTAACATTTTTCAGTTACCTCATTGTATTGGACCAACTATCTCCAATCAGGGTCCTAATATATTGCCATGATAATGTTTTAAATATAGATTTTAAAGGGAAGAGAAAATGGGGAGAATGCTTTTCATTGCTGGTGGAACATTTTTGCACATCTAGTCCCAAATCAAATCGCTGTACTCTGCTGACTTCCACATTTCCCTAGGTGACCTCAGTCTTCCAACGAGTAATGCCACTTCTTTTGGCCTCACAAGATTATTCTAATTTCCCATTTTCCTTTTTTTTTTTTGAATGGAACAAAAGAAATTTAGCTACTGGCTTACTTCCTCTTCCTATTGCACCTCAACCTCATGCCTGTCGTCTTCTCTGCTGGCCTTAAATAGAACATTTATTCCTCAGGCCCCACTAATGAAGTAAGGTCTTCTAGTCCAGGGTTATTTCTAGAATTACAAGTAATCATGTGAGTGTACTAGATTTATTAAAGCATTTGGAAATACCACTAGGGCTGTAAATGTCTCTAGTATTTCCAGAGTGTGGAAAGGCAACCAGCAAATCTGGCAGAGAACAGTCTATCACAATTCAAACATTACCACTTCACATCTGTTATGCTTAAAAATGTTAAATTAATGCATTCATTCCAGAAACAGCAGAACAGAAAGCTAGCTATCCAGCTAGGAGATCTATTTTAATATCAATGTTTAAAATGATTTCAATATTCACCATTTCATACTCAATAAATCTCCAGTGAGTTTTTGCTGTCAGGAGATCTATCAATTACAAACCAAATGAACATCTAAAAGGACCTGTAAAATGCAATATGCATTGGCAGGCAGGGAGCCCAAAGCTCACCAGAGAATGCAATTAGCAAATTTTCTCCAAATTCATGCAAATGAATAAATTGTGCCACCATCTTTAAGATCCATATTTATTATTACGCCAAACAGAGTCAGTCAGAATCTAATTTTAGATGAGATTCTTCTAGCCCTCAGAAAAAAGTATTTTTTAAAGTGATAATCATGAATAGAAAATTCATATGAAAAATCAGTGTATAAAACAAATAAACATAAACTTACTAAGGAAATTATGGAAAATAAAACAAATGAGGTTTTTGTTTTTCATACTGGGGAAGTATTTTAAAAACTAATATTGAGGAGTGTTATAGGAAAATAATAATGTATTGCAGTAAAAAGCATGATCTTTGAAGACACACTACCTGGGTTTGAGTCCTGATTTCATTTCTAATGAGTAACTTTGGACGTTGAATTATGTTTGTGCCATAGCTTTTTAGTCTTTAAAATGGGGTTAATTATAATATACTTTAATAATTACTGAGATGTAAAAATATAGCATCTGTAAAATAGAACAGGTTCTGCCATATGCCTAGGGCTTAGTAATTGTCAGTAATTATTATTACAGCTATTCTGAATAACAATGTCTTGTGGTGAAACACACAGTGAATTGGGTATTGAACATTTCTTTATATTATAATGAATAAATTAGCATAAACTTTCTGGCAGGAAGTTTACCTATAGGCATATAGATTTCAAAAGTATCAGTTATATTTGATGCAGTAAAAATATTTCTAAGCATTTATCCTCAGGAAAGTATTATAGAGACAATTATTTCTTTCCAAGGATGTTTGTTTTAGCATTATTTATAGATAATCATTAGAAACAATGTCTAAAAATGGCAATATAAAAATCACTCAATGGAATATTATATAATAAATAACATTTCTGAATATTATTTAATGCCTTAGGAAATGCATAAAATGTGAAAAAGCAGAATATAAAATTCACATGGTTAGACCCTTAACACTTGCTTTAAAATGTAAATTTTATAAATTGTATATATGCACAAAACCATATATATGAAAATCTAGAAAGAAATTCATCAGTGTCTTTCACATGGCATTAATACAGGTGATTTTGGTTGATTTTTTAAATATATTTGTGTTTTCTAAGATTTTTATTATGAGCATTAATTAGTTTCAAAATTAGAACAAAAACCCGATGAAAGTCTTAAGTGCTTTATAGAATTAACAGATGTTCAAGCTAGAGCAGTCCTTGTAGCCTCTTACTCATCTTTCTTTTCCTGACAATTGCATGCTCAATTAGATGCATTTACACTTTCATGCACAATTGAAAACCTTTTGTCATAAATGTAACAATAATTACCTGGTTAGCAACCCTGACACCAATTTAGTGGCCAAACATAAATGTAATTCATCGTCACTTCAAGATACATAATAACTAACACTTGTAATTTATTGAGAATATACTCTATGCCAACACTGTTAATTATTTTGCATACATTAATGAATTTAATCTTTACATTCATCCTGTGAATTAGGTAGAATAGTATCTGTCTTACAGAAGAGAGATTTGATGCCTCTAGATTAACTTGTCCACAGGTATCCAAATTCCAATACTAGAATTTGATGCCAAATTAGTCTGACTCAGAGGCTAAGCTTTAACCCCTGTGTATGCAGCCTCTCAGTGCTTCCAGATGACTCAGTGGTAAAGAATCTGCCTGTAAAGCAGGAGACACAGGTTTGATCCCTAGGTTGGGAAGGTCCCCTGAAGAAACAACCCACCCCAGTATTCTTGCCTGGAGAATCCCATGGACAGAGGAGCCTTGTGGACTACAGTTCATGGGGTCACAAAGAGTTGGACATGACTTAGCAACTAAACAACATGCTGCCTCTCACCCAATGTCTCATGCATACCTGGCTTCTTTTCTTTGCTCTCATTTATGGAAAGAAGAAGAAGAAGAAAAAAATTCCAAAGTATAATCTAAGATTTATTGATATCTGAAAAGTTAGTACAAAATAACTTGGAATTTAACAACTGTGGTTAATACATAAACTAGACAAACATACTAAACTGGAAGTTAGTTGTACACATTTTGCTACAGACCATACATTTACAAAAAATAAAATTAAAAAAGAAGAATTAAATATAGGAAATGTATGGCAAACCTTAGTATTCATTTTTATAAGGAAGAAAAGTTTAAAAAATCCTCTCTTCATATGAGGATTCATTTCTTAACAATGGAAATGTTTCTTGTGTTGTTTTTTTTTTTTTTTTTGTCATTATGGTTATAATTTACTACAATTGGCCATCCGGAGGGAATAAAAGTTAGATACCATTTCCTCGCTTGTATACTGAGAGGGTATTTTATAATCTCAAATGGGCCTTTTAATTGTATCAGTCTATGATTCTAGTAGTACTCGAACACCGTAGCTATACAGTAAATATTTACAAAGTGAATATATGTCCCTATTTCCTAATCCTATGTGTTCTTAAAGGCTGACCTGAGGCCTCACCTCCATGAAGTCTCCTTTGATTACTCAAACTCTGAACTCAAAAATAGTACAGTAATCACATGTTATCTTTAAACATTTCTTAATAATTTCACTCACAAAAGTCATTTTAAAATAAGTTGTAAATCAATTTGACAGAAATAGGTCTTCAGTCTGCAATTGTATCTATTCCTTGGGTTCTGTATATGGATGTGAGAGTTGGGCTATAACGAAAGCTGAGTACTGAATAATTGATGCTCTTGAACTATACTATTGGAGAAGACTCTTGAGAGTCCCTTGGACTGCAAGAAGATCCAACTAGTCTATTCTAAAGGAAATCTGTCCTGAATATTCATTGGAAGAACTGATGCTGAAGCTGAAATTCCAATACTTTGGCCACCTGATGAGAAGAACTGACTCATTTGAAAAGACCCTGATGCTGGGAAAGATTGAAGGTGGGAGGAGGAGGGGACAACAGAGGATGAGATGGTTGGATGGCATCACTTACTCAATAGACATGAGTTTGAGTAAACTCTGGGAGTTGGTGATGGACAGGGAGGCCTGGAGTGCTGCAGTCCGTGGGGTTGCAAAGAGTCGGACATGACTGAGTGCCTGAACTGAACTGAACTGGGTTCTGTCACAGCTTTGGTCTCACAGTTGATGCTTAGCAAATTCTTAGTGAATGTAGAGTAAATTTGAATCTGCAACTAGATCAGAATTTATGTCAGAGCATTTCTTTTATCAAAATGAGGTTACTTAGATCGCAACCCAAGTCTTCTCTATACCTGCTGTGATTTGATGGTCATCAACATCACAGTCATCATTATCTTCATAATTAAGAACATGTATTTGGTCCTTCTGGAATGAGTGGCAGCAGCCCATGTTCTATCTTCAAGTCAGATGGGAAAGAGCTGGCTTATTAGTCTGTGTATAATAACCTTTTATATGTTTAAGGACTATTTCCAGAGTCTAAGATCATTAACTTTAGAAGAACCTTGAACATTGGACAGGTCTTCCCAGGTGACACAGTGGTAAAGAATTTGCCTGCTAATGCAGGAGATGTGGGTTTGACCCCAGGGTCAGGAAGATTCCCCTGGAGTAGGAAATGACAACCTGCTCCAGTGTTCTTGCCTGAAAAATTCCATGGACAGATGAGCCTGGTGGACTACAGTCCATGGGGTCACAAAGAGTCAGACAGGACTTAGCATGCAGGTACAAATGCATGAATGTTGGACAAGGTCAACTGACGCAAAAGATGGAATGAGATGACTGAGAATGGGTTACAGGGAGAGGAGGCACTGTGTGTCACCAATTTGCTACACATCTCTCTACCATGTGCAACGCAGTAAGCAAGTGCAGGAGAAGATGAGCTGTCAGTCTCTTGGTGCACATCTTTTGTCATGGGTCCTTTTCTGTCTGCAGAGGCAGGGGCACCCCTGTTTGCATGCAGAGCAGAGCTTGTCATTGGAACCGCAGTATCTCAGCACACTGGGTGTATTTTGTTCTTGTCAGTTAATGTGGTTGAGATTGGTTGTACTCTAGGACTGCAATTTTGCCAGTGCTTTTGGCAGTTGAAATTATAACCAAATTCTTAGATATATATTTAAAGAAAATGGATGATTTTCCTCATTTTCCAAAAAGGTAGGGGATAGATTTAGAGCACTATTTGGCAGCCATTGTTTACATTTAAAAATACCTGAAATTGATGGTATAACCTTGGCATAGGACCAAGTTTTCACAAAATTAGATAAAGGATTAGAGACTACTTTGAAAACTAAGTATGTGATTTCCACAGTGAGCTGTATACTTCTAGGAGTAATCATTCTGTGTCATCAGTCACATAGCTATTCATAAGCATAGTTGTTTCTGGAAAATGACATCAAAAAGTAAAGGCCAGCTTGAATAAAAATGCATAGTTGGTCGCTGTCCTCTAAATAAAAGGGAATCCACATAACTTCAGCTTTGAAAATTGCCTCTTTTGTCTAGCTTCTTTGGCCAAAATCTGAACTACATATTTCCTAGCTATATTTCATGTTTAGTTCTTTCCATGTCTCATTTTCATTTGATTCAGGAGCATATATCTCTATCTATGAAGTCTTCTTTGTTTCTGCTTTTTAGCCCAGGGAATTCAATTAAATTCACCTGGAGGATGGAACACTGTAGCCCATAAAAGCAGTAATAAATACTAAAAATAATAAGAAGAATGTAAAAATATTCTGATTTGGTGGCAGAGGGATTTAGTTCTACTTGGAGGTCTTTTTTAGTTAATTCTTTCTTGGTAGTCATTCCTCTTCTTTTTCTAATTCTCTTTGCTCAGTGGCTGAGAAAACATTCTTTGGCCAGAATGCTGAAGCTGAAGCAGACAGACAGATTTCTCCACCTCCTCTGCTTTGCTTAGCCATTGCTCTTTCAGTTAGAATTGGTGTCAGTAGACAGTGACGTCACTGATTCAATGGACATGAACTTGGGCAAACTCTGGGAGATGGTGAGGGACAGGGAATCCTGGTGTGCTGCAGTCCATGGGGTTGTGAAGAGTTGGACACGACTTGGTGACTGAACAACAGCAGCAGGAGGCAATGCTCATGAGCAACAGATTTCCTGGGACAAGTCCAGTTCCAAAGAGTTTCTATTGTCTTTAAAAAAAAATTAATTTTAATTATATAAATATATATATATATTTTGTTGTTGCTGTTGTTGTGCTGGGTCTTTGTTGCTGTACAAGGCTTTCCCTAGTTGCGGCGGGTGTGAGCTACTCGTACTTGTACACAGGCTTCTCATTTTGGTGGTTTCTCTTGTTGTGGGACACTAGGGTATGCAGGCTTCAGTAGCTGTAGCATGTGGGCTCAGTAGTTGCAGCTCCTAGGCTGTAGAGTGCTGGCTCAATAGTTGTGGAACATGGGCTTAGTTGCTCCGAGGCACGGGAAATCTCCCCAGATGAGTGATTGAACCTGTGCTCCTTGCATTGGCAAGCAGAATCCCATCCATTGTGGTACCAACGAAGTCCTCTATTGTCTTTTATAAACAAATACATGCAATTTACAACATGTAATCTGATTCAGGGATTGGAAAAATAAAGTCACTCTTCATGTTGAATATTAGTCAACTGATTAATCAATATGTATATTTGTATTAATATGTATTTATGTATGGCTTCCCAGGTAGCCTAATAATAAAGAACCCACCTGCCAATGCAAGAGACATACGAGATGGGGGTTCAATCTCTGGGTCAGGAAGATTCCCTGGAGGAGGGCATGGCAACCCACTATAGTACTCTTGCCTGGAGAATCCCATGGTCAGAGGAGCCTGGTAGGCTACAGTCTCTAGTGTCACTAAGAGTCGGACATGACTGAAGTGACTTAGCACACACACATGTATGCACATATGTATGTATACATATATATATATATATAAATATATATATATGAACTTCCAAATGTTCGAGCTGGTTTTAGAGAGGGCAGAGGAACAAGAGATCAAATTGCCAACATCCACTGGATCATCAAAAAAGCAAGAGAATTCCAGAAAAACATCTACTTCTGCTTTATTGACTATGCCAAAGCTTTTCACTGTGTGGATCACAATAAACTGTGGAAAATTCTGAAAGAGATGGGAGTACCAGACCATCTGACTTGCCTCTTGAGAAATCTGTATGCAGGTCAGAAAGCAACAGTTAGAACTGGACATGGAACAACAGACTGGTTCCAAATAGGAAAAGGAGTACGTCAAGGCTGTATATTGTCACCCTGTTTATTTAACTTATATGCAGAGTACATCATGAGAAATGCTGGGCTGGAGGAAACACAAGCTGGAATCAAGATTGCTGGGAGAAATACCAATAACCTCAGATATGCAGATAACACCATCCTTATGGCAGAAAGCGAAGAAGAACTCAAAAGCCTCTTGATGAAGGTGAAAGAGGAGAGTGAAAAAGTTGGCTTAAAACTCAACATTTATAAAACTAAGATCATGGCATCTGGTCCCATCACTTCATGGGAAATAGATGGGGAAACAGGGGAAACAGTGGAAACAGTGTCAGACTTTATTTTTGGGGGCTCCAAAATCATTACAGATAGTGACTGCAGCCATGAAATTAAAAGACACTCCTTGGATGGAAAATTATGAGCAACCTAGAAAGCATATTAAAAAAGCAGAGACATTACTTTGCCAACAAATGTCCATCTAGTCAAGGCTATGGTTTTTCCAGTAGTCATGTATGGATGTGAGAGCTGGACTATAAAGAAAGCTGAGTGCCAAAGAATTGATGCTTTTGAACTGTGGTGTTGGAGAAGACTCTTGAGAGTCCCTTGGACTGCAAGGAGATCCAACCAGTCAACCCTAAAGGAGATCAATCCTGAGAGTTCACTGGAAGGACTGATGTTGAAGCTGAAACTCCAATACTTTGGCTACCTGATGTGAAGAATGGACTCATTTGAAAAGACTCTGATGCTGGGAAAGATTGAAGGTGGGAGGAGAAGGGGACAACAGAGGAAGAGGTGGTTGGATGACATCACTGACTCAATGGACCTGAGTTTGGGTAAACTCTAGGAATTGATGACGGACAGGGAGCCCTGGCATGCTGTGGTCCATGGGGTCACAAAGAGTCAGCCATGACTGAGCGACTAAACTGAACTGAATACAGATGTATATGCTGGTATTTTAAAAAACATATTTAGGCTCCTACAAGGCCTTCAATCACAATATTCTTGTCAACTGATGAATATATAGTCTTATTTTATGTACATTTCTCTTTAAAGATACCTTATTTAATATATATTACCATTAACACTGAACTCAAGACCCACAGCACTATAACTCATGCTTGAATGAAGCTTATTTAACACACATTTTCTCCTCACAGGCTTCTTGCACTTAGAACTAGACGTCTCTTGGGCACTAGACTTGGAGGTTATTTTAAACAGTGAAATCAACAAAAAGCATTAAAATTTTTTTTTAAAAGGCAGCACTTAACAGACTTAGGACTTTCCTGATAGCTCAGTTGGTAAAGAATCTGCCTGCAATGCAGGAGACTCTGGTTTGATTCCAGGTTGGGAAAATCTGCTGGAGAAGGGATAGGCTACTGACTCCAATATCTTAGCCTAGAGAATTCCATGGACTGTATAGTCCATGGGGTTGCAAAGATTCGGACATGACTGAGCAACTTTCACTTTCAGTTTTTTTTTCTTTAAGGGACCATGAAAAAGATACTAGTTTACAGTGTAAGTGCTGAAACATGAAGGGAGAGTATCCTATTCTTTGACTTCAACTGGGAATGTGTGTGGGGTGACTCAAATGTTTCTTCATTCTGCACATGTCTGAAAATAGCCACAAAACTCCTTGAATATTGACTTTTATGATTACAAATAAGTTTTAGCATAGGCAAATTTATAATATAGAATCCACAAACACGAGAATCAATTGTATACGTGTATACTTGTTATTCAGAGAAGGCGATGGCACCCCACTCCAGTACTCTTGCCTGGAAAATCCCATGGACGCAGGAGCCTGGTGGGCTACAGTCCATGGGGTCGCTAAGAGTCAGACACGACTGAGTGACTTCACTTTCACTTTTCACTTTCATGCATTGGAGAAGGAAATGGCAACCCACTCCAGTGTTCTTGCCTGGAGAATCCCAGGGACGGCGGAGCCTGGTGGGCTGCAATCTTTGGGGTCGCACAGAGTCGTACACAACTGACGCGACTTAGCGGCAGCAGCATACTTGTTATTTGTATGTATACGTATGCTTGTCTCACCTAAGTTAATTTCACAGGAGAAATCTGAAAAAAAAAAAAACACTTTAACAAATCTACAAATTAAAAGCTTAAATTGGCAATATTAGTAATTTCCCAGGCAGTCCTAAGATAAGAAGTTATTCACCTTCAGTGGGGTTGGGAAGATCCTCTGGAGAAGGGAATAGCTACCCACCCCAGTATTCTATGCCTGGAGAATCCTGTGGACAGCGGAGCCTGGCTGGCTATAGTCTATGGGTTCGCAAAGAGTCAGGCGAAACTGAGTGACTTTCACACACACACCATTACTGAGTAAAAACACTGATCTTCAGAAGCATGACTCTGAGAACTTCAATTCTTTACAAGATGAAGTTGCAGTCTTTCCATAGGATTTCTTGTCCATTCAATAATATTGTAGCCTTGATATTCCCACAAAAGAGAGATTTGATATTCTGCATATGCCTCATCTGTCTCTCTTCTGTGTCTCCCCCCCACCACATTTAATACACTTCTCTCCACCATATTACAAATTGGAGAAACACCACTGTTATATACATAGGATTGTTTGTTATTTGTGAACTTTTATTTTAAAAAATGAAAATACATTCAAGTTAAAAGCCGCCAAGTATGACTATCACTAGCAATCATATTGTGTTTACTTCTATATCACTTTGTTCTAACCCAAAAATTGATTTTGAGGAGAGCTTTTCAGAACCTAATAGGGAGGTCAGTAGAGCAACTTCTATATTTGTGTGCGTCTTCATCCCTTCCAATTGGCTGTTATTTTGAGGCAACTGTGGCATTTTACTAACTTTTGTACCCTTCATGTGTATCACTGTATCTGATACTGTATAGATAGATCTTGATAAGATATAATTTATTTTAACTAGAATAAGATACTATCATTGTAAGAAACTTGCATTTGAGTAATGTGGAAAAAAGAATATATGCTGAAGTATTAAGAGTTATAATGGAGAAGAATTATTGGTGAATTTTGCTTTCTTTTTTCTTTTTATGTATCTTCTTTCTTGCAATAAACACAGTATTATATTCCAATAAGAACAAAATCAAAAGGAACAACTTGGAAAACGAGAAACAACTTTCTAGCCTTTCAAACTGATGAAGCTAAACTCCAAACCATTTTCCTATAGATGGCAGAAAAATTTCTGAATTGAGAAACAGAAAAGCAGAAACATTTATTTTTGCACAATTGGCAGTAATGTCCCCTCTATCATAAGACATGAGCACATGGAGCAAAAGCATGATACGAGATGCAGTGCTTGCAAAATCTTTGCTGTATAAGGAACTAGACGGAGGAAAGAAACTTTCAAGAATATGAGGAAAAAAAGGGGAGAGACAAGCTAGTGCCTACCACATCACACTGTGTCTACCATTCCGTTGATTGCTAAATGGATTGGATAGCAGGATATGGATCGGTGTGAGAGAAGAAAGGGTCAAGTGTGTCTCTTTAGCTTTGGCTTGGAAAATTGGATGACTGGGGCTGAACTAGGGGCCCCTGAAATGTTTGTTCAAGAATGTTATACATTCAGTCCTGATATACTGAGTTTACCTTGTCTGCAAATAGAAAGTAAGTAAGCAACTATATATAAACAGTAATAATAGCAACAATGACATTAAGTTAACACTTATGTAGCTCTTATTTCTGCTGGTCATTATTCTAGGAGCTACATATTCATTTAATACTTCCAACAAATCTAAGAGATTTGTTTATTATTAGTTTCTTTTTACAGATGAGGCGCAATAAAAGTATATATGTGTTTATATATTTATATTGTATTAAGTGGCAAGATTGTGGGGAATTGAGAGAGCAGAGGATCAGAGAACTGAGTAAGATTGCTAAAGAGCTTTGATAGTTCCTTTGAGGCTACTGAACTCAAATTTATATTAATAACAATAGGTCTTTTAATAATAATAACAATAATGTTGCTTGGCCACTTGAGTGAAAACAGAGAAAAAGCAGAGAGTAGGCAGCATAAGGCATGGGGTTTTGTTCATGAGGTGTGATGAAAAGAGAAGAGTATAGTATAGGAGTTTAAGAATACTGTTAAAATATAGTATGATAAGAAAATGGAAAAAAAAGATGGAGCTGATGATGGGCAGAAGTTAAAGAGTCAGTGGATTTTGTTTTAGCTGAGCTTGATTCTTAAAGATCTAGAAATAGGATCTCTTTATGTGGTGTTAGCTTATGATCTGCCTTAGTTTAATCTCACAAAAATACTGTCCATGTGCTTGAACTCCAGAAAATCATCCTTGCTCTCAACCACTAATCCTAACCCAGTTTCTCTTTAGATGCCAAGGATCTCAATGATATCTAATCCCCAGAGATTTGTGCTTTGTTAGCCCAATAAATCTATTCACAATTAGGGTATGTTCTCATATTTATTAGCCTTTCACTTTAATTAAAGGTTTATTTCCCTCTGTGTGTTTTTAGAAAAGTGGAAGTCAAAACTATAAATCTAACCCTTATATAACAAACCTTTTCTCTAGGCTCATATGTTGGCAAAATTATTGCTGAGGTAGCTTAAATAATTAATGATTACCATTAACAAATAGCTCTGGGCAGCACAATCTCAGAGAACACCTATGTGTTCAGCATCAATGGCCCATCACTAGTGAGATATCTATAAAAATGTTTGGATTTAGGTGAGAAAAGATATAAACTGGAACCCTCAAGCAGAATGACACTGAAAATAAATATGTCTCACAATTTTGTGATTGTCATTCTTTGAGTTTTCTTAGACTTACCAAATCAATGTGAGGAAGACTGTCCCTAGCTTGCACGACTGCACAGTTAAAATTGTTTGCATATTTTTGAAACTGTAAATGATTCTGACCTTTGCTAAAATATAATGAGCAGAAAGGAAAACTGTCCCTTTAAAACTTGCCTCTTGATGTTAATAAATTAGAGACTTCTCACAGTTCCATGCCAGACTTCATTTGTTGTAATGTTGAATTGAAGTTTCCAGGTGAAATGAATAGCTGCCAAGCTAGCCTGTCAAGAGCTGCCTTTGGGAACATAATACTTTATTATCCGTATTGTGCCATTCTATGCTGCTGCTGCTGCTAAGTCGCTTCAGTCGTGTCCGACTCTGTGCGACCCATTCTATGCTGAGTAGTAGTTAAAATAATGAGAGGTCTGACTAAGTGATCCATTTCAAGGTCTATTTTCTCCTTAGCTAGTAGAGTACCTTCAGGCTCTTCCATCCATCTGTTCCTTAGGGCACAAGAAGCCAGCCAGTTGGCTGGAACTAAAGTCTTTCACCTGCTTCTTCCTCTTTTAATATATTTGTAAATTGAACTCAGTCTCTAATAGGTTTATCTAAAACCAACCTTTTGACTTTTCTGGAAACATGTCTTCTTTCACTGACTAAACATATTTTCCATTTGTTTATGAGTTTAAAATTTGTCAGTTTCCTCTAGCCAGTAATCAAGGGCAATTAGGTTTTGGGAGTTTAGTTTTGCTTTGTTTTTAACCCCTCCAATTCCAGATCTGATTGATTACGGAACAAATTTTCATAAGTCCATTATTCATAAGTCCAGTTCTACTGTTGTCTGGTAGAACACAATTACCTCTTAAAAGCTTTAGGGGAAAATGTGATAATCTTCAAAATTTGGCTTGTATGTCAAATCAAATGGCTTTTGTTACGCAACAGTTTGAGTTGGGTACAAATGAATTGAAAACGTATTTTAAATAATAGGAAAAAATGCCTTTGGGAAATCATATATTGGGTCCTTCCAAAAGCAAAAGAATTGAAAATGTGTTGTGTTGTTTGGCAAAATTAAGGACATGTATGAGATTTAGGGAAAGAAATGGGAGGAATCTAGTTTTTTGGGAAGAAGAATCTCACAATGACACAGGATAACTATTAATAACTCTTATCTCTGGGACTAGTGACAGAGAAGGTTATGGAAACTCACCTCTTTACATATAGAATAACTCTAAACTAATTAGTTTGAAGTGAAATTTTTAAAATAAGTTTCCTATAATATAATGCAAGGCTGTAGGGAATGGAATAATATTAGCACTCTAGACAGTATGACAGGCACTGAAAGGGGCTAATTTGTATCAGGGCCTCATTCAGTACTCCCAGACACTATTTAATGCATTCTATATTCATCCATGTAGCTAGCAATGGGTATTTACCCTTGCCCTCGCATAGCTTTTAGACCATAAACTGGAAGAACCCTGATGTCCTCTATTGTGATTATAATTTGACCTCAGAGTATAGGTCAATTTCTCAAATAGGTCTTTTTCTGACTCTCTTCATTAAAATTGTATCTGTCTCCACTACTTGCTTTCTCATAGAACCTGTTTATTTTCATTTCTAATCTTTTATACAATTGGTAATTTAACATTTATTTATACCTGTCTGATGTCTACCATCATGTTAAACTCTTCAGTGTGACAGTATTGTATACCTCCTGTGCCTAGACTAATATCCTCACAGCCTCACCTCTGATTTCAGCCACTCATCTCATGATGAGTAAATCCAGAGGTCTTTCATTTTACTCCTTGAGCTTCTCCTCGACTGTAGTCTTTATGGGACCCACTTATCAAATGCGTGTGTGCAATCTGGAATACAGGAAGCTAATACCCTTATGGACTTTATCCAACAGGGTCCAGAACTGATGGAGAAGTGCTTTAGTCTATTCTCAGGCTGGCTATGTTGAACTATTGGACTTGCTCAAGTACAGAGTGCCAAACTTGCAACAGGCTCTACCAAATACTATATAATTGTAAATGTAATCCATCTTCCTGGGCTTCTCTGGTGGCTCAGACAGTAAAGAATCCACCTACAATGCAGGGGACCTGGGTTTGATCTCTGGGTTGGAAAGATCCCCTGGGGGACGGCATGGAAACTTACTCCAGTAATTCTTGCATGAAGAATCCCCATGGACAGTGGAGCCTGGTAGGCTACAGTCTATGGGGTCACAAAAAATCAGACACAACTGAGTGACTAGACACAGGACAGTTTGTTTTCTGAGTTTTTTGACAGAGGTATTCTTAGTCAGCAAAAACAAGACCAGGAGCTGACTGTGGCTGAGACCACGAACTCCTTATTGCCAAATTCAGACTGAAATTGAAGAAAGTAGGGAAAACCACTAGACCATTCAGGTATGACCTAAATCAAATCCCTTATGATTATACAGTGGAAGTTAGAAATAGATTTAAGGGACTAGATCTGAAAGATAGAGTGCCTGATGAACTGTGGAATGAGGTTTGTGACATTGTACAGGAGATAGGGATCAAGACCATACCCATGGAAAAGAAATGCAAAAAAGCAAAATGGCTGTCTGGGTAGGCCTTACAAATAGCTGTGAAAAGAAGAGAAGTGAAAAGCAAAGGAGAAAAGGAAAGATAAACATCTGAATGCAGAGTTCCAAAGAATAGCAAGAAGAGATAAGAAAGGCTTCTTCAGTGGTCAATGCAAAGAAATAGAGGAAAACAACAGAATGGGAAAGACTAGAGATCTCTTCAAGAAAATAAGAGATAGTAAAGGAATATTTCATGCAAAGATGGGCTCGATAAAGGACAGAAATGGTATGGATCTAACAGAAGCAGAAGATATTAAGAAGAGATGGCAAGAATACACAGAAGAACTGCACAAAAAAGATCTTCACAACCCAGATAATCACGATGGTGTGATCACTGACCTAGAGCCAGACATCCTGGAATGTGAAGTCAAGTGGGCCTTACAAAGCATCACTACAAACAAAGCTAGTGGAGGTGATGGAATTCCAGTTGAGCTATTCCAGATCCTGAAAGATGATGCTGGGAAAGTGCTGCACTCAATATGCCAGCAAATTTGGAAAACTCAGCAGTGGCCACAGGACTGGAAAAGGTCAGTTTTCATTCCAATCCCAAAGAAAGGCAATGCCAAAGAATGCTCAAACTATGGCACAATTGCACTCATCTCACATGCTAGTAAAGTAATGCTCAAAATTCTCCAAGCCAGGCTTCAGCAATATGTGAACCATGAACTTGCTGATGTTCAAGCTGGTTTTAGCAAAGGCTGAGGAACCAGAGATCAAATTGCCAACATCCGCTGGATCATGGAAAGAGCAAAAGAGTTCCAGAAAAGCATTGACTGTGTGGATCACAATAAACTGTGGAAAATTCTGAAAGAGATGGGAATACCAGACCACCTGATCTGCCTCTTGAGAAATCTGTATGCAGGTCAGGAAGCAACAGTTAGAACTGGACATGGAACAACAGACTGGTTCCAAATAAGAAAAGGAGTACGTCAAGGCTGTATATTGTCACCCTGTTTATTTAACTGATATGCAGAGTACATCATGAGAAAAGCTGGACTGGAAGAAACACAAGTTGGAATCAAGATTGCCAGGAGAAATATCAATAACCTCAGATATGCAGATGACACCACCCTTATGGCAGAAAGTGAAGAGGAACTAAAAGCCTCTTGAGGAAAGTGAAAGTGGAGAGTGAAAAAGTTGGCTTAAAGCTCAACATTCAGAAAATGAAGATCATGGCATCCGGTCCCATCACTTCATGGGAAATAGATGGGGAAACAGTGTCAAACGTTATTTTTCTGGGCTCCAAAATCACTGCAGATGGTGACTGTAGCCATGAAATTAAAAGACGCTTACTCCTTGGAAGGAAAGTTATGACCAACCTAGATAGCATATTAAAAAAGCAGAGACATTACTTTGCCAACAAAGGTTTGCCTAATCAAGGCTATGGTCTTTCCTGTGGTCATGTGTGGATGTGAGAGTTGGACTGTGAAGAAGGCTGAGTGCTGAAGAATTGATGCTTTTGAACTGTGGTGTTGGAGAAGTCTCTTGAGAGTCCCTTGGACTGCAAGGAGATCCAACCAGTCCATTCTGAAGGAGATCAGCCCTGGGATTTCTTTGGAAAGAATGATGCTAAAGCTGAAACTCCAGTACTTTGGCCACCTCATGCAAAGAGTTGACTCATTGGAAAAGACTCTGATGCTGGGAGGGATTGGGGGCAGGAGGAGAAGGGGAGGACAGAGGATGAGATGGCTGGATGGCATCACTGACTCAATGGACATGAGTCTGAGTGAACTTCAGGAGTTGGTGATGGACAGGGAGGCCTGGTGTGCTGCGATTTTTGGGATTGCAAAGAGTCGGACACGACTGAGCAGCTTATCTGATCTGATTCATATGCACATTGGAAAGGTCTGATTTTTCTTCCTAAATGCAATTAATATAGGTCCCTCTTTTTGTAGAAATACTGCTGAATTTTGAGCCCTTCGTGTGTGTCAAAATGGTTTACCTTGCACTGCACCTTGGGGTCTTTGTCCTTTTCTCAACTGATCAGCTGATCTCACCCTCATTATTGTCTTTTAGTGGATCTGTTTCTAAATTCATGCTCAGAATTCTACTTTTCTGACAGTATCTAAGCTAGTTCTTGCTCCTCATTCCCAAGTGGAGTCATGGACACCCAGGAATATCCCCCTTGGTTTATCCACTATCTCTTCCCACTGGGTTCTGACAAAAACATCCATCTTCCACACTCCTCTGTTTCATAATCATCTTTTGAAGAATCTTTACTTTTTCTGAAAATTTCATAGCAAGCTAGCTTCAAGGTTTACACATACCTCACTAATAAATTGTCTTTAGACAACAGGGAATTCAAACCAGCTGACTGGATATTAGTATTTCTATCCCAGGATTGAAATTGTTTAGAGATTTTCAAAACTGATCCTACCCTTCGAATTATGGAAGCAGAGGAGTAATCAATGTGCCTGGCTTCAGAACCTAAGGGTCACTTGCTGCAGACAGGCAGCTCAGAGTTCTAAGAAAAACGAATGTCACTCTGGTAATCCCAAGAGCAGAGTTCAGCTCAGGAGACCTAATGGCAAGCCATTTGAATTTGAAGTTCAAATCCAAAGCCTCCATGTCAAGCTTAGAAGGAAAAACTATTCACCAGGTCAGTTACGTTATAATAAGCCTTGAAGATTATAAGTCATTTTTTTTTTTCAAGACGTTGAATACTTTTTCTCTGTCAGGCATGAAATGATTAGTGTACTGTCTAATCCCTATTTGAAATATAGGAGGGTGGAAAATTCCATTTAAAATGTAATGAAGTGGATATCATCCCTATTTTATTGATGAAGAATTGGGCTCTAAAGGGTTAAATACCTTGCTCAAAGTCAGAATGTTAAAATGTGGTAGAGGTGGGATCCAACCCCAGGATTATTTAATTTCAAAAGCCTTATAGTTACTACAGTAGCATGCAACATCCTTAGCCAAAATAAGCTAAAAATGAAAAAGATTTTGTTCAAATGACTTACCTACTTGAAAGGTAACATTTTTTACTTATGAGGAATATCCATATTTTCCTGGCTGTCAAGTTTATGTCATATGGGAAAGGAAAAAATGTTTCCCCCATTGGAAGAGCATATATTTCTCTATACATCATACACCTAAAAAGTTTAGCACAGACATCTAAAAGTGGAAGTTGGGAATTAAGTATAATTTACTATAGTTTTTATTTCTTTAGTTGTGATTCTTGTCTATTATCTTGGTGGCCAAGTTTTACATTCAATTCCTAAACCCCAAAATGGTCATGTGGGATCTCGGTGAGCTGAGTAGATGTGGTCCCTGAAATGTGTCTAAGTCCCGTCGGCTTGCTTCCTCATATAAAAGAAGCAGTTTCTATCACTAATGAAAAAGCATGGAATGTAGATGGCAACTACAGTGCATTTTTATTTTTATTTCCCATTCTCCCTTTACAATTTTATTTAAAGGGTTATACTCCTCCCCTGCCCCTCACTGAAAACTTGGGCAGGCTCGTTACTTTTCTGTTGCCACTCAGACTGAAAGCAAACAAGCAAAGTAGTCATTTTTGTCATAAAAATTCATAATTCAGAAATTCAATAAAATGAATACCCATGCCCACATAAGAGTTAAAATGCTAAAGTTGCCTTCCTGGTGAATGTCTGACTCAACTTACTTCAGGCAGGGGGTGGGTGGTTGGGAAAATGGGTGGAGGTGGTCAAAAGGTACAAACTTTCAGTTATGAGATAAGTTTGGTGGATGGACTGTATAGCATGGCAACTATAGTTAATGATATTGCATTGTATACTTGAAAGTTGCTAAAATAGATTTAAAAAAAATTCTCACCGGAAGCAAAAATGTTATAACTATGTGAAGTGATGAATTCTAACTAAATTTAGTCTGGTAAACATTTTACAAAAAAAAAAAAAAAAAAACATTTTACAATATACCCATACATCAAATCATGCTGTACACCTTAAGCTAATACAATGATATGTGTCCGTTTTATGTTAAAAACCTGAGGGGAAAAACTCAATGTGGTTCAGTTCAAAAAAAAAAAAAAAAAAAAAAATCATTGCAATATGCATGTGGTATGTGTTGTGGAAATATATGAAGCCCACTCCCCAAAAGATCTCCTACTTAATCTGTAGGAGATTAATCTCCTACTTAATCATGCTCATTTGTGTCCAACTCTTTGTGACCCCATGAACAGTAGCCTTCCAGGCTCCTCTGTCCATGGGATTTTCTAAGCAAGGATACTGGATGGGTTGCCATTTCCCTCTCCAGCGGATCTTTCTGACTCAGGGATTGAATCCAAGACTCGTGCATCTCCTACATTTGCAGGCGGATTCTTTACCACTGAGCCACCTGAGAAGCTCCCACTTTAAACTACTTCAGGCAGAAAGCCTGCATGGGGAAGGGTGTGAGTTACTTCTATTCTCTATTTTCTTCATGTTCTCATTCTCCATTTTCCTGCTAGGGTGAGGGTTGAGGCAGGTAAGTCTGTAGGTCCATAGGCCAGTTATTACTTGTTTTACTTGTTACCACTGTGGGCCTGGCAGGTAGCTAAAGTCAGTGATCCTGAGTGGGCATGGACAATGATGAAAGTTAGATTTCTCTTGTAGATACTTTTGTTGGCTCTTCAAAGGCCACCTGCTTGGCACCTTTTTCCTGCATTTTTCATGGTTTGCCAAATGTATCTATTTCCCAGATGGTCTCTTGTAACCTCTAGCTCAGCCTGTGGGCATCCAGCCTTTCTCTTGAACTCCCTGTGTCTCTCTGGAAGACCATATGGATCAGAACCAAGCAGAGTCTACCTACCACACAGTCCAGACTTGGTCAGAGGAGAACACTCCTGTAACACTTGGGGTTTCAGAATGATCTTAGTCCTTTAGCACTAAACTGACTTTACCACCGAGGATCGTAGTCTGCCTGACCATTGCCTTCAACATTCCTAATGGCCTAATTAGACCTAAAAGTCTAATTAGCAGGACCTAATTAGACTCCTGCTGTAGTCCACTTTACCTTCTTCAGGCAGGAATCAGCAGGCACTGTTCTCTATATTTGGACTATAGGGAATATACCTCAAAATACTCTGACTCATCTCCTTATCAAGGATGTTATCCAAAACTTATAAATAAGGCAAAAAAGATTACCATGTGCCCTTTCAAATTCATATAAGAGCATTGTCTCACTAGCCTGTCCAAAGGTCATCTGTCATTCCAGAATAAGCTAACATTTTTTACCATTTACTAATAATTAGATCTCAGATTCTGAAAAGTTAGATGTTACCTTATAGAATATTGATAAGGTATAAATTAGTTTTGATAAGTGGAGATACAAATGATATTTTGAAAATGGAAGACATGATTTCTATGTTTTTGTTTTTTTGTCCTATGAGACATTACACAGTTTTCTAACTTTGAAATCGTATCTGGCATTTATTTTTTTATAATTGTTTTGTTATCAGGCAATTTTACTCATTTAATTGGTTAAAAAAGCTATTGTCATAGATTCACTGTTTATCTGTGGGAGAGTTAATGTTTTGAAAATTATATTTTGATGTCTTGGAAGCTCATGTTCGAAGTTTGAAGGTGGTGCCTGACTTCTTATCCCTTGAAAAGAAGGTGGAGAAAGTTCAGCCAAGTAACAGCTCTTTCTAAAGAATTCTGTTCACCAGTCTGTCTCACATTATCTTCCCTTCACACTCTGGCCCCTTATTATATTCATGAAGTAAATGTAAAGACTCAGGATTCTGAGAACAAGTTTTGGATCATTTCTTTTGAAAATCAGAATATGAAAGGTTAGTTTCACATTTATACTTGATTCCCTAATAAACTATCAGAGTGATACCTCAGTCAGTCTGAGACACAAAACATCATCCTCTAACATCTTGTTTTACTACTATTGAAATAAAAGAACAGATTGACTAAAAGGACAAAGACAAGTGTGACTACCTCTGACTTTTAATTCACTTGTAGGAAACTGAATTTTCATATATCCAGTACCTTTTGAACAATTCCTTTTTGTTACCACGTGGAGTCAGCTGACAGTGTTCTTTGAACATCACATTTTCACAGTATATATGTCTAGAAACATCTAACAGAGGTCATTTTGAATTGGCCTAACTTCCATTACCCATGAAGCTGAGAACTGTTTGCTATTTATATTCGGCAGGTACAAGATAGGTGCTGAAGAAGGGAATAGACTAGAGAAAGTTACCTCATCTCAAATGCCGTCTTCTTATATATGTAACATCATCATTATGTTTAAAGTGAATAAAACCTGTATCAAAAATACTTTCTGAAATCATTTATAAATGATCATCTAGGGAATCACTTATCTGTTTGAGGTTATGTGAATTCCTGTACAGTTCACAACCCCTCACCTCATTTTAAGGTCAATTATGGAGATGGGCTCTAGTAGCATAAAAATTCTATGACGTGTCTGTGTATGACTTGAAAACTTGAAGACAAAATAAATGTGAGACATTTCATTCAACATATGTTCTGAACAGTGTGGAAGTATTTGCAACTACTGACTAAAAAGGACTGACAAGAACTTCCAGGTTGGGATTTTCCTCTCTCATTATATCTTACTTTGAGATGATTAAAACTTTGGAAGGTGATGAGGTCAGCATAGACAATCCCAAACTGGTGGAGATCTTTACTAATCTTTTGAGAGCATAAAATGATGTCAACTCAACCATTAGGAGAATTTTACAAAGTTTCAAACTTTTTAAAAAGTAAAAATATTTGTTAATTACAAACACTAGGATCCCAAGTTGATTGATTATCATTATAGTGCTATGTTTTCTGGGAAAATGCTAAATATAAAATGTTCCCCCACTCTACTATTTTATGTTCAGGCCCTGCAATCTTTGAAATGCTTAAAATTCAGGTTGTAAAATGCAACTCTGAAAGAGAATTCATTGTGCCAGAATTGACAGAGGGCAGCAGAAAACTTACAAGCTGTCCTCTAGTCGATTCAAAAAGTAATTAATTGCAGCTGCTGTTTTGCAGCAAGCTGGGGAAATGTCACCAAATACAGAAAACTCCAAAAAGAATGACAAGGCCTTCCTGTAATTTTCCCAGCCTAAACAGAAATGAGATGAATGCATTGTGACTGCTGTAGGTAATGAGACTTTGTAAAATTATTATAAATAGGGTGCATAATTAGTATTCTTCAGTTCAGTAAGCATTTTGTGTTGTTTCTGTGAATTTGGAGTAGGCCCCAATCGCTTGACAAAACATTCACTCTCCCTAAACCAGGCAAACATGTTGGCTTCAGACACTGCTTTCAAATACACTGACTGTCAATTACTTGTGAAGATGGATTTAGAAAAGACTCAAAGCATTAACTACAAGAAGAATTAACAGTGAGTGAGTGGCTGCCATGTGTCAGTAACATGTTATTCATTCTATAAACTACACATCACAGGTACAAGCTCATTTAATCCACATTAGGCAACTACAGCTATTTTCCTTCATAGATGAGAAACTGTGGTATGAGAGGTAAACGCGATCAGTATTTATAGATAATGGATGATATTTCAACCCAGGAGGTCTAATTAAAAGTTCTTGATCCTTTAAGTTATAACATCATACTTTCCACAGACATCTTCAATATATGGAAATTTATATTGTGCATTTCTTCCTTTGAGCTGTTCTTTGGAGTAATGTTTGCTATGCATTTTAGTGAAAAATGTTCCAAAGAGGAAATGCATTTACTATGGAGAGGCTGGTGATGGCAGCCACGACAAAGGGGAAAAAAGCGTGTTGAAACTGCTAATTGATGAGAGTCGGGCACCATCCATCACTCTGTACTTGTATTTGCAAAGGTGAACTCATAAATATCCAAAAGTTTTCATTTATTCTTGGTAAGAATTAAAAATAGGAGGACTAAAAAGAATATGACTACCTGATTTTAAAATGAAAAGAAGCTATCATCAGCTTTGAAGAATGTCAGTGAAGAGGAAGAAATACATAACTCTTTGTATCTACAGATAAAATGGTACTTTAGCTTACAAGTATATTGGAACCAAAGATGTCCTGAAAACTGTGGTGTGAAGTAGGATCAATGTAATTGAGGAACTGTGGGGAATGGTATACAGGGAAAGAGAATAGGCCACATTTCTGAGGAACACCTTTATCTGGATTAGTTTGGGTATAGTCTAAACTGATAAAACAAAAAGATCCAAGACACAATGGCTTAAACATTAAGTATGCTTATTTTTCTTTTTCATAATAAAAAGACTGCTTAGGGTAGCCCTCCCATCGTCATGGTACACTTTCATCTCTGAATTCCTGGCATCTGCATCTGCCATTACATCTATGTGTCAGATAATGGCAAAGAGAGGGACAAGGAGAGAGCAAAATTCAGAAGTTTGCATATCCCTGCAGCTTAGAATTTAGTCTTCTGGCCACCGGAGGGGGAGGGGGGTGCGGGGGCATAGGAAATGGAATCCTGTGGACTGGCTGTGTGCTCTGCTGATTGGAAGAAGAGTTTGAGTATATGTAGATGACTATCAAGATTTGCCCTACCCAGCCAAGGAAGCAAGGAATCTACATGACTGAGCCCCAGGAAATATCATGGTCCAATTGTTGAGTTAGGGATTTCTCTCTGTCTCTTCAGATTCCTTCCCCTATTTCTCAATACCTCTCCTCTTTGCCCAAACTATCTCTGGAGGACTGTGAAGTAGAGGGAAGAAACATATAGTTGTTAAGTATGCAAGGTGGTGCTTTGGTATTGAAATCTCATCATTCATCATTCTACCTTTCTGGGCTTGATGACATTAAAAAACAAAAACAAAAACAATAGTTATGGGAAGTAAACAGTCAACATTATTTATCGCCAGCCAAGCATATTACACAAAAGAGTGCAGGGATTTTCTGGATTTATTTTGTATTTTCTTTTCCTTCATGGAACATCAGCCTGCAAGCCAAAGTATACTGACCTAATCCTTCCCATTTGGGAGATCTGTGGCATTGATGCTAAATCTTTTTATCCTACAAGTTACACAGACAAGAATGGAAAGGATGCTTCACACTCATCCCTGCTCTCCCAGTCTGAGTTGGAACTAAAGAGCCTTGTGGACTCTGCACCACATGTGCCTACCTCATGAATGCAGAGGCAGAAGAGAGAATGCTGCATTTGGGTAAAAGAATTGGAAGCAAAAACCTCACCATTGGTTCGGGGCTTTTTATATTATACTCAATTCTTAGCTCTGACCAATCACTTCAGTTTTTCCTCCTTTGGGGGAAGTACTGGAAGTACTAGTGGGCAGAAAGAGAAAGAAGTAATGAAGGCAGATTTTCTTCCACTTTGTATTGAAAGTATAAAAAAGAATGCAGAAATAACATACTAGCTACTACGGAAGAAAGTACAACAAAATCAAGCCATATTCAGTTCAGTTCAGTCACTCAGTAGTGTCCAACTCTTTGCAACACATGGACCATAGTACTCCAGGCCTCCCTGTCCATCACCAACTCCTGGAGTCCACCCAAACTCACGTCCATTGAGTAAGTGATGCCATCCAACCATCTCATCTTCTGTCGTCCCCTTCTCCTCCTGCCTTCAATCTTTCCCAGCATCACAGTCTTTTCAAATGAGTCAGCTCTCCACATTAGGTGGCCATAGTATTGGAGTTTCAGCTTCAACATCAGTCCTTCCAATGAACACCCAGGACTGATCTCCTTTAGGATGGACTGGTTGGATCTCCTTGTAGTCCAAGGGACTCTCAAGAGTCTTCTCCAACACCACAGTACCAAAGCATCAATTCTTCAGCACTCAGCTTTCTTTATAGTCCAACTCTCTCATCCATACATGACTCCTGGAAAAACTATAGCCTTGACCAGACAGACCTTTGTTGGCAAAGAAATGTCTCTGCTTTTGAATATGCTACCTTGGTTGGTCATAACTTTCCTTCCAAGGAGTAAGCATCTTTTAATTTCATGGCTGCACTCACCATCTGCTGTGATTTTGGAGCCCCAAAGAATAAAGTCAGCCACTGTTTCCACTGTTTCCCCATCTATCTGCCATGAAGTGACAGGACCGGATGCCATGATCTTCGTTTTCTGAATGTTGAGTTTTAAGCCAACTTTTTCACTCTCCTCTTTTGCTTTCATCAAGAGGCTCTTTAGTTCTTCTTCACTTTCTGCCATAAGGGTGGTGTCATCTGCATATCTGAGGTTATTGATATTTCTCCTGGCAATCTTGATTCCAGCTTGTGCTTCCTTTAGCCCAGTGTTTCTCATAATGTACTCTGCATATAAGTTAAATAAGCAGGGTGACGATATGCAGCCTTGATGTACTCCTTTTCCTATTTGGAACCAGTCTGTTGTTCCATGTCCAGTTCTAACTGTTGCTTTCTGACCTGCATAGAGATTTCTCAAGAGGCAGGTCAGGTGGCCTGATATTCCCATCTCTTTCAGAATATTCCACAGCTTGTTGTGATCCACTCAGTCAAAGGTTTGGCATAGTCAATAAAGCAAAAATAGATGTTTTTCTGGAACTCTCTTGCTTTTTGATGATCCAGTGAATGTTGGCAATTTGATCTGTGATTCCTCTGCCTTTTCTAAAACCAGTTTGAACATCTGGAAGTTCACGGTTCACGTATTGCTGAAGCCTGGCTTGGAGAATTTTGAGCATTACTTGTATCCACTGGTTAATTTGTCCCCTTCCACCAAACTGGTAATTCAAACAGAAATGTTTAAAACAAAAATATTTCAGGATGACATAAAATAGACAGGAGCAGCTATGGTTCTCTATATAGTAGTAATCTAAAGGAAACAAGACACAAAGATGGAATACATATCCATACCTTCTCTTCTTGGACATAGGAGGAAGCAAGTTAGATAATACCTGGATAAAAAGAACATGTGGTCTAGATGTGTTGCTTTTTAAGTGGACTGAAACATCTGCTTCTGCCAGTTACCTTAGTGATCATACTCCTAAATTCAAGACAGGCTGTTGCTCCAGCCAAGCATATAGGACTTGAGCTGCTCGTGTATACCTCCTCCTAAGCTTTGTTTCTGGGGGACGTACAAGAGCTTGAGACTTTCCTTTATTTATATCTCAGTACTTAGATGCTGCTGCTGGAATTGAAGAAACTCTAAACTGGGCCTCTTAATTAGGAAGGAGTTTCTGGTTATTGATCATCCCTGAATGTAAAACCTAAATTTAGTGCTTGTGGAATTGTAAACCTTGGCTTCATCATTAGTAAAATGGAAATAATGAGAAATATTGAAATCACTGGGTTATTATGAAGATAAACCAATGCTATGAGTGCCAGAATTTAACACAAGGCCTAACAAGATGGAAAAGTTTAATACATTATTAAAATTGTGTTGTTTTATGGATTTGATTTATCATACATTATATTAGGTTCTGCAGATCAAATAGCAATTAACATATGTTTTTGTTTCAAAAAAGTATACAACTTAAGATAGATAAATATTAAAAAATGGGGAAAATAGAGTAAAACTTATTCTGTAATAGACATATTTGGGGGCTTTGCTAGTGGCTCAGTGGTAAAGAACCCACCCACCAATGCACAAGATGCGGGTTTGATTCCTGGCTGGGGAAGAACCCTGGAGAAGGAAATGGCAACCCACTCCAGCATCCTTACCTGGGAAATTTCATGGACAGAGGAGCCTGGGAGGGTATAGCTCATGAATTACAGAAGAGTCATATATGACTTAGCGACTAAACAACAATAATAACAATAGACATATTTACAGAATGTATTACTTGTCAGGAGAGGTTTTATATAGGAGGACACATATTCTGCCTAGTTTAGTTCAACAGAAAAAAGAAAAATTTAGAAACTGTGTTTTATTCTCTAAATATTCATGATAAAGAGAGTCCCATCTTCAGTTTCACCCATCTCAGGAAACTGGATATTAGCTATTTATGTCATCTGCCCATTTCTACCTGCCACCATCCCCTTCACAAAAGCGAACTATAGCTCCTCCTTCACATAGGTATGTTTAAAACTTATTTTCATCCCTACTTTGCTTTTGAAATGTGAATGACATTTCCATGTGTAGTGTTTATAAACACCTAGAAATTGTGTATATATAATGTTCAGTATAGTCTATGATACACTGAAAGGGACTTAGGCAGATAATAGGATCTATGAATCACACACACACACACACACACACACACACACACAAATTCTGCCTGGAAAGACTTTTCTTGGTTAGAAATGCCTGTGCCCCAACAAATGCCCTTCCTGTCTTTCAGTTAAAAAAATGGAGGGGTCACCTGGGAACTGTGAAAACAGAAAGAGTAAAAGCTAAGTTAGAGAAATTAGAAAAAGAGAATCTGGAACTTTTCTGTTCATCAGTTTAAAAGGATAATCATTGAAGAGAATGCAGTTGACATGCTGAGGATCCTTCCTTTCTTAACAAATATCTGATGAAACCTCTTGACTAGAAATCTTAATTTGCTAGAGAGATTAATAGGAGACAAAATTTGTGGATATGGGGCATGGAATGACAGGGCAATTACACTGAATTAATACTTGCATACAATAAACAGAATTACTTTCATCACAGGAGCCAAAGTGGCTAAGTATAAAATCTGGTATATAAAAATTTGTCAAATGTGTGAAAGCAAAGATGAGAAATTTGAGAGCCTCGTGGCAGTTCCTAGGAAACAAATATTTGCCAAAGCTTAGAATTCCATGCCATGTTGTCTGTACATAATAGGCGCTTAAGTTCTTCCCCAGATATTGATGCTTTTCTAACTTATGAGGACTCCTGAAACTGGCCTCCCAAATGAGATCACCTTTCTTGCTCTCAGAAATGCATGCTGAGTTTCACAGGCACTCTGGTTTCCTCTGAAATTTATGTTTCCTCCAGTGTCCCTTTCCTACATCTCCTGATACAGGACATGTTCAGTGATATGAAATGTGTTGTCTGACAATGTAATCAATAGAGCAGAATCCTGCCTCAAGATACCCTGGGACCTATGTCTCATATTCATAAAAGGTGTTATTACTTTGGATGCTGCTAGGCTGTCGAGTCTCTCTATTTTTATTAATTGCATCTCTCAGCTGCTCTGGATAGAAAAGAGCTGCTGCTTTATGAGTTTTTTCATTTCCTGAATCTGGTAATGTTTTGGACTCTGAATGGGGCAAAAAAGTAATTCACGATAGCAACAGTTGTTGTTTGTCTCATACAATTAAATTCCTAGCATCGACTGCAGAGGTGATGTTTTAAGGGGAAGCAGGATATATTGGTCATAAATGGCTTTGCCATTTGTTGAAATTGCAGTTCGATTTGGAGATGAAACCTGATAAAGTAAACAGAGAGCTAGACTGGAGTTAGGATCCTAGGTTATTGCCTGAGTGTTCCTGCTGACTTCCTGGGAAGCTATAGCTAAACACAGGATGTTTTTCTGTGCTACAGTCTCTTTGTGTGCAAATATTGATAACTGTGCTTATTTTAGAAGACAAAAGTTGTGTGTTTTTTTTTTTTTTGTAACTATATACATAGTGAGGTTTCCCAGTTGGCCCTGTGGTAAAGAATCCTCTTGCCAATGCAGGAGACCCAGGAGATGATGGTTTGACCCCTGGATCTGAAAGTTTCCCTGGAGAAGGAAGGACAACCTACTCCAGTATTCTTCCCTGGAAAATCCCACGGACTGGAGTCTGGCGGACTACAGTCCACGGGTTACAAAGAGTTGGCCATGACTAAGCACACACACACACACAGGCACACATACAAATATAGCAAGGTATTTGGTATAAAAACTCTAAATTACAGCCAGGGCATGCAATCTACTCAGTTAAACAGTGCCCTATGTTTGGCTTAATGATTTACTGTCTCTGCCTTTAAAGTTTTAATTCTTTTAAACAATAGGCTCCACATTCTCCTTTTGCACTAGACTCTTTAAATCAGGCTTCATTATTGTACATTCAATTGGAATAGATAAAACTGGATAGATATAGATCGCCATACTGTAAAATCTTTTTTTTTTTCAATGATGTAAATTAACAATGCATCCAATGTTTTCAGGAAGAATTTGTTTTAGTTCTTGCCTCATTAAAATACTCAATATTAACTAGTTTATTATAATACTGGCAGGAGTAATTTCTGCTTGATTTTATAGGTTACAGACATCATTGTTTTATGGATAAGCTAGCAAAATCCTCTGGGAGAAATAATCTTGTACACTTTTGAAAACACTCCTGGGCCAAGGTAATTGTTTTTGTCTTAGGTACTCTTGAAAAGACTGATTCTTAGGTAGAACTGTCTTCTATCACTTAAAGTTCTTATGTGATCAATGGCCTTCAGGCAGACTCCTAGGCATGTCAACTCAATACCACCTAGCAGAGTGACAGCCACTGCTATGTCTGTCATTATAAACTGCAATTAATCAAGTTGTTTTCCTGAAAATACCTTATAGGTATGATGAATCAATGACATTAACAACATATATGGGGTTAAGGGGAATACTATGACCAGCCGGTTTACTTGATAAGATACATTTCCAATACAGCCATCGCATTACTTTTATCATTATTTTTTTAAACCGTTATATAGAACTAAGAAGTTGGAAGGTGTTTCTTAGGAGTTGAGACTTTTTGTTGTTGTTTTTTTTTTTTTTTTTTTTGCAGCAAAGAAGTGTGGGGTTGTTAATCCACACATGAACTGCTCACACATGGTATAGTTTCATTTCTAGTTTTGAATTATTATCCTTTTACTTGTTTAATTGGCCAATCACAAGATTCATGATTTTAAGGTAATGTATAGAAGAAGACTCTCCTCTAACATTATATGTATTGCCACTATATTGTCACTATTATATATATTGTCACTATATCCCTTCTGTCATATACAGAAACATGATTGCCTCAGAGAGTATATTATAGTATGCTTAGAATACAAGCACTGTAAACAAACGAAACAATAAAAACTGTTTTAAGTGCTATGACATCAAAAATATAGAAAGGATACCTAATTTAGACTGCAAGGACAAGGAAGGAAACCACATGAAGGCTAATATATTAGCGGCTAGCTTGAATCCAAAGTTTAACCTTAAAGATAGCTTGGAAGCAAAAGCTACCAAACAAGAGAATAGATAAGTGGAGTGAATATGATGAAACCATAGTCTGGTTAAAATATAAGGAAAATAATATCTGAGGTTAAAGAGAGACCTAACCTTTAACTCCTGTTACCTGGAGTAACAGGCAAATTTGGCCTTGGAGTACAGAACTAAGCAGGCAAAGACTAATAGAGTTTTGCCAAGAATATGCACTGGTCATAACAAACACCCTCTTCCAACAACACAAGAGAAGACTCTATACATGGACATCACCAGATGGTCAACACCAAAATCAGATCGATTATATTCTTTGCAGCCAAAGATGGAGAAGCTCTATACAGACAGCAAAAACAAGACCAGTAGCCCACTGTTCCTCAGATCATGAACTCCTTATTGCCAAATTCAGACTGAAATTGAAGAAAGTAGGGAAAACCACTAGATCATTCAGATATGAACTCAATCAAATCCCTTATGATTATACAGTGGAAGTGAGAAATAAATTTAAGGGCCTAGATCTGATAAACAGAGTGCCTGATGAACTATGGAATGAGGTTCGTGACATTGTACACGACATAGGGATAAAGACTACCCCCATGGAAAAGAAATGCAAAAAGCAAAATGGCTGTCTGGAGAGGCCTTACAAATAGCTATGAAAAGAAGAGAAGTGAAAAGCAAAGGAGAAAACATTCATAAACATCTGAATGCAGAGTTCCAAAGAATAGCAAGAAGAGATAAGAAGGCCTACTTCAGCATCTTCAGCATTGATTCATTCAACGATCAACGCATAAAAATAGAGGAAAACAACAGAACGGGAAAGACTAGAGATTTCTTTAAGAAAATCAGAGATAGTAAAGGAATATTTCATGCAAAGATGGGCTTGATAAAGGACAGAAATGGTATGGACCTAACAGAAGCAGAAGATATTAAGAAGAGGTGGCAAGAATACACAGAAGAACTGTACAAAAAAGAGCTTCATGACCCAGATAATCATGATGGTGTGATCACTGACCTAGAGCCAGACATCCTGGAATGTGAAGTCAAATGGGCCTTAGAAAGCATCACTACGAACAAAGCTAGTGGAGGTGATGGAATTCCAGTGGAGCTATTCCAAATCCTGAAAGATGATGCTGTGAAAGTGCTGCACTCAATATGCCAGCAAATTTGGAAAACTCAGCAGTGGCCACAGGATTGGAAAAGGTCAGTTTTCATTCCAATCCCAAAGAAAGGCAATGCCAAAGAATGCTCAAACTACCACACAATTCCACTCATCTCACATGCTAATAAAGTAATGCTCAAAATTCTCCAAGCCAGGCTTCAGCAATATGTGAACCGTGAACTTCCTGATGTTCAAGCTGGTTTTAGAAAAGGCAGAGGAACCAGAGGTCAAATTGCCAACATCCGCTGGATCATGGAAAAAGCAAGAGAGTTCCAGAAAAACACCTATTTCTGCTTTATTGACTATGCCAAAGCCTTTGACTGTGTGGATCACAATAAACTGTGGGAAATTCTGAAAGAGATGGGAATACCAGACCACCTGATCTGCCTCTTGAGAAATCTGTATGCAGGTCAGGAAGCAACAGTTAGAACTGGACATGGAACAACAGACTGGTTCCAAATAGGAAAATGAGTACGTCAAGGCTGTATATTGTCACCCTGCTTATTTAACTTATAGGCAGAGTACATCATGAGAAAGGCTGGGCTGGAAGAAACACAAGTTGGAATCAAGATTGCCGGGAGAAATCTCAATAAACTCAGATATGCAGATGATACCATTCTTATGGCAGAAAGTGAAGAGGAACTAAAAAGCCTCTTGATGCGAGTAAAAGTGGAGAGTGACAAAGTTGGCTTAAAGCTCAACATTCAGAAAATGAAGATCATGGCATCCAGTCCCATCACTTCATGGGAAATAGATGGGGAAACAGTGGAAACAGTGTCAGACTTTATTTTTCTGGGCTCCAAAATCACTGCAGATGGTGACTGCAGCCATGAAATTAAAAGACGCTTACTCCTTGGAAGGAAAGTTATGACCAACCTAGATAGCATATTCAAAACAGAGACATTACTTTGCCAATAAAGGTTTGTCTAGTCAAGGCTATGGTTTTTCCAGTGGTCATGTATGGATGTGAGAGTTGGACTGTGAAGAAGGCTGAACGCTGAAGAACTGATGCTTTTGAACTGTGGTGTTGGAGAAGACTCTTGAGAGTCCCTTGGACTGCAAGGAGATCCAACCAGTCCATCCTAAAGGAGATCAGTCCTGGGTGTTCATTGGAAGGACTGATGTTGAAGCTGAAACTCCAATACTATGGCCACCTAATGTGGAGAGCTGACTCATTTGAAAAGACTGTGATGCTGGGAAAGATTGAAGGCAGAAGGAGAGGGGGACGGCAGAGGATGAGATGGCTGGATGGCATCACTGACTCGATGGACGTGAGTTTGAGTGAACTCTGGGAGTTGGTGATGGACAGGGAGGCCTGGCATGCTGCGATTCATGGGGTCACAGAGTCGGACATGACTGAGCGACTGATCTGATCTGATCTGAACCTTTAACAAAAACATTACAAACAACAGTAGGTAATGGAAAGAAAACCTGGATTCAAAATTAATGGATGACGGTTGTACAATCTTAAGAAGTCAGCTTCAGAGCATCAAGTGATTTTGGGGATTGTTTTCTTCAAGAAATGCTATATGCTAACTCCATGACACTATAGATTCTGTCTTCTTCACTGCCATATCACAAGGTATATGAAGAATTTTCTCAATAATAAGCCCCTATATCATGTACTGGATAACTGAATAAATTGACTAGGTATTCATGTAAGTAAAGAAGTTAAAAATGAGAAGCTATATATTTTAAATGAGATCAAGCTGAAATTGACAACAAAGTTGTACAATAGTAAATTGTCTTCCTAGACAGATTCCTTATACTTTAGCAATATATTTTTATGCTTTGTACAAACAAAGATTATGCTTGTTTTATATGGACAGAGAGAAAGAAAAGGGGTACATATCATTTTATGAATTAAGTAAAAATGTTCTTTGAACTTTAGACCTCTTAGTTTTTAGAGAAATTTTAGGAGAAATTTCAGTGTCTAAAATATTTTTAACTCCTTCCTATATATGTCACTGTTCTAATATATTAACTTCCCAGTTGTCAGAGTTTTTGAGGAACTAAGGACCAAGGCTCCTTGGAAGGAACGTTATGACCAACCTAGACAGCATATTCAAAAGCAGAGACATTACTTTGCCAACAAAGGTTCATCTAGTCAAGGCTATGGTTTTTCCAGTAGTCATGTATGGATGTGAGGGTAGGACTATAAGGAAAGCTGAGCACAGAAGAATTGATGCTTCTGAACTGTGGTGTTGGAGACAACTCTTGAGAGTCCCTTAGACTGCAAGGAGATCCAACCAGTGCATCCTAAAGGAGATCAATCCTGGGTGTTCACTGGAAGGACTGATGCTGAAGCTGAAACTCCAATACTTTGGACACCTGATGTGGAGAGCTGACTCATTTGAAAAGACCCTGATGCTGGGAAAGATTGAGGGCAGGAGGAGAAGGGGACGACAGAGGATGAGATGGTTGGATGGCATCACTGACACAATGGACATGGGTTTGGGTGAAGTCCGGGAGTCAGTGATGGACAGGGAGGCCTGGCGTACTGCAGTTCATGGGGTCGCAAAGAGTCGGACATGATTGAGTGACTAAACTGAACTGAAGGGACCGAGGACTTCTTCCTAACGGCGTTCAAGAAATACTTGTCCCTTGAATAATGAAAGCAATAAAAATGAATGGTAAATAAATAACTTCCAGAATTTTTGTACAGGTTACTTGAAGGACACACAATTAAGTTTAGGAACTAATCAGATCTCTGATACTAGTTTTTTTTTTTTTTTTTTTTGTAAAATTCTGTTTTGGTGATAAATGTCTCATAAATTTGCATTAGCTAGTCTAATATGTGAGTGCTAAAAAAAAAAAAAAAGTCTTATTCTAAACTCTTAAAAAGGTGGACTTATGGATGTGATTTTAACTACAGAAAAAATATACCAAGGAGAAGTTGTTTATTTAGCTGATGACAGAATGCTAATATAAACCAGTGAGATGCATCATGTAAGAAATCATTAAAATTAGATCAATTAAAGCTAATGCCTTGAAGAAATAATGAATTTAAATGGAAATTATTTTAATAAAACATTATAAAAGAAGCCCAATTTAACTAGCTTAAAAATATTTTTAGTTTTTTTTTTTTTTTTTTTAACATTTTAAGGTATTTATTTACCATGGAGAAAAATAGTAATTAGTAGATTATTCCTTAGGCAGAGTAAAACCTATTGTTACAAAGAATATTTTTAAAAAACCTAATGAAGAAATTTGAGCTGGAATCCTTTATATTAAGAAGATTAAATGAATCATGTTTCATGGGTTTGATTAAACAATAGTGTCCATAGAATAAAGGGCATTATTTGATTCCTGGGCATCTTATACTTATTCATGAAATATAATTCTGTGGCATCAGATTCTTCTGCCAACTGCAGTCTCATGAAGTTTTGGTTTGTCATAGTGGTGCTCAAGAGAAGTTATGTGGGTCATTTTCAGAATCACTCAGGAAATCATGTTTCTCTGATGGTTGGCCAATATTCTATTTCTCTTCTGTATATTGTGCATTTAGCAGGAATAAAGAAGGATGGTGAAAAGCTAACAAATGAAAGGTGTGTTGACTATTATATTTTTTTTTCAAACTTAATTATGCCTCTCCTCTCCAAATAAAATTTTGAAATACTATAAGGGGGGACTACATAGTATGAGAAATCTATTTAATCAGAGTTCCCTGAGCAGAGAAAATTACAAAAGTTTCAAGGTGGGTTTTGTGCTGTAATGTCTGAACTTTAGTAGGAGAACAACGAGGTCCTGGATTTGGTCATCAGAGCTGGGTGTCTCAGTACCAGCAAGGTTCATGCTTATGGATGAGGGTTGCATGGTCCCTCCTGAGGGTAATGTGATAAACTCAAGAGCGCTTGGTCAGAGACTTGCAGAATCTCTAATGGAACTCATTATTCTTAGTTTGGATATCACTGCCTATTTTTATTATTATTATTTTTTTACTTTATAATATGGTATTGGTTTTGCCATACATCAACATGCATCCTCCATGGGTATACATGTGTTCCCCATCCTGAACCCCCTCTCCCACCTCCCTCCCCATACCATCCCTCTGGGTCATCCCAGTGCACCAGCCCCAAGCTTCCTGTATCCTGCATTGAACCTGGACTGGCGATTCATTTCTTATATGATATTATACATGTTTTAATGCCATTCTCCCAAATCATCCCCTCCTCCCTCTCCCACAGAGTCCAAAAGACTGTTCTATATACATCTGTGTCTCTTTTGCTGTCTCGAATACAGGGTTGTTGTTACCATCTTTCTAAATTCCATATATATGTGTTAGTATATTGTATTGGTGTTTCTCTTTCTGGCTTACTTCACTCTGTAAAATAGGCTCCAGTTTCATCCACCTCATTAGAGCTGATACAAATGTATTCTTTTTAATGGCTGAGTAATGCTCCATTGTGTATACATACCATATCATCACTGCCTATTTTTAAGATTCCTAAAGAGTATGAGTCTCTAGAATGTATTAATCCTGTCCCTTCCCTTCTAGGTCCACACTGCCTCCACAATAATGTCTGCTGGGAGTTTAAATTCTTATTTTGTTCTCCTTTTTATAATTATACCTCTTTCACTTTCAGTTGACATTTGACCTATTTTGCTATGCTAAGTCACTTCAGTCATGTCCGACTCTGTGCAACCCCATAGACGGCAGCCCACCAGGCCTCCCCGTCCCTGGGATTCTCCAGGCAAGAATTCTGGAGTGGGTTGCCATTTCCTTCACCAATGCATGAAAGTGAAAAGAGAAAGTGAAGTCGCTCAGTCATGTCCGACTCTTAGCGACCCCATGGACTGCAGCCTACCAGGCTCCTCTGTCCATGGGATTTTCCAGGCAAGAGTACTGGAGTGGGGTGCCATTGCCTTCTCCGTTGACCTATTTTACCTTTCTCCGAATTGATTTTTATATCCATCTATGGTATGTAGATCATTTTCACCCCTTTAAGGATTTATGAAAATAAGAAAACAACCTCTGGTATATTAAAGATGGCTGAAAAATCTTTGCTATTCCTCCAGTTAAGATGTGAAGTTGAATCACTCTCCTCTTGAATCTTCTCTGGGTATATGTACTTATTAACCAATGGAATAGAATACAAATTAATTTCTGAAATTATGAGACTAGATAAGAATAATCTTGCGGCTTCTACATTCCCTCTTGGACCTTTAAGTCCCCATGTAAGAATTCTTACTACCCACTTAGAAATACAATGTGGAGAGGCCCTGAGAGGTCCCAGAAGAGCTCAACTTTCCAGTTCTCACAAAGGCACTAATCATGGATAACCATACTTAATCTCCCAAGCTGAAAGAAAGAACAGAAGAAAAGCAACATGGTGATTCTACAAGACGAGACTCAGCTGGAGGCTGTGATAAAACAGAAATTTAGAAAGCAGCCTAACCATGGCAAAACAGGATAATTCAGCAATAGGAAGACAATTACACTATGAGTAGGGAAACTGCAATAGGGAAAGCAGATATGGAAACTGGATTAAAAATAGTAGTAGTTACTAGAGTCAAAAGGAGGAGGTAGCTACAAATATGAAAAGCCATAAGAGTAGCAGATAAATGATCCCCCAATTCTTGACTGACCCCTAACTCTGAATCCAATAATCATAGGGTAAATACTATTTGGAAGACTGACATATATCATTTACTTCAAAAAAGCTTTATTAATAAGCCTACCCATTGACTAATTATGATATCTTTTTGGCCACCTTAAGGTGTAAAGAAACTAAACATATATAGTCTTATTTTTTGTCCATTAAAATTTACTGTCAGCAGAAATAAAACAGAATTTCAATTTATAAGGTTAGAGGGAATCCTAGGGAATTGAGTAGGTAACCGTAATCATTTCCCCACCAAAATTAAACATTTTCCAAGGATAGGAATGCTGGAATAAATTTATGAGTTGCTATCATGACCTAATTCTTACCCTTTACTTTTTTTCCCTGCAGAAGATCAAGATAATATTCGCTTCATCAAGGTGTTGAAATATATTTGGTAGAAGGGACAAGAGCATTCTTGGGAAGAAATATGGTGTCTCTTATTTGTACTAAGAGAGGATGGTAAGAGATGATGAAATTGAGTAGACTCCTGGGTTTCTACTCTGATTATAACAGTCTCACCATGGGGATCTTTGGCCATGACCAATTGGTTATAAATTCTCTTAGATTGGAATGTGTGGACAGACTGTTAATAAATTATTTAATATATATTTCTGAATAGCCCCAGAATTGTGAATAGAGGCCTGATTATAGCCACTATGATAGAAAATCTCCACTTGAATCAGTTCACAGAAACTTCTCCAAATACGTCATTTTTGTCAGTTCTACTTATTTTCTCCTTAGGCATACTTCCTATTAAACTTTCAGAGTATTAACTCATATTAGTACTTATCACTATATGAATGTCTTATTTCCAAAACTAATCTGTAATTTTCTTCAAGTAGGAGCCATGTTTTATGCTTCTTCTCATTTCCTGAAGATCCTACTAGCTCAACAATGAACATATGTGATCCCTATGTAATGACTTGACTAAATTGACTGGGCACAATGTCTAGACAGGAAGTGACTATTAATTTTTGCCAACAGTGAATTTTCTCTATCCCTGGAAAATATCTTGGAAAGATAATAGTTTCTGATCTTGGTTTTTTTGTGTGTTTTTTTTTTTTTCTGTTTACTTTTAGACATTCAAATATTTTCTGAATATAATTCTATGTTTATGTAGCATAAAAACAATCACATATGTTTTAATCTCCCCACAAATCCTCCAATAATACATGCTAATCAATAAAATGCAAAACTCTCATTAAAGGGGGGTAAAGAGAGAACAAAGCTTAACTTAACATAGGCCACTTATGACAAATCTACAGTTTACATCGTATTCAAAGATGAAAAGCTAAAAGCCTTTTCTCTAAAATCATGAAGACAGACATGCCCACTCTGAATAATTCTATTTAACATAGTATTATCAGTCCTAGCCACAACAATCAGACAAGAAAACGAAATAAAAGACATCCACACAGGAAATGAAGTAGGGAAATTATCACTGTTTGTGGATAATACAATACTATATATTGAAAACCCTAAAGCTTCCACAAAAAAGCACTAGAATTATTAAATGAATTCAGTAAAGTTGCAGGACACAAGATTAATATACAGAAATCTGTTGGTTTTTTATACACTAATAATGAACTGAATTGAACTGAATGAACTATCAGAAAGAGAAATTAAGGAAATAATTCTATTTAAAATTGTACCAAAAAGAATGCCTAGGAATAAGTTTAACCAAGAAGGTGAAAGACCTATACTCTGAAAATGATAAAATTAAGGTCGATACAGATAAATGGAAAGATATCCTCTGTGTATGGTTTTGGAAGAATTAGTATTATCAAAATGTCCATACTATCCAAAACAATCTAAAGATTTAATGCAATCTCTATCAAAGTACCTATGACATTTTTCCCAGAACTAGAAAAAAACCATGCTAATATTTATATGGAACCATAAAAGACTCAGAACTGCCAAAGCAATCTTAAGAAAAAAAGAACAAAGCTGTAGGTACTGAACTCCTTGACTTCAGACAATACTTCAAAGCTTCAGAAATCAGAACAGCATGGTGCCAGCACATAAAAACAGACACATGAATCAATAGAACAGAACAGAGAGCCCAGAAATAGACCTAAGCACTCATAGTCTATTAATATATGACAGAGGATGCACAAATATATAATGGAGAAAAGACAGTCTTTTCAGTATGTAGCGCTGGGGAAAATGGACAGTTACGTGTAAAAGAATGCAATTAGAACATTTCCTCAAAACATATACAAAATTTACTCAAAATGTATTAAAGGCCTAAATATAAGATCTGAAACCATGAAACTCCTAGCAAAAACATCTTTCAAAAACAAAGGTAAAATAAAGATATTTTTAGATAAATAAAAGTTTAGAGAATTTATAGTTAGCAGATAAAAATGATAAATAAAACCTTTTTTGGTTGAAAGGAATTCCAAGTTAATGGAGTTAAGGGTCTACCAGCTTTTTAAAAAAATCACTGTATAAGGTCACTTTGTGGGTAAATATGAAAGACAATTTTTATGTTCTTAAATACCTTTTCTTTTTTACTTTTAAGATCTACTTTTTAGCAACTTTCAAATGTACAACACATATTGCTAATTATTATCACTATGTTGTCATTACATCCCAGGAATTACTTATTTTGTAACTGAAAAATTCTGTAGCTTTGACCATCTTCACCCATTTCACGTACTACCCTCTCCCAATAACCTCTTGCACATAGCATTCTTTAACAATAGGACCCAGTGCTTTGTTCCAATAGTTCGCAAAACTCTTTGCAACAATATGGAAGAAACACTGAGATCCAAGGAATGTGTACGCAGGGAATGAGAGAAAGATGTCTCTACTGACTCTTTGCTTTCCTTGATAATACCTGGAATTTATAAAAAGAGCTTTACATTTTTACAAAGCACCTACTCCTTGCACTATTACATTTTCCCTCACATAGTCCTTGAGATGTAGATTTTATGATGATCCCCAAATACATATAAGAAAAATCTGATCAGAGATGTTAATTTATCCCTGATAAGCAAATGAAGCCAGAAGCAACTCCTGGATTACACCATTTTAATTATCAGATCAGATCAGATCAGTCGCTCAGTCGTGTCCGACTCTTTGCGACCCCATGAACCGCAGCACGCCAGGCCTCCCTGTCCATTACCAGCTCCCGGAGGCCACCCAGACTCACACCCATCAAGTCAGTGACGCCATCCAGCCATCTCATCCTCTGTCGTCCCCTTCTCCTCCTGCCCTCAATCCCTCCCAGCATCAGAGTCTCATCTAGTTGAGAATGTTTTTCACCTAGGGTCCACCAACCCTCAAATGGTCCTTGAGGGTCCATAATTTGGATGGGAAAAGTATTGTGTTCTTTTAAATAACCTATAACTATAATCTAGCACTTTCTTCTATTATAATTGTAAACCACAAACCATTTAATACTTAAATACTTTTAAGTCAATTGACTATAGCAAAAAGTCATATAGTATGGAGTTCATAACATAATAGAAGTAATACCTGGATAAGGATGGTACAAAGGATGGTAAACTTGAATTATTAGCATAATATTAAAAAAATTTTATTTTACATGAGTAGCCCTTTAATGGTAATTTAATATAGACAGTTATAAATTAAAGACACACATTTTCATCCTAATAATAACTATATGTTAAAAAAAATATCAAATGTATAGCTAAATCCAAAAGAGGAGAAGGAGGGATGGAACATCAAAAATATTTGAAGAGAAGACAGAAAATGAAGTGTAAAAGAAAACACAAAGAGAAAAAAAAGAAAGCTAGAAATTAGACTTACATTCAACCATATAAACCTTTACATCAAATGTAAATACAAGAGTCTTATTAAAAGGAAGGGATTGTCACAATGAATAAGATGAATGAATGAATCAAAGTCGCTCAGTCATGTCTGACTCTTTGCCACTCCATGAATTTTAGCCCGCCAGGTTTCTGTGTCCATGGAATTTTCCAGGCAAGAACACTGGAATAGGTTGCCATTTCCTTCTACAGGGGATCTTCCAGACCCAGGGATAGAATTCAGGTTTCCTGGACTGCAGGGAGATCCTTTACTGTCTGAGCCATAAGGAAAATTCAGATCAGATCAGTCAGATCAGTCGCTCAGTCGTGTCTGACTCTGCGACCCCATGAACCGCAGCACGCCAGGCCTCCCTGTCCATCACCAGCTCCCGGAGGTCACCCAGACTCACACCCATCAAGTCAGTGATGCCATCCAGCCATCTCATCCTCTGTCGTCCCCTTCTCCTCCTGCCCTCAATCCCTCCCAGCATCAGAGTCTTCTCCAATGAGTCAACTCTTCCCATGAGGTGGCCAAAATACTGGAGTTTCAGCTTTAGCATCATTCCTTCTAAAGAAATTCCAGGATTGATCTCCTTCAGAATGGACTGGTTGGATCTTCTTGCAGTTCAAGGGACTCTCAAGAGTCTTCTCCAACACCACAGTTCAAAGCATCAATTCTTCGGCGCTCAGCCTTCTTCATAGTCCAGCTCTCACATCCATACATGACCACAGGAAAGACCATAGCCTTGACTAGGCGAACCTTTGTTGGTAAAGTAATGTCTCTGCTTTTGAATATGCTATCTAGGTTGGTCATAACTTTCCTTCCAAGGAGTAAGCGTCTTTTAATTTCATGGCTGCAGTCACCATCTGCAGTGATTTTGGAGCCCAGAAAAACAAAGTCTGACACTGTTTCCACTGTTTCCCCTGTTTCCCCATCTATTTCCCATGTAGTGATGGGACCAGATGCCAAAGTAAATGCCTTTCATAGGAAATATTTTAATTTCAAGAACACACAAAGGGGATTTTGCTTCAGGCCATTTGTAGCAACAGCAACTAAATACCCCTAATATAAAAAAAAAAAAAAAAAAAACTTTCAAAAACTAAGAAAAATTGTTGAAATAATAGTTTCTAGATACTACACAGAGCAGGAACATGATTTCTAAGAAAGAACAAACAAACAAGATGAACTCTATAAAAAGAACTGGTTTGCTGACAGTTTCTAGGTCATGGTCAGTGAAAGGAAGCCATGTACAGTCTACAATTCTTGATGATTTGAGAAGACATAAATTGGGCTGAGGAAGAAAATGGTAGAATTTGTGGAGCAGAATGTTGAAGGGGCGATGCAAACACAGAAAGCTACAAAATACTAGTGATTTAGTGAAGAGTTGAGAAAAAGAAGTAAAAGCTTGAAATTTAAGTAAAATTGACTTTATTTGCAAGTAGCATAATCCTTTATTTAGAAAATCCTGAGAAATTCACACAGAAGCAACTAGAACGCCTAAGTGAGCTTGATAAATTCAGCTCAGTTCAGTTCAGTCTCTCAGTCATGTCTGACTCTCTGTGACTCCATGAATCAAAGCACGCCAGGCCTCGCTGTCCATCACCAACACCCGGAGTTTACCCAAAATCATGTGCATTGGGTCGGTGATGACATCCAGCCATCTCAGCCTCTGTAGTCTCTTTCTCCTCCTGCCCCCAATCCTTCTCAGCATCAGGGTCTTTTCCAATGAGTCAACTCTTCGCATGAGGTGGCCAAAATATTGGAGTTTTGGCTTCAGCATCAGTCCTTCCAATGAATACTCAGGACTGATCTCCTTTAGGATGGACTGGTTGGATCTCCTTGCAGTCCAAGGGACTCTCAAGAGTCTTCTCCAACACCACAGTTCAAAAGCATCAATTCTTCGGTGCTCAGCTTTCTTCACAGTCCAACTCTCACATCCATACATGACCATTGGAAAAACCATAGCCTTGACTAGATGGACTTGGTTGGCAAAGTAATGTCTCTGCTTTTTAATATGCTATCTAGGTTGGTCATAACCTTTCTTTCAAGGGGTAAGTGTTTTAATTTCATGGCTGCAATCACCATCTGTAGTGATTTTGGAGACCCCTAAAAAAAGCCTGACACTGTTTCTACTGTTTCCCCATCTATTTCCTATGAAGTGATGGGACCAGATGCCATACTCTTAGTTTTCTGAATGTTGAGCTTTAAGCCAACTTTTTCACTCTCCACTTTCACCTTCATCAAGAGGCTTTTTAGTTCCTCTTCACTTTCTGCCATAAGGGTGCTGTCATCTACATATCTGAGTTTATTGATATTTCTCCCTGCAATCTTGATTCCAGCTTGTGCTTCATCCAGCCCAGGGTTTCTCATGATGTACTCTGCATAGAAGTTAAATAAGCAGGGTGACAATATACAGCCTTGATGTACTCCTTTTCCTCTTTGGAACCAGTCAGTTGTTCCATGTCCAGTTCTAATGTTGCTTCCTGACTTGCATACAGGTTTCTCAAGAGGCAAGTCAGGTGGTCTGGTATTCCCATCTCTTTCAGAATTTCCCACAGTTTATTGTGATCCACACAGTCAAAGGCTTTGGTATAGTCAATAAAGCAGAAATAGATGTTTTTCTGGAACTCTCTTGCTTTTTCCATGATCCAGTGGATGTTGGCAATTTGATCTTTGGTTCCTCGGCCTTTTCTAAAACCAGCTTGAACATCAGGAAGTTCACGGTTCACATATTGCTAAAGCCTAGCTTGGAGAATTTTGAGCATTACTTTACTAGAGTGTGAGATGAGTGCAATTGTGTGATAGTTTGAGCATTCTTTGGCATTGCCTTTCTTTGGGATTGGAATGAAACTGGTCTTTTCCAGTCCTGTGGCCACTGCTGAGTTTTCCAAATTTGCTGGCATATTGAGTGCAGCACTTTCACAGCATCATCTTTCAGGATTTGAAATAGCTCAACTGGAATTCCATCATCTTCACCAGCTTTGTTCGTAGTGATGCTTTCTAAGGCCTACTTGACTTCACATTCCAGGATGTCTGACTCTAGGTGAGTGATCACACCATCGAGATTATCTGGGTCGTGAAGATCTTTTTTGTACAGTTCTTCTGTGTAATCTTGCCATCTCTTCTTAATATTTTCTGCTTCTGTTAGGTCCATACCATTTCTGTCCTTTATTGAGCCCATCTTTGCATGGAATATTCCTTTGGTATCTCTAATTTTCTTCAAGAAATCTCTAGTCTTTCCTATTCTGTTGTTTTCCTCTATTTCTTTGCATTGATCATTGAGGAAGGCTTTCTTATCTCTTCTTGCTATTCTTTGGAACTCTGCATTCAGATGTTTATATCTTTCCTTTTCTCCTTTGCTTTTCGCTTCTCTTCTTTTCACAACTATTTATAAGGCCTCTCCAGACAGCCATTTTGCTTTTTTTGCATTTCTTTTCCATGGGGATGGTCTTGATCCCTGTCTCCTGTACAATGTCACGAACCTCATTCCATAGCTCATCAGGCACTCTATCTATCAGATCTAGGCCCTTAAATCTATTTCTCACTTCTACTGTATAATCATAAGGGATTTGATTGAGTTCATATCTGAATGGTCTGGTGGTTTTCCCTACTTTCTTCAATTTAAGTCTGAATTTGGCAATAAGGAGTTCTTGGTCTGAGCCACAGTTAGCTCCCAGTCTTGTTTTTGCTGACTGTATAGAGATTATCCATCTTTGGTGTAAAGAATATAATCAATCTGATTTCGGTGTTGACCATCTGGTGATGTCCATGTGTAGAGTCTTCTCTTGTGTTGTTGGAAGAGGTTGTTTGCTATGACCAGTGCATTCTCTTGGCCAAACTCTGTTAGCCTTTGCCCTGCTTCATTCCGTACTCCAAGGCCAAATTTGCCTGTTACTCCAGGTGTTTCTTGACTTCCTACTTTTGCATTCCAGTCCCCTATAATAAAAAGGACATCTTTTTTGGGTGTTAGTTCTAAAAGGTCTTGTAGGTCTTCATAGAACTGTTCAACTTCAGCTTCTTCAGTGTTACTGGTTGGGGCATAGGCTCTCCAATAATGCTGAAGAGCTTGGTAAACTTGTAGGCAATATAATTAATCCATGAAAAAACCAACTGTATGTCTATATAAATGAAAAAATTATAAATTGATTTAAAATTATTGTTACAATACTATCAAAGAAAGAATAACACTGAAATACTTAGAGATATATTTAGTGCATGAAAAGGACAAAACATTAAAAAGGACAAAATACTGCAAGAAATTAAAGACCTAAATAAAGGAAGGGTGATATCATGTTCATAAACCAAAAGACTCAATATTTTTAAAATGACAATTCTTACCCCAAAGTAATCCCTTTATTAAAAGCAACCCCAATCAAAATCATAACACACATTTTTTTAATTTAAAAAAATTGATTCTGAAATTATATGGAAATGCAAAGGATTTAGAATAGCTGAAATAATTCTGAAATAGATCAAAGTTGGAGGACTTACACTACCTGGTTTCAAGGTTTACTATGGGACTGCAGTAATCAAGAAACAGTGATCTAAAAATAGAGCCACATATATAAACTGAGATGAAGTTCAACAAAATTTTCAAGGCTGTTCAATGGGTAAAGTACATTATTTTTGACAAAGACTATTGGGAAACTAGATATCTATATGTAAAATAAATGGATACCTATTCATCTTATATCCTAAAATTTACTTGAAATGCATTATTCATATATGTTTAAATGTCACAAAGTAATTATTTTAGAAGGAAATATTAAGGAAAGACCAAGATTTTCAGACACAGAAAACTTGAACCATAAAATAAAAAGTATCTGCCTTCATTAAATTAAAACTGTGGTGTTCATAAAACATTATTTAGAACATAAAAAGGATAATCCACAGCCTTGGGGAATATTTTCAAAACACACAACATAATAAAATTATATGCTGAATAAAAAACAACAACACATAGTCCCCCCAAAATTGGAGAAAACTTTTAACAAAAACATCACAAATGGCTAATATGCATATTCACACATGCTCAACTTCATCTATTATCAGAAAACATAACTTACAACCACATGAGATATCACTGCATAACTGCTAGAATAGCTCAAATTACAAAGATTGATTAAGCCAAGGGTTGGTGAGAATGTGGAGCAACATGAATTCTCAGCCCACTGCTGTTAATGCATAATGGTACAAAATGATATACCCACATAAGAAAAGAGTGTGTCACTTTCATATAAGGATAAACATAAATTTTACTATATGATCCAGTCTCTCACTCAGAGTATTTACTCAAGAAAAATGAAAACTTATATACATAAAAAGATGTATATTTGGGTATGCATAACAGGTTTATTCATAAGAACCAACATCTGGAATTTCCATAACAATAGCTATTCAGACTTATTATTAATATATAGATACTCCAGTTAAAACAGTATTGTGAATTACAGGCAGACCAATAAACCAATGCAACAGATACAGTCATGATAGACGAATACTATAACTGGGAGTTATGTCAAAAAATGACCTTACTGAGTATGGAAAGAATGTGTTACTCAATAAATTGTTATGGGATTATTGTATATGCATATAAACACCCATTGGATCATAGAAAAAGTGAAAGAATTCCAAAAAATCATCTACTTCTGTTTTATTGACTGTGCCAAAGCCTTTAACTGTGTGATCACAACAAACTGTGGAAAATTCTGAAAGAGATGGGAATACCAGACCACCTGACCTGCCTCTTGAGAAACTTGTATGCAGGTCAGGAAGCAACAGTTAGAACTGGACATGGAACAACAGACTGGTTCCAAATAGGAAAAGGAGTACTTCAAGGCTGTATATTGTCACCCTGATTAGTACTCTTGCCTGGAAAATCCCATGGACGGAGGCCTGGTGGGCTGTAGTCCATGGGGTCGCTGGGAGTCGAATACGACTGAGCAACTTCACTTTCACTTTATTTATCTTATATGCAGAGTACATCATGAGAAATGCTGGACTGGATGAAGCACAAGCGGGAGTCAAGATTGCCAGAAGAAATATCAATAACCTCGGATATGCAGATGACACCACCCTTATGGCAGAAAGTGAAGAGGAACTAAAGAGCCTCTTGGTGAAAGTGAAAGAGGAGAGTGAAAATGCTGGCTTAAAATGTAACATTCAGAAAACTAAGATCACAGCATCTGGTCCCATCACTTCATGGCAAATAGGTGGGTAAACAGTGGAAACAGTGGCATACTTTATTTTGGGGGGCTCCAAAATCACTGCAGATGGTATCAAAGCCGTGAAATTAAAAGATACTTGCTCCTTGGAAGAAAAGCTATGACCTAGAGAGCATATTAAAAAGCAGAGACATTACTTTGCCAACAAAGGTTTGTCTAGTCAAAGCTATGGTTTTTCCAGTAGTCATGTATGGATGTGAGAGTTGGAGTATAAAGAAAGCTGAACACTTAAGAATTGCTGCTTTTGAGCTGTGGTGTTGGAGAAGACTCTTGAGAATCCCTTTGACAGTAAGGAGATCCAACCAATCCATCCTAAAGGAAATCAGCACTGAATGTTCATTGGAAGGACTGATGTTGAAGCTGAAACTCCAATACTTTGGCCATCTGATGTGAAGAACTGACTCATTTGCAAAGACCTTGATGCTGGGAAAGATGAAGGCAGGAGGAGAAAGGGACGACAGAAGATGAGATAGTTGGACGGCATCACCAACTCAATGGACATGAGTTTGAGTAAACTCTATGAGTTGGTAATGGACAGGGATGCCTTGTGTGCTGCGGTCCATGGGTTCACAAAGAGTTGGACATGACAAATCAACTGAACTGAACTGATATAAACAAAGTGAATATATTTCTGTTCACAGCATGTACAAAATTTAATTCCAAATGGAATGCATTTGGGTCAAACAAGGAAACATTTAGTGGACAAAATAGAATATATTTATGATCTTGAGGTAGATAAAGATAAAATGTAGTCTAATCAAAAACTTTAAAAAGACTGGGCTATATCAAAATTGAGAACTTTTCTTCCTCAAAAAACACTATTAAATGAATGAAAATATAAGGTATAGAATGTAAGAAGGAAGATATTTGCAGTATCCAAAGAAGAATTTATACCCAGAATAAGCAAGGGGCGGCGGGGGTTGGGGTTGGGGGGAAGCAACCCTACAAAGCAGTAAAGGAAATATAGGCAATCTATTTTTTAAATTGGCCAAAAAAATCAAGAAGTACTTCAGAATCTATCCAAATTACCAGTGGACATAAGGAAGAGTGTTCTGTTTCCTTAGTCATTAGAGAAAGTAAAATTATAATGCTTACCATTATATGTTACTAGAATGCGTGAAGGAAAAAACACAGTAGATACAAAGAGTTGCAGAAGTACCGAACCTATAACTCTCATAACACTCCTAGTGGGAGTGCAAGTTGGTATAAACAAATTGGGAAATTTTTTTTTTCAGTATTTGCTAAAGCTGAAGATATACCTACCCTATGACCCAAAATTTTATGTCTAGGTATTCCAACACCAAAATTTAATTCCTATTTCACCAAAACATTTTTACCAAAATTGTCAAACTGCCACCATTCAAAACAGTCCAAGATTCACCTACATTAGAAGGAATATATAAAATTGTGAGGTATTGGTGTAATAGAAAACTATATACACTTTTAGAAGAAAGAAATCTGAGAATCAGAAGAATATATATTATGGGATTATATTGCTATTAAGTTAAAATATCCAAATATAATTTTTAGTCTTAGATATCAATCCAGTGGTTACACTTGGGTATTAATTAAAACTGGTAGAGTTTGAGGGGCTCTTGGGGTGTTCAAAAAGCTCTTCTTCTTTAGTTGGATAGGTATGTCTTGAATAAATTTACCCAGGTATGCTCAGTAGGTAAAATTCATTAATATATACATTCATAATTTGTATACTTTCCAGGAAATGTGTATGATGCATTGCAATTAAAATTGCATATACTCTAAGAAAGATAGAGAATAGAGAAAAATGATGGAAAGCCAAGGAAATCATAATTAAAAACTGACCCTTAGCTCTGGCACAGTGTTGAATTAACTTTGGGATTGCCCTATTCCAGACTTTTCTTCTTGGATATATTTTTTCTTTGTTAAGCCAATTTCATTCTTTTTTTTTTTTTTTTTTGGCTAAGCTGGGTCTTCATTGCTACTCTTGGACTTTCTCTAGTTACAGAGGCTACTCTCTAGCTGTGGTGCATGGGGTTCTCATTGTGGTTGCTTCTCTTGTTGCAGAGCACAGGCTCTAGGCATGTGGGATTCAGTAGTTGTGGCACACAGGCTCAGCTGCCCCTGAGGTATATGGGATCTTTCTGAACCAGGGATCAAATCTGTGTCCCCTGCATTGGCATATGGATTCTTAACTACTGTACTACCAGGGAAGTCCAGGCCAATTTAAATTTGATAATCTATTTCTTGCAGCCAAACATCTTAATTGATACAGGACTGATATAATTTGTACAAAAGTATTTTTGTTGCCCATTTCACAAGTACTCTGTAGGAAATGAAAGAAAAGAATTCTCCTCCCCACACACATTTTTTAACAGTGTTGAGAAAAACCAGTACATCTTGATCTTGCTATAGATGAAAATGAGGCATCACAGTCATATGGTTTTGCAGCAATACAATTTTACATGGAAGAAAAAAATCATGTATAGGCAATAAAAATCGCTTATCATTTCCATTACGTTCTTTGTTTCAGTTTACCTCCTGAGAGTCCTATACATCAATGTTAGGCTTTCCAGCCCTGACAAAGTGACTTAGAAAGTTTCTGACCCCTTGACTTGTCCACGTTATGAAAACAGTAAAATGTTTCTGAATTTTCATTTTATACATTGATGTTAACAAATTTCATTCAAACAGACATCTCTTCCAAGAGACTAACTTGCAGTTTCAGTTCAATAAATTTGTGTCCCCTTCAGGTTTAAAAAGGGGCTTCCCCAGTGACTCAGTGGGTAAAGAATCTGCCTGCAATGCAGGAGACAGAAGAGATACGGGTTCAATCCCTAGGTCGGGAAGATGCCCTGGAGGAGAAAATGGCACCCCACTCCAGCATTCTTGCCTGAAAAATCCCGTGGACAGAGGAACCTGGCAGGCTACAGTTCAGGGATTGTAGAGCCAGACAGCTCTGAGTATTTAAGCACAGATATGTCAAAAATCATATCTGACATAATTCAATGAGTTCTTTAAGAGTCATTTGTGACATAATTGTAATCTTGTGACAAAATATGCACCAAGTGCCCTTCATTTATCTTATAATTTATGTGAAATCATCCCGTACGTTAGGTGCTGAACACTGCTCACTTTGTACTCTAAGCCATAGACCTAACAACTTTCTTTTTAGATCCACAGAAGGTCTTTCACAGATTCCATGTGAACTCTGATTCTCTCTTGCTAAGTAGAGAGTTCTACTTCTTCATTGTCTCCAAATTTCTTTCCAGGGCTTTGCTCATATTCAATTAACACTGAAACTTGGCATCAGGGCAAGTATTTCAAGCTTTATTTGGCTTCAACTGGTAGTCAATCTGATACAGATTGACTGGATGACATTTTATGTTTCCTGGGGCCTACCAAAGTTTTTTATTTTTTTTCTATTATTCAATCTACCAATTACTTCATCTGATTTTGGAATGAAGGCAGACAAATTTCTACAGATGGAGGCCATTCGCTCATTGAACTTTAAATAAAGTTTAAAGTTTAAATAAACTTTATTTAAACTTTAAATAAAGCATCCAGCACTGTATACTATTTATACTTTCAAAATTGCATCAGAATGCAAGGAAAAATAACACCTAAATAAATCCAAGGTAAAGCTGTCAGGTTGTTTATTTTGAGTCATCGATACCTGACAGATTTCAGATTGTTGGTATCAGATGGTACCATTAGGCAAGATCAAAATTGTCCTTGCCCATTTTGACAACCTCTCAGTTATTATCTGCATCTTTATTGCTTCAGATGAACTTCTTTACTGACATATTGATTTGATTAGGTGGCACCTTAAAGACAAGTTTTTATGGAGATTAATGACTAAATCTGTAATCTGTAATTAAGCCTGTAATTTTAGAATGTGTTCCTGGGACAGACTTTGAAATAGAGTACTGAGTGAAGGTCTGGGGAAGAATTCTCACAGAATATACACCTCTGTATACCCAGGCCAGAGCTGGGAATGAGAAGCTGACCTGCACTGTGGTTGCACCTGAGACAACAATATTGCCTATAGGATGGTGGCAGGGAGGTTACTCTGAAAAGCTACAATAGCCCTTTGGAGTTCTCATAAACTGAGGTAGGGGTGAGACTCAGGCCTTTGTATCAACACATGAACCAACCATTGGCTGTCAGCCACCCACAATAGGGAGGTGCTTAACTGCTTAACTGCTGCTGCTGCTGCTAAGTCACTTCGACTCTGTGTGATCCCATAGACGGAAGCTCACCAGGCTCCCCCGTCCCTGGGATTCTCCAGGCAAGAATACTGGAGTGGGTTGCCATTTCCTTCTCCAATGCATGAAAGTGAAAAGTGAAAGTGCTTAACTATTAACTGCTTAACCCTAGGATAAGCAGTTCCTTGATGCTGAGAGCAATTTTTGGTGAGTGAAACAAATAGTCATGCTAGCTGGGAAGCAAGTGTCTTGCACTGAAGAGGGGATGTGGAGTTACCTTAAGAACACCACTTGCTTCTTAAGGTAATTTCCTGGAAATCTCATGGACAGAGGAACTCAGTGAGGTGTTACAAAAGAGGGGCTTCCTGGGTGGCTCAGTGGTAAAGAATCTGCCTGCTAATACAGGCGACATACAAAACACTGGTTCAATCCTTGGATCAGGAAGATCCCCTGGAGGAGGGCATGGTAACCCACTCCAATATTCTTGCCTGGAGAATCCCATGGACAGAGGAGCCTGGTGGGCTATAGTCCATAGGGTCACAAAGAGTCAGACATGACTGAAGTGATTTAGCACAGCACACATGGCTATTCCTTAAACCTTCTTGACCTTGATCTTTTAATATTTCTCTTTCAAGGCTGTTCATATCCAAATCCCACACATACCACTTCCAATTCAAGATAGACTACTCCTGTGTTCCCCTAATCTTTTGGTTTGGAGAGTCTCACAGAAATGACTCATGGGAAGTTGCTGTTTCATGGTCAGATGTCCTTCTTGAGAGCCAGCTACTAGCATACCAGAAGAGCTGCCTTTTTCCTGCAGATGATATGTTGTGGTCCAGAACACCAAGAATCAACATTCTGATTATCCTATTAGAATTTTTTGTAACTCTACATAGCACTTTTCCCCATCACAGTTGCCATTAATATCATAAGATCTGTCAAGCTACATGCCCAATTGATAGAAATATATGTACCACAGCTTGGGCTTGTTGCATAGTCCTTTTTTTGGTCTGGGCTGTATTCAGTTAGAAACCTTCTGTGACACCCAGTAAATGAGCCCAAACAGGGAGAAGAGGTATTACAGAAGAGGGGATCTGGACAAAGCACCACAGTATTTGTTTGAACTAGCTTCCTCAATACAATGGTGTCAATGTGACTCCAGATTTTAAAACAAACTCCTATGCTTTTAATACTGTATTATAAAAGTTCTCTTCAAAATTAAAAGCATTTGTGACAAAGAAAAAGAATCAAATGGCTATATTCAGATGCATATGTGGAATGGTCAAATAAGTTACCTCTCCTACAAATGACTAATTAATATTAACTCACTTATGAGATGGTAAACACAACAAAATAAATTAATTACTGAGTGTGGTGGCAATGGTAAGGGAACATCCTTGTATTACTGAAACTGTGGATATTAAATGTGCTAAGCCAAGGGCTTACAGTTGAAGTGCTGGGTAGAGAATATACATTTATTGAGTGAAAATCTAGTTTCCATTCTATCAATCACTTGCCATATCTCCCAGTTTGTTTTCCTTTCTCTGACAAACTAATTTACTTTTGCATTACCAAGGGAGCTATTTTGGCTGGTAACAGAGGGCACTCTTCTAAGCACCTTTAAAAATTTCCAGAAAGAAAACTGTCTAATTAAAATACTGTTAATACTGACCTTGTCTCACATTCATATTTATTTATACTCTCCAGGAAAAAATAAAAACAAACAAACAAAAAACAGATTGTTCAAATGCTGGGAGATACATTGTTTGATTGATAAGCTGTATTCTTCATCACGGGGAAGGCAATGGCACCCCACCCCAGTACTCTTGCCTGGAAAATCCCATGGATGGAGGAGCCTGCTAGGCTCCAGTCCCTGGGGTCGCTAAGAGTCGGACATGACTGAGCGACTTCGCTTTGACTTTTCACTTTCATGCATTGGAGAAGGAAATGGCAACCCACTCCAGTATTCTTGCCTGGAGAATCCCAGGGACAAAGGAGCCTAGTGGGCTGTAGTCTATGGGGTCGCACAGAGTCGGACACGACTGAAGTGACTTAGCAGTAGCAGCATTCTTCATCAAGTTACTGAACTTTGAGAGCAGAATATGTCTGGAAAAATAACTGTTGGTATAGGTGGCATGTAGGAGGGAGAAGTAGGCAAGACTTCAACAGGAGAGGACTTGGATGCATTTCTGAAAAGATTTTACCATTTTGAACAAGGATAAGTAACTAACAAATTTTATTTGTAGTTCATTATTTTTTTTTTCTGAACTTTTTCTTTTTTTTTCAATTTTATTTTACTTTTTAACTTTACAATATTGTATTGGTTTTGCCATATATAGAAATGAATCTGCCACAGGTATACATGTGTTCCCCATCCTGAACCCTCCTCCCTCCCCATACCATCCCTTTGGGTCGTCTCAGCGCACCAGCCCCAAGCATCAAGTATCGTGCATCGAACCTGGACTGGCGACTGGTTACGAGGGAGCAAGATTACTGGCTTGACTGCTCTCTCCCCCTTTGGACTCTCCTTTTTTCTCCACCAGGTCGCCTGTGTCTCCCTCCTAACCCCTCTCTACTCTACCCAATTCTGTGAATTTCTATGTGTTCCAGATGGTGGAGAACACTTAGGGAACTGATTACTGGCTGGATCTGTCTCCCTCCTTTTCATTCCCCCCTTTTATCCTCCTGGCCACCTCTGTCTCCTTCCTCCCTCTTCTCTTCTCTCTATAACTCTGTGAACATCTCTGAGTGGTCCAGTTGTGGAGTGCACATAAGGAAGTGATTACTGGCTAGCCTGCTCTCTCCTCTATTGATTCCACCTCATCTCATTTGGGTCACCTCTAACTCCCTTCTCCCTCTTCTCTTCTCCATGTAACACTGTGAACCTCTCTGGGTGTCCCTCATGGTGGAGAAACTTCTCATCTTTAACCTAGATGTTTTATCAATGGTGCTGTATAGAAGGAAAAGTTTTGAAACTACTGTAAAAATAAGACCGATAACTGGAAGCAGGAGGCTTAAGTCCAAACCCTGACTCCTGAGAACTCCTGACTCCAGGGAACATTAATTGACAGGAGCTCATCAAACGCCTCCATACCTACACTGAAACCAAGCACCACACAAGGGCCAACAAGTTCCAGGGCAAGACATACCAAGCAAATTCTCCAGCAACATAGGAACACAGCCCTGAGCTCCAAGATACAGGCTGCCCAAAGTTACCCCAAAACCATAGACATCTCATAACTCATTACTGGACACTTCATTGCACTCCAGAGAGAAGAAATCCAGCTCCACCCACCAGAACACCAACATAAGCTTCCCTAACCAAGAAACCTTGACAAGCCACCTGTACAAACCCACACACAGCAAGGAAACACCACAATAAAGAGAACTCCATAAACTGCCAGAATACTGAAAGGACACCCCAAACTCAGCAATTTAAACAAGATGAAGAGACAAAGGAATACCCAGCAGGTAAAGGAACAGGATAAATGCCCACGAAAACAAACAAAAGAGGAAGAGATAAGGAATCTACCTGATAAAGAATTCCAAATAATGATAATGAAATTGATCCAAAATCTTTTCTGAACTCTTAAAGTAATACTTGCAGAAGGAAATGGCAACCTATTATTGCCTAGAGAATCCCATGAACAGAGGAGCCTCATGGGCTATAATCATAGGTTCACAAGAGTCAGACATGACTTAGTGAGTAAACCTCCACCACCAAAGTAAGACTATTTGATAATGACTTTTTAAAATTGAGTTGAAATTTGTATGCAGGAGAATGTACCTTGTAGAATATAATTCTGTGACTTTTGACAAATGCATACAATCATTTACCTGCTACCCAAAACAAAATACAGTCTATTTTCATCATCCCCAAATTTCCTCCATGCCCATTAACAGCTAACCCCTCCCTTGACCCATAGTTCATAGTAATGACTGGCCTCTTTTGGGTCCCTATATGTTTGCCTTTTCCAGAACGTTACATAAATGGAATCATATGCTATGTGCTATGTGCTCAGACGCTCTGCTGCTAAGTCACTTCAGTCATTTCCGACTCTGTGCGACCCCAGAGATGGCAGCCAACCAGGCTCCCCTGTCCCTGGGATTCACCAGGCAAGAACACTGGAGTGGGTTGCCATTTCCTTGTCCAATGCATGAAAGTGAAAAGTGAAAGGGAAGTCACTCAGTCGTGTCTGACTCTTAGCGACCCCATGGACTACAGCCTACCAGGCTCCTCCTCCACCCATGGGGTTTTCCAAGCAAGAGTACTGGAGTGGGTTGCCATTGCCTTCTCCAGCTCAGATGCTCAGTCCTGTTCAATTCTTCATGACCCTATGGACTGTAGCCCACCAGGTTATTGGCAGGTGAATTCTTTATCACAAGTGCCACCTGGAAAGCCTAAAATGGACTCATTAGGGATTTATTCATGTTATCACTTGGTTCAGCAAATTATTCTTTTTATTGTTGAGAATTATTCCATTGTATGGATGTACCACAGTTGGTTTATGCATTCAATCACCAGGTGAGAGATAATTGAATTTTTTCCAGTTTTGAGTGATTATAAATGAAGTGTCAATAAGTATTCATGTACAGACTTCTGCATGGATATGTTTTCACTTCAGGAAACTAGGCCTGGAAGTACTGTATAAGAAGTGTGCATTTAATTTTTAAGGAACTTCCAAACTCTTTTCCAAAATTGCATTTTTGCATTCCCACCAAAAAATGTATGAAGTTCATCATACTAACCAGCACTTTGTAGTTTTCTTTCTTTCTGTTTTCCTTTAACCATTCAAATAGAAGAGTGGTTTGTTAACAATGAACATATTTATGTGCTTATTTGTCATCCACATATCTTTCCATGATCAGATCAGATCAGATCAGTCGCTCAGTCGTGTCCGACTCTTTGCGACCCCATGAACCGCAGCACGCCAGGCCTCCCTGTCCATCACCAGCTCCCGGAGGTCACCCAGACTCACACCCATCAAGTCAGTGATGCCATCCAGCCATCTCATCCTCTGTCGTCCCCTTCTCCTCCTGCCCTCAATCCCTCCCAGCATCAGAGTCTTCTCCAATGAGTCAACTCTTCGCATGAGGTGGCCAAAATACTGGAGTTTCAGCTTTAGCATCATTCCTTCCAAAAAATTCCAGGATTGATCTCCTTCAGAATGGACTGGTTGGATCTTCTTGCAGTCCAAGGGACTCTCAAGGTCTTCTCCAACACCACAGTTCAAAAGCATCAATTCTTCGCCTCAGCCTTCTTCACAGTCCAGCTCTCACATCCATACATGACCACAGGAAAGACCATAGCCTTGACTAGGCGAACCTTTGTTGGCAAAGTAATGTCTCTGCTTTTGAATATGCTATCTAGGTTGGTCATAACTTTCCTTCCAAGGAGTAAGCGTCTTTTAATTTCATGACTGCAGTCACCATCTGCAGTGATCTTGGAGCCCAGAAAAACAAAGTCTGACACTGTTTCCACTGTTTCCCCATCTATTTCCCATGCAGTGATGGGACCAGATGCCATGATCTTCGTTTTCTGAATGTTGAGCTTTAAGCCAACCTTTTCACTCTCCACTTTCACTTTCATCAAGAGGCTTTTTAGCCCCTCTTCACTTTCTGCCATAAGGGTGGTGTCATCTGCATATCTGAGGTTATTGATATTTCTCCCGGCAATCTTGATTCCAACTTGTGTTTCTTCCAGTCCAGCATTTCTCATGATGTACTCTGCATATAAGTTAAATACATTAGTTCAAATATATAATCCATTATTTTAAATTCTGATTTTTATGATTATTTTATGATTATGATTATCATTGAGATTGAAGATTTTATTTACATTGGATAAAAATTCATTGTGAAACATGATTGTAAATACTTTCTCCCAGGTCGTGTCTTGTCCATTCATTATTTTACCAGTGTCTTACAGAGGTTTCCCTGGTGGCTCAGACGGTAAAGCGTCTGCCTGCAATGCTGGAGACCAGGGTTCGATTCCTGGGTCGGAAAGATTTCCTTCCTGAGAAGGAAATTGCAATCCACTCCCAGCACTCTTGCCTGGAAAATCCCATGGACTGAGGAGCCTGATAGGCTACATACGGTCCATGGGGTCGCAAAGAGTCGGACACGACTGAGCGACTTCACTTCCTTTCACTTTACAGAGAGTAGAAGTCCTCTATTTTGGTGTAGTACAATTCAGCAAGTTTTTCTTTTATGAATCTTGCCTTTGTTATTACTTCTAACAAATATTTTTCTATCCCAAGGTATCAAATATTTTCTCCAATATGTTCTCTTAGACTTTTGCATTTTTAAACTTTGTATCTGCACCTGTTATCTAGCCTTTAGCCTTTTTCAAAATATAACTAATTTCCTTTGACCTGCTTGTGTGGCACCAAGCGCTTCCTTCTCCCTTCTTCTGGCACAGGAGAGTCAGTGCCTGCGTCTCATTCACCATTGAAGAAAACCTTTCTTTGGATTTCAAGCTACTTGGTTGCTTGGTGACATCAGGTCTATAATAGAGTCAAAAAATTATGACTTTGTAGTTGATCCATGTTTTACTTGCTGTTAAAAGAAGCACAGCTTCCAGCTTTCTAATATTTCTAGATATTAAGTAGAACTCTATTGATTATTGTTATTTTGAACAGCTTTATTGAGATACGGTTCAAGCACCATGAAATTCACCCATAAAATACAATGTTTAGTAATTTTTAGTATATTTAAATATTTAGTAAATCCAGTATATTTGTACTAAAAACATTTAGTACAATTTTTGGTATATTCACAGTTGTAAAATAAATAACATTTTATATATATTATAATTTTAAAATATTTTCATCACCCTCAAAATAAAATTCAATATACATTAATAGTCACTTCCCACATTTCTCTCCCAGCCTCAAATAACCACTAATCGACTTTCTATATCTCTGATTTTGCCTATTTTGGACATTTTATATACACAAAATAATATAATATATGGTATCTTTTGACTGGCTTCTTTCACTTACATGCTTTTAGTTTCATCCATGCTGTACTAAGTATCAGAATTCATTCCTTTACATGGATGGGTAGTATTCCTGCATATGGGTATGCCACATTCATCAGTTAATGTTTGGATTTTTCTACTTTTCATGATTATAAAAAATGCTACTATTAAAAGTGGTATACAAATTTTTGTGTGAATACAATATTTTTTCATATCCCTTGGGTATATACCTAAGAGTGGAATTACTGAGTATATGGTCATTTATTTCAAACATTTTAAGGAACTACAAACTGCTTTCCAAAATGGTTTTATCTTTTGAATTATTTTTCAATGTGCCTAAAATATAGATGATTACAGTTATTATATTCATTGGACCCATGCCCTATAATCAACATTATTCCACCGATGCATTAGATTACTGATGAACTGATGTAAGTAAAGTCTTTTTTACACTATCATGTAAAAGTCCAGGCTAGTGATCATGAGAGTCTGAACTAAAGCAATAAAGGGAAAATTTTATTAAAAAATAAGTACATAAAAATCTGGAATTAATTAAGAAGTACTGACCAAATTACAACCCTATTTTGGATGGAAATAAAAGAGAAAAAGGAATCAAGGATGCTTTTTATATGAAGCTCACATATTCAGACTTATTGGGACAAGTTAGGCTATTGCTACAATTTGCACAAACTATTAGATACTTTTGCATAATAATAATAATTTTATTTGCTTAAACATTTCTTTCCTTTTTTTGTTACTTGTAGGTAAGGGTGGCAAAGAAAGATGGCCTAAGACATATTGTTTAAGTAATACTGATTTACAGTTTTAATAAATATATAGTGACGTTTTTATGTATTTAAGTAACTTAATTATCAGTTACCCCTGAACAAAGTTACATTTTGTTTCTGCTGTAACAAAAACTGCTAATTTTATTTGCTCATTTTTGATTCTGTCAGTAACAAACAGATAAACATAGAAGACAAAATCTGCACTTGTACTGTTTCCCAACCTCCTAGGAATTTTCTTCTAGCTGCTTTTTCACTTCAAGTATGTATTAGATGCTTTAGTTCTTGGAGGTCAGCATGGATTCCAGTGTCTTAAGTCTATCATTTAGCAGAGACAATGTGCTAATTTGCTTCTTGCTCCTAACTTTAAGAGTAACCCAGTGCTTCTTCGTGTTGACTGACGTCCCAAATCATCATTTGATTTCTAAATTGACCTCTTGTCTAAGTAACTAAGATAATAACACCAGTATGTTGATTGACTTCCTGATTTCCTGTTCCATAAAGCTCATAATATTCTTCTATCAATAAGAAGAGGTGGCCTTGGGATTCACTCTGTTATCTCTCAGGGAAGTTATCACTTCCCCAAAAGTCTAGCACTAAGATATAATAGGATTACTTTGGTAACCTCTTTGCTGTTGATATTTTGCTAATTGCCATAGGCTTTTTACATAATTTCATTTTTCTTAAATATAACAGTGCAGTTAAAAAGTTATGCAATTTTTTTCTTGATAACATCTGTTTCAGAAATCATTATAGCTTAAGTTTCTTCATGACATAAATTGCCTTATTTTGATTTCATCACTTTTTATGTCATTTCTGTTCCATGTCAATATGATTAAGGCTATATTTAGAAACAGTATTTTCAGACAACCTTTGCTTATCTCACTGCAATTTTTTGTGAACATGGTTTAGAGTTTCAATTTCTCTGCAAATATATCCTTTCTCCTTACAGCCTGCCTTCTCCGTACCTGCCACCCCCCACCCCACAACCTGCACACAAAATCCAGATAGATTTTATTCTTCTTTAGTGTTTTTAGGTCCAAATGGTGGGACACTCTTATTTTTCATTGATATTTGCTTTTCTACTCTTCATAAGCTTGATTATGAACCATATAAGCAATCTCAAAATATAGTTTAAATAAGATTCCTTTAGTCTTTCTTTAGATGGCTGACTTGAAGAACTGCATAACTGTTGTTATCCAGCATCAAGGAACTAAGAAGCCTCCCATTGAGTTCTTGAAGGCCAATAGTAATGAACCAAGCCACAGGGCCATTGCTCTGGGGTGTATCTCCTAGCCAGTACAGTCCAACAAAATCAGTTTATACATGCACAGAAGCAGGCAACAGAGGATGAGATGGTTGAATGGCATCATTGACTCAATGGACTTGAGTTTGAGAAAACTCTGGGAGATAGTGAAGGACAGGAAAGCCTGGCATGCTGCAGTTCATGGGGTCACAAATAATCGGACAGCACTTAGCAACTGAACGACAACAATATACCGACAACAATACAGTAGACTTGTATCCATAGATTTTACATCTTGTTATCCAGGCTGCAGTCCTAAAAATGTGGCCAGAAGAAAGTAAACAGAAAATGACATATACATGACATAGCACTTTCTTTTTCACCAAAAATTTAAGAAGTTAATTTTAACTCCCGATATATGTACTTTATTCATTTTTTTGTTCGTTGGCTGAGGATATTTTTGAAAAGTTTATAAGTGTCTACTTTCTCTTTTCAAACTGTGATGAAGAAAGGGAAACTAATTTTATGAATTCTATTATTTTTTATTATAAAGAATAGAAAAAGTTTAGAATATCAGGGACTTTGTTACAAAAAAATCTAGTAAAAACATTTTCTCAGTGACATACTTCACTTGTTATTGGTTCTTTGAAAGTTTGCAACCCACTTGAAGCCTAGCAGTTAGCCCAAAAAGAGAGCAATGAGCATCGGCTTATGAGTAAAAATGCTTGATAAAAGAGCCACTGTCAGAGCGTGTCTTATGAGATAGGAGAGGCCGAAGGTCAGACATTTCCCATATCCCCTCCCCCACATGCAGGCATTATTACAACTTCACAGCACCTGAGTTCCCTAGAGTTCTTTCTTTTTGGTTGGTAACTAGAAGACTCTTGAAATATTAATTTTACCATCAAGAGGCAGCATGGTCTTATCTTTAAGAACATGGGCCTTAGAATCAGATCTCCATCTTTGCTCTGATAGTTACTATGAGAATTATTTAATTTTATCTTTAAGTAAGAACAGGGTTAATCTAAAGAAACCACCTGATGTCTTAAAATTTCTATAAAAATGACATAACATATCCATACCCAGTTCCCAAAATAATTCTTGATATTTAGTAAGTACTCTTTAAATATTAGCTATTAATATCATTATGTAAGAGGAGAACTATAGCCATCACCATGCATTAATGCCTTTGATACAATGTACTTCTCATTCTAGCAGGATTCTGTATTTATGGAACAGGGAACAGAGGATGGGAAGGTCAGGATATATCTTGAGTATTAAGGATGGTGAAGAGAATGTTGGCTTGGTGTATGTCTATATCTACCTCTATAATTTGTTATTATTCTTAAAGATAGCTTCCAAAGTTGTATAAATTTCAGGCCCCACAAGACATGGATCCTCTCCTGTCAAGATGAGCACTACTTCTCAAAATGTAACGCACACATGTAACACTTAGCCATTTCATCAAAAGATTTTGATTCAGAGAAAATATTTACAAATGATATGACTCATAAGGGGTTAATAACCAAAATATATAAATAGCTCATAGAATTAAAAGATGAACAAGAGAGCTGAATAGTCCTTCCAAAGAGGACATGAAGATGGCCAATAGGTTCAAAAAAAGATGCTCAACGTCCCTAATCGTCAGAGAAAAGCAAATTAAAACCAGAAGGAGATATAGCCTCACTTCTGCCAAATTGGTTATCATCAAAAAGAATAAAAACAACAAATATTGGTGACAATGTGGAGAAAATTGAACCCTCGAACACTGTTGGTAGGAATGCGAGTTGATGCAGCCATTGTGGAGGGCAGCGTGGAGGTTCCTCAAAAACCTAAAAATAGAACTACCATAGGACCCAGCAATTTCACTCCCAGGTATAATTTCAAAAAAAAGATGAAAACATTAATTTGAAAAGATGAACATACCCCAATTTTCATAGCAGCATTATATACAATTGCCAAGCTGCTGCTGCTGCTAAGTCACTTCAGTCATGTCCGATTCTGTGCAACCCCAGAGACGACAGCCCACCAGGCTCCCCCGTCCCTGGGATATTCCAGGCAAGAACACTGGAGTGGGTTGCTATTTGTTGAGATGGATGCAAAAGATCATTGATAAAGAAGAAAAAATACACATGTATACACACAATGGAATACTACTCAGCCATAAAAAATAACAAACTTTTGCCATTGCCAACAATGTGGATGAACTTGGAGGGTATTATGCTATCAGACAGAGAAAGACAAATAATGTATGATATCATGTATATGTGGAATATTTTTTAATGAAAAACTAGTGAATATAAGAAAAAAGAAACAGATGCACAGATATAGAACAAGCTAGCAGTTACCAGTGGGAAGTGGGAAGGGAGAAGGAGCAAGAGAGGGTAGGGGATTAAGAGGTATGAACTATTATATACAAAATATATAAGCTACAAGGATGTATTGTACAACATAGGAAATACAGTCAATATTATAACTGTAAATGGAATATAACCTTTAAAAATTGTGAATCAGTATGTAGTATACCTGTAACTTACAGAATATTGTACACCAACTATACTTCAATTTAAAAAGTTAAAAATAACTTTTTTGAATTTGGTAGGTCTGGGATGGGGCCCAAGATTCTAGATTTCTAATAGGCTGATACAAATGCTGGTGGGCTCCCAGAGAGACACTTCATTGCCTGACCTTCTGACAATAATAAACCCCTTGTGAGGTAAGAATCATATTACTGAGTGCTTTTAGACACTGGATAGACCAAAATTTCATGAATTTTTGTGATAAGAGAAACCTTAGAGATTCTTTAATCCAACACTCTCTCTCTTCTCTAGATTAGAAATCTGAGGTCCAGAGGTGTTAAGTGACTTGTGCAAGACAATACAGTTAGGAGCAGTACTGTCTCCTAAGCCTAGATTTCCTCTCATCATATTGTCCCTAGAAGGATAGAGGACAAGCTTTATGCAGGAAAAAGAATGCTACCAACCCACAGTAACCTCTAAAATGCAGAATAGGTGAGTTTATACCGAGCTATTTGAATGGGACGTATAATAAGCACAGAAGTGGCCAAGGAAACTTTCATAGGATGGATATATGAGACTGAAGCTGGGCTTCAAAGGAAGCACGAATCAGATGCAAATTCAGCTTTCCAATAAGAGAGTCACATTGAAAAGGACTATGCTTTGTGGTTATCATGAAACCCAGGGGAGAGCAACCATAATGAAACTTGGTTTCTGAAGAGACAGCCAAGCAAGAGATATCCGGGACCTGGGAAACTGATTATTTCAGTGACCATCAAATGCAGGAGCAGATGGTCCAGGCAGGTCCAGTGAGGTCTTGAAGGTCAAACTGTTCCCAGAGACTGTGTTTTAGGCAATGGGAATTAAGTCCCCAGGGGGATTTTTGGAGTAAATAACACCTTTGGAAAACAAAGAAAGGGTACCAGACATAAAACCAAGACAGGGATTCCAGCATGAGGAAATAAGAAATGTTAGAAGTATGAAGAGGGGAATTGATTTCAAGGGATAAAACACTGTTGGAGGTATTAGTATTCAGGTACATGGGGTCACAAAGAGTCAGATATGGCTGAGCACACAGCGTGCCATACAACCTAAAGCATCGCAACAGAAACACTAGGGAGACAGAGCTATGGACTCTGGAGTCAGGTCATTTTGCAGCTCCCTGTACATAGGGATGATGTGTTTGGCTTGTGAAAAAAATCACTGGGATAGGAGGTGAGTCTGAAGTTTTCAGTCTGACACTGATCTATTGTGCAAAAAAGTCAAGACATTTGTTTACTCTCCTTGAGCCAAACTTCTGTCTGCAAAGCGGGAGACCTGGGTTCGATTCCTGGGTCGGAAAGATCCTCTGGAGAAGGAAATGGCAACCCACTCCAGTACTCTTGCCTGGAAAATTCCATGGGTGGAGGTGCATAGTAGGCTGTAGTTCATGGGGTCACAAAGAGTTGGACACAACTGAGTGACTTCTGTGAGCCAAATTTGCTCGCCTGTAAAAGGCAGCATGGGAACTGCCTTGTTTATTTCACATTTTTGGGGGGTATAGCTTTGAAAATTATTTCAAAACAATTTCAGACTAAGAAAAAAGTTGCAAAAATAGTACAAAAAATGATCATAGACACACACTGTACACCATTCAGACAGGTTTCTTCAAATACTAACTTTTTCTGAATCACATTTGCTTTATCCTTCTGTGTGCACATGCAACATTTCTCTGAACCGTGTGAGAGCAGGTTATGGATAAGATGTCTCTTTACCCACAAATATTTTCATGTATATTTCCTTCAAACAAGAACATTCTATCACATACACAAAACAGTTACAAAATAATGCAGTTAATTATCTAACCTAAGAAAAATTCAGATTTTTCCAAGAGTTCTAAAATACCTTTTAGAGGAAAATTTTTTGTGGGAGGTGTGTGTGTGTGTGTGTGTGTGTGTGTGTGTGTGTGTGTGTGTGTGTGTGTGTGTGTGTGGTATAGGATCCAGTCCATGATCTCAATTTGTTTTTAGCTGTCAAATCTTATAACTTTTTAAATATTCCCCAGTCTTTGTCTTTCATGACCTTAATGTTTTTGAAAATATTTTCTAAAATGTTCCTCAATAGGGTTTTTGATGTTTTCTCATGGGTTAACTCAGCTTATGCATTTTGACTGACAAGAATAATACTGACTTCATATTTTATTGTCAGAATCAAAAGCAATAATGTGTATGAAACTGCTTTAGTAAAATGTAAAGTTCTATCCCAAACCGAGGGTTGAGGATTAAAAGGATTATTACTCCTTTGAATCCCAATCTGCATCTCTGCTCTTGTCCTCTAGAATAAGTGGTATTTCCCCTGAAAAGTAGCACTGGGATACCCTGCTTTACTTAGGTGCAGTAGTGAAGCTGTAGGATAATTGAAACCTATACCATGCTCACTATGAGAGAAACTTGAAAACACTGGTGTTATAAGACCCTGTAGTGGTCCTATCCTCCTCTTGCTGTTTCCTTATTTCTTTTCACATAAGCATTTCCTCTTGTAAAATCTCTGCACATTTATTTAATTGCATCTCGGTGTTTACTTCCCAGAAGACCTGGACAAATGGAGGGAACTAATTCTCTCCTAGACACTGTGGGAAGAATAAGAAAAAAATATATATATATATCATATCTATATCTATATATATATCATATCATATCTCCCTGAAAAGCAGGGCACAATACTGAAATAGGCAAGTTATCTGGCAAACACACACACACACACACACACACACATTATGAATTCTTTTCTAGTCCAAATCATCACACTTTGAAACCATAGTCAAATGTCACCAACCATTTGCATTTCAGAGACAGCAAAGAATGTCGATTCCATTCCAGAGTGAAAAACCTATTGGGTCAGGAAGAGAGTGGTAGAATAGAAGCCTCAGGGAAGGAAAGAAGAATGGAAGATACATAAAGTGGACCTAGTAATTTACCATAATAACAAGTGTCCCCTTAAGCAAGGAGAGTGAAGTTTATTGATTTTATATTAGTTGATGCTAAGAACAATGATTAAGAATGAGAGGAAAACATTACTCCCCTGAAGGAGATTCTAACAGGGCTTCTAACATCTGCAACTCTTAAATGAGGGTGGGTAATGATCCCACATATTTCATTTTCACAGTGTCATGTGAACAACTAGGAGGCCAGCCTGCCTGAGGTTGCAGCCAGTTGCAGAAGTTTTCTGTAGCAAAGATTATATCTGATGTGTGAAAGGCAGATTAGCCTTTCAGAGGTGGAAAAGTCAACCTTCCCCAGGGCTTCCTGTTGGCTTGAATTTTTGGTGGTGCTTGGAAGGCAGGTGCTGGTCTCAGAATGCTCACAGCCTGATTTGTACAGCTTCATGGGGACAGCCAGGTAGCTTTTGTAAGGAGTCAAAGTGCCTCTAGCAATCCCCAGAGTACTGAATGCTCCCAGCAGGAAAGGGGGTGGGGGGGTGGGGGGGGGTACAAAACATCTGACTTATGTCTGCATTTACTGCAAGCAAAAGGATGGCATGTTCAGTTATGAAGACTCCAGAAAACACCCTTTTTGTTCTAATTTAAAACCATACAGGTGGGTAGATAAATCATTATGTAAACCATATCATCGCTATCAGAATATTTTAAGGAAATGAGGAAAGACTAGGTATGTTTCTATTCATTAATCCTCTCCTTCTTACACACACACACACACACACACACAATGCTGAATTTTCTATAATTAGTTTTGTTCTCTACAGAAAGCTTCATTTATTGAGGATGCCATTAAACAAGTGAAATACAAATTACAAGTGACATTGATATGATCATAACCACTCTTTCCTGGCTGCCAGAGATATTTTCTGAAAGGAACCTGCATTTCTACAGATGGCATAAAAAAAAAAAAATTAGAGCTGCAGAACACACCATTATTCCTGCGAGGGCCTCAGTTCATTAGTTGAAGCAGCCAAGTCTTCATGAGCTGCAACTGATCAGCAAATGGGAAATGAGCAAGAATATAAATTCCCAGCAAAGCAAATCATTAACATTTGCTGCCTGCATCCTGGAAACACAGTAAATCAAATGTGTCATCATTTATCAAGACAAAATATCATTACTAATTGGGATTAATTTGCTGCTGTGGGATTGCTGACCTTTGCTGAAAGAAAATAAAACTGCTCGTTAGCTGTCTTCATTTAATTTTCTTTGAAGGAGGGAGAGGGGAAAAGGCAGCCTGCCTTTGGGAAGAGGTAGGGGGTTGGGGGCATTCTTTTATTTCAAACAGCTATACATTCTAAAGTCACAAAGCAATGAGAGAACCTGCTGATACACTATTGTCAATTGATGACCCAGAATTTTCGATATGCACTTAGAGATCACAGTGCCTCCAGCAGCCATTGTCTGTGATTTAACATTGTCTTGGGAAGAAATAATCAGAAAAATTTCTAGGGTGAAATTCTATATGGTTTCATTTACAGAGAAAAGGCAAGCATGATTGCAGGAGCAGTCTAGGATTGATCTGTGTGTACTAATATTAAAGGGGGTTCCAAAGAAATACATATGTTTGAGCATCTCCTGTGATCCCACACGTGGCTAAGGTCCACATGGAACCACTGACTTAATAAGTGTGGGGGTGATCTTTTACTTTTAGTAGCGACTAGTGTTCTTGCCTGGAGAACCCCCAGGGACGGGGGAGCCTGGTGGGCTGCCGTCTATGGGGTCGCACAGAGTCGGACACGACTGAAGCGACTTAGCAGCAGCAGCAGCAGTGTTCTTGCCTGGAGAACCCCCAGGGACGGGGGAGCCTGATGGGCTGCCGTCTACGGGGTCGCACAGAGTCGGACACGACTGAAGCGACTTAGCAGCAGCAGCAGCAGTGCTACCGCAACTGATGAATGCATCTCTTTGTAAAGTGACTATAAATGCCTGAGTCAGAGCTACTATCTTTTAGACCCTGAAAAAACTGTGAATCCTGAGAATTTCACTGTGGACTCAGATCACCTCATTAACCAATCATCGCTGACCTTTTGAGCTCTTTAAAACATTAAACTGTGATTTATCTTGATTACTAAGATTTTTGGTGCACCCTTAAATTCTGTACCCCGTGCAAATAATACCTTGCTCACTTCACCCTAATAGTGTCAGGCATTGTTTAAAGTTAAAAGTTTTACTCATCACAGGTAATGAGAAAATTGAAGATAAATAACTTTTGGAAGTTGCACATCTAGCAAGCAGTGGAGTCAAGATTCAGATCCAGAGTGCTGCTGCCTGGCTTCAGCATCATGGCCATTACAAAACTACCATTGCCCATTTGCTACTGTTAGGGATTGGGGTGAGTTAATAGGAGTTAATGGGTGAGTTAATGGGTAAGTGGACCATGGCACCAAGCACTGTATGATGTCATGGGAAGTTTAGACCCACACATGCACGTACACACACACACACACACCGCAAAAACACACACACACCCCTGAAAGAATTAGGTGCTATACTATAACAAGTTAAATGGAGAAACATATGAAAAAGCCAGTCTATAGTATAGGAAAACTGAAGATGAAAAAACTGAAACCCTAAATGCTTTAGTAGTTGCATGAAACACTTAAGACATCTTCAGGTCAGTACCAGCCACTGGCTAAGAGATATCAGAGTTCTGGGTCAAGAAAGGCAATGGGACTGAGGCAAGTAGCTGTCCCGGCCTCTCGATAAATCCTGTCTGTGATCAATCTACTTTGGGAGTTTACCAATCTCCAATTCAGAAGTGCCTTTGCTTATCTCCCTTTCAACATGAGTTAATATTTGCAGTGGTAGGAAGCATATTAATGTTTGTGTTAATGTGTTTTACAACAATTTTCTCTTCTTAATTAGGGAAAACATTCTTCCTTAATATTTTGACATTATAGATATGCTCAACAAATTTTTTGTGTGACTTTTTAAAAGGTATGTGAGATGGCACATAGAGGCTAGGTGTGAAGAGGGAGACGGGGTGCCAACTTTCCCTAAATGATAATTTAAAGAAAATAATTTTATGAAAATGTATGATATTTCATAATTCAGTGTAATGAAGAGACCCAAATGCATAAGTTTTGAAAGCTTCCTCTAGAGAAGGGCTTTGAAACAATAGAATGGGAAAGACTAGAGATATCTTCAAGAAAATCAGACATACCAAGGGAATATTTCATGCAGAGATGGGCACAATAAAGGACAGAAATGGTACGGACCTAACAGAAGTGACAGATATTAAGAAGAGGTGGCAACAATACACAGAGGAACTATACAAAAAGATCTTAATGACCCAGATTACTGCAATGGTATGATCACCCACCTCAAGCCAGTTACATCCTGAAGTCTGAAGTCAAGGAGTCTTTAGGAACCATTACTATGAACAAAGCTAGTGGAGGTGGGATGGAATTCCAGTTGAGCTATTTCAAATCCTAAAAGATGATGCTGTGAAAGTGCTGCACTCAATATGCCAGCAAATTTGGAAAGCTCAGGAGTGGCCACAGAACTGGAAAAGGTCAGTTTTCATTCCAACCCCAAAGAAGGGCAATGCCAAAGAATGTTCAAACTACCACAAAATTGCACTCACTTCACACACGAGCAAAGAAATGCTCAAAATTCTCCAAGCGAGGCTTCAATAGTATGTGAACCAGGAACTTCCAGATGTTCACCATGGATTTAGAAAAGGCAGAGGAACCAGAGATCAAATTGTCAACATCCATTGGATCATAGAAAAAGAAAGAGAATTCCATAAAAACATTGAATTCTGCTTCATTGACTATACCAAAGCCTTTGACTGTGTAGACCACAACAAACTATGGAAAATTCTTTAAGAGATGAGAATACCAGACCACCTTACCTGCCTCCTGAGAAACCCATATGCCAGTCAAGAGGCAATAGTTAGAACCAGAATGGAAAAATGGACTGGATCAAAATTGGGAAAGGAGTCCATCAAGGCTATATATTGTCACCCTGCTTATTTAACTTCTATGCAGAGTACATCATGTGAAATGCTGGGCTGGATGAAGCACAAGATTGCCAGGAGAAATATCAATAACCTTAGATATGCAGATGACACCACCCTTATGGCAGAAAGCAAAGAGGGACTAAAGAGCCTCTTGATGAAGGTGAAAGAGGAGTCAGAAAGCTGGAATAAAACTCAATATTTAAAAATCTAAGATCATGGTATCTGGTCCCATCACCTCATGGCAAATACATGGGGAAACAATGGAAACAGTGACAGACTGTATTTTCTTTGGCTCCAAAATCACTGCAGATGGTGACAGCAGACATGAAATTAAAAGATACTTGCTTCCTAGAAGAAAAGCTATGAAAAACCTAGACAACATATTAAAAAGCAGAGACATTACTTTGCTGACAAAGGTGCCTACAGTCAAAGCTATGGTTTTTCCAGTAGTCATGTATGGATGTGAGAGTTGATCCATAAGAAAGGCTGAGCTCCAAAGAATTGATGCTTTTGAACTGTGGTGTTGGAGAAGACTCTCGAGAATCCCTTGGACTCTCCCTTGCAAGGAGATCAAACCAGTCAATACTAAAGGAAATCAGTCCTGAATATTCATTAGAAGGACTGATGCTGAAACTAAAGCTCCTACTTTGGCCACCTGATGTGAAGAGCTGACTCATTAGAAAAGACCTTGATGCTGGGAAAGATTGAAGGTAGGAATAAAAGGGGATGAAAGAGGATGTGATGGTTGGATGGCATCACTGAGTCAATAGGCATGAGTTTGATCAAGCTCCATGAGATGATGAAGGACAGGGAAGCCTGGCTTGCTACAGTCCATGGGGTCACAGAGTCGGACACAACTGAGCAACTGAACAACAGCAACAACTTGTGTACTATGCCCAAATCTTCAAATAAGTGGGGAGAAGGAGGAGAGGACTAGGAGACCCACAGTCCTCATCAAAAATGATGCTCCTGTAAGTCATGTCCTAGGGCAGTTCCAGTAAAGTAACTTGATGGTTCTGCAATGATTTTTTAAAAATACAGTTTCAAAATAAGTTTTTGTACCTCAATTTTTTTTTTCAGTTCATATTGGTTTTAGTACTGAATTCTCTTCTTCATATGTAATTGAATCCAAGATTGAATTTCATTTATATTGGAATCCTTGAGCATCCAACCTCAGTCCAAGGGGGTTACTTGGTTTCAGCTATGTTACTTTGGTCTTGTCACTGACTACTCTTGACATGTTTTCCCTGTTCTGAATCTGCTATGGGACAGCCAATGATTTCAGGATTTTGACTTGCTAGTAACCAGATTTGACTGCCCAAAATACCATTGTAAGTGTTAATTAATTCATATTTATATGAATACATTAAAAAATCCCCTACTCCATTCCAGCCACTCCTCTCATCAACCTGGTAAATAGAAGTAGTTTTAATCAAAGATAATATCTATAGAGACATCAATTGTAAAACCTGTCTCTTCTCTGACTCAGAAAAATTTAGGTAACAACATTATAATGTCTGAATTTTATGTTGACTTCTCATGAGTTCCTCTATTACCACTCTAAATAGTATATACAACCTTTTTCTATTTGGGAGTTGAGAAGTAAAGATATCATTTAAAAAACAACCAAAGCAGCCTACAAAGTAAAAGTGTATACAGTTTTACTAAATCCAGTAACATTTCAGGCAGTTATAGCTATATAGCTCCAGAATTTTATTTGCCAGCAAATCTCTAGTAGGGATTTGAAAGGAATGCTGTAGCCAAGAACTATACTGGTGTCTTCAGTCCTAGGGGGAACCAACTGGATGCAATGTATGGAAAAAGAGGTTGATTTTTTTTTTTTTAATTTACCGAAATTTATTGATCTCATGGTGTGTGGCTCAAAGGAGAAAGCTTTGACAAAAGTTGATGTAGGTTCAGCCTTTCCATATTACAATATCATTCACAGTCCTCTGCAAGTTAAAGACCCCTCGATGCCTGCACTACCCCTATCCCAGTAGTGGAAATAAATGTCTGAAAGCTCTTCTCTATGTCTAGGGTATATTTTATCCATTGATCTTCTGAGCCTTTGACAAGCCTGAAGTTTATAGCTCCCCTCACTTAGAATCTGATCAGGTTTCCTGACATAAGGATACTATCCAGAGGCACATTTTTTTTTTTTCTTTCTGCAAAACAATGCAGATAAATAAGGCAATACTAGATTATACAAGAAACCTATGCAAACATTGTAAAGGTCAACTCCAACCCTGTTGTGCTGTGCTGCGCTTAGTCACTGAGTCAGGTCCAACTCTTTGCAGCCTCAGGGACTATAGCCTGCCAGGCTCCTCTGTCCATGGGATTTTCCAGGCAAGAAAACTGGAGTGTGGTGCCCTTTGCTACTCCAGGGGATCCTCCCAACCCAGGGATAGAGCCAGTGTCTCTCGTGTCTCTTTTGTTAGCAAGCGGATTCTTTACCACTAGTGACACCTGGGAAGCTCCAATCCACCCTAAACATACCCATTTCCCAAAGGACTCTGCAAACCTTTCAAGAGAAAAATAAATGCAGGGTGTTAGAAGATAGTAATATGAATCATAAAGGAATTAACTGAGAGATATGGGAAAGGGGTAGAGCCAGACTAGAGTCAGGTCTTCTGTACTCTGTCCTATTTGACTTTCTTGCCTGACTATTAGATTCAGCCTAGCCCTCCTCTTTAACTGTTGCAATCTCCCATGCCTTGGTCTGTCTACTTCAGTATCCCTGTTCCTCTTATTCATGCTGTAGATATTATAGCATCCCTTTGATTCTACTCCATTCTAGCCATTGTATGCCAAGGGTTTTCCATTCTAATAAGAAAAATCTCTTTTGGTCTTTATGTCTACTGTGATTGCCATTTTCCCCACTCTGTCATGTTCACTGTATTTCTCATTTCTCTGTTCCATACTTTTCCTTCCTAATATCTATTTACAGTAAGTAATTATAAGTAAGTATAATAATTAATATAAATATAATTAGTATAATAAGTAAGTATAATAATTCATTATTTTTCCTCTTCATTTGCTGCCATGTCATGCTCTGTAACTACTAGCCAAGCTGTTCTTTCTGTTTCCGTATGCACCCCCTAAGGACAGAGCTCAGGTCACCTTACATGCTCTCTTTTGGTCATACAATCATGAGGTCACCATCACCCAGATCACACCACCTCCCACTTCTCTCACTGACACCCTTGGTCATCCCGGACCATCATGTGCTTCCTGTCTTTGTAAGTGAACTGCTTATTTAGATACAATTGGTCTACCTCCTCTCTCTGGCTTGCTCCATGCTTTTATGATTTAGCTGGTCATTCACTCCCATTATTTTATTTTTGTGTATTATTAATTTATTTATTTTAATTAGAGGCTAATTACTTCATAATACTGTAGTGGTTTTTGCCATACATTGACATGAATCAGCCATGGGTGTACATGTGTCCCCCATCCTGAACCCCCCTCCTGCCTCCCTCCCCATCCCATCCTTCAGCCTTGTCCCAGTGCACTGGCCCTGATCACCCTCTCTCAGGCATCAAATCTAGACTGGCGATCTATTTCACATATGGTAGTATACATGTTTCAATGCTATTCTCTCAAATCATCCCACCCTCACCTTCTCCCACAGAGTCCAGAAGTCTGTTCTTTACATCTGTGTCTCTTTTGCTCTCTTGCATATAGGGTCATCATTACCATCTTTCTAAATTCTGTATATATGCATTAGTATACTGTATTGGTGTTTTTCTTTCTGACTTAATTCACTCTGTATAATAGGCTCCAGTTTTATCCACCTCATTAGAACTGATTCAAATGCATTCTGTTTAATAGCTGAGTAATATTCCATTGTGTATATGTACCACAGCTTTCTTATCCATTCATCTGCTGATGGATATCTAGGTTGCTTCCATGTCCTGGCTATTATAAACAGTGCTGTGATGAACACTGGGGTACATGTGTCTCTTTCAATTCTGGTTTCCTCGGTGTGTATGCCCAGCAGTGGGGTTGCTGGGTCATATGGCAGTTCTATTTCCAGTTTTTTAAGGAATCTCCACACTGTTCTCCATAGTGGCTGTACTAGTTTGCATTCCCACCAACAGTGTAAGAGGGTTCCCTTTTCTCCATACCCTCTCCAGCATTTATTGTTTGTAGACTTTTTAGTAGCAGACATTCTGACTGGCCTGAGATGGTACCTCATTGTGGTTTTGATTTGCGTTTCTCTGATAATGAGTGATGTTGAGCATCTTTGCATGTGTTTGTTAGCCATCTTACTCCCATTATTTTAGAAGGAAAGTACTCAAAGACTTCAACTTTATCAGACCAAAAACAACAACCCAAGTCTACAGATTTCCTTCTCTATTTCCTTCTCTATTCTCTACCTTTGAAATTTTCCTAATTTAAATGTTCCTCTTCCCAAATACCAGCACTATTGCCACTGCCCACTCTTTTCCCCTTTCCTCTACATCTCACTATAGCTAATAAAATTTCTAAACAAAGTAATGCCGACTAAGTATAAAAGCCATAGCTGACTCTTTCCTCTCTTGCACATGTGATTTACACTAATCCCTTGAATCTTATCATCAAGAGACAACTTCATACAAGAAGCTTGCAAACCCCTTGGAGAAAGACTAACCTTGCTATTTATTTATTTATTTATTTTAGCCTGCTTATTTTCTTTCGGTTTAAATGCTGAGTACCAAGCTCTGTGTTGGGAAACTAAAGGCTTCAAAAATTCTTCCGGATGACTGGAACAATTAAATAATTTAACTTTTCCTGGCTAAGATTAGTTCATTCAGAGCCCAGAGGAAGACCACACATTCCAGTATGAGCCTAGTCATCCAGATCCTTCTCCCCCTTCTGAAATGGTTGTTTTTACAACCCTGTAAATGGGTGGGGCACAATTTTAACTGGACAGTTTGTCAGTGCCTTAATGTAAACAATCTTACAGTTTTCTCAACTCCTTCCTCTTCCCTTTCTCCACTTCAAGGTTTCTTTTTCTCAACTCCTTCCTCCTCCCTTTCTCCACTTCAAGGTAATGATCCCTGAATTCATAACACCTCCTGCCTCAAGGTAATGATCCTTGAATTCCTATCTCCATCTGATTTTACTCATTTTTATACTATCTGCTTTCTTTAAAGGACCTTGTACTTTTTTGTTCCCTTGTGTTTGTTTTTATCTTGCGTTCTCTTTAACATAGTTGTCAATTAAAATTAAAAATATTATTGATGATTGTACAAGTAACTGCATACTCCAAAAAATCCAAATTTGGAGACCTATTTCCTCTCCAGAACCATTCTGCTTTACCACTGCGACAACCCACAGGAAAGTGATAAACTGATGAGAAGAGATTGAACTGTCACTCAAGCACACCGAGCACCACACCCTCTTATTCCATCTCAAGGATGAAATGGCACTGTTTATGGTGCCTGTAATAATAGTCTAGGTTTAGCTTGCGGGGGCTGAACTTTATCTAAACAAGTTCTTTTGTCCCATGTTCATGTTTATGGTAGCATAAACAAACTTGCAAAAGCAACAAGAAAGGCAACAAATAATACCTTTGAAACATCATAGGGAATTTTGGCAGCAGTAAAATGTACTCAGTCTTTTAAGAAGAAGTAAAGCCATTTCTCAAAGCAACAGACAGATTTATAGGGTTAGTAGACACTGATTAGGCTTAAAAGGGGGCTATTCAAATAGAATCACAGAGTGCTTTCCTGAACAATTCCTTAAGGAACAGAGATCTGGAGGACTTGAAATAAGCATTTGCTTTCATTCTTCTTACTCTTTTCTCCCTTGTTTAGGTGCTTCCGAACTTTATAATAAGCTACAGGCTGTTGGAGGTTGCTAACTAGTGATCTAAGAACTGAAATTGGTCTGAAGAGGAGTCCTGTTGTAAAAATAATTACAGTTCATGTCAAATTCCATACTTAACATTTTTCTTATCTTTTGAAAAAATTTTTGTTTGCACTGGGTCTTCACTGCCATATGCCGGGTTGCCGTGAGCTGGAGCCACTCTCTTCACTTCAGTGCACGAGCTTCTCACTGTGGTGGCTTCTCTTGTTGCACAGGCACGCTGACTCAGTAGTTGTGGCATATAGGCTCAGCAGTTGAGGTGTGTATGCTCTAGGACAAGCAGGCTTTGGTAACTGGGGCACATGGGCTTAACTGTTCCACGGCATATGGAATCTTTCTGGACAAAGGCTCAAATCTGTTTTCCCTGCATTGGCACGTGGCTTCTTATCCACTGCACCACTAGGAAGTCCCATGTTTCTTATTTTCTTGATAAAAGAAAGATTTGGTAACAACAGGTCCACATTCGCACAGGGCAACAGTGGCTTTTGCTGGTAGTGACTTCCTCATATGAATGGCTCCAGTCTGGTTCACCATATAACTTACTGTCTCTTAATGTACTTTACTTCATTTACTTTAGGAACTTGGTTAAAGTCTGAAGACAATTTGCAATTCCTACTTTAAGCCTTTTGAGAGATAAAGGTTAATTGATTCAGAATGGATACCTTGCAAGCTGTCCCCTTCTAGTTGCACAAAACAGGATACCTCCCAGGAAATCAGTGATGGTCTGGACCTTAGTCCACCTCTGACAAAACTGAAAAATAAGACTGGGGTTTCCTCAACCATGGATACTGATGTGATGGATTCTGGTACTAGCTTCTTTCTCTCTCTCTCTCTCTCTCTCTCTCTCTCTCTCTCTCTCTCTCTCTCTGTAGTCTCATATGACTGCAACTGCAAGGCTTGAGCTGGTCCCTTGATCATGTCAGAGCAGGGGCTGGTTCTCACCCACAAACATGAAAGTTGAGCTGGCAGGATATGGTCAATGGCATGATTTTACCAGGCTATGTAATTATTATATCCTGGTCCCTCATCACACTAGCATGTGTTTGTGCTTTTTTTTTTTTCTTGCAACTTGAAAGCTCCATAGATCAAGAGTGAGGGTCTCCTGCCCAGAGTCTGATACTCAGCTTGTTTGATCTTTGTGCTCAGCCTGAGGACATAAGGGGCAATAGGGACTCACTTATCTGCTATTTCTCTTGACTTATTGGATTTTACCCAGTGACACTGCTACAGTACGCTTTTTGAGAGTGCTCCTTGGTTATTTGCCTTTGTTTCTGTGACAATTGTCCTAAGCATCTGACCAAAACCCAACAATGGACCTCTAGTGTAAACAAGAGGATTAGGGATGAAAGTCCCACCTGACAGATAGACTAAGTCTTAAGGGTGTCTACTTTGGGAAGCATGACTGGATATTAGGATTAGTTAATGAAGTCCTGAGAAATGGGAGAATTTCACATAATAATAAAACCTATACTGAATTCTTAGGTTGTTAATAAGGTCATTAGAAAGAGTCACTCAGTAAGGAGTGAGGTCCATTAAGGAGGATATTGAATCATGCCTCCTGATAAACTACATACATTCACACATGTATATACACACAGAGACAATGGAGATGAAAACACACATACAAACACACACAGACAATGGAGATAACCCACCAGTTTTTCACTGAAGGACTGACCAGCTGGTATAAGATAAAGGAGATGTTAGGAAACTAAAAGGACAAATCTATAAGACAAAAAGGGATAAAAGAGGGCTCCCAAATAGGATCCTTGTCCAGGGGATACTAGTTAACACTTCCTTGACACTCCAGAGTCATCAAGTGGCTCAGAGATTGATGCAGAGACACACTGTGTTCAACAGCAGATGCCTCCACATACAATTCAAGTACTGGATGGAGAACTCTGTTACTATTGAGTCCGATAATGGAACACCAAAAAACATGGTTGTGTTTCCACCACATCATGTGTTTCCACCACATGATGAGCTTCCTCAGCTCGCGTGGCATGAAGATAGACCTGCCATCCAGTACCAGAAGTGTTAGGAGGAGAGATGGCAGTCAGTTCAGTGTCTGCTAATGTAATTACCCTGATCCCAGTCTTTTTGCTGGACTCTGAAGAGACATCCCACCAGTACAGACCAATGAAAACAACAACCAGTAATGAATCACCAAAGGGTGTCCCTGGTGGCTCAATGGTAAAGAAACTGTCTGGCAACCAGGAGATGAGGGATTGATCCCTGTGTAGGGAAGATTCCCTGGAGAAGGAAACGGCAACCCACTCCAGTATTCTTGCCTGGGAAATCCCAAGAACAGAGGAGCCTGGCAGGCTACAGCCCATGGGATCACAAAAGAGTTAGACATGACTTAATGACTAAACAACAAAGGCAACAACAAAGAGTCCTCAAAAGGCTAAACAAGTTACAGTACAGCTACCCCTCCCTTCAAGTTTCCTCAGTCATGGAAAAGGCCTTGGAAACTAGTTGACCTTTGCTTAATCTTTGCCTAAGCCAAGGGTGCAGTCTTCTTTCTCTGGACTTGACAATGTACTCCTCTAGGGTATTCTTACAAATGGCAGTACCCTGTCTGTTTTGGGTAAATATTATCTGCACCCTAGAATAAGTCTGTAGTCAATACTGACCTACTTTCAGAATCTCCTACAATGACATCAATGACTGCACTGTCTTTGACTGAAAATGAGCACAGAGGTACAAGATGTTAACTTATATCACCATAATAAAATATGTCATATTATTAGAAGCTATCTTTGGAAGGTGTACTTAGTATTATAAAATAACTTGTCTAAGATTTCAAGCAGGATGGTCTTTCAGAATATGAACTGAATTCCTTCCAAGTTCAATGGAAGCTTTGTATAACCCAAGTTTCCTGGTCAACAAATATACTTGATATCAAGTTCCCCAGACTTTCTTCCACATTCCCAGGGCATGGCTGGTGTTAACATGGTGACATGTAGCTACTAGCTTGCCAGTTTTAGGGCAAAGCCAGTTTCTAAAATCTTGGCCAAAGTCATAGTGCCAAGTCACATGGCTATAGTCAAAGCTTATACCTCTACCATAGGTCATGTCAGAAGAGAGACTGCTGCTTCCTAATCATACAGTTTAAAAGCCTTGCAACCAAAGAGTGGGGATACAATTCCTAGAATCTGATATTGTTACACAAGATTTCTGTGTGCCTTGTAGAAGGCAATGAGGAACTCAAGATCTACAGAGCTATCACTGCTTATGTCATAAAGAGCTTTCCCTACTGAAATGATTCAGGTCTCATGTAAGAGCTGCTTGGGGATGCAGATTCATTTGCAGGACACCATGTTGCTTTTGAGCCTTCCCTCCGCCCCCAGAAAACTCTGTAACATCCTGTGTTTTCTTATCTAAAAATAATACTGAATCCTTCAATCTTGTTTTTCTATGTGCATGCAGAAACCTCAAATGTAGGATATGAATATTTTTGTCTGTGTTACTCTTATTTTATTTGTTTTAATTAGTGCAAAATTGCTTTAAAATGTTGTGCTGTTAGATACTAATTTATATTGTTTTTGTTTGTTTGTTCTTAACATAGATACACTATGTTGAGGGAATAATGGATAGATTTAAATGCTCTCTTTGATGCCAAATGCTAGATGCCTCTATATATAGGAATGTTTATAGTGATAATGAGAACGTGGTGTTTAGCACAAAATGCCCATAGCCTATGGGAAATTCAAGAGGAGCACTGAGAGTTTCAGTCCTTCTTTTGTCTTTAATGCAGTTTCAATGGGGCTCATCCTGCTCCTCTTCTCTGTGCAAGCAGGTGCAGCTGGCCATGTGAAGGGGCAATATTCAAGTCTATATAAATATCTTCAGTCTACCTTGAGGGTCTAGTAAGGAGCCCATAAAAAAGGAACTGGGCTCAGAGTTATTCTAATTTGAATATAAAAGAATGTTTTTCTATTTTATTCCTCAAACTGATGAAGCAGGAAATATCAATAATGTATCTCAAATGGTTAATGAATTTGCATAGCTGATTCAATTTACCTAGCACATTTTAACTAATCAAAATTAAATTATTTATAAGCTAGAAAAATGTGGGTGATACATTCTGAGAAATGAAAAAGAGACTATGCAATAATATTGAAACTGTTATATAATCTAAGTATATTCCCATTTTCATCCCCAAATTGCTTTTTTAATAACCCTGTCAGCCACTGTCATTTGCTTATTGGTTCTTGAATTGAAGAGTTTCATCCTCTTAATTTTTTTCATAATAGATTACATGAAGCTTAGAACCAGGTCCCTCAGTTTTTTCTTTGTTTCCTCTCAGTTAAGAATACATGGGTTTAACAGTCCCATATTCATGAGTTTACAAGAAGGCTCAACACTGGGAAGCGGAAGCACACGTTATTTTAGAAAATTCTTAGAATGCCCACCTTCTCTGTGACTACAAAAAAAAAAAAAAGGAAGGAAAGAATAAAAGAAGAACGGATGGGAGGAAAAGAGGAAGGAAGGAAAGAAATCTACAAAGAAGGAAAAAAAATAAGGGAGAACAAAAAAGAAAAAAAAGTTTTACATAAACCTATTTTTCAGGGCACTCATGTGTCTCTTTACCTTCTTGTCTTTACTTAATATTATAATTGGGATTATTACACCCATTAATCAGTTATAGGAAATCAAGCAACAAAGACCAGAAGGGGAAACAGTTGCTTCAGTCGTGTCTGACTATGTACGATCCTATGGACTGTAGCCCGCCAGGTTCCTCTGTCCATGGGATTATCCAGGCAAGAATACTGAAGTGGGTTGCCATGCCCTCCTCCAGGGTTAGGGGTTTTAATCATGTCCAAAAAGCAAAGTCCATGTTTTTACCTAAAGTAAAAATAAATATCATGAGTATTCTGAGAACCACCGCCATTGTAGTGGTTTTGTCACTTTTTGCCATTATCATCTTTTTTATTTCCAAGATATCTGAGGATTCATTTAAATTGTACAGATATTACCAAGTTGGAAAACAAAAGGAGAAATCAAACAAATGTGCCATTTTATTTTAACCTTGCTAGAATCCCCAAATCCCTCTGATTTTGGTTTCTTTTTTGTTTTGCAGACAGCTTCAGTGAATTAGATCACAACCAGCCTCTTGAGACTGAATTAATCATTCATATGTTTTTTGAAATCTATTGAATGAGTAAGAGAGAGAGAAAGCAAGTAAAATGCTTGCTCAGTTCTTAGTATTTGGCCATCTGCCAAATTTATCTGAGGTCATCCTTATGAACCCAAAAGCCCTTTGGAGAGCTTTCAGTTGCCATGCTAGCTCTTAAGTACCCGCCTTTAATTGTCTATAGATTAGTGTTCTACTTTGTTCTCTGCTCCTTTATGTTTCCTGGGCCATCTTTCTGATGTAACCACACAGGTTACATAAACCATGGGCTGAGGGCTTGAAAGAAATTGTGAGAGGCTTGTAAAGAAATCAGATTGTGGGTGTGGGAAAATCATAAAATAGCAAATCAAAACACAGGCCTTTTCCCAAAGTAACAATGACTTGAAAGAAGATTCTAGAGAAGATGCTGAGGGGTGCAAAGAACGTAATGTTGTTTTGTTTTAATGCTTCAGGATACAGAAAACAAATGGATACTCTTCAACCTGTGTATGTACCCAGGATACCTGACATCAGTGTTATTTTAAGCAAGCTGATGTGATTTAGCAGAATAATTAAGTAATATGAGCTGTCAGAGGTCCTCTGACTTCAGAACTGATCAAGAGTAGAGTCAAAGCAGAATTCTGATGTTAACACATCTCAAGCCAGTAGAGTAGAAGAGGAAGAAAGCAACTTGGGGGGTGTGGGGTTTCCATCTGGACAGGATCTATGTTCTCAAGGCCCTCTTTTCTCCTATCACTCATTTCCTACAGTCAGCAGGCTCCATGTATTTGGAAATAGATTCTCTACATTTGCACGTTCTTTTACTTCCATCCATCCCCGCTCACCTGATCTCCTAACTCTTAGCCTTTCCTAGGTGATAGTCCTTCTATATTCCTATAGCCATACCCCCGAAATATGGAGGAGGGAGATGGAGCTAGAAGTATCAGTGTTCATGTTCTTTGCTCTTTACCAGCCCATTCAAATGCAGAAATTTTATTATAAAACGATATGAAATCTGTGTTATCCTTATAACACACTCTCCATCCTAGTCATCATCTTTGCCTGGAGTCTTAGGGCATTCTAATAATAGCAAGCAGCTATACTTGCTTGAATTTATAGATATATTTTGCTACTTCCCTGTCTTTTGACTTCAGGCAAATTCTAAGAACCACCTGGCCACTTTACATATCTGTAAAATTAAGATAATTACACCTATTTTAAGCAAAATGTTAAGTTAGATAATGATCCAATAGAAAGAAATTCAACTGTAACTTCTTAGAAATGAAATACTTGGTGGCAACAGATAAGATTGCCAATACTATCAACTTTCTCAAAATTTCAGCATTCTGTTTCAAATCTTTTTTCCAGCCTATCCTTTAAATCAGCTTCCTGAACTTGAATATCATGTGATGGTGGCCATTATTCCTTTCTAGCTATAATTTCTACTATACTTCTATCTACCTACATTTCTTCCATCCTCAGACATACATTTTTCAAATGTGTCAGTTTCACTTGAGTGCATTTTATAACTATTTTTTAAAACTTCCAACCATTCCCCTCCCTTAAAACCTTGCTATTTTTGTTGGTGAGGATATAAAATGGTATGCTACATGCTAAGTCACTTTAGTCGTGTCCAACTCTGTGCAACACTATGGACTGTAGCCCCCCAGGCTACCCTGTCCATGGGAATTCTCTAGGCAAGAATACTGGAGTGGGTTGCCATTTCCTTCTCCAGTAAAATGGTATAGCCACTATGGAAAACAGTATGGAGAGTCCTTGTAAAACTAAAACTAGAACTACCATATATGATCCAGCAATTCCAGCAATGCTCCTTGGTATATATCCAAAGAAAATGAAACACTACTTTGAAAAGATGCATGCACTCCAGTGTTCAGTTCATAGTAGCCTTATTTATAAAGCCAAGATATGGAAGCAATTATCCAACAATAGACAAATGGATAAAGAAAATGTGATACATACATATACAGAAACAGACTCACGGATATCCAAAACAAACTTGTGGATACCAGGGGAGAGGAATGGGTGAGGAATAAGACAGGCCTATGAAATCAAGAGATACAAACTACTGTGTATAAAATAGTTAAGCAACAAAGAAATAGTGCACAGTACAGGTAAATACAGTCTTTATTTTATAATAACTTCAAATGGAGTATAATCTATGAGAATAAACTAACAATATTATAAATCAATTGTGCTTCAATAATTTTTTAAACCAAAATTAAATAAATATGCTTCTTATACTTGATGATATTAGAACTAAATAAATGAAATAAATGTGATAATTCCCCTTGGTCTCAACTTGATTTTTACTATCTCCTATTCCCTCCTTGTTCACAGCACTTCATCAATGACTTCTGCCCATTGTAGGTTATTGCTTCAGAAAATCTTCCATCTAGCTTTCCTACTCAGTCTTAGATTTCCCCAATTCTATAAACATACTTTTCAGAAATTCCTTAAAGCAAATTATTCAACTCAGGACATGCACAAGAGTCTCTTTTGCTTTTAGTAGCCATGAATCTCTTTGCGTGAAGCTCAAACTTCATTCCTCACTTGCTTTACTCTGCTGTTCTAGGCTAACCACACCTCACCAGGGTTCTAAGCCCCAGTATTTGCCCAGCAAGACAGACACTAATATCTAGAGAAATGCTTTATTTCCTATAGAGCATCAGACAATAAGTATATAAGTCTTTGTGAACCACATGGTACCTATCACAGCTATTCATTTCGTCTTTGTAGTGTGAAAGCAACTCTAGACATATATGTAAACAACTAAGTGCAGCTGTGTTCCAATAAAACTTTATGTACAAAAACAAGTGGTATAGGAACATTCATACATTACTGATAAAAATGGTACAGCTACTCTAAATACAATTTTATAGTTTCTCCTAAAATTAAACATGCAAGTACCATATCACCTAATAATTGTGCTCTGGGGCATCTATGTCAGAGAAATGAAAATTTGTGTGCTCAGTTACTCAGTTAGTTCTGACTCTTGTGACTCTTCGGACTGCAGCCTGCCAGGCTCCTCTGTCCATAGGATTTTTCAAACAAGAGTACTGGAATGGGTTGCCATTCCTCCTCCAGGGGATCTTTCCAACCCAGGGACCAAACCTATGTATCTTGTGTCTCCTGTATTACAGGAGGATTTTTCACAACTGAGCCATCAGGGAAACCCATTCACCTCAAAATCTGTACACAAATGTTCATAACAACTCTATTTATATTGAAAAAAAGCTGAAAACAGCACAAATGTTCTTCAGCAGGTAAATAGTTAAACGAATTGTGGTAGATTTATAGCATATAATATTACTAACCAGTAAGATGACATGAACTCTTATCATATACAACTTGGACAAATCTCAAGGGACTAATACTGAGTGAAAAAAGAAGTCAATCCAAAAAGGTTACATACTGTATAACTTCATTTATATAACATTCTTGAAATTACAAAATTATAGAATTAGAGAATAGATTAATGTTGCCAGGAGCTAAGATGGGGAAGAAGGGGGGTAAATATGGTTATAAAATGGTAACAAAAGAGACCTTTGTAGTGATGGAGCTATTCTGTATCTTGACTGAAGCAGTGAATACATGAACCTAAACATGTGATAAAATTGCATAGAATTATACACATACAAATAAACAAATACATACATAAGTGAATGCAAGGAAAACTGAGGAAATCTGAATATGATTGGTAGACTATGATTTTGTCAATATCTTGGTTATAATATTGTTGCTGTCGTTCAGTCACCCCGTCATGTCTGACTTTGCAACCCCATGGACTGCAGCACCCCAGGCCGCCCTCCCTCACCATCTCCTGAAGTTTGCCCAAGTTCATGTCCATTGCATCAGTGATGCCATCCAGCTATCTCAATCTCTGATTAGAGTTCTAAAAGATTTTATAATACTAGTGTGGGAAATTGAGTAAAGGTTATATGGGACCTCTTTATTAATTTTTACAACTTGACATGAATCTACAACTATTTCAAAATAAAAAGTTTTGTAGTGGTAATAAACAGGTTGGCACACAGGCAGTAGTTTGCTGACTTTTATCCTAGAGCTGTATTTCCTTCACTTGTTTTTAAAAGCTAGCCTCCTTGCCTATGGTTCCAGCTTTTCTATATCTGGTCCTTACCTCTCTTTCTTGATCCAGATATTCATTTTCTACTGCCTGCTACCTGAATAACCTTCCTATAATTCAACCTCAAAAAGTCCACATTTTAGCTACCATCATTCTTAATCCTTCTCTCCTTCCAAACTACCCATTTCTTCCTATCTTTGCAAGTCCTTGCCCTGTGAATGCCAGCAGGATCTCCTGTAAGTCTACCTTGATCCAAACCCAGGAGTCACCTCTGATTCTTCCTGTACCCTCCATAACTAATTATGTGACAAGATCTTTAGTTCCAAATCTCCCAAGACACCTCTTCTATTGATTTGTACTGTTATGACTCTTGGTCAAGCTTTTCTTATTTACTGTTTAAACTATTGTCAGAGCCTTCTGTGTGGTTCCTTCCTCCTTGATTCTCTCTATTAAGCTATTTTACTCTGTCTGACACCTCTGCAGAGGGCATTTCTTTGCTCAAAGCCACTCTCTCTGAGTGACTCTCTTTTATTTTGGGAGGGAATTCCAGGCTCCTCACCTTTCTATCTGGTGCTCTCTACATCTTTTCCTCACTTAGTCTTTCTACTCTTGCCACTTACCTATTCTTCCACTAGGCAACAGTCTTTCAATTTCTTACACATTTATCTCTTGATGGTTTTGCTCTTTTATCTGGCTGCAGCCTATACCCACCTCTGCCAGTCAAAATCCTTTCAAGTGATGATCAAATAAGTCAGTCTGTCAATAAACAATAAAACTCTCTATAGATATAATGAATATGGACATTGGGAAGGATTTCCTTTCTGAGAGGTGATGACAACAATATTGATTTACAACACAATACTGTCCACGGAAGCCTTATGCCTGGCAGGAAAGATGCTTATGTGTGCTGGTGTGCAAGGCACACATTGTGTTTAACTAAACAGAGTTGATTTATGTGTCTGGTGGAGTGTCAATAGTCAAGCGAAGACAAGTCAGATCTGGTCAAAACCTACTAAGAGTCTACTTCCATCAGATTCATTTTGATTAAAATCACACAGATACCTTTCTTTGGTATGAGTCTCTTCTGCATCACGTCATCACAGGACAGCCCGCTCATGGCCCTTCTGTTCTCCAAATAATCCTGAATCAAGACTTGCATATGTAGTAGATTTTTACTAACAGTGTGTGTTAATCTAGATTCAGGGATGGTTGAAGCCAGTTGTGCAAATCAAATCTGCAGGAATCTCTCTCTCTCTCCTCCTTGATACTGCTTTCTTTTGATTTGTTTTCAAGAGAGTTTCCTTCCTTGGTGATTACAAACAACCACTAGAAGCTTGAGGTTCCCATAATTCATCTTCATGACTTTCTCAACTGAATATCATCATGCTTGTCTTTAATTCCAAGTGTTAATCTGTATGGGCAGTTTTTCTGGTACTTATGTTCGTCTTTTAATTATCAGATCAGATCAGATCAGATCAGTCGCTCAGTCGTGTCCGACTCTTTGCGACCCCATGAACCGCAGCACGCCAGGCCTCCCTATCCATCACCAGCTCCCGGAGGTCACTCAGACTCGCATCCATCGAGTCAGTGATGCCATCCAGCCATCTCATCCTCTGTCGTCCCCTTCTCCTCCTGCCCTCAATCCCTCCCAGCATCAGAGTCTTCTCCAATGAGTCAACTCTTCGCATGAGGTGGCCAAAATACTGGAGTTTCAGCTTTAGCATCATTCCTTCTAAAGAAATTCCAGGATTGATCTCCTTCAGAATGGACTGGTTGGATCTTCTTGCAGTCCAAGGGACTCTCAAGAGTCTTCTCCAACACCACAGTTCAAAAGCTTGTGGAAATTTGTAATTGTGTAAGCCTTATCTTATTTAATCCTCACAATTATCCAATTTAAATACTATTGGTTTTTTTTTTTTTTTTCACATTGTACCAGTGACAAAGTTGAGTTTTAGAGAACCAGTGACAAAGCTGAGTTTTACAGAATTTCAATTACCTCGCTTAAGATTCCTCAGTTAATAAATGGTGAGGGACAATTTGAACTTTAGGTAGTCTAATTCCAAATCCCATATGCTTAACAAGTGCTCTACTGCCCACCTGAGACTTAGTTTATCCATTTTGAAAGTCAAGATAATTATAACAACTATATTTCCCTTATAGAACTCTTGTGCTTTTCAAAATTTAACAAAAGGTATATAATTATGCCATAAAAGTACTGTTGAATGCATGGGGTTATTATTTTTCTATAATTCATTTTAAACTTCATTTAATATTCATCTACATTTTTTTTGAAAAATGAAAGTAAATGCTTTTACTGGTACCCAAAATATGAAAAGAATTCCGACAACTCAATATTTTAAGTGAAAAACAATTTGAAAAGACACTTCAGAAAATAATATGTATGAAAGGCCAATAAAAAATAGATAAATGATCAGTATCATTAATTAACAGATGAATACAAAAAAAGATAAAACTAAGATCATGGCATCCGGAGCTATCATGTCATGGCAAACAGAAGGGGAAAAAGTAAAGTAGTGACAGATTTTATTTTCTTGGGCTCCAAAATCACTGTGGATGGTTACTATAGCTGTGAAATTAAAAAACTCTTGCTCTTTGTAAGGAAAGCTATGACAAACCTAGACAGCATATTAAAAAGCAGAGACATCATTTTGCCTACAAAAGTGCCTGTAGTCAAGGCTATGGTTTTTTCAGTAGCTGTGTACAGATGTGAGAGCTTGACCACAAAGGCTGAGCTCCAAAGAATTGATGCTTTCAAATTATGGTTTTGGAGAAGACTCTTGAGAGTTCCTTGGACAGCAAGGAGATCCTAAAGGAAATCAATTCTGAATACTCATTAGAAGGACTGATGCTGAAGCTTCAATAGTTTGTCCACCTGATGCAAAGAGCCGACTCACTGGAAAAGATCCTGCTGCTGGAAAGATTGAGGGCAGGAGCAGAAGGAGGTGACATAGGATGAGATGGTTGGATGGTATCACTGACTCAATGGACATGAATCTGAGCAAACTGTGGGACACAGTGAAGGACAGTGGAGTCTGGCATGCTGTATAGTCTATGGGGTCACAAAGAGTTGAACAGAGTATACAATCAGAATCACAATGAGATACTATTATCTACCCAGCTAAAATTAAAGAGAGACTAATGGTGGGAATCTAAATGGTATGACCACTTTGGAAACTTTGGCAGTTTTGTAAAAAGCTTCAGTTCAGTTCAGTCGCTCAGTCGTGTCCGACTCTTTGCGACCCCATGAATCACAGTATGCCAGGCCTCCCTGTCCATCACCAACTCCCGGAGGTCACTCAGAGTCACGTCCATTGAGTCAGTGACGCCATCCAGCCATCTCATCCTCTGTTGTCCCCTTCTCCTCCTGCCCTCAATCCCTCCCAGCATCAGAGTCTTTTCCAATGAGTCAACTCTTCATATGAGGTGGCCAAAGTACTGGAGTTTCAGCTTTAGCATCATTCCTTCCAAAGAAATCCCAGGGCTCATCTCCTTCAGAATGGACTGGTTGGATCTCCTTGCAGTCCAAGGGACTCTGAAGAGTCTTCTCCAACACCACACTTCAAAAGCATCAATTCTTCGGCGCTCAGCCTTCTTCACAGTCCAGCTCTCACATCCATACATGACCACAGGAAAGACAATAGCCTTGACTAGGCGAACCTTTGTTGGCAAAGTGATGTCTCTGCTTTTGAATATGCTATCTAGGTTGGTCATAACTTTCCTTCCAAGGAGTAAGCGTCTTTTAATTTCATGGCTTAACATATACTTTATAGCCATTATACTCCTAGATATTGAGAGAGTCAATTCCTGGGAAGGTTAATAAGATGTCCAGGGTCCTCCAGGAGAAGAAAGGGGTCCAGGACCCTCGAGAAGGAGAAAGGGGTCCAAGGCTCTCAAGGAGAAGAAAAAGGAGACAAACTTTTTTTTTTTTCCTCCCTATATTGCTTTGTTTTAGTCAATATAACAATGTATCTTGCTCCTGTTTCTCCTTAACAAGAAGGTTTTCTGACTAATCTTGTTATCTTAAGAAGTATGTTGTGGGAGTAGGTCTGGTAAGACCTTTCTATTATTAGCTCTAATCCTGTTAATTTAAGATGTATGTTGTGGCAGTAGGTCTGGTAAAAGTATATAGGGTCTTGATAAGACTAGTGGGTGTGGGCACTCCCTGTCCCCTTCTGAGATCTATGTCAGAAGCTTTCTGTCCCTTCTCAGACTTAAATAAAATCCTGCTATACAAGAGTTCTTGAGTGATCAGGACTGGTCCCTGGTTCCGAAGCTAAATCTTCTTCAGAGATCATGAAACCAACATTGTTCACCATCAGATCAGATCAGATCAGATCAGTCGCTCAGTCATGTCCGACTCTTCGCGACCCCATGAACCGCAGCACGCCAGGCCTCCCTGTCCATCACCAACTCCCAGAGGTCACTCAGACTCACATTCATCGAGTCAGTGATGCCATCCAGCCATCTCATCCTCTGTCGTCCCCTTCTCCTCCTGCCCCCAATCCCTCCCAGCATCAGAGTCTTCTCTAATGAGTCAACTCTTGGCATGAGGTGGCCAAAATACTGGAGTTTCAGCTTTAGCATCATTTCTTCCTAAGAAATCCCAGGGCTGATCTCCTTCAGAATGGACTGGTTGGATCTCCTTGCAGTCCAAGGGACTCTCAAGAGTCTTCTCCAACACCACAGTTCAAAAGCATCAATTCTTCGGCGCTCAGCCTTCTTCACAGTCCAGCTCTCACCATAAGCTATCAATATTTACCTAATAGAAATAAAAACATGCCTCTCCACAAATATTTATATGTCACTGTTCATAAAGTCTTATTTCCAATAGCTAACAATGAGAAACAATTCAGCTATGTAATGAAGTGAATGGAAAGACAAACTGTAATATATCCATACAATGAAAATTCCAGTTAGTCATATGAACTATTAATATATACTACAATATAGATGAATCTCAAAATACCCTGATAGAAAGCAGCTAGACACAGAAGATTGCTTTCTGTATAATTCCATTTATATACAATGTAAATAATCTGCTGGGATTAAAAGCATATTGTAGTTGCCAGGAATGGAGTGAGGGGTATCCTGCACTGAAGCATAATGGAAGTGGTGCATCTTTAGTGTAGTTGAGGTTTCAGGGGTCTATACAACTGTCAAAAATCAATGAACTTATACTTTACATACATGCAGTTTATTGTATGTAAATTATTTATCAATTCACAAGGAAAAAATTAAAAAATGATGGAAGATAGCCAAGAGCATGACTAATTTAAACAAAATGTTCTAGTGGGGAAAGTAATCAATGAGGGCTGGTGGCAGCTCCTCCCAGCCTCTAAGAGCTGACTGTGAACATCTTTTCCCAATTTTACAACTGCTTTACAGTTAAAGCCATCTTTATTGTAGCTTGGAATCAGCCGTGGTAGGACTACTTACACCGTAATTAGTGAAAACTAGTGAAGGAAATGGCAACCCACTCCAGTATTCTGTCCCAGGGACACAGGAGCCGGGTGGGCAGCCATCTATGGGGTACCACAGAGTCAGACAGAACTAAAGCGACTTGCAGCAGCAGCAGCAGCAGCAGCAGCAGCAATGAAAATGTTAGTCACTCAGTCATGTCTGACTCTTTGTGATCCCATGGACTGTAGCCTGCCAGGCTCCTCTGTCCATGGAATTCTCTAAGCAACAGTACTGAAGGGGATAGCCATTCCCTTCTTGAGAGGATCTTCCGAACCCAGGGATCGAACCTGGGCCGACTCTTTACCTTCGGAGCACCAGGGAATCAGATCAGATCAGATCAGTCGCTCACTCGTGTCCGACTCTTTGCGACCCCATGAACTGCAACACGCCAGGCCTCCCTGTCCATCACCAACTCCTGAAGGTCACTCAGACTCACATCCATCGAGTCAGTGATGCCATCCAGCCAACTCATCCTCTGTCGTCCCCTTCTCCTCCTGCCCACAATCCCTCCCAGCATCAGAGTCTTCTCCAATGAGTCAACTCTTCGCATGAGGTGGCCAAAATACTGGAGTTTCAGCTTTAGCATCATTCCTTCCAAAGAAATCCCAGGGCTGATCTCCTTCAGAATGGACTGGTTGGATCTCCTTGCAGTCCAAGGGACTCTGAAGAGTCTTCTCCAACACCACACTTCAAAAGCATCAATTCTTCGGCGCTCAGCCTTCTTCACAGTCCAGCTCTCACATCCATACATGACCACAGGAAAGACCATAGCCTTGACTAGGCGAACCTTTGTTGGCAAAGTAATGTCTCTGCTTATGAATATGCTATCTAGGTTGGTCATAACTTTCCTTCCAAGGAGTAAGCGTCTTTTAATTTCATGGCTGCAGTCACCATCTGCAGTGATTTTGGTGCCCAGAAAAAGAAAGTCTGACACTGTTTCCACTGTTTCTCCATCTATTTCCCATGTAGAGATGGGACCAGATGCCATGATCTTCGTTTTCTGAATGTTGAGCTTTAAGCCAACCTTTTCACTTTCCACTTTCACTTTCTTCAAGAGGCTTATTAGTTCCTCTTCACTTTTTGCCATAAGGGTGGTGTCATCTGCATATCTGAGGTTATTGATATTTCTCCCAGCACTTGATTCCAACTTGTGTTTCTTCCAGTCCAGCATTTCTCATGATGTACTCTGCATATATGTTAAATAAACATGGTGACAACATACAGCCTTGACGTACTCCCTTTCCTATTTGGAACCAGTCTGTTGTTCCATGTCCAGTTCTAACTGTTGCTTCCTGACCTGCATACAGATTTCTCAAGAGGCAGATCAGGTGGTCTGGTATTCCCATCTCTTTCAGAATTTGCCACAGTTTATTGTGATCTACACAGTCAAAGGCTTTGGCATAGTCAATAAAGCAGAAAGAGATGTTTTTCTGGAACTCTCTTGCTTTTTCCATGATCCAGCGGATGTTGGCAATTTGATCTCTGGTTCCTCTGCCTTTTCTAAAACCAGCTTGAACATCAGGAAGTTCACCATTCACATATTGCTGAGGCCTGGCTTGGAGAATTTTGAGCATTACTTTACTAGCGTGTGAGATGAGTGCAATTGTGTGGTAGTTTGAGCACTCTTTGGTATTGCCTTTCTTTGGGATTGGGATGAAAACTGACCTTTTCCAATCTTGTGGCCATTGCTGAGTTTTCCAAATTTGCTGGCATATTGAGTGCAGCACTTTCACAGCATCATCTTTCAGGATTTGGAATAGCTCCACTGGAATTCCATCACCTCCACTAGCTTTGTTCATAGTGATGCTTTCTAAGGCCCACTTGACTTCACATTCCAGGATGTCTGGCTCTAGGGCAGTGATCACACCATCATGATTATCTGGGTGGTGAAGCTCTTTTTTGTACAGTTCTTCTGTGTATTCTTGCCACCTCTTCTTAATATCTTCTGCTTCTGTTAGGTCAATACCATTTCTGTCCTTTATCGAGCCCATCTTTGCATGAAATGTTCCTTTGGTATCTCTGATTTTCTTGAAGAGATCCCTAGTCTTTCCCATTCTGATGTTATCCTCTATTTCTTTGCATTGATTGCTGAAGAAGGCTTTCTCATCTCTTCTTGCTATTCTTTGGAACTCTGCATTCAGATGTTTATATCTTTCCTTTTCTCCTTTGCTTTTTGCTCCTCTCTTTTCACAGCTATCTGCAAGACCTCCCCAGACAGCCATTTTGCTTTTTTGCATTTCTTCTCCATGGGAATGGTCTTGATCCCTGTCTCCTGTACAATGTCACGAACCTCATTCCATAGTTCATCAGGCACTCTATCTATCAGATCTAGGCCCTTAATTCTATTTCTCACTTCCACTGTATAATCATAAGGGATTTGATTTAGGTCATCCCTGAATGGTCTAGTGGTTTTCCCTACTTTCTTCAATTTCAGTCTGAATTTGGCAATAAGGAGTTCATGGTCCAAGCCACAGTCAGCTACTGGTCTTGTTTTTGCTGATTGTATAGAGCTTCTCCATCTTTGGCTGCAAAGAATATAATCGATCTGATTTTGGTGTTGACCATCTGGTGATGTCCATGTATAGAGTCTTCTCTTGTGTTGTTGGAAGAGGGTATTTGCTATAACCAGTGCATTTTCTTGGCAAAACTCTGTAAGTCTTTGCCCTGCTTCATTCCGTATTCCAAGGCCAAATTTGCCTGTTACTCCAGGTGTTTCTTGACTTCCTACTTTTGCATTCCAGTCCCCTATAATGAAAAGGACATCTTTTTGGGGTGTTAGTTCTAAAAGGTCTTGTAGGTCTTCATAGAACCGTTCAACTTCAGCTTCTTCAGCCGGTGCACTAAGAGCGCCCCGCCTTTCCCGCTACCGGCGCACTAAGAGCGCCCCACCGGCTGCGGGGCGCACTAAGAGCGCGACCGAGAGGAGCTACCCCCAACGGAGGAAGGACGGCGGTGAGGACCGCGCACTAAACACTGCCGAGAAGAGCTACCCCACGACCGAGGTCAGGAAGGGCGGCGGTGAGGAGAGACCCCTCGTCCAAGGTAAGGTGCGATGGCTGTGCTTTGCTGGAGCAGCCAGGAACAGATACCCCACGCCCAAGGTAAGAGAAACCCAAGTAAGACGGCAGGTCTTGCAAGAAGGCATCAGAAGGCAAATACACTGAAACCATACTCACAGAAAACTAGTCAATCTAATCTCACCAGGATCACAGCCTTGTCTAACTCAATGAAATTAAGCCATGCCCGTGGGGCAACCCAGGATGGGCAGGTCATGGTGGAGAGATCTGACAGGGTGTGGTCTGCTGGAGAAGGGGATGGCAAACCTCTTCAGTATTCTTGCCTTGAGAAACCCATGAACAGTATGAAAAGGCAAAATGATAGGATACTGAAAGAGAAATTCCCCAGGTCAGTAGGGGCCCAATATGCTACTGGAGATCAATGGAGAAATAACTCCAGAAAGAATGAAGTGATGGAGCCAAAGCAAAAAGAATACCCAGCTGTGAATGTTTCTGGTGATAGAAGCAAAGTCCAATGCTGTAAAGAGTAATATTGCATCAGATCAGATCAGATCAGTCGCTCAGTCATGTCCGACTCTTTGCGACCCCATGAACTGCAGCACGCCAGGCCTCCCTGTCCATCACCAACTCCCGGAGGTCACTCAGACTCACATCCATCGAGTCAGTGATGCCATCCAGCCATCTCATCCTCTGTCGTCCCCTTCTCCTCCTGCCCTCAATCCCTCCCAGCATCAGAGTCTTCTCCAATGAATCAACTCTTGGCATGAGGTGGCCAAAATACTGGAGTTTCAGCTTTAGCATCATTCCTTCCAAAGAAATCCCAGGGCTCATCTCCTTCAGAATGGACTGGTTGGATCTCCTTGCAGTCCAAGGGACTCTGAAGAGTCTTCTCCAACACCACAGTTCAAAAGCATCAATTCTTCGGCGCTCAGCCTTCTTCACAGTCCAGCTCTCACATCCATACATGACCACAGGAAAAACCATAGCCTTGCCTAGGTGAACCTTTGTTGGCAAAGTAATGTCTCTGCTTTTGAATATGCTAGGAACCTGGAATGTCAGGTTCATGAATCAAGGCAAATTGGAAGTGGTCAAACAAGTGATGGCCAGAGTGAATGTCGACATTCTAGGAATTAGCGAGCTAAAATGGACTGGAATGGGTGAATTTAACTCAGATGACCATTATATCTACTACTGTGGGCAGGAATCCCTCAGAAGAAACGGAGTGGCCATCATGGTCAACAAGAGTCTGAAATGCAGTACTTGGATGCAATCTCAAAAACGACAGAATGATCTCTGTTTGTTTCCAAGGCAAACCAGGGAATAGACAAAGTAGCATTCCCATTCCCACTAGAACCTACTATTAAACACTTTTTAGCAAATCACAGACTGGTACCACCTATAATACATATATTTTATACCTTATATTTCTTATATTTCTGTATTATACCTTATATTTCTGTTTATAGTTGTGAACTTACCTCAGCTTCTAAGAATTTGATAATAAATATGGGAAATTGGTAAGAAATTTAAATGCCATATAGTATACTTACTGAAGGAAAAAAAAAAAACAACTTTCTAATTAGACTCTCTTTTTGAATTTGGAAAAGAGGGATGGGACAGAGATCATGTTAGAAGTAAAGCAGAAAGAACACCAAATGAAGACTTAGCACACTTGAAAGTGAAGTCAGTCAGTCGTGTCCAACTCTTTGCAACCCGTGGACTGTAGCCCACAAAGCTCCTCCGTCCATGGGATTCTCCAGGCAAGAATACTAGAGTGGGTTGCCATTTCCTTCTCCAGGGCATCTTCCCAACCCAGGGATCAAACCCAGGTCTCCCACATTGCAGGCAGATGCTTTAACCCTTACGTCACCAGGGAAGCCACACTTGAGGCTGACACAATTCTATCCACTTACATACTATGTACCTTTCTTCTTTTAGCCACAAACTCTTTGTTTGTAAAATGATTAAAATACCATATAGGTTTGAATCATACAGTTGTTGTGAGGATTAAATAAAATCTTATCTGTAAAGGTGCTTATTATTATAAGTTTTAATCTGATGTTTCTAGAAGGTATAAGTGTTTCCCCGAATATTAATATATTGTAAACATCTTGAAAGCAGAGGAAAAAAATAGTAATTCAGTCATTATTTGTGAATTAGACAAAGCATTTCCAAATGTAAATGCCATGAGTCTTATTTTTATTTTGAGTGACACTAGAAAGTTTAGGTATTTACCTCTCCTTCAAACATGCATAGATTGATTATATCATTATGCATGTGATAAAATCAGTAACAATCTTTTACTATAACACTTCAGCCCTATGACTTAAAACTTCTTCATTTTATTACAGTCTGAAATAGAACCTCTCAACTATAGCTATAAAACATCTAGCTTTCTATGCTGAAATTTAAGTAGCCTACAAAAAAATAGAAATTGTAGCAACTTCTTTAAAAGAATAAATTAGAAATAAAAAAGTGATCAGTCAGCAACCATTAGGAATAGAAATGTCAGGAGTTAATGCTTTTGGTAGCATGAGAAAACCAGAAGTATGGCAAAGGAAAAGACTGACCGAAGAGCCTATTTGTCGCTTCCTGAAATCCAAGTCTAATGTGGAGGATAGACACTGCTGGAACTTCTTTCTGATGATTTATTAGGGCCAAATTCGAGATTGGCTTCATCAAGACAAATATGGTCATGAAAACTTGGATGGGAAACCATGCAGAAAGATGATGGAGTTTCTTCAGGAAGTGAAAGGATGAAAGTGAACTTTTAGGAACATTTGCCTGGTGTACTAATGTCAATACAAATGTCCAGGTATAAACAGTCTGGGACCTGAATTCCCAAAATGACTGGGAGGAGGGAAAACTGAGTAGCTTATGACACAAAAAGACTCACGAGAAACTTATATGCGTTTCAATCAATAATAAGCCCAGTGTGAACCAGGTTGCATTAAAAGTTAAGGCAACTTTTGGATGTGTTTATAGACTAATTCATATAGGGTGAGCATGTTAATACCCTTGTTTGTTCAGCTAGTCAGACCATTTCCAAAGAGTTGTATACAGCTTTACTTAACATACTCTGAGAAAGACTGGAAACCAGTATCATATGAAGAATGAAGAAAAGAGGATATTTAAAAAAGAGGGATGAAGATTGTTCCTATGTATAATGGAGACTGAAGATAATAGCTGTTTTCAAAACTGAGGAACTTTATGCATAAGTCAGAGGTTAAGGGAAGTTAAGTTCCATAAATTTAGGATACTCCCAACTTGAGAATGTATGAATTCAAGATACAGAATAAAAGTTAATGGAATGAGCATATAATATTCTTGCCCTTGCTATAAAAGCTGCTACTGCTACTGATTTGAATTACTTATTGTAATAATGGTAAGTTTGCATTTATAGACCTCCCATTTAATTCTCATACTTGCAGCTTCATGAAATTTGTCTTGGAATGGAATATAGCATGAGTCCATGGGACTCATGAAGGACTCAAGTCTCAGAGGACAGCCTCATTAGTGCTGATCTAAAAGGACTTAGACACGCTCATTTTCACTGAGATTAGAACATGGCAAGTTTGCTTGAGTGGTTGACTTTATTATTGAGAAAGGACAACTGGATCATTATTAAAATAACTTTCCTAGAAGATGAATATTGAATTATCTTTTACTTATCAATGGCTAAATTAAAAGCAGTTCTCATTATGGATTGATGCATTATTCCAGCCTCAGAATTATTGGTTCATGTATTTAATATACTATAAATATAGGATGACTTTCAAGTTATGATAAGCTAGCTTACCAACTGAGCCCAAGCTGACTACAGTATTGACATAATTAAAAACAGAAGCAATATCTTATTAATTTAAAAGATGAGAGACACTGTTATAATTAAATGGTATAATTTAGTTCAAAACTATAAATTTTTCACCAAGTTTTCATTTCTACTTGCTAACATATAAGCATTTTAATCTGTTTTGCACTGTAGTTTCAGGTAATTTGATATACTTTTCCAAACAATTGGTCATATTTTCAAGTCATTAAAAAAATAAAACCCCTTATTCATGCTGGGATGTCATTGGTGAACCTATCTTAGCCCTATATGGGGATATGGTTATTGATTCTCTCACTATTATCTGCCAAGTATTTGGAAATAATACAGAAAACATCACTGTCCTCCCTGAGCTTACACTGAGCTCCAAAATGCACCGATAATATGATCTACTCTAATCTATATTGAGACAAAATATCAATCAAATATCGGGGCAGAAGATGGGCATTTTAAATGCCAATGTCACCAAAAAAAAAAAAAAAGAACCCTGATATTTTCATTTGCTGGAAGCTTCTAGATACCACCAAAGATAAGAAGTGAACTGTGAAAGAGAAAGACTTAGAATCTGGTACCACATTCTTCAAACTGTACCAACTTACCTTGGAAGATACTGCAAAATAACAGTATACCATAGAGTATTTAGGCTTCCCTTGTGGCTCAGCTGGTAAAGAATTTGCCTGCAATGTGGTGGCTCAGACAGTAAAGTGTCTGCCTGCGATGCCTGGGTTCAATCCCTGGGTTGGGAAGATTTCCTGGAGAAGGAAATGGCAACCCACTCCAGTACTCATGACTGGAAAATCCTATGGATGAAGGAGCCTGGTAGGCTAGAGTCCATGGGGTCGCAAAGAGTCAGACATGACTGAGTGACTTCACTTTACTTCATAGAGTATTTGGTCATGAAGGAGGATACAGTAACATTATTAATACCACTTAAACTCCCAGTATAAACTCATTGGGACTAAAATTCTTAACAATAATGTTAGGTATTTCTTTTAGCTTAGGAGTATCATAAAAAAAATCAATATGACACAATGGGTATTATGAAGTTAGAACTTTTTAAAATATTTGATTTAAGAAATGGAGTAACTAACAGAAGACAAAGGCAAAGGGAATCCTTTGGAGGATGGTGAAAGGAAAGCCATAGTGACTAATATTCAGCAGTCTAGAGATCTACCAGGTAACACTGAAGCAGGTTAGAAGAGGCAGGAAATACTTCTTAAAAAGATTTACTTTTTAAAAGTGGTAGACAGCCCAATGGGTTTAAACAAACAGAGAGGAGGTATGTCACTTTGAAGGTTGTGGTATGATTCACAACAAATACATAGAAAAATAAATTAACTAAGACATGTCCTAAGATTGAGGGCAGGAGGAGAAGAGGGCAACAGAGGATGAGCTGGTTGGATGGCATCTCAACTCAACGGACATGAATTTAAGCAAACTCTGGGAGATGGTGAAGGACAGGGAAGCCTGGCATGCTGCAGTCCATGGGGTTGCAAAGAGTTGGGCACGACTGAGTGACTGAACAACAACAAGCTATGACAATTGAAAAATATGTGGGGCTTCCCTGGTGGCTCAGAGGTTAAAGCGTCTGCCTGCAATGCGGGAGACCTGGGTTCGAAAATATATAGATAAGGAAAAAAAGGAGGAAAAAAACCCATAGTAATATGCATGGATCGTTTAGTAGCTGTTTGACATATAATGTAAAATAATGCAAACAGTGAATATGTTTTAACATTTTGTCTATTTTGAGAGAATATGGGAAACAGGAAGTGTCTGAATTTGTGTGTGTGTGTAAGAAAAAAGATTAAACCATCACATTACATTTGAAGAAGCTAGGAGATAATTCTTATGACCAAGAAAACTTTAAAAGGAGCAATAAAATCTTATTATATTAAGTGTCAAAAGAATCAGCTAAAAATGTGGAAGATGGCTGCCTGTAGGGAACTGTAAATTGAGAGTAGTCAGAATAATTAATTTGTTTCATAGAACCATTTGACTCTTAAAATGTAGACTAGAATGTTAATAAAAAATTAAAAACTAAATTTTTTAAATAAACACACTTTATGGACACTGTGGTCCATGTACACTTCCTTAGGTTTTTTCACAATCTCTGTTTCTTCAATGACTATTTTATGTGAGCCTGACCTCAGTGAAAGCAGGAGAGTAAGGATTTGAAAGATGGGGTCCCTCTTCCAGAAGAGTTTGAAGTAAAATTCAATGAAATAGAATGTGGCAGCTTTTGGGGAGAAGATAGCAAAAAAAAGTTACTTTACTCTCATTATTTCATCTTTTAAAATTAATACTTCTTCAGTATTTCATAATTTTACTTTTAAAATTAATATAGAGTAAAACTTTCTCTTTTGAAATAATTTTATGAATTTTAGCACATGTGGAAATTCATATTCTAAAGTTCAGCACTTTAAAAATGTAGTAAAACTTGCTTTTGGCCTCCAAATTTTCTGATTTGAAACTTTAGCCATTTAAATTCTCACTCCCTTACTAGTAACATGCCATTTTCCTCTGGATATCTTCCTGATTTTTTTTTTCTTAATTTTCAATAGCTAGATTATGATGTATCTGAGTATGGATTTATTTAGGTTTATTGTTTTAAAAGTTCACTGAGCTTCTTAAAGCCAAGTTTATGTCTTTTACCAAATTTGGGAAGTTTTAACCATCATGTATATATATATATATATGTATATATATATATATATGTTAATATTATTTGGCAATCTGACGACACCAGTGTTAGACATTTTGGTATTGTCTCCTTGGTCCCTGAGCCTATTAGTTTTATTCAATATATTGTCTCTCTGTTTTTAGATTATATATCTTGAATTTATATATTTTCAAGTTCAAGGACTAATTTCTCTGTCATTTCCATTCTGTTAGTGAGCATTTTAAGTATTTTATTTTATTAATTGTAGTTTTTAATCCTAGAATTTTCTTTGTTTCTTCTTTAAGTCTTCTATTTCATTGCTTATATTCTTTATCTTTCCATTTGTTTCAAGAGTGCTTGCCCTTATTTCTTGGACTATTAGCTACTTTAAAAAAATGTATTAGATAAATATAATATTTGTATTATCCCTGCATGGGTGTCTTTTTTTTCCCTCCACTTAAACTGAGATTTTTTTTTCCTATTTCTTCATGTTAAACTATTTGTATTGCATTTTGACATTTGAATATTGTCTTATGAGGCTCTTGTCTAAATCTCATTATGTATGTTGATATTTTGGTTTTATCAGACAATAGATCTAGTTAGGTTTAGGTCACAAGTTCTGACCAGCAGTCTTCTGTAGGAAGTGGTTTCAATGTCATTTTCATTTTCAAAGCTTTTGCAGTTCTATCTGGATCATTCCCGGGTGTGCATCACCCACGGGCAGTCTGGGACCTGAGTGGCAGTCTACCTTTTGATTCTGCCCTCAAGGTCTTTAGTATGGTGTCTAGGATTATCATATGTACATCCTGGAGGGTGTAATCTCCTCAGTTCTGTCTCATCTCAAAAAAAAATTTGATCAATGGACGTTAAAACCCTCGGCATGTCACAGCTCTCAGACCGTGTTATAGCTCTCAGGTCTCAGACAGATCGTGTTATAGCTCAGTTTTATTCAGAAAATAACAGTAAACTACATCCTCCAGGTATGAGGACATGCTGAGCCAAAGATGCAAAGAGACGGGAGAGCCCCGGCCCTTTGGCTCCCCTTTTTGTATGTTTCTCCTTCCCCGGGCCTGCCCTATGTGAACTGGGCAGCCAGGAGTGCTCTTTGTTCCACCTGAGGTCCTCCCTCCGGTCCTCGGACCTTCCTTTGTTCTATTTTCACGGGCTTTTCCCTTCCTCATCTTTTAGCCGCCGCCATTCTGGACTCCTTTTTCCTAGTCTAACTACCTAACACATCTTTGTGGGTAAACCTATGCATTCATAAACATCTCCATATAGTAACTTCATTATCTCCCTGGTCCTCTGCGATTCTTGGTCCTTTTTATTGGTACTGAGAGCAGAAAGTTGGAGCCTTATTTATTCACTCGATCATGCCCTCCTACCACTATACCCCCTGTCTGAGGTACAGAAGCAAAAGAAAGACACAGAGAGACAAAGAAACAAAGGGGTATGTATTTCCCCTGCTCTTTTGTGATCCCAGCTACTCTTATAGGGAAGTTTCCCTGCCACCACCTCAGTTTCAGGTGTATGTGGGTCTCAGATGCTACCACTGTTACTTACAGTTTCCTACACCTTGAGCCTCAACTAAGATGTTCCGGAGCCTCTCTCTGTTCATGCCTATGCTCTCTTCTCAGTTTCTAGCAGACTTGACACTGAGACTAGGCTGGGGTATATCAGAGGAGAAAAAAAAACAAAATTCAACTCACTACCCCTGGTTCAGTAGTCTTCTCTGACTTTCCTGTTTCTATTGCTTTTTCTGAGTCCTCAAAATGATCCTCCATGTACTTGTTGGGTGTTCTAAGTGCATTCCTTGAAAGAGATAGGGTCGAATATTCTGATTCCATTTTACCCATAAACAAAACCTATGGTCATTTCATTCTTATTTACGTACCATGCATTTAGTTTTGTAGTTTCACAATTACAAATCTGTGTATTTTCATATTTCTACTTTCTTTCTTTTACTGGTGAAATCTATGGAACAGGGAACATGTTTCCTTATGATTACAGGGTATTATACTCCAATATATTTTCAGAAATGACACGGCTAAAATAAGCTGAAATGTCACATTCTTCACCTTGTCCTTTTCTTTTGTCTTACTATTAGAACTGTGTTCATTCTAACCTTAGCCATCCAATGGCCTTGTTAAGATGCTGTGGCTTTTTATATACAGAACACACATTATTTCAATTAGTACATTAGTAGTTAGTTATTTCGGGGAAGGCAATGGCACCCCACCCCAGTACTTTTGCCTGGAAAATCCCATGGACGGAGGAGCCTGGTAGGCTCCAGTCCATGGGGTCGCTAAGAGTCAGACACGACTGAGCGGCTTCACTTTCACTTTTTGCTTTCATGCATTGGAGAAGGAAATGGCAACCCACTCCAGTGTTCTTGCCTGGAGAATCCCAGGGACAGGGGAGTCTGGTGAGCTTCCGTCTATGGGGTCGCACAGAGTCAGACACGACTGAAGCGACTTAGCAGCAGCAGCAGCAGTTAGTTATTTGAAATGTTGTGAGACTCAAGGAAGGGGCAAAGATAAACAGGGTGAACAAAAATGAAATGAATATGAGAGACGTGGTGACTATATACACATCATTTAATCACTATAGGCAGATTTTTAAAGTAGATACCATTGACCTATTTTGTGGATAAGAAAAACAAAATTAGTGAGAACTTTGTCACCTACTTATACAATTACTCACAAAGCAAGAAGAGGGAAAAAAAGAACACTTAAAAAGGTTGTCCACAGAGCCCCATCACCTCACTGAACTTATATAAAGGAGATGGGAAAAAAATTTAAGAAAGCCATTTTCAGAGCAGTAGTTTCTTGTTTCCTCGCCTGACTTTGCTACACACCTCTCAGAGCTGCACCTAACTATAAAGAAGCTGTCATTCCCTTTATTGTCAGCGTTTTTGTTCAATTCTCCAAGTGGTCCAATGAATCCTGGACTTTCTATCCATATGTGCATGCTTCAGGAATGTGAAGACTGGAGGAACTGGAATTTGACTGGATTTAGTAAATTTTGGCTATCAAGTTAGATGATTTAATGCTGCCCAGGGCTGAGCCAGCTGAAACATGCTCCTTAACCTGATAATCTGAAAACAGATTATTTTTATGAGTGAGAGTCAAAAATCGTGTGGTCTTTGCCTAATGCTTGTAGTATACGTATCTCCCTGTCTATCATAGGCTAATATTGTAAAAGAAGATAAGGAGGAAATGGTTAACAGCTTTGTAGAGGAGAGAAAAAAAAAGTTTCCTCTACCCTTCTAGGTTCTTTTCACTAGTCTAATAATCAAATTAACATAAGATTGTTTAACAGGAGAAAAATACAAGCACATAAACTTAATTTTGTACCTATGGAGGCCCCATAGGTATGGGACTAACAAGTGATTTAAACAGGTTTTTTTATATATTTTTTAATAAAAAGAATCAATTATTTGTGAAGATTTGACAAAACAAACAGGTTTCTGTTTGGGGTAGTAAATTAATGAAGAAATAAAAGGCTTGTTTATACAGCTTTCTTTGCCTTGGCTTCCCTATCACTGGGAATAAGGATGCTCTCCCTACTCCAGGTCTAGGGAGGACATCTTCACACGGGAGCTTTATTTCCTGTTTTCAGGAGAACACAGGAGGGTCAGAGTGTTCTTATACCAGCTATTCCTCAAGTAACTCTAATTCAAAATAATCAATACACCACCTTGGCATGTTTGGGGGCAGCCTGCCCTGAGTTCCCTCAGCCTTTTGACAGACTCAGCCTTGATTACAGATAAGCCTAGATTACTGGGGAATAAAGCTTACAAATGAATATCCAAACTTTTTTTTTCTTTTAAGGAATTCATTTGAAATATCATTGCCCCAAATAAAAATTTCCATAGTTATATTTCACATGCTAGGAAGGTCTGCCAACTGTGGTCACTCGGTCCTTGTGGTAACCCTGTGAGGTCAATGAGGCATCTTTTATTATTTTTATTTTATATATGAAGAAACTAGATTGCAGATATTATGGTTCAATATCACATAGCAGTTGTGTCTCAGAAGTAGATCTCAAACAAACAGACTGATGCTTTCATTTACTCCTCACCAATTAGACTTCCACTCCCATATTTTCAGAGAAAAATTAGCTACAAAGATCATTTATCACTTCCTTGTTTTTGTAAAGCATACCCTCCCAACAGCACAGACACCGCAGCACGGTGGCTCCAGAATGAAACCTTCAACTCCCCTACTTTCACAACTTCTGTTTCTTCTATTCTTTTTTACTAGAGCAGCCAGCTCCTTCAAATTGTAGTTCAAGTAGACTTTTCAAGGATTGGTTCTAAGCACTCTTCTCTTTATAATCTATATTTCCTCTCTAAACATTCCTAGATACTCCCATAAATTAAGATGTAATAATTTTTATATTATAAAGGTAGTTTTCACCTTTCTATGCACTAGAGAATTCATATCATTCAAACCTCAAATATTTCCTTTGTAATAATTCATTTATCACTTCTTTAATTTACTCAAAAATGTTTATTAAGAGTCTACCATTTTCTAGGAATCAATCTAAATTTCAGAATTCATTGCTGTTCAGTCATTCAATCTGACTCTTTGCAACACCATGGACTGCAGCACGTCAGGCTTCTGTGTCCTTCACCATCTTCTGGAGCTTGCACAAACTCATGTCCATTGAGTTGGTGATGCCATACAACCATTTCATCCTCTGTTGTCCCCTTCTCCTTCTGCCTTCAATCTTTCCCAGCATCAGGGTCTTTTCTAAGACCTTTGCAGCTTCAGTTTCAGCAACAGTCCTTTCAATGAATATTCAGGGTTGATTTCCTTTAGAATTGACTGGTTGTATCTCCTTGCAGTCCAAGGGACTCTTAAAAGTCTTCTCCACCCCACAGTTCAAAACCATCAGTTCTTCAGACCTCAGCCTTCTTTATGGTCCTACTCTCACATCCATACATGACTATTGGAAAAACCATAGCTTTGACAAGACTAACTTTTATTGGCAAAGTGATGTCTCTGCTTTTTAATACGCTGTCTAGTTTTGCCATAGCTTTCCTTCCAAGGAATATCATCTGTTAATTTCATTGCTGTAATCAACATCTGCAGTGATTTTGGAGCCCAAGAAAATAATGTCTCTCAGTGTTTCCATTTCTCCCCCATCTATTTGCCATGAAGTGATGGGACCAGATGCCATGAAGTGATGGGACCAGATGCCATGATCTTTGTTTTTTGAATGTTGAGTTTTAAGCCAGCTTTTTCACTCTCCTCTTTGACCTTCATCAAAAGGCTCTTTAGTTCCTCTTTGCTTTCTGCCATAAGGGTGGTGTCATCTGCATATCTGAGTTTACTGATATTTCTGCCAGCAATCTTGATTCCAGCTTGTGCTTCATCCAGCCCAGCATTTCTCATGAAGTACTGTGCATAGAAGTTAATTAAGCAGGGTGACAATATACAGCCTTGATATACTCCTTTTCCAATTTTGAACCAGTCCATTTTTCCATATATGATTCTAACTGTTGCTTCTTGACCTGCATACAGGTTTCTCAGGAGGCTGGTAAGTTGGTCTGGTATTCCCATCTCTTGAGGAATTTTCCACAATTTGTTGTGATCCACACAGTCAAAGGCTTTTGCATAGTCAATGAAGCAGATTTTTTGTTTTTGGAATTCACTTGCTTTTTATATGATCCAACGGGATGTTGGCAATTTGATCTCTGGTTGCTCTGACTTTCCTAAATCCAGCTTGTACATCTAGAAATTCTTGGTTCATGTACTATTGAAACCTAGCCTGGAGAATTTTGAGTATTACTTTGCTAGCATGTGAAATGAGTGCAATTGTGTGGTAGTTTGAACATTGTTTGGTACTGCCCTTCTTTGGGACTGTAATGAAAGCTAATCTTTTCCAGTCCCGTGGCCACTGCTGAGTTTTCCAAATTTGCTGGCATATTGAGTGAAGCACTTTCAGAGCATCATCTTTTAGGATTTGAAATAGCTCAGTTAGAATTTCATCACCACCACCAGTTTTATTTGTAGTGATGCTTCCTAAGGCCCACATGACTTTGCAAACTAGGATATCTGACTCTAGGTGAGTGATCACACCATCGTGGTTATCTGGGTCATAAAGATCTTTTTTGTACTGCCCTGGTGGCTCAGATGGTAAAGCATCTGCCTACAATGTGGGAGACCCGGGTTCGATCCCTGGGTCAGGAAGATCCTCTGGAGAAGGCAATGGCAACCCACTCCAGTACTCTTGCCTGGAAAATCCTATGGACAGAGGAACATGATAGGTGACAGTCCGTGGTGTGGCAAAGAGTTCACTTTCTGTGTATTCTTGCCACCTCTCCTTAATATCTTTTGGTTATATTTGGTCCATGCCGTTTCTGTCCTTTGTTGAGCCCATATTTGCATGAAATATCTCTATATCCCTTGGTATCTCTAATTTTCTCGAAGAGATCTCTAGTCTGTCCCATTCTATTGTTTTCCTCTATTTCTTTACATTGATCTCCGAGGAAGGTTTTCTTATCTCTCCTTGCTTTTCTTTGGAATTCTGCATTCAGATGGGTATGTCTTTCCTTTTCTCCTTTGCCTTTCATGTCTCTTCTTTTCTAGGTTATATGTATGGCCTCCTCAGATAACTATTTTGCCTTTTGTTTGGTTTGTTATTTTTATGTTAAGCATTGCTAATCTTTCCTGTTCTCCCTAATCTTTCAATGTGAAACATTTAGGGAATTTAGTTTGGTTGCTTTGTCTTCTCCTGCTTTTCTTTTTTTTTACTTTATTTAAAGTAATTTAAAAGAAATTTTTAAAGAGCAGTTTTAGGTTTACAAGGAAATTGAGTAGAAGGTAGAGATTTCCCATATGTTCACCTGTCTCTACACATACATAGCCTCCTTATCAATTTCATTCACTAGAATGGTGCATTTTTTTTTTCTTTACTGAGAAGAGACCCACACTGACCTATGATAATCACCCTGAATTCACTGTGTACCTGAGCTCACTTTTGATATTGTATAGTCTATGGATTTCAACAAGTGCATAATGACATATATCCATTGTCATAGCGGTATGCACAGTATTTTCACTGCCCTAAAAGTCTTCTGTGTTCTATTTCATCTCTCTTCCCTCTACCACCCTTGGCAACAGCTGATCTTTTATTGTGTTTGTAGTTTTGCTTAATGATGGGATCATATTGTATGTACCCTTTTTAGATTGACTTCTTTCACTTGTGTGTGTGTGCTAGTCACTCAGTTGTGTCCAACTCTTTGCAATCCCATGGACTGTAGTCCACCAGGCTCCTCTGTCCATGGGATTTTCCAGGCAAGCATATTTGAGTAGGTTGCCATGCCCTCTTCGAGGGGATCTTCCAGACCCAGGGACTGAACCCATGTCTCCTGTGTCTCCTTCATTGGCAAGTGGATTCTTTACCCTCTGAGCCACCAGGGAAGCCCTTCTTTCACTTAGTAATGCACATTTAAGGTTCTTCCATGTATTTTCATGGCTTGATAGCTCATCTTTTTTTTGGTGCTGAATTTCTGTTTTTCTTCTCTCTAACAACAGTGTAACCTAATGTCTATACTACAAAAGTCAAGTCATTACATTTTGAGCTTCAGTGTTACATGCAATTTTACACAGGGAGATTTCCTTCATTAATTTCAGCTGGTTTTGCTGACCAGCCTTCTGCTGCTGCTGCTAAGTCGCTTCAGTCGTGTCTGACTCTGTGCGACCCCATAGACGGAAGCCCACCAGGCTCCCCCGTCCCAGGGATTCTCCAGGCAAGAACACTGGAGTGGGTTGCCATTTCCTTCTCCAATGCATGAAAGTGAAAAGTGAAAGTGAAGTCGCTCAGTCGTGTCCGACTCTGTGCGACCCCACGGACTGGAGCCTACCAGGCTCCTCCGTCCATGGGATTTTCCAGTTAAAAGTACTGGGGTGGGGTGCCATTGCCTTCCCCGGACCAGCCTTCTAAGTTCTATCAAATTCATTATCAGTCCCAAGGAAATCAAAATCTTATCTAGCTGGTTTTATTAGAGTTCACATCTCCCTTATAACCTCTCCTTTCCTGCGACACCCCAAAGGCTTATTCTCTTCACTTTCCCAATCCTTCATTCAGAAACTTTGAACCTCTCTTTTTGAGGCACTCAGTAGCTTTAAGCCCTCGCACACTCTGTTTATGCAGTGCTGTTTACTGATCAGTACAGTTCAAACATTATCAGTTCTCTTTTTCACTTCTTTCTTTTTTTGTTACTGTCCCTCAAAATGTGTCAAATTTCTGTTTCAGACCTTAGAGACCACATGTTTATTATTCTATGGGATTTTATTTTCTTTCAACCAACTTCTACTAGATATGGGTATATATTCAAAATAACCATACTTGCTTCAGATTACAGTTTTAGTTAGAGGACTACAAGTAGATATAGGCACAAATAGGAGTGTAGTTACCCACACTGGGGTCAAGTGACAGAAAAGAAGATGATTGTTTCCTTTAGGACCCAGGGTTACTTTGAGTTATTAAACAAATTTTAGTATCTTTCTGAATGTATTTACTGTTAGAGCCATCTTAAGAATTCTGATAAAGATAATTTAAAACATTTAATATTCTTGGCTCCCTGATTGAAAAGTCTTATCTCAAATATATTAATGCAACCATAAATGAGGAACTCAAATATAGCTACTGTCATTTCCTGAGCCCTAACTTTTAATGAACCAACAATTAATGTAAGGATAGATTCTCATCACAAAGCTCTGTTCATAAATGCTTAAGCTGAGTTTATGGTCTGTTGATTGGCTGAGGGAAGTTAATTGAAAGTAATTATATATAGACAATTTGCAAACTGTAAAAAATAAAATAATTGGGAAAAAGTAAATCTCGGCACAATTCAGTGAGTCTTATTGTAAGAGTAAAGAATGAAAACTTCTATATTACGTCTAATAACCTTTCCTTGATGTTAGTTGCAAAAGAATATAAGCAAATTTTAGTATCTAAGCAGGAGAACCGACTTCTAGACTTCCTAAAGTGTCTCTGACCATTTCTGACCTATGCGACTTCCTAAAAGGCATAAGTTAAATTGAATATAAAAAGAATACTCATTCATTATCCAACCAGTATTTGTGTATTGGCTATAAAACAAGGCAATGTGTTGAATACAAGTATTAAGAAAAAAATCACTCTCTTTAAAGATGCTTAAAGTCTAGCCGGAAGACAGATATACTAAAAAAAAAAAAAAAATCAATACAATGAATCATTGAAAGATCCAATATTAGAAACACCAACAAAATATTATGAAGGCACATAAAGGGACAACTAATTCTGAGCAAGCTAGGAAGGTTTCACAGAGAAATCCACATTTTATCAGACCAAGATCTTGGTTTATCAGACCAAGAAGGTGCCAGAGGTGACAGGAAAAAGAGATATCTATGGGCCACACTTCATTCTCACACACACGTACAAAAAATTTATTGACACAGCTTATCAAGTGTGTCAGTAATTTAAAGAGTACCGATTTTAAGGTGCATGAATGGGTAGATCTGACTGTGAAAATCTGCTCTGGCTGCTGGCTGTTCAGGTTGCAGAGCTTGCACAAGTTTCTAGACCAGAGTGAGTAGCTGGTGTACTAATCTTAAAAGGTCAGAGTTGGCTGGGGCCTCAGTTATCTTCATATATAAGCCTTCTCTTTACAAGACAATGACTGAATCCCAGAAAGGGGGTAGTTTGTCCACTGACACTTATTACTGGAAAGGTGCAGTATAGAAATTCTGCAAACAGTAAATAATGGTATTGTTTACTGTAAAAAAGTTGACAGTATGCATGTCCCTTGGGGAGATCAGCAAAAGTATGATTTAAGAAGCTGCTTCTCATATACAAAATAATATGTTTTGATTTGTTTTAAAGCTATTTCATTCATTTATAAGCACTCCTCAACTATAAATCTTCAACATTATTAATCTTTAATCCTTTTTCATGTTCTTTGGTAAAAAGTAGCAATTACATGATAGTAATATTTTCCCCAGTATAGGGACATACCCCATAGCAGTGAGTAACATCCCAGCTACCCACATCCCCAGAACAAGGTGATTCTTCTCATAAGTGCATGCTTAGTCTCAGTTGTGTCCAACTCTTTAAGACCCCATGGACAGTAGCCTGCCAGTCTATAATAGAAAGTTTTTTATCCTAAATTTGGTTGCAAATTAGGAAATGAAGATTTGGAACTCTAAGCTGGTTCTATCTGTAATATTGTTGCTTCCATAAACAGTCTTCACCTATTTTGTTTTCTTAGAGTCAGGGAATAGTAATGTTTACCTAGTGTTCTTCTTGGTAGATAATTATATAGTTTGAAATATGGGAGGGAGGGAGAGAGAGAGAGAGAGAGGAAAGAGAGGAGCAATTTCCTTCTGAATAGCTGGGATTGTCTGGTATATCATTAGTTTTCAGGTAGTGGATCCCAGAAATCTGAGCTAGATAATAGAAGCTAGAAGTTTCTACTCTGTGCTTTGAGGGTAAAAAGCCATGTTCAAGACTGAAACCAGATTCTGGAAAAGCCAAAATAAATCCAAGTAGACAAAGTGAAGAATTACAGGAGCAGGGCAAAGAGGCAGAGCTAACCCCATGGACTAAACAGTCCATGGAATTCTCCAGGTCAGAATACTGGAGTGGGTAGCCTTTCCCTTCTCCAGGAAATCTTCCCAATCCAGGGATCAAATCCAGGTCTCCTGCATTGCAGGTGGATTCTTTACCAGCTGAGCCACAAGGGAAGCCCAAGAATACTGAAATGGGTAGCTTATCCCTTCTCCAGTGGATCTTCCTGACCCAGGAATCAAACTGGGGTCTCCTGCATTGCAGGTGTATTCTTAACTAACTGAGCTATCAGAGAAGTCCTTTCTCCTGTAGGAGAAATGGCAAAGGTAGCAATCAAGGACAAGTGATATTCACTGCAGGGCAAAACGTCAGGGAACTAATCCCCAGTGGTTTACAAAGTCTACTTTGAACCCTGACTAAGAATAGAGAGTAAGATGTTAAGGATGGAGAATATTATGCCACTGTGCTTGATGTTGATGATGTAAATTACAGAAAACCCTTTAGTACAAATGAGATTTCTGTAAGAAACAAGGTTTTAGAAGCATCAGGATTTGTGATATTTTACTTGATAAGGAAAACATTTTCCCTTATAATTCTTCAGTTTAAGAATAGTAAAATGTAGCCTTAGCAGTAAAAATTAAAAAAAATAATAATAATAATGAAGAGAATAGCTGCCGTAGTACATAATCCATAGAATTCCAGAAGGTCAAGTTAAAACAGAGCTTTATGCCTGAAGTAAGCACTTGCAAAGTGTTAACTAAATCGGCATCCCAGATATCAGAGCCAGAAGAGACACACTCAGTATTCAGAGAGAGCAAGTACTAAAATAGAACTCTTATTTGGGTAAGTATCAAACTAAAATGAATAGAGGTCTTTGAATGTGGAATGATAGCTAAGGTGTGGGAAAAAGGGAATTTCTCTCAACATATTAAAATAAGGAAATTAGAATTTCCTAAGGGTGAAACAGTAATTTGATAAGTATTTTTACAAAAGTAATTCTAAGCCAATAATAAAATGTATTTAAGGTGAAGGAAGGCTGATGATTATGGTGTACAAGGGACTTCAGGGATGAAGAAAGATTATCAGGAAAACTAAGTGGTTTCATTATTACCGACTTCACTGAAGTTGTTAGATTCCCACACCTAATTTATTCTTTGAAGCAAATAGGTCAGGGGGATTAGGGATTCTAGCAGTATTCTCTCACAGGGGCTTTTTCAGATTTTCTGACAACATATACATGTGAAAAATTGCCAAACAAATAAATACATAAATAAATAACTAGTTTACTTAGTTATATCTCCTGGAGTTGGAAGAGTGATGCTACTGAAATGATGGATAAGATATATAATTTATGGATTCAAATGCTACCATGCTCAACATTTCTAGTGCTATCTGCAAAATGAAAGCAAAAAAGTGAAAGTCGCTTAGTTGTGTCTGACTCTTTGCAACCCCATGGATTATACATTTGATGGAACTGTACGAGCCAGGATATTCCCTTCTCCAGGGGATCTTCCCAACCCAGGGATTGAACCCAGGTCTCCCACATGGCAGGCTGATCTGTTATGTCTGAGCCACCAGGGAAGCCCAATGAAAGCAAAACCCCTTACTAAATTTGACAGAATCACTGCAGGTGGTGATTGCAGACATGAAATTAAAAGGCGCTTACTCCTTGGAGGAAAGTTGTGACCAACCTAGATAGCATATTCAAAAGCAGAGACATTACTTTGCCAACAAAGGTCCGTCTAGCCAAGGCTATGGTTTTTCCAGTGGTCATGTATGGATGTGAGAGTTGGACTATAAAGAAAGCTGAGTGCTGAAGAATTGATGCTTTTGAACTGTGGTGTTGGAGAAGACTCTTGAGAGTCCCTTGGACTGCAAGGAGATCCAACCAGTCCATCCTGAAGATCAGTCCTGGGTGTTCATTGGAAGGACTGATGCTAAAGCTAAAACTCCAATTCTTTGGCCACCTCATGAGAAAAGTTGACTCATTGGAAAAGACCCTGATGCTGGGAGGGGCAGGAGGAGAAGGGGATGACAGAGGATGATATGGCTGGATGACATCACCAACACTATGGACATGAGTTTGGATAAACTCTGGGAGTTGGTGACGGACAGGGAGGCCTGGTGTGCTGCGGTTTATGGGGTCGCAAGGAGCCGGACACGACTGAGCCACTGAACTGAACTGATGGAGGAGATAAGAGATGCCCAGGAAACTGCCATATGCTCTTGAGTAGAACGGCTGTGTGAACTCAGAACCTGGTGGTAAGTCCATTGAGATTTTATGAGTTCCATCCTACACCAGCAGTTCTTACTCTGATGTAATGTGAATGAATGAAGAGAGGAAACATAAAGCACGCCCACTTAGCACTATTTCCCAGAATCTCTCTCAGTAACTATTTTTGTTGTCTTAACAAGTGCATTTGATCTTGGCAGCACTTTTTAAGAATTGGATGATATGAAAGCCAGATGACTTTTCAAAAGTTGGATGATTAGAGATAAAGTCTTAATCCATTGGAAAATATTTTTAATTGTACATTTTTAGATATAACTACATATATTTGCCACCCCAGTGAATACTTATCTTTCTCTATGTGTGTGTGTATGTTCTTAGAATTATCCAAGAGATACTATAGTTAAATTAAAGATTTGCCTTAAGTGTCTTGGTTTGTGCAAATCTGATTGAAGATTAAATTCTGATGTAAAATATTTGTAAATATTTATAGCAAAATTTTGTTTTCTTTGTCCTTAAGTACAAATGCTTATCTATTTTTAGATTGGGCCAGATGAAGTAAAATGAGTTATCAACCTGACTGAGAATCATGTTTTTTTCCCATGAAAGTCAGCCAGCTAGATTTTGAAAACACATTCTCTGTGGTTCATGATGAGAAGGGGTGGAAATGATGTATGGACCCTCTATGATATGTTCTAGAATACCATTTCAAGGTTTAAAAATAGATTACTGTCACCTTAACTTTGACTATATAATTTTTTTTTTCAGTTTGAACCACAACCCTAACATTAAAATGGGGCTTTTGTATTTCATTAAAAGCTAAGCAATTAGCTTTGCATTTTTGATGCACCATAATTGTAGTAGTGTGACACTGTTTTAATGATAATATTCATTGATCATTCATAATGCAACTACTCACACCATGAATCAAGTATAAATCAACACCTTTTAAAAAATTTTTACAGTAAAACACTTGATTTTTAGATTGATAATTTGCACAGTTTAATCTTCAGCTGTCAGAATTTTTTTTGGTTTAATTTCCATATGCCTTATCAAAGCTCCTTAAAACCTTATGAAAAGTATTTTGGAAATAAACCAAATACCAAGGCAGGAGAAGAACAAGAAGTTTTATCATCATTAATAAAGAAGTCTAATTGCTGAGTAAAAAAAAAAACAAAAAACCCAAAATGACTTTCAAGCATAGGACAGACTGCAGTTAAGTGAAATCCTTGGTTTTACAGAGGGAATAGAGATACAATATGTCACCTACTAACAGCTTCAGAATAAGTAGATATATGGCCATCTCACCTCAATACCTATGAGTTCTTTGTGTTCTAACCTACTCTCTGAATTCCATGGCTGATATAGATATTGTCCCTAAAATCTATTCAGATACCTTTCCAATTTTCTAAATTTCTAACAGTATACTTGCTGTGGTTTTATATCATGTCAATTGCTCTAAGTTAGGACAATGATTTTCAGAATTCCTTTCCTTATATGGTTCTGGATTAAGATGGGTCATAGGAGAAGTCTGTGCAAGATTTGGGATGAGGAAGAAAATTAGCAGTCATTGTGTTCTGAAAGTTAGGATAGCATGATAGGTACATATTGTCACTGACCTGCTATTTTGTCTGACTGAGGAGGAAATGCAGTCTGGCTTGGAGCTCTTCTAGGTTTTTTCTCACCACATTCAGCTTCTCTAAGTCCTAGGCTTTACACATGTGCAGGTTAATGGAGATGGGTACCAGCTTATTTGGCAAAACACCACATCACTGAGATTCGATACAGACATGGGTTTTATTCTGTCCACCTGATTTCCAGTTTGTTGTCACCTTCCTTTGCTTCATGCCTAGGTGATTTTTTTCCAGTGCCAACCATGCTGATTAACAGAAACTTCAGGTCCAATGCCAGATTCAACAAGAGCTTTCACAGACTTCTCTATCACCTTCTACATTGTGTACTGTCTAATCTCTACACAGACTCCTTTTTCCATGCAACTGCTAATGGTTCTGCTTCCCAGATCGAACCCTCATTGGTAGAATAATAGAAACTAAATTTCTAGGCCAGTGATTCCCTTTCAGCTGATAACCAGAGTTATGCATTCTTTGACATATGCTCCATGACTTAGCAGCATATGTTGACATGTTTCTATGACCAGAGGGGAACAACCCTAAATTTTATATGCAAACACATGATTAGCGTTTCTAAGACACAGAAAGCAATCTTGCCATCCAGAGAATTTGTGGAAATGAAGCTCTAGACCCTTTGTTCACTATGGTTGGAGTCTCTGCTGCCCTCAGATCATTGTCTCTGCTGTTCTAGATATCAAGAGTGCATACATTTCTCTATAATGATGGATCCTATTCTTCTGCCAGTCTGTTCCCAATGTCACCATACCAGGAATAGAGGAGGGAAAAGATCTGAACTTGGGTGGTTATTAAGGGGTTTATCTCTTCATGGAAGTTGTCTTTCTTCTCTTGGCATCTAGTCTTTCTGGCTCTTCTACTCTCTAAGATCAGAAACCCTCTTCAGAAAACAGAAGTAATCTGCTCAAGAATCCTCTATCTCTCCTCTTTTTACTCACTATATTTGGCTCTCCTGTGCCAGTTTTTGTTTAATTTCAAGTTTAATGTTATTTAAAGACAAATAGGTTCTATGATGATAGGGAGAGGCCCTTATAGGACCTCAAGGAAGTTTCTACAGAAATCTCATTGCATACATCTTTGTGGATTTTTTGCATCTAGAAGATGAATAAGTCAGTTGATGCTCCATGCTCTAGAGTCTGTGTATGGAAGGGAAAATGATGGCCAACATTCACTGGAAAGTGTTCAAAACTAGAAAAATCTCATCCAGTAGACCTGAATCAATGCCAAAGGAACATATTTGGAGACATAGTATGGGAGGAAGCTAAGGCAGGTGTCTGGAAGGTGGCATCTTGTGAGTTCAGATCCAGATGCCTACAGCAGTCCTGCCATTTCCTTCAAGAGTAATAAGATCTCCCCAAACACAGTAAGATGAATTATATTTGGGATAAAAAGTAAAGGTGAAGATTTTGATGATGATGATGATGTCCATTTTTCATTCATAATACAACTAGACCACCCCCAGGCAGCTAGTCCTATAGATATCTTGAGAAAAGATGTAGAACTCTAGTCAATCAGACTCTTACTAGGAGACAAGATTACAGTTTCTGGAGGGAGGATAGAGAAAAGAAGGTAAAAACTTCCTCTGAAAAACCAATTCAGAACCCAATCATAGAGGAACCCTGCTATTTAGACATTTACTAAATGCTTATTTAGTGTACAGCATGTTCTGTACCCTAGATGAGGCACTAGGGATGCAATAATTTTCAAAACTGCATTTCCTGGAAGTAGTGCTTTCACGTTAGTGGCATTCTTTGAAAAATAATTTTGTGAGCAAATATTTATTATTACTATCATTTTCTATGGAACTTTGAGAGCATTTATACTTGCTAATGTGCTTTTCCAAAAGAGGTATAGAGTAGGTTGCATTTTCTACACACAGACTGTTTAATGGAGCAGAAAGTGCTAGAGTCATGAATAAATACTATCCTTGCCTTGAAAGGCCTCACGCTCTATTGACAGCTAATAGGGAGAAGAGTGATCAATGTAGATAAATAGAACTTTGGAGCAAGAGAAGTGGAAGGTAAAGAAAAGCAACTGTGTTGATAACTCTCCATTTGCTCTTTTGGATTTATTATTTACCCTTCTATGTCTACCGTGTCCCAGGAAGATGATGGCTGTGGACAGCATTATTTGGGCTTTCTTGACCTCTATTTTCCAACTAGGATCAGTCAATAAAAGATCTCAGCAGAACATCAGAGGACATGAAAATAGAAAGATTAATATATACCATTTCTGCCTCCACTTATTCCCTCACTCTACTCAGGCAGGGGGATTTTGGCGGTGGCTGCTTTCTCCTGCTGAAAGCCACAGAGCATGTCAAGCAGCCTCCCACACACTGATGCCAATATTTCTCAGCTGATAGAGGAACATGGGTTCCTCTATCCTTTCAGGTCTAGGGTAGTAACAACTTCCACTTGCTGTTAGTTCCTGGGTGCTTCACCATCTGCTGTTCATCCTTTAACCCTGCTCACACCTCTGTATACAGTGTTGTAATTGTTATCTTTAATTCACTTCTGAATGAATCATCTGTTTACGTCAAGACTCTCAGTGAAAAAGGAACCAATATTGTTGAGTGTCTTTTATGCCCCAAACATTTTAATATATGTTACTTTATTCAGTTATCAGAAACATCCCCCAGAGTATAAATGACAAGCTCCATTTTGTAGAATAAGAAAAAAAAAAAGAGATTAAGACACCCCACCCCATCCCACTCAAAATTAAGGAACTTGTTTAAGGTCACATTTGTAAAGGTAGTAGACCTGAGAGTGAGCCCAGCTATTCAAAACCCATATACTTTTTATCACACTATATTTTTAAGAATAAAGGACCAATTATTAGAAATAGGTCAAAAGATGAGAAAGACATCAGTCACAAGATTTGTTTGATACTGAAACTGACTAAATAATGAGGTAGTCTGATGATGGAACTGCAGGATCAGAGCAACTGGATTGAGAACAAAGAGAAGAAGACAACAGAGGCAAGGGAGGAGGCAGTCTCTTTCAAAAGTGAATGCGTTTTTTTTTTTTTTTTTTTCTGTCTAATCTATCATAAAGCTATGCAGAAACAATTACACTCAGTGTGCATGCTGTCATAAAGTCATAGCCTGCCCCAATGAAGGAGGCCTGGATTCTTTTAGAGCTATATGTATCTGGGAAAGTCTGTTAATTGCTCTTTATTCCTGCACCCTTAAAAACTGTTAGGCAAGCAAAGTCACTATAGTTAATAATACTGTATTGTGTATTTGAAATTTACTAAGATGGTAGATCCTAAGTGTTCTCACCACAAAAAAAGGGAAAAATGATAATTATATGAGGAGATGGATATATTAAGTAGCTTGCTTGTGGTAATACTTCAAAATACATATATATATATATCAAAACATCAATTTGTATACCTTAAATATATACCATTTTAATTTGTCAATTGTATCTTGCTAGTAAAGTAATGCTCAAAATTCTCCAAGCCAGGGTTCAGCAATATATGAACCGTGAACTTCCTGATGTTCAAGCTGGTTTTAGAAAAGGCAGAGGACAGGCCGTCCCACTCCAGTGACAGGCAGCCAGGGCTGGAGGCGGGCAATCACAGCCCTAGAGAGACACTGTCTACAGAACTGTAAGTAGGTTTCTGTGCTGACTTACGCTTCTTGGGGCTCTGGATGGTCAACATCTGCCTGAGAAAGTGCGCCGGTTGTATACCCAGAAAACTAAGCTGCGGGGAGGCGATAAGTCGCAGCAGCTGCGCTCCTTAAACACTTCATCACCTGCGCTATTCGGATCTGGGAAGGGCATAAAACGCAGACTCAACCGAGTCTGTGCTTCTGAGGATTATCCGAGTGCCTGAACCTGGCTGGCTTAGATTTGGGTGTTCATCTCCGCCGCCTCTGTAACAGGGCAGAGATCAGATATTGAAAAGACCAATAAACTGCCTCAATAAAGAGAATTTAACAAGCTACCAGAATATAGTACGGACATTCTAAACTTGGCAATTTTAACAAAATGAAGAGACAAAAGAATACCCAGCAGCTAAAGGAACAGGATAGATGCCCACCAAACCAAACCAAAGAGGAAGAGATAGGAAATCTACCTGATAAAGAATTCCTAATAATGATACTGAAATTAATCCAAAAATCTCAAAATCAAAATGGAATCATAGTTAAAGAGTCTGGAGACAAGGATTGAGAAGATGCAAGAAAGGTTTAACAAGGACCTAGAAGAAATAAAAAAGAGTCAACACATAATGAATAATGCAATAAATGAGATCCAAAACACCCTGTAGGCAACAAATAGTAGAATAACAGAGGCAGAAGATAGGATTAGTGAATTAGAAGATACAATCCTAGAAATAAATGAATCAGAGGAGAAAAAAGAAAAACGAATCAAAAGAAATGAGGACAATCTCAGAGACCTCCAGGATAACATTAAACACTACAACATTCGAATCATAGGAGTTCCAGAAGAAGAAGATAAAAAGAAAGACCATGAGGAAATACTTGAGGAGATAATAGTTGAAAACTTCCCTAAAATGGAGAAGGAAATTACCACTCAAGTTCAAGAAATCCAGAGAGTCCCTAACAGGATAAACCCAAGGCGAAACACCCCAAGACATATATTAATCAAATTAACAAAGATTAAATATAAAGAACAATTATTAAAAGCAGCAAGGGAAAAACATCAAATAACTCACAAGGGAATTCCCATAAGGATAACAGCTGATCTTTCAATAGAAACTCTCCAAGCCAGGAGGGAATGGCAAGACATAATTAAAGTGATGAAAGAAAATAACTTACAGCCTAGATTATTGTATCCAGCAAGGATCTCATTCAAATATAAAGGAGAAATCAAAAGCTTCACAGATAAGCAAAAGTTGAGAGAATTTAGCACCATTAAACCCTTTCTCCAACAAAACCTAAAGGACATTCTCTAGATAGGAATCACTAAAAGGGTGTATAAATTCGAACCCAAAACAATAAAGTAAATCCTGTTTATCAATAATTGCTTTACACATAATGGGCTGAATGCCCTAATCAACAGACAAAGACTGGCCGAATCGATACAAAAACAAGACCCCTACATACCTTGTCTACAAGAGACAACCAAAAGACTAAATTGGGTCAAATGGATACAAAAACTAGACCCCTATATATGTTCTCTACAAGAGAACCACCTTAAAATAGGGGATATATACTGACTGAAAATGAAGGTCTGGAAAAAGATTTTCTATGTAAATATGGACCAAAAGAAAACAGGAGTAGCAATACTCATATCAGATAAAATTGACTTTTAAGATCCTGAAAAGGAGACAATCAAAGTTATACATAATGACTTAAAGGAACAATCCAAAAAGAAGTTATAACAACTTCTTATATAAATATATATGCACCCAACATTGGAGCATTGATATATCTAAGACAAACATTAATTAATATGATAGAAGAAATATGCAACAATACAATAATAGTGGGAGACTTTAATACCCCACTCATACAATCTGGCTGTAATAGACAAAGTAAAGAGGAAAACATATTCACTTATGAGCCTCAAAATATTCAGTTCACCCAGGAGAGTTAAAAAAAAATAGACTTATTTGTTCACTCTGTAAAGGTTTATTGACTATTTTATGGGTCTGCTACCACTTTGGGTAGTAGGGAGGAAGAAGTAACAAATGTGATCCTCTCCTAAATAATATATTGTGGTAAAGATAGACCTACCAATACAAAATACCAAGATGTGCCTAAGATGAGAACACCCAAACTGGACTTTTAGTTTCCTAAACTTCATTTCCAGATCAAACCTCCTAATATAGGATGAATTCAACATGATTTTTTTAAGTATTCTTTGTGATTAAAAACAGAAAGCCATTAGTTAAGAAATAACATATTTAAAAAAAGAAAATGCAGAGATCAAATTGCCAACATCCGCTGGATCATGGAAAAAGCTAAAGAGTTCCAGAAAAGCATCTATTTCTGCTTTATTGACTATGCCAAAGCCTTTGACTGTGTGGATCACAATACACTGTGGAAAAGTCTTCAGGAGATGCAAGTTTCTATGCAGGTCAAGAAACAACAGTTATAACTGGACATGGAACAACAGACTGGTTCCAAATAGGAAAAGGAGTACGTCAAGGCTGTATATTGTCACTCTGCTTATTTAACTTATATGCAGAGTACATCATGAGAAACGCTGGACTGGAAGAAACACAAGCTGGAATCAAGATTGCAGGGAGAAATCTCAATAACCTCAGATTTGCAGATGACACCACCCTTATGGCAGAAAGTGAAGAGGAACTAATAAGCCTCTTGAGGAAAGTGAAAGAGGAGAGTGAAAAAGTTGGCTTAAAGCTCAACACTCAGAAAATGAAGATCGTGGCACCTGGTCCTATCACTTCATGGGAAATAGATGGGGAAACAGTGGAAACAGTGTTAGACTTAATTTTTCTGGGCTCCAAAATCACTACAGATGATGACTACAGCCATGAAATTAAAAGACGCTTACTCCTTGGAAGGAAAGTTATGACCAACCTAGATAGCATATTCAAAAGCAGAGACATTACTTTGCCAACAAAGGTTCGTCTAGTCAAGGCTATGGTTTTTCCTATGGTCATGTATGGATGTGAGAGTTGGACTGTGAAGAAGGCTGAGTGCTGAAGAATTGATGCTTTTGAACTGTGGTGTTGGAGAAGACTCTTCAGAGTCCCTTGGACTGCAAGGAGATCCAACCAGTCCATTCTGAAGGAGATCAGCCCTGGGATTTCTTTGGAAGGAATGATGCTGAAGCTGAAACTCCAGTACTTTGGCTACCTCATGCAAAGAATTGACTCATTGGAAAAGACTCTGATGCTGGGAGGGATTGGGGGCAAGAGGAGAAGGGGACGACAGAAGATGAGATGGCTGGATGGCATCACTGACTCGATGGATGTGAGTCTGAGTGACCTCCGGGAGTTGGTGATGGACAGGGAGGCCTGGCGTGCTGCGATTCATGGGGTCGCAGAGTTGGACACGACTGAGCGACTGATCTGATCTGATCTGAAGGCGGGGGAAAATATGGTTAGGAAAAATAACAATAACTTATCTGTGGTTTTCTGTGCACTGGCTGTACATAAAGTATTTCTGTTGTTTTCTCTAGTTTTAGGGAAGCATTAGTGGCCTTAGGTCTCAGTATATGACATTTGCTGCCTATTTATATGAGAACCCCAAGCCCCACATAAATGTGAAAAAGCCAGATGGCTAATAAAATACTTTTTATTTCATAATATATATTTCTTAGTATATAAATCTCTTAGTGTTCTGACCCTCAATAAAAAACTAGAGCATCTGAAAAAACCAATTAGGCCAAGTACACATTCAGATAACTGCAAAGAAAATGTAGAAGTGAAATTCAGTAACAAAGCTGAAAACATCAACTGGCATTTGCAAGAATCAAATTGCAAGAATTTCAAAAGCCAGCGATTTATTTCTTTGCAGCTAAGTCTAGAATATAGGTTTCCCAAAAGGACTGTTTAGTCTCTGAAAGAGCTAAAGTGGAACACATAAAGAAAAGATGGAAGACTTGATGACAAGACCTGATAACAATGGTTAACATAAAAAACAAATGTAGCCCCAAACTTTGTATTTCTATAAACTTGAGAGAATGAAAATAAAAGAAGATTTAATTTAGAGAAAACTGTTTGCTAATTCTCACATCATCTGGTTGTTTTGCTTAAGTATGCTATTTTCCCCTTGATTTTGCTGGAAATATTTTTACTAGCATGAGTGAAACTCATAGTGAGGGTATTTCTTAATATAAAAGAAGTTTTTGCCTGCAGGGCCTATATCATGGATCAAAGATTTTTTTATTAAAATACATACAGTGAGAAGTAAAGCTGTGATGTTTTTGTGTGACACCTAGATTTTGTAATGAAACACTGCACGAAGAATGTGAAGTTTAGGTTAAAAAAAAATGCAATATTCCTGAAATCTGTGTTGGATTTTTCTAACTCCTAGTATTATGATTAATTTTCTCTGGGAGGCAGCTGCTGTTCAGAGATGTTCTTTTGATGGAGAATGTCTGGTGATGCCGGTTAGCTGCAAAAATGATGATAGCTATATCCTTTCTAAACTGGGTTTGTTTGATAAATCATAAGGGATTTTAGAGCTACACAGAAGTGGGACCCAGAATAGAATGTGCATGTGTGTGTGTGTGTGTGTGTGTGTTCTTCTTCCAACTTTTGAACTGATGCAAATTTTGGAGGCCAAACTATTCTCCACAGGTGGAGTGATGGCCAATAAAATATTATGAAACAAAATGAGGTTTAACATCAGAAAATGTGGTGTGAAGCAAAGCTCAACTGGATTTGGGGCAAGTTACTCTACTTTCTTGAGTATCACTATCCCTGGTGGAGTGATATCAATAATAATATCTATTTTACAGATAGTCATGCTGCTGCTAAGTCACTTCAGTCGTGTCCGACTCTGTGCGACCCCATAGACTGTAGCCCACCAGGCTCCCCTATCCCTGGGATTCTCCAGGCAAGAACACTAGAATGGGTTACCATTTCCTCCAGTGCATGAAAGTGAAAAGTGAAAGCAAAGTCACTCAGTTGTGTCTGACCCTCAGCAACCCCATGGACTGCAGCCTAACAGGCTCCTCCATCCATGGTATTTTCCAGGCAAGAGTACTGGAGTGGGGTGCCATTACCTTCTCTGACAGATAGCCATCTCACCATCTCATCCTCTGTCAACCGCTTCCCCTTCTGCCTTCAATCTTTCCCAGTATCAAGGTCTTTTCTAATGAGCAGCTCTTCACATCAGGTGGCTAAAGTATTAGAGATTCAGTTTCAGCATCTGTCCTTCATATGAATATTCAGGATTGATTTCCTTTACGATTGACTGGTTTGATCTCCTTGCAGTCCAAGGGACTCTCAAAAGTCTTCTCTAACACCACAGTTCAAAAGCATCAATTCTTCATCGCTCAGCCTTCTCTGCTTTGCAGAGACACTACTTTGCTGACAAAGGTCCATATAGTCAAAGCTATGGTTTTTCCAGTAGTCATGTATGGATGTGAGAGTTGGACCATAAAGAAGGCTGAGCGATGAAGAATTGATGCTTTTGAACTGTGGTGTTAGAGAAGACTTTTGAGAGTCCCGTGACCTCCGGGAGCTGGTGATGGACAGGGAGGCCTGGCGTGCCGCGGTTCATGGGGTTGCAAAGAGTCGGACACGACTGAGCGACTGATCTGATCTGATCTTCTTCCAAGGAACAAGCATCTTTTAACTTCATGGCTGAAGTCACCATCTGCAGTGATTTTAGAGCCCAAGAAAATAAAGTCTGTCACTGTTTCCATTGTTTCTCCATCTATTTGCCATGAAGTGATGGGACTGGATGCCATGATCTTCATTTTTTGAATGGTGAGTTTTAAGCCAGCTTCCTCACTGTCCTCCTTCACATTCATCAAGAGCCCTGGCAAACATGATCTATTGTTTTCTAATATAAATATTTAGCTATAAATTTCCCTCAGATACTTCTTTAGCTGCATTCTCCAAGTACTGGTATGTTGTGTTTTTATCTCATTGCATTCCAAATACTTTTTCTAAATTCCTTTGCAATTTTGTTTTTAATTCAATGCATGGGTTAGTTAAAATTGTGTTGTGTTTGCACTATCAACCCTTTGGATATTTTCCAAATATCTTTTCTGTAATCAGTCTCTAATTTAATTCTTTTGTAATCAGAGAACATAAGTTGTATGCATGATTTCAATTCTTTGAAAATTGTTCAGATTTGTTTTCTGGCCCAGAATAAGTTCTTTTATGGTGAATATTCCATGTACACTTATAAAGTACATGAAGTCAGCTTTTGTTGGGTGGAATATTCTTTAAGCATCTATTATGTCAAATTGATTGATAATGTCTCCCCAGTCTTCTCTGTCCCTAATGATTTTCTATTTCTTTGTTCTGTAAGTTATTAAAAGGAGTGTTAAAGTCTTCAGCCATAATTGTGAATTTCTCCTTTAATTTTTGGGCTTTTTTTTGGTGCATTTGAACCTCTGTTTTTAAATGCATATACATTTAGGAATTATATGTCTTCTTGCAGAATTGAAAGTTAAAGTGTTAGTTGCTCAGTTGCGTCCAACTCTTTGTGGCCCCATGAACTGTAGCCCACCAGGCTCTTCTGTCCGTGGTATTCTTTAGGCAAGAATACTGGAGTAGGTAGCCATTCTCTTCTCCAGGGGATCTTTCTGACCCAGGGATCGAACCCAGTTTCCCTGCATTGCAGGCAGATTCTTTACTGTCTGAGAAGCTTCTGTTATTATGTGATATCCTCTGCATCCCTGGTAATATTTATTTCTTTAAAAAGGAATTTCTCTTATATTAATAGACACTCCCAGTGTCTCTCTTTAAAGTTTTCACATTACTTCACTTTTCATCCTTTAATGCTCTATATTTAAAGTACATCTCTTAAAGACTGCATATACTTTAGTCTTGGTTTTATTCGTTTTTGTTAATTTATTTTTTTAAATTTTATTTTATTTTTTTAATTTTACAATATTGTATTGGTTTTGCCATATATTGAAATGAATCCGCCACAGATATACATGTGTTCCCTATCCTGAATCCTCCTCACCCCTCCCTCCCCATACCATCCCTCTGGGTCATCCCAGTGCACCAGCCCCAAGCATCCAGTATCGTGCATTGAACCTGGACTGGCGACTCGTTTCATATATGATTTTATACATATTTCAATGCCATTCTCCCAAATCATCCCACCTTCTCCCTCTCCCACAGAGTCCAAAATACTAGTTTTATTCTTATCCAATCTGTTATTCTCTATATTTCAAGTGAGAGTGTTTAGTCATTTACATTTAAAATATTTATTGGTAATTCTGTCATGGTATACATTACTAATTGTTTCTTATTTGTCACATCTTTTTCTTTGCTCCTCTCCACCTCTTCTCTCTGCCTAATTTTGGAAATAATATTTTTCATTACTTCATTATATTTTCACTTTTGGTTTACTAATTATTTCTTTATAATTTTTTATTTGTTACTTTAGAGTTTACTTCCTGCTTCTTTAACTTCACAGCCTACCTTCAATCCTGTTAATAATATATCACATCAAACATAGTGTAAACCTTTTGCAATGGCATAAGTCCTTTTCCTCATTTCTATCTTATGTACTATAATTGTCATATATTTTACTTCTTCTAAATATGTAATTGCCAAAATACAATGCTATTGTGTATAGTCAATTATTCTTTATAAAAATTAAATATACAGAGAATCTCTATTAAATTCATCTTCATATTTATTATTAGTGGCACTCAGTTTCTTTGTGTGTATCCAAATTTATTTTCATCTGATATTATACAACTTGTCACTGAAGAATTTTCTTCAACATTTTTGACTGCTGGTAATTAATTCTTGCATTCTCTGTTTTTCTGAAAATATTGTTTATTTTACCTTCATTCTTGAAAGATATGCTTCCTAAATATTTAATTCTGAATTGATGGTTTTTGTTTGATTTTTCAATTTTGGCACATTAAAGATATAACTTCATTTTCTTATGTTTTAGAAAGAATTCTGAAAAAGGTGCTATAATTCCTATCTTTTCTCCTCTGTACTTGTGTTTGTTTTTATTTGATTACTTTCAAGTATTTTTCTGTTTCTGATTTTCAGCCCTTTGTATATCCTATGCCTGAATGTGATTATGCTTCATCATTTTTTAAAATTTTATTTCTTGGAAATCTCTGAATTTCTTATATATGTAAGATTCTTTCACTTTATTAGATATTTAAAAACTAATCAGTCATTATATCTTAAATTATTGTTTTCTGTGCTAGAGTCTGTTCTTATTCTGCAACTCCAGTTACTCATAGATTAGACTGTTTGATATTGTACCATACCTATTTTTCTTTGTTGCAGCTTAGATAATTTTTATTGATCTATCTTTAAGTTCAGTGACTTCAATCAGAAATATCTGATCTTCTTCACACTAAAAAATTCTTTATCTTTGACATTTTTTTTAGCTCTATATTTTCATTGATCTCTTTTTTAATGCTTTTTATCTTTCTGCTGAAATTCTGCATCTTTTAATGTATGTTGTTTACCTCTTCTGGTTTCTTTCAGACATTAATCATAGTGTTTTAAAAGTCCCTGTCTCCTAGATATAATATCAAGATTTTCTCTAAATTTTTTTATTGCTTTATTTCCTAACAATGTATTTTATTTTCAGTTTAATCTTTTATATGTTTCATAGGTTTTTATTATGTCATATTTTGTATATATAAGAACATTAGAGCCTAAGACAAAGGGTATTTGCATCCAGAAATGGACCATTATGTTTTTTGAGGGGAGTGGGGTTGAGTTAGTGTAGTGAGGAGCTGAGCTGGCTTGGGGTTTTGTCACCCCTTTCATAATCTGCTCATGACTCTGGTGGGTTGCTTTACAACCCACCTGTGGGTTGACCTGTAGTACCAAAGGGTTTCTGTTCCATCTCAGTTTTTAGCAGTCCTTCTTTGGATTACCACAGTGGGACCTCTGTCCATTCTTGATCCACCCACAGCAGTGGATTTTTCACTTGGTGACAAGCTCACAGTGACAGTGTTCTCTGTTCTCCTGGTTCAGCTTCTGTCTTCAGCAAGCTCTGTGCAACAAGGTTTTTGTTTTTGTTTTTTTTTTTTTTTACAGTGTCCTGCCTTCCCCTTCATATAGAAAAGGAAATGGCAACCCACTCCAGTATTCTTGCCTGGAAAATCCCAGGAACAGAGAAGCCTGGTAGGCTACAGTCCATGGGGTCGCAAAAAGTTGTTCACGACTGAGTGACTTTACTTTCTTTCTTTCTTTCCATCTTCCCCTTCCCATGTCTACCTACTTCTGCCTTGCCTCTGTGGTAGGTCTTGTGTAGGAGAGCATTTCTTGGCCTTCCTTGGTAGAAGCACACCTCAGTTTTGTAACAGCTTGGATCCTGAGCTCAGTGAAGTTTCCTGCTCCTCAATCAGGAACAGAGTATTTTTCTGTGTACTCTTTACCTACAAGTAATCAGTCATTGTGACCTGGTGGTAGGAAGGTTTCGTGTCCCTCCCCCAGAGGCAGACATGTCTTGCTTCTGTCCTATTGCAGCAGCAGATAGTTGTGCCAGTCTTCCAGGGTCAGCCAATTTCCACCTACTGAGCTTTTATCACACTCTCTGAACCTAATCCCCAATCTTTTTACTAAGCACACAGGAAAAGAATTTATAGCAGAATTAACGTACAACTTGAGTTTCCAGGGACACTAAGCTTCCATGCTTGGGAACACTGTTTTTAAAAATTAATTAATATATCAGTGGATTTTTGCAACTCTGCTTTTACGGATTTTGCATCTTCCTCCCATAATCTGCCAAAAGAGTATATGGGTTCTGCATCTTCTCAGAGGGGCTTATCATCCTTTGAAATTCAGTTTACCTTGTTATTTTATTCTCTGAAATAAAATGTTGCAATTTATTGCAATATCCAATGTTTTCTAGTTAGGGTGGATGCAACATTTTCTTTTGGCTACTTATAGCCTATGCAGAACTGGAACCAGTTCATGCATTTCATATTGCTTTGGTAAATGATGTATCCTTCAGGTCCTCCTTTGAAATATAGGTCTTCATTGAGTTTCCTTACATTACATACTATATCCCCGAGAGCATGTCATTTTCTCTGAGCCTGATTATGCCTTTGTTCACCATCTTCCATGGCAATTGTAGCATTTTCACCTCAGTTTAGAATGGGACATCACTTTTTTTAGTGTTTAGAATGGGACATCACTTTTTTCATGCTTGTAGAAGCCATCCTAGTGATGTGTGTATACCATCTCCAGCATCTTTGCCAGGCTATTAAGTATTCTATTCCAGTAGTGTGTTGTAAGACTACTAGACTATCCCTTCTCCAGCTTACGTCTCGCATCTCTTTGATCAAGAACATTTAGAATCCTACCTAAATTCCGCAGTCACTCTGGAGTATATTCCCTTTCTTCCATTACCAGACCCAGAACTCTCTAGTTAAATTATACTCCAATTTTAATCTTAATTATAATCCTATAGTGCCTGGGAAGGAAATTAAGACAGATTTGGAAAAGGTCACATGGGGGAAGGGCCCCTGCAGAATTTTCTGGCAATTAGAAAATAATAGTTTTTAATGTGGAGTACTAGACCATCTTTGTAGGCTCCTTAGTTCCAGGCAAATTTGAGGATTCAAGACTGTCAGGAACTTCATCCCCCAAATCCTCATACCACATGTTAAAGTCATATTCTTTTCCATCTTGGATCCTCACATTGTTAGCACTGCAGACCTTGTTTGCTTGGGATTTGTACTTTTTAGGAACTTTTCTCTACTTAGGATTAAGTCCTAGGTTTGGTCATCAACTCCCTCTACCCTACCACTTTTTTCACATTTAGCTTTTACTTACTAATCATTTATATTCAACCTTTTATCATTTTTTCCTAAACATCAATATAGTTTAGCAACAGCCAGCTAGTCCTTTGTTCTGTCAGTGACTACTGATCCCCAAAATTCTCATTTCATAGCAGCTAATGCATTCCCTTCCACTGGTATACCATTTAGCTGCCTACTGGTGAAATTTTTAACATAACTGGACTACAGCCTGGTGCTTGAGCTCGTCTTTACCTACCAAAGTGATAAGTTCCTCACTGCTGACCAGACAGTAGGTAATCTAGCTTCAAAATCTCATCCTAACTCCAGTTTCTGCAAAATATTCTTTCCATCAACTATCTGGTAAGCATGTAGGAGATTTACTTGGGAATCCTTCTGTCATCAATACTGGGGGAGTGAGGGGGAAGACACAAGACTGGGTACAGGGAAAAGATGAACTGTGATATAGTCTGTATAAAAGTTTCAGTTGACCCTGTGTATGTGAGGGGAGTGGAATGGGGGATTTGAAGACAGAATGACCTTTCAGAGCTCTCCATACACATTTATGTAAATCACAGGGTCTGCATCTCCTTGGGAAAGTGATATCACCTTGGCCATTGTGACTCTCTTCAACTAAGGCAATCTTCTAAGAGGATTGGCAGGTGAAGAGGCCATGCTAGCAGCGATCCTATCGGCTATGGTTAACATAGCCTACATTTCTGAAGGAGCGTCTTAGAGGCCCATCAAGGTTGAGAAATGTGAAGAAACCATCCTGAGACAATTACCATCAAACTGCTGAAAAGTAACAATAAAAAGAACATCTCCAAATCATCAAGAGAAAAAGCGACATCAAATAGCAACCATAAGTATACAGCTATTTTTAGTGATGTAAATCAGACATTAATTAAAGGTTACCTTTTAAACAAGAGAGGAAAACAGCTGACAACCAGGAATGCTGTTCCCATGTAAGAAGGCAATATAAGGATATTTGAAGATAATAATAAAAGACAGGTTTTTTGTTTGTGGGTTTTGCCAGATGACTTACACTAATAGCAATACTAAAAGTTCCTGACCTTGTGGACAAGGGTTATCTAGACATTTAAATAACTATTGAACATGGGATGTCAACTAAAACTGATACCTAGATCCTTAAGTTATTTGATTTATCCCTAATCCTATCTGGATCCCTAATTTATTTGATTTATACCTAATTTTTATGATCCTTCTTGCCCTTCATTACAGTGTGATTTTGTAAGAATGAGTTAATAAATGGAATCCTGGTTGCATCTAGCTCATAGTGGGTTCATTGTGTTTGTAGACCCACACAGCGATTATTGCCCTGTCCCTTGGCTTGGATGACCAAATGGAAACCTCAGAAAATGGCCCCCTTCATAGCTAAAAGAGTAATAAAAAACACCACTTCATTCCAGGAGGGAGATGAAGTGATGGCAGATATTAGTTGCCACCATTAAAGACCTACATGTTGCTGGGGCAGTGGTCCCTATCATGTATTAATTTACTTAGAGCATTACTTACTGCATTCTTTTATATGAACTGTCCCTGGAAGCGCATGCTTTTGGATAATGCAGCATTCAGCAGTTGAGGCAAACCCTGAAGAATTTCAAAGCTGGCAGCTCTTTCCTGAAAAGATGGGACAGCAAGTCCTATCTTAATGAGGGATTTGAAGAGCACATTTTTATGTTGAACACAGCAAATAAGATAAAGTAAGATAAATTAAGCAATTTTGCACTTGAATAGAAATGAATTTATTCTAAATGCATTATGTAATTTCCCTCAAATCATCTTTTTTTTTTTTTTTACCTACCAACTCATTGGAAAAGACTCTGATGCTGGGAGGGATTGGGGGCAGGAGGAGAAAGGAACAACAGAGGATGAGACATGGACATGAGTTTGAGTGATCTCTGGGAGTTGGTGATGGACAGGGAGGCCTGGCGTGCTGCAATTCATGGAGTCACACAGAGTTGGACACGACTGAGTGACTGAATTGACTGACTGACTGACCCAAACTTGATTGTGTCATCACAGACTGTAACAAGAAGGATGAGAGCCATGAGGCTTACCCTAACTGGACTTATTCACTAGTCTAACTTTGACTTTTCCCACAAGATATGTCAGTGTAGACACCTAACTTAAAATAACAGTTTAAATGCAAAAATTGACTTCAATAAAGGAATGAAAACTCTCTTTTATTTAATTATTCACCAAATACTTATTGAATTAGGTGTCAGGAAATGAAAACAAGTAGGGAAGGCTGATAGCTTCTAGACAATGTTTTCTGTGTACATTGTATTTCATAGTATCAGTCACCACATTTCTCACCAATTTCTTCCTAAATGTGTAACTGTTATTTTTCCCCATGGAAACATAATTTTAATTACATAATGGAAGTTAATATAAAATAGGATTTCCATGACAAATATTTCCATTCAGTCACCTTTGCTATAAGTCAAGGGATTTGCTGCTAAAAAAATAAATTTCCATGCAATCAACAAATTGAATATACAATCTGTTTTGTATACTGTGTGACTTGTGAAATAAAAGATGGATAAGCTGTAACCTTTTTCTTTAATAGAACCTCTATTCTATTAGGACAGGTGAGAGATGGACATAAATAAACAAAATGTAAAACAATATGTATGAGATGCCAGATGACAAGGAAAGTAACGTAAGAATTCAGAAGAAAGTAATTACACCTCTGTTTGGAGTGAGATATCTGGAAATGGCAAGATGGAGGACATTCTTAGCTGAAACAATAGCATTATAACCAATACATGAAAGAACAAGAAAAGGCAAAATCTTTAGGGAAATGGTTACTAGTCAAAGTTGGCTGGAGCATAGGTTATTTGTAGGAGAATGGATAAATAAAAGTTTAGAAAGGTGGTTTGAAGGTCCAAATGCTGATCAAAGGACTTAGGGTTTTATTAACTATACAAGAATGATCCCATGGTTATTAAGGCAATGTGTATAGATACAGAACCAAGCTTTTAGAGAACTAATTTGATTACTTGGAGCAATTTGGATTGAGTTGAAGATTCTGAATGTTTGATAACTTTAATTAGTTATCAAAAATAATATTTAAATAACTGAAGTAAAAAATAATGAGGACCTAAATTATTTTTGTACAGTATTACAATTATTTATCAACTCTTCTATTATACCTTATTTAAATTTTTGCATCTAAACTTCTAATGCAGTGCTAACCTAGTTTGCTTTTTATGAAATACAGTTCTAGTAAGTGAATAAATCAATCTGTGATACATAGGAAATACTATGCAAAAGACAATTTGAAATCAATGAACTCTTTAGAATCATCTGATATGGAGACTGAAACAGATTGATTTCAAAGAATTTTGAAAAAAGAACATGAGTGGATGAGACAGTGGTGGTAACGATTACAGAAAAATAAACCTCAACTGGAAAAGCAGATTTGAGGGACAATATGGTACATTTCTACTTTGGCAGAAATTTGAGATGTGAAAGTTGGACCATAAAGAAGACTGAGCACCAAAGAATTGATGCTTTTGAACTGTGGTGCTGGAGAAGACTCTAGAGAGTCCTTTGGACAGCAAGGAGATCAAACCAGTCAATCCTAAAGGAAATCAACCCTGAATATTCATTGGAAGGACAGATGCTGAAGCTCCAATACTTTAGCCACCTGATGTGAAGAGCTGACTCATTGGAAAAGACCCTGACATTGGGAAAGACTGAAGGAGAAAGAAGAGGGCAGCAGAGGATGAGATGGTTGGATAGCATCACCAATTTAATGGACATGAACTTGGGCAAACTCCAGGAGACAGTGAGGGACAGGGAGACCTGACATGCTGCAGTCCATGGGGTTGCAAAGGTCAGACATGACTTAGTGACTGAACAACAACAACAGCAACAACACGGTTAGTTCAGTGCAAGGTGAGGGGCATTCTCACTTGAGCCAGGAGAGAGGGCTACTTTTGACTCCTTTCTCAGGAAATGGCACAGAGAGAGGAAGGCACTTGCCTTTTCCTCACAGAACACTACATGGCTTCAGGGCAGTGAATACTGGGAGAAAGTGAGCATCATTTTTACCTTTTAGGTGCCTGCTGTTTTGAGATGTTCTGTTAGTGAAGCAACCTGTGGAGGTTACTGTTTTCTGAGAGAAATAGCAAGACCATGAGTGCCAAACCCTATAGAATAGTTCAGTTTATTTGGCAAAAGGATTAAATACCCAGTGACCAGACGGGACTCCCTCTGAAGTGGGAAGCAAGAGCCTCTAGCAGCTGTAGTCACATTGTTGGACACAGGTGGGATTCATTTGGAACTTGCACAGAAGGTTTTGGGGTGGGTTGGGTATACTTTGAAGGAACCTGAATATTGTCAATAATGTTGGTGAGTTATTGATCTCACAGAATTAATGAGCATTATTGTTAATAGAGTCATATAATAGTCACAAGCTGTGGACACTAAAGACAAGTCACATTTCTCTTTCATCAGAACTGTCCCTTTTTCCATCATTTGTTTTCAAGACATTCGTCATATCTTATCAATGGGCAGAAATCAGTACAAAACCAAGTTCTGAAGCATTTATGGCTGGTTTTTAATTTGGAAAAAAAATGTGCATATATCCTGAGAAAAGCTAGGGACTAGAAAAAAATATGCATATATCCCTAGAAAAGCTAGAATGAATAATTATGCATAGAACTGATTACTTAAATACACAGTTCATGATTATGAATGAAATTACCTGCTTTACACTGCAAATACCTTGCTCTGCATGGATTAAGGAAAGTAAAAACTTGATTGCAGATGCTGAAAATTTTAGGTCTTGAGATTTTCCATTTGCTCTGAAAATATATCACTTACTTCTTAAAACATCCCCCTTATAGATGTAATTTACAAGTTAAAATTGAAAATGATATGTTGGTTATACTGGATTTCACAGTAGAGTAAAATTCCAGGAGCTGGACCACAGGAAAGTAAGTAGACTGTTTTCCTGTTTTTCACATCATCTAGTTCAGACATTTCCCAAGATAAGATGCACAGGCCAAGTAGATCTCTACCTGTTGGTTTAATCTGGGTGATTCCAGCAAAGCCCCAAACTGCTTAGTTACTCTTATAAGCCTATGCATGCTCAGTTGCTTCAGTTGTGTCCGACTCTTTGCAACCCTACAGACTGTTAGCCCACCAGGCTCTTCTGTCCAGGGGATTCTCCAGGCAAGAATACTGGAGTGTGTTGTCATGCTCCCCTCTAGGGGATCCTCTCACCTAGGATCTAACCTGCATTTCTTATATCTCCTGCATTGGCAGGTGGGTTCTTTACCACTAGGGCCACCTGGGAAGTCCTTCTAAGCCTGCGTAAATACCTAAAATACTACCTTCATTACCTTTACTGGCTTAGGCTTTTTTACTTATTAAAATGCATATTCCTGAGGAAAATAATCTGTGAAAGTGTAATCCATCAAAGTAACGTAGTGTGAACCAGCTTGTCAGCTCTATTCCAAAGTGGCAGCTGGGGAAGAACAGGTTTATTTTCCTTTGTTGCTTTGGTAATGTTGTTTTTCAAATATTTTCCCACTAATCAGATTAGACCCTCTGTGGAGGCAAAGGCTTTGATTTGGCTTTTATCAGATCATTTTATGTGGACTCACTTCCCATTTTTGAGGAATTTATTTACTTTTCTTGGATTTCATACAGAGTTTTGTAGAAAATCAGTTTTATAAGTATGTATTGCTTAAATGTTTGGTCTCAATGCTGAAATTGTGATCCCAGATTAACAACAATAAAAAAATTAAAGACACCAGACTCAGAAGCACTTTGAAATATCAGCAAAATATAGCTCACTTTCCTTGGTTTATTATTTTATATTCATAAATCATAGCACTATTTCAAATTAAATTTTACATTTACTGAAATAATGCATTTGATACAGACACAAAGTAACATAAAGTTTTTAAAACTAAAATCAGTCTGAAAGGGGAAAGCAGTAGTGTCTTGGTCTCCAAAGCCTCTGATTTCTGTTTACCCTATCTTAAAGGGAAAACATTAGACATACTGTTAGTTGTAGTTTCCCAGACATCCTTGATCAAGTTGAGAAAATATCCTTCTTTTTGTAGTTTGTTAAGACTTATCATGAAGGCATGTTGAACTTTTTCAAAGCATATTCTTTGAGTTGTGTGTTTTCTTTTAGCCTGTTGATATGGTGAATTAAGATTAAATTCTTTAAATTAATAAAATTAACTGTTAGACATCACTTTGCCAGCAAAGGTCCATATAGTCAAAGCTATGGTTTTCCAGTAGTCATGTATGGATGTGAGAGTTGTACCATAAAGAAGGTTGAGTGCCAAAGAACTGACAATTTTGAACTGTGGTTCTGGAGAAGACTCTTGAGAGCCCCTTGGACAGCAACGGGATCAAATTAGTCAATCCTAAAGGAAATCAACCCTGAATATTCATTGGAAGGACTGGAACTAAAGCTGAAGCTCCAATAATTTCACCTGATGCAAAGAGCTGACTCATTGGAAAAGACCCTGATGCTGAGAAAAATTGAGGACAAGAAAAGAAGGCAGTGACAGAGGATGAGATGGTTGGATGGAACAAGTGACTCAATGGACATGAGTTAGAGCAAACTCAGGGAGATAGTGATGGACAGAAGTCTGATGTGCTACAGTTCATGGGGTTGCAAAGAGTCAGAAAAGACTTAGTGACTGAACAACAACAATAACTATTAGTGAAATGATTTATGACTTTATGAATGTTCAACATACTTTTAATTCCCACTTGGTCATGATACATTATCCTACTTTATGTTACTAGAATTGATTTTGCTACTGTCATAGTTCTTTGGATTTATTTGAACCTGTTGCTTCATCCTTCCATAGATTCTTATAGGTCAGTATACTCTTCCACATGAAGAAAAGTATCTGATAATCTATTAGTTCAGTTCTCTTTGGCATCTTCATTCAAACAATTTGGACAATTGTTCTCTAGGCTTGCTATCCTCTAAGTTATCCAGTTTCCAAAAAGGGCAATGCCAAAAAAATATTCAAACTACCATACAATTGCACTCATTTCACATTCCAGAAAGGTAATGCTCAAAATCCTTAAAATGAGGCTTCAGCAGTATGTGAACTGAGAAATTCCAGATGTAGAAGCTGGATTTAGAAAAGGCAGAGGAACCAGAGATCAAATTGTCAACATCTGTTGGATCATAGAAAAAGCAAGGGAATTCCAGAAAAAAAAAATCTACTTCTGCTTCACCGACTATGCTAAAGCCTTTGACTGTGTGGATTATAACACATGGTGGAAAATACTTAAAGAGATGGGAATACCAGACCACCTGACCTGCCTCTTGAGAAATCTGTATGCAGCTCAAGAAGCAACAGTTAGAACCAGACTTGGAACAACAGACTTGGTCAAAATTGGGAAAGGAGTGCATCAAGGCTGTATACTGTCACCCTGCTTATTTAACTTATATTCAAAGTACATCATGCTAAATGCCAGACTGGATGAATCACAAGCTGGAATCAAGGTTGCTGGGAGAATATCAATAACCTCAGATATGCAGATGATACAACTCTAATGACAGAAAGCAAAGACCAAATAAACAGCCTGTTGATCAAGGTGAAAGAGGAGAGTGGAAAAGTTGGTTTAAAACTCAACATTCAAAAAACTGAGATCATGACCATCCAGTCCCAACACTTCATGGCAAACTGATGGGGAAAAAGTGGAAGCAGTGGCAGATTTTATTTTCTTGGGCTCCAAAATCACTGTGGACAGTGATTACAGCCATGAAATTAAAAGACATTTGCTCCTTGGAAGAAAAACAATGACAAACCTAGACAGCATATTCAAAAACAGAGATGTTACTTTGCAGACAAATGTCCATATAGTCAAAGCTATGGTTTCTCCAATAGTCATATACCATTTGAGAGTTGGACCATAAAAAAGGCTGAGTGCGAAAGAACTGATGATTTTGGATTGTGGTGCTAGAGAAGACTCTTGAGAGTCACATGGACACCGAGGAGATCAAACCAGTCAATCCTAAAGGAAATAATCCCTGAATATTCATTAGAGGGACTGAAGCTGAAGCTCCAACACTTTGGCCACCTGATGGGAAGAGCCAACTCACTGGAAAAGACCCTGATACTGAGAAAGATTGAGGGCAGGAGGAGAAATGGGCAACAGAGGATGAGATGGTTAGATGGCATCACTGACCCTATGGACATGAGTTTGAGCAAACTTCTTGACATAGAGAAGGACAGGGAAGCCTGGTGTGCTGCATTCCATGTGATTGTTAACAGTTGGACATGACTTAGCACTTAACAACAACAAAGTCATTATTTTGAGAATGTCTTTATTCTCTCATTAACTTGTATTCTCTGTCCTCTGTATCCATGGTTTCTTTTCCTCAGTTGTTTGTAACTTACATTAATATTTGTAGAGAATATCCTTCACTACTTTCCTTTGGAAAAGTAGTTTTTGAGGTGCTTTTAATGTCTTAGAATGACTTTATTTTAGCTTCACCCATTATTACTAGTTTGGTTGGCATAAAAATTTACATTATCCAATTAGAATGTTACATTTTGTTTTCCATTTTGTTGTGAATAAGTTCCTAAAAAATGATGACTGTTGATTATTGGTAAGTAACATTGTTGTTGTTTTTCTTCTTTCAAAGAACTTCTAGGATCTTTTCCTTATTCCTGACATTCTAAAATTCCATAAATATTCCTCTGATATGATTTTTTGCAAAGTAATTGTGTGATTAGCTGGTTGGCCTCTTCAATTCTGAATTCTCAGAGACTTTCCTTTAGTTTTGGAAATTTCTCTTCTCTAATTTGTTTTGTTTTTGTGTCAATGAGTTGTGAATTCATTTTTGGAGGGGTTAAAATTTTAGAGGAAAAAATAATGGGATTATATTTACAATTCTAAAACCAGAAGTCTGCTACTTTTCTCAGTCTATAAATTCTAATTGAACAAAGCATTAATTGAACATTTGTTATATGCCAGGCACTACTAAAGAAAAGGAGCTCAGAGATGAATCAGTCTCAGATACTGTCCTTTATTTTTTTGATTTACACAAAACAATCAAATATAATTTATATAGTCTTGAAATCTGATAATAGCATTCTAATGTGGTAAGTTCTGATAGGTGGGATAAATTGAAAAAGCAAGAGAGTTCCAGAAAAATGACTATTTCTGCTTTATTGACTATGTCAAAGCCTTTGATTGTGTGGATCACAATAAACTGTGGAAAAGTCTTCAAGAGATAGGAATAACAGACCACCTGACCTGCCTCTTGATAAATCTGTATGCAGGTCAAGAAGAAACAGTTAGAACTGGACATGGAACAATAGACTTCCAAATAGGAAAGGGAGTATGTCAAGGCTGTATATTGTCACCCTGCCTATTTAACTTCTATGCAGAGTACATCATGAGAAATGCTGGGCTGGAAGAAGCACAAGCTGGAATCAAGATTGCTGGGAGAAATCTCAATAACCTCAGATATGCAGATGACACCACCCTTATAGCAGAAAGTGAAGAAGAACTAAAGAGCCTCTTGATGAAAGCAAAAGAGGAGAGTGAAAAAGTTGGGTTAAAGCTCAACATTCAGAAAACGAAGATCATGGCATCTGGTCCCATTACTTCATAGCAAACAGAAGGGAAAACAATAGAAACAGTGGCTGACTTTATTTTGAGGGGCTCCAAAATCACTGTAGATGGTGACTGAAGCCATGAAATTAAAAGACACTTACTCCTTGGAAGGAAAGTTAGGATCAACCTAGATAGCATATTAAAAAGCAGAGACACTCCTTTGCCAACAAAGGTCCATCTTTTCAGGGCTATGGATTTCTAGTAGTCATGTATGGATGTGAGAGTTGGACTATAAAGAAGGTTGAGCATTGAAGAATTGATGCTTTTGAACTGTGGTGTTGGAGAAGACTCTTGAGAGTCCCTTGGACAGCAAGGAGATCCAACCAGTCCATCCTGGTGGACATCAGTCCTGAGTGTTCATTAGAAGGACTGATGTTGAAGCTGAAACTCCGATACTTTGGCTACCTGATGTGAAGAGCAGACTCATTTGAAAAGACCCTGATGCTGGGAAAGATTGAAGACAGGAGGAGAAGGGGACAACAGAGGATGATATGGTTGGATGGCATCACCGACTCATTGCACATGAGTCTGGGTAAACTCCGGGAATTGGTGATGGATAGGGAGGCCTGGCGTGTTGTGATCCATGGGGTCGCAAAGAGTCAGACACAACTGAGTGACTGAACTGAACTGACTGAATGTGGTAAGTGCTGATAGGTGGGATAAATAGGAGGATGGGTGTGTGGAGGATGTACATATCTCAGTGGATTTAAGGGAAGATTCCGTGGAAAAGATATGTAAGTTAAAATTTAAAGATGTGTAAGATTCGGACATGCTTAAGCAACTAGACAACAACAAAGAATCAATCAAATGAACAAGTAGATAAACAACTTTCCTGGCAGAGAGACCTTCATTCATTTATTTACTAATTTATTCAATAAGCATTTACACCTTATTCCAGAAATAATTCTAGTCATGGGGATAAAAAGCACAAGTATAATCAAAGGCATGAAATCACAAAATAATATGTTTGTGTCTTATGTACTTGTGTACCACTAGAAGAGCTTTAGAAGAGTTACTATAGTATAATACATGACAGATGTGGCAGAAAAGAAGTCCAGAAACAGGTACTTTCTCGAAGTCTTATGGTATGGCATGACAAGTAGCTTGAATTTTTTTTTTTTTTTTTGCAGGTTTTTGGGTGTCTTGGTAGGATTTTCTTCCTAGTTTTATTTCATTATATAATCACTTTGTATAACTTTGGTATCTTTGCCTTCCCTGGTGGCTCAGCAGTAAAGAATCCTCCTGCATTGCAAGAGACACAGGAGATGTGGGTTCAATCCCTGGGTCAGGAAGAGCCCATGGAGGAGGGCATGGCAACCAACTCCAGTATTCTTTCTGGAAAAATCCCATGGACAGAAGAGCCTTGGCAGGCTATAGTCCATGGGGTTGCAAAGAGTTAGACATAGCTGAAGTGACTGAGCCAACTTACCAACTAGATATCACTTATAGACTAGAAATTATGGATCTAACTCTTTTCTTCCCCAAAATAGTACCTATGTCGTCTTTGCTTTAAAACAGCTATCTATATCTATATATCTGCATCTATCTAAATTTTCTTCTCACCTTTTCTCTCTACCTCTTCTAACAACCAGCTCTCATTTTTCTTCCACTGAAATAAATTGTCATGTCTAAACATGATGGTTTGTATTGTTCCATAATTTTATCTATGTTGAAAGAATCATGTGTAGATATTCCTCTATCTTTTCTCTATTTCTACATTCATGTCTTAATCTATTATCTCTTTCAAGTCTGCTTGGCTATTAAAAAACTAGATTCCATTGACCATTCTCAGCTGGCCTCACAGAAATCCTTTCATATTAACTCATATAGCTTTAATTAATTATTCTTAATGTCTGCAAAGTAGTCATATCATTGTACCATAATTTATTCAACCATTCTTCTACTGATGGTTATTATCTGTTTCCAGTTTTATGTCACAATAACAATGCTGAAATAAACATCATTTTACATATATCTTGACACACCAATATTTTAATTTTATGATCTGCATCCCAAATGCATAGTTACTGGTTTAAAGGTATGTGTATTTTCAAATTTAATAGATTTTGCTGCTAAATCACTTCCCCGAAAGACTATATCCCCTACATCCATCAGCAAATTAAGAGAAGGTTATTTTCTCCATATCCCTCTCAACAGTAAATATTATTGCTCTGATAATTTGCACCAACAGGACTGTATAAAATATTTCATTGTTACAATACTTTTTATTTCTCTGACTTCTAGTAGATTTGGGGATATATTTACTGGTCATTGACTGAGGGCTTCCCTGGTGGCTCAGATGGTAAAGCGTCTGTCTACAATGCAGGAGACTGGGGTTTGATCCCTGGGTCGGGAAGATCCCCTGGAGAAGGAAATGGCAATCCACTCCAGTACTATTGCCTGTAAAATCCCATGGACAGAGGAGCCTGGTAGGTTACAGTCCATGGAGTGGCAAAGAGTTGGACATGACTGAGCGACTTCACTTTCACTTTACTTGTCATTTGTATTTTCTCTTCTGTGATTTTTTGCTCATTGTTCACTAGCTTTTTCATATGAATTTGTACTTGGTCTTCATTTCAAATATTAATATTTTGTCTGCCTTCTATAATTCAAATGTGCATAATTTAACAAATGGTTTTGTTATTTAAATTTTTCATATGAAAGTTTATAATTTTGTAGCATGATATTACTATTTCATAGTCTTATAGTTTCTGGATTTCCTATCTTGATCATGAAGATCTTCCATACTCCTTTATCATGGGTATATCTCTTATAGGTTTCACTAAATTGTCTTTTCCTTTAAAGTTTTCAATCCATCTGAATTTTTCTTTTACTTATGATCTAACATAGGCATCTAACTTTCTTGCTTTTAAATGCAGAATCAGTGTGTGAACATTATTGAAATAAAATAGCATCCTTGTCATATATTAAATTTTCATACATTCTGTGGTCTGAGTCTGAATTTTCCATTAAATCCTACTGATTTCTATCTCTATAAGAATATTTCATTTTTACATTACAGGATTTATTGAGGTAAATTCCTTTTCACTATTGCTTTTATTTTTACTGGCTATTTTCAGAAATTATTCTTTCTTATCCATTTATTTGTCAATTCTCAAAAATAATTTTAAACCATAATCCTTGTAAATATTTTAATTGGAGTTGAAATATATTTATTTATTAATATTGAGTGACATTTCTATTCTAATAATTTTTTCCATCTGAGAACATGGTATTTTATTTCCATTTTTTCTGATTTTTAAAATATTTTATTAAATCAGACTTCCCTTTCTGCACCTTTCCTGTTAAGTATTCCTAAGTATTATATATACATTATTATATATATATGCATATGTATTTTGTTGTTGTTTTGGTGGTAGTGGTTATTAAGGGAATATTTTTACCATTTTCATTTCTTGGGGCTTTTTGCTAACATTAAAACACATAACAATTTTAAACTGTTCTGAGACACAACACATGAATTTGAAGTAGAAAACTGGTAATCATGTGAAGAATGGATTTAAGAGGAACAAAAATGGAACTAGAAGGGCTAGTTAGGAGACTGTTATTACAGTTAATGGGAAGAAACAAATACCTGAGTCAAAGAGTAGCTGCCAAGGTGGGGAAGATGGAGAATGAAAGAACTGGTTTGAGATAAAATTGGTAGAACTCAGATATTAACTTTATATGGGATATATGGGCAAAGTAGGTGTTTAATTCACATTCAGATTTCTGGCATGGCAGGTAAAGGAGAATGACTAGGAGATACCCACAGTCTCGTATTCATTGCAGCACTATTCACAACATCCAAGATATGGAGACAATTCAAGTATCCATTGAGAGATTAACAAATAAAATATTATGCACACACACACACACACACACACACACACACCTAGAATACTATTAAGCTATAAGAAAAGAAATTCTGCCACTTGTGACAATGTGGCTGCCAGATGCTAGGGGTGAAGAAATTGTGGTGTTGTCATCCCAAGAATATAAAGTTTCAGTTATACTAGATAAATACATTCTAGTAATTTGCTGTATAACCTAGTGCCTATGGTTAATGATTCAGTATTACTCAGTTTCCCTGGTGGCTCAGATGGTAAAGAATCTGCCTACAATGCAGGAGACCCAGGTTCAATCCCTGGGTTGGGAAGATCCCCTGGAGAAGGGAATGGCTGCCCACTCCAGTACTCTTGCCTGGAGAATTCCATGAGCAGAGGAGCCTGGCAGGCTACATTCCATGAGGTTGCAGTCATAGACGACTGAGTGACTAACACACACAGTGACTGCACACTTCAAAATTTAAAAAGGTAGATTTCATATTGTATTCTCATCACACACACACACACACACACACACACACACACAAGGTTACAAAGAAACTCAGTAGATGTTGGATCTAGTACCCTGATTGTGGTGGTGGTGGTGTTGTGATCATTTACATGTGGCTGAATGTATTAAATTATACTGAATAAATATGTACACTTATTTGTCTATCAATTATACCTCAGATAAAACTGTTAAACATTAATCAGTAAATTAAAAGGTTGATAGCATATCTATGGTGAATATACTACTGCTTTTAAGCCTTTACTATGAGGTATACATGGTTAGTGGGATCAAGTAGGCAAATTCTATATGCAATAGGCTCTATAAAGTTAAAACATCAAATTTTCAATTATTGATTTTGAGGAAATAGAAAAAATATATACACCTTTGTTAGTAATATCTCAAACACAGATTCAGAAATTACAAAACAGTAACTCCTCTTTCTCATTAAAGGCTATTTTCAGGGCTATATCAGATATAAAACAAATGACTATGTCACATTGTAAATTTGGACTACTGAATATTTCAATTTGGACAAAAGCAGCAATCAATTCCCACATCTACTCTCATTGCTGTGGGTGTCAAAAATTATTTACTCTTTTAGATGAGAAATAATAAACTCAGTAATACCTTATCAATTTCTATCTTCAACAAGTGAAAACAAGCATTAAGAGAAAAGTTAAATCCTCTGAAGGAAAGCTATTCATACCATCCTTTGGTTTCCAAAAGAAATCCTGACACTGTCCTCAATAATCATATTTCCCTTGAATGCTTAGGGTCAGACTGTTCAAGATATTGAGTATATCCTTGAAACATGTTATTTGAGTAAGCCTCTTCAAGTTATACAAACTCTCTTTACTAGTATTATCAGTGCAATAAAGAAATTTTTTTTATTTTATTAACTCAACAACTCAAATCTTTACCTGTCAAGCGCAAGGGAAGTTGGGTAGAAAAGCAGCCTTTGACTTGCAGTCCACTCACACGGCATAATGAAAAGACAGACTCACTGTAGCTGTGATTTCATCGTATTCAATATGTTTCCTATTTTAGAGAAATGTGCTATCCAATACTGTAGCCATTAGACATATGTAGACATTTAAATTTAAAAGAAAGGTAAACAAAATTAGAATTTCTCAGTTATACTATCCACCTTTCAAGTCCTAAACAGCAATATATGTCTAGGACATACTTGACAGATCAAATAAAAAACAGTTTTCATCACTGCAGAAAGTTCTTTCGGTCAATGTTATTCTAGAAAAATGAATTAAGAATATTATTGATCACCATCTATTCTCTTTGAATGAATAATGTTTGGTTTGATTTTCATAGACAGCTTCTTTGTCTGTGTCACATGTTTTCCTTGCTGTAAAATGTCAATGTTCTTTCCCCAATGTTCCAAAGGTACCTCTACCTATCTATATCACACCTCACAAAATAATCATTAACTGCTTCAAAACAAACATTCTCTTCTGCATTCTTGTGAGTTTGTGAAAAAGAAAATAAAGCATGCGTTCTTTCTATGTGCTCTATACCTGTGCTCAAAGTTGATATCCTACACATATATCAGTTCAGTTCAGTTGCTCAGTCATATCCAATTCTTTGCGACCCCATGGACTGCAGCACACCAGGCTTCCCAGTTCATCACCAACTCCTGGAGCCTGCTCAAACTCATGTCCATCAAGTTGGTAATGCTATCCAACCATCTCATCCTCTGTTGTCCCCTTCTCCTCCTGCCCTCAATCTTTCCCAGCATCAGGGTCTTTTCAAATGAGTCAGTTCTTCACATCAGGTGGCCAAAGTATTGGAGTTTCAGCTTCAACAATCAGCCCTTCCAATGAACATTCAGGACTGATTTCCTTTAGGATGGACTGCTTGGATCTCCTTGCTGTCCAAGGGACTCTCAAGAGTCTTCTGTAGCACCACAGTTAAAAGCATCAATTCTTCTGTGCTCAGCTTTCTTTATAGTCCAACTTTCACATCCATACATGACTACTGGAAGCACCATAGCTTTGACAAGATGGACCTTGTTGGTAAAATAATGTCCCTGCTTTTTAATATGCTGTCTGCTGCTGCTGCTGCTGCTAAGTTTCAGTCGTGTCTGACTCTGTGTGACCCCATAGACGGCAGCCCACCAGGCTCCGCTGTCCCTGGGATTCTCCAGGCAAGAACACTGGAGTGGGTTGCCATTTCCTTCTCCAATGCATGAAAGTGAAAAGTGAAAGTGAAGTCACTCAGTCGTGTCTGACTCTTCGTGACCCCATGGACTGCAGCCTACCAGGCTCCTCCATCCATTGGATTTTCCAGGCAAGAGTACTGGAGTGGGGTGCCATTGCCTTCTCCAAATATGCTGTCTAGGTTGGTCATAACTCGTCTTTTAATTTAATGGCTGTAGTCACCATCTGTAGTGATTTTGGAGCCCCCAAAATAAAGTCAGCCACCGTTTCCATTGTTTCCCCATCTATTTGCCGTGAAGTGATGGGACCAGATGCCATGGTCTTAGTTTTCTGAATGTTGAATTTTAAGCCAACTTTTTCACTCTCCTCTTTCACTTTCATCAAGAGGTTCTTCAGTTCTTCACTGTCTGCCATAAGGGTGGTGTCATCTTCATATCTGAGGTTATTGATATTTCTCCTGGCACTCTTGATTCCAGCTTATGCTTTATCCAGTCCAGAATTTCTCATGGTGCAATCTCAAAATGTTTTGAGGTTGCATCATATATATAACACATATATAATTCTAAGCAATTGCAATAAATATTTGCTGGAATACATCTACCCTACACACAGATATGCACATACAACATAGACATGCACACTACACATATATATTAATACCTCAATTCATAAGCAGTTTAATCTTTTTTTTTTTTTATTCTTATGATATCATTGACATTCAATAGTACAATTTTTTAGATCGATTTTTCCAGGGACTCATATTTCTGGCATATTATTTGTCACTAATTTGCAGTTATCTTACAACCTTCTCAACAACAGCAAAGGTCATTTGTATTTCCTTTTACTCCGAGGAATGTACTTTTAGATAATGTTTATGTCATTTGTGCTCTTCAGTGCTAATATATGATCAACTTTATACTAAAAATACTTTTTATTATATATATGGAAAATCTTGTCATTACTTAAAAATTAAGAGAAAAGTTCAATGACTTTATGTTACCATTTGTTAAATTTTATTAACAATTAAATCATTGTGGACCAAGAACATTATTTAATGGTCCAACTGAATCCAATACTATAATTTATAACTTTATTTTTTTTTGGCTTATTTTGTGAAATCATTACAATTAAACATTCAGTTATATAAAATATACACACATGTTTATCCTACCACTGAAGTCCCATTTTTTATTCTACTAACAAGAATATTCAGATGGGTCGGTGTTTAGTGTCCCTTCCTCTATCATGTTCTTATGCTTCAGTAAACAATTTTTGGAGCTATTGATCCATTTTTGTCAAGCGATATAACAAATCAATACACTAAAATGTAAATTTGACATATACATAAAATATAAATAAAACATATGCTTCATATAAATTCAATATACATGTTATGAATACGTGCATGTGTGCTAAGTCATTTCATTCATGCCCAATTCTGTGCAACACTATGGCCTGTAGCCTGCAAGACTCCTCTATTATTCTCCAGGCAAGAATATTGGAGTGGGTTGCAATGCCCTCCTCCAGAGGATCTTCTCCACCCATGGATAGAACCCCTGTCTCTTATGTCTCCTGCATTGGCAGGTGGGTTCTTTACCACTAGTGCCACCTGGGAATTCCTGGTATGAATACATATGATGTGAAATTATATTAACTTTGATAAATTTCACCCCCTGGAAAAAGTGCACAGAAGGTTAAAATTAAATAAAACAAGATTTCTCTAAAGATCACAATCTCATATTTTTAATTTTTGAAATACAGATTAAAATTATTTCCCCATAACTCACCTACCTTATGTGGATCACTTGTTACAACACAGGAAAATATTTTTGGGGTAATCAAGCAGAGCATCAATGTCTCTAAGCTATGTATATTTTCCTAGAGGGACTTAATTTTTTTGGTTTTATTCCTCGGGAATTTGTTCACAGGGATCAAATGTGAGAAGTCAATGATGTAGACAATATCTACATGGAGTAGTGGTGGAATATAGAATGAAATCTACAACATTCATTTCTATTGAAGTGGTGTCTCAGAAGTGAGACAAAATTTACTAAAGTTTTAATAAAGTCCACTCAGAGCTGAATGCAGATTTTAGGAACAAAAATATATCTATGAATATCTGAGGGCACAGAACTGTATGGGGGAACAGAGGGCTAAATCTCTAGAGGACATACTCTGTTCAAGACAAAAGGAACTTTTGGAGGTTATACAAAGCTCCAGGTGTAAACTTCATGATATGCTGACTCCCTACGCCATCCAACATTTACTCATCAACACAGGTTAATAAATGCAGATCAGTGATTTGTTCAATGCTTATCTTAATTAAAGGGGATATAATTATAGTGTATTCACCAAACTAACATACTCAGTAATCCTTCATTTACTTGGCATTGTCACTGAGGGAAAGGCTTTTATGTAAAAAGAATTTACATGTAACTATCTCAAGTACAAAATCTCTTTGAAAATTGAAATATCATTATAAAAAAAAAGTCTCTGTAAAGTTATTTTATATCCCTTGACTTTCTAAAACAAAACATAGTGAATAGGCCTCCCCCTACCCTCAATGATATCACATGAAGAGCATCAATGATTTTGCTGCACTCTATAAATCGATGCCTTTAGAGACTCTTGACACATGTAAGATTTCTTTTCTCTCCATTAAATGGCCTCAAGCAGCTCCAGTTCTCCTTTTAAGTTTCTCTGGCTCCTCCCCTGTGGACAGGCAGTTTTCAGTTGAGCCATAGTACCAGAGTGCCTGCTCAAAGTACTGTCTTCCCAGTCTTTTTTTTTTTTTTTTTCCTTCCCTTCCACTCTTTCAAATTAATGTTTCTAATTTAAGGCTGGGAGACAGGTATTCATATAAATAATAGCAGTGAATGTGTTGTAAGACTCCATCAGTCTCCTATGGTGGTCAATGGCTTTTCTAGGGAGCAAAATAGTAGGTTGAGGGAGCTGGTTCTGGGATATCTGTCTCCTGGCATTTTTTTTTTTTTTTCTTTTGTCTTTCTGTGTTCTAAGCTGTGCTCTCGAGGAACTGAGGGCTGACTTCTTGTTAGGTGTCATAGTTTTGTAAGTTATGAAAAGCAATTAACCATGTCTGTATCCCTTTATAATATTTTAAACATAAAATAAAAAAATCATCACTAAAAGAAAAAGCACATGAGCACACACTCTTTCTGTAATTCTGAATTTTCTTGGCATTTGTTTCAGTTCATGTTTCTTTTTATTGGCATCAGATCCATTATACTTAGAGATGCTAGGTGAGCAAAATCCTATAGTATAAACCGCTTTCCTCCTTATGTTTTTATTCACAATACATAGTATTTTTGAAATCTGAGGAATCACTGCAGCAAGTTGTAAATGATGTATGGAGTGACAAGTCTTTTCTACTGCATAAAAAGAGAAACAGCACTGAGTAATGACTGCTGCGATGTACTGTTTCTTGTAATATTTAGTTTATACAAAGCTTTGGAAACCCAGCAGGCTCTGAACCTACTACACAGTAAGACAAAACCCAGACCAAAATGCATTTAATATGCTCATTTCTTTTTTCTTTCTTTCCAATACAGTTCCAGTTGAGCAATCAGTTTCATGCCCCAGGGTGCATTGCATGCCTGTGCCCTCTCTATGCAAAGTGCTGGGATCAGGATCGGATAAGAAGGTGGAAATAGAAATTGCAACCCTCTGGTCTCTCTCCACAAGTTCCTAACATCAGCAAGGGAAATTCATCCACAATGGAAGTTCTATGTGTGTGTTAGAGATGGAGGGAGGGTATGCAGGCTCTGAAGTGGAAAAAATATGTAACTGGTCTTATCACTAAGCCAACTTCACCCTGGGTGTCCAGTCTTCTGCTGGACAGAGATGAAATGCTCATATCTTAGATCAATGAGCTGTTTACCAAGACAGCATCCCTTCTGGGATATGCTTGGAAGGGGATAGGGATGAAATCAAATACAGAGAAAGGTTCAAACATATCTAGAGAGGGTTCTGAAAGTGAGTAAATGGAAGTTAACTTTCCTCTTTTTCACTGACTTCAAACTACCAAGGGCATAATCTTATCTTAGAAATACCCCCACTTGTGTCTGCATTGCCATTCCTTTGTAGGAAAACCCCTGGTATGACATTTCCTGAGATACTATTGGTGAAAAATGTCTTTTGTCTTTACTTGGAGCCATGAAGCCAAGTGACCCTTTCTTGCAAAGTGGAACAAACATAAAAACACCAACAACTCACACATGATCTGACACCAACTCAGGTCAGCATCTCATAGCTTGAGTAGCTTGACTTGGAGCTAGGTGTTCTTTTCCTGCAGCATTTGCTTATTAGCAGTTCACTTTTTTTTTTTTTTTTTGAGTGAGGACATGTTTGGGGATAGCTGAAGGAAGGACAAAGTTTCTGTGCATGACCCTTGTAGAATATTTGGTCCTATTCAAAATGTCCATAAGACATCTGGTCCATGACACAAGGAGTTGGAAATCTAACCCATGGCAAAATGTCCATGAGCATATTTCATTCACTCAAAATGATTTTGGACTGGATCAAATAAATATCAAGGATATTTTGGTGTGGACCAAGTATCTCTGTATGGATGCGAGAGTTGGACTGTGAAGAAGGCTGAGCACCGAATAATTGATGCTTTGAACTGTAGTGTTGGAGAAGACTCTTGAGAGTCCCTTGGACTGCAAGGAGATCTAACCAGTCCATTCTGAAGGAGATCAGCCCTGGGATTTCTTTGGAAGGAATGATGCTAAAGCTGAAACTCCAGTACTTTGGCCACCTCATGCAAAGAGTTGACTCATTGGAAAAGACTCTGATGCTGGGAGGGATTGGGGGCAGGAGGAAAAGGGGACGACAGACGATGAGATGGCTGGATGGCATCACTGACTCGATGGACGTGAGTCTGGGTGAACTCCAGAAGTTGGTGATGGACAGGGAGGCCTGGCATACTGTGATTCATGGGGTTGCAAGGAGTCGGACATTACTGAGTGACTGAACTGAACTGACTGAAGTATCTCCATGGATGCTTTGAACAGGATCAAATGCAATCAAATATCAAAATAATTTAGACCACATTTCTTTTGATATTTTGTTGTTGTTGTCACTTAGTCACTAAGTTGTGTCCAACTCTGGGATATTTATTTTGGGGAAGACCAAATATCAAGGACCTTTTGGCATGGACTGAATGTTTTATGGATGCTTTTTTTTTTTTTTTTTTGACAAAACAAAATGTCTGCTAATCATGCATGATGGATGATTAGATGGATGGATACATTAAATGCATAAGATAGTTTTGGAATTATTTGAAATTCACTGTAAGTTTTCTATAGCTCTACCTCTTTTTTCTCCCATTCATCCATAACAGACCTGTATATAGCAGCATAATTTAAGAACCAGTGGGCAGCTCTTAAAATATTTGTTCCTGTTGCTCAGAGATATGCTCAGAGATAGGCACATCACTGATGTAATTCTTCTGAACTTTAATAATAATCATCAGGGGTATATGTGGTCATTAGTGGAAAAGTGATGGACACTGGAGTCCGTGGGCGAGGCAATAGGAGTTATGGTATATATATGTGTGTATGAATTACTTATCTGGACTAGGACCCAAGACCTGTAATCTAGCCACCTCTAAACACATTTGAATCCAGTCCATCTTCAACCTTTTCAGCCTTATTTCCAGATATGAGAACATATTTCTGTTGTTCATTAACTAAGTAAAATTATGTCTAAGAATACTTCACTTGCATAATAGTTTTGAATTTGAAACAAATACTTAAAAAGTATTTGTCCCCACTGTCCACTTAAGCTCCCAACCAGTAAATGGTGCTACCTGGATTATGGCATAAGCTCTATATTGAAATTAAATTCAAAAATTAGATTAATAATTTCTTCTGTATAGTTAAATTTTTATTAAAAATTAAATATATATATTTAGACATCTAAAAATAATAATTATATATACAATGCATACTTTTAAAAAGTAACAGTAAATGAGACAAACTGAAATTTATATCATAATCATATATTCATGTCACCTTATAATAATTTCTCCTTTTTTCTCCATTACATTAAGCCCTCTAATGCTTCAATTTGAAAGATACTAAAATTCAAGCTAAAATAACTTTTTATTTTTCTCTTTAATAGAATAGCTGTAGGTATTTTCTCATAATTCCATGAAAATTTCAGGTTGACATCCTGGCATTACCAATCAGCCTTCTGAATGATCAGATTTCCGGTAACTTGCCCTTCCACAATTAGACTAAGTTAAAATGTAAAGTTTTAGCAAAGAGATCACGATGGAGGAATAGGAGGATATAGAGCTCAACTCTCCCCGCAAAAACATCCAAAATACATCTTCATGTGGAACAATTCTCACAGAACACCAACTGAAAACTAGCAGAAAGATCTTTTATACAACGGAAGCTACAAGAAAGGTCCCATGTAACCAGGTAGGACAGATAAGGGATCAGGACAGGACTGGCACCTCTGGGAGGGAGCTGTGGAAGTGGAAAGGTCCAGATGGGTGGCTCCTTGTCCTAGGAAATCCTTTTGCCTTCTGGGAGGTCTACTAGGACAGACAGAGGAAATAGAGGAGCCTGGACTCTGCTCCTGAGGAATGGGAACGTGCTGGCTTGCTAGCAACCAGGGCAAAAAAAGACCAGCACCGACAGCTGCCACCTTGAAGCACTTCCCAGCCCCAAACATGCCCTGAGTAGGGCTGCCAGTATGTGAGGCATCTAGGTGCCTCACTTGTGCTTCAGGGGATGGACCCTGGGAGAGGGTCTGTCTAGCTGTGTGCAAAATCCCCAAGGGCTTATAATGGAGTGAGGGCCTAACCTGAGAGCCCATTGTGAGTGCGCACAGGGCGCTGTGTAGGGGGCCGCCATAGGAGCCCCACTGTCCACATGCTCACAGCTGGGCATGGCTTTAGCAGCAGTGGGTTGTGTAAGGGTGCTCAGAGCATGCAGGGGCAGGGCGGATATCAGAGTCCACTGTCAGCACTCCCACAGCAGAGGTAGGTCAGGGAGCAGTCGACTTTGTTGGCAAGCAAACTGAGGCAGCGTCATAGGGAAGGAGGAAACAGACAGAATGGGCTCCATCTTGAAAGCAGGACTCCATCTTCGGCCGGACTGTGGACTTTGAGCTATATGCCCGGTATCTATGGAAATGACATACCAACTAGAAAACCAGACCCCCGGATGGTAGAGCCCCAGGGCTCATACCTAGACTCTCCACAGCCTAAAAGAATACCCTAATTATCTGTATAACTAAATAGAATCATAAATTCTATTAAGCTTATTGGGGTATGACCGCAGGCCTGTTGATAACTGTCCACTATTAGCTACCTAGGCTTACGGCAAACGAATCATGGGTTTAAGGCATACTAATCATGGGTTAACTTGATTGCATCTTTCTTTTCCTTTGTTCAGACTAGTTTCAGGGAATTTGGGGAGGTGGGTTTGAGTACATACACTTAGGGTATGTAAGGTTTTCACAAAAACTGGTCGGGGTCCTTGGCTAAGAGGAGACTCTGCCTTGGGCCCCCCGGTGTAATAAACAGCACTCCACCATCTGCATTGTCCTTCTGAGTGAGTTTGTTTCCCAGAAAACAGGGCTACAACAATAGAGCTGCACATCTCCAACAGACAGCCCCTGGGCAGCAGTATGCAGTGGTTTCTTTCCCAAGACGAGTACTCCAGTTCCATCTCACAATGCAGCACAGAGTGAGATTTGGGGCAGACAGCCCTTGGAGGGCCCTACTGTAGAGATAGGATAGCTCTCAGATGGCAGACAACTACCTCAATTCCTGGCACCCAGCAACAGCCTAGCACTAGGTCTGGAACAAACACAATACAGAAAGAAATGTGACTTTTGGCAACTTTGAGGCAGAACCTGTCTGGCCAGTGCATGTGTTCACTGTGACCAGATGGGCCTCACTTGCTTCAGCATCACCTCCTTCAGGACAGAGCACACACTTAAGGGCAATGGAGCCTTATCGAACCCAACCTTAAAGAGTGGGGTTTCACCCTGGCAAGATCACAGCCATGAAGAAATGAAGATTCCTCAAAACATCCAGGGAAGGCTCTGGTCACCACAACATCAATCACACCCTTATCAAAGAGACAGTGGTCAGCACACCTTAAAGAAAGAAATGGCAGGCCTCCATACCCAAGCCAGCCCTGGCACCAAAAATATGGGAGTCAAATAGTATACGGGGATGATCCCACATAGAAATAGCACTTCAAGACCACAGTAGATAACTGTTTCTCCTAAAATAATAGAGACAGAGAAATTTAAGTAAAATGAAAAAGCAGAGGAACTACTTTCAATCATAAGAACAAGAGAAGTCCCCTAAAAGAATAAACAATGAAACAGGCCTCTCCAGTCTACCAGACTCTGAATTCAAAACAGAGGTAATAAAAATGCTAAAGGAATTAAGAAAGATTATTAACAGAAATACAGATCACTTTAACAAGGAACTAAAAACTATAAAGAGGAACCGATCGAAATTAGACAAATCAGTTGCTAAGGTAAAAATCCATCTAAAAAGCAATGAACAGCAGACTAAATATACAGAAGAATTAATAAGTGATTTAGAAGATAGTACTTTTGCCTGGAAAATCCCATGGACGGAGGAGCCTGGTGGGCTGCAGTCCATGGGGTCGCTAAGAGTCGGACATGACTGAGCGACTTCACTTTCTCTTTTCACTTTCATGCATTGGAGAAGGAAATGGCAACCCACTCCAGTGTTCTTGCCTGGGGAATCCCAGGGACGGGGAAGCCTGGTGGGCTACCGTCTATGGGGTCACACAGAGTCGGACACGACTGAAGTGACTTAGCATAGCATAGCATAGCATTAGAAGATAGAATAATGGAAATCACCCAATCAAGTATGGGCAGAAAGACAAATTAAAAAAAAAAAAGGAAAGGAAAGCAACTTTCAAGATCTAGGAAGTATTACCTCACACTGGTCTAAATGGCTATCATCAAATTTCTACAAATAATAAATGCTAGAGAGGGTGTCAAGAAAAGGGAATCCTATTATACTGTTTGTTGGTGGGAATGCAAATTGATGAAGCAATTGTGGAAAATAGTATGGAGTTCCTTTAAAAAGTAAAAATAGAGTTACCCTATTATCCAACAATCCCACTCCTAGATATATATCCAGAAGAAGCGGAACTCTAATTTTAAAAGATACATGGACCCCAGTGTTCACAGCAGCAATATTTACAATAACCAAGATGTGGATTAACCCAAATATCCATCAACATATGACTGGTTTAAGAAGATGAGGTGTGTGTGTGTGTGTATATATATATGTGTGTGTGTGTGTGGAATATTAGTCAGCCATGGAAAAGAATGAAATATTGCTCATTTGCAGCAACATAGATGGGCCAAGTGAATTTTATAATAAATGATGTAATTCCTACAGAGAAAAATATTATATGATGTCACTGACGTGTGGAATCTAAAAAATAATACAAATGAATCTATATACAAAACAGAAACAGACTCACAGACATAGAACACAAATTTCAGTATACCAAAGGGGAAACGGGAGAAGAAGGGTAAATTAGGAGTATGGGATTAACATGTTAAAAACTACTATGTGAGAGTTGGACTGTGAAGAAGGCTGAGCGCCAAAGAATTGACGCTTTTGAACTGTGGTGTTGGAGAAGACTCTTGAGAGTCCCTTGGACTGAAAGGAGATCCAACCAGTCCATTTTAAAGAGATCAGCCCTGGCATTTCCTTGGAAGGAATGATGCTAAAACTGAAACTCCAGTACTTTGGCCACCTCATGCGAAGAGTTGACTCACTGGAAAAGACTCTGATGCTGGGAGGGATTAGCGGCAAGAGGAGAAGGGGACGACAAAGGATGAGATGGCTGGATGGCATCACTGACTCAATGGATGTGAGTCTGAGTGAACTCTGGGAGTTGGTGATGGACAGGGAGGCCTGGCGTGCTGTGATTCATGGGGTCACAAGAAGTCGGACACAAGTTAGTGACTGAACTGAGCTGAACTGATACATAAAATATTCAAGCAACAAGGATTTACTGTGTAACCAACCAATGTAACAGAGGGAAGAGTATTCAACACCTTGTAATATAACCTATAATGAAAAATAATATATATATAATATGTCTATATCTATATTTTATAGGGATATCTGATAAATATATATAGCTGAATCCGTGATCTTTTATGATAAATAATATTTTTTCCTTACTTATTGCCTCTCATATTTAAACGTTGGCTCAACCTTTGAGATTTTTCTCTTTTGATCTTGGTTCAACTTGGTAATCTTATTGTTCCCTTTGCTTTAAATAGTCACCTATCAAACATCTCTAAGTGAAGTCTAAATACATCAGACATCTATGAAATGTTTTCTATAGGCCCACAGTTCTAATTACAACTTTTGCCACCTGGATCCTGAATTTTCCTAACCCATCTCTGTTCTGAACTGTGATTGTGATGATGATGACGATTGATGATAACAAATTTGTATGGAGGGCTTACTACTTGTGCTGTTCTAAGTGCTTTATTCATATTAAGCTGCTTAATTGTCACAAAAACCCTTTGAAAGAAGACAGGCTACTATCTGCATTTTATAGATGAGGAAGGTAAAGCCCAAAGAGGCTTAGAAAGCTGACCAAGACTACAACAATATTAAAGTCTGAAACAGCCTTAGACCTCTCGTTTTAGCCACTCATTAATTCAATTATGGAGTTCCTGAAGAATTTATCCACACAAATCATTAGGAAACAATGCAGACTTTTGACAGGGAGAGAGAGAAGGGTTAACACTGCAACAATAGTTTAAAAAAAATCTAAAACACAAATTGCATATTTTATTCTCTGAAATCCCTTCTTGGCAATGCCGTCTCCTTTAGGACATTTCTGTTTGTTGGCCCCACTCCCATGCAGCTCTCCTCTGGCAATTTTCTGCAACTTCTGAGTTTCCCTGCAAACGTCTGTTTCTCTTTCCTCAATTGTATAGAACATCCAGGTCCTTTCATCCCTCCCTTCCCCACTACTCTACAACACCATCCAGGTATTCAGCTACAATCTGCCATCCCCAGAATAAATTCCACATCCTCCGAAAGCAATAACAGTATATAGTGATGAAACATTGTGAATCTATTAGAATTTGTTTCTGTTAGTTACATAGCCTTTGTAATTATCATTTTAGTGGCTTACTAAATCATCTTCTGATGATGTTCCATAATTAATAAATTATTCTGTTATTGAATATTTTGGTGTTTTTTAGTATTTTGTTGCTATTTGTTTTTGCTTTGTTTTATAAAATACCACAAAAAATATATATTTTTTTATTCATTTGGATTTAGCACCTGCTGGGTTAATTCTTTAGGAAAAATTCCCAGAAAAGAGATTACTGGTTCAAAGGACAGGATTATCTCTATGTTGCATTATTTTCCAAATAGTTTATATCAGTTAACAGAGCTCTCTGTTGTGTACAAAAGTCATAGGAAAACACTGTCAACATTATTTCTATTTTCCTACTATGCAGAAGGATGGAAATACTTTCCTTATATATTTATTTTCTATTTGTATTTTCTCTAGTGTGACTGCTTTGTCCACATTCTTAGATTATTGCCTACATGGTGAATATTTTTCTTTGTTTTTCTAGATTTGAATACCATTTGCACAAAGCCCAGTCCAATTTTGACTGCTATACTTGATGCAAATAATTTAACTTGTTTCATTATTTTACACTTTAGTGAAGTTTTACATCTCAAGTATGTTTTAAATATACTTTGGTCAGTCTTTCCCTATATTATTGTTCTTTTTGCTTCAAAAGTGAGAAATCCATCTCTTTCAGAGATCAGACAACAATTTTATTTTCCCCTTTAAAGCAACAGTTTCATTTTTATCTCTTTCATGGATTTGGAATATATTTTGGAGTCTAATACTGATATCCAATGTTGAAATAGGATTTCCACCCCCCACCCCCAAATTCTCAAAAACACAGCTTTGTTGAGGGCAAATTTTATTCTCATGGCAGGAGCTGCTTGAAGGATTTGGTGATAGCAAGAGTCTGAACTTTGGTTTCTGTTCAGGGTGAAGCCAAGAAGAGAGGAGTGGTCAAAGGAAGAGCCTGAAAGGGGCTCCTGGAAACACGGGAGGCAAAGCATCTACTTTATAGTAGCGCCTTCGGCAGTCCCTGTGCTGGGATTTTCAATCAGGCCTGAGACCTTGTGTTACTCCCTGTGGTGTGAGAACAAGACTGATGGGTTCAACTGTTGCAAGGTAGTTTAGAACAATAGCATATGGACCTGTCTTTTACTTCAATGTAAAGAGTTTTGGAATAAATTTAAAAAAATTATTTAAATTGAGTATAATTTTAGGTTTAAAGAGGAAAAATAAATGAGTTTTTAAAAAATCAACCAAGGATATTAATTTTTTTACAAACTGTTAAAATTAAAAAGGAAAAAAACCCGTTGTTAAAATTGAAAGATCCCCATAGTTTTCTGTCACCTTTGCTAAAAACATCTTTGATAACAAGGCTGGTCACATCTCATTCACATTTGCGAGCTCACAGAGGCAATGAGGGCCTAAATCCCATGAGGGCCATGGCTCTTTTCTAGACTCAAGAGTAACCCTGCCGTTGTATTCCATGTGCTGAACCAGGAGCAAAAGGGTCACATTTACCAGAGGACAGTGATGGTCACTGGGCATATAGCTCAGAATTGCCCTGATTTCTGTGCCCCATTTTTTTTCTTTTTCTGATGTTAGCTTCATACAGCTATCTTGCTTGGTTTCATCTAAACCCAGAATTTTTCAGCAAAGTAAAAAATAGAGGCAACTAAACAGCTAAGCTCTGTCTAATAATTTAGATATTTTACATAGCTGTAACCCTTTAATTTCCTTTATATTCACAAATTCACAGGCTATAAGTATTGATCTAAAATATTATTCTATTTCTTTAATAGTTTGACTCCTCAGTAAGCTAGGATCCTTCTGTTATGAAAGAATTCTCCTCTAAAGAATTATTCAAGTCTATAGGGGGACTTCCCAGATGGCAATAGTGGTAAAGAATCCTCCTGCCAATGCAGGAGACCCAAGAGATGCTGGTTTGATCCCTGGGTCAGGAAGATCCCTGGAGTAGGAAATGGCAATCCACTCCAGTATGCTGGCCTGGAAAATTTCATGGGCAGAGGAGCCTGGTGGGTTATAGACCTTGGGGCCACAAAGAGTTGGACATGACTGGGCAACTGAACATATAGTCAGAAAGCCAAATGAACAAGTACAGCTTACTAGTACAAGGTATATGTTTCTCAGGCTGGGGCATGGGAGGGGTACACACAGGAATAGCATGCCTACCAGGAGTCAACTTCTCAACTCTACTTCTTTGTACCATCAGTGACTGCTCTGATGTCAGGAAAAGGTACCCTTCCCCTCAACCAAAGCTAATCCCTTTGTCTCCCTAGATCCAATCCCATTCTGCCTTTTCTCCATTGACCAACCTTTGTTGTTTATATAATCTCATATTCCTTCTCTTTCCCTTAAACACATGTTTCATGGGCTGAGAGGGAAGCCAAAAATGACAAGAAATACAGAGAGAGAACTAAGATTTATTGAGTACATAGTTTGACCCAAGCAACTTATGTATGTTTTCTTATTTCAACATTCCTCAAAATCACAAATCTTCACATGTGCTGTCTACCATTTCTAATTCATTTTGCAGATCACAGATCCAAGAATCCAGGAATTTAAGTAACTTGATGAGATTACACTGATAATATGCTGCACTATTAGTATTTAAAGTCAGATCTGTTTCAATCTAAAGCTTGTAGTCTGTACCTCTTAGCCTTGCCAAGATGTAAATCTCCTCTGTCACAAAAAATAAAACCATAAACCTTTCCACTCTACTATCCCTTCCAGCTTCTATCTGCTTATTCTAAATGTCTTCTGACAACTCCAATTGCCTCACAGGCCATAATGGGGCCCTGTCTCCTTGCCACCCTTATAACTCTCTATCCATAATTCTGTTAGAGCCATTTCTGGGGAAGCCTGTCTCCTTTTCTGGGTCTCAGCAAATCAAGCCATTTAATATGATGGATTCAGGTGCTAGACTGATTGAGATTCATATTTAGTCTTGGACTGACTACCTGAGTGAGCTTGGAAAAGTTAACCTCTTTTTATACTTCAACTCCTGTAAAAATTTGCAAAGTAAAAATATTAACTTCATTGAGTCATTGTAGATGAAATAATCCTGCTGTCATACAGTAAGAGTTCAATAAACATTGACCAGTCTTTTAGGTTAATAAACTACAAGGCAGCAATTGTGTGATATTCACGTACCTATTGGGCTTTCCAGGTGGCTCAGTGGTAAAGATTCCACCTGCCAGTGAAGGAGACCCAAGAGATGTAGGTTCAGTCCCTGGGTTGGGAGGATCCTTTGGAGTAGAAAATGGCAACCCACTCCAGAATTCATGGGTGGAAAATTTCATGGGCAGAGGAGCTTGGCAGGCTACAGTCCATGGGACTCCAAAGAGTCAGACACAAATGAGCAACTGAGCACATGCACCTATTGTGCCTAGCATGGTATTATAATAAGAATTTAATATAATTTTGTTAAATAAATGAATATGTTAAGAAGAGTCTATATGCATTATCTTTAACTTTTATTTAAACCCTGACTTCCATTACCATCAATCCACAAAAAATATCAAAGTCATTAGTAACATTTTAATTGTTAAATCCAATTGTTTTAATTTCTATAATTAATTTAAAATCAATTTAACAATTTATTTAACAATTAATCCAACCATTATCAATTTCTATAATATTGGATCAGTCAGTTGGCTAGTGGTGCCAAATCTCTACTTCCCAAAACGCATGCTGCTCCTTACCAGTGGCATGGCACCCAAGTGGGTTTATATATCCATCATGGCCAAATATGTTGATTTTACCTCCTACAAAATCTTTGCAGCAACTTCCCTCTACTCATATACATTGCTATGCATGTAACTGTAGTTTTTATAAACTCCTGAGACAAAAATGACTCTTAATTAGTCTTCTTGTACTCAGTCTTTCCACAATCTCATAATTTTATTACACTTTGGATAGTGTCCTCTTTTCAGAATACAACTCTGATTATACCACTTTCATAAAACCCATCAATGTTTGCCTTTCCTCTTAGGATAAAGAAAAACATCCCTAACATGGCTGGACAGGGCAAATATGATCAGACTCTTCCCTCACTGTTTTACTCTCACGCCCAGTGGTTATCTTTTGCTTCATGAGCTCCAGATCCACCAACTTTCTTTACAATCATTTACAATTCCAATCTCCCCACTGGCCATGGACTAAGTAGAGTCCTTCTGCACAACTTTGCCCTCATCCTAGTCTTGTTAACCCATATTTTAGCTTCCTTTTTTAGTCATCAGTTTTCCAGGAGAGAGTTCCCTGACTTCCCTGACTGAGTCTATTGCTCTCATTGAATACTAGGAGAAGATGCCATTCCCTCTTTTCAGAGAATTTATCACAGTTCTAATTTCATATATGTTTGACAGATTATTTGATTAATGTCTGTCTCCCCTACTAAACTGTACATTCCATGAAAGTAGTGGTATGTCTAATTTGTCTCACTTTTTTCCACCTAGCATTCATACCAGTGACTGACGTTGAATGAATTTAAAATATTCTGTTAAATGAATGGATGAATGAGTGAATCAATTATGAGCATGCAATTTAATCTCTCTACCTTTGAGTATTCCTTCTATGTCATTTTGCTTCCCTTTTTCCTCATCCAATTGTAGGCATTCCTTAGGTTATTTACTCAGTCATTAACTTTTATCTCTTCATAATTCCTCCCTTAGAAATATTCTTTCCCATAACTTTAACCACAACACCTGTGTGGATGACTCCCTGACCTTGGGGTTCCAGCATGTATAGTCAACTTCTCTGAGCTGCAGTCTCCATACACAGCCGTTTGCTTACTTTCAGTGACTAGCTCAAAAGTATCCAAACAAAATTTCAAAGCTTTCCCCTTGATCTCACTTCTTTTCATTTTTCACTTGTGAAAGTAATTACTATTCTACTTTGCCAGTTTCAAAGCTTTAAAAACTTTTGACTCCTCTTCTCCATGACTTCCCACATTCAGCCGATAGCTCCTATTTATACCTCCACACTATCACTCCTATTTTTTAAATTCTTTTTCGCTACCATGGTGCAGGATGCTATGCATAGAGATTAAGTATCAGAAATCAGTGATTCAAAAGATAAATTGATTAAAGTCAGTAAGCTGCTCATGAGAAAATTAACTGGAACAAAACAAGAAATCCAAATCCATCTCCTAGCAATGAGGAGGGGGCTTCCCAGATGGCTCATTGCTAATCTGCCTGCCAAGCAGGAGACATAGGTTCGACCCTTGGCTCAGGAAGATCTCCTAGAGAAGGAAATGGTAACCCATTCCAGTATTCTTGGCTGGGGAATCCCTGGACAGAGGAGTCTGGTGGGCTACAGGCCACAGGGTTGCGAAGAGTTGGACATGACTGACTAAACAGCAGCAGCTGCAATGAGGAGGGCCTTATAACTTAGCCATCCCTTTAATTCATCTAGGAATTTCTACACGCTTCTGGTAAGGCAAGTATAGTCCCCACCTGTGGCTTCAGGAATGGAGTCAGATGGATATCAGACCAATACTGGTGAATCAAGAAGCAGTAAACAGTGGCACTTCCAATGAGCAGTTCCTTTCAGGGATCAGTCAGTCTTAAAGTCCCCCCACAGGATAAGGTGTTTGATGAGTACCATGAAACACACTGCTACCTGTTTTGCAGCTCTTTTTCATTAGCTCATTCTTTATAATTTCCAGGTTGTGGAATTATCCATCTAAATTTTCTTCACATAAATGCTGCTTGATGAATAAAAGTACAGTGCAGATTATGTCCCTTAATGTTACTGCTAATCTTCCGTAATAATGGTGGGTGATGATTACTGCTTATGTTATTCAAGGTAAAAATGGATTTTTACATGTGTGTGGTGTGCATGTGATTTTGATTCAGAGGGAGAAAAAAAAAATGGGACAGCTGAGTCAGAATGCTAGACAGAAGAAATGGATTAGCACTGATTATTTCTGATTATTTCAATCCTGTACATGAGGTAAATGCATTAGAAAACCATGTGATTTTCATATTTAAATATTTGATTTCTGAATCACTACAAGTGATAAGTAATGGAAAAGTGCAGCAGCAGATGTTATTTTATGTTTTGTTTATGAAGTGCAGACAATTCCAAAGAGTACAGGGATTACTGGAATAAAAGAAAATGTTAAGTTCCAGTTTCTCTTTCAAGTCTCTACCTCCCAGGTAGCATAAACAGAAGTATCATCTTCAGACATTTCCAACCACTATCTCTGTTTCCAAAACTTGACTGCGCCCTCCCAGGTACCTGCCCACTTCTGTTTCAGTTAACTTGGATGCTAATTATAAAATCATGTACAGTTGAGATATAAACAATGGGTTAACAGTTTGTAGACCAAGAATTATTGCTGGTTTTTTTTTTTTCTTTGTTTGTTTTTTGTTTTCTGTTGACCGCTCAGCAACACCTGGGAAACAGGAATCAGGATTTCTTATCTGAAAATTTCACTCTGGAGCCCGTGTGTACTAAATCTCTCTATCGTAGTTGTCTGAGTGTAGCTTATGCCAGCAGCCATTTAAAAGTGGCATTTGCTTTTTCTTTTGTGAAAAATGAGGAGAAAGTCAATGTAGAATAGACACAATAATTTTTAAAATTTATTTTTATATATGCATTTAGTGTTTCAGTGGAACTGAATACTTATTTGAGCTAAATTATTTATTTTTCTCTCTTTTACAAGCTTCATTAGTAATCTTTTTTTTTCATCTTTTTGGTCACTGCTATACTTACCAAATGGACAGAGGAGCCTGGTGGGCTGCAGTCCATAGGGTCGCTGAGAGTCGGACATGACTGAGTAACTTCACTTTCACTTTTCACTTTCATGCATTAGAGAAGGAAATGGCAACCCACTCCAGTGTTCTTCCCTGGAGAATCCCAGGGACGGGAGAGCCTGGTGGGCTGCCATCTATGGGGTCGCACAGAGTCGGACACGACTGAAGCGACTTAGTAGCAGCAGCAGCAGCATACTTATCAAAGCTGTTTTTTCTTTCTGTTTTTCTAACTATTGGTTTTGTATTAAGACTATTTCCCTTTAAGCCATTTAAAAAGAACATTTCATCTAGGATATTCTATATGCTTTGCCTTAAGGCAGATATAAGTCTCATTTAAGCCTCCTTATGTGGCTCCAAGAGTGTATAAATATATATCTACATACATACTTGACAAAAGTGGTAAATAAAGGAACAGAAAAAGAGCAGCTTCAAGAAGGCACTTCCTCTCAGGAGCTGGTCTCAGTGTCCCCCTTTACAGGACTGCATGTGCTGGTAGTAACCATAACACAGGATTTGCCTGACCGTATTCCCTGACACATCCTGATTGAGTAGCAGTCCCATTCTGTGCACATAGCCGGCTGGTCTCTAGCATATTTGACCACAACTCCACAAGGATATCTTGCTTAGGGTATTTGTTTAATATGCCAAGCTCTCCAGTCTCTGGTTATAGGTTACTCACTGCCATCTCATCATATATTGCAGAATTGAGCCCAATGAATTCATGTTCTCGCTTCCATTAAAGCTCACGACTGATTACCCGTGGTATAGACTACTCCAGGGCTTCACTGGTGGCTCAGTAGTAAAAGAACCTGCCTGTCAATGAAGGAGACACAGGTTTAATCCCTGGTTCAGGAAGATCCCCTGGAGAAGGAAATGGCACCCCACCCCACTCTTCTTGCCTGGGAGCCCCATAGACAGAGGAGTCTGGCAGGCTACAGTCCATGGGGTCTTAAGAGCGAGACACAACATAGGGACTAGACAACAACAAGACTACTCCAAAGAGGTGATCTGAAAGAACTAAAATTCACCACAAAGAGGGAAAAAAAAAAACAACTTCAAAACCCTATAATACTCGTAACACCTTCTTTTCTCTGTCTTCTATCACACTCTCCACTGAACTCAGAAGGAAGAAAATAATGAAAATGTAGATAATCCCACTTCTATATATTTCTGATCTGGGGTTTCTTAGAAGTGCTGGAATGGACTGAGACCATTGTCTCTGAGAGGAAACTATAGAATAAAGCTCTTTGGTTCTCTTGAGTGCAGTAAAGGAGGTGTTTATTGAGCTTGGCCAGGAAACTATGTATTAGACAAATCCACAAATTCAGCTGATTACATAACACTGCACTGTTATGTTTACATAACACCTTTACAGTGTTATGTACTACACCTTTGCAGTGCTATGTTTGTAAGGACATTAGATCCAAAACCTCAGCTGGTATGAGGCCTTTATATCTCCTTTAGGCCAATGGATGGTATGTGTGTGTGTGTGTGTGTGTGTGTGTGTGTGTGTGACTGAAAGGGGAAAGGTGGGAGGGAAAGAGAGTGAGAGACAGCATTAGTGAGAAAAGGAGGAATTTGAAAGGCAAAATAAGTGTATTTATAAAATGGGAGAGAGAATGGGATTGGGTCAGTGTTTCCATCTCTTTACCGGTGGTACATGTCTGTCAAAATGTATTTTCTTAAGGTTCTCAATTTCCTTAATTCACATGACTTACACAGACCTTAAAATGGATAATGATGGATCATAATGAAAGACAGAAGGAGAGTCAGACAGGGAAGCAGCTGGAGATGAGAAGTAATGGAAGGGCACCAATCCTCAAAGTGCCGAGGCATTTTAATCACCTCAGACTTGGCCTCAAGTGCTAGCACCTTCAGAGACTAATAACTGTGATCCTTAGCAAAAGAAAATTGGGCTTGTGACATCTTGAATAGGGAAAAAAATGACACTTCTTGTTTTTAGGTACAAATGAGACACTTAGGCAGTCTAGAGCAAGATAGCCCTGTAGGAATTTCCTCAGGGGGTAGGTAATAGATCAATTTACTTTTATCACTGACAAGGTCCTAAAACTAGTCTCTTTTTCCCACATAAAGAACTCACGAGGAGAGCAGTGTCTGAATACACCATTTGGGGTAATTGAAATTGAAGTTTCCTAGCTAAAATCATTTAATAAGGTTTCCTTATAGCCCTTTTAAATTTCAAAAGTTAAAAGGAAGGAAAAAGAAAGATACATTTGGTAATTCAGTGACACCATGTTATCTAAAACATTCGCTTTTAACATTCTACCATTTTTGTTCCATGTGAAATGGAAAATTAGAGTGCAACAGTCTTTTGGGCTCTTGATGCATTTTCTTTCTGTTCTTGATCATTGTGCTGAGTAAGCACCTGCTTAAAGGATGTTTCACTTTGGTAATTGAGGCAAACACACATATGAATGTTGTAAATTTACATGATTTTTTCAGGAAACCTAATAGTAATACTGAAGCATACTTACTAATCTCAATTTAATAACATGAGGCTTTTCTTTACTCTGTAAAGAGTAAAAAAACTGTTTGGTGATCAAACACTTTCATGAATGAAATGAGTGTGCATGCAATATTGTCTAACTGCTCCAGGTACGGCTGTGTGTGTGTGTGTGTGTGTGTGTGTATGAGAGAGAGAGATGGAGAGACAGAGTATGTGAGTGCATGTGTATGATGTAAAGTGAATGACAGAAAACACACAGAAATTCTAGATAGTAGGCCAAAAGAGTTAACCAAAAGCCTTTCACATTAGAGACACAAGGAATTCAGTGCCTAGGAGTTAATTAGGAGATACATGAAATAATAAAGAACAGAGATATTCGGTTTGGTACTAATTCTCTGCTTTCACAGTCTAACAATGACTGTTGACTTTCATATAGAAAAGCTTTCTAGGACTGACTCTCCTAAGAGGAATTCTATCGAGCAGACACACTCAGTACAACACTTCATCCCACCCCATTCATTTCATTGCTATACAGGTTTTGCTGATAACCAAACACAACTGCAACTTTCTCCAGAAGACTGTCCTTGGGTGATACACTCTGCTTCACCAGAGGCAGCCTGGGACTGATGGCTGATGGAGTAGCATGAGTATGTGAGTTGGTGGGGGGTGGTGGTAACAAAAACGCCAACATCTTGTTGCCAAAAGCCTTCATGTGGCATCTGGCTGGGGCTAGAGGTCATCTGATATCATGTCTTTACTTCGCTTCTCCCTGCCCTATTCTAATTCCCTTGCTTCCTTTGAGTCTCCTCCTAAGAGCACTCTAAATAAATCATTTACCTAAGAATCATATCTCAGGCTTTGCTTCTAAGAGAGCCAGATCTAAGACAAACAGTTATAAATGATGTTAAAAAATGTTCCTAAATGCCATTTCATGTTCTAAATCTGCACTTTCTGTTCATCAATCATTAACGTGCATTTTAAGAATCTTATCATGGTACTTCCAGACAGCAGTTAAACTTGGATATGAATATTACTTTTCTTGGTAGAGCAAAGTTTTTGCAATTATCTGAATATTTTATTGCTTTTCACCCATACAAATTTATGAGAATTAATAAAAAATTGAAAAATTAAAGTACACACAATAAAGACAAGAAAAAACAATAAAATTGAAGCAAAGATGAAAATCATTAGAGCTGTACCGAAATGGTGAATCTTTAGCCTCATTCAGACTAAATCAACATAAGGTATCAGAATATGATTGATTGTGAAGGAAATAGACAAAATTAAAGGATATGTACAGAAGGCTGGGTATACAGCATTGGGTATTTGGTACTAAAGCAAAAGGATTATAGTAATTCTCCTTATTTTAATTTTTTATCTTTGTATCAAGCTAATTTTGTTATGATTTTTATTGGAATAGAGCTGACAGTGTTATGTCAGCTCCAGGTGTACAGCTCAGTGAATCTGCCACATATACATCCACTCCGCTTCAGACTGCCCTCCCACATAGGCCATCGCAGAACACCAGACAGAGCTCCCTGTGCTAGACAGTAGGGCCTTGTCAGCTATCTATTCTATATATCTCAGTGTCCACTTGTCAATCCCAGTCTTGCAGTTCATCCCTCCCCACTCCTTACCCCTGCAACAATAAGTTTACTTGCTCCATCTTTAACTCTATTTCTGTTTTGTAGACAAGTTAGACAAGTGTCTACATTGCTTGGGTGTAGAATAAAACAAACAAACAAAAAAGTTACAAATAAACTTAAAAAAAAACTTTTGCGTTTGTTCTGCTGCTGCTGCGTCAGTTCAGTCGGGTCCGACTCTGTGTGACCCCATAGACTGCAGCCCACCAGGCTCCCCCATCCCTGGGATTCTCCAGGCAAGAACACTGGAGTGAGTTGCCATTTCCTTCTCCAATGCATGAAAGTGAAAAGTGAAAGTGAAGTCGCTCAGTCGTATCCGACTCTTAGCGACCCCATGGACTGCAGCCTACCAGGCTCCTCTGTCCATGGGATTTTCCAGGCAAGAGTACTGGAGTGGGGTGCCATTGCCTTCTCCCATTTGTTCTAGGAGTGCATTATATATGAATGTAGACGACTGCATAGGGATAGGCAATTAAGATTTTTAAGACTGGAAAGGCAAGAAATCCTGTGGAGAGGGAAGGAGAATGAAGAACACGGCAGACCTGGATGCACCACCCCGATCTCCCTGCAAGTACCTGCTACAGGGCACATTGGCAGGCAGCCTCTCTGTCCCATCTTTTGTTCCACCCTAGTGTTCATACTTAGGCCATGCTTTCACTGGGCTACTCCCTGTCAGAAATTGAGCACAGCAGAGGAACCGGGGTGGGTCATTTCTGCCTAACGCAAGACTCCTCTAACAGACAATCCTTGATGTAAGGATCCCCACCAACCTGGCTGAGGCTTTCTCAGGAAAACACTGCAGTCTGAAGTTCTTCTGAATTCATCTTTTTTTTTTTTTTCCCTTTCTCCTTTCACAGATGTCAAACCTGATCATAATTTTAAGGATCTCCAGCCTTCTCATGATCCTTCCTTCTTTATCCTTTACAGTTACTTCCCATAAGCTTCTCATGCATCTAATCTTTTTTGACAAATTCTGCTTCAAACCCCTAAACTGATGCAAAGAAGGTGTTTAGGAGTTAATTTAGGAGTTAAAATATGCATCATTTACTCACTGAGTCCTCTCAAAGAAATGCTTCCAAAGCTATTATGCAGGATAGATAGTGGCCATGTTGTTTTCTGTCATCAAGCTAGAAAGCTAACAATTTATACAAATAGGACCACCTGAAAAAAAAAATCTCATAATTGGCTATCTGGTGTACACATTTATGTGTGTGCGTGCGTGCGTGCCAAGTCACTTCAAGCGTGCCTGATTCTTTGTGAACCTGTGGACTGTAGTGTGCCAGGTTCCTCAGTCCATGGAATTCTCCAGGCAAGAATACTGGAGTCGGTGGCCATGCCCTCCTCCAGGGGATCTTCCCAGCTCAGGCATCAAACCTGCGTCTCCTGCAGCTCTTGCATTGCAGGCAGATTCTTTACTGCTGAGCCACCATGGAAGTCCCATACACCTTCATAACCTAAATTTTAGAACACAAGGCCAGCTTTCAGGAATGGCCAAAATCCAGAACACTGACAACCATAAATGCTGTGCAGCAACAGAACTCTCCTTTTATTGCTGGTGGGAATGCAAAATGGTAAGATTTAGCAATCTTGTCCCTTAATACTTATCCAAAGGAGTTGAAAACTCATGTTCACAGAAAAGCCTCCACAGGGATATTTATATCAGCTGTATTTACAATTGCCAAATTTGAACATAATCAGAATGTTCTACAATAGGTGAATGAGTAAATTTATTGTGGTACATCCAGACAACAGGATATTGCTCAGCACTAAAAGAATGAACTATCAAATGAGTAAAAGACATGGAGAGAATTACAATGCCATTATATTACTAAGTTAAAAAACAAAACTGAAAAGGCTACATACAGTATGACTCCAATCATATGACATTCTGGAAAAGGAAAAATGTGGAGAAAATAAAGAGATCAATGGTTGCCATTGGTTAGGAAAGGAGAAGGGATGAATAGGTAGATTACAGAGGTTTTTAGGGCAGTGAAACTACTCTGTATGATACTATAATGGTGAATATGTGTCATTATAAATTTGTCCAAACTCACAGAATATATAATACCAAAGGTGAATGGTAATATGAACTGTGGACTTTGGGTACTTATGACTTGTCAGTGCAGATCCATTAATTCTAACAAATGTTCCGCTTTGATTGGAATGTTGATAATGGGGGAAGTTATGCATGGTCATGGGCTTCCCTGGTGGTTCAGACAGTAAAGAACTGCTTGCAATGCAGGAGATCCTGGGTTTGATTCCTAGGTGGGGGAAGATCCCCTGGAGAAGGGAATGGCTACCCGCTTCAGTATTTTTACTTGGAGAATTCCATCCACAAGAGTCTGGCAGGATTGGAAAGAGTCAGACATGAGACATGACTGAGCGACTAACACTTTCATTTTCACATCCATGTGTATGGGCAGGGTTTATATGAGAACTCCCTGAACTTTCCATTCAATTGTCCTGTGAACCTAAAACTGCTCTAAAAAGTAAATTCTATTAATAGTGGTAAGAAAAAAAAAAAAAACACAAAAAACAGGGCTCTGACCACAAAAGAATGAGCCTTCAGATGGTAAGAACTCACATTTGAATTCCATGTGCTTTGGGCGATCCATTTTATCCCCCTGGGCTTTAGTCTCCTTAACTATAAAGTTAGATACAAAAGTGTTTATATTGCAAATATATTGGAAAGATAAAATTAAGACTTAATACATATGGAAATGCATAATAAAGAATAACTTTCCCCCAGCTAAATACTTGACTATCTGACCTTATTAACAGAAAATCTGAAGGTCACTGTACATACTTCACAATTAATGGAGGTAGAAGAATAGAGAAAAGATGGGGGAGGTGGATGACAGAGGGAGTGAGAGAGAGAGAGAGAGAAAGAAAGAAGAGGAAAGGGGAAACTCCTGAACATACAGAAAAGATATTTTCCTGTGTTAACACAGCCAGTGCTTTTCTCCCTTATCTCTGAATCCCAAGCAATCTGGCTGCAAAGGTGAATATATATTTTGTGTTTTCTTTCCAATTTTTGGACTAGGAAAAATAAATGATTACTAAAAAGAAAAAAGATTTTTTTCTTAAGTTAAGCTATAAATGAAAAAGCAGGAACTACAAGTTCTAATACTAACTCTCCAATAGATTTATCACATTTCCTTAAGGTACTGAAACCCCTAAATCTGGCAGAGAGGTGTCAGTAACTCACTGTGACATTCTGGATTTAAATATTTTAAAAGGCAATGGTCCATGTAGCAAAGTCTCAGGGAAATGTAGAGACCTCACAGAGGAGACCAGAAGCACTTTAGGCAGGGACATGGAGAAGGAAATTAAAAAGGAAGTGGAAGCTGTTAGAACAGAATAGATTAGAGGGTAAGAAACTGAAGGCTTTTGAGGTCAATGGTAATAAATAGTGCAGGGCACCTCTTGCCTTCACCTGAAACTTCATTTCCCAGTTGCTGGGAGTGGTGGTGACCCACAACTCTTAGCTAAGAGTTCATCCCAGGTCAGGCATCTCTAAGGGTCAGTAGAGGACACCAAACGCATGGTTGACTTGACTTCACCTGGGATGAATCTTAAGGGCCACCCCAGCTTCACAGTTCTCCTAGGAATTGTTGAGGCCTTGGTCACATCCGCACTGCAGTTCATCATTTCTGTCTGATTATTCCTGCTTCCAGTATGCCCACAGAGGTGCTGATTTTAAGAGTGTTTCCCAATAAACTTGCTGCATGCAAGTCTCTGTCTTAACCTCTTCTTTAAGGAAATCTAACCTGAGACATTAGTGTTGAAAAGCATCAAACGATGGAATGAATGATTTCAGCGACTGTCACAGTTGTGACAAGAATATATGTAAGAGAAAACAGATTTAATCAGATTTCCTGCTGCAGCAGACGGCAGTCACTAGTGCACTAGCAACCTTTAAGGATGCATTTTTTCAGTGGTGGCTTCTGATTGTCCAGGGGCTTCCCAGGTGGCTCAGATGGTAAAGAATCTGCCTGAAATGCAGGAGACCTAGGTTTGATCCCTGGGTTGGGAAGATCCCCTGAAGGAGGGTATGGCAACCCACTGCAGTATTCTTGCCTGGAGAAGTCCATGGACAAAGGGACTTGTTGGGCTACAGTCCATGGCATCACAAAGAGTCGAGCATGACTGATTGACTAACACTTTCACTTCACTTTCCAATTGTCCAGGGTAATTTTTCTAATTTTTAAGTCTATACACTATTTAGCAACAACTCAGTTTTCTGGGTTGCACATGCAACATTTATGTTCTTCTCTATATTATATTACAAAAACTTCATTTAATTCTCTCAGCTGATCCTTCTCCCTTCCCTGTTATTGAAAACAATTAAAACAACATTTGACCTTTACTGCCCTTAGCCAATTTCTGCTAACAATATATATTTCTATTTTTCCTTTGGTTATATAAAGCATGCTTAAAATAAAGATATAGAATGCCCCTTCAGATTTGGTCCTCCATGCTTGTCTTCTATTCTTTATTAAAGTTTGCTAATATTTAAGTTCAAATGGAGTTCCCATACTGTGGTAAGATATCAGGGGCCTAAAGCAATGAAAGTGTGATATGTTAAAGACTGTCTTCCCTCCAAGAAAATCATAATGATTCAGATCAGATCAGTCGCTCAGTCGTTCCGCTCTTTGCGACCCCTGAACTGCGCCGCGGGCCTCCCTCCTCACCGCTCCCGGGTCCTCCTCGCTCCTCTCAGGCCTCCCTCTCTCCTCTTTCCCCTTCTCCTCCCCCTCTCCCTCCCGCTCGTCTTCTCTGTCCTCTGGGTGGCCAATACTGAGTTCGCTGCATCTCCTTCTGAGGTCTCCTTCTGGACTGGTTGGATCTTGTCGACTCTCGTCTTCTCAACACACATTCAAAACATAACGCGCTCGCCTTCTTCCTCCACTCTCTCCATACATACACAAAGACTAGGCGAACCTTTGTTGGTAGTGTCTCTCTTTGATATGCTATCTAGGTGGTCATAACTTTCCTTCCAAGGGTGCGCTTTTCTCTGCGTCACATTGAGTGATCTTGGGCCAGAAAACAAAGTCTACACTTTTCCACTTTTCCCATCTTTTCCCATCAGTGATGGGACAGATCATGATCTTCGTTTTCTGATGTTGGCTTTAAGCCAACCTTTTCACTCTCCACTTATAGTAAATCACAAATAAAACTATGCACAACATCAGATATGATACTCTATATTCAATGCCTTTGATAATTTCAACTTTGAAATTTCAACTTCACCAGTCTCAGCATAGATCTTGGGTTTGTCATAGGCTTCAGCTGACAATTATTATTTCTCTATTTCTCTTGTATTAGGTTCCCTCCTAGTTCAGTTGGTAAAGAATATGTCTGCAATACAGGAAACCCAGGTTCAATTCTTGAGTTGGGAAAATCTCCTGGAGAAGGAAATGGCAACCCACACCAGTATTTTTGCCTGGAGAATCCCATGGATAGAGGAGCCTGGTGGGCTACAGTCCATGGGCTTGCAGAGTCCAACACAATCTAGCAACTAAACCACCACCACTCCTACTTTCAGAATGGTCCTTTGGCTGATTGATATCATTTCATACCACTTGAAAACAAAAGAGTTATCTGTTGAGTATTTTTTTTCTTAGACTTCAAACTCATAAAAAATAGCACAGATCAGATCAGATCAGTCGTTCAGTCGTGTCCGACTCTTTGTGACCCCATGAATTGCAGCATGCCAGGCCTCCCTGTCCATCACCAACTCCCAGAGGCCACTCAGACTCACATCCATCGAGTCAGTGATGCCATCCAGCCATCTCATCCTCTGTCATTCCCCTTCTCCTCTTGCCCTCAATCCCTCCCAGCATCAGAGTCTTCTCCAATGAGTCAACTCTTTGCATGAGGTGGCCAAAGTACTGGAGTTTCAACTTGAGCATCATTTCTTCCAAAAAAATCCCAGGCCTGATCTCCTTCAGAATGGACTGGTTGGATCTCCTTGCAGTCCAAGGGACTCTCAAGAGTCTTCTCCAACACCACAGTTCAAAAGCATCAATTCTTCGGCACTCAGCCTTCTTCACAGTCCAACTCTCATATCCGTACATGACCACTGGAAAAACCATAGCCTTGACTAGGCGAAGCTTTGTTGGCAAAGTAATGTCTCTGCTTTTGAATATGTGATCTAGGTTGGACATAGCACACGTAAGCAAAAATGATGTTCAAGGGAGTGGAAGAAAGACGGATTGGAAAATGAGATGACACCAATGCTAAAACTAATTGCAATTGAATGTTATCAAATTTTAAATGCAATTTTTACCACCTATTAAATAATTCACATTAAGTATCTGAGTCCAAAATATGGAATATGAGAGGAGCTGGTATATAACTCTTCTTCAAAAAGGAGCGTTTCTGGCAATAAGTAAAATAAATTTTGAAAAGTTACATAATTTTTAGGAATTAGCAACCTCTCTCTGCAAAAATGGCCATTAGAACAAATGGCTATCCCTTGACATTGATAGCTGGTCTGTGTGCATGCTCAGTCACTCAATCATGTCTGACTTCTTGCTACTCTTTGCCAGGCACATCTGTCCATGGAATTTTTCGGGCAGAAATACTGGAATGGATTGCCAGTTCCTACTCCAAGGCATCTTTCCGACCCAGGGATCAAACTCTCATCTCTAAAGATTCCTGCATTGGTAGGCGTATTCTTTACCACTGCACCACCTGAGAAGCACTTACAGTTAGTCTAGCAGCTTCTTAAAACTGACTTGTACTTTTTTAGACACAGAAGAACTTCTTTAAGAAGGAGAAGCCACATATAGACTTAAGTCTGGCCTATGTGAGAGATGTGGTTTTGTTCTTTGGACAAATGCAGCATATACGTATATTTATTGGGTACTTTTTAAGTTAATTCATTTGATCCTTCTAACTATTCTTTGAGAAAAGTGTCATTTCCTTATTGCATAAGTGAGGAATCAAATACTTGGAGGTACAACATAGCCTGCCCAAAGTTACAGAGTTTTTAATTGTCAGAACTGACATTTACAATCAAGCTGTCTCACTCTAAAGCCCATTCTTTGAAAATAATATACTGCAAAGGCAAAAATCAAGGAGGGGCAAAAACACACGTAAAATGAAACAGAAGGTCCAGGGGTACCTGGAACATTCACTAACCTGAGTTCTCATTTGTAATAGGGGAAAAAATCAATAGGTATTGCTTTATTATCTAGTCTCTTATATCCCCCAAAGGTTGTAAGCTCCATTAAATAGGAAATCATATCTACTGTTACCTGCACAGAACTTGGAACATGAGAAATAATCAATACACATATATCTGATGAATGAATAAACTAGAAAAAGAGAAATACTACTATAAAATCCTGAAATTTTATCCTTTGCTTCCCATTTCATACTTTGTGTATAACATTCCCCCTATTGTCAGAAGCACATGTTGTCTCAGGAAGAGTTTTGATTATAAACATGAATGCCAAAAGAAATCAATGTTCATTTTAAGACTTCCAAATGAGGCCCCTGAAGCCCAAAATTACAATAAGAACTTTGAGAGAAAAGTATTTTTTGAGACTTGAAAAATAAAGTCCTAGCATAATTTATTTTCCTGCAACAATGAGAGCCCTTTCAAGATTGGGCTATGTGGAAAATCTTCAGAACTTGAATAAGACAGAAAAAGAAGAAAGCAAGAATAAAGGAAGTTAACATATATAGAGGGTAGACTGAAGAGTTTTGATACATGTATAATTAAAATCTCAGTCTAAAATAATGAAAAAGAAAGGAAGGAAGGGTGAAAGGAAAGATGGAAGGGAGGGCAGGAGGGAGGGAAGGAGAAAGGAAAGAAAGAAGCAAGAAAGGCAAGAAGGCCATATTAAGTTGTAATGGCTGAAATGTTTCCTATACAGATCAGAAACACCAACACTTGCACACAAGAAGACAAGAAAATGTCATCTATAATAAACTAAAAAAGAAGCTTCACTTAGATACATAACAAGAGAAACTAAGGAACATCCAACACAGATGGGAAAATCCTACAATCATACAATGTGAAAATATCAGTTATCTCTAGAGGAAAACTATTAAATTGGCAGCTGATATCACTGCAGCAACATTGGAAACTAGAAAAAAAAAAAAAAAGAATGACATTTTCAATATGCTAAGAGAAAATAACTGTCAAGTTAGAATTCTAAATTCACAAAACTAATTTTCAACAAGAAGAGCAAAATTGTAATTTTTTCTACCACCATACACCATAATATGGTATGCAGAGCCAAGAAAATGGTAAACATGTGGATCAAGCTAAATGTATCAGAACAGTATAAAATAACTACAACTTGAGACACTTAATGTCAATTTGAAGCTTCAAAATCATGTTTTAAATTTATTTTATCTTGTCATAGGTGTATTTCCCATTACCATAGATTAAGTGACTTAATCCAAATTTATTATATTGCAGTTCTGCTGGTCTTGGGCTAAAATCAAACTGCGAGTAAGCCTGTGTTCCTACTGAAAGCTCTAGAAGCCCTCTTGACATCTAGCAATCACCTTCCTTCCTTGGCTTGTATCCTCACTCCTCCATTCAAAACCAGCAAGGTTGGGGTGAGTCTTTCTCACACCATCTATCTGCTTCTCTGGTTCTCCCTCTTCTGACTCCCTCTTCCACTTACAAGAGCTCTTGCAATTACACTGAGCCCATTTGGATAATCCAGAATAATCTTTCCATTCGAAGGTCAGTTGATTAGCAAACTTAATTCCACATGCAACCTGAATTTCTCTTTGCCATATAAAATATCATATTCACAGATTCTAGGGATTAGGATGTGAACTTCCTTAGGGGGATGTAATTATGCCATGACATTTGGCTTCTAATTATCTTTGCCAGCTTTTAATATACAGTAAACCAGGTCCAATCATGTAGAAATTACATATTAACATAAACGGATTAGAAACTAATTATTTTATTTTATTTAGAACTAATTATTTTAAAAATCACAAAAGTACTACTGACAAAGTAATCACTACACAGAAACCAGAAAAACAGGTTTGAAGATTGTTTGGTAGTTTCTTATAAACATAAATATGTAATTTCTCTGTGACCCAGTAAATTCCAGTCCTAGGTACTTCCCCAAGAGAAATGACAACATATGTTCACAGAAAGGCTTATACATGAATGCTCATAGCAGCTTTATTTATAGCATCCTAAAGCTGGAAACAGCCCAAATGTTCATGAACAGAAATATAGACAAATTGTGGTTATATTCAGAAAAAAGGAATAAATTACTTATATATGCAACCACATGGGTGAATCACAAAATCATTATATTCGATGAAAGAAGCCACATAATAGACACAAAGGAATCCATACTAAAGAATTTATTTGCATGCAGTCCTAGAACAGGTATGCTGCTGCTGCTAAATCGCTTCGGTCATGTCCGACTCTGTGCGACCCCATAGACGGCAGCCCACCAGGCTCCACTGTCCCTGGGATTCTCCAGGCAAGAACACTGGAGTGGGTTGCCATCTCCTTCTCCAATGCATGAAAGTGAAAAGTGAAAGTGAAGTCGCTCAGTCGGGTCTGACTTCAGCGACCCCTGGACTGCAGCCTACCGGCTCCTCTGTCCATGGGATTTCCAGGCGAGTACTGGAGTGGGTGCCATTGCCTTCTCCAGAACAGGTATAATCATACATTAGAAGTCAGAGGTGTCAGACCTATGGCAAAGTGGAAATTGACTGAAGGGGCAAGAGGGAACTTTTTGGAGTGTGTGGGTAGTGGTTACACAGACATAAACAACCGTGAAAACTTACTGAACTTAAGAATTGTATAGTCTTAATAACCTAACAAAGCTCCTTTGCAACTATTCAGATAGCATCAGAGTAATTTCAAACTACAGCCATCCAGTCCTGATGGCTCTTAGTTCCTTTGCTGTTAAATTTATTCTCAGACATTTTCACTCTTGTTAAAATTACTTTTAGGGTATCATTAAAAAGTTTCATTTATTTAGGGGTCTAAAAATGGCACCCCACTCCAGTACTCTTGCCTGGAAAATCCCATGGATGGAGGAGCCTGGTGGGCTGCAGTCCATGGGGTCACTAAGAGTCAGATACAACTGAGCAACTTCACTTTCACTTTTCACTTTCATGCATTGGAGAAGGAAATGGCAACCCACTTCAGTGTTCTTGCCTGGAGAATCCCAGGGATGGTGGAGCCTGATAGGCTGCCGTCTATGGGGTCGCACAGAGTCAGACACGACTGAAGCGACTTAGCAGCAGCAGCAAACACAGTAACCAAACCCCTATATTGTCCGAATGTAAATACTTTCCTCTGTTTCCCAGGAGGTACAACTATCCTTGACCTTCTCATATGGGCTGATGTGTTATGCATTTCTTTTCCAAATTTATAATCCACGATGACTACATTTGATACTATAAGAAAGGAGTGCATTACAACAAGTTCATTACTTCTGAAAAAGTGTGTAGCTATTTCTCATTAATTAGAATGAAGTAAGATCAAATAATAATAGTCCAATTCTTATCATTGATATCATCAAACAAATGAATCCTAGAACAATGAATATTTCCAATTAGACTTTTTTCAGTATTATTTACATTCAATTTTCCCTCATAAAATTTTAAATTCAATCAATTTTTATTTATTGAAAGTATATCTGTAAGCTCACACTAATTAGATCTGAAGTACAAAATTTAATTATATAAAGTAGGTCAAGTTAAACTCATTTGTCAAGCTTCAAATTATAAGTAACTCTCAGATATTTTATTATCATACACTGCATTTCATCAAACTCTCCATATAAGTGACTTTAATAAACTAAGTGCCTTAAACATCACTTTTTCTTAACCTTGTCAATACCTAGAACATTATCTCACTTATTTTGTCCAAAACTAAGGATGATATGCCACTTTATTTATCTCGCCACTGATTGTAAAAACAGTACCTTTCAAAATAAAAAATTCCAAATAAATGCTGATTTTTCCAACTTTAACTCATTTTTTCTATTTCATTTTTTAATAACATCTAATATCTTCTGGAGTCAAATATTTAGTTTTTAACTTTCAAATAAATTTATAAAGATCTATGATTCTCAATTTGCTAATGAACTATTAAAGAAACACTCGTTTTCTTAAGGTCCAATTCATCCCCATAAGCATGCACACAATTAAACAAATTAAAGAGTGAGCATATGCACACATGTTTTGTTGCTTCCCTGGTGGCTCAGATAGTAAAGAGTCTGCCTACAATACAGGAGACCTGGGTTCGATCCCTGGATCGGGAAGATCCCTGGAGAAGGAAATGGCAACCCACTCCAGTATTTGTGCCTGGAAAATCGTATGGACAGAGGAGCCTGGCAGGCTATAGTCCATGGGGTCACAAGGAGTTAGACACAACCCAGCAACTGACACTTTGTTGCTTTGGGTCCAAAACAAAAATAAAAAAAAATATATAGTCTTAAAATGACATAACATTTATATGTGGCTATACTATCTTTCCACATAAAATATATTTTGTACACAGAGTTCAGTGATGTTTGTTGAATTGAACTGCTTTTACATTACTACCCATGCATATATTTATTTTAGATAATACTAAATTTAAAACCATTAAAACGTCTTCTTCAGATTAAAGGATTACTTATTTGCTAGAGGAAGGATACTGATTTCCTCAGAGAAAATACAAACTCACAAGTCTATTTTCTTTGCTATCCAATATGGTATTTTCTGCAATATTTTCTAGATCTGTACAATCTTGGTCATTAGACCTAGACTCAGCTGTTATGAGGAAGGATTCATACTCAGTCTGGGGAAAACTAGCATAAATTTGCATATTACAGAAAAACTTTTATAGCTGATTCAACTTTTAACACAAGTTTCTCTAGGATTGAAAAAGTTTACAAAAATTACTTCATGGATACTATATATTCTACTTTGTTAATTAAATTTCTTCTAAGTCATACTTAGCTCCTTTATCTCATTGGGAACATTACTTTTATTTAAACAAATTCATTTATTTACTCTTAAATTTACTTAATTAAGCCTTATTTGTCACTCTTAGAATTTCTTTAGTTATCCTATTTCTGCTGCTGCTGCTAAATGGCTTTAGTCATGTCAGACTCTGTGCAACCCCATAGGCGGCAGCCCACCAGGCTCCGCCATCTCTGGGATTCTCCAGGCAAGACCACTGCAGTGGGTTGCTTTCCTTCCCCCCTCAGATCAGATCAGTTCTCCGTCGTGTCCACTCCACCCATGAAACGCCACTAGATCAGATCAGTTGCTCAGTCGTGTCCAACTCTTTGCAACCCCATGAAACGCAGCATGCCAGGCCTCTCTGTCCATCACCAACTCCCGGAGTTCACTCAGACTCACGGCCATCGAGTCAGTGATGCTATCCAGCCATCTCATCCTCTGTCGTCCCCTTCTCCTCCTGCCCCCAATCCCTCCCAGCATCAGAGTCTTCTCCAATGAGTCAGCTCTTCGCATGAGGTGGCCAAAGTACTGGAGTTTCAGCTTTAGCATCATTCCTTCCAAAGAAATCCCAGGGCTGATCTCCTTCAGAATGGACTGGATGGATCTCCTTGCAGTCCAAGGGACTCTCAAGAGTCTTCTCCAACACCACAGTTCAAAAGCACCAATTCTTTCAGCGCTCAGCCTTCTTCACAGTCCAGCTCTCACATCCATACATGACCACAGGACAAACCATAGCCTTGACTAGACGAACCTTTGCTGGCAAAGTAGCATCTCTGCTTTTGAATATGCTATCTAGGTTGGTCATAACTTTCCTTCCGAGGAGTAAGCGTCTTTTAATTTCATGGCTGCAGTCACCATCTGCAGTGATTTTGGAGCCCAGAAAAATAAAGTCTTACACTTTTTCCACTGTTTGCCCATCTATTTCCCATGAAGTGATGGGACCAGATGCCATGATCTTCGTTTTCTGAAGGTTGAGCTTTAAGCCAACTTTTCACTCTCCTCTTTCACTTTCATCAAGAGGCTCTTTAGTTCCTCTTCACTTTTTGCCATAAGGGTGGTATCATCTGCATACCTGAGGTTATTGATATTTCTCCCAGCAATCTTGATTCCAGCTTGCGTTTCTTCCAGTCCAGCGTTTCTCATGATGTACTCTGCATAGAAGTTAAATAAACAGAGTGACAATATACAGCCTTGACATACTCCTTTTCCTATTTGGAACCAGTCTGTTGTTCCATGTCCAGTTCTAACTGTTGCTTCCTGACCCGCATACAAATTTCTCAAGAGGCAGATCAGGTGGTCTGGAATTCCCATCTCTACTGAGAATCAAAACAGTTGAAATTATACTCATTGTTCAAGGGCAATACCACTTTGACATAATGTTTGCATGTAAAAGCAAAAGTGCAAAAACACTTGTTATAGCATGATGATAAGCTGTGAGGTGATATTTTATTGCAGTTTTGGTTTGCATTTCACTGATGATTGGTGATATTGAGCACCTTTTCATGTACTTGTTAGTAAATTACATGACTTCTTTGGAAAAATATGTGTTTAGGTCCCTTGCCCAAAATTTAATTCATTTTGAGTCAATTTTTAAATATATGAGATGTGTTCAATTTCATCCAAAACAGTGTCAGACTTTATTTTTGGGCTCCAAAATCACTACAGATGGTGACTGCAGCCATGAAATTAAAAGACACTTGCTCCTTGGAAGGAAAGTTATGACCAACCTAGATAGCATATTCAAAAGCAGAGACACTACTTTGCTAACAAAGGTTCGTCTAGTCAAGGCTATGGTTTTTCCTGTGGTCATGTATGGATGTGAGAGCTGGACTGTGAAGAAGGCTGAGTGCTGACGAATTGGTGCTTTTGACCTGTGGTGTTGGAGAAGACTCTTGAGAGTCCCTTGGACTGCAAGGAGATCCATCCAGTCCATTCTGAAGGAGATCAGCCCTGGGATTTCTTTGGAAGGAATGATGCTAAAGCTGAAACTCCAGTACTTTGGCCACCTCATGCAAAGGGTTGACTCATTGGAGAAGACTCTGATGCTGGGAGGGATTGAGGGCAAGAGGAGAAGGGGACGACAGAGGATGAGATGGCTGGATGGCATCACTGACTCGATGGATGTGAGTCTCAGTGACCTCTGGGCATTGGTGATGGACAGGGAGGCCTGGTGTGCTGCGATTCATGGGGTCGCAAATAGTCGGACATGACTGAGTGACTGATCTGATCTGATCTGATCCAATTTTTCTTACACAATTTATTGAGGCTATTATTACTTCCCCATTTTGTGTTCCTGGCATCTTAGTCAAATATCAGTTGATCATAAGTACATGGATTATTTCTTAAACAGGTCCTTAAAACTTTCTATTTAACTACAATTAAAAAGAAGTACTTGAAACTGAACATGACTATGGACATGAACTTGAGTAAACTCCAGGAGATGGTGTGCTGCAGTCCATGGGGTCACAAAGAGTTGGACATGACTTAACAATTGAACAACAATCCCTAAAAATATTTCAGACTAATAATGGGCAGAAAGGTAAAAAATACAACTTTCAGAAAATTACACCTAAACAAGGCATGCAAATTGTGCAACAGTTAGAACTGGACATGGAACAACCAACTGGTTCCAAATAGGATAAGGAGTACATCTACGCTGTATATTGTCACTGTGCTTTTTTACCTTATATGCAGAGTACATCATAAGAAACGCTGGGCCGGAAGAAGGACAAGCTGGAATCAAGATTGGTGGGAGAAATATCAATAACCTCAGATATGCAGATGACACCACCCTTATGGCACAAAGTGAAGAAGCACTAAAGAGCCTCCTGGTGAAGTGAAAGAGGAGAGTGAAAAAGTTGGCTTAAAGCTCAACATTCAGAAAACGAAGATCACGGCATCTGGTCCCATCACTTCATGGGAAATAGATGGAGAAACAGTGGAAACAATGTCAGACTTCATTTTTCTGGGCTCCCAAATCACTGCAGATGGTGACTGCAGCCATCAAATTAAAAGACGCTTACTCCTTGGAAGGAAAGTTATGACCAACCTAGACAGCATATTAAAAAGTAGAGACATTACTTTGTCAACAAAGATCCATCTAGTCAAGGCTATGGTTTTTCCAGTAGTCATGTATGGATGTGAGAGTTGGACTATAAAGAAAGCTGAGTGCTGCAGAATTGATGCTTTTGAACTATGGTGTTGGAGAAGACTCTTGAGAGTCCCTTGGACTGCAAGGAGTTCCAACCAGTCCATCCTAAAGGAGATCAGTCTTAGGTGTTCGTTGGAAGGACTGATGTTGAAGCTGAAACTGCAATACATTGGTCATCTGATGTGAAGATCTGACTCATTTGAAAAGACCCTGATGCTGGGAAAGATTGAGGGCAGGAGGAGAAGGGGACGACAGAGGATGAGATGGTTGGATGGCATCACAGACTCAATGAACATGGGTTTGGGTGGACTCCGGAAGTTGGTGATGGACAGGGAGGCCTGGCGTGCTGCGGTTCATTGGGTCACAAAGAGTTGGACACGACTGAGCTACTGAACTGAACTGAATTGTAGGTATGCCATATTTATCTAAATTAATTTTCTGAAAAATACACAGAAAACTATTTTTTACTTTTTTTTTAACTGTCTTGGGTGAAACCTCTCGAGCTCAAATGTTATTGCTCTTCTTAGAAATTTGTATACTTTTGCAACTGATGACAGAAGCACTAACTACACACAAAATGCCTTTCTTTATAACATTTTCTTTTCAATTCTTAGTTCCTAAAGGATTTATGTGATTCAGTCACTGATATATCTGAGTGCTGAAAACATTGCTAAAGGTGACTGCAATGACAATAGAAGATTGTTTTTACTTTGTGATTCTAATTTATGTGCTTTTCAAATCAATGAATTTAATTTTTATGTCTTTCTTTTTTCTCTTTTTTCTCTTATCAATTATCAAGCATAATTTCAAGAAAAATACTAAGAAATATTTTTCATACTTTAAACTCCTCAGATGATTTAAAAGAAACACTAATTCCTGAGTGGGTTTTGAAAATTAATCAATTCAAGATATAAATTTAACAAAGAAACTAGATCATTTAATCTGTATATAGGGTAAGCTATTTTGCCTAAAAATTTGCTTTAAAAATCATATGCCTGACTGTATTTTTTTCAGTCAGAGAACCAGCGATCCTTTGTGCGAAAAAATGGCTCATGAAACTTAATGACAGGTCATCATAAACTTATAAAAAATACCAAGTTTTCCTGAGAAATGGACTATAGAAGTCCAGCCTCCATTTTCATTTTTAGAGAAAAAAACATGAAAAAAATTTAATACCATCTTTAAGCAGTTTAATTGATGTACTGTTTTGACTACATGGGGATTCTTTAGAACTGAGAGATCTTCACTCATTCAACCCTCAAATTTTAAATGCTTACTGAATGCCAACTGTCAGCAAACCATAGTAAGTATGTACACATTCTTTAACTCCTGGAATAACAATTTACTGGAGTAAGTTAGGTAGGAACTGTATGTTTTAAAAAACACAGAACTCTGTTTATTATTCACCCTGTCAAACATGAAAAATATTTACCCCATAGAGTATTACAAGTAAATACTTCCTTGGGTTTATAAGTCTAAATTCTGGTAGGCTATGCAGAAAATGAAGACATGTATAGCTTCACTGATTATACACTATGTAAAAATGTGTATATCTTGACAGAGAGGTGAGAGTTGGAGTGACTGGTATTCAACACAGTTTCCTGTGTGCTTTAAATTGCAACATAAGGGAAATAAATATTGCACACAATTCTTTTGGGAAGAAAGATAAGGGGACTTGATTCCATAATACAGCACTTTTCTTGAAGCTAAATTTAAAAGACCTAAGGCAGACAAAAAGGGAGAGATGTGTAGGGAATATAAATGAAGCAAATTCTGGTTTTATAAAATGATATTTAAGAGAGAAAGTGCAGTGCCATGTTCTCAGATTCAAGTTAAGAATCATCTATGCACATTTCTGCCTTTTTTATTTTTCAAGAGAAAGGGTTACATGCCAGAAAGCTGACAATAGAAGTGTTTGGAAATACAGTGCTTTTATCTTGAAAATAATATCTAAGAGAAATGGAAAGACTGCATTTTTTATCTTCACAAAAGCAAATTCAAAAGATTATTACTTTTTATCCTCTTGGTGATACTACCATAGGCTTTAATTTCCCTCAAAAAAGTCACCCTTTAAATTTGTGACTTAAGAGAATGAGAATCTGCAAAGTCCACAGGTGGTGGTTTTAAAGTTCCTCTTACTCTTATTCATAAACTGCTAAAAATTAAAATCTGGAGAAGGGGGCTAATACACAAAAACCCCATAATGCTCAGTGCTAGGAAAGGAGGTAGCCCCAAATCAGCTACTGTAGCATCCCTATCACTATTTCCAAAGAATAGGATCTCATTGAATATTGTTTTTCCTTTCCATTACACTCTAAGAAATTTACTATGAGATCATTTGACTAGAAAGCAAGCAGCTCACCAACATAGGATATATAATCTCCCTCAAAGATAGTGAGATCCCACCAGTGATCTGCAGTGTCTCAGCCTTTTGTTCATATCTGAGGTCTTAAAAAAATTCAGTCTTGAAGGGGTCAATTTGCTTTCAAGTGTGTTTTCTCTATACCTGGACATTGATTTATAAATCAGAGTATTTAAAGCTTTGAAAGAGAGGAGTCTTCTACCATTTTCTTTTCTTTCATTTCTGATCACAATTCTGCCATGAAAAACGCTTTTATCCAGTCCTTTGTAGTTGAGACTTTTGGGTAATGGAGATAGCCAGGCAGTCAAATAGGTTGAGGTTTAGATAAGAATGTGTATGTGTGTGTGTGTGTGTGTGTGTGTGTGTTCAGGGGGTAGGGGAGGATGTGGGGGGAGATTGCTTGTGGAGGAACTCTTTTTAGCATAATTATCTAATAAATCTAATATTTACTATGTTTATTGCATCATTTTTCAGAACAACATTTGCCCCCATCTGATTTTATACATTTCTTGTCATCTTATTATGTTTTCTTTATTTCTGTAATTATCACATGTGTGATAATGATAGCCAACAATTATCTATAACTTTCTGAGTAGTGTTTTCAGTACAGTATACATTATCTCACTTAAGGTCCATAATAGTCCATAAGCTATGTAGTAGTGCTGATACACCAATTTCATAAATGAAGATACTGAGTTCAATAGCTTGCTCAAGGTTTCAAAGCCAGTCAGTAGGTGAAGCCATTATTTCAATCCAGCCAAAGTTTCACATGTGTGTGTTGGTCGTGTCCGACTCTTTACGACCCCATGGACCAAGGCCCTTCAGACGCCTCTGTCCATGGGATTTTCCAGGCAGGAGTACTGGAGTGGATTGCCATTTACTTCTCTAGGGATCTTCCCAACCCAGGTCTCCCCCATTGCAGACACATTCTTTACTATATGAGTGATCAGGGAATTCCAGAAAGTTTTAAGTGCTGAAACATTCTGCCTTTTGATTCTTTTAGTATTTTATAACTATATCTTAAGTGTTGTTCTCTAACTAGCACTGTCTCCCTTTTCCTTCCTTCCAGAAATATGTACGTATTTACATGTATGTAGAAATGGCAAGCCAATCCAGTGTTCTTGCTTGGAGAATCCCAGGGACGGGGGAGCCTGGTGGGCTGTCGTCTCTGGGGTTGCACGGAGTCAGACACGACTGAAGTGACTTAGCAGCAGCAGCATACATATATCTATGTATGTGTTAATATATTAATAACTGGAAAATAATTCCCTTAGGAAGAGAAAAATTTTTTACATGTATATAGAGTCATCTTGTAGACCTGTGCAATGTCTGCAAATGAGAATAATTTTCTCATAAGAGGTAAAGGAGTCATTAATTGTTCTGAATTATTTTGACATCAAGAAAGAAGAGATGGCAAAAGAAGAGGGAGTTGGAGGATGTGAAAAAGTGAGATTATGGACTACCCAAGTTACACAATGTGAATACCACAACAGGTCCCCTCCAAAATGTTCAATAAAGTTTTTTAAAAAATCTCAAAGCAAGCAGATTCTAGTGTAAGTTGATGAAGCAGCTGACTACCCATCAGTGGTTCTGTATGAGATTGTATGAGGCATCAGCAATAGGACCTGGAGCAAAAAGCCAGAGAAAAGCACGAGACAGTGTCTTTAGTTTGCAGAGGGCTTTTGCTTTTCAAACATCAGTGGACTAGGTTTGGGCCAAGTTTAAATACATCTTCAAGGATTTCCCATCTCAGAATAATATCTTAACACCTTATTTCCTCACTTACTCCATCCCTTCTTGCCTGCCTTTGTTCTCACTCTCCTCCCTTAACTCCCACTTTTCCTTCTATTCTTTCTTCTTCCCTCTTTCTCCCCCATCCTTCCTCATGTTTCCTCCTTTCTCCCCCTTTCTTCATCTTTTGCTTCTTCTTCCTCCTCATTTTGCTCTATTCCTTCTCTACCTAGTTTAATGAATCCTTTCAATTGCTTCCATAAATACATAAAATGTAACTAAAACAGCAAATAAACAGGCTCCTCTAGAAGGGTATAAAGCACATTAAAAGCAAAGTTGAAAAAACACTCAGTTAATCAGAAAACAACATAAGGGTTAATAGAATCCACAGATATGTAGACTACAGAAAATATTTTTAGATAGTTATGCTCAAGTTGGCTATAAATTTTAATGTGAGCCTCCTCTTGGATAAAACAATGAAGAGAAATAAGTGCTTATAAGATGTATATTGAACATAAGCAAATTTACTTATTGGAATAATTTTTTTTTGTTATTTCCCCAATAGCTTGTTTGTTTATGGAGTGTTACAAAGTTTTCCTGATTGTTTATGTGACATGGTGTAAACCTAATGCTTTTCCAATTTTAAGATGTTTTGCCATCTTGGCCAAGGTGACTAGCCTCTTCCAATTTTGAGGAAAATCTTCATCCTCATATATATTCTAGCCCATCCCTGATTCCAGGGTCAGAAAGGGCAGATGCTCTCACTGTTCGCAAACTTTAAGACTTTGAGACAATTACACTGTTTAGCTTGTTTCCTAGAGTGGGTTACCACAATTTCATCTATTGAGTTTTAGGAATGCAATGAACTGAAAGTCCATTAATTCCTCTGGTAAAGCTTCTTGATATTTTTAAGTCATTTCCCATGTTGGGGTTCTTTACTAGAAAATACTTCTCTCCATGGCAAACATAACACTGGAAGAGCAAATGTCAGCTTTTTATTACAGTGACTTTCTAGGTGCTCGAGCTACAACTGGAAATGAAAAAAGCATATTATTTTAGATATTTAGAGGCAGAAATAGTCACTACACAGTGTAAAAGTTCAGTAAGAAATGAACTCCATCAATATTTTTTACAAAAGAAACAAAATTTAGAATCTCACATGAGCTTTCTGTAAAGCGATTACACTTGAGTGCTAGGTAATATTGCCAGCACAGCACTTTTTGACGGTTTATGGGAATTCTCTACAATCTTAAATTCTTTTAACTAAATTGCACTTCAAAGTTTCATTCATATCCTGTAAAAATGATATAGTTAAGTTTTCAACAGGGAATGAATTATTCATTACAGCAGATAATGGTGTTAGGGCTCAACTGAGGAGCTATAACATTAGCATAAAGAATTCCCTATGCAACATTAATTGTTAAATCTGAAAATATAGAGCACAAAAGATATTGAGTCAGAGATCTTTTTTGTTAAATTAAATAAACAAAAGTCTTTTATGATAACTGTTGCATCATACTTTTAATCATGCTACCTGGGGATTTATAAACCATTTGATCTTTCTTATTAATAATATTAGTGCAAAAAATGCACTTTTCTGCAGGCTTGATGATAGTTTAGAGTGAAGGTTTGGATGTTTTTCTTTTTTTGTCTTATGAAAATTCCACAAATACATTGTTTGAACTAAAAAAGTAGCCTCTGTATCTGTGTATCATTCCACTCATTTTGTTCCTGAAAGATGTTGATTTGTGAATGATGGCTTATAAATGCATTGATTGAAATTTATAAGAGAAACAATCTCAAATAATATTTTATTCAATAAAGGTATCTTGATTGAAGCATATACAATGAATCACTGACTCAAAACATCATGATGTAATATGTATGTATAATGTGCGTTAGATAAAACATTAGACAGTGTGAGAGATAGACAGGTAAATATGACATGATTTGTGCCCTTAAGAAAACCACTGCTTATTTGAGGAGAAAATTTATGAAAAGTAGAGGCAAATTTCAAGGTGACAGATCAGCTTCCAAGCCTACTCACTTAGTTATTGGCAAGCTTCAGAAGACAAGAGCAAGAAAAAGAGACAGAGAGTGAGAGAGAGAGGAGAGAGGGATCCCAAGATGGAAGTCACAGTCCTTTTATAACCTAATACTGAAAGCAACATCCTTGCAAGTACTAGAGTATCCTATTTGTGAGAAGTGAGTCAGTCCAGCCCACATTAATGAAGAGAGGATTATACAAAACTGTGAATACCCAGAGATAAGGATTGTTGGAAGTCATCTTAAAGGTTACCCACTTAGGCCTATATATTTTACCAGCTCTTGCAAGTGAGAGTGTTAACTATGTCAGATTTCCCTAAATACCAAGGGAAAATAAACAAAAGGTGAATGCAGATAATGCAATAAGCATAAAAGTAAACAAACAAAAAACTATAATTCATAAAGTCTCTGGGAAATTCCCATTCTGACCAGTTATTTCATTTAACCTAAGAGAAGGCTATTTTAGCCACTGAAGGAATATAGTTCCTCTTTGTGAAATGATATGATGCCAGATTATTTTAATTTAATGAAGAAATGTGGAAAGAAAAAGGTGGTCATAATTCTACACTGTTAGATAATTAGTTTGAGTTCTGAAGATTCTCCATCCATATTGAGATTCTGGAGCTTTTTATTATGGAAAATTGTTTTTCCTTCTAAGAGAGCTATTTGACGAAACAAAAACAGCAGCAAATTTGGATTTAGAAAACCTGACTTCTAAATCTGTCTCTGCCTTTTACCTGTGTGACTTTAGACTACTCACATGACAATTTTATGTTTAATTTTCTCAATGGATGGGATGCAAAATGATTAAGTGCTATGACCATTGTATATGCCAAAAAGAATGGGATCTCAGAGAGAGAAAGAGAGGATCACTGGTGAGGGTTGTGGGATGAGTGTGGGGCTCTAGAAATGTGGGGAAAGCTAGACCAGCAGTTGTGGAAATGAAATACAGAGCCAACTAGATATGGAAGAGGATGGATAAGGTTCCTGCTAAGGCTGAGTGATATGGATTTGTGATGGAGCCAAAGAGAACCACTTATTGATCACTTTCTGCAGCTTGTTCAGTGGGCTGGAAGCAAGAGTACTGACTGATTGTAAATAGTGAGATCTGCCTAGAGTTAGGATTTGTAGGAAAAGTGCAACTAGAGATTAAGGAAGCATGATAATCTAGAGTGTTATTATGGGAAAAAATAGTTTTGAGTAGTCTTTCCAATTGCCATTAATACGTGTTGAATAGAGAACTTTCTAAAACTACAGGGAGACACTGCTCACAGAGGCCTCATGTCAAAAATATGGTCTCTGTGTCAAGATATCTGCTCTCTGTTCCTATTTATGGCTCTAACACAGGGAATATCATTTGGATTTTATTGATACAGGAAACCTAAGTGGCTGAAAAAACACTCAACCAGCTCAGGAAGAAGTACAATCTTTGCTGAGTTGCTCTGTGGTGTCTGACTCTGCGACTCCATAGAGCCTGCAAGGCTCCACCGTCCATTGAATTTGCCAGGCAAGAATACTGAAATTGGTTGCCTTTCCTCCTCCAGGGGATCTTCCAGACCCAGGAAATGAACCTGCATCTCCAGTGTTTCCTGCATTGGCAGGCATATTCTTTACCACTGAGACACTGGGAAGTCCAATTTTATTCTTACTGTATTCTTCTCAATACTCTTCACTGTTTCATGTGGGCCCTCATACCTTTGGCCACACATTACTCTCAAAAGTCTCAGAATGATTTTTTTCTTGCCCAGGAAAAACATACATGATTTTTAAAAAGAGTAAGACCTTTAAGTCAGAAATTCAATACCTATGTGGAATGTGAAGTCAACTGGACCTTAGAAAGCATCACTATGAACAAACCTAGTGGAGGTGATGGAATTCCAGTGGAGCTATTCCAAATCCTGAAAGAGGATGCTCTGAAAGTGCTGCACTCAATATGCCAGCAAATTTGGAAAACTCAGCAGTGGCCACAGGACTGGAAAAGGTCAGTTTTCATTCCAATCCCAAAGAAAGGCAATGCCAAAGAATGCTCAAACTACCGCACAATTGCATTCATCTCACACACTAGTAAAGTAATTCTCAAAATTCTCCAAGCCAGGCTTCAGCAATATGTGCACTGTGAACTTCCAGATGTTCAAGCTGGTTTCAGAAAAGGCAGAGGAATCAGAGATCAAATTGCCAACATCTGCTGGATCGTGGAGAAAACAAGAGAATTCCAGAAAAACATCTATTTCTGCTTTATTGACTGCCAAAGCCTTTGACTGTGTGGATCACAATAAACTGTGGAAAATTCTGAAAGAGATGGGAATACCAGACCACCTGACCTGCCTCTTAAGAAATGTGTATGTAGGTCAGGAAGCAACAGTTAGAACTGGACATGGAACAACAGACTGGTTCCAAATAGGAAAAGGAGTACGTCAAGGCTGTATATTGTCACCCTGCTTATTTAACTTCTATGCAGAGTACATCATGAGAAATGCTGGACTGGAGGAAGCACAAGCTGGAATCAAGATTTCCAGGAAAAATCTCAATAACCTCAGATATTCAGATGACACCACCCTTATGGCAGAAAGTGAAGAAGAACTAAAGAGCTGCCTATGAAAGTGAAAGAGGAGAGTTAAAAAGTTGACTTAAAGCTCAACATTCAGAAAACTAAGATCATAGTATCTGGTCCCATCACTTCATGACAAATAGATGGGGAAACAGTGGAAACAGTGCCAGACTTTCTTTTTCTGGGCTCGAAAATCATTGCAGATGGTGATTTCAGCCATGAAATTAAGAGACACTTGCTCCTTGGAAGAAAACCTATGACCAACCTAGACAGTATATTAAAAAGCAGACATTGCTTTGCCAACAAAGGTCCATCTAGTCAAAGCTATGGTTTTTCCAGTAGTCATGTGTATATGTGAGAGTGGGACTGTGAAGAAACCTAAGCACCAAATAATTGATGCTTTTGAACTGTGGTGTTGGAGAATACTCTTGAGAGTCCCTTGGCCTGCAAGGAGATCCAACCAGTCCATCCTAAAGGAGATCAGTCCTGGTTGTTCATTGGAAGGAGTGATGCTGAAGCTGAAACTTCAATACTTCAATACTTTCAATACAGTCAGCTCTGTGAAGAGCTGATTCATTGGAAAAGACCCTGCTTCTGGGAAAGATTGAGGGCGAGAGGAGAAGCAGACAACAGAGGATGAGATGGTTGGTTGGAATCACTGACTCAATGGACTGAGTTTGGGTAAACTCCGGGAGTTGGTGATGGACAGGGAGTCCTGGCCTGCTGCAGTTCATGGGGTCACAAAGAGTTGGACACGACTGGGCAATTGAACTGACTGACTCATTGATGTGTATCATGTATACATACAAATATGAAGTTTATTATATGAAGTTTCCAAAAAGGTCTGTCTTAGGTGTACTGATCTCTATGGTAGGACTTCAGTCTTAGGCAAGCCTGTTTGAGGCAGAAGAGACAACTCCTATTAAAAACTAGCTGTGATCAAGGACAGTTTAAAAAAAGTTCTAAAGTTGAAACCCTTGCTTATTGTAATGTAATACAATGTATTGTAATGTAAGGTCTCCCCTTTCTTTCTCAGTGGATGCAAGGCTGGATTAGGGCTACTTTATCTGGAAGAAAGTGAAGAGGAACTCAAAAGCCTCTTGATGAAAGTGAAAGTGGAGAGTGAAAAGGTTGGCTTAAAGCTCAACATTCAGAAAACGAAGATCATGGCATCTGGTCCCATCACTTCATGGGAAATAGATGGGGAAACAGTGGCAACAGTGTCAGACTTTATTTTTCTGGGCTCCAAAATCACTACAGATGGTGACTGCAGCCATGAAATTAAAAGGCACTTACTCCTTGGAAGGAAAGTTATGACCAACCTAGATAGCATAAAAAGCAGAGACATTACTTTGCCAACAAAGGTTCGTCTAGTCAAGGCTATGGTTTTTCCAGTGGTCATGTATGGATGTGAGATTTGGACTGTGAAGAAGGCTAAGTGCCAAAGAATTGATGCTTTTGAACTGTGGTGTTGGAGAAGACTCTTGAGAGTCCCTTGGACTGCAAGGAGATCCAACCAGTCCATTCTGAAGGAGATCAGCCCTGGGATTTCTTTGGAAGGAAAGATGCTAAAGCTGAAACTCCAGTACTTTGGCCACCTCATGTGAAGAGTTGACTCATTGGAGAAGACTCTGATGCTGGGAGGGATTGGGGGCAGGAGGAGAAGGGATGACAGAGGATGAGATGGCTGGATGGCATCATTGACTTAATGGACGTGAGTCTTGGTGAACTCCAGGAGTTGATGATGGACAGGGAGGCCTGGCGTGCTGCGATTCATGGGGTCGCAAAGAGTCGGACATGACTGAGTGACTGATTTGATCTGATCTGATCTGTTAGTCACAAAAAACAGAGTGCTTAGGGACTATAAGATTTTCAAAGGCCTATGAAAATGCTTTGAGTTTCTAGAAAAATGTTCATTTGGTACAAAAGAAGAAAGAAATGCCAAAATTAAAATTAATTTTTAATTCTATGTCTGCCAATTGTAATATCATTACAATGTCATATTATTAATTTCAATCTTCACAAATATATCATTAAAAATTCTTTGTAGCATATATTTTTATATAATGATTGCCAAAAAATACACACTTATTGTAATAAATTAAATTGTAAATTGAATATCTTTTAACTAAATAAGTTTAAACATACTAGTTTTCTCTTGATTCACTTGGTCATTCATTTCACAAACAAGCACTTAATTTATACTATGTTAGTAGTATTCATTCTGAGGTACTAGTATCCTTGAAAAATAAGACTTTAAAGGATAATGCAGATATAAATGGATTTAAGTGTATTACCTTACAGATGTTCAACTTCTATTTGTACTCATTACTGGTATTGATCCACCCAAGAATAAGACTGCTCCTTTGGTTCCATTTTTCCCACTGCCTCATTTTCAATCAATCATGTTTCTTCCCATTGCAGATTAAAAGCATAACCTCTAGCATACACACACACACACATATATACACACTCTAACTCATTCATAGGGTAGTCTAAATATTACTATAGATGCTGAAAAACAGAATGCTAAAATAACACATTCTTATAAAACTTCAGTGGCTTTTCTACTTTCAACACATTGAAGAAGGAACAAATTGTATTTCATAAAATAATTTCTGATGCTAGATAATTTGTGATTGTTTAGGTGGAATTCATAAAACTCAGAAATTGAAAGAAAGTGACATCACTGTAATAAGATTTCAATTTCTACCTAATTATTTAAGCAAAAGAGTTTCCTTAGTATTTATATTGATAACAACCAGACACAAAAATAGAACTGATATGGAAACTAGTATTCTTCTATCAATATGATAAATCGAAAAGTAAAAGCTCCAAACATATCAGTAATAGGTTGACGTCCAATAAATTTGTGTTAAAAATTAATTAATAAAATTTAATATACTTATTTTTATCAAGTCTATGCCGTTAATAAACATAACAATAATCAATTCAGAGGACACTTTCCAAAGCTTAAAATCTCATGATTATAATGATTTAAAATAAAAATAAATTTTCTTTATATATATTTATATGGCTATTGCTGGGAGAAATATCAATAACCTCAGATATGCAGATGATACCACCCTTATGGCAGAAAGTGAAGAGGAACTCAAAAGCCTCTTGATGAAAGTCAAAGTGGAGAGTGAAAAGGTTGGCTTAAAGCTCAACATTCAGAAAACGAAGATCAGGGCATCTGGTCCCATCACTTCATGGGAAATAGATGGGGAAACAGTGGAAACAGTGTCAGACTTTATTTTTCTGGGCTGCAAAATCACTGCAGATGGTGACTACAGCCATGAAATTAAAAGACGCTTACTCCTTGCTTGGAAGGAAAGTTATGACCAACCTAGATAGCATATTCAAAAGCAGAGACATTACTTTGCCAACAAAGGCTCGTCTAGTCAAGGCTATGGTTTTTCCAGTGGTCATGTATGGATGTGAGAGTTGGACTGTGAAGAAGGCTGAGCACCGAAGAATTGATGCTTTTGAATTGTGGTGTTGGAGAAGACTCTTGAGAGTCCCTTGGACTGCAAGGAGATCCAACCAGTCCATTCTGAAGGAGATCAGCCCTGGGATCTCTTTGGAAGGAATGATGCTAAAGCTGAAAGTCCAGTATTTTGGCCACCTCATGCGAAGAGTTGACTCATTGGAAAAGACTCTGATGCTGGGAGGAATTAGGGGCAAGAGGAGAAGGGGACGACAGAGGATGAGATGGCTGGATGGCATCACTGACTCGATGGACGTGAATCTCAGTGAACTCCGGGAGTTGGTGATGGACAGGGAGGCCTGGCGTGCTGCGATTCATGGGGTCGCAAAGAATCAGACATGACTGAGCAACTGATCTGATCTGATCTGATATTATACATATATTTTGATTTTTATTTTAGAGAATATGTGTCATAAACAAAATATTTTTACAGAAATATATTAGCAAAATATGTAGGGAATTTCAGGAAAAGATTTATATTGCTTCAATACTAATTTCAAAAAGTCATGGCATTGAATAACAGTGTTGTTCCCTTTTTCTCACAGATGATGGGGGTGGGTAATAAGAAAGTAGCCAGTAATGATATATAAAATAGATAGTCAACAAGGACTTACTAAATAGTACAGGGAACTATAGCCAATACTCTGTAATAACCTATCTGGGAAAAGAATCTGAAAATTAATAGATATATGAATTGTTTGGGTTTGAGGTGGCAGTAGTGGCAAACAGCCCGCCTACAAATGCAGGAGACAAGAGATATGGGGTTTGATCCCTGGATTGGGAAGATCTCCTGGATGAGGGCATGGAAACCCACTCCAGTATTCTTGTCTGAAAAGTCCCATGGACAGAGGAGCCTGGCTGGCTACAGTTCACAGGATCAAAGAGTCAGACATGACTCAAGTGAGGACTTCACGCACACATGTTGTTGTTTAGTTGCTAAGTCGTGTTGGACTCTTGAGACCCTGTGGACTGCAGCCCAGCAGGCCCCTCTGTCCATGGGATTTCTCAGACAGGAATACTGGAATGGTTTGCCATTTCCTGCCTGCATGGAATTTTCCCAACCCAGGGGTCAAAATCGCTCCTTCTATTTGACAAGTGAATTTTTTACCACTGAGACATGTGGGAAGCCCAGATATATGAATATGCATAACTAAATCACTTTGCTGTATATCTGAAACTAGTACAATAGTGTAAATCAACTATACTACAATATAAAATAAAAATTTTAACAAAAAGAAAAGAAAGTAGCCAGGAATGTTAGACTATGATTTCTGGAACTCAAGAAGATTTGAAGCCTGAACACTTTGTTGATTCTTCACCAATTAATTGGACAATAATCAAATGATCATGGACCTGTGAAATCTGTAATCCATATTTTGAAGTCAAATTGCTTAAAGAGAGCAAGGTCTCACCGAAAAATATTTGTCAAGGACCATACATACACTGCAGCCTTGACTGAAAATTATGGTGATAGGTAGGCCCAGTCATCCCACCATATCTTAGGACAAATATAAAGGTGATGCCAGCTTGAGAACTCTACACAGGAGTAGTGAGACACGTACTAAACTATATCACAACCAACCTTATCCATCTGTACAAACCTGCTTCGTTCCCTCTCCTCTTCCCTTCCGTTAAAACAGAGGTGTTGGTCACAAGCCCATTCACTATCTGATAAATCTCCACGATGCCAATCTAGGTCAGAATCTGTTTCCTAAACCACCTAACCTGTGATGACACATTCTCATGTTGTTCAACAAGGGTCTGAAAGAAAACTGAGTTTTCATAATTTGTGGAGGCTTTGAAGTTAGAACACTTATTTGGATTAGAAAGCATGTGCATATTATTGAGTTTTACTTCTGAGATTTTGGTGTTTCAGACTGCACTAGTTTATACAGACAGAAAGGCCTTTGACAGTTTACTAAAATTAATGTTCTTTCTTAAATCTGTTTCCAAGGACCTCCTGAAATGGTATGAAGCAAGAAAAGTTGAAGGAAGTTAAAATTATAAAACATATAAAAAAGAAAAGAATATGAACTGAATCTAGAAATTTTCAGATTAATTCATAGTAATCAAGTTACATTTACCATAGAAATGAAAGATTAGATCAATATATGAGCCAATTAATGTAATCCACATTAACATAAAAAAAGAAAATATAGGGGAGGAGCTAAGATGGCAGACGAGTAGGACAGGGAGAATATTTTCTCCTCCACAAATCACTAAAAGAACATTTGAATGCTGAATAAATTCTACAAAACAACTTCTGAATGCCGGCAGAGGACATCAGGCACTTAGAAAGACAATTCATTGTCTTCAAAAGGAGAAAACGAGCCCTGCGGTAACTCCTTTTGCAGAGAAGTGGCGCGGACACCAGCATTTGCTATTAGCAAATGCTATTGCTATTGCTATTAGCAAGTGGGGGCTAGGCTATGAGGAGCTGCGCGGCCTGCATAGCTTTGAGAAAGGATTCGGCCTGGCTATCTCCAGCGCTATCTGAGCGAAATAACCAGACTGTTGGTTATCTACTACATCAAAAGCCAGCCCTAACTTAAGACACCACCAGGACTAAGTACGGAACATAGGAATGCACAGAGATGGCCGGCTGCAGGCTGTCCCACTCCAGTGACAGGCAGCCAGGGCCAGAGGCAGGCAATCACAGCCCTAGAGAGACACTGTCTACATAACTGTAAGTAGGTTTCTGTGCTGACTCACACTTCTTAGGGCTCTGGATGGCCAACATCTGCCTGAGAAAGTGTGACGGTTGTATACCCAGAAAACTGAGCGGTGGGGAGGTGATAAGTCGCAGCAGCTGCGCTCCCTAAACACTTCATCACCTGCGCTACTCGGATCTGGGAAGGGCATAAAACGCAGACTCAACCCAGTCTATGCTTCTGAGGATTATCCGAGTGCCTGAACCTGGCCGGTTTAGATTTGGGTGTTCATCTCCGCCCGCTCTGTAACAGGGCAGAGATCAGATATTGAAAAGACCAATAAACTGCCTCAATAAGGAGAATTCAATAAACTATCAGAATATAGTAAGGACACTCTAAACTTGGCAATTTTAACAAAATGAAGAGACAAAAGAATACCCAGCAGCTAAAGGAACAGGATAGATGCCCACCAAACCAAACCAAACAGGAAGAGATAGGGAATCTACCTGATAACGAATTCCGAATAATGATAGTGAAATTAATCCAAAATCTGGAAATCAAAATGGAATCACAGTTAAAGAGTCTGGAGACAAGGATTGAGAAGATGCAAGAAAGGTTTAACAAGGACCTAGAAGAAATAAAAAAGAGTCAACACATAATGAATAATGCAATAAATGAGATCCAAAACACCCTGGAGGCAACAAATAGTAGAATAACAGAGGCAGAAGATAGGATTAGTGAATTAGAAGATAGAATCCTAGAAATAAATGAATCAGAGGAGAAAAAGGAAAAACGAATCAAAAGAAATGAGGACAATCTCAGAGACCTCCAGGATAACATCAAACGCTACAACATTCGAATCATAGGAGTTCCAACATTCGAATCATAGGAGTTCCAGAAGAAGATAAAAAGAAAGACCATGAGGAAATACTTGAGGAGATAATAGTTGAAAACTTCCCTAAAATGGAGAAGGAAATTATCACTCAAGTTCAAGAAATCCAGAGTCCCTAACAGGATAAACCCAAGGCAAAACACCCCAAGACACATATTAATCAAATTAACAAAGATTAAATATAAAGAACAAATATTAAAAGCAGCAAGGGAAAAACATCAAATAACTCACAAGGGAATCCCCATAAGGATAACAGCTGATCTTTCAATAGAAACTCTCCAAGCCAGGAGGGAATGGCAAGACATAATTAAAGTGATGAAAGAAAATAACTTACAGCCTAGATTATTGTATCCAGCAAGGATTTCAATCAAATATGAAGGAGAAATCAAAAGCTTCACAGATAAGCAAAAATTGAGAGAATTTAGCACCACTAAACCATTTCTCCAACAAAAACTAAAGGATATTCTCTAGATAGGAATCACTAAAAGGGTGTATAAATTCGAACCCAAAACAATAAAGTAAATCCTATTTATCAATAATTGCTTTAATGGGCTGAATGCCCTAATCAACAGACAAAGACTGGCCAAATCGATACAAAAACAAGACCCCTACATACCTTGTCTACAAGAGACAACCAAAAGACTAAAATGGGTCAAATGGATACAAAAACTAGACCCCTATATATGTTGTCTACAAGAGAACCACCTTAAAATAGGGGATATATACTGACTGAAAATGAAAGGCTGGAAAAAGATTTTCTATGCAAATATGGACCAAAAGAAAACAGGAGTAGCAATACTCATATCAGATAAAATTGACTTTTAAGATCCTAAAAAGGAGACAATCAAGCTTATACATAACGACTTAAAGGAACAATCCAAAAAGAAGTTATAACAATTATAAATATATATGCACCCAACATTGGAGCATTGATATATCTAAGACAAACATTAATTAATATGATAGAAGAAATATGCAACAATACAATAATAGTGGGAGACTTTAATACCCCACTCATACTTATACAATCTGGCTGTAATAGACAAAGTAAAGAGGAAAACATATTCACTTATGAGCCTTAAAAACTTCAGTTCATTCAGGAGAGTTAAAAAAAAATAGACTTATTTGTTCACTCTGTAAAGGTTTATTGACTATTTTATGGGTCTGCTACCACTTTGGGTAGTAGGGAGGAAGAAGTGACAAATGTGATCCTGTCCTAAATAATGTATTGTGGTAAAGATAAACCTACCAATACAAAATACCAAGATGTGCCTAAGATGAGGACACCCAAACTGGACTTTTAGTTTCCTGAACTTTTCATTTCCAGATCAAACCTCCTAATATAGGATGAATTCAACATGATTTTTTTAAAGTGTTCTTTGTGATTAAAAACAGAAAGCCATTAGTTAAGAAATTACATATACTCCTCCCCACCATCACTCCCCTTCTTTCTTCCCATTTCCCTCCCACCCTCATTGATCCTTTTGTTTGTCCATTTTCCCCTGCAAAAAATTAAATATATATATATATAAAACCAACTTAATGGCTGTAGAAACAAACATACATGATAAAATGCAACATCTAATCACAATAAAGACACTTGAAAAAACTAGGAGCAAAAAAAAAATGTAGCAAAACTCATGGAAAATATCAATTTTATTGGTATATTATTATCAACTTTTCTCCTGGGATCAGGAAGGAGACACGATATCATTAATACTATTTTTATTATATGTGCAATAGATTAAAGCCAAGTTATCAGAATTAAAAGGAGTAAAAAAAAAAAAACTGTTATTCTTTTCAAATGTCATAATTATATATGCAGAAAATCCAAAAGAAAGTAAAATAAAATTATTAAAGTTGATAAATAATCTTAATAAGATGGCTGGATATGAGGCCAATATAAAATAGAAATAAATTTCATTTCTCTTCACCAGAAGCAATGGAAATTAAGCATTTTTAGTAGATTACTTAAAAGTAGCAGAAAAATATCAACATTAATACAACCATTTTGGAAAACTGCTTGGCAAAATCTACCAAAAGAATCACATGTTCATAATAGTACTATTCATAATAACCCCCAAATGGAAATCTCACAAATGTCCATCAATAGCTCATTTCAGTTCAGTCACTCAGTCGTGTCTGACACTTTGCAACCTCAAGGAATGCAGCACGTTAGACTTCTCTGTCCATCACGAACTCCTGGAGCTTACTTAAACTTATGTCCATAGAGTTGGTGATGCCATCCAACCATCTCGTCCTCTGTCATCCCCTTCTCCTCCCGCCCTCAGTCTTTCCCAGAATCAGGGTCTTTTCCAATTAATCAGCTCTTCACATCAGGTGGCCAAAGTATTGAAGTTTCAGCTTTAGCATCATTCTTTCCAAAGAAATCCCAGGGCTGATTTCCTTCAGAATGGACTGGTTGGATCTCCTTGCAGTCCAAGGGACTCTCAAGAGTCTTCCCCAACACCACAGTTCAAAAGCATCAATTCTTCAGTGCTCAGCTTTCTTTATAGTCCAACTCTCACATCCATACATGACCACTGGAAAAACCATAGCGTTGACTAGATGGACCTTTGTTGGCAAGGTAATGACTCCGCTTTTTAATATGCTGTTTAGGTTGGTCATAGCTTTTCTTTCAAGTAGCAGTTGTCTTTTAATTTCATGGTTTCAGTCACTATCTGAAGTGATTTTGGAGCCCCAAAAAATCGTCTCTCAATGTCGCCATTGTTTCCTCATCTGCCATGAGGTGATGGAACCAGATGCCATGATCTTAGTTTTCTGAATGTTGAATTTTAAGTCAACTTCTTCACTCTCCTCTTTCAAATTCATCAAGAGGCTCTTTAGTTCTTCATTTTCTGCCATAGGGGTGATATAATCTGCATATTTTAGATTATTGATTTCTCCCGGCAATCTTGATTCCAGCTTGTGCTTCATCCAGCCTGGCATTTCACCTGATGTTCTCTGCATATAAGTTAAATAAGCAGGGTGACAATATACAGCCTTGATGTACTCCTTTTCCTATTTGGAACCAGTCTGTTAGTCCATGTCCAGTTCTAATTGTTGTTTCTTGACCTGCATACAGATTTCTCAGGAGGCAGGTCAGGCGGTCTAGTGTTCCTATCTCTTTAAGAATTTTCCACAGTTTCTTGTGATCCACAGTCAAAGGCTTTGGCATAGTCAATAAAGCAGAAGTAGATGCTTTTCTGGAAATCTAAAATGTTGATGTTCTCTCTTGCTATCTGCAGTTTGACTACTTCTAATTTGCCTTGATTCATGGACCTAACATTCCAAGTTCCTATGCAATATTGTTCTTTACAGCATCAGACTTTGCTTCCATCACCAGTCACATCCACAACTGGGTGTTGTTTTTCTTTGGCTCCATCTCCTCATTCTTTCTGGAGTTATTTCTCCACTGATCTCCAGTAGCATATTGGGCACCTACTGACCTTGGGAGTTCGTCTTTCAGTTTCCTATCTTCTTGCCTTTTCATACTGTTCATGGGGTTCTCAAGCCAAGAATACTGAAGTGGTTTGCCATTCTCTTTTCCAGTGGGCCACATTTTGTCAGAACTCTCCGCTATGACCCATTTATCTTGGATGGCCCTATATGGCATGGCTCATAATTTCACTGAGTTAGACCAGACTGGGGAAGGCAATGGCACCCCATCCCAGTACTTTTGCCTGGAGAATCCCATGGACGGAGGATCCTGGTGGGCTCCAGTCCATGGGGTCGCTAAGAGTCGGACATGACTGAGCGACTTCACTTTCACTTTTCACTTTTATGCATTGGAGAAGGAAATGGCAACCCGCTCCAGTATTCTTGCCTGGAGAATCCCAGGGACAGGGGAGCCTGGTGGGCTTCCGTCTATGGGGTCGCACAGAGTCGGGCACGACTGCAGCGACTTAGCAGTAGCAGCAGACCAGACTGTGGTCCATGTGATTAGTTTGATTAGTTTTCTGTGATTGTGATTTTCATTCTGTTGGCCCTTTGATGGATAAGGATAAGAAGCTTATGGAAGTTTCCTGATGGGAGAGACTGACTAAGGGGGAAACTGGGTGTTTTTCTGATGAGTGGGGCCATGCTCAGTAAATCTGTAATCCAATTTTCTGTTGATGGGCAGGGCTGTGTTCCCTCCTGGTTGTTTGACCTGAGGCCAGACTATGGTGGACGTAGTGAAGATAATGGGACCTCCTTCAAAAGGTCTCATGGGTGCACTGCTGCACTGAGTGCCCCTGACCCTGTAGCAAGCCACCGCCAACCCTCGACTCTGCCAGAGACCCCTCAGCACTCATGGGCAAGTCTGGGTCAGTCTCTTTTGTCGTCACTGCTCCTTTCTTCTGGGTCCTGGTTTGCACAAGGTTTTGTTTGTGCCCTCCAAGAGTCTGTTTCCCCAGTCCTGTGTAAGTTCAGGTGACTCTATGGTGGTGTTAATGGCGACCTCCTCCAAGATGATTTATGCCATACCCAGGTCTGCTGCACCCAGAGCCTCTGCCCCTGTGGCAGGCCACTGCTGAACCATACCTCTGTAGGAGACACTCAAACACAGTTCTGGATTGGTCTATGTGGGGTTTCTGGGTCCTGGTAAACACAAGATTTACTTGAGCCTTCCGAGTATCTCTGGTGGATATGGGGTTTGATTGTAAATGCAATTACGCCCCAGCTACCATCTTGCTGGAACTTCTCCTTTGCCCTTGGATGTGTGGTTGTGGTGTCTTTTTGTGGTAGGATCCAACTTTTTCCTGTCGACGGTTGTTCATCAGCGAGTTGTAGTTTTGGAGTTCTCACAGGAGAAGATGAGTGCACATCCTTCTAGTTCACAGTCTTCCTCCGCCATATAATATTTAACTTATATTAAACCCAAATTCGTCTGCACTCCCCAAGGAGGCGGATGGGCACAAGTGGTTGCTAGTGGTACCAAAGCTCCGGTTCTTCATGGAGTCCAGTCAAAGGAAGGAAGTTCACTCTGGGACATTTCATCAGTCGCCATAACTGTTGACTGAAAAAAGATGTACAACTTGAGAGTTGTGAGTTAAGTTTTATTTGGTGCAAAATGAGGACTACAGCCAGGAAGGCAGCATCTCAGATAGCTCTGAGAGACTGCTCCAAAGTGGCAGTGGGGGAAAGTCAATATATAAAATTATTTTATCCATCAATCGGTTCAGTTCAGTTCAGTTCAGTCACTCAGTCGTGTCCGACTCTTCGGGACCCCATTAATCGCAGCACGCCAGTCCTCCCTGTCCATCACCATCTCCCGGAGTTCATTCAAACTCACGTCCATAGAGTCAGTGATGCCATCCAGCCATCTCATCCTCTGTCATCCCCTTCTCCTCCTGCCCCCAATCCCTCCCAGCATCAGAGTCTTCTCCAATGAGTCAACTCTTTTCATGAAGTGGCCAAAGTACTGGAGTTTCAGCTTTAGCATCATTCCTTCCAAAGAAATCCCAGGGCTGATCTCCTTGCAGTCCAAGGGACTCTCAAGAATCTTCTCCAACACCACAGTTCAAAAACATCAATTGTTCAGCACCCAGCTTTCTTCACAGTCCTATTATCCATCAAAAGTAGGATATATAAAATAATTCATGTGTTCACAAATGCAATGTATACAGCGATAAGAAAGAGTGAATAAAATATTCGCTCTTTCAAATTTTTATAAATTTCAAAAATACAATGTTGATCAAAATAAATTAGCTATAAAATAATATTTGCTGAATGAGTCACATTATTTAAAGTTCAAAAGTAGATTGGAAGAGGAGAGTGGCTTCTGGGATGTTAATAATATTCTATTTCTTGACCTGGTGCTGGTTACAAGAATATTCTGTGAAAATATATTGAACTGTTCACTAATAATTTATGTGCTTTTTTCTGATATTATATTCATATATAAGCTATAATAGTAGATGGCCAAAATTTCTTTAAGAAAATTATATAAAACATGGATTAAAAAAATCAAATTATAAAGATGTTATAAAGATGCCACTCTCTGCAACAAATAAACAGATTAAATATAATCTCAATTTTGTGGAAATGGACAATGTCTCTAAAATTTATGAGGAAGTGCAAGGGGTAAAGAATAATAAGGACAATCTTGAATAAGAAAACATGGTATAAGAATTTTTGCTACTTGATGTCAAGATTTACAAAACTATAGTAATTAAATATGTAGGCTATTTATTTTTGAATGTTTAAATAAGTGAATAAAATACAACAGAGAGCACAGAAACATCACCACTCTATGACAATGTAGAATTATGGAAAAATGGTGTCTTATTAAAAATATTGCTAGAAAATAAAATGTTTACTTGAGAAAAAAAAATAAAACAAAAATACATTCTAGGTGAATTTTAAAAAGGAAGATAATATAAAACCAATAATATTTACAGAAGATAAAATGAAACAATAGTTACATAATCTTATGACATAGAATCACTTTTAAATTGTTGATATAAAAACTAATTATTGGGAAAAATTTAAATATTGAACTATACTAAAGTTCAAAATAATAAAACTAGAAGTAGAAATTAAAATTTTCCATCAATAAAATAGCTCATAGGAAATACATGGAATAAAAGAAGACAACACACATTACTTAGTAGAATTCTGTTTATAAATATATAAAGAAATCTTAAAAATAAAAAACAAAACTACAGACAACTCAATAGAAAATGGGCAAAACATCTGAATATGCATTTCACAAAAGTGGCCATAGTTTGCTTATATCTGATTAATCAAATAAAAATGGAGATAGTAGGATATCATTTAATACACAAGAAAATGGCTAAAATTAAAATATCATATGTTAGCAAGAATGTAGACAACTGGGAACTTTCAGACAGTTTATAAGAGCATAAATATATGATTTTGAAAAACTATTAAGTATTATAAATTAAATCTGAAGATCTTCCTAGAAATTCCACTCTTTGGTACATCCTAAAGAAATGTATTTCCATGTGTGACATATACAGATCAATATATTTAAGTATACTGTGAATTTTAGGAGGGGAGGATAGGTGAAGTATATTTAGTGTATACATACATATATAATTCTCTATGTTCTGTTACCATTGACTGAAAATCACCCTGCTTCCCATTACCCTGGGAATTAATCTTCACTGAAGTCCAGCTACTTCAAATTTATTTGACTGTGTAAGGGCCTTAGACGCCCATAGCTGAGTCCAAGCATCCCCCATAATTAAAAAATACTGAATGCATGACACCAAAGTTACTTGTGAGTATGGGCTGACTAGTCATTAGTCCACTGAGATGTCTTTATTTAAGAGGAAGGAATGGGCAGTTTTAGGTGAGATGGCTCAGAAGTAAGAATCAGATCTTTGATAAAGTTTCACTAATAGAAAACCCCATAGATCATGGGCCCAGAACAAGAAGAGGTGTACCAGCCAAGGGGGTTGATGGTTTCACATGATCTGATGATTAACCTTGTGATCTATTGGATATGATATGCATGTTGACAAGGACTTATTTAATAAAATGTACTATGTACAGTTAATAATTATATGTACTATGTAATATCAATAATATTATGTACACACATATGCATGGGGTAAATAATTTAATGTACAATTATGCATGTGATGTATTATGCATGATATAATATATATGTAGTTGTAATGTGGAGATACAGGTTTGCAAGTACATAGGGGGTTGGTGAAATCGGGCTACCTTAATAACTGATACAGTACTTAAAAACCTTGTAAATGTACTATAACAAAATTCCAGGGAATTCTTTAAGTAGGATTTCAGCTTTGAGTGCTGAGGGTGGAGCTATAGCTTCTTCCTTGGGTCTTAGGGAGATTTGTTATTCTCCTTTTATGATTTACAAGACCAGGGTAACAAATATGCCACAAGGACTCTTCATTTTAGGATACTATTTCTGACAGTACTAGTTACTGGTATTAGTAATAGAATTAGGAAAAAATATAGGGTTGATGCTAATTGTCTGATGATAATGAAGGGGTGTTCTAATGGTTGCCCTCCAATTCATATTCGTGCTACTAGAACTCAGAATAGACACTGACAAAGGTCATGATTCCTTGTTTAGATGTATGGAGTAATGATATTTTGTACTAAGATTAGGATAGAAAAGATTAGGGATAAAGCCCCTCCTAGTTTACTAGAAATTGATCAGAGGATTGCATATGCAAATAGGAAATATCATTCTGGGGTAATATGGGGTGGTGTATTGAGGGGACTTTTCAGGGTCTTCTAACAAGTCAGGTGAAAACAGACTAAATATTATTAATATTGAAACTGGTAATAAGGTGCCTAAATATATTTAATTGTATAAGATGAATGAAATGGGATCTTTTCTATGTCAGATGAAATTCCTGTTGGATTACTAGATCCTGTTTCATGGAAAAACAATAGGTGGAGCAGCTAGTGCTGCAACCGTAAATAGAAGGATAAAGTGAAAAGCTAAGAATCATGTGAGAGTTGCTTTATCTACGGAAAATTCACCTCAGATTCACTCAATAAGGTCTGTACAAACATATGGGATTGCTGAAAGGAGTTAAGTCATTACTGTTGCTTGCTCCTCAGAATGATATTTGTCCTTAAGGCAGTATGTAACCTGTAAGTCGGGGAAGGCAATGGCACCCCACCCCAGTACTTTTGCCTGGAAAATCCCATGGACGGAGGAGCCTGGTGGGCTCCAGTCCATGGGGTCGCTAAGAGTTGGACACGACTGAGCGACTTCACTTTCGCTTTCCACTTTCATACGTTGGAGAAGGAAATGGCAACCCACTCCAGTATTCTTGCCTGGAGAATCCCAGGGACAGGGGAGCCTGGTGGGCTTCTGTCTGTGGGGTCGCACAGAGTTGGACACGACTGAAGCGACTTAGCAGTAGCAGCAGCAAACTGTAAGTGCTGTGGCTATGACTGTAAATAATAGAATAACTCCAATGTTTCATGTTTCTAAGAAGTCATATGACCCACAGTATAGGCCACATCCTACATGGATGAATAGGCAGATAAAGAATATGGAAGCATCATTTGCATTATGTATTGGATAATTCACTCATAATTTATGTCTCAGCAGATGTGTGTGACTGATAAGGTGGTTATCATATCTGGTATACAATGTATCACTAGGACAAGCCTGTTAATATTTTCAGAATTAAACAAATACCTAGCAGAAAAACAAAATTCCATCATGATGAGATGTTTGATGGAGCTGGGAGATCAATAAATATGTTGTCAATAATTTTTATTAGGGGTGTGATTTCAGAATGCTGGTCACTAGTGTTGTAGTTGAATAATAATGGTTTTTCATGTCATGAGTCATGGTTAGAGTCCATGTAAGAATAATGATAACACATTATTTTAAGCATTATTTTTGTGATTGGTTTTGTGTGATTTTTTCAAAACCTTCTACTGTTTATGGTGGGCTTGGGTTAATTGTAAGTGGTGGTGTTGGTTGTGGTATTGTATTAAATTTTGGTGGGTCATTTCTAGGTCTAATAGTATTTTTAATTTATTTATGGGGGATATTAGTGCTGTTTGGTTATGCAATGTCTATGGCTACTGAGCATTACCCTGATGTTTGGGTCTCTAATAAGACTGTACTGGGGCATTTCTTTCTGGTTTAATTAATTTGCTAGTTTTTAATGCTTTAAAGGATGAGAAGGTGGAGATTGTGTTTACATTTAATGGTTTAGGGAATTGAATAATTTAGGATATGTGGGATTCTATATTTTTTAGTGAAGAGGCTAAAGGGGCTGCGGTGCTATATAATTATGGTACTTGATTTGTGATTGTCACTGGCTGGTCATTGTTAATTGGTGTTATGGTTATTATGGAGATTACTCATGGAAATGAAATAGAATCATGCTAAGGAGCAGGGTGATGAAAAATTAAAGGAAATATAATTTAATTAAGCTTTTCTGATCTGATACTAACATAGAGATTTTTAATTGAATAAGGAAAGTGGTTTTTGGTAAAATGTTTTCTAATCAGATTAAGGAGGATGGTGATTTTTGGCTTGTTGATTTATGTAAGGCACTAGACAGTGAATAATAATGGGAAAATATCCTAAGAGATTGGAGAATTTGAATACACTTGATACATAACTGAATTTTAGGTTTTATGTAATGCTATTGATTTCAAGTGCTAGAGTGAAGCCTAGAATGATTACAGGACAGCTAACTTTCAGTAGTAAGGTATAGTTATTTATGGAATTGTTGTTGGAGGAATATTCTTGGAAATAAAACCAGTGAAAATGCTTCAAATTTTAACAGGCATTTAATAGAATTAATAAGAAAGGAATTGTTTTTATTAATTATAGCTAAGGCAGAGAATTGGGGTTGTCCTAGCAGTGTAAAGAAGATAATGCAGGTACTGTACAGGGTTGTGAGGGAGGTGGCAATTAGAGGCTCAATTGAGGCAATTATTAAAAGGGCTCAACATTGGTATAAGACATGTTGGCAGTTTCAATGATTAGGTCTTTAAAATAAAATCCAGTGAGGAAAGGTATCCCTGTAGGTGCTAGACTGCCAATGATGAGGGCTGTTGTGGTAAAGCATATTGTTTAAATATACGCATTTTTCGGACATCTTGCTCATTGTTCAGACATTGATCCAGAGCATATGAATAAGATAACTTTAAAGAAGTTATGAGTACAAATAAGAAGGAATGCTAGGCAAGGTTGGTTAATGCCAATTGTTACTATCATGAGGCTCAGTTGACTAGAGGTAGAAAAGGCAATGATTTTTTTTTTAAATCATTTTGGGTAATAGCACACATTGTTACAAACAGTGTGGTAATGGCTCCTAAACATAATTGTTTGAATAAGGTGGTTATTTTCTGTCAAGGATTAAGGCAAACAAGTAAAATGATACCTACTCCCACTATTGTGCTTGAGTGGAGCAGGGCTGAGATAGACATAGGGCCTTCTATTGCTGAAGACAGTCATGCTGCTGCTGCTGCTGCTAAGTCGCTTCAGTCGTGTCTGACTCTGTGTGACCCCACAGACAGCAGCCCACCAGGCTCCACCATCCCTGGGATTCTCCAGATAAGAATACTGGAGTGGGTTGCCATTTTCTTCTCCAATGCATGAAAGTGAAAAGTCAAAGTAAAGTTGCTCAGTAGTGTCAGACTCTTAGTGACCTCATGGACTGCAGCCTATCAGGCTCCTCCATCCATGGGATTTTTCCAGGCAAGAGTACCAGAATGGGGTGCCATTGCCTTCTCCGGAAGACAGTCATGGGTAAAGGCCAAACTGGGCAAATTTTCCAGCTGTGGCTAGTATGAGTCCTATTAGAGGTAAATTTGAATTATTTAAATTGAGTATAAAAATTTGTTGTAAACCCCATGCATTTAAGCTGAATAGGAATCATGTTATTGCTGTAATAAATTCAATATCTCCAATATGGGGTTATATAAGATTACCTGTAGGGCAGCAGCTCATCCACATAATCATCTGATAAGTAGGAAAGATGTAATTCCTACTCCTCATCTGATGTGGGAGACCTGGGCTTGATCCCTGGGTCAGGAAGATCCCGTGGAGAAGGGAATAGCTACCCAATCCAGTATTCTTGCCTTGAGAATCCCATGGACAGTGGGGCCTGATTGGCTACACAGTCCAGGGGGTCGCAAAGAGTCAGACACAACTGAGCAGTGAACACTTTCTCTTCTGATGAAGAGTTGGAAGAGGTTGTTAGCAGTAACAAGAATTAATATTACAATGAGGAAAAGGAAAAGATATTTAAAAATCAGTTGATATTAGGGTCTGAATGCATGTATCATATTGAAAATTCTATGATCATGTGACAAATAGTTACAAATATTATTGTGAAATAATCTATTTTGAAGCTGAATGATAATTTATGAGTTTGAACAGAAATTCAGTGTCAGTTTGAGACAATTATTTCGTGGCCTGTATAAAATCAATATTGGGCTCCCTGGTGGCTCAGCGGTAAAGCATCTGCCTGCCAATATAGGAGATGGAGTTCTATCCCTGGGTCAAGAAAATTCCCTGGGGAAGGAAATGGCAAGCCACTCCAGAATTCTTGCCTGAGAAATTCCGTGGACAGAAGAGCCTGGTGGGCTAGAGTCCATGGGATGGCAAAAGAGTCAAACGTGACTTAGCAACTAAACAACATGTGAATAAATATTATTATTGAAATTAGACTCTTAATGAAGACATTATGAAATAGTAGTTTTTAAATGTGATGAATATATGTTAGTTTTATAGATATTGGTGCTTGTTATTATAATTGGTATAATTAATATAAATAGGGGCTTCCTAGGTGGCATGGGCAGTGTGAAAGAGGAGAATGAGTTTATTACTTTTATTTGGAGTTGAACTGGTTTTTTTGGTTCCTAAGACCAATGGATAACTATCATCCTTTAAAAGTTTGAAAAAACCATGTTATTAGACATGGGAGCATTAGTTAGCTTTCTTGATACTTTTTCAGTAAATAAGAAGGGTATAATCTCCTGTTACTGGATTCAGAATCTAGTTTTTTTTTTTTTTAACTATATTTACAGTATAAAGGGCCTAACATAAATTTGAGGTTTAATGATAGGAGTAGGAGGGATAAGATGTGGAGTGATATGAGGGTGTTTTCTCGTGTAAAGGATGGTGAAATATTGATATGGTGTGTCTTATTTACCTCTCTGAGTAATAGTTAGTATGTATAGGGAGTATAAGGCAGGAATTACTATATTAATTCCTATTAGAATAATTATGATGTTTGATTTTCAGAAGGATGATATTACTACAAATAATGCTCTGATTAAATTAATAGTTGGGGGCAGGGCTAAGTTTGTCAGGCTTGCTAGTAATCATCAGGTTGCTATTAATGAGAGAAATGTTTGTAGGTCTCAGGCTAGAATTATTGTTCAGCTATGAATTCATTTGTAATTCGAATTTGCCAGGAAGAATAATAAAGATGATGTAAGGCTAAGAGCAATTATTAGAGCAGTAGCCCCTGTGTAGATTCAAGGTGTTTGGAAAAGGATAGCTACAATAACAAGTGCTGTATGGCTGACAGAAGAATATGTGATGAGTGATTTTAGGTCTGTTTGAACTAGTTATGATTATGCCTCATAAGGATAATATAATAAAAGGATATCCTATAAAGTCTGTTAGTGGATTTAGTATTATTGTCATTCATAATATGCCGTAGCCTTTAAGTTTCAGTAATAACGGCTAGAAGTACTATGGAACCTGCAGTAGGGGCTTCTTACAAGTGCTTTAGGTAATTGAAGATGAAGACCGTAGAGTGGTATTTTTACTATAAAGGTATTTTACACTATTATGTATGCTCCCCATCCCTGGGATTCTCCAGGCAAGAACACTAGAGTCGTTTGCCATTTCCTTCTCCAAAAGGAACTGCAGAAAGAAAGAAAGCGAAGTCACTCAGTCGTGTCTAACTCTTTGCGACCCCATGGACTATAGCCTACCAGGCTCCTCCATCCATGGAATTTTCCAGGCAAGAGTACTGGAGTGGGTTACCATTTCCTTCTCCAAATCATACAAAAACATTGGGTCAGGAGTTGGATATTATTTGGGTTCAGAAGATAAGTGGAGACATAACTCCAGAAAGAATGAAGGGATGGAGCCAAAGCAAAAAGAATACACAGCTGTGGATGTGACTGGTGATAGAAGCAAGGTCCAATGATGTAAAGAGCAATATTGCATAGGAACCTGGAATGTCAGGTCCATGAATCAAAGCAAATTGGAAGTCATCAAACAAGAGATGGCAAGAGTGAATGTCGAGTTTTTAGAAATCAGCGAACTCAAATGGACTGGAATGGGTGAATTTAACTCAGATGACCATTATATCTACTACTGTGCGCAGGAATCCCACAGAAGAAATGGAGTAGCCATCATTGTCAACAAAAGAGTCCGAAATGCACTACTTGGATGCAATCTCAAAAACGACAGAATGATCTCTGTTCGTTTCCAAGGCAAACCATTCAATATCACAGTAATTCAAGTCTATGCCCCAACTAGTAACGCTGAAGAAGCTGAAGTTGAATGGTTCTATGAAGACCTACAAGACCTTTAGAACTAACACCCCAAAAAGATGTCCTTTTCATTGTAGGGGAATGGAATGCAAAAGTAAGAAGTCAAGAAACACCTGGGGTAACAGGCAAGTTTGGCCTTGGAATATGGAATGAAGCAGGGCAAAGACTAATAGAGTTTTGCCAAGAAAATGCACTGCTCATAGCAAACACCCTCGTCCAACAACACAAGAGAAGACTCTACACATGGACATCACCAGATGGTCAACACCGAAATCAGACTGATTATATTCTTTGCAGCCAAAGATGGAGAAGCTCTATACCGTCAGCAAAAACAAGACCAGGAGCTGACTGTGGCTCAGACCATGAACTCCTTATTGCCAAATTCAGACTGAAATTGAAGAAAGTAGGGAAAACCACTAGACCATTCAGGTATGACCTAAACCAAATCCCTTATGATTATACAGTGGAAGTGAGAAATAGATTTAAGGGCCTGGATCTGATAGATAGAGTGCCTGATGAACATGGAATGAGGTTCGTGACATTGTACAGGAGACAGGGATCAAGACCATCCCCATGGAAAAGAAATGCAAAAAGGCAAAATGGCTGTCTGGAGAGGCCTTACAAATAGCTGTGAAAAGAAGAGAAGCAAAAAGCAAAGGAGAAAAGGAAAGATATAAACATCCGAATGCAGAGTTCCAAAGAATAGCAAGAAGAGATAAGAAAGCCTTCTTCAGCAATCAATGCAAAGAAATAGAAGAAAATAATAGAATGGGAAAGACTAGGGATCTCTTCAAGAAAATCAGAGATACCAAAGGAACATTTCATGTAAAGATGGGCTCGATAAAGGACAGAAATGGTATGGACCTAACAGAAGCAGAAGATATTAAGAAGAGATGGCAAGAATACACAGAAGAACTGCACAAAAACGATCTTCACGACCCAGATAATCAGATGGTGTGATCACTGATCTAGAGCCAGACATCCTGGAATGTGAAGTCAAGTGGACCTTAGAAAGCATCACTACGAACAAAGCTAGTGGAGGTGATGGAATTCCAGTGGAGCTATTCCAAATCCTGAAAGATGATGCTGTGAAAGTGCTGCACTCAATATGCCAGCAAATTTGGGAAACTCTGCAGTGGCCACAGGACTGGAAAAGGTCAGTTTTCATTCCAATCCCAAAGAAAGGCAATGCCAAAGAATGCTCTAACTACCACACAATTGCACTCATCTCACACACTAGTAAAGTAATGCTCAAAATTCTCCAAGCTGGGCTTCAGCAATATGTGAACCGTGAACTTCCTGATGTTCAAGCTGGTTTTAGCAAAGGCAGAGGAACCAGAGATCAAATTGCCCACATCCTCTAGATCATGGAAAAAGCAAGAGAGTTCCAGCAAAACATCTATTTCTGCTTTATTGACTATGCCAAAGCCTTTGACTGTGTGGGTCACAATAAACTGTGGAAAATTCTGAAAGAGATGGGACTACCAGATCACCTGATGTGCCTCTTGAGAAACCTATATGCAGGTCAGGAAGCAAAAGTTAGAACTGGACATGGAAAAACAGAGTGGTTCCAAATTTGAAAAGGAGTACGTCAAGGCTCTATATTGTCACCCTGCTTATTTAACTTCTATGCAGAGTACATCATGAGAAATGCTGGACTGGAAGAAACACAAGCTGGAATCAAGGTTGCCGGGAGAAATCTCAATAACCTCAGATATGCAGATGACAACACCCTTATGGCAGAAAGTGAAGAGGAACTAAACAGCCTCTTGATGAAAGTAAAAGTGGAGAGTGAAAAAGTTGGCTTACTCAGCATTCAGAAAACGAAGATCATGGCATCTGGTCCCATCACTTCATGGGAAATAGATGGGGAAACAGTGGAAACAGTGTCAGACTTTATTTTTCTTGGCTCCCAAAATCACTGCAGATGATGACTGCAGCCATGAAATTAAAAGATGCTTACTCCTTGGAAGGAAAGTTATGACCAACCTAGATAGCATATTCAAAAGCAGAGACATTACTTTGCCAACAAAGGTTTGCCTAGTCAGGGCTATGGTTTTTCCTGTGGTCATGTATGAATGTGAGAGTTGGACTGTGAAGAAGGCTGAGCAGCGAAGAATTGATGCTTTTGACCTGTGGTGTTGGAGAAGACTCTTGAGAGTCCCTTAGACTGCACGGAGATCCAACCAGTCCATTCTGAAGGAGATCAGCCCTGGGATTTCTTTGGAAGGAATGATGCTAAAGCTGAAACTGCAGTACTTTGGCCACCTCATGCGAAGAGTTGACTCATTGGAGAAGACTCTGATGCTGGGAGGGATTGGGGGCAAGAGGAGAAGGGGACAATAGAGGATGAGATGGCTGGATGGCACCACTGACTCAATGGACGTGAGTCTGAGTGACCTCTGGGAGTTGGTGATGGACAGGGAGGCCTGGCGTGCTGTGATTCATGGGATTGCAAAGAGTCGGACATGACTGAGTGACTGATCTGATCTGATGATCTGATTTGATTGAAGTGTCAGGAAATTTAGGGATTTTGTGATATGCTGGATATAGACTAGTTTTCCTAAAAGGGGGAGGGATACAAATGTATAAAGTAAGAAATAATGCATTATGGCATTCTGTTTGATTACCTCATTGGGTAACAATATAAGTGTTGGACTTGTGTTGCTTTAAATAAAATGTAGAAGAGAACTAATTCTATAGCAGTAAATGTTGTAATTAGAAATAATTTTAGTATGATTAGTATAGTAATACATAATTTTTTCAGGTTAATTATTCTTGTAATACATTATATTGTCTAGCTATTAATATCAGATCAATCAGATCAGTTGCTGAGTCATGTCCGACTCTTTGCAACCCCATGAATCGCAGCACACCAGGCCTCCCTGTCCATTACCAACCTCCGGAGTTCACTGAGACTCATGTCCATTGAGTCAGTGATGCCATCCAGCCATCTCATCCTCTGTAGTCCCCTTCTCCTCTTGCCCCCAATCCCTCCCAGCATCAGAGTGTTTTCCAATGAGTCAAGTCTTCACATGAGGTGGCCAAAGTACTGGAGTTTCAGCTTTAGCATCATTCATTCCAAAGAAATCCCAGGGCTGATCTCCTTCACCTATTAATATAAGAGGTAACAATCATGTTGTTAAAATTAGTAGTGGTGTTGATAAGATGTCAAATAAAAAAGTAATGAAATATTAAGATGATTAGTGTTGAATTGGTTAAGGAGGAGTTGGTTTGTAAGGCTAATTAGTAAGCTGTAAGTTGTAGTGATATAAGATTATACTATTTTTTGAGAATCAAGTTAGGGGTATTAGTGTAACTATGGGAATAATAATTTTTAGCATTAAATTTAGGTTTATATATAGTCAATGTCATATGTATTTGATAGTATTACTAGGAGAGACAACCCAAGTGCTGCTTGCAGGCTGAAAATACTAATAATGCAATTGGCCTTATGCTAGTTAAAGTGTGTATTTAAGATTATTAAGGTTGCTATAATGGATAGTGATAATATCATGCCTTCTAAGCATCATAAAGATGATATTAAATAAGATCAATATATTAATAGTCCTATAAGGGGAAATGTAAATGCTATGATAATATTTATATATACTAAAGCCACTTGGTAATTATGCATTTAATCATAATCTTAATGAGTCAAAATCATCTATTTTGAACTAAATACTGTATTTGGCTCATTTTAGTCTTTTTTGAGTTCATTTGTAGTCTAGGCTTACTGTAATAATAAAATTAGAAATAGGGCTATAATGAGTATAGTGTTTAAATTATTTGTTTGTGATGATCAAAGGAGTGGTAAGAGGAGTGCAATTTCTAAATCAAAAAGAAGTAATGTAATGGCTACTAAAAATTATTTTACAGAGAAAGGAAGATGAGCTGATCCTATAGGGTCAAATCTGCACTCATAAAGGCTTGTTTTTTTCTGAATAAACATTTAGTTGAGGGAGTCAGAAGGCAATAAATACAAGTAATATAGCTAGAATTATATTTGTTAATAGGGTTAATATCAGGTTAATTATCCTTTTTCATGTTTTACCAAAACTAATTGATTAGAAAATCAATTGTACTGTGTATGAGCTTCGTCACTCAGTTATGTCTGACTCTGTGACCCCATGGGTTGTAGCCCACTAGGCTCTTCTGCCCATGGGATTCTCCAAGCAAAAATACTAGAGTGGGTTGCTCTGCCTTTCTCCAGGGTATCTTCCTGACCCAGAGATCGAACCCAGGTCTCCAGGATTACATGCAGATTCTTTACCATCTGAGCCATCAGGGAAGCCATCATCAATCATACTACTTAATACTAGAAGAATATAAGCCTCATCAATACATTAAGTATATTGATAAGAATGTGCCTCATCATAAAATTCTTATTAACTCCAAAATAAAAGTAACTCAATTTCTGCTAATATTAGAAAGGACAAATAAATGAGGTGGAATCATACAGTGAAATAGTATGCAGCAATGAAAATAAGTGAAAAACAGGTCCATGCAGAAACATGAATGAATCTTATAAACATAATGCTAATGAAAAGAGCTTCAACACAAAAGAATACCAATGGTGAGATTTCATTTACACAATAGGATACAAGATAAATGCAATGTGTAATATCCATATTTATTTGAAAAAATTATATAGAAATTCAAGTAAAGTGTAATCAAACATATCAGGAGGTTTTTTACCTTTGGCAGAGACAGAAATTAGTGAATGAGGGGAGGCATGAAGATGGAACTGAGTGTTTATGCTGCTAGTAAGATTTTTTTTCGTCATTTTAAATAATCCCAGGAAAAGATATGTAGGCTTTTTAATCAGAAAATAGGGTTGTCAAATACTGTGCAATCACTAACTCTAAGATACTCCTCATAGAAGCCACACAGGCAACGTGCCTTCTGATGTTATGTAGACAAATCACCCTACCAGAAAGTCCAGATAAACAAAATAGCCTTTTCTCTCTTGAATATTGATTTAATCTCACAATTCTCGTTTATCATAGTCCTGGCATGACTAAAACGTTTGTAAGAGCTCAAATTACTTGGGCAGCAATAGATCTCAATAGGATTCTACTCATCACTTATATTTAGTTATATTTTCTATCTTGGAAAAAAAAAATTCTGTGACGTTTTAATCCAGTCACCAAGCAAACATAAGAGAATTCACAATTTATGTGGGTAATTCTGTGTTGTTTTGACAGTTCTCTCATGTGTCTTATCATGTCCCATGTAGAGTTTACTATACAGTATACTGGAAAATTGAGTTAGCATTTTCTTCTCCATGACCAACTAATCTAAGATTATGACTTGCATTTATTTACTACTTTTTTCAACATTTTATAGGGTAAATTTTAAACACATAGCTAAATTGAAAGGATTTTATATTAAACATTCATGTGCCTACCTTCTATACTCTTATCATTAACATTCTATATAATTTGCCTTATCACTTAGTTATCTACCTATCTGTCTTTTTATCCAACCATCATTCACCTAATCATGTGATTATTATTTTTAGGAGCTCAATCATTTATCACAAGGTAAAACCACAATGAAAGCAGCACTCAAGTTAAAAAACAAAATTTAGAATAACAAAAAAATAAATAAATAAAAAACAAAAAAAGGAACAAAATTTATCCAACAACAATTCTCACCCTTTATGTTTTCAGTCCTTTGGAAAGTAAATGATCCTAAAAGGAGGATTTTTTTTTTTTTAACCCAGGTTCAATTTTAAAGAAATTAGCTCACTTTACCATCCTTCCTTGTTGTCTTCTTTTTTGGTAGGTTTATCTACAGGTTGAAAATAAAGAAAGATAGGATTTCACACAAAAAATTTGTGCATATAGCTTCTTCATAAGTACTAGTACTTTCCTAGTACTTTCTCTAACATATATTAGAATTTCTTAACACTTTCAAAACCTAAGAGGTTAAAAAATTTTAAATCAACAAATACACTAGACTGTGTCAGTAAACAAGTTAGAACTGTGTCACATGAGATGTTTACTAACATAAGTTTTCTAAACATGGGCAATTTAGAGCTCATATTTGTCATTATCAAGTAAAACAGTTTGCATTGAACAAATAAAACCTGATGTTTTTTAATGTATGATTTTTCTGAGTTCCCCTTAGACATGATTGCAGCAAACTGCAGTGAAGAAAGCTTTCCATTTTTCACTATGCAGTGATTTGACTTCTCACATTTCGGTTGGAATGAAAATTAGATTCAAAGACAGCTCTGTACCTGATAACTCTGACAAGGTGTGAAATGCTAAGCTTTATATGGCTGTAATGAACATATGCAAGTTTTTTTTCCTATCTTTTGTCTAAAGGCTTCACGCTGTCTATCCTGGAGTAAAAAATTTCTTTCTAATATTGTATATCAGCTATCTTGTCTATAATGCCCACATTTTCCAAATGTCAGCTATATGGGGGAAATGCCAGTTTGTTTAGAGCTTCTTATTCCTTAGATATTTGATTACACAGGATTGACAATGTTAATAACTCTCCTAGTTGATTATCTGAGCTACTCTTTGCTCACCAGCTGACAATGTTTGGAATCACATTTGAAGGAAGTAGCAAAACTATAGAATTTCTGTGAATAAAGAGAGAAAAAGTTAGTGTAATCTAGAATAGGAAAGAACTAAGGACATTTTGTTTACTTATGTGGAAAGCTCAACATTCAGAAGTCTAAGATCATGGCATCTGGTCCCATCACTTCATGGCAAATAGATGGGGAAACAGTGGAAACAGTGGCTGACTTTATTTTTCTGGATTACAAAATCAATGCAGATTGTGATTGCAGCCATGAAATTAAAATACGTTTACTCCTTGGAAGGAAAGTTATGACCAACCTAGACAGAATATTAAAAAGCGGAGACATTACTTTGTCAACAAAAGTCTGTCTAGTCAAGGCTATGGTTTTTTCAGTAGTCATGTATGGATGTGAAAGTTGGACTATAAAGACAGCTGAGTGCCAAAAAATTGATGCTTCTAAACTGTGGTGCTGGAGAAGACTCTTGAGAGTCCTTTGGACAGCAAGGAGATCCAACCAGTCCATCCTAAAGGAGATCAGTCCTGGGTATTCATTGGAAGGACTGATGTTGAAGCTGAAACTCCAATACTTTGGCCACCTGATGTGAAGAGTTGACTCACTGGAAAAGACCCTGATGCTGGGAAAGATTGAGGGTAGGAGGAGAAGGGGATGACAGAGGATGAGATGGTTGGATGGCATCACCAACTCAATGGACATGGGTTTGGGTGGACTCTAGGAGTAGGTGATAGGCATGGAGGCCTGGCGTGCTGCGGTTCATGGGGTTACAAAGAGTCGGACACGACTGAGTGACTGAACTGAACTGATGTGGAAATATTACTATTTATGATTATTGACACTTTATATATACTAAAATTCAGATTTTAAATTAAATATGATTTCAACTTTATGGTGAAGTCAAGACAGTAAAGTAAGGTCTACAGCTCTCTGCATGTAGGAAGAAGTGAAGAAGTGAAGTGAAGTCACCAGTCGTGTCCGACTCTTTGCGACCCCATGGACTGTAGCCCACCAGGCTCCTCCGTCCATGGGATTCTCCAGGCAAGAATACTGGAGTGGGTTGCCATTTCCTTCTCCAGGGGATCTTCCCTACCCAGGGATCAAACCCCGGTCTCCCTCATTGAGTGCAGACGTTTTATCCTCTGAGCCACCAGGGAAGCCCTGAAGAAATGTAGGAAGCATGTAGGAAGCAAATTATGAATATGTGGCCAACAAAGACTGGTATTTATTTTCAAGAGAAAAATGAAGCCCTGGAGATGTGGACACAGACAGCTTAGAGACATGGACAGGCAAATTCCAGTTTTTGGACAAACTTTAAATTCCAAATCAAAAGAATAAATTAAATTCCTATTGGGTGATACAAGGTAAATGTATAAGAATCAATTTGTTTCTACACACTAGCAATGAACAATTTGAAAATGAAATTAAGGAAAAAAAATCCCATTTAAAATAGCGTTAAAAAGAACAAAATACTTAGAAATAAACTTAACCAAAGAAGTGTAAGATTTTTACACTGAAAATAGTACTGAAAGAAATTAAATAAAATGTAAATAAATGTAAAAACATTCTTTATTCATGCCTTGTAACACAATATTGTTATCATGGCAATATTCCTTGTTTTAGTTTTCATTTTGTTGCTATAAAAATTTACTTCACTTCAGTAGTTTAGAACAACACAAATATATTCTCCTATAGTTCTAGAGGTCATAAATCCCAAGAGAACACCAAGAACATGGGTCTTAGGGGCTAAAATCAGAATGTTGGCAGAGATGGTTCCTCTGGAGGCTCCTGTGGAGAATCCCTTCCTTGTCTCTGGAGCCACAGGAGACTGACTGCATTCTTCAGTTTGTGGCCACATCATCTCCATCTCTGCTTCCTAGGGTCAAGTCTCCCCCTGTGTCCCTCTTATAAGGACACTTAGGATTATGTTGCGCTCACGTCTTGTAATCCTTAACTGAGCCAAATCTGCAAAATGTGGAAGCTGATTCTGAAACTTATTTGGAGATGCAAAGAACTCAGGATAACCAAAACAATCTTGAAAAAGAACCAATTTGGGGGATACATATCTCCCAATTTCAGAAGTACAGAGCTTCAATATTCAGAATGGTGTAGTACTGTCATAGACATATAGATCAGTTGAATAAAACTGAGATTCCATAAATAAATCTGTACATTAATACAAACTGAATTTCAGCAAAGAGGCCATGACCATTCACTGGGGAAAGAAGTCTTTTTAACAAAGGATGTGAATTTATGGATGTACACATGCAAAAGGATGAAACTGGACCCTTTATATCATGTGATATTAAAAAATTACCACAAAATGGATTAAAAAATAAATGCAAGAGCTAAAACTGTTTAGGTGCAATTTTTTGTGATTTGGGGCTGGGCAATGTTTTCTTAGATATGACACCATAAGAACAAGCAACCACAGAAAAATTTGATAAATTGGACTTCATCAAAGTTAAAAACTTTTGGGCATCAATAGATGCTATCAGAAAAGTGAAGAGTCACCAAAAGGAAGAAAATATTTGAAATTATGAGAATCTGATATCCAGGATATATAAAGTAACCATACAGTCCAAAAATGTAGAGACAAATAGCCTAAGTTAAAAAGAGATAAAGGATTTGAAGAGACATTTCTCCTAAAAAATGAATAAATAGCCAATAAGCCCATGAGAACATACCCAATACCATTAATCATTAAGGGCATGCAAATCAAAATGACAATAAGATATCACTTCATGTCTACTGGGGTAGATTTAATAAAAATTTTAAAAGAAAAATAAGTGCTGTTGAGAATGTGGAGGATTTAGCACCTTCATATACTGCTGGTGGGAGTGTAAAATGCTGTAACTGCTGTGGAAAAGTTAGTTTTTAAAAATTTAAACATAGAATTATCATATGACCCAACAATTCTACTCCTAGTTATATACCCAACAGAACTAAAAACATATGCTCAAACAGTATTTATAGCAGAATTATTCATAAGAGCCAAAATATGGAAACAATCTAAAGGTCCATCAGCTGATGAATGTCTAAACAAAGTATGGCATACACATGCAATGGAATGTTATTCATCCATAAAAAGGAATAAAGTACTAACACATGCTACAGAATGGATGAACCTTGAAAACACTACACCATGTAAAGAAAGCCAAAGACAAAATGCCATATAATATATCCAGAACTGGTAAATCCACAGAGAAAGAAAATAAATGAGTGGTGCTAGGAACTGGGGAGAAGGAGGATGGGTAATGACTGGTAATGGGTATGGAATTTCTTTTTAGGGTGATGAAAATATTCTGGAATTAAATAATGGTGATTGTTGAACAGCATTGTGAAATACTAAAAACTACTGAATTCTTAAAAATTAATCAATCCTGAATATTCATTGGAAGGATTGTTGCTGAAGCTAACTCCTGTATTTTGGCTACCTGATGTGACAAGCCAACTGATTAGAAAAGACCATGATGTTGGGAAAGATTGACGGCAAAAGGAGAAAGGTGCGTCAGAGGATGAGATGGTTAGGATGAAATTCAACAGAAATTTGAGCAAACTCTGGGAAATGGTGGAGGACAGAGGAGCCTGGAGTGCTGCAGTCCATGGGATCACAAAGAGTCAGACATGACTTAGCAACTGAACAACAACAGGAAAAAAAAAAAAAAAAAAACAAGCAGTATACTTTATAGATACAATATAGATAGAAAGATAGAGTTTAGAGATTTTCTTGACACAGGAAACAAATAATCTCTCTAGTCTCATAATTTGAAGGATGTTAATAATTTTTGTTTTACTCTGCATGACTCTTTGAGAAAAGATCAGAGATATTGAATATTCAGAGTTTAATCCATTGTGTGTTCTAAAGGATGGTAAAGGTATCTTGTGTTTTCATTTAACAGGATAGGAAATTGATGTCTCTGATATTAAGTCTGTGTGTCCAAACTGAGTGTTAACATGTGATACAGTAGGAAGGGGCATGGAATGGCTGATACAGAATAATGTAGTTATATGTTATGGACTGAATACTTATCACCCCTCAAAATGCATATATTCAAACCCTAATCCCCAATGTGATATTATTTGCAAGTGGAACCTTTTGGAAGTAATCAGGTTTAGGTATGGTCTTGAGGATAGAGCCTCTATGATAGAATTAGTATTCTATAAGAAAAGAAAAAGAGATCACAACTCTCTCTTTCTCTCTACCATGTGGCTACACAGTGAAAAGGCAGCCAACAAGGTCCTTGCCAGGAACTAACGTATCCACACCTTGATCTTGGACTTACCAGCCTCCAGAATGTGAGAAATGTCTGTGTCTAAGTCACTCAGTCCATGGAATTTTGTTATAGTGACCTGAGCTGACTAAAACATTATGGAATGAGGTAGGAAAAGGAGAATGGGACAAGAGAAGGTCAGGGAATAAGAAACATATTTGCTTAATAAAACAGAAAGCAGATCAGAGAGAGATTTTATAAAAGGACTCATGTAATATTATTTTAGTTCTTTGATTTTTTAATTGAAGATACTTTCATGGATCAAAAACTAGACTGTAGATGGACCATAACAACATTGCTCTGTTGATCAAAGTCTCTAATTCTTTTTAAAAACAAAGCTATAGAATAGACATGTTCATCAGTTTTTATTTATGCAAAAGTCATATATTATTGTTCTAATTTTATATATTGTGATTAACTATGTGCACAAAATTTATAATGTCTTTTAGGAAAACACAATGAAGCAGGAAAAGAAAAGGATCTGTTGAATTATTTCAACTTGAAATGGTTGTTTAATTTTTATTTGATTGTAATGAACTAGGTCATTCAGAATGAGAGTTCAGGGTGAGTAAGAAGTAAAGATTGGTGATTAATGAGACATAAAATGAAAATACAGGACAGAACAAGAACCTTTTAATGATAAACGATATGACCCAGTGTGATAAGATGAATTCTCTCTGTACACTTGAGAATCAATGCCCCTTCTATAATGAGCTATACAAAACATCACCCTACCCACCAGTTTTACCGAGTGTCATTTTGCTATTTCTGAGTCTCCTTCAGTGGCACATCATTGTACAGGCTAGCAAAGAACAGCAATAAACTCCAATGACTCACTAAACCAATAGAACAATATGTTACTAGGCCTTTGCAAATAGTACCATTTCAAAAATGAAGTGAAGTGAAAGTCACTCAGTCATGTCTGACTTTTTGTGACCCCATGGACTGAAGCTCACCAGGCTTCTCTGTCTATGGAATTCTACAGGCAAGAATACTGGAGTGGGAAGCCATTCCTTTCACCAAGGGACTCTTCCCAACCCAGGGATCAAATCTGGGTCTCCTTCATTGCAGGCAGCTTTTTCACCATCTGAGCCACCAGGGAAGCCCAATCTGACTCTTTCTCTAAATATATACTACTTTACCCTCATGTCAACTACATTGTTTTCTAGTCTTCAAAGGGAGCATGTCTTTTCAGCTTTAGTTCAAAGTTCCATGAAGCACTGTTTAGGAGTTTGCCCTAGATTTGGCTTTTAAACTCATAGCTGTGTGAACGTGGGATAAGTGATTTATCTTCCCAAGCCATATTTACTCATCTGTAAAATGTAAACCTGGAGAAGGAAATGGCAACCCACTCCAATATTCTCCCCTGGAAAATCCCATGGGCAGAGGAGACTGGCAAACACAGTCCATGGAGTTGCAAAGAGTTGCACAGACAAAATGTAAACAATAATGTTTGCTTTGGAAGCAAAGACTTGTAAAGATTAAATAGTAATAGACAGCATATTACTCTTGCCTGGAAAATCCTATTTAGGAGGAGCCTGGTGGGCTGCAGTCCATGGGGTTGCTAAGAGTTGGACACAACTGAACGACTTCACTTTCACTTTTCACTTTCATGCATTGGAGAAGGAAATGGCAACCGACTCCAGTGTTCTTGCCTGGAGAATCCCAGGGATGGGAGAGCCTGGTGGGCTGCTGCCTATGGGGTCACACAGAGTTGGACACGACTGAAGTGACTTAGCATTAGTAGCAGCAGCATGGTTTTTCTAGCAGTCATGAATGTATGTGAGAATTGAACCATAAAAAAGACTAAACACTGAAAAATTTATGCTTTTGAATTGTGGTGCTGGAGAAGATTCTTGAGTGTCCACTGGACCGTAAGGAGATCAAACCAGTCAATCCTAAAAGTGAATCAACCCTGAATATTCATTGGAAGGATTGATGCTGGAGCTAAGGGTCCAATAACTTGGCCACCTGATGCGAAGAGCCAATATACTGGGAAAAGACCCTGATGCTGGGAAAAACTGAAGGCAAAAGAAGAAAAGGGCAGCAGAGGATGAGATAGCATCACCAACTCAGTGGAGATGAACTTCAACAAACTCCAGGAGATGGAGGAGGAAAGATAAACCTGGCATGCTGTAGTTCATGGGGTCACCAAGATCAGACATGACTTGGTGACTGAACAACAACAACAAATGGAGTCCTTCATACAATACCTGAAAAAGTAAGCACTCTATTAATGATATTACACAGCTAGTGTTTCTTTAATTCTGAGGTTTCATAACCAAAAATCATATTGCTTTTTCTCCTTATGTATTAAACCTAGCTAACTTTCCTATGTTGTTCTCACCATGAACTTTCATAAACAACTTAAGTCTTTTTCTTTTCCAGTAACAGCTGTAATCTCTCAAATTCCTTCCACTCACCTTCTGAACTTCAGTCTCTGCCTTTGAATGTGTACTGATATCTCATTTCCTTCTCTCCTTCTAATTCAGTTCAGTTCAGTTCAGTCGCTCAGTCATGTGCAACTCTTTGTGACCCCATGGACTGCAGCACGGCAGGACTCCCTGTCCATCACCAACTCCCAGAGTTTACCCAAACTCATGTCCATCGAGTCAGTGATGCCATCCAATCATCTCATCCTCTGTCAGCCCCTTCTCCTCCTGCCTTCAATCTTTCCCAGAATTAGGGTCTTTACAAATGAATTCGTTCTTCACATCATGTGGCCAAAGTATTGGAGTTTCAGCTTCAACATCAGTCCTTACAATGAATATTTAGGACTGATTTCCTTTAGGATGGACTGATTGGATCTCCTTGCAGTCCAAGGGACTCTCAAGAGTCTTCTCCAACACGGCAGTTCAAAAACATCAATTCTTTGGTGCTCAGCTTTCTTTATAGTCCAAATCTCACATCTGTACATGACCACTGGAAAAACCATAGCTTTGACTAGACAGACTTTTGTTGGCAAAGTGATGTCCCTGCTTTTGAATATGCTGTCTAGGTTGATCATAACTTTCCTTCCAAGGAGTATCTTTTAATTTCATGGTTGCAGTCACCATCTGCAATGATTTTGGAGCCCAAGAAAATAAAGCCTCTCACTGTTTCCACTGTTTCCCCATCTTTTTGTCATGAAGTGATGGGACCAGATGCCATGTCTCAGTTTTCTGAATGTTGAGTTTTAAGCCAACTCTTTCACTCTCCTCTTTCACTTTCATCAAGAGGCTCTTTAGTTCTTCTTTTTTTCCCTTACAATAAAGTCTGATCTTCAGGTTTCACATGTAAGAAGGACTCAAGGATTGGGGCAGATTTTTTTCAAATTGGAAAAAAAAAAAAAAAAGCAGCCATGTACCTTGGAATACTTGTGCTTAATTTTTGGACAGGAGAAACTAGAAGCCTAGCAATGAGACTCTAGGAAGTGCTGAGGAGGGTATTTCCAGACAAGAACTGTCAAGGGCTCACCCTCCTCACTGATGTCAGTTGTTGCCTGCTCACACAGTCATCCATGCCATAAACATGACTCCTCAGAAATTGGCTTTTTATCAAAGTCTGATAAAAGGAATCTGCAAACTTCAAATTAGGATTTTAATTTCACTGAAATATAGATTCTGTGTCAAATACTGGTATTATTTATGTACTATTGCTTTTCTAGTGAATTCCTTAAATTTCAATGCTTAATCACTACCTGAAGTTATGTATTGAAAAGGCAGATTCCCAGGTTATTTGGTCTGATCATAATCACAAGTGAATTTAATGGAGATAGTTCATGCCCCACACTTCAAGAAATGCTGCCTACAAAATGGAGAAACAGTTCATGCCTTAAGGAAAGAAAGCAAAACCTATGAAGATGCACTAATCCATAAGCAGAACATACTATATAACTAATTAATGCATTTGCAAAAATAAAATATCTTTTGCTCTACCTTAAATAATTTTACTCTGTATCTTGAGCATTTAATTTTCACTTAAACAAAGTAAAATAAAGCAATCCTTTGCTTAACTAAAGGAATACATTCTTGGCTGTGCTCAGAATGAAAATGCTATAAGTAGAAGTGAATTCTCTCTGAGAAATGATATAAAATCTGGGGATGCATACTTTTTTTTTTCTTTAATGAATTACAACCCACTGGTGGCTTTGCTCTTATTATCCCTAGGAAATGGTTTGCTTTTGCCAAGATTTTCATAGAAACTCTGAGAGATGGATTCTCAAGACATTCGAAGAAAATATCATTAACCACTCAGAAACTTCAGGCAATAGGCAAAGTCCACTAAAAAGGGAAAGTTTTCCCTAGGAAGAATCTCATTATAGTGTTTCATGTAGGTGCTTCAAGGAAGAAAGAGCTAGGTGGCAAAATAATTTTGATATTATGGAAGTTCATTAAAAAAGGATTCTGTCTGTAATGAAATGGGGATATATGACCTATGCAAGGACAAGAAGCAGGAGCTGAAGAATAGATGATGGCAAAGAGGAAATAAAATAAAAACAAAACTATGATGACAACCTCAAGCAACCAGTAATATCTCTGGAAATTGAGAGAATGAGATAATCAGGAAGAATGAGAAAAAGATAGGACAAAATATTTAAAACGTGTTTTTATTTAACTCCTTTCTCCCCTGCCCTGCCAGCCCACATACTCAGGAATAGGTCATGGTTCCATTAAATAATTAGTTAATTGTTGAGATGTACAACCTAATTCTGGAGAGTTTAAACTCCCATGCTTCTTTAATTGTATCATTTTTTATTTTATTATTTGCTTTTTTTTTCATGGAATAAGGCATTTCATTTTAAATATAGCAGTGTGTGCATAATAAATCAGTTAATTTCTTTCTGTTTTTGCTTTAAAATCCAAAACAGTCATACAGATGGCTAAAAAGTACATGAAAAGATGCTCAACATTTCTAATTATTAGAGAAATGCAAATCCAAACTACAATGAGGTATCACCTCAGACCATCAGAATGGTCATCATCAAGAAATCTACAAATAAATGCTGGAGAGGGTATGGAGAAAAGGGAACCCTCCTGCACTGTTGGTGGGAATGTAAATTGGTACAGCCACTATGGAGAACAGTATGGAGATTCTTTAAAAACCAAAAACTTGAACTAAAATGCTGTGCTGTGCTGTACTGTGCTTAGTCACTCAGTCATGTCTGACTCTTTGCAACTCCACAGACTGTAACCCACAGGCTCCTGTGTCCATTGGGATTCTCCAGGCAAGAAATCTGGAGTGGGTTGCCATGCCCTCCTCAAGGGAATCTTCCCAACCCAAGAATCGAACAGAGGTCTCCTACATGCAAGAACTTTAACAACTGAGGTATTAGGGAAGCCCTGATCTACCATCAGTTCAGTTCAGTTCAGCCACTCAGTATGTCCAACTCTTTGTGACACCATGAACCATAGCACGCCAGGCTCCATGTCCATCACCAACTCCCGGAGTTTACCCAAACTCATGTCCATTGATCGGTGATGCCATCCAACCATCTCATCCTCTCTCATCCCCTTCTCTTCCCCCTCTCAATATTTCCCAGCATCAGGTGGCCAAAGTTTTGGAGTTTCAGCTTCAGCATCAGTCCTTCCAATGAACACCCAGGACTGATATTCTTTAGGATGGACTGGTTGGATCTCCTTGAACTCCAAGGGACTCTCAAGAATCTTCTCCAACACCACAGTTCAAAAGCATCAATTCTTCTGCACTCAGCTTTCTTTATAGTCCAACTCTCACATCCATACATGACTACTAGAAAACCCATAGCCTTGACTAGACGGACCTTTGTTGGCAAAGTAATGTCTCTGCTTTTTAATATGTCATCTAGGTTGGTCATAATTTTCCTTTCAAGAAGTAAATGTCTTTTAATTTCATGGCTGCAATCACCATCTGCAGTGACTTTGGAGCCCCCCAAAATAGTCAGCCACTGTTTCCACTCTTTCCCCATCTATTTGCCATGAAGTGATGGGACCGGATGCTATATCTCAGTTTTCTGAATGTTGAGTTTTAAGCCAACTTTTTCACTCTCCTCTTTCACTTTCATCAAGACGCTCTTTAGTTCCTCTTCACTTTCTGCCATAAGGGTGGTGTCCTCTGCATATCTGAGGTTATTGATATTTCTCCCGGCAATCTTGATTCCAGCTTGTGCTTCCTCCAGCCCAGCATTTCTCATAATGTACTCTGCATATAAGTTAAATAAACGGGGTAACAATATACAGCCTTGATGTACTCCTTTTCCTATTTGGAACCAGTCTGTTGTTCCATGTCCAGTTCTAACTGTTGCTTCCTGACCTGCATACAGGTTTCTCAAGAGGCAGGTCAGGTGGTCTGGTCTTCCCATCTCTTTCAGAATTTTCCACAGTTTATTGTGATCCACACAGTCAAAGACTTTGGCATAGTCAATAAACCATATGACCCAGCAATTCCACTCCAGGCATACTCAGAGAAAACAATACTTCAAAAAGCTACATACACCCTAATGTTCATTGAAGCACTATGTACAATAGACAGGACATGGAAGCAATCTAAATGTCCATCAACAGAGGAATGGATAAAGAAGATGTGGTACATATATGTAATTGAATATTATTCAACCAAAAACAAAAAATAATGCCACTTGCAGCAACATGAATGGACCTGCTGCTACTGCTGCTGCTAAGTTGCTTTAGTCATGTCCGACTCTGTGCGATCCCACAGACGGCAGCCCACCAGGCTCCCCCATCCCTGGGATTCTCCAGGCAAGAACACTGGAGTGGCTTGCCATTTCCTTCTCCAATGCATGAAAGTGAGAAATGAAAGTGAAGTCGCTCAGTCGTATCTGACTCTTAGCAACCCCATGGACCACAGCCCACCAGGCTCCTCCATCCATGGGATTTTCCAGGCAAGAGTACTGGAGTGGGGTGCCATTGCCTTCTCCATGCCATTTCAGATAGTCAAGCTGAGTGAAGTCAGACACACACAAAACACAAATATCATATGATATTGCTTGTATGTGGAATCTAAAAAAGGTTACAAATGAATTTATTTACAAAACATAAATAGAGTTACAGATGAAGAAAACAAACTTACAGTTACTGGGGGATAAGAGGGGGAAGGATAAATTGAGAGACTGGGATTGACATATCATATTACTATATATGAGGTAGATAATGAATATGAACCTACTGTACAGCTCAGGGAACTCTACCCAATACTCTGTAATGACCTATATGGAAAAAAATCTAAAAAAAAAAAAAAAAAAAAGAGTGAACATATGTATATGTATAACTGATTCACTTTGCTATACACCTAAAACTAACACAACTGGTAAATCAACTATATGACAATAAAACTAAAACTAAATAAATGAAATAGAACAGAACCACTGAAAATTTGACTTTTCAAATACCACTCTTTTACTATCAATATTTCCATATAAAATCTTAAATGATCAACCTGGCTTTTATTTTCACCTGTCTTTAAAATCCTCCTAATGTTAGCTAATATTCTTTTTCTAAACAATACTAATATTTAGATTTTTTTTGTTAAGTTCCACCCTTATGCATTTGTAATATATATTTCACAACCTCATTTCTTCTAAAAACTAATTTTTAATTTTGGTATTTTTCATCTTTGACTCACTTAGCTTTCTTTTCTTCATTGGAATACCTTGGTCTTTCCTTTGTTTTTCTTATCTCTATTCCCTTTTCCCCTCTTTCCCTCCTTCTCTTTTTCCCTTCCTTCCTTCTCCCTTCTCTCCCCACCCTTCCCTTCTCCTTTCTCCTTTTGTCCATTTTTATGGACATTCTTTTCTTCCCCTTTCTTTCTTTTTTTCTCCTATCTTTTCCCTTTCTCTTTAAGGTTCCCTGGGAAATTTCTATTCATCCCTTTCTGTACCCATAAAGAGCTCAGTTAATTCACAGGACTTCCAAACATTCATTTCCTGCTTTGACACTTCACATCTCACATGTCTCTAGGCTTATCATCTTCAGTTTATTTTTAAAAAGTTATCTTCATTTTTCTATCTAATCAAAGTCTGGTGAAGTGAGGTGTTAGTCACTCAGTCATGTCCTACTCTTTGCGACCCCATGGACTGTAGCCCAGTAGGCTCCTCTGTCCATGGAAATCTCCAGGCAAGAATACTGAAGCGGGTTGCCATTCCCTTCCAGCAGATCTTCTCAACTCAGGGATTGAACCTGGGTCTCCTGCATTGCAGGCAGATACTTTACCACTGAGCCACCAGGGAAGCCCCAATCAAAGTCTAAAAATGAGTCAAATACAAGTTTATAATCTGTGCATAAAATAATTATAACATTCCACTCTTTCCCCATTCTGATTTTGGCATCACCATTATCTAGATTTTTAATACCTAAAGTCTTGGTCATCTTTAAATGTTTTATTTCTTCCATGAATGAAATACTCCACTAACAAGTATACTGACTTTTAAAATTTTTGAGCATCATTGCTATCTCCATTACTTTTCTGTTTTTGTATTTATGACTAAATCTCTAATTCTTATCAGTTCACGTCTGAGCCATCATATGACATTTTTTTTTCTGATTTCTTTGCATGTAAGAGTGACAAGTCCAAAAACCAAGTATTATGAAGATGCATGGAAGTAAATGAGACTATCAAGAGAAGAGTTGATTAGGGGAAATGATATTACTTCTCTTTTCACTCCCAACTGTGGGATCCCATGGCACCTTCTTTCTTAGGTTCCTGCTTTTGTTATATTTATATTTTTCTCTAGTATTACTTAATTTTCCTAACCTACCAGAAAAAAAAAAAAAAGAGATGACAGTATTGTGAGGTATTGTCAAATGATGGCTTCTACAAACATCACTAAAACAACCTACTGATAAGACTAAGTTGGGTTTATTGCTTACCAATGCAGGGAAGGCACGACCTTGACAGTCTTAGTAGTGTACCAGAGGTAAAGAGCAAAAACTTGGCTTTTTGAAGTCTGGTTTAAAATTTTCTAATCCAGGGATTGTGGTTTATATTGAGTAGAAATGATAAAACAGTAATTTAGGATTTATAGATAGGAAAAGAATATAGTTTTGAGTCAAGGAGTTTCAAGAATTAGGATATAAACTATCTTTCAAAACTTCCATTAAATAATTGATTTTTCAAAAAATTCCTTGGAAGAACAACAAATCACTTGTAGCTTTCATCTTCCAAGGCAAGAGTTTCCTGGGATAATAAAGATATGTCAAACTTTTTTCATAAAGAGATTCCATCTCTTCATAGAGAAGAATTTAAAGCACACAAGGTTTTAGCACTTATATTACAACTGCAAAAATAAAATTTTATGAGAAAAATAGAGTATAAAACCTTTTACTTCCTGGAAACATGTAATTCTGCTTTTTTTTTTTTTTCAAAACTCAAGAAACCTCTGTTTTTAGGAGTTTCACTTTAGAGAAGAATCACAAATCTAAATCAAAATCACAAGCTCAAATGCCTAGATGGGCCAGGACCAAAACATCAATGGGTCAGGATATGGGTTCCCAAGGACTGTGGAACCAAGACGTTGGTAAGAACTGTAGGAACTAAGAATCTGAAAGCTTTCTCCATTTAAAAGCATTTATATCCAAATCATAACATTTTAAACCATGTCATAGTTGAACAGAATCTTTCTTCAGGCCACCATTTTGCAATCTTTCTACAGTCAAAAAGATTGTGAAGATTTATCAGATGTTTCATGTCTATTAGAAAATCAGGAAAATGCTTGAAAGTGTCCATTCAGCCATTTGGCTCAGATGGTAAAGAATCTACTTGCACTTCAGGAGACCTAGGTTCAATTACTGGGTTGGGAAAATCCCCTGGAGAAGAGAAAGGCAACCCACTCCAGTATTCTTGCTTGGAGAATCCCATGCTCAGAGGAGCCTGGCATGCTACAGTCCATAGGGTCTAAAAGAGTCAGACACAACTAGCGACTAACACTTTCATCCAGCCATTTACTATCAGATATGTGCAGCCCCAAAGTGTAGATAGAGCCCTATGACTAACCCCATCCAGTTCATGGAAAGGATTAAGTATCTCAAAGTTCTATAGTGACGAGAGGAATGGAGAAACATAATGGTAATCCTGGCTGCTCAGACCAACATGAGAGGATAAAAGGCCACAACTAACTTGGGACAACTTCAGCTCTTTTGATTACGGAAGAGATTCTTTCTTTAGTAAAGCAAACAAAATTTGACAAGTGCTTTTATTTTCATATTCATTTGTTTTTCAACATTGATAAGTATTTAAAAGCATTTAAAAGCCTGTCGTTTTTCACAAAATCATTATCCTTCACTGGAGTTTTAAAAGAAGAAAAGTAATTGAGGGAAAAAAATGCTGGCAAGCCTTGTCACTAGACTGATGAAGTCAGCTATTATTCTCCAGCATGACTCCTGGAGTGACTACTTAAATGATCATTTGGTTCTTGGTGTCAATGAGTTTTCATATCTGGCTCTTTTGGTGTATGCAGCTTCAGGAATTATATATGACATGTTGATTATATTCTACAGCAGGAAATGCTGTAGTGATCTACTTTGCCCAAAGCTCAGTCTCATTTCCATCAGCAAGAAAAATCTCTCAGAGCCTTTGAAAGGACAAGCTGCCAGCCAAAACCCAAAACACAATTAAATTGTGGCATAAAAAATATAGTACACCCAATTAAACCACAATAGTTAGTGAAGGTAATTTGTCAGTCATGTGAATGCCCTTTGTCTCTGATCACTCTGTTTATGGGCTGATCTAGAAAATCATACAATTCATACTCCTGTTAAGAAACTCAATCACTGGGGTCCATGTGGTTTAAAGTGTTTTAGAAAGTGAAAGTGAAGTCGCTCAGTTGTGTCCGACTCTTTGCGACCCCATAGACTGTAGCCTATCAGGTTCCTCTGTCCATGGGATCTTCCAGGCAATAGTACTGGAGTGGACTGCCATTTCCTTCTCCAGGAGATCTTCCCAACCCAGGGCCTGAAGCTGGGTCTCCTGCATTGTAGACAGACGCTTTACCGTCTGAGCCACCAGGGAAGTCCTTAAAGTGTTTTAGTATTCCATTTAAGATAACCTGTTTCAGGCTAAGTCATTCCTTCAGGTATATCTGCCAGTTGAGCAGTCTGCATCTTTTGGACACCGCTACCTGCTACCTTAGCATTTAGACAACCTAGACAGCATATTAAAAAGCAGAGACATTACTTTACCAACAAAGGTCCATCTAGTCAAGGCTATGGTTTTTTCCAGTGGTCATGTATGGATGTGAGAGTTGGACTATAAAGAAAGCTGAGCGCAGAAGAATTGATGCTTTTGAACTGTGGTGTTGGACAAAGGTCCCAAACTCCTAAAGGTGTTCTTGGGGACTGTGTTGTGCTAACTCCATCGGCCACCTGTCGGCTACTCATTTAGGCCCTGATGCTGGGGATTGGGTGGGGGAGGGGGTGACGGGATGGTGGGGTGGGTGGGTGGACTCCGGGGGTGGGCGGGCTGGGGCTGCGGTTCATGGGTTGCAGGTCGACTCTGGTGCGTGCTTGTGGCTCCTCGCGTCAGTTCAACCCCTGAGTCAGGTCCCATGGAATGGACTGCAAGGAGTTCCGAACCAGTCCATCCTAAAGGAGATGACTGCGTCACTGGGCAGCACCTTAGCATCTGCCACTGGCCTCCTTGAAATGTGGACAGAGCAAATAACTCGGTAATGACAATCAAAGTCACATAACTGATTCATCACTATCTTCCAGAAGAAAAGGTAACTGTCACTGAACTCTAATCACACAGCACAACCTGAGCCAACCTTTAAGTGTAGGGGGCAGTAGAAAGGTGGATAAGAGGGTTGGCAGCTCTCATTCTAAGCCAAGGAAAATCTACTAGAGATGCATACATTCTCTAATCTGTCTGCTTTCAGAAGGCTGCCTGGTGTCTCCTGACTAATGTACAAAGGAAGCAGAGACACTCCTTCTTCATGATGCTCCCCTAAATTCATCTGTCATCTGAAGTCACTTCTCCTGTTTCATACTGGGTCTCCTCACAGTGCTGGCTACGGTATCCATAACATAAAGTCACTTCAGTCTGTTGAATGCATTCCTCACTTACCTGCTTTTTGGTGATACAAAGGATCCATATGTTTCAGACAATTTAGAGCCAGGTGGAAGCATTTTATCACTGAAAAGAAATTGTGAATGAGAAGTGAACCAGAGAATCTTGGTGTTCTATCATTTATGAATAGGTCAGAACAACAACAACAACAAAAATGCATACACGATTGACAGGAAACTGAGGGAGATAAGACGATTTTCTATTATTTTTATTCATTTATACATTTATGTGCTAGATATTTCTTTTTGACCACAGGTCTGAAACTAATCTATTTTACTTTTATTTTTTATTTGACCAACTTTATTGAAATATACATACTGTAAAAGGCACCCGTTAAGTATTTCTACCTTCAGAATATTTGTAGATACGTATGTTCATCATCACAGTCAAAGGATGTTGTCACTTCTAAACAAAACTCCTCTACTCTTTAGATGTTATTGCTAATCTTCCTATCCTCCTCCTCTAGTCTCCAGCCTTGGAAAGTCACTAATATTTCTAGCTCCCTGTCCTGGTCTTTCATATGAAAAGAATTAGATAATATATGGTCTTTTGAAAACCTCAGCATAATTTTTTTCGAAGGATAACTGTGAATCAATATTTTCTTTGTTTAACATCAGAATAACATACTACTGATTGGAAAAAACATTGTTTACTCATACATCTGTTAATATACATTTAAATGTTACTGCCTTTTGGCTACTATGCTTCATATTACTGTAACATTCATGTATAAATTTTGGTCAAACATGTGTATTCATTTTCTTGGACTAAATGTTAATATACATTTAAATGTTACTGCCTTTTGGCTACTACGATTCATATTACTGTAAAATTCATGTATAAATTTTGGTCAAACACGTGTTTTCATTTTCTTGGACTGAATTCTCTGAGGAGTGGGAATGATGGGTCATATGATAATTCTAGGTTTACTATTTGGTGATAGCCTAGACCCCATTCCTGAGTGGCTTTTCCATTTTATATTCATTCCACCCTGTATGAGAGTTTAAATTTTTCCATAAATCTTTGATAAAATGTACCATTTTTGATTCAAAAACTTGAATTATTATTTTCTACCTAATTTTTATTTTGGTCATCATAATTGTTATCAAGTGGTATCTTGTAGTTTTGATTTGCAGCTCCTCGATGGAACTAATCTATAATAGATCTAACCTAGAATAATGTAAGTTTTAGAAGTTAGAGAGTTGATCCATCAATTAAAAGTTTACAGAACACATCAATGGAGGAATCCAATGCTGTAATCCCAGAGAAGTACACCACTGGCCCTACCCTGGAATCTCTGGCTTGGTCCCTTTACCCCTACCATACCTCCCAAACTCCACTATTCTGAAGACCAAGGATCTTTGTTTTTTCAATGCCAAGCCTAGTGTCTGGCCCAAAGTACTCTTTCTGAAAGAAACCAGAGAGGAAAAATTTTTAACTGTAACAAAAATCATGAAGTTATAATTATGAAAGTGAATTATCAGTTTAAGTTATGGTGTGACTGAAAATCACATTCCTATTAAAACAGAAATTGCACTGAAAAACAACCATTCAATTCAGATATCTCAAAGTATAATTTGGGAATTATCTGCATCAGATTTCCCTTAGTGTCCCCATTTCAGCCTTACTGAAGTTGAACATCTAGGATTAGGCCTTGGTAACTTAAATGTTTAATACAATTCATAGATGGTTCATATTACTTCATATTCACACTGAAGTTAGGAAAAAAAAAATACTGTTGTTAAGGCTCCAGCAAGGATCTTCAAATAATTTCTAGTGGGATGCTTCTTTCATCTTACCTAAATAACTAGAGGTAGGTCAAAATTTTTCGGTACCCCCTGATAGCTCAGACATTAAAGAATCTGCCTGCAACGCAGGAGACCCAGGTTCAACCCCTGGATAGGGAAGATCCCTTGGAGAAGGGAATGGCTATTCACTCCAGTATTCTTGCCTGGAGAATTCCATGGAGAGTGGAGCCTGGTAGGCTGTAGTCAATGGGGTTGCAAAGAATCAGACAAGACAGAGCAATTAACAACACATGGGGCAGGTCACGGTAATACTGAGTGCCTGTGTAGACAGGGAAATCTCAACCAGCTAGAATGAGGAATGTCCACGGGAGTCACAAAGAGTCGGACAAAACTTGGCGACTGAACAATAATAGGAACAACAAAAGGGAGCAGATAAAAGAGTTGTCTGGTTGTCTCCCTGTCTGGGCCTGATATTCTAGTGAGCCATAGAAATTTGGGCATAGCACTAACCCTCATCCGTAAGAGTTTCTATCTTCCCTATTATATCAAACAAAGAGGTTTTCCTCAGAGGGATCTGATTTTTCCCTTTTTTTTTTTTCCAAATCAACAACAACAAACTTATTTCTTACTGGCAGTTAAACTTTGTAATCAGTCAAGTTCAGTTTAGTCACTCAGTCATATTCAACACTTTGTGACCCCATGGACTGCAGCACGCCAGGCCTCCCTGTCCATCACCAATTCCTGGAGTTTACTCAAACTCATGTCCATTGCGTCGGTGATGCCATCCAACCATCTCATCCTCTGTCATCCCCTTCTCCCACTTTCAATCTTTCCCAGCATCAGGGTCCTTTCCAATGAGTCAGCTCTTTGCATTAGGTGGCCAAAGGATTGGAGTTTCAGCTTCAACATCAGTCCTTCCAATGAATATTCAAGACTGATTTCCTGTAGGATGAACTGGGTGGATCTCTGTGCAGTCCAAGGGACTCTCAGAGTCTTCTGCAACACCACAGTTCAAAACAATCAATACTTCACTGCTTAGCTTTCTTTACAGTCCAACTCTCACATCCATACATGACTACTGGAAAAACCATAGCGTTGACCAGATGTACCTTTGTTGGCAAAGAAATGTCTCTGCTTTTTAATATGCTGAGTAGTTTGGTCATAACTTTCCTTCCAAGGAGTATCTTTTAATTACATGGCTGCAGTCACAATCTACAGTAATCTTAGAGTCCCCCAAAATAAAGTCTCTCACTGTTTCCATTGTTTCCCCATCTATTTGCCATGAAGTGATGGGACTGGATGCCATGAACTTAGTTTTCTGAATGTTGAGCTTTAAGCCAACTTTTCACTCCCTTTCACTTTCATCAACAGGCTTTTAAAGTCTTCTTCACTTTTTGCCATAACGGTGATGTCATCTGCATATGTAGACTTTGTATTATAGATTTCAATTTATTTCATAATCTGTGTTAAAGGAGTAATTAAAGTATGAGTCACTCTAAAGGTAAGCCTGTACAAAGTCCAAAAATAAATAGTGTTTTTAAAAATTGTGGTATTTATTCATTTAGTCAAGTGTACTATTCTAACATATTTTAAGTTTCAATGAGTATAATTGATACAATAAACTGCACATATCAGATCAGTTGCTCAGTCTTGTCCGACTCTTTGTGACCCTATGAATTGCAGCACTCCAGGCCTCCCTGTCCATCACCAACTCCCGGAGTTCACTCAGACTCACATCCACTGAGTCAGTGATGCCATCCAGCCATCTCATCCTCTATTGTCCCCTTCTCCTCCTGCCCCCAATCCCTCCCAGCATCAGAGTCTTTTCCAATGAGTCAACAGTTCGCATGAGGTGGCCAAAGTACTGGAGTTTCAGCTTTAGCATCATTCCTTCCAAAGAAATCCCAGGGCTGATCTCCTTCAGAATGGACTGGTTGGATCTCCTTGCAGTCCAAAGGACTCTCAAGAGTCTTCTCCAACACCACAGTTCATAAGCATCAATTCTTTGGCACTCAGCCTTCTTCACAATCCAACTCTCACATCCATACATGACCACAGGAAAAACCATAGCCTTGACTAGACAGACCTTTGTTGGCAAAGTAATGTCTCTGCTTTTGAATATGCTATCTAGGTTGGTCATAACTTTCCTTCCAAGGACTAAGCATCTTTTAATTTCATGGCTGCAGTCACCATCTGCCGTGATTTTGGAGCCCAGAAAAATAAAGTCTGACACTGTTTTCCCATCTATTTCCCATGAAGTGATGGGACCAGATGCCATGATCTTTGTTTTCTGAATGTTGAGTTTAAGCCAACTTTGTCACTCTCCACTTTCACTTTCATCAAGAGACTTTTCAGTTCCTCTTCACTTTCTGCCATAAGAATGGTATCATCTGTATATCTGAGGTTATTAATATTTCTCCCAGAAATCTTGACTCCAGCTTGTGTTTCTTCCAGTCCAGCATTTCTCATGATGTACTCTGCATATAAGTTAAATAAGCAGGGTGACAATATACAGCCTTGACATACTCCTTTTCCTATTTGGAACCAGTCTGTTGTTCCATGTCCAGTTCTAACTGTTGCTTCCTGACCTGTATACAGATTTCTCAAGAGGCAGATCAAGTGGTCTGGTATTCCCATCTCTTTCAGAATTTTCCACAGTTGATTGTGATCCACACAGTCAAAGGCTTTGGCATAGTCAATAAAGCAGAAATAGATGCTTTTCTGGAACTCTCTTGCTTTTTCCATGATCCAGCAGATGTTGGCAATTTGATCTCTGGTTCCTCTACCTTTTCTAAAACCAGCTTGAACATCAGGAAGTTCACGGTTCACATATTGCTGAAGCCTGGCTTGGAGAATTTTGAGCATTACTTTACTAGCGTGTGAAATGAGTGCAATTGTGCCATAGTTTGAGCATTCTTTGGCATTGCCTTTCTTTGGGATTGGAATGAAAACTGACCTTTTCCAGTCCTGTGGCCACTGCTGAGTTTTCCAAATTTGCTGGCATATTGAGTGCAGCACTTTCATAGCATCATCTTTCAGGGTTTGGAATAGCTCAACTGGAATTCCATCACCTCCACTAGCTTTGTTCGTAGTGATGCTTTCTAAGGCCCACTTGACTTCACATTCCAGGATGTCTGGCTCTAGATCAGTGATCACACCATCGTGATTATCTGGGTCGTGAAGATCTTTTTGTACAGTTCTTCTGTGTATTCTTGCCATCTCTTCTTAATATCTTCTGCTTCTGTTAGGTCCATACCATTTCTGTCCTTTATAGATCCCATCTTTGCATGAAATGTTCCTTTGGTATTTCTGATTTTCTTGAAGAGACCCCTAGTCTTTCCCATTCTGTTGTTTTCCTCTATTTCTTTGCATTGATCACTGAAGAAGGCTTTCTTTTCATGGGCCCTGACCTCGGTCACTGGGTATCTCCTCTTTGCCGCTCCCCCTGACCTCGGATGCGGGATAGCTCTTCTCCGCTGTTCCTGTGCCGTCGCAGTCTGGTACTCTCGGCCACTGCCCCTAACCTCGGACGTGGGGTAACTCCTCTTGGCCGCCGCCCTTCAGGCATGGGGTCCTCCCTGCTTCTGCCCCTGACCTTGGACGTGGGGTGGTTCCTCTCGGCTGCGCTTAGCACGCTGGTCGCAGCCGCCTGTGACTGGCGTACCATATACAAGTATACAATTTGATAAACTTTTACATTGCTATACACCCATGAAACCATCACCACAATCAAGGTAGTGAACACAGCCATCAATATGCAAAATTTTCTTGTGTATTTTTGTAATTCTTCCCTTCTCTTCACTCATTCCATCCTACCTCCATTTCCATAACTTCATTCACTCATAAGCTTTCTGTCACTGTAGAGTAGTTTATCTATAGTTTTTCATAAGTGAAATCATATAGTATGTTCCCTTTGTTGTCTGGCTTATTTCACTCAGCATAATTATTTTGATATTCATCTACTGTATATCAATGGCTTATTCCTTTTTATGAGTGAGTAGTATCCCATGGTATAAATATACCCCATTTGCTTAAATATTCATCTCTTGATATATTTGGTTTTCAGTTTTTGCCTATTGCAAATAAAGCTGTTATGAACATTTATGTACATCTTTAAGTCAGTATATTGTTTATTTTCTCTTGGGTAAATCCTGTGTTGTTTTTAGTTGCTAAGTCACGTCCAACTCTTTTGCAACCCCATGGACTATAGCCTGCCAGGGTCCACTGACCATGGGATTTCTCAAGCAAAAAAACTGGAATGGGCTGCCATTTCCTTCTCCAGCAGATCTTCCTGGATCATGGATCAAACGTATGTCTACTTTAGCAGGCGGATTCTTTCCCATTGAGCCACCTGGGGAGCCCTAGCCTGGATCCCTCACCTGGATCTAATGGTAGATGTATATTTACTATTACAAGAAGCTGTCAAATTATTTCTTCAAAGTTATTTTACGAGAGCATTGTATGAGAGTTTTAGTTTTCCCACATCCTCACCAACATTTGAAACAATCCTGTCTTCTAATTTTAGTTATTTAATAGTTGTATAGCAATATCTGAAAGAGATGGGAATACCAGACCACCTGACCTGCCTCTTGAGAAATTTGTATGTAGGTCAGGAAGCAACAGTTAGAACTGGACATGGAACAACAGACTGGTTCCAAATAGGAAAAGGAGTATGTCAAGGCTGTATATTGTCACCCTGCTTATTTAACTTATATGCAGAGTACATCATGAGAAACGCTGGTCTGGAAGAAACACAAGTTGGAATCAAGATTGCTGGGAGAAATATCAATAACCTCAGATATGCAGATGACACCACCCTTGTGGCAGAAAGTGAAGAGGAACTAAAAAGCCTCTTGATGAAAGTGAAAGTGGAGAGTGAAAAGGTTGGCTTAAAGCTCAACATTCAGAAAACGAAGATCATGGCATCTGGTCCCATCACTTCATGGGAAATAGATGGGGAAACAGTGGAAACAGTGTCAGACTTTATTTTTTTGGGCTCCAAAATCACGGCAGATGGTGACTGCAGCCATGAAATTAAAAGACGCTTACTCCTTGGAAGGAAAGTTATGACCAACCTAGATAGCATATTCAAAAGCAGAGACATCACTTTGCCAACAAAGGTTCATCTAGTCAAGGCTATGGTTTTTCCTGTGGTCATGTATGGATGTGACAGCTGGACTGTGAAGAAGGCTGAGTGCCGAAGAATTGATGCTTTTGAACTGTGGTGTTGGAGAAGACTCTTGAGAGTCCCTTGGACTGCAAGGAGATCCAACCAGTCCATTCTGAAGGAGATCAGCCCTGGGATTTCTTTGGAAGGAATGATGCTAAAGCTGAAACTCCAGTACTTTGGCGACCTCATGCGAAGAGTTGACTCATTGGAGAAGACTCTGAAGTTGGGAGGGATTGGTGGCAAGAGGAGAAGGGGATGACAGAGGATGAGATGGCTGGATGGTATCACTGACTCGATGGATGTGAGTCTGAGTGAACTCCGGGAGTTGGTGATGGACAGGGAGGCCTGGCGTGCTGCGATTGATGGGGTCACAAGGAGTCGGACACGGCTGAGTAACTGATCTGATCTGATCTGATCTGATCTGATAGCAATATCATATTATGATTTTCATTTGCATTTTCTTCATTAATGATATTGAGCATCTTTACATTTGCTTATTTCTATCTATATATCTTATTTGGTGAGGTATCTCTTCAAATCTGTTTTCTATTTATTTACTGGGTGTCTCATATTCCTATTAAGATTTGAGAATGTAAGCATTTTGAATAAAATCCTTTATCAAATATGTGTCTTGAAAACATTTCTCCTAAACTGTAGCTGTCTCTTCATTGTCCTAACAGTATTTTTTGGAAGCAATAATTTTAGTTTTGATAACACCCTATTTATCAATATTTTCTTTTGGGGGCTGATGACATCCTATTTATCAATATTTTCATTTTTGGGCCATACTTTTGGTGTCATATCTAAGAAATTGCTTGCATTGCCAAAAGTCACCTGTATTTCCTTTGTTTTCCTCTAGTTTTGTGTTTTTGTCTATAATTATTTTTAACAGTGTCTCTTTTGTTTTGTTTTGGGATAATATATAAGGTATGAACCAAAAAAGAGATGACTTCTTCAGAGTGCTGTCTCAATGTCCACATTTCCTAATTAGAACTGGCGGTATTGCTATGATGAAGAACATTAACACAAATCTCTGTGTGGTGACAGAGGCTGAATCCAAACCACAACAATGGAGCTTATGAAGGCAGGGACAAAGGAACACAGGCTGACAGCTGTATAAACTCTTTCAAGTCATAGTTTCTCCTTCTTTTACCCTCCTACTGAAAGACAGACTTTCTACATTCTCTTGCCCTGACCCTATGGAAGTATTTGGAGAAGTCATGAACCAGGATTGGAAAGAATATGCATAAAATTGCTCCTTGGCACTCATTATTAATATACATTTTTTTTTTTTTTTAATCTTCTACACTTCTGAACGGGGAAGGCAATGGCACCTCACCCCAGTACTCTTGCCTGGAAAATCCCATGGATGGAGGACCCTGGTGGGCCGCAGTCCATGGGGTCACTGGGAGTCAGACACGACTGAGCGACTTCACTTTTACTTTTCACTTTCCTGCATTGGAGAAGGAAATGGCAATCCCACTCCAGTGTTCTTGCCTGGAGAATCCCAGGGACGGGGGAGCCTGGTGGGCTGCCGTCTATGGGGTCGCACAGAGTCGGACACAACTGAAGCGACTTAGCAGCAGCAGCAGCACACTTCTGAAACAGAAACAGCTCCCCATTCTTACCTCTTGTCCTTTATCTCCTCAGTCTGCCAATCTACACAATGAGAAAATCATGGGGGAAAAAAGCCAGTAATCAGGGCCAGGGGCATTAGTATATGTTTCTATGATATGAAACAAAGAGAGGGCATGAAATACTTCCTACCACAATTATGAAAATAAACCTAGCAATCTATAAATTATTTCTGACTTTATTTTAAAATATTTAACTTTGCACCAGTATCCAGCTGCAGTTTCTATGCATAAACATTCAGCCAAAATAGCATTTTCATTAACAAGATTGACTGCTAATGGGAAAATGTTCATACTACATCATTAAATAAAAACTTTAGTTTTGCAAAACAACATGTAGATTTATAAGACTGCTCTGTTAAATTCTGTGTATATTAAAGGACTGAAAATAAATATACAGAAATGATAAAAATATATCTCCTGGACATAAGAAAGTAATCTTCAAAAATTAGTTCTTTGTATTTTTCCATTATTTAAACACATTTTTATAACAAATATTTTCTTTTATAAAATTACATTATGTAAAGTAACTAAATAGCCTTAAAAATCATACTGGAAAAACATAGGCATTTATGTAACCAGAAGTCTATGAAAACCTGCTAAGCTGAGAATTTTCTCTAATAAAATGAATGCTGCTCATATCAGCAAGGTCGAGTAACTGTGGGCTAGTAATGATAATATTAAAAAAAGAATGCTAAAAACATATCCATTAAAACATTAAATTCTACAATGGATAGATTCAACATTTATTGCTTGTTATTTGGACTGCTCAGTTCACCTTAGGTCCCTTTTAGAATTCCAAAGGATTGCCACAGGGGGACTCGTGCTCCTGCAACATTATTTAATACCCCTCTGTCTTCACATGTTTGAGTCTGTAAAACAATTTTGTTCTATGATACTGAAGATAAACTTCTGAGGTTGAACAAAAGGATTCACTTGTCTCACCAGAAATTCAAAGTCATTATGAAATAGAAATCTCACTTTCCCTCAGTAATAGAGTAGCCATGAATCACAGAGTCACGCTGGCTGGATCATAATCTAACACTTCATGCTTCAGACAATAACTTGATTTGTCAAGAGAATATCCCTGTGAGGGCTGCCAATAGTATTGATGCCCACTGAAGAGGATATAATTAAGCCTTTGGTGAACTAATTTCATTTTATTTAAGAACTTGAAGTGCATAAATGTAAAACATAAAATAGAGAAATAAAAGGTGCTAAAGAAACTTTCGGAGAAGGCAATGGCATCCCACTCCAGTACCCTTGCCTGGAAAATCCCATGGACAGAGGACCCTGGTGGGCTGCAGTCTATGGGGTCGCAAAGAGTCGGACACGACTGAGCGACTTCCCTTTCACTTTTCACTTTCATGCATTGGAGAAGGAAATGGCAACCCACTCCAGTGTTCTTGCCTAGAGAATCCCAGGGACAGTAGAGCCTGGTAGGCTGCCATCTATGGGGTCGCACAGAGTTGGACACGACTGAAGCAACTTAGCAGCAGCAGCAGTAGCAAAGAAACCTTGCTTTGCCCAAATCTGTTTTTCACCTCTCTGATCTGATAAAGGATGTTTCATGGTGGTGGTGGTTTAGTTGCTAAGTCATGTATGACTCTTGTGACCCCATGGACTGTAGTCTGCCTGGCTCCTCAGTCCATGGGATTCTCCAGGCATTAATACTTAAGAACATTCAAAACATCCTTCCCTCAAATAGCCCATGTTTACAGCATATCTGTTTGTTTCTACCAACTAAGTACCATCAGGCTTTCTCCAGGTATAACAGTTTCTTCCAAATTAACTGCAAAAAAGCTCAGTGCATCATGTTTGTTATCTGCTTCTATTATGGCTTGAGGACAGAGAAATTGATTCTGATTCACTTTACCACTCACTGTGAGCAGTTTGGAGTAAAGGTATTTGTCGATTAGGGTAATTTCTTAGAAGCTTGTTACTTGCTAGGGAATACATTCATTACCCAACTGGAAGTATAAGGAGCAGAAACAGCCTTATTTTTAGTTAAAGTAAAAAATTTATGTTGAGACAGGTGAGTAGCAGATTAATAGTAATCTTAATCATTCCTATATTGGGATAAACTCTGAAGTTGCATGAGGCAAGTGTTCTACTATGACAAAGAAATAATCTCTACTCAAAAATTCTCTTCATCTTTGACCTTTAAGTACCTTTCATAACTAAGTATAATTCCTTTCAAAATACAGGGAATAGAGTTCACTGTGTATGTCTTGGTCTTATATGCCTTGGTCATGGGCATTATATTAGTTGGGATATTAAGAGGGCTACAGTGATTATCTTGAGTTCTTCCCCAAACTGATAACCAATAAGATTTATTACTTTGTAACTCCCTAAATCCTGGGCCCATGCTGGTGGGAGGTACAGGCTAAAATGCATGTCAGAGCCTATGTCAAGAGTAGGGTGGAGAGTAGCCCATGCATAGAAGCTCTGGCAGCATGGTAGGCAAAGCTGGATAGCTTAGTAGGTAAGAGGACAAAGAATGTAATTGAAATGTGTTTTTAAATTGTCACTTTATGATGAGAGCCTAACCAGGTGGTCACTTTCACCACTTTCAGGCTCCAGAGGTTCCAATCAGGCAGGGCTAGTAAACAGAGCCAACCAAGGCTGAATCTGGTCATAAAAAAGGGCACAACAAAGTGAATGTAATGTATACGTCCTCACTTGGCCTTACTGGCTATTTTTTACTTTTTGTCCTGTCTGCCAATATTCCCAAATTCCTAGAGTTTTCAAACTATGAGGTTCTCTCATTCCAAGAGGAAATATTATCCCATAACCCACATGTGCATGTGTTTGCTGTTTCATCTGAGAATCATTGAAATTTTCAAAAGCAACAAATGGAGAAAATAAAAAAAAAAAAATGAATTCAGACTTGTAGCATCTGGGTGTTGGAGAATTTGGGAGGTAAAGGATCTTTCTCAGACTTGCACTCGTGATACATGAGGATTTTTCTTGTTTCCTCCATGCAGGAGGTCAGATGTAACACCCTCACTGGTTCTCTGTCGTGGTGTAGTCTAAAAGCTAAATCAAGTTTTGGGAGACCAGGAGTGTAATACATAGAGAAAAATAAGCTAGAGGTTTTCTCTGTCATTGGCCCAGAATGTCAGAATAAATGGGAATCCTTTCAAAGTTCCCTTTCTAGTAATAGAATGCCAGACTAATAGTGTTTTTAAGCAAATAGTGATTTGCTTCTCTAACAACAAGGAGTTCAGAGGCAGTTTCAGGCATTATTTAAGCAACTCAAATGCACACATAAGTAGATCTTTCATTGTCATCCTTCTTTTTCTAACATCACCTCTTTTTTTCCTAATCACAGACCTGTCCTGAAGGTTTACAAATTAGCCCTAACCATTTCCTACATTTTTATATTTGTCTATCTCTTCCTGTATCAGCAAGAAACTAATCAATAATGCTAGATTTACCTCTCATCCCCCTGAGGGACTTACAAAGTAAACAGGAAGAAGCAGTGGTGAATCATAATTAACTGACTGAACATGGACTGCTTCTCCTCACAGCTGGGGCTTCTTGGTCAGTGTATATTGATGGGAATGGGTTTATGGAGTCTACAGCACCCTCTTAGGTAAATAGTAAATGGAGCATTATTATTCTAGCCCAGTGAATCCCTTTGGCCACTCTTACTTAGCAGAGTAAAAATAGCAGGTATATGGGCTTATCCCCTAGACTTTCCTTTTTTTTTTTTTTATCAAGAATCTCTTTTATTGATTATCAGAAACATTACAAACATCTAATATGAACAAATTGTAACATGACAGTGATTAGTTTGAACAATTAATACATTTCAGATATAATATTATACATATTTCAATGCTATTCTCCCCAATCATCCCACCCTCTCCCGGTCCCAGAGTCCAAAAGTCTGGTCTATACATCAGTGTCTCTTTTGCTGTCTCATAAATAGGGTTATTTTTACCATCTTTCTAAATTCCATATATATGCGTTAGTATACTGTATTTGTGTTTTTGTTTCTGGCTTACTTCACTCTGTATAATAGGCTCCAGTTCCATCCACCTCCTTAGAACTGATTCAAATGTATTCTTTTTAATGGCTGAGTAATACTCCATTGTGTATATGTACCACTGCTTTCTTATCCATTTGTCTGCTGATGGACATCTAGGTTGCTTCCACGTTCTGGCTATTGCAAACAGTGCTGCTATGAACATTGGGGTACACGTGTCTCTTTCAATTCTGGATTTCTCAGTGTATATGCCCAGCAGTGGGATTGCTGGATCATAAGGCAGTTCTATTCCCAGTTTTTTGAGGAATCTCCATACTGTTCTCCATAGTGGCTGTACCAGTTTGCATTCCCACCAACAGTGCAAGAGGGTTCCCTTCTCTCCGCACCCTCTCCAGCATTTATTGCTTGTGGACTTTTGGATAGCAGCCATTCTGACTGGCGTGAAATGGTATCTCATAGTGGTTTTGATTTGCATTTCTCTGATAATGAGTGATGTTGAGCATCTTTTCATGTGTTTGTTAGCCATCTGTATGTCTTCTTTGGAGAAATGTCTATTTAGTTCTTTGGCACATTTTTTGATTGGGTCATTTATTTTTCTGGAATTGAGCTGTAGAAGTTGCTTGTATATTTTTGAGATTAGTTGTTTGTCAGTTGCTTCATTTGCTATTATTTTCTCCCATTCTGAAGGCTGTCTTTTCACCTTGCTTATAGTTTCCTTTGTTGTGCAGAAGCTTTTTAAGTTTGATTAGGTCCCATTTGTTCATTTTTGATTTTATTTCCGATATTCTGGGAGGTGGGTCATGGAGGATCCTGCTGTGATGTAAGTCAGAGAGTGTTTTGCCTATGTTTTCCTCTAGGAGTTTTATGGTTTCTGGTCTTACATTTAGCTCTTTAATCCATTTTGAGTTTACTTTTGTGTATGGTGTTAGACAGTGTTCTAGTTTCATTCTTTTATAAGTGGTTGACCAGTTTTCCCAGCACCACTTGTTAAAGAGATTGTCTTTAATCCATTGTATATTCTTGCCTCCTTTGTCAAAGATAAGGTGACCATATGTACGTGGATTTATCTCTGGGCTTTCTATTTTGTTCCATTGATCTATATTTCTGTCCTTGTGCCAGTACCATACTGTCTTGATGACTGTGGCTTTGTAGTAGAGCCTGAAGTCAGGCAGGTTGATTCCTCCAGTTCCGTTCTTCTTTCTCAAGATAGCTTTGGCTATTCGAGGTTTTTTGTATTTCCATACAAATTGAGAAATTATTTGTTCTAGCTCTGTGAAGAATACCGTTGGTAGCTTGATGGGGATTGCATTGAATCTATAAATTGCTTTGGGTAGTATACTCATTTTCACTATATTGATTCTACCAATCCATGAACATGGTATATTTCTCCATCTATTAGTGTCCTCTTTGATTTCTTTCACCAGTGTTTTATAGTTTTCTATATATAGGTCTTTAGATTCTTTAGGAAGATATATTCCTAAGTATTTTATTGTTTTCATTGCAATGGTGAATGGAATTGTTTCCTTAATTTCTCTTTCTATTTTCTCGTTATTAGTGTACAGGAATGCAAGGGATTTCTGTGTGTTAATTTTATATCCTGCAACTTTACTATATTCATTGATCAGTTCTAGTAATTTTCTGGTGGAATCTCCTTAGTCTCTCTATGCAAGAACCTAGTTTTGAAAGATACTTATAAATGAATGAACTATTTCCAAGTGTGAAAACCTGAACCTTCAGATGAAAAAATATATATATCTGTTCAGGAAGTATATCTAAACTGATTTAAAGAGGAAGGCACCTCCTCTTTATCTGGGCAATTCCTTTCATTAACTTTGGATCTAAACTGTTACAGTTTCTGTATTTCTCAAGTATGTCTCACTGGAAACTTGTTTTAATTGTTTGTGATCCCAGCATCAGACACTCTTCCTCACAAACTACTTTCCACTCTTATTCCAACTAGATTTCCTTAAATTTTGAGGTTTTAGGATTTTGAAGCTTTAAAAAACATAACCTTTTTACTGTTTCCATGACAGCTCACCCCAGCTCTTCTATGATTTCCCAGGTTTTATGAGTCTCCATGCCCTTAAATACTGACTTTATCAGAGATTTCTCTTTTTCTTACCAAACTTTATACATATTCTGATTTTCTCTTTAAATTATCTTGACCCATCCAACCACAAACTCTCTGTTGGTCCACTGCATCCAAATTTCTATCTCTAGCCAACTTTATTCTCCTGATATGGGGAATGCTATTGATAATTTCCTTGTATACATCCCAGACCAAAAGATCCATCAGCAGGTTGTTTTCAAAGTTTTAAAATGTAACTTATGGCAACCTACACTAAAAATATGTTTAACATCATTAGTCGTTCAGATCAGATCAGTCGCTCAGTCACAATGAGTTATCACTACACACCTATCAGAATTGCTTGAGGGAAAAATAAGTGCTGGTGTGGATGTAAAGAAACTGGGTCATTTGCACATTGCAGGAGGGGATGTAAAATGGCATATCCATTCTAGAAAATGGTTTGACAGTTTTTTTAAAGCATGTAAATATAATATGACCTAGATTGCCCTCTTGGGAATTTATCCCAGAAAAATGAAAAATTATATTCACACAGAAACTTATAGATGAATGCTCATAGCAATTTTAATCATAATAGCACAAACTGAAAATGACCCAGACAACCTTTAATAGGTGAGCTGTTAAAGAAACTGTGGTACATCCATATCAAGGAATAATACTTAGCCATAAAAAAGTGTGAAATATTGACATATGCAAAATCTTGGGCAATTTCTAGGAAGTTAATAATAGTGAGTGGAAAAATGACAATTCCAAAAGGTATGACTACACTTATACAACATTCTTAAAATGACTAAATTTTAGAAAGAGAGAGCATATTAGAGGTTTCCAGAAGTTGGGAGCTGGGTGAGGTGGGGAGAGGTGGGTGGGTATGGCTTAAGAAAATGGCCAGATGAGGAATCTTCTGGGACTGGAAACATTGAATGTATCAATGTCAATATCATGGTTGTGATATTGCAGTTTTACAAGATGTAACTGTTAGGTCAAACTATGTACAGGATGTGTGGAACCTCTCTGAATTATTTCTTATAGCAGAAGATATTAAGAAGAGGTGGCAAGAATACACAGAAGAACTGTACAAAAAGAGCTTCAAGACCCAGATAATCATGATGATGTGATCACTGACCTAGAGCCAGACATCTTGGAATGTGAAGTCAAATGGGCCTTAGAAAGCATCACTATGAACAAAGCTAGTGGAGGTGATGGAATTCCAGTGGAGCTATTCCAAGTCCTGAAAGATGATGCTGTGAAAGTGATGCACTCAATATGCCAGCAAATTTGGAAAACTCAGCAGTGGCCACAAGATTGGAAAAGGTCAGTTTTCATCCCAATCCCAAAGAAAGGCAATGCCAAGGAGTGCTCAAACTACCGAACAATTGCACTCATCTCACACGCTAGTAAGTAATGCTCAAAATTCTCCAAGCCAGGCTTCAGCAATATGTGAACCGTGAACTTCCTGATGTTCAAGCTGGTTTTAGAAAAGGCAGAGGAACCAGAGATCAAATTGCCAAAATCCGCTGGATCATGGAAAAAGCAAGAGAGTTCCAGAAAAACATCTATTTCTGCTTTATTGACTATGCCAAAGCCTTTGACTGTGTGGATCACAATAAACTGTGGAAAATTCTAAAGAGATGGGAATACAGACCACCTGATCTGTCTCTTAAAAAATCTGTATGCAGGTCAGGAAGCAACAGTTAGAACTGGTCATGGAACAACAGACTGGTTCCAAATAGGAAAAGGAGTACGTCAAGGCTGCATATTGTCACCATGTTTATTTAACTTATATGCAGAGTACATCATGAGAAATGCTGGACTGGAAGAAACACAAGTTGGAATCAAGATTGCCGGGAGAAATATCAATAACCTCAGATATGCAGATGACACCACCCTTATGGCAGAAAGTGAAGAGGGGCTAAAAAGCCTCTTGATGAAAGTGAAAGTGGAGAGTGAAAAGGTTGGCTTAAAGCTCAACATTCAGAAAACGAAGATCATGGCATCTGGTCCCATCACTGCATGGGAAATAGATGGGGAAACAGTGGAAACAGTGTCAGACTTTGTTTTTCTGGGCTCCAAAATCACTGCAGTAGTGACTGCAGCCATGAATTAAGAGCTTGCTCCTTGGAAGGAAAGTTATGACCAACCTAGATAGCATATTGAAAAGCAAAGACATTATTTACAAAGTCGCCTGTCAAGGCTATGGTCTTTCCTGTGGTCATGTATGGTGTGAGGCTGGACTGTGAAGAAGGCTGAGCGCCGAAGATTGATGCTTTTGAACTGTGGTGTTGGAGAAGACTCTTGAGAGTCCCTTGGACTGCAAGGAGATCAATCAGTCCATTCTGAAGGAGATCAATCCTGGAATTTCTCTAGAAGGAATGATGCTAAAGCTGAAACTCAGTATTTTGGCCACCTCATGCGAAGAGTTGACTCATTGGAGAAGACTCTGATGCTGGGAGGAATTGAGGGCAGGAGGAGAAGGGGACGACAGAGGATGAGATGGCTGGATGGCATCACTGACTCGATGGATGCGAGTCTGAGTGACCTCCGGGAGCTGGTGATGGACAGGGAGGCCTGGCATGCTGCGGTTCATGGGGTCGCAAAGAGTGGGACACGACTGAGCGACTGATCTGATCTGATGTGTGAATCTATAATAATTTCAAATTTTTAAATAAAATGAATATTTTAATCATATTTGTTTCAGGTAGTACTTAATAAATTATAAGAGCAAAATAAAAAGAAACTTTAGTTTCTAGAATTAGAAAATTTCTCTAAAATTAAGTTTCATAGTGTAACAGCATCCTTCCTTCTAAATTTTTAATTAAACTTTGCATTAATCATATTCTAAAAGACTGAATTTTCCCTACCTTGCTATGCTATTTCCCTACCTTTCTAAGACAAAATTTGTATGATTCTTCTTTCCTGTCAGAAATTCTACATAAAATCAATTCATTTGGGGTAAATCATGTCCTTTAAACCATAAAGCAAAAAATGTAGGAAATGTTCTTAAAAGGCACTTTAAATATTTCAAAGATGTCTGATTCTAAACAGATACCATTTAATTTGTATTTTTACTGACTTCATACACCTCAGATAAATGTACTTTTTTGAAAAATGTTGCTTTTTTGAGTCAATACTAATGAATATTTATAATTAAGAAAGGGACAAAGCCACAGATAGAATCCTAGAAAGTACCAAAAGTAAGGAAATGAGAAGAAGCCAGTGAAAGGGGAAGGCAGAAGAACTGAGAAAGATTACTATGAAGTGCAAAACATATCCTGTATTCAGTATAATTTCTTCAAATATGTCCTCCACTTAACTGATTCTCTTTTCAACTTTATTTACACTGCTCTTAAAATTATTCATTGAACTTATTTTTAAATTATGTTTAAATAAATAAATTATATGAACAAGTATACAAATTGAAAGTGAGCCAAGCCATATAACCACCACCCAAATCAAGAAATGTATCACTAGAACCGCAGAGAGCTTCACTGTGCTCTGCCCAAATCACTAAGCATGCTCTTACCAAAGTTAAATAAAATTCTGACCTTGTGACCACAGATTATTTGTTCTTGTTTTTGTACATTATTTAAATGGAACTTTAACATATTTTTTTAAATGAAATTATCTTCCCCACAATATATTATCTTTAAGTTTTTCCTATTTTAGCCTCTGAAGAAGGAAATGGCAACCTACTCCAGTGTTCTTGCCTGGAGAATCCCAGGGACCAGGGACAGGGGAGCCTGGTGGGCTGCCATCTATGGGGTCACACAGAGTCGGACATGACTAAAGTGACTTAGCAGCAGCAACAGCAGCATTTTAGCCTTCTAAATTAGAATTCTTAAAGTCCTCTTCTTCTCCCTCTCCTATTCCCTTATTTCATCAAGTATTATCTCTGGTATCAGTTATCCAAACATTTTTCAAATTTCTACTTGACTCTTGATTACTATTGGCACTGAGGTTATTAAAAACTTTTTTTGGAAATCAATAGTAAACACCCAAACTAACTGTCTCCTGGACCATAATAGTACCCTCTCTTGCTTAAAATTTTCTCACTACTTCTTGCAACACAGTCTTTCTAAAATATAAATATCATCAAACATATTTAAGACCAACTCAGATCTTTGTTTCATCTTCAGGAAAAAACAAATGTCCAATAATTTCAACTGGTTTACAGATGCCTTGAAGATCTGTCTCTGGGTTATTTTTTCATGTTTACTCTGCCTATAAGTCTTGGCATGCATTGTACTCCAGTTATGTGGTATTATTTGCAATCTCCAAAACATACTCTTTCACACATCTCTAAGTATTTGCATATTCTCTGCCTTCCCAGGATGCTTTCCTACCTCTTTATCCTCACTATCCCTCATCTCACCCTCCATGACAATTAGTAACTGTATAACACTCTTTCCAGTGTAATCTACAACTGCTTATATGTAACACTTTTAGCATAATGAACAACTATCTCTAGGCATGTCTTTCTGTTCCACAGATTGAGGGATTTTCTACTTTTCCCTATATTCTCCATGTTTAGAAAAATATACAATAAAGTAATAGGTCTAATTGAATGAAGAACAGTAAACAAAAAAAAAAAAAAAGAAAAATAACAAAAGTCAAGTAATTAATATTCTATAGAAGCATCAAGGAAGGAAGGAGATGCCCTTATACAAAAGGGACATTTAAGCTCAGTCTTCAAGAATGTGTATAATTTAGGTAGGCAAATATTGATCTCTCATTACTCAGAGAAGTAATACTTCTTTGGAAAAGGTGTACCTGGTGGATCTCAAGCACTTAGAAAAGGGTTCAGAGAACATCAGAAAATAAACTACTTCACCGGGTCTGACCAAGACCCAGACACTCTGACACAGACACTGTCTCCTGGATGTATTTTGAAAAACTAGAAATCATGAAATAAGCATTGGCCGGGGATTTGAACAATCCTAGGTCATATCCCTGCTGCTTGTAGAATTTGTTAGGTACTTTATAGGACTCTTATGCATTATCTGTATGATAGGGGTAACACATTCCTTTTCAAGTGGATTAATGAGAGCATCACAGGAAGCAATGTTTATTAAGTACCTCTTACAATATTTGGCAAATAGTCAGTGCCCCAGAATTTTGTTTCCCTTTTCTGTTCACTCAATGTACGATTGTGATATTTTCCTATTTATACATTAAGTGTATGTTGCATACTGTATATTGAACCAGGCTGAGAGGGTAGAGGTGCAATACTGTGTATGTTAACTATGTAGCAAACTGTGGAGGATATTGTAACCCCAGCCAGGGCTGAGTATCAACAGTAAATCCTGCCATATGAAGTGTGTTCTGTTGACCTCTGAGATTCCCAGGAGGCTCAGTATGGCCTGGATTGCTGACATAGGCATGATGAGAACTGTGCTGCTCAGTGCAAAACAGCTAGCTTACTTCTGATTTTGCACAGATTCAGAGCACTACATTCATTTCATCTGATTTGTGCTTAGAAGAGGTAAAGGGAAACAAATATCTGAAAACAAAACCCAAATGCTAAGTCAGCTAGTTTTGAAGCTCCAGTCAAGATTGCACATAAATGAATCTATTTTTGCTAGACAGCTTCTATTCCTGTGCCTTTCAGCAACATTGTATAAGCAGTAGTGTAGAAACAGCTATATCTTACACTGTGAGGACAGAGGGACTCATAAAAGCAATGGGATGACCATGATTTAGCTGCTCAATACATCCATTGCTTGAAAAAAAAAATACTAGTTTAGTCACTACATGTTTTCCTCTGTATAATGACACTTACATTCATATATTTGACACATACTTTTTAAGCATCTACTAAGTGCAAGACACACAGTGTTTGTGGTATGCTAGAGATTCAGTGGAAAACAACACAGATGTCACCTGTGATGACAAAGCTTAGTGTTGATCAATCAATTCAGTTCAGTCACTCAGTCACATCCAACTCTTTGAAACTCTGTGGACTCTAGCATGCCAGGCCTCCCTGTCCATCACCAACTCCCAGAGTTTACTCAAACCCATGTCCACTGAGTTGGTGATGCCATCCAACCATCTCATCCTCTGTTGTCCCCTTCTCCTCCCACCTTCAATCTTTCCCAGCACTCAGGGTCTTTTCAAATGAGTCAGTTCTTCACATCAGGTGACCAAAGTATTGGAGTTTCAGCTTCAGCATCAGTCCTTCCAATGAATATTCAGGACTGATTTCCTTTAAGATAGACAGGTTGGATCTCCTTGCAGTTCAAGGGACTCTCAAGAGTCTTCTCCAACACCACAGTTCAAAAGTATCAATTCTTCCATGCTCAGCTTACTTTGTAGCTCAACTCTCACATCCATTCATGACTACTGTAAAAACCATAGCCTTAACTACATGGACCTTTGTTGGCAAAGTAATGTCACTGCTTTTTAATACATGGTCTAGGTTGATCATACATTTTCTTCCAAGGAACAAGCATCTTTTAATTTCATGGCTGCAGTCACCATCTGCAGTGATTTTGGAGCCCAGAAAAATAAAGTCTCTCACTGTTTCCATTGTTTCCCCATCTATTTGCCATGAGGTAATGGGACCAGATGCCATGATCTTCGTTTTCTAAATGTTGAGCTTTAAGCCAACTTTTTCACTCTCCACTTTCACTTTCATCAAGAGGCTCTTTAGCTTTCTGCCATAAGGGTGGTGTCATCTGCATATCTGAGGTTATTGATATTTGTCCTGGCAATCTCAATTCCAGTTTGTCTTTCATCTATTCTAGCGTTTCTCATGATGTACTCTGCATATAAGTTAAATAATCAGGGTGACAGTATACAGCCTTGACGTACTCCTTTCCCAACTTGGAACCAGTCTGTTGTTCCATGTACAGTTCTAACTGTTGCTTCTTGACCTGCATACAAATTCCTCAGGAGGCAGGTCAGGTGGTCTGGTATTTCCATCTCTTTAAGAATTTTCTAGTTTTTTTGTGATCCACACAGTCAAAGGCTTTGGCATAGTCAATAAAGCAGAAGTAGATTTTTTTCTGGAACTCTCTTGCTTTTTTGATGATCAGTGAATGTCAGCAATTTGATCACTGATTCCTCTGCCTTTTCTAAATCCAGCTTGAACATCTGGAAGTTCATGGCTGTAACTTGGCTTAAATAATTTTGAGCATTACTTTGTTAGCATGTGAGATGAGTGCAATTGTGCATTTTGCACTAAATACCACAAAATATTTCACTAATATATTTTATATACATACTAATACATTTTACATACATACTAATACATTTACATACATATTTTACATACATACTAATACATTTTTCATAACTTACATGCACTAATACATTTCAATTTGTACTAAAGACCACAAAATATTTCAGTGTATAGCACTAATAGACTCAAATTTGTCAAATTAAGTGACTGAGTCTAAAAACATTAGACTGCTGCCTATAATGAGCAGGTCTTCAGAGTAACTAAGCCAATATAAAGACAACCTATTCTTTTTACACAAAACTTTGGATGGATGGGATAATAAGGAATATAACCCTTTTTTTTAATGTCTTTGGAGAAGTGTGGCTAAACTATAATTATATGCTAGTGTAACTTAAGTAGGTATCTTGATAGTTTTGAAGACATACTTCATCCTGGTTCAGTTCTTGGTGTCATCCAATAAATGACTCTGATAGCATCGTCCAGGAGTCACAATCTTCACATCTAACAAGAACCACAGATTTCAAAGATGGAAACCTGGACTATGAACTTGCCCTGTTTAGGGGACGTGGGTTATATACTTAGAAGACCTACAATTGATGTCACTGCGTCCTTATGTACCTTCTACATCTGAAATCTTTCTTTTTTGAGAGACTAAATTAAAATGCTCAGTCAAGTGGTTCTACATAGGAATGTTAATGAAAAATTGGCTATGACTTTGTATCCTAATGGAGAAACCCAAAGAAGCTGCAGTGTAGCAGCTCTTTTGATAATGTATAAAAGTGAGTAGTTCTAGAGCATCAGTCTCCAATCTTTTGTATGCAGGTTCATACACAGAACTCTGGTGATGCTCAACTGATTTTAAGGTAAGTGGTCTTAAAACCATACTTTAAGAAATGCTGTTCTACAGTAACACAATAATAGTGAGAGACTTTAATACTCCACTCACACCTATGGATAGCTCAACCAAACAGAAAATTAGCATGGAAACACAGACTTTAAATGGTAGAATGGACCAGTTAGAACTAATTGATATCTATAGGACATTTCACCCCAAAACACTGAATTTCACCTTTTTCTCAAGTGCACATGGAACATTCTCCAAGATATATCACATCCTGGGCCATAAATCTAGCCTTGGTAAACTAAAAATAATTGAAATCATTTCAAGCATCTTTTCTGATCACAATGCTGTAAGATTAGATGTCAACTACAGGGGGAAAGGAGAAGGCAATGGCAACCCACTCCAGTATTCTTGCCTGGAAAATCCCGTGGACGGAGGAGCCTGGTGGGCTGCAGTCCATGGGGTCGCTAGGAGTCAGACACAACTTCTCTTTCACTTTTCCCTTTCATGCATTGGAGAAGGAAATGGCAACCCACTCCAGTGGGCTGCCGTCTATGGGGTTGCACAGAGTCAGACACGACTGAAGTGACTTAGCAGCAGCAGCAGCAGTGGGGGAAAAAACTATTAAAGATACATACATATAAAGGCTAAACAACATGCTTCTGAATAAACAAGTTAAAGAAGAAATCAAAAAATAAATTGAAATATACATACAAACAGATGAAGATGAAAACATGACAACCCAAAACCTATGTGATTTAGTAAAAGCAATGCTAAGGGGAAGGCTCATAGCAATACAAGCTTACCTCCTGAAATAATAGAAAAATAAAATAAATAACCTAATCTTACACCTAAAGCAACTAGAAAAAGAAGAAATGAAGAACCCTAGGGTTAGTAGAAGGAAAGAAATCATAAAAATTAGGGCAGAAATAAATGAAAAAGAAGCAAAGGAGACTATAGCAAAAATCAACAAAACTAAAAGCTGGTTCTTTGAGAAGATAAATAAAATAGACAAACCATTATTCAGACCCATCAAGAAAAAAAGAGAGAAGAATCAAATCAACAGAATTAGAAATGAAAATGGAGAAATCACTACAAACAACACAGAAATACAAAGGATCATAAGAGACTACTATCAGCAACTATATGACAATAAAATGGACAACCTGGAAGAAATGGACAAATTCTTAGAAAAGTATAACCTTCCAAAACTGAACCAGGAATAGAAAATCTTAACAGACCCATCACAAGCATGGAAATCAAAACTGTAATCAAAAATCTTCCAACAAACAAAAGCCCAGGGCCAGATGGCTTCCCAGGTGAATTCTACCAAAAATTTAGAGAAATAAAATTGCAGAATTTGTAAACTGCCAAACTCATTCTATGAGGCCACCATCACCCTAATACCAAAACCAGACAAAGATACCCCCAAAAAAGAAAACTACAGGCCAATATCACTGATGAACATAGATGCAAAAATCCCCAACAAAATTCTAGCAATGGAAACATGCCATAATCTTATATTTCATTAATGCCACCCATCACATTGAATGGGTTCATATGACTGTAAGAGATGTTTCCCTATCCTTCTGTTCCACCCAACCCACTCAAAATATAGGCATTGGCCCTGTGGGCAAATTCAGCACTTGGTGACAATGCTTGTCTCTTTAGCAAAATGTGAAGGGCTCATCCACGTTTCAGAAGACCTTCCTTCCAAGGCTGCTTCCCCATCACTCTTCTGCCCTTGCCTTTTCAAATAGGGTGGGCTTTCTTTTTCAAATTGCTGATTTGATTTCTGTCAAACTCATGGACTGTCCAAAGAGTCAGGGCTGTCCATAGGAGTGAGTGCTCCAGCCTGGGGGTCAGGTGAGGGATTGGAGAGTTCAGGATTTCAGACACCCCTGAAGGTCAGGCATGGGTCTGGCAAGCCTTGAAGGGTGGTGGTCCTGAAGCACACTGATGGGATGCAAGATTTCCAGGGATTGAATGTGATAAAGAATAGTCTTTCCTGAATGATAATTACCCTTATAGTATTGATAGATTCCTTAAAGATTTATGAAATTATAGACCCGAGGATTTCTACATTTGACTTTGTGCCATCAAGACTCCACAATGTCTTCGCATATACATGAGTAGGATCTATACATGTAGCCACTGGAACCTTGTGAGAACCAAGTAATGCATCTTGATGAAAAGAGGAGCTCTGTGCATCAAACCTCCTAAATGACACCACAAGTGTGTTGGAATGACAGCATTGACTTCCCTCTCAACTTAAAAGGGGGAACCACAGATGCATTTTCTCTTCTTGAAAGGATGAAAGAAGAACTGGAATTTGCATCACTACAAAAAGAATGATAATGATCATACTGCATTAAATGTACAATGTATTTCTCATTAAAACACTTAAAAATTTTAAAAAAATCTAGCAAACAGAATCCAACAACATATTAAAAAGATCATACATCATGACCAAGTGGGCTTTATCCAAGGGATGCAAGGATTCTTCAATATTCACAAATCAATCAATGTGATACACCACTTTAACAAATTGAAAGATAAAAACCATATGATTATTTTGATAGATGCAGAGAAAGCCTTTGAAAAAATTCAACATCCATTTATGATTAAAAAAAACCCTCTAGAAAGCAGGCATAGAAGGAAAATACCTCAACATAATAAAAGCCATATATGACAAACCCACAGAAAATATTATCCTCAATGGTGAAGAATTGAAAGATTTTAAAGTCAGGAGCTAGAAAAGGGTGCCCACTCTCACCACTACTATTCAACATAGTTTTGGAAGTTTTAACCACAGAAATCATGGAAGAAAAAGAAATAAAAGGAATCCAGACTGGAAAAGAAGTAAGTCTCACTGTTTGCAGATGACATGATTGTCTACATAGAAAACCCTAAAGACACCACCAGAAAATTACTAGAGCTAATCAATGAATATAGTAAAGTTGCAGGATATAAAGTTAACACACAGAAATCCCTTGCATTCCTATACACTAACAATGAGAAAACAGGAAGAGAAATTAAGGAACCAATCCCATTCACCATTGCCATGAAAATAATAAAATACTTAGGAATAAATCTACATAGAAAAACAAAAGACCTATATATAGAAAACTATAAAACACTGGTGAAAGAAATCAAAGATGACACAAATATATGGGAGAAATATACCATGTTCATGGGTCAGAAGAATCAATATAGCAAAAATGAGTATACTACCCAAAGCAATCTATAGATTCAATGTAATCCTCATCAAGCTACCAACAGTATTTTTCAGAGAACTAGAACAAATAATTTCACAATTTGTATGGAAATACAAAAAACCTCTAATAGCCAAAGTAATCTTGAGAAAGAAGAATGGAACTGGAGGAATTAACCTGCCTGACTTCAGACTATACCACAAAGCTAGTCATCAAGGCAGTATGGTACTGGCACAAAGACAGAAATGTAGATCAATGGAACAAAATAGAAAGCCCAGAGATAAATTCACGCACCTATGGACACCTTATCTTTGACAAATGAGGCAAGAATATACAATGGAGAAAAGACAATCTCTTTAAGAAGTGGTACTGGGAAAACTGGTCAACCATTTGTAAAAGAATAAAACTAGAACACTTTCTAACACCATACACAAAAATAAACTCAAAATGGATTAAAGATCTAAAAGTAAGACTAGAAACTATAAAACTCCTAGAGGAAAACATACGCAAAACACTCTCTGACATAAATCACAGCAGGATCCTCTATGACTCGCCTGCCAGAGTAATGGAAATAAAAGCAACAATAAACAAGTGGGACCTAATTAAACTTAAAAACTGCACCACGAAAGAAACTACAAGCAAGGTGAAAAGACAGCCTTCAGAATGGGATAAAATAATAGCAGACAAAGTAACTGACAAAGAATTGATCTCAAAAATATACAAGCAGCTCATTCAGCTCAATACCAGAAAAATAAAGGACCCTATCAAAAAATGGGCCAAAGAACTAAACAGACATTTCTCCAAAGAAGACATACATATGGCTAACAAGCACATGAAAAGATTTTCAACATCACTCATTATCAGAGAAATGCAAATCAAAACCACAATGAGATACCATCTCACACCTGTCAGAATAGCTGCTATCAAAAAGTCTACAAACAATAAATGCTGGAGAGGGCGTGAAGAAAAGGGAACCCTCTTACAATCTTGGTAAGAATGCAAACTAGTATGCCACTATGGAGAACAGTGTGGAGATTCCTTTAAAAAACTGGAAATAGAACTGCCATACGACCCAGCAATCCCACTGCTGGGCATAAACACCGAGGAAACCAGAATTGAAAGAGACACGTTTACTCCAATGATCATCACAGCACTGTTTACCATAGCTATGACATAGAAGCAACCTAGATGTCCATCGGTAGACGAATGGATAAGAAAGCAGTGGTATATATACACAATGGACTATTACTCAGCTATTAAAAAGAATGCATTGAATCAGTTCTAATGAGATGGATAAAACTGGAGCCTATTATACAGAGTGAAGTAAGTCAGAAAGAAAAACACCAATACAATATAATAATGCATATATATGGAATTTAGAAAGATGGTAATGGTGACCCTATATTTGAGACAGCAAAAGAGACACAGATATAAAGAAGAGACTTTTGGACTCTGTGGGAAAAGGCAAGGGTGGGATGATTTGAGAGAATAGCATTGAAACATGTATATTACCATATGTGAAATAGATCACCAGTCCAAGTTCAATGCATGAAGCAGGATACTCAAAGCCAGTGCAATGGGACAACCCTGAGAGATGGGTTGGGAAGGGAGGTGGGAGGGGGGTTCACGATGGGGGACACATGTAAAACCATGGTTGATTCATGTCAATGTATGGCAAAAACCACTTCAATATTGTAAAGTAATTAGCCTCCAATTAAAATAAATAAATTAACTTTAAAAATGCTGTCTGAAAGACAGTAGATAAACTAGGTTGCTGCATCTATGTAAAAACTATTCAGGCTTAGATTATAGTGATGTGGGAAAGGGAGTTGGGATAAAGTTGGAATCCTTTTTTTTTTTTTTTTTTTTTTGGTGTTTGTTACCTTAGACTCTACTTCTGAGGCAACAAAATATCATGCCACTCAGAACAGATGTTTAGTAGAAAAATATTCTCTCCCCCTCAGTCTCTTTCAGCTTTGAGAGCCTGCATTTTATCATTTAGACAAATAACATCAGAGAATTCTATAATACAAGGTAGCAACATAATGCAACTAAATGACATGGTAACAACTCCCTTAACATGTATTTGTAGGATCATTTATATCTATGTTCAGCTTCAGTAGCTTCATTGGCGGGGGGGGGGGGGGGGGGGGGGGGGTGGGGGGGGGGGGGGGGGGGGGTGGAAGCCACTCAAGTCACAGAAAAACTTCTCAGTTTACAAAATGGCAACAAATTATAAGTGAACTACAAATTCTTAAGAAATATACATTACCACAAAAATAAGAAATTAGCTTATTTTGTAATGAAAGTATTTTTATTCATCAACTAGAGAGCAGCTGACTGTCATGGAGAAGGAAATGGCAACCCACTCCAGTGTTCTTGCCTGGAGAATCCCAGGGACAGGGGAGCCTGGTGGGCTGCTGTCTCTGGGGTTGCACAGAGTCGGACACAATTGAAGTGACTTAGCAGCAGAGAGAATTCAATAGCTTCTTGTATTTCTTTGTATTTCTCTCGGCAGTAAAATTTCCACTTTGAGAAGACCTTGTGGAAGTTTGGTAAGTATAGAATGGAGAAAAAAATAAAAGTGAATTTATAAATTCAGATCTTTTCTTTGTGGTGAGATGCGCTATGAGGGCTCCCTTAAACGTAAATTTGATGTTTATCTCTGTAAGAGGGGATCTTTTTTCCTATAGGCTGGAATTCCTCTGTGTCCCTAGAGGACTGGCCATTTGGGCATCCCAAGGAGGCTGGTCCTGTGGGGAGGGGGTTAACAGAATGACCCATGGGCCCTTTGTTAGACTATTCCTTCAGGAAGAAGTCCCTTCTGAAGCCACTGGAGTCTTAGTGACTGGTAGTGCCATATGTGAAGAAGGGCAGTGTTCGAGTCTGGAGAACTTGGTTCTTGACCCAGAGCTGCCTTGTACAACTTTAACCTACCTAGGTAACCACCCTGCACCTCACTTTCTTCAACTTGAAATTAAAACAATTAAGCTAGATGAGAGCTCAAGCCTTCCATCTCTGCCATTATCCTGACATTTAAAGCTAAAGTTTAGATGTGGGAAATCAGAGTAATCAAGAATCACAATATATAATTGTTATAATAAAAGCCTCAAATTCCTGTGTAATCTTGTCTCTGCCTACCCAGTAGGCTCATTTCTAGACATTCTCTTCTTGCTCAATATATTATCCATACTCCAATTATTTTCCCAGCATAAAGTCTTTGCATATTCTATTGCCTTCTCTGTAAGATCCTGCAGAGTCCTTAGCTTGGCTGTCCTCTACAGTCTAGCAAAATGTCACTTTCTCAGGGAGGCTTTTCCTGACTCTCTCAATCTAAATCAGATTCTCAGTAAGCATGACTTTCTATAACAATTCCTTTCCGTTACACCATTATTGAAGTGTGTCATGTATATCTGAAAGTGAAAATGTTAGTTGTTCAGTGTTGTTCAACTTTTTGCAACCCCATGGACAGTAGCCCATCAGGCTCATCTGTCCATGGAATTCTTCAGGCAAGAATACTGGAGTGGGTAGCAATTCCCTTCTCCAAGGGATCTTCCTGACCCAGGGATCAAACCCAGGTCTCCTGCATTTCAGGCAGATTGTTTACCATCTGAGCCACTCAGAAATTATTAAATGTTTTTTTCTTCAGAAGACTGCTCCAGAAGGAAAGAGATGGTATTCACTATGTTCAAAACTGGCACTTGAAACATAGTAAGTCATCTTAAATAGATGTCAAGTGAATGAATGAATCAATAGATGAATGAGGCACTGCAATTCCATTCCCCATTCTAACATCTTCATCAAAATACACTCACCTTCCATCAGTGAATGAGATGTGTACCTACATGTCTTTTATCTCTGCTCATTTGGGTCTGTGATCTCACTTCCTTTGATGACCTCCCTGTAATGTATGTATAACAAGCTGGGATTTTAAAAAGGAGATACACCTCTTCCATATTCTCCTTATGTATTTCACGGACAAACCAGATTCCCTGTTGTACTAGCTTCTCATTGATGCTGTAACAAGTTATGAACTTGCTGGCTTCAGTTCAGTCGCTCAGTCATGTCCAGCTCTTTGCAACCCCATGGACTGCAGCACACCAGGCCTCCTGGTCTGTCACCAATTCCCGGAGCTTGGTCAAATTCATGTCCATGGAGTTGGTGATCCCACCCAACCATCTCATCCTCCATCGTCCCCTTCTCCTCCTGCCTTACTCTTTCCCAGCATCAGGGTCTTTTCAAATGAGTCAGTTCTTCACATCAGGTGGCCAAAGTATTGGAGTTTCAGCTTCCAGTACTTGCTGAACTTAACACAGACTTGCTGGCTTGACACAGACTTATTATTGTGTAGTTCTGGTGCTTAGCAAATCCAAAATGGATCTCAGTGGGCTACAATCAAAATGTCAGCAGAGGTGCTTTCATTCTGGAAGCTCTCTGGAAGAATTGTTTCCTTTCTCTTTCCCTATTTCCAGAAGTTGCCTGTATTCCTGGGCTCAAGGCCCTCTTCCTTGATCTTCAAAGCTAACAAGAGAAGGTTGAACCCTTCTCATCAACTCATTCTGACTTCTATTTCTTTAGTTACATTCCATGTAAGGTAACACTCAGCAGTTTCCAGGGGTGAGGGATGAGGTGACTTTTTTCCATGTACTACACCTGCATTTTCTCCCATCTACCACAATATTCATACCTGATTGAACACTCCAAACACTTACTTTTTTTCCTTTTCCCTTTTGATCTCATAAGATTGTCTCAAGACTGTTACTACACCACAAAGGAGACTATGCATCACTCACTTGTAATTCACATATATGACTTTAATACTTTTAACTATTTGCTAAAAATCTATAAATTCCATTACCTTTTGCATAATAACTTTGCTGAGGCACAAATTTTAGTCACAAGATTTAGAAACAAGATTCTTAGTGAAAGAGTGAACTAGTCTCTACATTCAATGTTTACATTTTACATTTAATATGACTCTGGAACAGTTATTGCAATGTTACATGACAAAAATTATATTCTGTAATGTAACCATGTTTGCAGCATTCCAGAAAGTCTATTATTATTTGTGAATATCAAAAATGTAGTTGACAAAAATATAATTATCAATGTCTAACAAGTACCAGAAATACCAAGTTTTACAACTTATAATCCACATTTCACCTTATTATTTATTATCACAGCAACTCTGCTGGAGAAACTTTACAGGCAAGAAACAGAGATTCAGAGATCACCTGTACTTTACCAAATGTCAAACACCTAATAAAGGATAGATCCAGGACTTGAAAAATTTTGGTATAACAGTCAAGTTATTTCCATAACTTCAAATCTCCTAGTGTATGTTTGTGGTTTCCTTTTGTTGCTGCTGCTGCTAAGTCACTTCAGTCGTATCTGACTCTGTGCAACCCCATAAACGGAAGCCCACCAGGCTCCCCCGTCCCTGGGATTCTCCAGGCAAGAACACTGGAGTGGGTTGCCATTTCCTTCTCCAATGCATGAAAGTGAAAAGTGAAAGTGAAGTCGCTCAGTTGTGTCCGACTCTTAGCGACCCCATGGACTGCGGCCCACCAGGCTCCTCTATCCATAGGATTTTCCAGGTAAGAGTGCTGGAGTGGGGTGCCATTGCCTTCTCCGTTCCTTTTGTTAACTTGTCATATAAAAAAGCTGCAGTTTCCAGGTGGTGCAAGCTGTCAGCTCAGCAGATCAGGCCCTAATTAAAGCCTATTGTATGTTACACACTCTTTTTCTGGAGACCCAGATAAAGATCTCAGGCAACTTTAAAACCTGCCCATATGGGACAGGGTTTCCCAAGTGATGCTAGTGGGAAAGAACTAGCAGATGGTCCTTTGCCACCTGCCAATGCAGGAAACAGAAGAGACAAGAGAAAGGGGTTTGATCCCTGAGTTGGGAAGATCCCCTGGAGAAGGGCATGGCAACCTGCTCCAGTATTCTTGCCTAGAGAATCCCATGGACAGAGGAGCCTGGCAGGCTACAGACTATGGGGTCACAAAGAGTTGGACTCGACTGAAGTGACTTATCAGGCACATATATGGAACAACTGGAACCTATTTTTTAAATTTTTAATGGCATTTATTATTTTCTTTCTAATTTTACAAACAATACATATTCATGGCAGACAACTAGAAATATAAAAAACGATAAAGTAAAAATTAACAATCACTCATAATCTCCACCCTCCGAAGGTAACCATCATTAGCATTTTGTTGTATTTCCACCCAGGGTATACACTTTTTAAAATTGAAATGTAACTGAGCTACATCACTATGTTAGTTCTAGTTAATATAAATGACTATGATATGTTAAAACAATTTGTTTAGAAGATAAACTCATGAGTACAGGATCCTTGTCTTATTCTGATTGGAAACTTTTATAGGAAAAAGTCTCACATCTTTGCCAAAAGGCTTTACTCAGGACATCGAGATGAAGGGAGATCGGGATACAGGAAATAGATTCAATGCTATTTGAACTTCAGTTTACAGTTAAGAATAAAAGCATTGTTGGGGGGGGGGGGTAGGTATCTTTTTAGCATAAAATGTAGGGCAGTTACCTGAGTAGAAAGATAAGTTCAGGGTCAAAGAATTGGAGAATCTAATTGTAGAATCTAATGCAGTGATACCTGCAACACCAGAAATAACTGGTGAAAATCAACCTATTTTAAGTAACACCGACTATGGCAACATTTGACATTTCACTGTTTCCATGAAAGCCAAAGGAGTGCATCACAGCTGTACACTGTCACCCTGCTTATTTAATCTATATGCAGAGTACATCGTGCTACATGTTGGGCTGGATGAAACAGAAGCTGGAATCAAGATGGCTAGGAGAAATATCAATAACCTCAGATATGCAGATGACATCACTCTTATGGCAGAAAGTGAAAAGGAACTAAAGAGCTTCTTGGTGAAAGTGAAAGAGGAGAGTGAAAAAGCTGGCTTAAAACTCAACATTCAGAAAACTAAGATCACAGCATCCTGTCCCATCACTTTATTGCCAATAGATGGGGAAATAATGGAAACAGTGAGAGACTTTATTTGCTTGGGCTCCAAAATCACTGTACATGGTGACTGCAGCCATGAAATTAAAAGATGCTTGCTCCTTGGAAGAAAAGCAATGACGAACCTAAACAGCATATTCGGGGAAGGCAATGGCACCCCACCCCAGTACTTTTGCCTGGAAAATCCCATGGACGGAGGAGCCTGGTAGGCTCCAGTCCATGGGGTCGCTAAGAGTCGGACACGACTGAGCGACTTCACTTTCGCTTTCCACTTTCATACGGTGGAGAAGGCAATGGCAACCCACTCTAGTATTCTTGCCTGGAGAATCCCAGGGACAGGGGAGCCTGGTGGGCTTCTGTCTGTGGGGTGGCACAGAGTCAGACACGACTGAAGCGACTTAGCAGTAGCAGTAGTAGCAAACAGCATATTAAAAAGCAGGGACATTACTTTCTACAAAGGTCCAACTAGTCAAAGCTATGTTTTTTCCAGTAATCTTGTATGGATGTGAGAGTTGGACCACAAAGAAAGCTGAGCGCCGAAGAATTGATGCTTTTGAACTGTGGTGTTGGAGAAGACTCTTGAGAGTCCCTTGGACAGCAAGGAGATCTAACCAGTCCATTCTAAAGTAAATGAGTCCTGAATATTCATTGGCCAATACTTTGGCCATTTAATGCAAATAACTGACTCAGTGAAAAAGATCCTGATGCTGGGAAAGATTGAAGGCAGGAGGAGAGGGGACAACAGAGGATGAGATGGTTGGATGGCATCACTGACTCAATGGACATGATTTTAAGCAAGCTCTGGGAGTTGGTGAAGGACAGGGAAGCCTGGTATGCTGCAGTCCATGGGGTTGTAAAGAGTTGGACATGAATGAGTGACTGAACTGAACTGAATTGATGAAAGCCAAGCAATTTATTAAATTCACTTATGAAGTTTTTCGCACTTCTAGCTAGTACCCAAATTAATTATTAAAATATAATTTTCAAAAGGTTAAAAAATAACCATCATTATAAGTAAAAAGTGAATACATATCAAAGATTTTAAGTAATGGAAAAAAGCAACAAGAAATCAGTTCCAAATACATTCAAAGAAAAGTAAGAATTGTAAAGATAAGACTGTGCTGTTGAACACAAAGTTACTGTCAAACAGGGCACTAAACTGTTAAATTGGAGTTAGTTTTTCCACTGGTAATCTATTTTCACCTCTGCTGGATGAAAATGTTTTCATTAACCTCTACGACTAGATTAGGATTTCTTAGATTGACTTGCACTATTGGCATGTTGTTGTAGAGGGCTGTCCTGAACACTGAAGTTTGTTTAGAGCATTTCTAGCCATTAGCTCTGGAGAAGGCAATGGCACCCCACTTCAGTACTCTTGCCTGGAAAATCCCATGGATGGAGGAGCCTGGTAGGCTGCAGTCCATAGGGTCACGAAGAGTCAGATACGACTGAGTGACTTCACTTTCATTTTTCACTTTCATGCATTGGAGAAGGAAATGGCAACCCACTCCAGTGTTCTTGCCTGGAGAATCCCAGGGACAGGGGAGCCTGGTGGGCTGCCGTCTATGGGGTCACACAGAGTAGGACACGACTGATGTGACTTAGCAGCAACAGCAGCAGCCATTAGCTCACCTCCTCCCAGTTATTACAATAAAAAAATGTTTCTGATGTTGTTATCTGCCTCCTGAGGAGCATGTAGAATTATTTTTATAAAGTTCAAGACTATCAAAATTTATCTAAAATTTCAAAATATGTAAAAGAGATCACTGGATCTTCTTTCAGTGTAGCACTGTGTTTATACCCTTGAGTTGTTTTTTTTTTTTTTTTTTTTTTTGACAGGATTGTTTTACTCAAATAGGCAGTTATTTCCAATCAGAAACACTTTTTGGATTACTTTTTGTATTGAAAGCCCACACTATTGATTTTGTATTTGACTCTTCTTCTCAATATGCTTTATCATTAGCTGAATAGGTAAAAAAAAATATTGATTTGCCTATATATTTGCAAGTAATACCCATTTTTCAAAGGATGCAAATATTGTGAGTAGCCATTTTAAGTTCTCTTTTTATATTTTAAATCTGTTTCATTTTTTATCCTTTTCTAGACATTTGAGTCAGAATGTACCAAAGTTAGGCAAGCACTGTAATTAAAAGCAGTGTTAGCTGTTCACTTCTCACTTACAGTTGGCACTGTTTTCCTATAGAACTATGTCCCCTCCAAATTTTCCCTGCCGTGTACAGAGAAAAAGTAATTACTTTATGACCTTTGGTGATGATAATAACCATGAGAACACAGGTCAATCATTCCTTGCTGAGAACTCTTGATATGATACATATTAATGAACACTCCCAGTGAGGTTTTGGTCAATATCCCATAATCAAAAACTTTAATATTTCTACAGCTGAACAAATGGACATACACATCAAAAGGGAATTTAAAAATCTACCAATAAACTCACACCATCTTAGATCAGGCTTTGCTATCAAATGAGTTCGTGACAACTTTATTAAAAATATTTTTAAGAGATTTCAGATATCATAAATGTAAATTAGGGATTATGGATCTAGAATAATAATAATAATAACAACAGTATCTGATATTTAGGTGTATTCACCAAGAAGCAGGCCCTGTATTGTATTACATGTGATTACATCAGTCAACCTCCCATAACCCTATGAGGTAATTTTATTATCATCCCTATTACACTGATGAAGTTTGAAGAGTTAGGCACTAGTTCAAGGTCATACAAGACTTAGACCTAGAACATCTGATCAACAGTTCAGGCTCTGAAGTATATAGGATTACATGCTAAAAAAAAAGCCGCCAACACCCCCCTTCTTTTTCGCCCTGCTGGGGCCACCCACCGGGGAAAAAAAAAAAAGAAAAAAATTTCTCTTCCCTTCCTAATATTATCAAACAAAAAAAAAAAAAAACCAAACAAACAACAAAATATCCACTATATAAAACATATCACTAATTTAACAAAACAAAAAAATTTATAACAAAAAAAACAAAAAAAAAAAAAAAAAAAAAAAAAAAAAATGACGAAGGGTGAATATAAACGGATGACCATTATATCTACTACTGTGGACAGGAATCCCTCAGAAGAAATGGAGTGGCCATCATGGTCAAAAAAGAGTCCGAAATGCAGTACTTGGATGCAATCTCAAAAACGATAGAATGATCTCTGTTCGTTTCCAAGGCAAACCATTCAATGTCACAGTAATCAAGTCTATCCCCAACCAGTAATGCCGAAGAAGCTGAAGTTGAAAGGTTCTATGAAGACCTACAAGACCTTTTAGAACTAACACCAAAAAAATGTCCTTTTCATTATAGGGGACTGGAATGCAAAAGTAGGAAGTCAAGAAAATGGAGTAACAGGCAAATTTGGCCTTGGAATACGGAATGAAGCAGGGCAAAGATAATAGAGTTTTGCCAAGAAAATCACTGGTCTAGCATACCCTCTTCCAACAACAAAGAGAAGACTCTATACTACATCACAGTGTCAACAATAGATCGATTATATTCTTTGCAGCATGGAGAAGCTCTATACAATCAGAAAAAAAGACCAGGAGCTGACTGTGGCTCAGACCATGAACTCCTTATTGCCAAATTCAGACTGAAATTGAAGAAAGTAGAGAAAACTACTAGACCATTCAGGTATGATCTAAATCAAATCCCTTATGATTATACAGTGGAAGTGAGAATAGATTTAAGGGCCTAGATCTGATAGATAGAGTGCCTGATGAACTATGGAATGAGGTTCGTGACATTGTCCAGGAGACAGGGATCAAGACCATCCCCATGGAAAAGAAATGCAAAAAAGCAAAATGGCTGTCTGGGGAGGCCTTACAAATAGCTGTGAAAAGAAGAGAAGCGAAAAGCAAAGGAGAAAAGGAAAGATATAAACATCTGAATGCAGAGTTCCAAAGAATAGCAAGAAAAGATAAGAAAGCCTTCTTCAGTGATCAATGCAAAGAAAAGAGGAAAAAAAGAATGGGAAAGACTAGGGATCTCTTAAGAAAATCAGAGATACCAAAGGAACATTTCATGAAAGATGGGCACAATAAAGGACAGAGATGGTGTGGATCTAACAGAAGCAGAAGATATCAAGAAGAGGTGGCAAGAATACACAGAAGAACTGTACAAAAAAGAGCTTCAAGACCCAGATAATCATGATGATGTGATCACTGACCTAGAGCCAGACATCTTGGAATGTGAAGTCAAATGGGCCTTAGAAAGCATCACTACAAACAAAGCTAGTGGAGGTGATGGAATTCCAGTGGAGCTATTCCAAATCCTGAATGATGATGCTGTGAAAGTGCTACACTCAATATGCCAGCAAATTTGGAAAACTCAGCAGTGGCCACAAGATTGGAAAAGGTCAGTTTTCATCCCAATCCCAAAGAAAGGCAATGCCAAGGAGTGCTCAAACTACCGAACAATTGCACTCATCTCACACGCTAGTAAAGTAATGCTCAAAATTCTCCAAGCCAGGCTTCAGCAATATGTGAACCGTGAACTTCCTGACGTTCAAGCTGGTTTTAGAAAAGGCAGAGGAACCAGAGATCAAATTGCCAACATCCGCTGGATCATGGAAAAAGCAAGAGAGTTCCAGAAAAACATCTATTTCTGCTTTATTGACTATGCCAAAGCCTTTGACTGTGTGGATCACAATAAACTATGGAAAATTCTGAAAGAGATGGGAATACCAGACCACCTGATCTGCCTCTTAAGAAATCTGTATGCAGGTCAGGAAGCAACAGTTAGAACTGGTCATGGAGCAACAGACTGGTTCCAAATAGGAAAAGGAGTACGTCAAGGCTGTATATTGTCACCATGTTTATTTAACTTATATGCAGAGTACATCATGAGAAATGCTGGACTGGAAGAAACACAAGTTGGAATCAAGATTGCCGGGAGAAATATCAATAACCTCAGATATGCAGATGACACCACTCTTATGGCAGAAAGTGAAGAGGGGCTAAAAAGCCTCTTGATGAAAGTGAAAGTGGAGAGTGAAAAGGTTGGCTTAAAGCTCAACATTCAGAAAACGAAGATCATGGCATCTGGTCCCATCACTGCATGGGAAATAGATGGGGAAACAGTGGAAACAGTGTCAGACTTTGTTTTCTGGGCTCCAAGATCCGGAGGGGGGGCGGCCGCCAGAAAATAAAAGCGGTACTCCTTGGAAGGAAGTTATACCAACCTAGATAGCATATTCAAAAGCAGAGACATTACTTTACCAACAAAGGTTCGCCTAGTCAAGGCTATGGTCTTTCCTGTGGTCATGTATGGATGTGAGAGCTGGACTGTGAAGAAGGCTGAGCGCCGAGAATTGATGCTTTTGAACTGTGGTGTTGGAGAAGACTCTTGAGAGTCCCTTGGACTGCAAGAAGATCCAACCAGTCCATTCTGAAGGAGATCAATCCTGGAATTTCTTTAGAAGGAATGATGCTAAAGCTGAAACTCCAGTATTTTGGCCACCTCATGCGAAGAGTTGACTCATTGGAGAAGACTCTGATGCTGGGAGGGATTGAGGGCAGGAGGAGAAGGGGACGACAGAGGATGAGATGGCTGGATGGCATCACTGACTCGATGGATGCGAGTCTGAGTGACCTCCGGGAGCTGGTGATGGACAGGGAGGCCTGGCGTGCTGCGGTTCATGGGGTCGCAAAGAGTCGGACACGACTGAGCGACTGATCTGATCTGATCTGACACTCAGTATGAGTATAGAGAAAAGCTGGTAGTCAATATTTCAGCTGTTTCCAAATGCATTTATCCTGCTGATACAGGCTCAGGGAGAATTATAATCCACGTGACACTTTCATGAAATGCTTCCCAAATGATTTTATTAAACATTTTCTGTGCAAAAAGTCAGCTAAAGGACTGACCTAAAGACAAGCCAAATACATATCAACAAATACATATCTTGTCTGTCACTGTGTTCATAATTTTCCAGTGCTATTCAAATCAGCTAAGACATATTTTGTATTCTCAGTAAGCAATGCATCAGCATTACTATTAAGACTACAGAATTATTAGTTCATCATGTAATTTTACCTCTTTATTCCCCTTTAGTCCTCACTTTTAGAATGATGAAGTAGTTCTATGCCTTGTAAGCATACATCTAAACGTGGCTCTCTGTAAGCCAGTAAGAGAACTGAACCATGTTGGCACCCTGCTTTTAGATTTCCATCCCCAAGAACTCTGCCTCTTAAAATCCAGGTAAGAGACTGCTACATGCCACACAGGTATTGCCACGATGACACATCTTCATCAGTTCTGCTTTCGGAGAAAGGTTTAACCAAGGACGAGATCAGCTTGGTGACTGTCTAGATACTCTGTGGCTTGCCTTACAGGAGAGTATATCAGACTGGGAACCCTGTCCCTGGAGGTTTGGAATCAAGAGGTATATAGGGAAGTAAGACACAGAAAACAAGCTCCATATGACCATGAGGATTCCAGAATGTCCTCATGCTGACGAGGGTGACCATTATTTGACCAAACAAACCAAAGGATGCCTATTACATACTGACTTATAGCAGGAACATGGGAAAATATCTTCTAACTGCATTATTCCTAGCCCAAAAGGAGGGCAAAGAACCTAGTACTAAAAGGGTGGGCTTCCCTGGTGGCTCAGTGATAAAGAATCCACCTGCAATGCAGGTTTGATCCCTGTATCAGGAAGATCTCTTGGAGCAAGAAATGGCAACCCACTCTAGTATTCTTGCCTAGGAAATCCCATGGACAGAGGAGCCTAGTGGGCTATAGTCTATGGGGTCACAAAAAGAGTCGGACACAACTTAGTAACTAAACAACAACAATTGAAAGAGCATCTAAAAAAGTCTGCATTAGAGGACTTTCAAATTAATCTTCATTTCCAAGAAATTTTATTTCTTTCAATTAGAGGCATTAATGAAAACTAAGAGCAATGAAAACTAAGAGCTATAAAAATGAAAAATAATAGGTTACTATCACATGGAACAACAGACTGGTTCCAAATAGGAAAAGGTGTACGTCAAGGCTGCATATTGTCACCATGTTTATTTAACTTATATGCAGAGTACATCATGAGAAATGCTGGACTGGAAGAAACACAAGTTGGAATCAAGATTGCCCGGAGAAATATCAATAACCTCAGATATGCAGATGACACCACTCTTATGGCAGAAAGTGAAGAGGGGCTAAAAAGCCTCCTGATGAAAGTGAAAGTGGAGAGTGAAAAGGTTGGCTTAAAGCTCAACATTCAGAAAACGAAGATCATGGCACCTGGTCCCATCACTTCATGGGAAATAGATGGGGAAACAGTGGAAACAGTGTCAGACTTTGTTTTTCTGGGCTCCAAAATCACTGCAGATGGTGACTGCAGCCATGAAATTAAAAGACGCTTGCTCCTTGGAAGGAAAGTTATGACCAACCTAGATAGCATATTCAAAAGCAGAGACATTACTTTACCAACAAAGGTTCGCCTAGTCAAGCTATGGTCTTTCCTGTGGTCATGTATGGATGTGAGAGCTGGACTGTGAAGAAGGCTGAGCGCCAAAGAATTGATGCTTTTGAACTGTGGTGTTGGAGAAGACTCTTGAGAGTCCCTTGGACTGCAAGAAGATCCAACCAGTCCATTCTGAAGGAGATCAATCCTGGAATTTCTTTAGAAGGAATGATGCTAAAGCTGAAACTCCAGTATTTTGGCCACCTCATGCGAAGAGTTGACTCATTAGAGAAGACTCTGATGCTGGGAGGGATTGAGGGCAGGAGGAGAAGGGGACGACAGAGGATGAGATGGCTGGATGGCATCACTGACTCGATGGATGCGAGTCTGAGTGACCTCCGGGAGCTGGTGATGGACAGGGAGGCCTGGCGTGCTGCAGTTCATGGGGTCGCAAAGAGTCGGACACGACTGAGCGACTGATCTGATCTGATCACATAGTATATCTTTTTGTCATCCCTTTACTTTTACCCTATCTATATCTTTGGTATATAACATGTCTTTCCTATAGAATAAAGGAATAGCAGTTCAGTTCAGTTCATTTCAGTCACTCAGTCATGTCCAACTCTTTGCCACCCCATGAATCGCAGCACGCCAGGCTTCCCTGTCTATCACAAACTCCAGGAGTTCACCCAGACTCATGTCCATCGAGTCAGTGATGCCATCCAGACATCTTATCCTCTGTCGTCCCCTTGTCCTCTTGCCCTCAATCCCTCCCAGCATCAGAGTCTTTTCCAATGAGTCAACTCTTCGCATGAGGTGGCCAAAGTACAGGAGTTTCAGCTTTAGCATCATTCCTTCCAAAGAAATCCCAGGGCTGATCTTCAGAATGGACTGGTTGGATCTCCATGCAGTCCAAAGGACTCTTAAGAGTGTCCTCCAACACCACAGTTCAAAAGCATCAATTCTTCGGCGCTCAGCCTTCCTCAGAGTCCAACTCTCACATCCATACATGACCATTGGAAAAACCATAGCCTTGACTAGACGGACTTTTGTTGGCAAAGTAATGTCTCTGCTTTTGAATATGCTATCTACTTTGGTCATAACTTTCTTTTCAAGGAGTAAGCGTCTTTTAATTTCATGGCTGCAGTCACCATGTGCACTGATTTTGGAGCGCCCCCCAAAAAATCGGACACTGTTTCCACTGTTTCCCCATCTATTTCCCATGCAGTGATGGGACTGGATGCCATGATCTTCATTTTCTGAATGTTGAGCTTTAAGCCAACTTTTTCACTCTCCACTTTTACTTTCATCAAGAGGCTTTTTAGATCCTCTTCACTTTCTGCCATAAGGGTGGTGTCATCTGCATATCTGAGATTATTGGTATTTCTCCCGGCAATCTTGATTCCAGCTTGTGTTTCTTCCAGTCCAGCGTTTCTCATGATGTACTCTGCATATAAATTAAATAAGCAGGGTGACAATATACAACCTTGACATACTCCTTTTCCTATTTGGAACCAGTCTGTTGTTCCATGACCAGTTCTAACTGTTGCTTCCTGACCTGCATACAGATTTCTCAAGAGGCAGGTCAGGTGGTCTGGTATTTCCATCTCTTTCAGAATTTTCCACAGTTGATTGTGATCCACACAGTCAAAGGCTTTGGCATAGTCAATAAAGCAGAAATAGATGTTTTTCTGGAACTCTTGCTATTTCCATGATCCAGCAGATGTTGGCAATTTGATCTCTGGTTCCTCTGCCTTTTCTAAAACCAGCTTGAACATCTGGAAGTTCACGGTTCACATATTGCTGAAGCCTGGCTTGGAGAATTTGAGCATTACTTTACTAGCGTGTGAGATGAGTGCAGGTGTGCAGTAGTTTGAACATTCTTTGGCATTGCCTTTCTTTGGGATGGAATGAAAACTGACTTTTTCCAGTCCTGTGGCCACTGCTGAGTTTTCCAAATTTGCTGGCATATTGAGTGCAGCACTTTCACAGCATCATCTTTCAGGATTTGGAATAGCTCAACTGGAATTCCATCACCTCCCCTAGCTTTGTTCATAGTGATGCTTTCTAAGGCCCACTTAACTTCACATTCCAGGATATCTGGCTCTAGGTCAGTGATTACACCATTGTGATTTTCTGGGTCATGAAGCTCTTTTTTTGTACAGTTCTTCTGTGTATTCTTGTTATTGTTTATTTGCCAATCATGTCTGACTCTTGCCACTTCATGGACTACAGCCCGCCAGGCTCTACTGTCCATGGGATTTTCCAGGCAAGAATACTGGACTGGGTTGCCATGACAGAATATGTTGGTTCTTATTTTTAATCCCGTATGGCAAACACCTAATAAAATTAGAAACAGCCATTTAAAAATTGCCTTGCTGCTAAGTCACTTCAGTCATGTCTGACTCTGTGCGACCCCATAGACAGCCTCCTACCAGGCTCCTCTGTCTCTGGGATTCTCCAGGCAAGAACGCTAGAGTGGGTTGCCATTTCCTTCTCCATTGAGATATAATTCATGTAGGTACTGTTCACCCTCTTAAAGTGTACAGTTTAGTAGTTTTTAGTATATTTACAAAGTTGTACAGCTATAATTTAGATAAATATCTAAATCCAGGACATTTTCAGCCCCCCAAGAGGAAACCCCAGACCCCTACCCCCAGCCCATGTTAATCAATAATCCACCTTCTGTTTATATGCCCATTCTTATTTTAAATATTTCAGAAGTTGTTTTCAAACACATTGAGCTAGAAAGCCTGTGTTCTGATGATAGATCTGTCTTTGGGTATGGTAGTGATGACTGATCAAAATATTTTCTGAACTTCAGTCTACTCTTTAAATCTACTCTTTAAATTGATGAAACTCAGAGATTTCTGCTCCTTATCACAACATGATAACAGGAAACTATACTCACCTTTTCACCTCAAAAAATTATAACACTAGTAAAAATATATGAAACAACAATTTTCAGACTTTGGGAAGCAAATGGCAGAAGACTATGATTTCTAATAGAAGAAGCACACTTAAATAAGGCAAAACCTGTATTTTCCATAGCTTAATGCCTGAATGCAGATCCCCATAGGAAGTATGGGACCCAAACTATGCTCAGCATCCTTGTTAAGTATAGAAGAAAGAGATCAGAAGTCAGGCAAGGTTGTTCAAATTCATGGGGGAAATGTACTAGAATGGAACACAGGAGAGACAGCTTTGGAGATCTGCAGAGGGTCCTCTCATGTCTTTGGCTGAGTATAGAGCTGTGCATGTGTAGAAAGAAATTACCCAAAGTCATTGAAAGAACCACTGAAAGGCAAAGGTTTAAACAATATTTGGAGCTCATATAGGTGAGGAATAATTCATGTTTTCATCACAAAGAATGAAAAGATCTCATAAAATAAGTAATGATGGATGGAGCTCTTTGGAGAGTATTATATGACTCAGCATTTCCATTTCTAGATATATATTTAAGAAATATAACATAAGCTCACTCAAAGACATGTATGCAAATGTTTCTAATAATATTATTCTTAATAGCCAGAAACAATGATTGGAAAATATTGAGGTAAAATGGAAAAATTATTGGATTGGGAGTTAAAAGAGCCAAATTTGATTTCTACTTTTTGAGTTACAGCATGTTGGTTCTATTTGAACTACAGTTTCCTCATCAATAAAACAGAAAATAAATATTATACAGGATTATTATGATGGCTAAGTAAAATAATCTTTTAAAATCAATGAGATTAGATCGGAAATGTATCCACATATTATTGCATTAGGTAATTAACACATTTAGCTCTTTGACCTCTTAAAAAAGTCTAAACTTCAAATCAGAACTGATACATCATTTTACAGCACAGTATAAATAGTGTTCAACTAAGATAATTACTAACTTTAGTCTCTGTTTAAGCCAAATTAAAGTCAATATTCAAAGTTTGGGAAGATACAGATAGTATTCAGCTAATATAGTTACTATGTTTGGTTTCTGTTTAAATCAAATTCAAGTCAGTTATCAAAGTTTGGGAAGATATAGTTATGGATTTCTTATTTATTCATATCTCTGGAAGAATCCTTTAGTTTCCATGTTCCTTAATCATTAAATCTTTAGTTTCATGTAACTGCTTTCTTTATGTTTTATCAGTTTCTGTGTTTTATAAAATATTCTTATTAATTATTTTATATATCTAGGTTTCACTATCTTTAAATCAAATAAAAATCACTAAAATATGTCTTTTACAATTAATAACATAGCTTTGACTTCTCATAAACCTTAAGCTGCAGACATTTCCATGAATACTACAAATAAGTTAAAAGGCTCAACCTCTGAGAATCTAAACCTAAAAAGTTAGTAGAATAAAACAGGACTAATTTAATTTTAGTAATTACCTGGATATCCACGACTACTATTCTTCTAGCTTTTTTTTGCTGTTCTTGTTACTGTCTACTAAATTCTATTTCTGTCCTTGTTAACTTTTAATCACAAGTCTAATTTACTGTTGTTTAGCTTTTCTAAGTACTTGACATAAAAGTCACTTACAATAGACTGTGACTTCAAAACTTTCCCAGACTATAAAAATTCCTAGTGGTATCATTACTCAATATTTATGAAGTATCTACTTGACTTTTTTGCTTCTGGGATACTCAGTTTCCAGATATTCAAACTGATGACTGTACATTCAATATTATGACCTTTCTCCCTCTCTCTATTCCTTCATTTACTATCTGGCTTCTATCCTTTCTCAGGGTTTGAACATGTGTACTTGTAATTTTTTTAGTTGTATCAAGAATGCTTGCCAAAATCGGTACAAATCCATTTAAAGTGAGATCTTTGGCTAGACTGATTATTAATCCTTTATGTATTTTATCACATTACCCTGTAGAAATATCATGAATTTGAGAGCTAGACATTTTCTCAATCAAATCTGAGTTCTTCCAGCTCCAAACTGTATGATTTGTGTAAATGACTTATTTTCAAGCCTATCTCCTTATGTGCACATCAAGAATCATAATAAGTCTTATGGGGAGTGAAAAATGATGGATGCAATTTGATTATTACAGAAACAAGCAAGGATGAGGTATTCAGTAGTTTTCAGAAACCTGTCAACACCTGGGAGAGGTACAACCCCCTGCCTCCCGCACCCACTACTAAACAGAATATGTGTTGTGGTTCTTGGTTCACTGAGTCTGGTCACAGCTCTGACAAGTCTCACTTCAGGAACTCTCTCTAGAGATCCAGAATGGCATGCCATTAACAGACTAAGGGAGGAGTGATTATTCTGGCAGGGGTCTTTACACATATATGATACCACTTCACAGGACAATATATTCCACTTGCTTCTTTCACATCTAATATAACATCTAGCAATATAGTGTGATTCATAGGGAACATCACAATTCAGGACAGCAACTTGATAATGCCTTTCTCACCTCCAGAAACTTATATAAATTATAAAGAGACTTAAAGGAAAACAAGAAAATTTGAAGATCCCCAAACTTTCCCCTTAAAAAGAAATGCAGCAAAATATTGGCAGAACCCCACTGACAAAGCCTCTTATTCCAGGCCTGAAAAACTTGGAAGCCTTATTCATCCCTAGGAAGCACGTTAAAGATTTATATCATTTGAGAGTACTTATTTATCTTTTTTTGTCTCTCACTGCCATGCATTTAATTTTTTTAACTTTTTATTTTATATTGGAATATATCCTGATTTTGAAGTCACTATCTCAAGAAAATATCTTCCGAGATAATAGAGATTTCCCTACTATGTGAGCACCAGTACCAGAAAGAAATCTAGACACATCCATAGAATGAACCAGTTAGAATCTATACTATAGACACCCATGTTAACCAACAGCTAGCTTTGGCATAGTGGTATCTTCCAATGCAGGAAAGTAAAATTCTACAACCTAAACAGCCAAAAGATGTAGTCCAAGCTGCTTATCAAGATTCTAAATAAATATGTAGTATCCTAAGTGGCTCACATAAATTTACATAAAATAAACAAAAACCAGTATTGACCTCAGCCATACCTCCAAGAGTTCCAGCTGAACAAATCTCATAAACCATTAGTGATCTTAGAAAATTAAGGGGCTTTGTCATTAAATTTCTGTTTTGACTTTTTCACTTGGCCTGGGCCTAGTGAGATGCAAAGTAAGATGCATTGAGAATTGTACAGAATCCATCTTGACCCACAGAGAGGATGTCTAGGGAAATTCTATCATTTATTATAAGCTTAATTAGTGAGGTTGACCTGAAGACCTTCCAGAGCTGAGCCTGATTCCCTCAGAGGAAGCAAATTCTCAGGAACACACAGCGTACCCCTGGAAAGTAAGTGTTATTTATAACTAACCTGGGATGTGCAGGTGGGCAGTGCTCCCAATGTGACCTCACCACTGGTTGAAGGCCCTGAAAGTGAAAGTGAAAGTGAAGTTGCTCAGTCATGTCCACTCTCTGCGACCCCATGGACTGTACCCTACCACACTCCTCCATCCAGGGGATTTTCCAGGCAAGAATGCTGGAGTGGGTTGCCATTTCCTTCTCCAGAGGATCTTCCCGACCCAGGGATTGAACCCCAGTCTCCAGCATTGTAGGCAGACGCTTTACCCTCTGAGCCACTAGGGAAGCCCATTGAAGGCCCTAGGAAGCTAAAATCAGTTGCAATAGTTGAGTCTTATCCTCATTTTTGAAGGGATCACCTTAGGCAGTCAGTTTAAATCTGTCCTGTTAGTTCATCCCACCAGGGGTTGGAGAGGAAACATTTGTTTCCCTCAGAGAATGACTGTATCTGGGGGAGGAATTATTAGGAGGTATTTTGCATGGGCAGTAAAGAAAAGAGGGTCATCCTTGTTACTTCCAATAGACTTTCTCAGTAAGGTTAAGGGAACTGGTGATCAAATCATGACCTGAGCCATCTGGAGGGGGACAGCAGATCCAGCAATCAGTTATATTTAAGGTACTTGCTACAGTTTGGGAGAGCCTCACCCTTTCCTTAGGGAGGAAGGCTTTAGGGCATTTCTGAAAGACAAAGATTATCAATGCCTCTCCTCCCTCTGTATTTGTATTTCTAGTGGTCCTTTGGTCTCCCTCACCACTCCCTCACCCAACGCCAGGTCAGTGTTTTCCTTATAACACCAAAAATCTGTATGTCCCATTCCAGTAGCTTTGTCTACATCTGCTTTTAACAATTATATCCCCTACTTGTCCAGAAGGGTCACTAAGAATGTAAAAGTAGGATATAATGAAAATTTGCTAAAAGATCCTTAATATAAATCTGTTATCAATTGAAAAATAAAATATAGATTTAATGACATTGGAAGTGTTGACATCGTAAGATTAGTAAAATGAAAAAGATACAGTTTATTTAATTTAATCCTAACTTAGAAAAAATAAAAATCATAACAAAAAGATTGGAGAATATATTAAAATTTAATAATAGTAAATTATGTTAATTTTATTTTGTAGCTTTAAAGTTCTACATTATTATTCTTTTAACATATGTGTTATGCATGCTATATATGGGTTTACCTCAGGAGGGAAAAGAAAAAATGCTATTCTAAAAATTCAAATGAAATGAGTGGAAACCCCTATGTGTTGTGCTGTGCTCAGATGCTCAGTCATGTCCGACAATTTGCAATGCCATGTACTGTAGGTCACCAGGCTCCTTGGACCATGGAATTCTCCTGGCAAGAAAACTGCAGTGGGGTGTCATTTCCTTCTCCAGGGCGTCTTTCTGATGCAAAGATGAACCCGCATTTCTTGTCTCTTATGTCTCCTGCATTAGCAGGTAGATTGTTTACCACTGGTATCACCTGGGAAGCCCGGAAAGTCCTGTAATTTCCCATAAACAACATGGAAAGAAAACTATTTTAACTTATTTTCCAAATGCTTCTACCTTTAATTTTAATACTTCTTTCTTTTATTTCCTTTTTATAATTCTAAAAGTTTTGATGATCATTTTCATAGGAAACACCACTGAAGGGTAAAGAGAAGAAAGGTGTAGGCAAGGAGAGACCTCAGGCTGAAATCCAGGTTTGATATCTGTGAAAGGAGAGCCCAGGGAGGAATACCAGGTGCCGAGAGTTTCAGGCTGAAGCACAGCTCTAAAGACGTTCAGGCTGATAGGAGGTATTAAGTCAGTGCTGACCATTAGAGGAGGGCCCCCTGCTGTAGGAATGAACACCACTGGTTACCTTCAAGTGCTCAGTCATGAACTGGGGACAGGATGGATGAATCTGGCCCTTGTGAAAACTCAGAGCTGGATTCAGGGAGGGACATTGGTCTCCTATACTCTCCTCAGCAGTATTCTGGGCAGCGCATTCCCAGGGTCTTGTAGTGTGTGTGAGCCTAGCTTTCACTACACCATCAAAGATGTTCTGAAAAAATCTCCTTACAATGTAAAATTTCTCCTGAAGTGCCGCTGTCACCCATACCATTGTGAACCACATTTCTCTTAAAACTAGCAGAAAAGAATAAACTTTAGTATCTTTCTTTCATCTGTGAATTTGGCAATGAAAAGGAGCTTTGGAGTGAGACAGACCTAAGGCTGATTCTAGTTTTGCCACTTATGTGCTATACGATATTTAATATCTCGTGTAGATTCTCACTTTCCTCGAGAAAAGTCCTTGCTGCAACAGTATGATAGGAATATTCAAGCACAGTTTCTCAGGGGGGAGATCTTTGTAGGAACTTCCTACATGTGCAGATCAGATCAGATCAGTCGCTCAGTCGTGTCTGACTCTTTGCGACCCCAGGAATCGCAGCACGCCAGGCCTCCCTGTCCATCACCAACTCCCGGAGGTCACTCAGACTCACATCCATCGAGTCAGTGATGCCATCCAGCCATCTCATCCTCTGTCGTCCCCTTCTCCTTTTGCCCTCAATCCCTCCCAGCATCAGAGTCTTCTCCAATGAGTCAACTCTTCGCATGAGGTGGCCAAAATACTGGAGTTTCAGCTTTAGCATCATTCCTTCTAAAGAAATTCCAGGATTGATCTCCTTCAGAATGGACTGGTTGGATCTCCTTGCAGTCTAAGGGACTCTCAAGAGTCTTCTTCAACACCACAGTTCAAAAGCATCAATTCTTTGGCGCTCAGACTTCTTCACAGTCCAGCTCTCACTTCCATACACGACCACAGGAAAAACCATAGCCTTGACTAGACGGACCTTTGTTGGCAAAGTAATGTCTCTGCTTTTGAATATGCTATCTAGGTTGGTCATAACTTTACTTCCAAGGAGTAAGCGTCTTTTAATTTCATGGCTGCAGTCACCATCTGTAGTGATTTTGGAGCCCAGAAAAATCAAGTCTGACACTGTTTCCACTGTTTCCCCATCTATTTCCCATGAAGTGATGGGACTGGATGCCAAGTGCAGTTGTACTTATATTATGTGAGACTGTACAATTGGCCATACTTGAAAGCACATGGGGTAGATAGATATTTGATTTCCAATGTGTCAATTAGGATCTTCCAAAAATTTTGAATTAGGTCACACATGTCAGTGTCTAATACCACTTGAACTTGGAAGAAAAACAAATCTATAACCAGCACTGTCACTGCAGTGCGGTCAGCTTTCATTTTGTGTACATCAAATAACACACTAAAAGAGAGCAGCCTGAATACTGAGGCAAAAGCAAGAGACAATTAGGAAGTGATACAGAAAGAAAAAACAGATGAAGAATATCTGCCTCCATGCCAGATATTCCCATTTCCTGGTATCAGTCCTGGTGTGACTAGGGCATACTTTCTTGCTCTTAAAATTAATTCCCTTTAATACATAAGTTAGTTTAAATGGATTTCTGTTGCTTTTTACCGAAAGAGCTTTTAATCAAATAGACAGAGTCCTGATTAATAGATGGTTTTCAGAATAAATGCATTTGCTTTAGCCTTAGCTTTCCTGAAGTCAGCTATTTTCTAAAACCCATTTTTCCATTTTTCTTGAACTTTCATTTAGCTGGCTTGAGACAGATTATATTAACTGATTATAGCTATGTTTGGTGGTATGACCAGGACTCTTATGCCCTTATTTCCTTAAGTTTGGAGCTTAAGTGTGAGGTAGAATATAAGAAAAATTAAAATGTACGCCTGAGATTGCATCATTAAGTGATAAACTCCTGAAACTTGCAAAAAAGAATCATCAGCTTCATCCTCTTTTGCTAAGAGTTAGTGTAATGGTTAACTGAAGAATCTGACTTCAGAAATGATCAAACAGTACAAAGGCATCCTCTATTCAGCAAAGGTAATTTAATTAAATACTGTTCCTAAAATATAATATTGATTACTGAATATTGTCTTTTAAATTTTAGAAAACTCCATTGAAGTCATGATGATATTGTGAGCCACGTAATTACAGTTGACTGTAATCAGGTCAATGCAATATTGCCAATAAGTATGACAAATGGAGCCATCAACCTAGTGAACAAACTTACATCCTTCATACATAAAGCTGTAGCTACCATGTCCAAATTATCAGAAGTATATCTTTGTTTTGTTTTCCAGCAGAGGAGATGGCTTTGTGCTCTGTCATTGTGACTAGAACCAGCTTTTGTCAAATGGATTGCTGGTATTGCAATGCAGTCTTGCTAAATAGCAAAATTAGCTGATGTAAACACAAACTATTTCCTAATATGAATCCCATTCCCACTGTGTTGCAGTCATCTTCACTGTTTATCAAGGCATGATACATCCTTTCCTTTAAATTAGACATATATGAAAGACATCTGTATGCATCCATTCTGTTAAAAGTATCTTCTTCCATCCCTATATTTGCAAAACAACTCATTATTTCTTTTATTCCATCTCTCGTCACAGTTTGCTTCATATTTGGGTTAACATGTATCTCCTTAATTATGTGCTTTTGAAAATCTACTTCGATGTCTTACTCAACTTTGTAATACCCACAGAATGAATCAGTGCTTATATATTGTAAATAATATAAAGTCATTTAATTAAAAATATAAAATAAGTAACTGATAATATTGATATCCCTTTAAAAGAAGGGATTAAAGCACTTGGAACTTTGAGGACCTTAAGTCAGGAGATTCTATTTATTTACATAAAAAGCCCAGTATAACTTGCTAAATATATCTCAATTCATAAACATATAGTTATTTTTTTAATCACAAAACTTCTGAAAAGATTAGACAAAAACACATGACCTGAGAAGACTTTATAAATACTGATAAGCGGGTCAAAAGGTGTAGAGTTGACCATAAAGCAAGGCAAATCTCTTCATATTAAATATGACTTGAAGTACAATAATATTTGAAATATATAAAAAGAATCTGATCAGTTCTCCTGACAAGGTGGATTATACCTCAAAGAAAATGAGAGGAACATGTTTAAATGTCACATGAGAAGAAGCTATACCACAGATTTAAAAGCTTTTTAATGCTCAGAATCTGATCAAAGTAATTATAGCTTGGTAATTCAGAGAATGAGAAATATTTACCTCTCAGAGTAAAATGAGATATTTGAAAAATACAAATTCCATATAAGAAACATTTGATAATATCAAAATATCTTGACATTTACTAAGAAAGGAAGCTTAGCACAGGACAACTTTCCTTTCTTTCAGTCTGAAATACTTGATTTTGTACTCATTTTATTGTTATGTTGTCAAAGAATTTAAATTATATTGTGAACACATACAGGGACTCACTTTGGATTGCAGAAGTTTATCTCTTCATTGCAATAACAGAGGCAGGAATGAGATAGAGAAGGGCTAACAGCAAAAGCTGTCAGGAACTTTGTTTCATTGAGATAGGCTAAGGGGGAGAGTTCATATAAGTAGGTTAAAAAAATCCAAAAAAAATTACTTGAAGTTAGCTGTTTGTTCTTGTGATAGTAAAGAAAGAAGGATCTCTTTGAAGGTGAAGCCTAAGAGACCATAAAAGTGCCTCCATACATCAATATTTTCTACACATAATTGTTTCAAAAATAAATGATTTATTTAGTGATAAGTAATAACAAAGAGCGCCCCGCCGGCTGCGTCGCGCACTAAGAGCGCCCTGCCGGCTGCGTCGCGCACTAAGGGCGGGGAAGAGCGCGGCCGAGAGGAGCTACCCCCCCGACCGAGGAAGGACGGCGGTGAGGGCCAGCGCACTAAGCACGGCCGAGAAGAGCTACCCCACGACCGAGGTCAGGAAGGGCGGCGGTGAGGAGAGACCCCCTCGTCCAAGGTAAGGTGCGATGGCTGGGCTTTGCTGGCCGGGAGCAGCCAGGAGCAGCCGGGATGATACCCCACGCCCAAGGTAAGACAAACCCGAGTAAGACAGTAGGTCTTGAAAGAGGGCATCAGAGGGCAAATACACTAAAACCATTCTCACAGATAACTAGTCAGTCTAATCACACAAGGACCACACCCTTGTCTAACTCAATGAAATTAAGCCATGCCCGAGGGGCAACTTGGGATGGGCGGGTCATGGTGGAGAGATATGACAGGGTGTGGTCCGCTGGAGAAGGGAATGGCAAACCACTTCAGTATTCTTGCCTTGAGAACCCCATGAACAGTATGAAAAGACAAAATGATAGGATACTGAAAGAGAAACTCCCCAGGTCAGTAGGGGCCCAATATGCTACTGGAGATCAGTGGAGAAATAACTCCAGAAAGAATGAAAGGATGGAGCCAAAACAAAAAGAATACCCAGCTGTAGATGTGTCTGGTGATAGAAGCAAAGTCCGATGCTGTAAAGACCAATATTGCATAGGAACCTGGAATGTCAGGTCCATGAATCAAGGCAAATTGGAAGTGGTCAAACAAGAGATGGCAAGAGTGAATGTTGACATTCTAGGAATTAGCGAACTAAAATGGACTGGAATGGGTGAATTTAACTCGGATGACCATTATATCTACTACTGTGGGCAGGAATCCCTCAGAAGAAATGGAGTGGCCATCATGGTCAACAAAAGAGTCCGAAATGCAGTTCTTGGATGCAGTCTCAAAAACGATAGAATGATCTCTGTTCGTTTCCAAGGCAAACCATTCAATGTCACAGTAATCCAAGTCTATGCCCCAACCAGTAACGCCGAAGAAGCTGAAGTTGAAAGGTTCTATGAAGACCTACAAGACCTTTTAGAACTAACACCCAAAAAAGATGTCCTTTTCATTATAGGGGACTGGAATGCAAAAGTAGGAAGTCAAGAAACACCTGGAGTAACAGGCAAATTTGGCCTTGGAATACGGAATGAAGCAGGGCAAAGACTAATAGAGTTTTGCCAAGAAAATGCACTGGTCATAGCAAATACCCTCTTCCAACAACACAAGAGAAGACTCTATACATGGACATCACCAGATGGTCAACACCGAAATCAGATCGATTATATTCTTTGCAGCCAAAGATGGAGAAGCTCTATACAATCAGCAAAAACAAGACCAGGAGCTGACTGTGGCTCAGACCATGAACTCCTTATTGCCAAATTCAGACTGAAATTGAAGAGAGTAGAGAAAACTACTGGACCATTCAGGTATGACCTAAATCAAATCCCTTATGATTATACAGTGGAAGTGAGAAATAGATTTAAGGGCCTAGATCTGATAGATAGAGTGCCTGATGAACTATGGAATGAGGTTTGTGACATTGTACAGGAGACAGGGATCAAGACTATCCCCATGGAAAAGAAATGCAAAAAAGCAAAATGGCTGTCTGGGGAGGCCTTACAAATAGCTGTGAAAAGAAGAGAAGCGAAAAGCAAAGAAGAAAAGGAAAGATATAAACATCTAAATGCGGAGTTCCAAAGAATAGCAAGAAGAGATAAGAAAGCCTTCTTCAGTGATCAATGCAAAGAAATAGAGGAAAACAACAGAATGGGAAAGACTAGGGATCTCTTCAAGAAGATCAGAGATACCAAAGGAACATTTCATGCAAAGATGGGCACAATAAAGGACAGAGATGGTGTGGACCTAACGGAAGCAGAAGATATTAAGAAGAGGTGGCAAGAATACACAGAAGAACTGTACAAAAAAGAGCTTCAAGACCCAGATAATCATGATGGTGTGATCACTGACCTAGAACCAGACATCTTGGAATGTGAAGTCAAATGGGCCTTAGAAAGCATCACTACGAACAAAGCTAGTGGAGGTGATGGAATTCCAGTGGAGCTATTCCAAATCCTGAATGATGATGCTGTGAAAGTGCTGCACTCAATATGCCAGCAAATTTGGAAGACTCAGCAGTGGCCACAAGATTGGAAAAGGTCAGTTTTCATCCCAATCCCAAAGAAAGGCAATGCCAAGGAGTGCTCAAACTACCGAACAATTGCACTCATCTCACACGCTAGTAAAGTAATGCTCAAAATTCTCCAAGCCAGGCTTCAGCAATATGTGAACCGTGAACTTCCTGATGTTCAAGCTGGTTTTAGAAAAGGCAGAGGAACCAGAGATCAAATTGCCAACATCCGCTGGATCATGGAAAAAGCAAGAGAGTTCCAGAAAAACATCTATTTCTGCTTTATTGACTATGCCAAAGCCTTTGACTGTGTGGATCACAATAAACTATGGAAAATTCTGAAAGAGATGGAAATACCAGACCACCTGATCTGCCTCTTAAGAAATCTGTATGCAGGTCAGGAAGCAACAGTTAGAACTGGTCATGGAACAACAGACTGGTTCCAAATAGGAAAAGGAGTACGTCAAGGCTGCATATTGTCACCATGTTTATTTAACTTATATGCAGAGTACATCATGAGAAATGCTGGACTGGAAGAAACACAAGTTGGAATCAAGATTGCTGGGAGAAATATCAATAACCTCAGATATGCAGATGACACCACCCTTATGGCAGAAAGTGAAGAGGGGCTAAAAAGCCTCTTGATGAAAGTGAAAGTGGAGAGTGAAAAGGTTGGCTTAAAGCTCAACATTCAGAAAACGAAGATCATGGCATCTGGTCCCATCACTGCATGGGAAATAGATGGGGAAACAGTGGAAACAGTGTCAGACTTTGTTTTTCTGGGCTCCAAGATCACTGCAGATGGTGACTGCAGCCATGAAATTAAAAGACGCTTACTCCTTGGAAGGAAAGTTATGACCAACCTAGATAGCATATTCAAAAGCACAGACATTACTTTACCAACAAAGGTTCGCCTAGTCAAGGCTATGGTCTTTCCTGTGGTCATGTATGGATGTGAGAGCTGGACTGTGAAGAAGGCTGAGCGCCGAAGAATTGATGCTTTTGAACTGTAGTGTTGGAGAAGACTCTTGAGAGTCCCTTGGACTGCAAGAAGATCCAACCAGTCCATTCTGAAGGAGATCAATCCTGGAATTTCTTTAGAAGGAATGATGCTAAAGCTGAAACTCCAGTATCTTGGCCACCTCATGCGAAGAGTTGACTCATTGGAGAAGACTCTGATGCTGGGAGGGATTGAGGGCAGGAGGAGAAGGGGATGACAGAGGATGAGATGGCTGGATGGCATCACTGACTCGATGGATGCGAGTCTGAGTGACCTCCGGGAGCTGGTGATGGACAGGGAGGCCTGGCGTGCTGCGGTTCATGGGGTCGCAAAGAGTCGGACACGACTGAGCGACTGATCTGATCTGATCTGATCTGAATAACAAAGAAAGCTGAGCACTGAAGAATCGATGCTTTTGAATTGTGGTGTTGGAGAAGACTTTTGAGAGTCCCTCAGACTGCAAGGAGATCCAAACAGTCCATCCTAAAGCAGATCAGTCCTGGGTGTTCATTGGAAGGACTGATGTTGAAGCTGAAACTCCAATACTTTGGCCACCTGATGTGAAGAGCTGACTCATCTGAAAAAACTCTGATGCTGGGAAAGATTGAGGGCAGGAGGAGAAGGGCATGACAGAGGATGAGATGGTTGGATGGCATCACTGACTCAATGGGCATGAGTTTGAGTGGACTCCGGGAGCTGGTGATGGACAGCGAGGCCTGGTGTGCTATGGTCTATGGGGTCATGAAGAGTTAGACACGACTGAGTGACTGAACTGAAGTGAACTGAATAACAAATAAACTGGTATAGAATTAACACAAATACAGAGTAAGAAAAAAAGATGATAAAGAATGGCAGAATCTTTTTTTAAAAAAGAATGTTGAAGAAAAACATTTTCATGAAGCACATAAAAATTGTATGCAATTAGTTCACCATTAACTTTAAGTATCTTTATAAAGAAACTGCTTCATGAAAAAGAACTATAAATAATAAAAAAAAAATCAGTTTAGGATATGGAGAAATATAAATTGACAAAAAGTAGGGAAAAAGTGAAAATTTTAATTTTAAAAGGAAGACAAAATTTAAGGGAACAAACAGGATACTATATTCTGTAGGAAACGTCTGGTGTAAAATATGAGAAGTTGTCAAAATAAAATGGAAATAAAGATTTTTAAAAGGCTAGACAGAAAAAGAGAAATAAAAAAATAACACTAAAAAGCAAATGAAAACAATATAACAAAACAGGTATTTAAAGATAGTATTTTTAAAGTTTGCTTTAAAAAAAAAAAAACAACAAAAAAGACACTATTCAAATTTAAAATAATGTCTCAGGAAAAATCAACACAATATTTAACACTATGACATATCCTGGTAAGCACCAATTATAAACAATGAATATAAAGGAATTTAAAAAAAAAAAAAAAAAAAACTTTGGTCAATTGTAGAGAGCTTTTTTAACTTTTTAGGCAAAAAGATATCAGATAAAAGGTAACTGACCTCAGACGTCCCCCAAGCAACATTCAATGTCAGAAAAATATGGGGAGATAGCCACAGAATGGGCTTCCCTGTGGGTCAGAGGTAAAGAATCCCTCTGCAGTGCACGAGTCTTGGGTTTGATCCTTGGGTCAGAAAGGTTCCCTGGAGAAGGAAATGCAACCCATCCAGTGTTCTTGCCTGGGAATCCTATGGACAGAGGAGCCTGGCAGGCTACTGTCCATGGGGTCACAAGACTCAGATACAACTTAGAGACTAAACCACCACTACCAGCCACAAAATGCTTAAGAAAAGACAGTGTAAACCAATGACTTTTACTCAGTCAAGCCAATATTCAGGTAGCTAGACTGAAGACAAACTGGGGTGTTTTTTTTTGCCACAAGTTAGAGAATGTTTTATTTTGAGTTCGTCCTTCAGGAAATTATTTAAGAATGAGCTTCAGAAAACTAATAAATGACTTTGAAAACTAGTGGAAAAGGATTGATGGTGGGCATAAATTGTATTTTAACTTCAAAACAAAGTAAAATAAAGATTAGAATGAAGAGATAGAATTAAAATTTTAAATAAAAATATAAAAGAGTGTAAGATAAAAGTGTTATATGCCTGGACACCACAGAAATGATATAGCCAACCAATATCTGGGAAGGGATAAGGTGGAACATGGTGTAGGCTGCTTATTATCACTTCTATAATGTTTCTGAACCAAGACGTATCAATTCAAGGTAACAAATCATATATGAGAATTTTACACAAAATTTATAGTACCAAAGTAAACACTAAGATCAAAATTGGTTTATAGAAGATATGAGAAAGAAAAGTTTATAAATGTTATCACCCATTATAACAGGGAAGCAATAGTTATAGTTTAAACAAATGCATTAATTGCCACTTAATAATATATTATTAAAATCTTTCCACATCACCCAGAGAGAATCTATATATGTTATTTATTGGATGAATAGTGTTTATCTTTATGAATATTAAAAAAATAAATAATCCATACTATTGGGTATGTAGATGTTCCAAAAATGTTAATTTTTAAGAGAAATAGTGCCATGAACTTTAAAGGTATGTTTTTATGGATTTGTGTTTTACTTTTCCAGTTAAACTCTTAGTAATATAATTCTTGGGTCAATAGATTGACAAATTTTGGAGGCTTCTGTAATTTATTGCCAAAGGAAAAAAAATGATGTATCATTTTTCTTTAGATTCCACATATAAGTGATATCATATGATATTTGTCTTTCTCTGTCTGGCTTACTCCATTTAGTATGATAATCTCTAGGTTCATCCATGTTGCTGCAAATGCAATTATTTCATTGTTTTATTATGGTTTAGTAATATTCCACTGTCTGTATGTATCACATTTTCTTTATCTATTAATCTGTTGATGGACACCTAGCTGGCTTCTGTCTTGCTTATTGTAATAGTGTTGCAATGAACATTGGGGTGCATGTGTCTTTTTGAATTATAGTTTTCTCATAATATATGCCCAGGAGTGGGATTGCAGGATCATATGGTAACTCTACTTTTAGCTCTTTAAGGAAACTTCATACTATTCTCCGTAGAGTCTGTACCAATTTACATTCCTACCAGCTGCGTAAGAGGAATCCTTTTTCTCCATCTGTGATTTATTTTTGTCTTCTTTTCTGCTTTTTCTGATTTTACTAGGGAATTTTGCATAACTACATTTCTCTCCTCTTTTAGCATATAATCTGTACTTCTCTTTTAAATATTTTTCATGTTTCTCTGGAAGTGAAAGTGTCCATCACTCACTCATGTCTCACTTTTTGTGACCCCATGGACTGTAGCCAACCAGGCTCCTCTGTCCATGGAATTCTCCAGGCAAGAATACTAGAGTGGGTTGCCAATGCCTTCTCCAGGGGATTTTCCAAACCCAGAGATCAAACCCAGGTCTCTTGCATTGTAGGCAGATTCTTTAACATCTGAGCCAATTTGAAATATATATTTACAACATATCCATGTCCACTTTCAAATAACACTATTCCACTTTGTGGGGAGTGTAGGTAACTTAGAGTATTCCCAATTCTTTCTTCTTTCCCTTATTACATTTCTATTGTTCATTTTACTCATCTATAAGTTGTAATCACCTGATCAGATCAGATCAGTCGCTCAGTCGTGTCCGACTCTTTGCGACCCTCATGAACCGCAGCACACCAGGCCTCCCTGTCCATCACCAACTCCCGGAGGTCACTCAGACTCACATTCATCGAGTCAGTGATGCCATCCAGCCAACTCATCCTCTGTCGTCTCTCTCTCCTCCTGCCCCCAATCCCTCCCAGCATCAGAGTCTTCTCCAATGAGTCAACTCTTCGCATGAGGTGGCCAAAGTACTGGAGTTTCAGCTTTAGCATCATTCCTTCCAAAGAAATCCCAGGGCTGATCTCCTTCAGAATGGACCGGTTGGATCTCCTTGCAGTCCAAGGGACTCTCAAGAGTCTTCTCCAGAACCACAGTTCAAAAGCATCAATTCTTCGGCGCTCAGCTTTCTTCACAGTCCAACTCTCACATCCATACAAGACTACTGGAAAAACCATAGCCTTGACTAGACGAGCCTTTGTTGGCAAAGTAATGTCTCTGCTTTTGAATATGCTATCTAGGTTGGTCATAACTTTCCTTTCAAGGAGTAAGCATCTTTTAATTTCATGGCTGCAATCACCATCTGCAGTGATTTTGGAGCCCCCCCAAAAAAGTCAGCCACTGTTCCACTGTTTCCCCATCTATTTGCCAAAATGCAGTACTTGGATGCAATCTTAAAAATGACAGAATGATCTCTGTTCATTTCCAAGGAAAACCATGTAATACCACAGTAATCCAAGACTATGCCCCAACCAGTAATGCTCTTAGAAGCTGAAGTTGAATGGTTCTATGAAGAGCTACAAGACCTTCTAGAACTACCACCCAAAAAAGATGGGAACAGGAATGCAAAAGTAGGAAGTCAAGAAACACCTGGATTAACAGCAAATTTGGCCTTGGAGTACAGAATGATGCAGGGAAAAGGCTAATAGAGTTTTCCCAAGAGAACACACTGGTCATAGCAAACACCCTATTCCTAAAACTCAAGAGAAGACCCTACATATGGACATCACCAAATGGTCAATGCCAAAATCAGATTGATTATTCTTTGCAGCCAAAGATAGAGAATTCTATACAGTCAGCAAAAATAAGATTGGGAGCTGACTGTGGCTCAGATCCTGAACTCCTTACTGCCAATTTCAGACTTTTCAGTTAATGACTACAAAAATTGGTATGTTTGGGGGCTTTTTTTGGTTCTTTTTGTTTTTAAATGTCATATGTTAAAATTTGCAATATCTTTGTTTTATCTGAGTTTGATTCTGAAATTTGCTTTGTTCCTTCTGGTTGTGTTCTTAGCTCTTCTTTTGATATGGTTTATAACTTTCTTTGTTGAAAGCTGGACATATCATATTGAATAATAGGAACTGAGTTAAATAGGTCTTTAGTCTGAAGATTTATGTTAATCTGGTTAGGACATGGATTGTGTTTGTTGATTAGACTGGAGATTACAAATTTCCTCATGCTTTATCTTTATCTCTATTTTCACATGTATTTCTCCATTGATATAGCTATTTCCTCCACCCTTAAATAAGACAGTAAGACTGAAGGGAGCTTAAATTGAAGGAATGCCCATCTTCTAGGTGGGATAAATCTCTGGTGAAGTATTGTTCCATGGAGAGCAGGTCGTTGTTGTGGAGGATACTGTGGGCCCATTTAGCAATAATTACTCTTCCCATTATACTGTCAGGAGCCAGAAGAAACTCTCTAAAACCTTAAACATGAGACTTTGATAGGGTTCTTAAAATTAAAGGCCCTGAAAGTATGGGCTCCTCTAAAGCCTGCAGCACCCAGAAATTTCTCACTCTCATGCAATTAGTCTCAGCCTTCAGTAACTTCTCAAAATAACCATTTACATGTTCCTAACAGTTTATGGTTCTAGTGACCTATGATTCAAGGAAGCAGATCTTGGCTCTGCTTCTGGATTTGCCTGTCTCTTCAGATTTCAGCATCATGTTTTGTCCCACACTGTATGTTCTCTGAAAGGTCAAAACAAAGCTAATTTGTAGTTTGTTCTATTTTTTTCTTGCTATAAGGAGAGAGATGACAACTTCCAAACTACTTGTTGGGCTGAAACTGGAAATTCATACTTGCTTTTGTATTTTACACAGATTATAATTCCTGCCAGCTTTGAAATGGTGAGATCTTCTATCCCTCTTTTTAAGGTAATGAGTAATGATAGAACTGAGGGCTAAATAAAGAAAGCATCTTCTACAAAGTCCTATAGACAATTAAAGTGTAAGTGGATCTGAGTAATTTTCTTTTTTTTTTTTTTTAAATGGATAGACTTTTATTTTATTTTATTTTTTTTTACAATATTGTATTACTTTTACTATACATCGAGATGGATCCGCCACCAGAATACACGTGCTCCCCATCCTGAACCCTCCTCCCTCCCCCTCCCACACCATCCCTCCAGGTCATCCCAGTGCTCCAGTCCCAGGCATCTGTTATCGGGAATCGTACCTGGACTGACTCGTTTCAGATATGATATTATACATATTTCAATGCTATTCTCCCCAATCGTCCCACCCTCTCCCAGTCCCAGAGTCCAAAAGTCTATTCTATACATCAGTGTCTCTTTTGCTGTCTCATAAGCAGGGTGATTGTTACCATCTTTCTAAATTCCATATATATGCGTTAGTATACTGTATTTGTGTTTTTCTTTCTGGCTTACTTCACTCTGTATAATAGGCTCCAGTTCCATCCACCTCAATAGAACTGATTCAAATGTATTCTTTTTAATGGCTGAGTAATACTCCATCGTGTATATGTACCACAGCTTGCTTATCCATTCATCTGTGGATGGGCATCTAGGTTGCTTCCACGTCCTGGCTATTGTAAACAGTGCTGCTATGAACATTGGGGTACACGTGCCTCTTTCAATTCTGGTTTTCTCAGTGTGTATGCCCAGCAGTGGGATTGCTGGGTCATAAGGCAGTTCTATTCCCAGTTTTTTGAGGAATCTCCATACTGTTCTCCATAATGGCTGTACTAGTTTGCATTCCCACCAACAGTGTAAGAGGGTACCCTTCTCCGCACCCTCTCCAGCATTTATTGCTTGTGGATTTTTGGGTCGCAGCCATTCTGACTGGCGTGTAATGGTATCTCATAGTGGTTTTGATTTGCATTTCTCTGATAATGAGCGATGTTGAGCATCTTTTCATGTGTTTGTTAGCCATCTGTATGTCTTCTTTGGAGAAATGTCTATTAAGTTCTTTGGCCCATTTTTTGATTGGGTCGTTCATTTTCCTGGAATTGAGCTGTAGAAGTTGCTTGTATATTTTTGAGATTAGTTGTTTGTCTGTTGCTTCATTTGCTATTATTTTCTCCCATTCTGAGGGCTGTCTTTTCAGCTTGCCTATAGTTTCCTTTGTTGTGCAAAAGCTTTTAAGTTTGATTAGGTCCCATTTGTTCATTTTTGATTTTATTTCCGATATTCTGGGAGGTGGGTCATAGAGGATCCTGCTGTGATGTAAGTCAGAGAGTGTTTTGCCTATGTTATCCTCTAGGAGTTTTATGGTTTCTGGTCTTATATTTAGCTCTTTAATCCATTTTGAATTTATTTTTGTGTATGGTGTTAGACAGTGTTCTAGTTTCATTCTTTTACAAGTGTTCAACCAGTTTTCCCAGCACCACTTGTTAAAAAGATTGTCTTTACTCCATTGTATATTCTTGCCGCCTTTGTCAAAGATTAGGTGACCATATGTGCGTGGATTTATCTCTGGACTTTCTATTTTGTTCCATTGATCTATGTTTCTGTCTTTGTGCCAGTACCATACTGTCTTGATGACTGTAGCTTTATAGTAGAGCCTGAAGTCAGGCAGGTTGATTCCTCCAGTTCCGTTCTTCTTTCTCAAGATAGCTTTGGCTATTCGAGGTTTTTTGTATTTCCATACAAATTGAGAAATTATTTGTTCTAGCTCTGTGAAGAATACTGTTGGTAGCTTGATGGGGATTGCATTGAATCTATAAATTGCTTTGGGTAGTATACTCATTTTCACTATATTGATTCTACCAATCCACGAACAAGGAATATTCCTCCATCTATTAGTGTCCTCTTTAATTTCTTTCAGCAGTGTTTTATAGTTTTCTAAATATAGGTCTTTAGATTCTTTAGGAAGATATATTCCTAAGTATTTTATTGTTTTCATTGCAATGGTGAATGGAATTGTTTCCTTAATTTCTCTTTCTATTTTCTCGTTATTAGTGTACAGGAATGCCAGGGATTTCTGTGTGTTAATTTTATATCCTGCAACTTTACTGTATTCATTGATTAGTTCTAGTAATTTTCTGGTGGAATCTTTAGGGTTTTCTACATAGAGGATCATGTCATCTGCAAACAGTGAGAGTTTTACTTCTTCTTTTCCAATTTGGATTCCTTTTATTTCTTTTTCTGCTCTGATTGCTGTGGCCAGAACTTCCAGAACAATGTTGAATAATAATGGTGAAAGTGGGCATCCTTGTCTTGTTCCTGACTTTAGAGGAAATGCTTTCAGTTTTTCACCATTGAGGATAATGTTTGCTGTGGGTTTGTTGTATATAGCTTTTATTATGTTGAGGTATGTTCCTTCTATTCCTGCTTTCTGAGAGTTTTTATCATAAATCGATGTTGAACTTTGTCAAAGGCTTTCTCTGCATCTATTGAGATAATCATATGGTTTTTATTCTTCAGTTTGTTAATGTGGTGTATTACGTTGATTGATTTGCGGATATTGAAGAATCCTTGCATCCCTGGGATAAAGCCCACTTGGTCATGGTGTATGATCTTTTTAATGTGTTGTTGGATTCTGATTGCTAGAATTTTGTTAAGGATTTTTGCATCTATGTTCATCAGTGATATTGGTCTGTAGTTTTCTTTTTTTGTGGGATCTTTGTCAGGTTTTGGAATTAGGGTGATGGTGGCCTCATAAAATGAGTTTGGAAGTTTGCCTTCCTCTGCAATTTTCTGGAACAGTTTGAGTAGGATAGGTGTTAGGTCTTCTCTAAATTTTTGGTAGAATTCAGCTGTGAAGCCGTCTGGGCCTGGGCTTTTGTTTGCTGGAAGATTTCTGATTACAGTTTCAATTTCCGTGCTTGTGATGGGTCTGTTAAGATTTTCTATTTCTTCCTGATCCAGTTTTGGAAAGTTGTACTTTTCTAAGAATTTGTCCATTTCTTCCATATTGTCCATTTTATTGCCATATAATTGCTGATAGTAGTCTCTTATGATCCTTTGTATTTCTGTGCTGTCTGTTGTGATCTCTCCATTTTCTTTTCTAATTTTATTGATTTGATTCTTCTCCCTTTGTTTCTTGATGAGTCTGGCTAGTGGTTTGTCAATTTTATTTACCCTTTCAAAGAACCAGCTTTTGGCTTTGTTAATTTTTGCTATGGTCTCTTTTGTTTCTTTTGCATTTATTTCTGCCCTAATTTTTAAGATTTCTTTCCTTCTACTAATCTTGGGGTGCTTCATTTCTTCCTTTTCCAGTTGCTTTAGGTGTAGAGTTAGGTTATTTATTTGGCTTTTTTCTTGTTTCTTAAGGTATGCCTGAATTGCTATGAACTTTCCCCTTAGGACTGCTTTTACAGTGTCCCACAGGTTTTGGGTTGTTGTGTTGTCATTTTCATTTGTTTCTATGCAGAATTTGATTTCTTTTTTGATTTCTTCTGTGATTTGTTGGTTATTCAGGAGTGTGTTGTTCAGCCTCCATATGTTGGAATTTTTAATAGTTTTTCTCCTGTTATTGAGATTTACTCTTACTGCATTGTGGTCAGAAAAATGGTTGGAATGATTTCAATTTTTCTGAACTTACCAAGGCTAGATTTATGGCCCAGGATGTGGTCTATCCTGGAGAAGGTTCCGTGTGCACTTGAGAAAAAGGTGAAATTCATTGTTTTGGGATGAAATGTCCTATAGATATCAATTAGTTCTAATTTGTCTATTGTATCATTTAAAGCTTGTGTTTCCTTGTTAATTTTCTGCTTAGTTGATCTATCCATTGGCGTAAGTGGGGTATTAAAGTCTCCCACTATTATTGTGTTATTGTTTATTTCTCCTTTCATACTTGTTAGTATTTGTCTTACATATTGCGGTGCTCCTAAGTTGGGTGCATATATATTTATAATTGTTATATCTTCTTCTTGGATTGATCCTTTGATCATTATGTAGTGACCTTCTTTGTCTCTTTTCACAGCTTTTGTTTTAAAGTCTATTTTATCTGATATGAGTATTGCTACTCCTGCTTCCTTTTGGTCCCTATTTGCATGGAAAATCTTTTTCCAGCCCTTCACTTTCAGTCTGTATGTGTCCCCTGTTTTGAGGTGGGTCTCTTGTAGACAACATATGTATGGGTCTTGTTTTTGTATCCATTCAGCCAGTCTCTGCCTTTTGGTTGGGGCATTCAACCCATTTACATTTAAGGTAATTACGGATAAATATGATCCCGTTGCCATTTACTTTGTTGTTTTGGGTTTGAATTTATATATCCTTTTTGTGTTTCCTGTCTAGAGAAGGTCCTTTAGTATTTGTTGGAGAGCTGGTTTGGTGGTGCTGAATTCTCTCAGCTTCTGCTTGTCTGTAAAGGTTTTGATTTCTCCTTCATATTTGAATGAGATCCTTGCTGGGTACAATAATCTGGGCTGTAGGTTCTTTTCTTTCATCCCTTTAAGTATGTCTTGCCATTCCCTCCTGGCTTGAAGAGTTTCTATTGAAAGATCAGCTGTTAGCCTTATGGGAATTCCCTTGTGTGTTATTTGTTGTTTTTCCCTTGCTGCTTTTAATATTTGTTCTTTGTGTTTGATCTTTGTTAATTTGATTAATATGTGTCTTGGGGTGTTTCGCCTTGGGTTTATCCTATATGGGACTCTCTGGGTTTCTTGGACTTGAGTGATTATTTCCTTCCCCATTTTAGGGAAGTTTTCAACTATTATCTCCTCTAGTATCTTCTCATGGTCTTTCTTTTTGTCTTCTTCTTCTGGAACTCCTATGATTCGAATATTGTAACGTTTAAGATTGTCCTGGTGGTCTCTGAGATTGTCCTCATTCCTTTTAATTCGTTTTTCTTTTTTCTCCTCTGATTCATTTAATTCTGCCATTCTATCTTCTAATTCACTAATTCTATCTTCTGCCTCTGTAATTCTACTATTTGTTGCCTCCAGAGTGTTTTGGATCTCATTTATTGTATTATTCATTATATATTGACTCTTTTTTATTTCTTCTAGGTCCTTGTTAAATCTTTCTTGCATCTTCTCGATGCTTTTCTCCAGGCTATTTATCCATGATTCCATTTTGCTTTCCAGGCTTTGGATTAATTTCACTATCATTATTCGGAATTCTTTATCAGGTAGGTTCGCTATTTCTTCCTCTTCAGTTTGGTTTGGTGGGCATTTATCCTGTTCCTTTACCTGCTGGGAATTCTTCTGTCTCTTCATCTTGTTTAAAATGCTGAGTTTGGGGAGTCCTTACTGTATTCTGGCAGTCTGTGGAGTTCTCTTTATTGTGGCTTTTCTGCCCTATATGTGGGTTTGTACCGGTAGCAAGTCAAGGTTTCTTGTTTATGGAAGCTTGTATCGATGTTCTGGTGGGTGGGGCTGGATTTCTTTTCTCTGGGGTGCGGTGGAGTGTCTAGTGGTGTGTTATGAGATGTCTATGGTTTTGAGGTCGCTTTGTGTAGCCTGTGACTTGGAGCTCAGGGCTGTGTTCTTGTTTTTCTAAAGGTTTTTCTTGGTATGTCTTGCCGTGGAACTTGCTGGTCTTTGTGTGATGCTTGGTTTCAGTGTAGGTATGGAGGCATTTGATGAGCTCCTGTCAATTAATGTTTCGTGGGGTCAGGGTTTGGACTTAAGCCTCCTGCTTCCTGTTATCTGTCTTATTTTTGCAGTAGTCTCATAAAGTTCGTCTTCTATATTGCATTCCACAACTAGACTGTTCAGAGATGTTCACGGAGTTATACGGAGAAGGAGAAAGGGAGGAGGGAGATATAGTTGGTCAGGAGGATAAAAGGAGGGAGTGTCAAGGAGAGAGACAGATCCAGTCAGTAATCAGTAAAGAAAAGAACAAAGGGGAGAAAAAAAGCCAAGGACATAAAGAAAAAAGAGAAGAAAGAAAAAAAAAAAAAGAAAGAAAGAAAACACACACAAAAAAAACCAAAACAGGGTCGCAAAAGTTATATCTAACAGTGGAGATTAAAGAAGTACTAGAGGATAAAAACATAAAAATACAAGAAACAAAAACAAGAAAGAAAAAAAAAAAAACACACACACACACACAAAGAAACCAAAACAGGGTCGCAAAAGTTATATCTAACCGTGGAGATTAAAGAAGTACTAGAGGATAAAAACATAAAAATAAAAGAAACAAAAACAAGGAAAAAAAAAACACACACACACACACAAAAAAACCAAAACAGGGTCGCAAAAGTTATATCTAACCGTGGAGATTAAAGAAGTACTAGAGGATAAAAACATAAGAATAAAAGAAACAAAAACAAGAAGAAAAAAAAAGAAAAAAATTAAAAGGAAAGAGAAAAAAGAAAAAAAAAAAATTTTTTTTCTTTTTTCTTTTCTTCCCCTCCCCCTCCTCTTCCTTTCAATAAAAAAATAATAAAATTTTTTAAAAAAAACATATATTAAAAAAAAGAAAAAAAAAAGGAAATAATGTTGGTAAAAATAGTAACAATATGTATAAGAGTTTCTCTTTTATTTCTGTGGGTTCAGTTCATTTTCAGCTAGTTCCTTGTTCCGGCTTAAGTTTCTCAAGATCTATAGGCCCCTTTCTCTGTAGTTGGTCTGTATAGTCCTTTGTTCTGTGCGCGGGCCCCGCAGTGTCTTGGGCCTGGGCCGGCCTCTTCTGTGGAAGGTGCCGCAGTCTGGTCTGCCAGCCCGACCCACTGCCGGCGGGAACGGCCCGCGCGGCCACGGCTGGCGGGGGAGCGGCGGCGAGGGGATGGTTCGCACGGGAACGGGAACGGTCGGCGGTGGGGGTCGACCCGCGCGGGAGCCCCCGGCGCAGGGGGCGGGCTCGTGCTATAGTCCCTTGCTCTGTGCGCGGGCCCCACAGTGTCTTGGGCCCGGGCCGGCCCCTCCTGTGGTCCTCGCCGCAGTCCGGTCTGCCGGCCCAAACCACTCCCGGCAGAAACGGCCCGCGCGGCAACGGCTGGCGGGGGAGCAGCGGTGAGGGGATGGAGTGGTTCGCACGGGAACGGGAACGGTCGGCGGTGGGGGTCGACCCGCGCGGGCGGGCGCGCGCTATAGTCCCTTGCTCTGTGCGCGGGCCCCGCAGTGTCTCGGGCCCGGGCCGGCCCTTCCTGTGGTCCTCGCCGCAGTCCGGTCTGCCGGCCCAAACCACTCCCGGCAGAAACGGCCCGCGCGGCAACGGCTGGCGGGGGAGCAGCGGTGAGGGGATGGAGTGGTTCGCACGGGAACGGTCGGTGGTGGGGGTCGACCCGCTCAGGAGCCCCCGGCGCAGGGGGTGGGTGCGCGCCCGCGCGGGAGCGGCTGGCGGCAGGGGGGAGGGGAGCGCTCCTCGGGGTGTGCTTCCCACGGGGGAGCGGCCAGCGGCGTGGGAGCAGCCCACAGCGTCTCCCCCGCCCAGCCCCGGCTTGCTACTGGCGGAAGCGGGTGTTTGCGATGATGCCTTCCCCGCCGAGGAAGCTACTGCAGGGCTGGTAGTCTGTGGGTCTTAATTGTTCCTTTGTTTTCCTCTCTGTTATGATATCTCCGTGCTTTCTCGGTTGGCACAGACTCTACAGGGAGAGTTTCCCGGTGTTTGGAAACTTCTCTTTCCCTTTCCAGGCTCCTTCCCCGGACAGAGGTCCGTCCCTCCCTCTTTGTCCCTCTCTGGCTTCTATATTCTTTCCTACCTCCTTTAGAGGGGAGTGAGTTGCTTTTCTCAGTGTCCGATGTTCTCTGCCGACATTCCGAAGCTGTTTGAGGAATTTACTCGGCGTTTAGATGTCCCCTTGATGAATTTGTGGAGGAGAAAGTGTATTCCCCGTCCTAATCCTCCGCCATCTTAACCGGAACCCCCCTGAGCAATTTTCTTGTTCTTTTTCCTATCACAAGCTGCCTCCCTTGACTTCCTATAAATAACCATGGAATTCATTGTTCCTTAATGAGATCTGAAAATAACTTTTGTCCTTAAATCATAGAAACATATATGTCATATTTCTTCCTACTTAGTAGAACCTTCAAGTTATGGTATTAATTTGGAATGTGGACAAAACAATAAAAAAAAAAGCAAAGAAACTTTTAAAAATAATTTTTATTATAATCAATGAAACTTCCTTTTGAATGTTATCATTTAATGGCATGTAAGCAGAATTTTGATACTTTCACATCATTTATGACTTTTTTTTTTTTTTTTTTTTTGCAGGGGAAAATGGACAAAGGAAAGGATCAATGAGGGTGGGAGGGAAATGGGAAGAAAGAAGGGGAGTGATGGTGGGGAGGAGTATATGTAATTTCTTAACCAATGGCTTTCTGTTTTTAATCACAAAGAACACTTAAAAAAATCATGGTGAGTTCATCTTATATTAGGAGGTTTGTTCTCGAAATGAAAAGTCCAGAAAACAAAAAGTCCAGTTTGGGTGTCCTCATCTTTAGGCACATCTTGGTATTATGTATTGGTAAATCTATCTTTACCACAATATATTATTTAGGACAGGATCACATTTGTCACCTCTTCCTCCCTACTACCCAAAGTGGTACCAAACCCACAAAATACTCAATAAACCTCTACAGAGTGAGCAAATAAGTCTTTTTTTTTTTTTTTTAAACTCTCCTGAGTGAACTGAATTTTTTGAGGCTCATAAGTAAATATGTTTTCCTCTTTACTTTGTCTATTACAGCCAGATTATATGAGTGGGGTGTTAAAGTCTCCCACTATTATTGTATTGCTCTAGAGAATGTCCTTTAGTTTTTGTTGGAGAAATGGTTTAGTGATGCAAAATTCTCTCAACTTTTGCTTATCCGTGAAGCTTTTGATTTCTCCTTCATATTTGAATGAGATCCTTGCTGGATACAATAATCTAGGCTGTAAGTTATTTTCCTTCATCACTTTAATTACGTCTTGCCATTCCCTCCTGGCTTGGAGAGTTTCTATTGAAAGATCAGCTGTTATCCTTATGGGAATTCCCTTGTGAGTTATTTGATGTTTTTCCCTTGCTGCTTTTAATATTTGTTCTTTATATTTAATCTTTGTTAATTTGACTAATATGTGTCTTGGGGTGTTTCGCCTTGGGTTTATCCTGTTAGGGACTCTCTGGATTTCTTGAACTTGAGTGGTTATTTCCTTCTCCATTTTAGGGAAGTTTTCAACTATTATCTCCTCAAGTATTTCCTCATGATCTTTCTTTTTATCTTCTTCTTCTGGAACTCCTATGATTCGAATGTTGTAGCGTTTGATGTTATCCTGGAGGTTTCTGAAATTGTCCTCATTTCTTTTGATACGTTTTTCTTTTTTTTCGTCTGATTCATTTATTTCTAGGATTCTATCTTCTAGTTCACTAATCCTATCTTCTGCCTCTGTTATTCTACTATTTGTTGCCTCCAGGGTGTTTTGGATCTCATTAATTGCATTATTCATTATGTGTTGACTCTTTTTTATTTCTTCTAGGTCCTTGTTAAACCTTTCTTGCATCTTCTCAATCCTTGTCTCCAGACTCTTTAACTGTGATTCTATTTTGATTTCGAGATTTTGAATTAATTTCGCTATCATTATTCAGAATTCTTTATCAGGTAGATTCCCTATCTCTTCCTCTTTGGTTTGGTTTGGTGGAGATCTATCCTGTTCCTTTAGCTGCTGGGTATTCTTTTGTCTCTTCATTTTGTTAAAATTGCCAAATTTAGAGTGTCCTTACTATACTCTGGTAGTTTCTTGAATTCTCTTTATTGAGGCGGTTTACAGGTCTTTTCAATATCTGATCTCTGCCTTGTTACAGAGGGGGCGGAGATGAACACCCAAATCTAAACCGGCCAGGTTCAGGCACTCAGATAATCCTCAGAAGCACAGACTTGATTGAGTCTGCGTTTTATGCTCTTCCCAGATCCGAGTAGCGCAGGTGATGAAATGTTCAGCGAGCGCAGGTGCTGCGACTTATCGCCTCTCCGCCGCTCAGTTTTCTGGGTATACAAACAGCGCACTTTCTCAGGCAGATGTTGACCATCCAGAGCCCCAAGAAGCGTGAGTCAGCACAGAGACCTACTCACAGTTCCGTTAGACAGTGTCCCTCTAGGGCTATAATTGCCCACCTCTGGCCCTGGCTGCCTGTCACGGGAGTGGGACGGCCTGCAGCCGGCCAACTCTGTGCAGCCCTTTGTTCCGTAGGTAGTCCTGGTGGTGTCTTAAGTTAGGGCTGGCTTTTGATGTAGTAGATAACCGACAGTCTGGTTATTTCGCTCAGATAGCGCCCGAGATAGCCAGGCCAAATCCTTTCTCAAAGCAATGCAGGCCTCGCCGCTCCTCCTAGCCCAGCCCCCACTTGCCAATAGCAAATGCTGGTGTCCGCGCCAGTTCTCCACAAAAGGAGTTACTGCAGGGCTCATTTTCTCGTTTTGAAGACAATGAGCTGTCTTTCTAAGTGCCTGATGTCCTCTGCCGGCATTCAGAAGTTGTTTTATCGAGTTTATTCAGCATTCAAATGTTCTTTTGATGGATTTGTGGAGGAGAAAGTATTCTCCCCGTCTTACTCGTCCGCCATCTTAGCTCCTCCCTCCATTTATGACTTTTTATATTCCGCAAATTGCTTTGAACTTATAACATCAATATTAAAATATATTTTAAAGATGCTAAAATTCATGAGTGAACAAAGCTAACATAGAAAATTATTAAGTTAGATATCTCATCTCAACCAATGGATATTTAAAGGAAATAATTAAGTGAACAAAGATCTGAAATTTGGAGACCTGGTCTCAAGTCTATATCTATGATGTTTCATATCTCAGCTTTGGTCAGATTTGTTGGTGGACTTAATTCAGTCACACTCCAAGACTATTCTGAACCTTAAAATGAAGAGACATGTATCTGCTAGTGAGGGAACTGGCTTTCTATGAATGGCTTCTTAACACCTCTGGTATGTTGTTATTACTCTATTATTTAGACCTTCTTGTAATTTTCTAGTTACTTGGTTCCAGTTTCTGATTATATGTATGTGTGTGTGTGTGTGTGTGTGTGTGTGTGCACGCCTGGAATCTTTCCTTAAACTCTAACATCTAGCTTCTAACCAGGTTCTGTTCCTTACCTCACAGCATCAATTTACAATTCTCACCGAAACTGATTTTTCATGTGCTGAATAGCACTACATGCTGCCTGTTGGTGGGTTAATAGCTTTCTAGCTACTTTCTAAAATAGCTCAGCTTTTGATATTCTTATTCTACCCCAAATCTGAGATAACACTAGGAAAGTTATTTGCTTTGTTAAAGTTATTTGATATGTCTCTCCAAGTCTACATGTTTAGAGGCAATTTATCAAAGCATCACTACATAGGTGAGCATAAGTGATTTCCTGAACAATATACTTTCAGAGAGTTTTTATTTTAAGAATACTATCAGCAAAAAAAAAAAAAAAAAGGAAGAATGGATAAGAAAAAACAAAAAGATTACCTAATTGCTATAAATCCATACCTAATGCTTCTTTGCTGTTTTGTACATGGTGATATCTTTATGGGAACTCTGGTGCTTAGATCAACCTAGTGTATTCTAGTTTCCTTGTTGAGCAACAAAAAAATATCTTTCACAAAGGAAGGAGGGACTATATAAAGTTTTCAAAGAACACAAAAATACATATTAAATCAAGACTGGATTCAAATCTTAGACTTGTCACTTCCTAGCCGTGTGACATTAGATAATATACTTAAATTTTCATTAGATAATATACTTAAACTTTCTGAGGCAGTAAAAGGGTATGATACTTATCCCATATGCTTATACTGCAAATTAAGTTTAATGTATTAGTAAGTGTTCAAACAATGATATATATTATTGTGCTTTTATTACATAGGGGCAATAATCAATTATTTGACTACCCAAAAGTTCCAAATGAGCAGTCAGATCAGATCAGTCGCTCAGTCGTGTCCGACTCTTTGCGACCCCATGAACTGCAGCACGCCAGGCCTCCCTGTCCATCACCAACTCCCGTAGGTCACCCAGACTCATGTCCAACAAGTCAGTGATGTCATCCAGTCATCTCATCCTCTGTCGTCCCCTTCTCCTCTTGCCCCCAAACCCTCCCAGTATCAGAGTCTTCTCCAATGAGTCAACTCTTCGCATGAGGTGGCCAAAGTACTGGAGTTTCAGCTTTAGCATCATTCCTGTCAAAGAAATCCCAGGGCTCATCTCCTTCAGAATGGACTGGTTGGATCTCCTTGCAGTCCAAGGGACTCTCAAGAGTCTTCTCCAACACCACAGTTCAAAAGCATCAATTCTTCGGTGCTCAGCCTTCTTCACAGTCCAACTCTCACATCCATATACGACCACAGGAAAAACCATAGCCTTGACTAGATGAACCTTTGTTGGCAAAGTAATATCTCTGCTTTTGAATGTGCTGTCTAGGTTGGTCATAACTTTCCTTCCAAGGAGTAAGCATCTTTTAATTTCATGGCTGCAGTCACCATCTGCAGTGATTTTGGAGCCCAGAAAAATAAAGTCTGACACTGTCTCCACTGTTTCCCCATCTATTTCCCATGTAGAGATGGGACCAGATGCCATGATCTTCGTTTTCTGAATGTTGAGCTTTAAGCCAACTTTTTCACTCTCCACTTTCACTTTCATCAAGAGGCTTTTTAGCCCCTCTTCACTTTCTGCCATAAGGGTGGTGTCATCTGCATATCTGAGGTTATTGATATTCTTCCCAGAAATCTTGATTCCAGCTTGTGCTTCTTCCAGCCCAGCACTTCTCATGATGTACTCTGCATATAAGTTAAATAAACAGGGTGACAATATACACCATTGACGTACTCCTTTTCCTATTTGGAACCAGTCTGTTGTTCCATGACCAGTTCTAACTGTTGCTTCCTGACCTGCATACAGGTTTCTCAAGAGGCAGGTCAGGTGGTCTGATACTCCCATCTCTTTCAGAATTTACCACAGTTTATTGTGATCCACACAGTCAAAGGCTTTGGCATAGTCAATAAAGCTAAATTAGATACTTTTCTGGAACTCTCTTGCTTTTTCCATGATCCAGCAGATGTTGGCAATTTGATCTCTGGTTCCTCTGCCTTTTCTAAAACCAGCTTGAACATCAGGAAGTTCATGGTTCACATATTGCTGAAGCCTGGCTTGGAGAATTTTGAGCATTATTTTACTAGCGTGTGAGATGAGTGCCATTGTGTGGTAGTTTGAGCATTCTATGGCATTGCCTTTCTTTGAGATTGGAATGAAAACTGACCTTTTCCAGTCCTATGGCCACTGCTGAGTTTTCCAAATTTGCTGGCATATTGAGTGCAGCACTTTCACAGCAGCATCTTTCAGGATTTGGACTAGCTCATCTGGAATTCCATCATCTCCACTACCTTTGTTTGTAGTGATGCTTTTAAGGCCCACTTGACTTCACATTCCAGGATGTCTGGCTTAGGTCAGTGATTATCTGGGTCATGAAGATCTTTTTTGTACAGTTCTTCAGTGTATTCTTGCCACCTCTTCTTAATATCTTCTACTTCTGTTAGGTCCATACCATTTCTGTCCTTTATAGAGCCCATCTTTGCATGAAATGTTCCTTTGGTATCTCTGATTTTCTTGAAGAGATCCCTAGTCTTTCCCATTCTGTTGTTTTCCTCTATTTCTTTGCATTGATCACTGAAGGCTTTCTTATCTCTTCTTCCTATTCTTTGGAACTGTGTATTCAGATGTTTCTATTCTCCTTTGCTTTTTGCTTCTCTTCTTTTCACAGCTATTTGTAAGGCCTCCCCAGACAGCCATTTGCTTTTTTGCATTTCTATTCCATGAGAATGGTCTTGATCCCTGCCTCCTGGACAATGTCACGAACCTCATTCCATAGTTCATCAGGCACTCTATCTATCAGATATAGGCCCTTAAATCTATTTCTCACTTCAACTGTATACTCACAAGGGATTGATTTAGGTCATACCTGAATGGTCTAGTGGTTTTCCCTACTTTCTTCAACTTAAGTCTGAATTTGGCAATAAAGAGTTCATGGTCTGAGCCACAGTCAGCTCCTGGTCTTATTTTTGCTGACTGTATAGAACTTCTCCATCTTTGGCTGCAAAGAATATAATCAATCTGATTTTGGTGTTGACCATCTGGTGATGTCCATGTATAGAGTTTTCTCTTGTGTTCTTGGAAGAGGGTGTTTGTTATGACCAGTGCATTTTCTTGGCAAAACTCTATTAGTCTTTGCCCTGCTTCATTCTGTATTCCAAGGCCAAATTTGCCTGTTACTCCAGGTGTTTCTTGACTTTCTACTTTTGCATTTCAGTCCCCTATAATGAAAAGGACATCTTTTTTGGGTGTTAGTTCTAAAAGGTCTTGTAGGCCTTCATAGAACCATTCAACTTCAGCTTCTCAGCGTTACTGGTTGGGGCATAGATGTGGATTACTGTGATATTGAATGGTTTGCTTTAGAAACAAACAAAGATCATTCTGTCGTTTTGGAGATTGCATCCAAGTACTGCATTTCGGACTCTTGTTGACCATGATGGCCACTCCATTTCTTCTGAGGGATTCCTGCTCTCAGTAGTAGATATAATAGTCATCTGCGTTAAAATCACCCATTCCAGTCCATTTCAGTTTGCTGATTCGTAGAATGTCGACATTCACTCTGGCCATCTCTTGTTTGACCACTTCCAATTTGACTTGATTCATGGACCTGACATTCCAGGTTCCTATGCAATATTGCTCTTTACAGCATTGGTCCTCGCTTCTATCACCAGTTACATCCACAAATGGGTATTCTTTTTGCTTTGGCTCCATCCCTTCATTCTTTCTGGAGTTATTTCTCCACTGATCTCCAGCAACATATTGGGCCCCTACTGACCTGGGGAGTTTCTCTTTCAGTATCCTATCATTTTTCCTTTTCACACTGTTCATGGGGTTCTCAAGGCAAGAATACTGAAGTGGTTTGCCATTCCCTTCTCCAGTGGACCACATTCTGTCAGTATATCAGATTAGATCAGTTGCTCAGTCGTGTCCGACTCTTTGCGACCCCATGAACTGCAGCACGCCAGGCCTTCCTATCCATCACCAGCTCTCGGAGGTCACTCAGACTCGCATCCATCGAGTCAGTGATGCCATCCAGCCATCTCATCCTCTGTCGTTCCCTTTTCCTCCTGCCCCCAATCCCTCCCAGCATCAGAGTCTTTTCCAATGAGTCAACTCTTCGCATGAGGTAGCCAAAATACTGGAGTTTCAGCTTTAGCATCATTCCTTCCAAAGAAATCCCAGGGCTGATCTCCTTCAGAATGGACCGGTTGGATCTCCTTGCAGTCCAAGGGACTCTCAAGAGTCTTCTCCAACACCACAGTTCAAAAGCATCAATTCTTTGGCGCTCAGCCTTCTTCACAGTCCAGCTCTCACATCCATACATGACCACAGGAAAGACCATAGCCTTGACTAGGCGAACCTTTGTTGGCAAAGTGATGTCTCTTCTTTTGAATATGCTATCTAGGTTGGTCGTAACTTTCCTTCCAAGGAGTAAGCGTCTTTTAATTTCATGGCTGCAGTCACCATCTGTCAGTATATATGAGCAGTATATATCCTCAAATAGGAACATTGTGAGAAAATATGAAAGTATTTTTTTATGACAAGCATAAATGAGTGACTGGTTTATTTTTCATCAAGGTTGAGGAGTTGTACAGAGTGAGGAGTTCTACATTTTTCAAATACAGAAGTAAATTATCAAAAAAACTCTGACTACCCATGGCTGATATTAGGCATATTATTTATTGCATGGCAGTGTAACACTGTAGCAAACATTTTAGATACCTATCTAGAAAATATTCCTCAGTTCTTCTTTGACGTCAGAATTTAAATTTCATGAATCTTGATTATTCTAGAGCAATTATGACAGTTCCATATTCCTTGGAGGAATTAATAGACTAGTTTTTATAGAAGTTTTAGGTTTACCAAAAACTAAACAAATAATAAAGAAATTTATTATATATGCCCTCTGTCTCCTACTCAATTTCCCCTATTATTAATACTTTGTATTGATGTAGTGTATTTGTCACCATTGATGAACCAATATTGATATATTATTATTAACTAATAATAATCATCATTTTCATTAGAGTTTACTCTTTGTGTTGTATAGTTCCATGGTTTTGATGAATGTCTAATATCATTTATCCACTATTGCATGCAATACAGAATAGTTGCATGACCTTAAGCATACCCTCTTCTCCACCTATTCATTCCTCATTTCCTTCTGGAACTATAGTTTTGCCTTTTCAAGAGTTCCAATATAGCTGAATTCATACAGTATGTAGGCTTTTCTGACTGGCTTTTTTCACTTATTAAGAACAGAGATTCTCCCATGTTTCTTGGTGGTTTGATACCTCATTTTCTTTTATTTTTGAATACTATTTCATTCTATGGATTCACCACAATTTGTTTATCCATTCACCTTTTAAAGAACGTGTTGATTATTTACAGTGCTACAACTATGAATATAGATACTATGAATATAACTGTTATAAACAGTTGTGTGCAGATACTCATTCAACTCATTTGGATAAATACCTAGGAATTCAATTCCTAGATTGGGTAGTTAAACCTATTTAGCCTTGTAAAAAAAACAACAAACTAACTTCAGAAGTTGTAATACCATTTTGCAAGTCCACCAGCAACAGATGAGAGTTTCTGTCACTACATGACCTCTCCAGCATGTGATATCAATGTTTTGGATTTCAGTCATTCTAATGGTATGTAGAGGTGACTTCACTTTCACTTTTCACTTTCTTGCATTGGAGAAGGAAATTGAGACCCACTCCAGTGTTCTTGCCTGGAGAATCCAGGGACAGAGGAGCCTGTTGGGCTGCCGTCTATGGGGTCACACTGCATTGGACATGACTGAAGTGACTTAGCAGCAGCAGCATCACATTGTTGTTTTAACTTGCAATTTCTTAATGGCATATAATAGTAAGCATCTTTTCACATGTTTATTTACTACTTATTTAGCTTCTTTGGTGAGGTGTCAGTTTAGAACATTTTCTTATTTTGTTAAAGTACTTTATTAAGGTATGATTGACATATTAAAAGCTCTACATAAAAGTGCAGACTCAGATGCCTTCACTGGTGAATTCTGCTAAACATTTAAAGAAGAATTAATACCAATATTTCTCAAACTCTTTCAAAAAATAGAAGAGGAGAAAACATTACAAACTTGTTTTATGAGGCCAGTATTACTCTAACTAAAACCAGACAAGAACGCCACAAGAAAAGAAAATTACAAGCAATATCCCTGACCTAATAAACAGAGGCTCAAAAATCCTTAATAATATATATTAGAAAACCAAATCAAACAATATATTAAGAGGATCATACATCATGATCATGCTGGATTTATTTCAGGCATGCAAGAATGGTTTGATATCCACAAATCAATCAATATGATGCACAACTGTAACAAAATGAAGGATAAAAATCATATAATCATCTCAAAGAAAGGCGAAGTATTTGAAAAAATTAAACATTAATTTACGATTAAAAACTCACAACAAAATAGGTATAGTGGGAACTTACCCCAACATAATAAAGGCCATTTATGACAAGTCCATAGCAAACATCACACTCAGTGGTGAAAGGCTAAAATCTTTTCTTCTAAGACTGGGAACAAGACAAGGATGATGACTTTGCCACTTCCACTTAACATAGTACTTGAAATTACCACCAGAGGAATTAAGCAAGGCGAAAAGTATCCAAATCCAAAACAAAAGAAGTACAGTTGCCTCTGTGTGCACATGATATAATTATATGCACAGAAAACTCTAAGGATTACACACACACACACACACACACAAACTGTAGGAACTAAAAAAAAAATCCATTTAATTCCAGGATACAAAATCAACATACAAATATCAGTTGTGTTTTAGCACACTAACAATGTATCATCTGAAAAAGAAAATAAGAATAAATCCCATTTATAAATGTATCAAAAGGAATTAAGTACTTAGTTATAAACTTAATTAAGGAAGTGAAAGATCTCTATAGTGAAAACTATAAAGCAATGATGAAAGAAATTGAAAAAGGCACAAATAAATGTAAAAGCATTACACACTCACAGATCAGAATAACGAAAAGCATTAAAATATCCATATTACCCAAACAATCCACATTAAATGCAATCCCTATCAAAATCCTAGTTTGTTTTTTTTTTCTCGCAGAAATAAAACAAAAAGTCCTAAAATTTGTATGGTATCACAAAAGACTCCAAATACTCAAGACAATCTTGCCAAAGAAGAACAAAACTGGAGGAATGGTGATTTCACCATTTGAAATTCCTGATTTCAAACTAGAAAGTAAAAGTAAGGAAAACAGTATGATACTGGCATAAAACAAACATATAGATTGATAGAACAGAATAGAGGAAACAGAATAAACCCATGTATATTTGGTCAATTAATTTATGACAGTGTAGTCAAGAATTTACAGTGGGGAAAGGAAAGGCTCTTCAATAAATGGTGTTGGGAAAACTACAATCACAGTTAAAAGAATTAAGCTGGACTACTATCTTATATGATACACACACAAAAAAAACCCCTCAAAATATATTAAAGACTTTAACCTAAGATATGAAACTGTAAAACTCCTAGAAGAAATAGGTGGTAAGCACCTCAACACAGGTCTTGGTTATGATTTCTTTAGAATTGACATCCAAGAGCCAAGGCAACAAAAGTAAAAATAAACAAACCAAAGTACATCAAACTAAAAAGCATCTGCATAGCAAGGAAACCATCAATAAAATGGAAAGGAAACCTCCAGAATGGGAGAACATATTTGAAAATCATAGATCTGATAAGGAGTTTATTTTCAAAATATATAAAGAACTTTAACAATTCAACAGCAAAAATGCAATCTGAATTTTAAATGGGAAAAGGATCTGAGAAGACATTTTTCGTCTTTTTCCAAAGAAGTCATACTGGTAGCCAACACATACATGAAAAGGTGTTAAACATCACTAATCATCAGGGAAATATAAATCCAAACCACAGTGAGAAATTAAGTTAAACCTGTTAGAATGACTCATATCACGAAGACAAGAGATAAAACCCATTGGTCGGGATATGAAGAAAAATGAACACTTTTGCATTGTTGGTGGAAATGTAGACAGGTTCAACCACTATGAAGAACAGTATTGAGGTTCTTCAAATTTAGAACTACCATATAATCCAGCAATTCCACTTATAGTATACTCATCTAAAGAAAACAAAAACACTAACTCAAAAAGATATTATACCCCATGTTCACTGTAGCATTATTTATAATAATCAAAATATGGAAGCAACTTAAGTGTCCATTGAATGATTAATAAATAAAGAAAGTGTGGTATGTAATAAAGAATGTGATATTATTAAGCCATAAAAAAAGGAGGAATCTAGGCATCTGTGACAATATGGATGGACCCTGAATGCATTGTGCTAAGTAAATAAGTCAGTCAGGGAAAGACAAATATTGTATAATCCCATTTGTATGTGGAATCTGAAGAAACACACACACAAAACACCTGAAGTCATAGAGCCAAGAACAGACCTGAAGAAGAAGGGCCAAAAGTTCGAGAGTAAGAAGAATGAGGCAGTGCAGTGAGTGCACCTTATTTCCTGCTTTCACCAACTAACTATAGGATGGCTATTTTTCCTTTCATTTTTACTTTTGATCACAAAGCTTAATTTCTCATTTCCCTACAATAAGTATTTTCATGTAAGAGTAAGGTCATTTTTAGATAGAAGAAAGGATTGAAAGTTTTCAAGATAGTTATTAGAAGCCAGTTTATTTCAGGTCTAACTAATTTGTCTGTGTTACATGATTGCGTATTCCTGGGTTAATTTACAGCCTCTGTAGCCATTTGTGAGGAGTACTATATCCTTCAACTTGTATTTATCAGCGAAAACATAAACAACAACAACAAAACAAGCAGAGAGGCAGTTGGGGAGGGACAAAATGGAGAGTGCATTTAGAAGTACAAATTTCCAGTTTTAAAATAAATAAGTCACGGGGATGTGATGTACAGCATGGTGACTATATTTAGTAATACTGTCTTGTATATCTGAAAGTTTCTAAGTTGAGTAGAAAGCTTTCATCATGAGAAAAAACATTCTGTAACTATGAATGTGATAAACATTAACTAGATTTTTGTGATCATTTTTCAGTATCATTATGTTATATACTGAGAGTAATATAAAGTTATATGTCAATTATACCTCAACAAAAATAAAGAATTAAGTTGTAAAAATATGAAGTTACTCCACACAAATAGTTTAAAAATATGATTGTGAATATGAACCTTTGGGTAGGTCTTATATAGTCTCTGAACCAAAAAAAAAAAAAAAAGGAAAATTATGAAGAAAAGGGAATAAGAAAAATAGATCCTGAAGCAATGTTCAGTGCACTGATTTCAAAATTATAATAGAAACATAAATGGACCTTTTCTTGTCTTTCTTAATTATAGTCGCTGAATGATTTAAGCATGTCAAAGGAAAACATATGGAGGAGAAGTGTCCTAGACTAAATATGATCCAACTCTCAGAAGTTTTGAAGGTTAAATGGTGCCATTACTCCTTCTTAATGGTGCACAAGTGCACCAAAATGTCACTTTTCCCCCCACTACTTTCCATACTCTTTATTTCCTTTATCTATTCTTTCACCTGCTGTCTTAGTAAATTGGCAGCTTTCAGCAGTCCTAGTGAAATTCTTATATCATTACTTGTTCTTATTCTTAATGTCTTCTGGCATCTGCCATGTTAGATTACATGAGAATGGAAGAAATATTTCCCTGAACAGTTTAAAAATCTATTCTAAATGCATCATTGTATATTTTCTTGTACTTTTTTCCTTTCACTGTTTTTTGTTTCTGCCAGAGCTGTGGATTCACCCATATGGCATCTTCTCAAGAAGGTAGCTAGTTTTCCTATACTATTGTCTAATTTACAAGTTTTGTGGCTTTTGTTTTTTGATACGCTTACACTTCTGAAATCTTGTATTTTGGGAGATCCCATTTTTCAATTCCTAATATCAATCCCATTGAAGAATATATTGTTTGCAGATACAAAATGGGGCTGCAAATAAGGAAGTATAATTGGATTTGACCAAAGGAGATATTCACTATGGTGTGATCACTCACCTTGGGCTAGGATCCTGGAATGTGAAGACAAGTGGGCCTTAGAAAGCACCACTATGAGCAAAGCTAGTGGAGGAATTCCAGTTGAGCTATTTCAAATCCTAAAAGATGACGCTGTGAATGTGCTGCACTTAATATGCCAGCAAATTTGGAAAACTGAGCAGTGGCCACAAGACTGGAAAAGGTCAGTTTTTATTCCAATCCCAAAGAAAGGCAATGCCAAAGAATGCTCAAACTACTGCACGATTGCACTCATCTCACACGCTAGCAAAGTAATGCTCAAAATTCTCCAAGCCAGGCTTCAACAATATGTGAACTGTGAACTTCCAGATGTTCAAGTTCGTTTTAGAATTGGCAGAGGAACCAGAGATCAAATTGCCAACATCCACTGGATCATTGAAAAAGCAAGAGAGTTTCAGAAAAACATCTATTTCTGTGTTACTGACTATGCCAAAGCCTTAAACTGTGTGGATCACAACAAAATATGGAAAATTCATCAAGAGGTGGGAATACCAGACCACCTGACCTGCCTCTTGAGAAATCTCTATGCAGGTCAGAAAGCAACAGTTAGAACTGGACTGGAATAGTCTGAAACAACATACTGGTTCCAAATAGAAAAAGGAGTACATCAAGGCTATATATTGTCACCCTGCTTATTTAATTTATATGCAGAGTACATCATGAGAAATGTTGGGCTGGATGAAGCACAAGCTAGAATCAAGATTGCTAGGAGAAATATCAATAACCTCAGATATTCAGATGACACCACCCTTATGGCAGAAAGTGAAGAAGAACTAAAGAGCCTCTTGATGAAAGTGAAAGAGGAGAGTGAAAAAGTTGGCTTAAAGCTCAATATTCAGAAAACTAAGATCATGGCATCGGTCCCATCACTTAATGGCAAATGGATGGAGAAACAGTGGAAACATTGACAGACTTTATTTTTGCGAGCTTCAAATCACTGCAGATGGTGACTGCAGCCATGAAAGTAAAAGATGCTTACTCTTTAGAAGGAAAATTATGACCAACCTAGACAGATTATTAAAAAGCAGAGTCATTACTTTGCCAACAAAGGTCCATCTAGTCAAGGCTATGGTTTTCCCAGTAGTCACGTACGGATGTGAGAGTTGGACTATGAAGAAAGCTGAGTGCCGAAGAATTGATGTTTTTGAACTGTGGTATTGGAGAAGACTCTTGAGAGTCCCTTGGACTGCAAGGAGATCCAACAAGTCCAGGAGATCCAACCAGTCCATTCCTAAAGGAGATCAGTCCTGAATGTTCATTGGAAGGACCGATGTTGAAGTTGAAACTCCAATACTTTGGCCACCTGATGCAAAGAACTGACTTATTTGAAAAAACCCTGATGTTGGGAAAGATTGAAGGCGGGAGCAGAAGGGGACGGCAGAGGATGAGATGGTTGGATGGCATCACTGATTCAATGGAAATGAGTTTGTATGAACTCCAGGAGTTGGTGATGGACAGGGAAGCCTGGTGTCCTGCAGTCAATGGGGTCTCAAAGAGTCGGACACGACTGAGTGACTGAATTGAACTGAACTGAAAGGAGATATAAAAAAGGAATGATTGATGCCTTCTCTGACTGGTTAAATGATACTTGTATTTCAGAAATCATTGTGAACCTAGGCTGAGTAATCTCCTCAAACTATCCTTTGACCTAATTTTCTCTATAAAGTGGAAAGAGCATGACAATAGATAGACACGGGATCAATTTAAACTCTGTGTCTTAAATTGCATCAACGCACATAAAATTTGCAAAGATTTAATATAAGATATTTTAGTAGATTTTGAACAAACTAACAAAAAAGCTAATTTTTAAAAGTGTGATGTACATTGGCTGTGGTAAAGGAGTTGCATCAGAGGATTCTTATGAAGGTAATTTTCAATAAAGCTGCTGATACATAGTTAATATCTCCCCCTCACCCCAACTCATCCTAAACACACACATACACACTCAGGCAAGAGATGGGAACAGGTGCTTTCTTTGACCATTCAGAGAGTTTGATATGTATCCAAAGTAGTTATAAGACACACTAGGTTGGTGTCTTGCTCCTGCCTAGGAAATCTGCAGCCCGAGGATAAGCTAGCTAGCAGCTTTCATGACAATGTGAAGGAGAGTTGCTGATGTGTTAAGATAAGCCTATGGAACCTAGAGTTGGCACAACTTATAATAAATTAAATGACTGAATTCCAAGTTGCCAAGGAAGGAGTAAGTGACCTTTATAATAGAGTGCACTTGCCCAGATTTAGGAACTTGTAGGTGAGCAAATGACATGTATAAGTGGTGGAAATGATCTCCAGAGGTCCCATGGAAGTGTCAAACCAAAAAAGAAAAAGAACACTAAGCATCCCCCAGGCCATAGTGCAGAAAGCCAACTGAAAACAGCACCAGTCAAAAATGAATTCTCTTACATCTTTTAACTCTCCTCCCTCAACCCGTTCCCTGTTATCTTGAAGGGGTATCTTCAAGGTTGTAGATATAAGGTGAGGGAGGAACTGAACAAGAGATGAGACGGCCACAGCCCCTTCCTTGAAATAACTTGTTGTAGCCAGAGAAGACGGAAATTAGTTTTACCTTTGATCAAGTTGGAAGCTTTTGTGATTATGCGGGAATGGACATTTTTAATTAATAAACTGTGAAACAAATTGACCTGGACTGTCCAAAAAAATCTCACTTTTTTTCCTTTAAGTGAAAGCCAAAATTTAAAAGTAAATAATATTTGCAAGTCTCTAGTACAGATAACTAAGCTCTTAGGATCTGGGTGTAAATAGGAATGGAGAATGTTTCTCAAATTTATAAAGAAATAAATCAAAATTGAGACAGAGGGGGAAGGTGAACAAAGGAGAATTAGAAAAGAAGATATAATGACTGGTTAAAAAACATGAAGCACACAGTAATATCTATTGAATTGTCAGGAATTTTTCAATGGTTTCAATTCTTAATTATTTCCTATATCCCATTCAATGGTGCATTAAAATACAAACATCAGTATTTCATGTTTTTGCATTTATAATCATGCCTCTGCCACACAGATTCACACCTGCATATCCAATCTTCTTATGCAAATAACTTGGTAGAGCTATATTTTAAACCTCTAGTTCCTAAACTGAACTCTATTTTTCACTGACTCCAGATACCTGAAGCACCAAAATTTGGTAGTTGAGAAGGAAAAGGGACCAACAGAGATCTAAACTTGAAGAAGTCTTGACTGCAAAAATTGCTTCAGTTCCAGTTCATACCTCATTGAAGAACAGATTTACAAAACCTATGAATTAAAACCAAGAACAACAAAATATGCAATAACAAATAGCATACCTCCTTATTGTAAACAGAATGGCATTCCTATGTTGCTAAACCAAGCTGGATCTGAGAGTAGGCTCTGTCACTTACTAGCTTTGTGTCCCAAGAGAGTGATTATCAAACTTAGGTGCATACCAGTCATTTAGGAATCTAGTTAAAATGCAGATTCTGACTCAGTGGGTTTATGGTGGTTCCTGAGATACTGCATTTCTAACCTGATACAAAGAACTGACATATTAGAAAAGACTCAGATGCTGGGAAAGATTGAAGGCAGGAGGAGAAGGGAATGACAGAGGATGCGATGATTGGATGGCATCACCAACTCAATGGTCATGAATTTGAGCAAGCTCTGGGAGTTGGTGATGGACAGGGAAGCCCAGTGTGCTGCAGTCCACAGGGTAGCAAAGAGCTGGACACAACTGAGCAACTGAACTGACTGACTAACCGGGGTATGCTCATGGCACTGGCCCAAGGCAAGTTCCTAGGACAAGCCACACAAGGTTGCCACAGCTGTTTCTAGTCTTTAGGGAAGATATCATAACTCCTCCTATATTGATGAAATGGTTATCCTTTTAATATCCTTCTACAATCTTTAATGCGGTTTTCCTTGTGAGTGGTTTATTTAAGTCTCAATTTTTCTCAAACGTGAGAGAAAGTTTTGACAGTTAAATTAGAAATTTCTGTAAAATACTCCTAGTAATTGTACAATTAGGGTACTTCAAGTTTCCCATCAGTATTAAAGGGTTAATAAACATTGTAGAGTTTCGTGTTACTGAGGCCCTCACCTTGGACTATTAGTAAAATGACCTTGAGGCAACCAGCTGTCTCTTAGACAAAAATGCCTTATAAGGCCTGAAATAATGACACCACATGTTTCACCCCAAATCTGCATTTCAAAACCAGCAAAACGCAGCTGTCTGTCAGCCTGTCTGAAATCATTCAGCTTGAATCTAAACGTGTTTTTACGCTTTTCACCACAAATTTTAACAGTGACAAATGCAGGGATGGCTTCTTTAACCTAATGAAACTCTGAGACATCTCCACCCCCTCCTCTCAAATGTTTCCTGAAACAAGATGTACAATGTCTGTGTCACAGAGGGATGTCATGGCTCATTTGTCATCTAACCTTACACTTCTGAGCAGCCTGGTAAAGACAAGGGAAGGGACAGTTCTCTCAAGGTGGTAAATTCCAATGCTTTGAACATAAGAATCATTGTCTTAACCCGACTTAAGGTGTTTTCAGCTTTTCCATTTCAAAGCAAATCTTTAACGGCTATATTAATAATCATGAAGGCACGTCTTTCTTGAGAAATGAACCAATATGCATTTTGTCACATCTAAATTCATTGGCTTCTCTTTAATATTAATGTCTATATATTTGTTTATTGACTGTCACTTAAGCATACTTTTTTTAAGCTAAAGAAAGGCTATTAATAATATAATTCATGTATGAAATGTTTAATATTTAACACTATCTCCTGGCTGCTCCCAATCTAATATATTAATACAGACGGATCATTATGCTAAAGGAATGCCTCACAATGTTACAAAATGTTATGGACCCAAAGGAGCAATGTCTAGTTAATTACTAAAGAGGAATCTCCATCTGGTAGATTCTTTCTTCCCCGGTTTATTCTCTGATAGGTCTCCAGATGATCTCTGAAACAGCCTCCTTAAGCACGCAAAGGTTTCAGAGGTTATTAGTAGTAATTGTGTTGCACAACCGAGGGAATTTTGTTTAGCGTGAAAAAGCAGCAAGGCCATTATTAGTTGATTAGTGTGAAAAATCTTTGACAAACTGCAGCACCAACTATGATTCCAACTGGTGGCAGCTCATTATTCTGATTGCTATTTGATTTGCAGTACTATCGACTACAAAGTGAGTGACATGGACCATGGAAGATCACATCATTCAGATCAGTCGCTCAGTCGTGTCCAACTCTTGGGGACCCCATGAATCGCAGCACACCAGGCTTCCCTGTCCATCACCAACTCCCGGGGTCCACTGAGACTCACGTCCATTGAGTCTGTGATGCCATCCAGCCATCTCATCCTCTGTCGTCCCCTTCTCCTCTTGCCCTCAATCCCTCCCAGCATCAGAGTCTTCTCCAATGAGTCAACTCTTCGCATGAGGTGGCCAAAGTACTGGAGTTTCAGCTTTAGCATCTTTCCTTCCAAAGAAATCCCAGGGCTGATCTCGTTCAGAATGGACTGGTTGGATCTCCTTGCAGTCCAAGGGACTCTCAAGAGTCTTCTCCAACACCACAGCTCAAAAGCATCAATTCTTTGGCGCTCAGCCTTCTTCACAGTCCAGTTCTCACACCCATACATGACCACAGGAAAGACCATAGCCTTGACTAGGCGAACCTTTGTTGGCAAAGTGATGTCTCTGATTTTGAATATGCTGTCTAGGTTGGTCATAACTTTCCTTCCAAGGAGTAAGTGTCTTTTAATTTCATGGCTGCAGTCACCATCTGCAGTGATTTTGGAGCCCAGAAAAACAAAGTCTGACATTGTTTCCACTGTTTCTCCATCTATTTCCCATGTAGTGCTGGGACCAGATGCCATGATCTTCGTTTTCTGAATGTTGAACTTTAAGCCAACTTTTTCACTCTCCACTTTCACTTTCATCAAGAGGCTTTTGAGTTCCTCTTCACTTTCTGCCATAAGGGTGGTGTCATCTGCATATCTGAGGTGATTGATAATTCTCCCAGCAATCTTGATTCCAACTTGTGTTTCTTCCAGTCCAGCATTTCTCATGATGTACTCTGCATATAAGTTAAATAAACAGGGTGACAATATACAGCCTTGACGTACTCCTTTTCCTATTTGGAACCAGTCTGTTGGTCCATGTCCAGTTTTAACTGTTGCTTCCTGACCTGCATACAGATTTCTCAACAGGCAGATCAGGTGGTCTGGTATTCCCATCTCTTTCAGAATTTTCCACAGTTGATTGTGATCCACACAGTCAAAGGCTTTGGCATAGTCAATAAAACAGAAATAGATGTTTTTTGGAACTCTCTTGCTTTTTACATGATCCAGCGGATATTGGCAATTTGATCTCTGGTTCCTTTGCCTTTTCTAAAACCAGCTTGAACATCAGGAAGTTCACGGTTCACATATTGCTGAAGTCTGGTTTGCAGAATTTTGAACATTACTTTACTAGCGTGTGAGATGAGTGCAATTGTGCGGTAGTTTGAGCATTCTTTGGCATTGCCTTTCTTTGGGATTGGAATGAAAACTGATCTTCTCCAGTCCTGTGGCCACTGTTGAGTTTTCCATATTTGCTGGCATATTGAGTGCAGCACTTTCACAGCAGCATCTTTCAGGATTTGGAATAGCTCAACTGGAATGCCATCACCTCCACTAGCTTTGTTCGTAGTGATACTTCCTAAGGCCCACTTGACTTCACATTCCAGGATGTCTGGCTCTAAGTCAGTGATCATACCATCATGATTATCTGGATGGTGAAGATCTTTTTTGTACAGTTCTTCAGTGTATTCTTGCCACCTCTTCTTAATATCTTCTGCTACTGTTAGGTCCATACCATTTCTGTCCTTTATCGAGCCTATCTTTGCATGAAATATTCCTTTGGTATCTCTGATTTTCTTGAAGAGATCCCTAGTCTTTCCCATTCTGTTGTTTTCCTCTATTTCTTTGCATTGATCACTGAAGAAGGCTTTCTTATCTCTTCTTGCTATTCTTTGGAACTCTGCATTGGGATGCTTATATCTTTCCTTTTCTCCTTTGCTTTTCACTTCTATTCTTTTCACAGCTATTTGTAAGGCCTCTCCAGACAGCCATCTTGCTTTTTTGCATTTCTTTTCCATGGGGATGGTCTTGATCCCTGTCTCCTGGACAATGTCACGAACCTCATTCCATAGTTCATCAGGCACTCTATCTATCAGATCTAGGCCCATAAATCTATTTCTCACTTCCACTGTATAATCATAAGGGATTTGATTTAGATCATACCTGAATGGTCTAGTGGTTTTCCCTACTTTCTTCAATTTCAGTCTGAATTTTCAATAAGGAGTTCATGGTCTGAGCCACAGTCAGCTCCTGGTCTTGTTTTTGCTGACTGTACAGAGCTTCTCCATCTTTGGCTGCAAAGAATATAATTGATCTGATTTCGGTGTTGACCATCTGGTGATGTCCATGTATAGAGTCTTCTCTTGTGTTGTTGGAAGAGGGTGTTTGTTATGACTAATGCATTTTCTTGGCAAAACTCTATTAGTTTTGCCCTGCTTCATTCCATATTCCAGGGCTAAATTTGCCTGTTACTCCAATTGCATCACACAAAATTAAATAGGCAAGAAAATTCTATTCAAGACTTGCAAGAGGGGTCAAGACTACTGCAATGAGAGAGTTTGAAGTCAATTCTATTGAAATAAAAGGCAGACGAATTCCTAGATGATGGCGTGAGCTGTGGAGAAAGCACTGGACGTGTTAGGGGAGGCAGGCAATGTGATTAGGCATCTGAGTTTGCTATTTGGACTTTATAAAAGTTAGGCTTCTACTCTCTCTTACAGAGACTGACAGACAGGGTCTCTGTCTCCCTTAATGATGACATTTCAAAGGGATGGTTCCAAGCTCTCTAAAAAAGTTATTCCTGTTTATAAAACCAGTAAAAACTAGGAGAATTTACTTCCTAAGCAGGCAAAGAAAGAATTTATAATTGCAAATATTCTAAGGGAAATGCTCTAAGAAAAAAGAGAGTTCTGGGGCCTATATAATAAAGAATAAACTTGTTTGAAGTTTAGTCAATCTGAGGGGAATGTTAAGGTCATCTTAAACAAATTCCTCTATTTAGACACATTGGCCATTAAACTTTTGGAGAATGTTCTTGGCTTCCCTGGTGGTTCAAACAGTGAAGAATCTGCCTGCAATGCAGGAGACATGGCTTTGATCCCTGGGTCGGGAAGATCTCCTGGAGAAAAGAATGGTTACACATTCTAGTATTCTTGCCTGGAGAATTCCATGGACAGAGGAACCTGGAGAGCTACAATGCATGGGGTCACAAAGAGTTGGACATGGCTGAGCAGCTAATATATATAAGTTCACTTTGGATATGCAGTGTAGATAGATCCAAATATAGTTTTTTAAAAAAACTAAACTGGATTATATCCTAGTTGTTATTTTTGAAACTATTTTATTTGACAATATATCATGGAAATATGACTATTGTAAATGATACATACACAACATTCTTTTTAGTGATTTCATTGTATTCAGTCCTGTGGGGCCATAATTTTATTAACTTATTTCTAATGGGTAAACCTTAGCTTCTCCCATTCTTCCTCCAAGTCTCCCATTAAAATTAAATAACTGTGTGTTTGTGCTCGTTCAGTGGTGTCTGACTCTTTGTGACTCCTTGGACTGTAACCTGCCAGACTCCTCTGTCCATGGGATTATTCAGGCAAGAATACTGGAGTGGGTTACCATTTCTTTCTCCATTAAATTTTACATAACTATAAAGCTGCGCTTCTTGAAATAAAACTGCTTTCATTACTTTGCACTTCAAAATTCTGCAAAGAAAAACAATTACCAAATACTTATTATTTTTCTGAAACATGACTGTATCACAGGGCAAATGCATTGTTTTTAGCTAATTATTTAATTATTTTGACATTTTTTTCTTAGTTTACTCTTGATTTTGATATTGATGATAAGGGTTTTCAAAAATGAATCACTGTAATAGGATATTTAACTAATTCAAGATTTGTGCATCTATTTACACCTTTATTTTCAAAGGAATATTTGAAATTCTAAGTTAATTTGCTATGGCTACATTGTACCTGCAATCATATTGACAGACCTGCTAAGCCTGATCCCTGCTGAGAGATGTACTCTATAAAATTCTAGAAGATTTGTGAAATACACATACATTAATTCTAATAATAGGTTTAAAGGAGAGGGTTGCTTGCTTGCTTTGTTTTTTCAGCAGTAGATAATTTAAATAAAATATTCTGGGAATTTTTTTTTTTTTTTTCAAAATAGTGCAAGGTCAATATTGGCTTTTTAAATAACTCTATTTCTAGCCTCATGCTTGTTTTCTCCTATACTATAGACATAAAGCAGTTGCTCTAGGACACTTAGAAGATATCAATTAAAAAAAAAAGAAGAAGAAGATATCTTCACGTAGAACTGGAAAAGGCTGAGAAAAACAAACTACAGCTGAATCTCCCTCCCTTTCCTTCTGTTATTAATGTTATGAAAACATTAGCAAATCTTAGAAATGAAACAGAAATCATTTCATGCTAATGTTATGAAAACATTAGCAAATCTTAGAAATAAAACAGAAATCATTTTTAGTATTTGCAAAAAAGTATCATATAGAATAGTTTCATTCATTTGAATTTCTGTAATATTGTGGCATACTTCAACTGAACATTCAGATTAGAAACAGATCTTTAGTTTGGTGCTCCAGGAAGTCAGGGCCACATGAGTGAAACCCAGCCAAGTCTATTTTCTTAGTGGACGCTTTGGTTTATTAGTAAGAACTCTTTTCTATAGCTATAATATGAAGCCCTCTATTCTGTATAGAAAAGTTATTGTTACACTACTTGCAGGGGGAGTAAATCTTTCTTAACTTTTATTTTTTCATGAACCTTTGTTGTTCCCTGAGAATCACACTTATTATGACTTTATCCACCTTCATTGGTCAAGTGGAGTATGTGAACTGGGAAAGATCAGAAAAACCAACAGCCAAATAAATTAACAAAATGATATTTAGTTTAGACATATCATGCCCTTAACTAGCTTCACTTAATGCAGGATTCTCCAATGGAAATGCTTGAGGAAAAACAAAGCAAAACAGTGTTTTTTAATAGTTGGAAACTCAGACACATAAGAGAGTTAAAGTGGTACTTTTTTTTTTTTTTTTTCCGAATAAATAAAGGCAGTTTGAATAAGAAGAGCTTATGATATTACCACAGTGGGACAACCCTCAAGTTGACTAAAGACCAAGAAACCAAAGATCAGAAGCTAGAATCCTTCCCTTTACTAGGGTCATTGACATGAATGATAATGATTTCTTCCTTAAACATATTCCCACCTTTCAAAATTAATTGGAATCCCAAACTCTAATATTTCAAAAAAATAGAGAGATTTGAATAGGTATGTGGAAGATGTTATTTCTTGAATGATTTCCTCTCAATGAAAAATGTGTGGCAACATCTTTACTACTGCCCACATTTTATGTTCTCAGGATAGTAGGGGCATCAAGCTTAGGTGATGAAAATCAACATGTCTACATGTGGGCCCCGTGTTACAGAACTTCCAACTATAATTGGACATTGTTGATTTTTCTCTACTGCTATTTCCTTGGTTTTTATGATCCTCCTAATTCTAATTTTCTTCCATGGGTCATTCTTCTAAGGATGGTCTCTTAAACTTTGATGTTCCTCACATTTTTATCCTTTTCACTGTACATTTTATCTCAGAAAAATAATACCTATTTCTGTGTTCCTGATTTTCAAAACTTTATTTCCAACTTAGTTTTCTTTCTGAGCTTTAATAATCTAATTGTTATTGAACATCTCTTCTGGATTGTCACATTTATACCAAAAACTCAATCGATCATTTCCCCCTTCATTCTTACATTTCCTTTTTCCTATCTCATTGAATCATTCAACCAACTACCCCATTACCTAGCCAAAATATAAGCCTTAACATTTCCTCTACCTTACTCTGTGCATTTCATTAGCCACTGAGTTTTATATTCTTTATCTCTTGATTCATCCATTCCATTCATGGTACTATTACCATAATTTTATCTACATTATGGTTTGCCAAAATTCCTGTAATAGCCTCTTAACTGTTATTCCTCCTTGTTTCATCATCAGTCCCCCATACTGCATACAAAGTGATTTTTCATGATCTAAAATGATCATGGCTCTCCTTTGCTTAAAACTTCTTAATGGTTGTCAAAGCCTTGAGATAAATTATAATATGGAATACAAAGCACCAAAACCACGTACAGTTTCATCTTTTACTACTCCTATTCTTTATAGTAGAACACTTCTGTTCTAACCATCCTGAATGAGTTCTACATTTTGGACATGCCCTGTTCTCTCTTCTGTTAAGTACTGCATTCTCTAACCACTTCCTCTCTGTGGCAAGCTTTTATTTTCTTTCTGGGTTCTTTCTCTGATTCCTTAGGATGAATTATAAATTATAGCTCAGTTCAGTTCATTAGCTCAGTCATGTCCAACTCTTTGCAACCCCATGGACTGCAGCACGCCAGGCCTACCTGTCCATCACCAACTCCTGGAGTTTACCCAAACTCATGTCCATTGAGTTGGTGATGCCATCCAACCGTCTCATCCTCTGTTGTCCCCTTCTCCTGCCCTCAATCTTTCCCAGCATCAGAGTCTTTTCCAGTGGGTCAGTTCTTTGCATCAGGTGGCCAAAGTATTGGAGCTTCAGCTTCAGCATCAGTCCTTCCAATGAATATTCAGGACTGATTTCCTTTTGAATTAACTGGTTTGATCTCCTTGCAGCCTGAGAGACTCCCAAGAATCTTCATACCACAGTTCAAAAGCATCAATTCTTTGGCACTCAGCTTTCTTTATGGTCCAAATCTCACATCCATACATAATTACTGGAAAAACCATAGCTTTCACTAGACGGACTTTAGTAGGCAAAGTGAAGTCTCTGCTTTTTAATATGCTGTCTAGGTTTGTCATGCTCCTCCTATATTCTCTCAGATCCTCATTCATTGGTCCTTATACACTTGAGTACACTGTTTCTGTGTACTTACTGATAGCCCCTGTCATGTTGTACAAGATACGAATTTACCACTGGACATCTCACCTAGCTCCCTTCTTACTTGGCACATTATAGAGAATCCATATTTGTTGAATAAGTGAACATATGAATTAATATTAAATCATTTTATATTTATATAAATTATATAATATATATTAATATAATAATATTTATATAATTTTATATAATATATATAAATTATATTTATATAAATTATATAAATGAGTGACTGATCTGATTTGATCTGATATAAAATTTATATAATATTAATCATTTTGACTTGTATATCTTCTCTCTCTGAACTTTCCTAGCAATTACTGTATGCATTGTATTTTACTTTAAATTTGCTATTTATAAAATGAATCTATAATCTCTCATATCATTTATGCAGAGTAAGTCACATTTCAGAAGAATGTAATTTTATTGAGTTGTGTGAATTTTTGCAAACAGATTTTTTCCCAATCTATGTAAAAATTAATAAAATTCCACAGGGAAGACAAAAGGTCAAGCCCTGATCAGATATTACTAATCACAGCATCTTCTGATGTTTCTAGAATATAAATATATAGATCAACACTGCCTTCTTGCTCTTAATATTCTTGAGAGAATATGAAAAAAACTCTGCACAATCATGTCTGGAAAGCCAACTAAAATAAATCCTTTTTAGAAGGTCCCACATGGCAGAATGAATACAGGAGATTTCTATAGTTGCTCTTTTGTTTATATAATGCTTATATATTTAGGTACATAAAAGCTGAAATTTGAATTTAAGTTTTTATTAATGAAAGATATGGAATAGCAGATATGATGGACAGTGACCTGATATGGAAGTGGTCAAACAGGAGATGGCAAGAGTGAACGTTGACATTCTAGGAATCATCGAACTAAAATGGACTGGAATGGGTGAATTTAACTCAGATGACCATTATATCTACTACTGCGGGCAGGAATCCCTCAGAAGAAATGGAGTGGCCAAAATGGTCAACAAAAGAGTCCAAAATGCAGTACTTGGATGCAATCTCAAAAATGAAAGAATGATCTCTGTTTGTTTCCAAGGCAAACCATTCAATATCACAGTAATTCAAGTCTATGCCCCAACCAGTAACGCTGAAGAAGCTGAAATTGAACGGTTCTATGAAGACCTACAAAACCTTTTAGAACTAACACCCAAAAAAGATATCCTTTTCATTATAGGGGACTGGAATGCAAAGTAGAAACTCAAGAAACACCTGGAGTGACAGACAAATTTGGCCTTGGAATACGGAATGAAGCAAGGCAAAGGCCAATAGAGTTTTGCCAAGAGAACGCACTGATCATAGCAAACACCCTCTTCCAACAACACAAGAGAAGACTCTACACATGGACATCACCAGATGGTCAACACTGAAATCCGATTGATTATATTCTTTGCAGCCAAAGATGGAGAAGCTCTATACAATCAGCAAAAACAAGACCAGGGAGCTGACTGTGACTCAGACCATGAACTCCTTATTGCCAAATTCAGACTTAAGTTGAAGAAAGTAGGGAAAACCACTAGACCATTCAGGTATGACGTAAATCAAATCCCTTAGATTATAAAGTGGAAGTGAGAAATAGATTTAAGGGCCTAGATCTGATAGATAGAGTGCCTGATGAACTATGGAATGAGGTTCGTAACATTGTACAGGAGACAGGGATCAAGACCATCCCCATGGAAAAGAAATGCAAAAAAACAAGATGGCTGTCTGGGGAGGTCCTACAAAGAGCTGTGAAAAGAAGACAAGCAAAAAGCAAAGGAGAAAAGGAAAGAAGATATAAACATCTGAATGCAGAGTTCCAAGGAATAACAAGTGGTGATAAGAAAGCCTTCCTCAGCAATTAATGCAAAGAAATAGAGGAAAACAACAGAATGGGAAAGACTAGAGATCTCTTCAAGAAAATTAGAGATACCAAGGGATATTTTCATGCAAAGATGGGCTTGACAAAGGACAGAAATGGTATGGACCTAACAGAAGCAGAAGATATTAAGAAGAGGTGGCGAGAATACACAGAAGAACTGTACAAAAAAGAGCTTCACAACCAAGAAAATCACAATGGTGTGATCACTCACCTAGAGCCAGACATGCTGGAATGTGAAGTCAAGTGGGCCTTAGAAAGCATCACTATGAACAAAGCTAGTGGAGGTGATGGAATTCCAGTTGAGCTATTTCAAATCCTGAAAGATGATGCTATGAAAGTGTTGCACTCAATATGCCAGTACATTTGGAAAACTCAGCAGTGGCCACAGGACTGGAAAAGGTCAGTTTTCATTCCAAACCCAAAGAAAGGCAATGCCAAGGAATGCTCAAATTACCACACAATTGCACTCATCTCACACGCTAGTAAAGTAATGTTCAAAATTCTGCAAGCCAGGCTTCAGCAATACGTGAACTGTGAACTTCCAGACATTCATGCTGGTTTTAGAAAAGGCAGAGGAACCAGAGATCACATTGCCAACATCCACTGGATCATAAAAAAGCAAGAGAGTTCTAGAAAAACATCTATTTCTGCTTCATTGACTATCCCAAAGCCTTTGTCTGTGTATCACAATCAACTGTAGAAAATTCTGAAAGAGATGGGAATACCTGACCACCTGACCTGCCTCTTGAGAAACCTGTATGCAGGTCAGGAAGCAACAGTTAGAACTGGACATGGAACAACAGACTGGTTCCAAATAGGGAAAGGAGTGCATCAAGGCTGTATAATGTCACCCTGTTTATTTAACTTATATGCATAGTACATCATGAGAAACGCTGGGCTGGAGGAAGCACAAGCTGGAATCAAGATTGTCGGGAGAAATCTCAATAACCTCAGATATGCAGATGACACCACCCTTATGGCAGAAAGTGAAGAGGGACTAAAGAGCCTCTTGATGAAAGTGAAAGAAGAGAGTGAAGAGGTTGACTTAAAGCCCAATATTCAGAAAACTAAGATCATGGCATCTGGTTCCATCCCTTCATGGGAAATAGATGTGGAAACAGTGGAAACAGACATTATTTTTTGGGCCTCCAAAATCATTGCAGATGGTGATTGCAGCCATGAAATTAAAAGACACTTACTCCTTGGAAGGAAAGTTATGACCAAACTAGCTGCTACTAATTGCTGCTAAGTCGCTTCAGTCGTTCCGACTCTGTGCAACCCCAGAGACGGCGGCCCATCAGGCTCCCCTGTCCCTGGGATTCTCCAGGCAAGAACACTGGAGTGGCTTGCCATTTCCTTCTTCAATGCATGAAAAGTGAAAAGTGAAAGTGAAGTCGCTCAGTCGTGTCCGACTCCTAGCGACCCCATGGACTGCAGCCTACCAGGCTCCTCTGTCCAGGGGATTTTCCAGGCAAGAGTACTGGAGTGCGGTGCCATTGCCTTCTCCATGACCAACCTAGATAGCATATCAAAAAGCAGAGATATTATTGTGCCAACAAAGGTCTGTCTAGTCAAGTTTATGGTTTTTCCAGTGGTCATGTATGGATGTGAGAGGTGGACTGTGAAGAAACCTGAGTGCTGAAGAATTGATGCTTTTGAACTGTTGGTGTTGGAGAAGACTCTTGAGAGTCCCTTGGACTGCAAGGAGATACAACCAGTCCATTCTGAAGGAGATCAGCCCTGGGATTTCTTTGGAAGGAATGATGCTCAAGCTGAAACTCCAGTATTTTGGCCACCTCATGCAAAGAGTTGACTCATTGGAAAAGACTCTGATGCTGGGAGGGATTGGGGGCAGGAGGAGAAGGGGACGACAGAGGATGAGATGGCTGGATTGCATCACTGACTCGATGGACATGAGTTTGAGTGAACTCCGGGAGTTGGTGATAGACAGGGTGGCTTGGCGTGCTGTGATTCATGGGGTTGCAAAGAGTCGGATATGACTGAGCAACTGATCTGAACTCACCTGACCTGATAAGAATTTCAAGTGACTGATTAAATACACAGAAAGTAGTTTATTCCACAAATGCAATCTATTTTGAAGATACATATGTTCCTCTAAGGTATTAGAGAGGAATACTGAGGTTTGATTTAAGATAATGAGTCAATTTTCAAGCACCAAATCTCTGATTTGAGTGTAAGATCAGATTAGCTGTTATATTTTAAAGAACCAGGAAGAAATTAGTCATAAAGAGAAGGCAGTTGTTCTTCTTTGGTGTATTGCTCATTTTAACCAAATATTTATAAAAGAGTGCTTGACCCAATGCTTCTCTTAATCCATATCTGTGACTTAAATGCTTCAAAACAATGGATCAAATGACACCCCATTGAAAACATAATTTGCAGTAATATGTCTTTTGGGTATAAAATACACTTTGGTTTTATAGAAGCAAGGATTTAGGAGTCAGGATGAAAACAAAAGGAAATAATTAAACTGGAACAGTATAGCATATTGGACAAAACCATAAATATTATTTATTATAATGACAAATACTAGTTCTCTATATACATAAATCATATGTGTAAATACTACATATGTAATTATCTTCTACTAGTCTGGGGCTTTTTTAAGTAAATAGTGGAAATCTTTTCTACTTAGTTCAGTTCCTACTTACTCAAGGTCCAAGTAAGTGAATCAGTAAATATGTACTCTTAAGATTATGCTAATATAAATAAAAGAAAAAAGGGTAATATATTTATAATTAGATTTGAAAAGAAGAGGGGATATCTTTAGCTTATCCTTATTAACATCAATTTATCCTTTCAAAAAAAGCATCGTGTGGTATCATTACATAGTCGATGCATGACTGCCTTCATGGGCGATGAAGGAAGTATAGAAATCCCCACATTTTGAATAATTGGGTGAAAAATAAATTATACTTTTTATACAGTATCAAATAGATTTCTCACTAATACTTTCCTTAATTAAATCACAAATGAAAAACAGTGTAGTGCAATAGATGTAGTGCAATAGTAGTGTGCACGCTCAGTTGTATGCAACTCTATGTGACTCCATGTACTGTAGTCTGCCAGGCTCCTCTGCCCATGGAATTTTCCAGGCAAGAATACTGGAATGGGTTGCCATTTCCTTCTCCGTGGGATCTTCCTGACCCAGGGATAGAATGCATGTATCCTGAGTCTCCTGCATTGGCAGGTAGATTCTTTACCACTGAGCCAATTGTGAAGCCCAGAAGAGTAGTAACTGAATGCAGCATATAAATCAGTAGAGCTTAGTCGGAGGCTTAGCATACTGATGCATGGTCCAGGCTTAGTCTCTATGGTTAAGAGAAAGGTAAAATTGAAAATATCCCTTTCTCAAACAATAGCAAGCAAAAAGATTATTTTATGCATATCTATCTCAATTCTTATTTTTATGGCTATGTTTTATGGACCAAATAACCCCATCACCATTAATGTTATTGTGGTAAAATTCTGATAACTAAATATTACTACACAGAAATGAAGGGTTCAGCCATGGTGTTATACATTTAAAAATTGCCTACAGTGTCAGGTATTGATCAACTGAGAACAATATATTCCCAACATAATGATCACACTTTGAAGGCTTGTAGTTCAAGTGATGTTTCTGTCATTTCAAATTTCCAACTTCAACCATGCAGGATAACAAATCACATTCCCAATATCATGTCCCAGAGAAATAATTGGATTGCTCTTTTCCTCTTGAATCAGAAGGAACACTATTGAGCGCTTCTTGTGAATGGAAATCACTTTCATTGAACTTGTGACCTCTCACTCATTCCTCATTATCTTCCCAAGTAAGATCACTCAGGATACTGTCTGATAAATGAATGCTATAGGATTTGTCATACAGAAGACTGGCTGTATCACAAAGATTTTAACTAACTGGTATATAAAGTGTAGTGTATATGAAAAGTTTGTAGGGAGAGGAAGAATTCACAGTGTTCAGCCCATTTTCAAAGTTTACAACTCATAAAAATTAAGAATTATTTATTTGAAGATATTTTTAAAATTTCCAAGACTTTTGGCATTGCTTGAATAATAGAGAAGAAAATGATGCAAAAAATTTTATCTACTATTTCTGTTGAGTACTTGCAATATGTTATGTTAGGTGTTATACTTAACAATGTCTCTTATTAATATAACAGCAATATAGCAATATATAAGATGTGATATATTGGAGAAGGGAATGAATATGCATCCCAGCATTTTTGCCTGGAGAATTCCACAGACAGAAGAGCTGGAGGCTACAGTCCATGGGGTCACAAAGAGTTGCAGATGACTGAGCAATTAACACTTTCAATATACAATAGATGCTATTCTTATTTTACACCTATAGAAATGAGGCACAGACAGGTCAGGTAATTTGCCCAATGCCATGCAACTTGTATGATGAGGTCAAGACTCAAATCCATATTTTCTTTATATTAAATTATATGCTGTTTACATTATGCAATACAGCCAAACCCTGAGGTTGGCTCATAACCCTCTGGTTATGTACAGAGAAGACTAATAAGGTCTCAGAACATATCTTTAGGTAAGTCTCCATCTTATTTCAGTAACTTCCTTTTTAGGTCCCTTGTAACCAAAGGAAACAAACTGCTGCCCATGTGTATCTAATACATTGAATAGCTTCTATGTTTTACTTCCAAGTGAGATTGTGTTTTAAGTTTGACTATTGATTTTCTTTAAAGGCAAATAATAGCATCAAACCAGTTTTTCTTCTTCCAGGGAGTGAGGCTTTGGGGGAATAAAGAGCCGGCACTATACATAGACTATATCAAAGGGGACACATAAAAGTTGATATTTTCTTTTTATTACTTGAGAAAAGTACATAGTGGCAATTAAAGTGCCTGAGTCTCTGAGCTCAAATCTATTTATTGTGGCTGATAATGGGCACAATGAGAAGATGTGCTCTATTCCAAGACTAGAGAAGGCTTTAATAGCCTTTTAAGTGAAAACAAATAGTAAGAAAAAGCAGGCAAGAGAGTTCCTCTTTGGCAGTGCAGGGGATGTACAAATTCCATTATTTGCTAATAGGATTTGTGCTACTCCCCCTCATCACTTTGAAACTGTGTGCGGCTCCCCACATCTCTCTTAGATGCTGGCCTCCTGGGTGGCTGCCAGCAGGACATCCATCTGTTTCATAGCTTCTCTTTAAACAGAGTCAAGATCACATAAAATGCTATTGGGTATTTCCAGTCCTTATTAAAATAATAAAATAAATACTAAGTAATGATTATATATGCTTCAAACTAATTCTATGGGTTAACTACCAACTTGCAAAGTTGCCTGTGAATTGTTACTTTGAACAATTGAGTAAAAACAAAATTTTATTCAGGCAATCTTCACATTCCTGGATTCTATGACATCTGCTATTGCTGCCTCCTCTTTACATGTGTTACTGAACATGACTCTGATGGTGGGAAAATGGAAATTGTGATGGGCTGGATAGACATGGCCGGTAGACAGAGGAAAGCAATCTGAAAGATGTGCTCTGTTAGCTTCTGCCTATCACATATATTTGCAAGGATGGTGGCTACTTCACCAGGAAGATATCACAGGACTGGCTGTAACTTGAAGTAAAAACAACAACCAATGATTCTGTCAGCAGGCATGGGTTACATGTTACTGTCAGCTTTGTATCCATCTAGTCTATGGAGTCGCACAGAGTCGGACACGACTGAAGCGACTTAGCAGCAGCAGCAGCAGTACTCAGTGATTTTCAGGTGTGGCTACACATTAGAATTACTGGGAGATAGTTTAAAAGGACTGAGTTCGGGCCACACTCAGACCAATTCAACCAGAATCTCTGGGGATGGAGTCCAGGAATCAGTATTTTAGGGTTTCCTTAGATGACTCCAATGACCATCCAAGACTTACAGCCACTAAACCAAGCCTCAATTGTCAGCAGCGCCAATGTGAACATAGTTTCTTATGTACAATTTTAGAAAGAAAACTGGGTACATGTAGTTTAGTCTCAGAATGATCTTGTATTCAAGAAAAACAGACCAATAGCCAGAAGTCATTAAAAAGAAATTTCAATGTTTATGTATGTATAAAAATTATTAAGGAGAAATTAAATAGTTTCTTTAAAAAAAAAAAAAAAACCTGTTACAATACATCTTTCCTCTCCTATGTATTCTCCCATATTCCAAAACTTTTTCATCTGTGTTTTCAAACCCTTACTAACTAACATCTTCCCTTCTACCATTGCTACCATCAGCCTTTCTGGTTTTCTATTTTCTTTCTGCCTCTTTCATATTCATTCCTCACCATTTCCTTCTGCTTAGTATTTTATTAAGTAGATTGACAACAGTAGTATGAAGGAATCTTTCCTCTCTTGGAGGGATACAAAATGGGAAAAATTGAGCCGACTGTTTTAGGTTAGTTTGGTGAGCTGGACTGAAAAACAACTGTAATACTCCCATATTACCGTTGCTGGTGTTTCCTCCTGTATTTTGTCAATCTTTAAGCCTTTCTTTTCAAAAGTTATGATTGTATAATCTTGTTCCCCAAGAGAGTCCTTGTTCTGTTCTGTTTTCCCCTCCCAGGAGCCTCTAGAGAGGCTTGCGGGAGCTTTAAGATGAAACCCTATGATTCCATCTCAATCTCTCCACAAATCTTGAGTCTGAAAATATGATTTCCTGGAAGCAAATAGTGCAGCACTAGCATTAAAACTCCTGACTGTGTTGAACTTAACCTAAGCTCTGTGTCCTGGAAAATCAGCCACGGTTGAGAAATTCCCCCACAGGGTAGAGGTGATAGCACCCCACTGCAGCACTCTTGCCTGGAAAACCCCATGGACGGAGGAGCCCGGTGGGCTGTAGTCCATGGGGTCGTGAAGAGTTGGACACGAATGAGCAACTTCCCTTTCACTTTTCACTTTTCACTTTCATACATTGGAGAAGGAAATGGCAACCCACTCCAGTGTTCTTTCCTGGAGAATCCCAGGGACAGGGGAGCCTGGTGGGCTGCTGTCTATGGGGTCACACAGAGTCGAACATGACTGAAGTGACTTAGCAGCAGCAGTAGAGTTTTGAGATACATCTAGCCCAAAGGACCACCTTGCCCTCATGTATCCAGACACATAAGACTAGTCTTATACACTTCAGAGGAATCTCAGTGTCCACTCTCCGTCAGGACTCCCTTGTTATCTTCCTCTATAAATTCTACACCCCTTTTTTTTTTTTTTCTTTGAGAGGTTCCGTGCATCAATGAATACTTTCTGACTTCAGTAGTGTGAATGAACTCATCCTCCTATTTGTCTGCTGAATTTTGTCTTTCACTTACCTTATTCCTATAAAAATCTCTTGTGAGATGATGCAAAGGTACATGGGGGTAATGAGTAACTCCATGTACCATTTTTGACACAGTGAAGCAAGAATAAGGATATATTTTAAGTAAACTTTTAAGTTTGGAAAAATTGTAGACTTACATATGAAGATGTGCAAAGATTATACAGTGTTCCTATATACCCCTTACCTACTTTATACCATTGTTCACATCTTATATTAATATTTTTCAAAGCTAAGAAACTGACTGGCATAGCACTGCTAACTAAACTCCAGACTGTTTAGATTTTACCGGTTTTCCATTGAGAAACAGACTGCCGTGGCAGACATCCTCCACATAAGGACCATGATGACAATTTGACCACACACACAGAACAGTGGATGCAGACCATAACGTAAAGCCTCCCCCTTCTCCAATCTCTTCAACAAACAACAACACTGCTTTCTGCCTGGAGGTTTTTTCTAAACTACAGAGCAGAGAGGTGAAGTTTAAGAAACGTCTAGTGGCTGCATTTTGTAAAAGAAACAGTCTCACCAGAGGAAGAAGCTGGAATCTGGGCCAGAAAAGGCAACTGGAATTTGCAGGTCAAAGTTACAAGAAAGAAAGGAGCTCTTAAAATCTGCATGGAGGTTTCGGTCAGGTCCCTGACCAAACCTTCTCCAGTAAATATCTGTTCTGATCTTTCGGCTACACAATACCTGAAAAAAGTAGCATCATACATTGTCAGTTTCAGACCTACATAAAATGTGAAGATAAATCCAATCCAGTGACAGATGAGACCTAATTTATTTTACTTTCATTTCAATCCAAAAGTATTTTGCAGATATCTGTTATGGTGCTATTATGGTGATTTTTTAACCTATCTATATAACAGTCTTTCTTTGTCTCATATAATAGTGTTCTCCCCACAAATTCTACTTTATCTAAAATTAATATTGATGAGTAAGTGTTAATATTTCTCTGTATGCATTGATTTATTTCAATATCTATTCAGCCCTATGTCATTTTTTTCAAATATGTTATTGTTGGTTCTGTTCTATTATTTAAGCTTTTTTTTATCTTGTGAAGAATGATAGCTTTTATGTTTGTTCTCTTTTAATATTTTTCCTCCTATCTTCTCTCATTATTTATTGAATCTTGGAGAATTTTAATGACTAAGCATTTTACTGGTCTGATTTTCAGCTCAATTCTTTTTCTATTCACTCCAAAGTGAATTTTAATTTTGTTTTGAAATTTGGGTTTTCCTATTGCCAACATCCGCTGGATCATCGAAAAAGCAAGAGAGATCCAGAAAAACGTCTATTTCTGCTTTATTGACTACGCCAAAGCCTTTGACTGTGTAGATCACAATAAACTGTGGAAAATTCTGAGAGAGATGGGAATACCAGACCACCTGATCTGCCTCTTGAGAAATCTGTATGCAGGTCAGGAAGCAACAGTTAGAACTGGTCATGGAACAACAGACTGGATCCAAATAGGAAAAGGAGTACGTCAAGGCTGTATATTGTCACCATGTTTATTTAACTTATATGCAGAGTACATCATGAGAAATGCTGGACTGGAAGAAACACAAGCTGGAATCAAGATTGCCGGGAGAAATATCAATAACCTCAGATATGCAGATGATACCACCCTTATGGCAGAAAGTGAAGAGGAACTAAAAAGCCTCTTGATGAAAGTGAAAGTGGAGAGTGAAAAGGGTGGCTTAAAGCTCAACATTCAGAAGACGAAGATCATGGCACCTGGTCCCATCACTTCATGGGAAATAGATGGAGAAACAGTGGAAACAGTGTCAGACTTTCTTTTTCTGGGCTCCAAAATCACTGCAGATGGTGACTGCAGCCATGAAATTAAAAGACGCTTACTCCTTGGAAGGAGATTTATGACCAACCTAGATAGCATATTCAAAAGCAGAGACATCACTTTGCCAACAAAGGTTCGCCTAGTCAAGGCTATGGTCTTTCCTGTGGTCATGTATGGATGTGAGAGCTGGACTGTGAAGAAGGCTGAGCTCCGAAGAATTGATGCTTTTGAACTGTGGTGTTGGAGAAGACTATTGAGAGTCCCCTTGGACTGCAAGGAGATCCAACCGGTCCATTCTGAAAGAGATCAGCCCTGGGATTTCTTTGGAAGGAATGATGCTAAAGCTGAAACTCCAGTATTTTGGCCACCTCATGCAAAGAGTTGACTCATTGGAGAAGACTCTGATGCTGGGAGGGATTGGGGGCAGGAGGAGAAGGGGACGACAGAGGATGAGATGGCTGGATGGCATCACTGACTCGATGAATATGAGTCTGAGTGACCTCCAAGGGCTGGTGATGGATAGGGAGGCCTGGCGTGCTGCAGTTCATGGGGTCGCAAAGAGTCAGACACGACTGAGCGACTGATCTGATCTGATGGCACTATATTCTTATCCAGTCTCTTTTGTGTCTCTACTTTTGTCTTAGATTTTCCTTTCATAAATGTCTGCATTTTTTAAAAGCCACATCTTGTTGCCCTCAATTGAAGATATAAATGATAAAAGAAAAACAAGGTTATTGTAATCCATTCCTCTTTTAAATACTGTATTTTATCTGTGAGTTCTAAAGATGATGTTTCTTTCACTAGAGTTAATTTTTACATATCACATAACATTTTGTTTCTCCACTTCTCTATTAGCTTTCTAGGGCTGCTGCAACAAAGTAAAACAAACTGAGTGGTTTAAAATCACAGAATTTTTTTTTTTCTTTTCTCACAGATACAGAAATTAGAAATCCAAAATCAGGGTAATACTGCCTCTAACACTGATCAGAATCCCTCCTTGTCTCTTCCTAGCTTCCAGTGGGGGCTGCCAATCCTTGGCCTTCAGTTGCTTCTCTCTGATCTCTACCTCTGTCACCACATGGGGTTCTCTTCCTATGTCTTTGTCTGTCTTTGTGTTGTCTTCTTTTAACAACACAGTCGTTTGGGTTAAGGGCTCACACTACTCCCCCACGATCTTATCTTAACATCTGCCATGACATTATTTACAAATACGCTTTCATTCAGGGTGAAGATTTCAACATATCTTTTTGAAGAAACACGATTCAACCCATAATGACTGCTAAATAAGGAAATATTTATCCATACGTGGTTTTGCTAAGAGACAGGATAAGCAACATGTCCTTGGATTTGGTCACAGGTCACTTAGAATAGTTGCCAGACTGTTTCAACAGAAACGAAGCACTGGATTCACTTTCTTTCATGTATATAGCAAATCAGGGAAATTCTATGCAGCATAAGCTAATAAACAGAAAAGTTCATGTATATGTCATAAAATGCTTAATATCCAAACACCTCATGTAATGGATTTTTATGTTTAAAATACTGACACTGAATAACTTCATTGCTTGATGTTGCAAGAATTTTCCAAATCTTTACGTGGAAGACAAGTTGATTAGAATAGCTTGTTCCTAGCTCAATATTCAGCACCTCACAGGCATTCATCCAGTGCAGCTCTTCTTGATTGAGGTGGAGGTTTTTCCTGCCTTTTTCTCTCTGAACGGATAGAATATAGATGTGACTATTCACTCCAGAAAGCATGATTTGTAGAGCTATTCCCCTACATTTTCCTACAACACCTGATATGTCAGTAGTATCTCTGGCATGCAGTATGTGATCACAAGTCCATATTATTTAATGCCCTATTTTTTCCCCCTATGAATTTCAGTCTTTTAATTCACACAGGGACATATTGGGAAGAGAAGGGTATCTCTAGATATTTACAAAAAAAGTTTTTCTGAGTTTTCTTAGATACTTTGGTGAGATTTTTACTACAAAACAAATGTTTTTAATAAGAACTTCTTCGACTTATAATGAGGTAACATCCAAACAAATTCATAGTTAAGTTGAAAACTCCATAAGTCTAAAATTCATTTAATACACCTAATTTACTCAATATCATAGCTTAGCTTAGCCTGTCTTAAACATGCTCAGAACACTTACATTAGCCTACAGTTGGGCAAAATCATCTAACACAAACCTATTTTATAATAAAGTACTGAGTGTGTGTGTGTGTGCTCAGTTGTGTCTGACTCTTTGTGACTCCATGGACTGTAGCCTGCCAGACTCCTCTGTCGTGGGACTTTCCAGGTAAGTATAATGAAGTGGGTTGCTATCTCCTTCTCTAGGGGATCTGCCCGACCTAGAAATTAAACCCGCATCTCCTGTGTTTCCTGAATTGGCAGGTGGATTCATTACCACTGTTCCACCTGGGAAGCCCCCAAAGTATTGAATATGTCATGTAATTTATTGAATACTGTCCTGAAAGTTAAAAACAGAATGGCTGTTTGGGAATGGAACACTTGTAAGTGTGTCAGTTGTTTACTCTCCTGATTGTGTGGCTGACTGGGAGCTGTGGCTCCCTGCTGCTGCCCAGTATTGCAAGAGAGTGTCACACTGTATTGTATGTCACGAGTCCAGGAAAAGATTAAAATTCAAAGTTCAGAGTATGGTTTCTACTGAGTACATACCACATTCATACCATTGTAAAGTTGAAACCTTGTAAGTTGAAACATTGTCAGGGACATCTGTGCATGTGCATGTGTATGTGTGTGTAAGTGTGTACTATATATATATATATTCCACTTTATATACAATTATATATAATTTACATATGATTTTATAAATGATTTTAAATTTAAAATATGAAATTATCATTATCTCATATAAGACAATAAATCTGAAGATTTATTAAGAGCTCTTATTTATTTAAATATGAAATGTCTTTTTTTTTTTTTTCCAAAAATGTCTCATTGGATCTAAGAGACAGGCCAATTACCAACATTAGTGGTTTCTTTTTCAAGATGTTCAACAAAATTCAGTTTCTGAATAAGAAGTTTAGATAATTCATGTAGCTTCTTAACATATTAGTAAGTAGTTTTACTACCTACTAGTCAAAAGTTCGGAGAAGGCAATGGCACCCCACTCCAGTACTCTTGCCTGGATAATCCCATGGATGGAGGACCCTGGTAGGCTGCAGTCCATGGGGTTGCTGAGAGTCAGACACGACTGAGCGACTTCACTTTCTCTTTTCACTTTCATGCATTGGAGAAGAAAATGGCAACCCACTCCAGTGTTCTTGCCTGGAGAATCCCAGGGACGGGGGAGCCTGGTGAGCTGCCATCTACGGGGTCACACAGAGTTGGACATGACTGAAGTGACTTAGCATAGCACAGCATAGCATAGTCAAAAGTTGTATTAACTCTCTTAAGGTGTTTTGATATACTTTTTTATTCTCCAGCTTATTAAAAGGAACTGGATTTCAAACTACTAGATTAGAAGACTATTTGTAATACTCATTGGTTAACATAAGACTTTGATTCACTATGGCTTTTATGATTGCTGACAGCTATATCACTGCTTCTTTAACTTTTCAGAAAACATTCATGTGAGAACAGTAATATCTGGTCAAAGAATCTGGTTTGCAACCTGGCTTTGATAGTTACAAGCTGGGTGAACTTGAGAGGAAACATATTGGATTTCCTTTTGGTGAAAAAGCTTAATAATACCATCCAGAACTGTTGAAAAAATAAAAATGATATGGTGTACATGCAAACTCTTTGTAAATGAGAACCTAAATGTTGGGAATTTTGATTATTATTATTCTAATGATAATGGTTATCAGACAACTACAATTTAGTAAAAACAAAAACTTTTGACACATGAACGTGAAGTCGCTCAGTCGTGTCCGATTCTTTGCGACCCCAGGGACTGTAGCCTACCAGGCTCCTCTGTCCATGGGATTTTCCAGGCAATAGTATTGGAGTGGATTGCCATTTCCTTCTTCAAGGGATCTTCCCAACCCAGGGATCGAACCCGGGTCTCCCGCATTGTAGACAGACGCTTTACTGTCTGAGCCACCAGGGAATTGAAATATATGCTAAATAAACTTGGTTTCCATGAATTTCTTTGACAAGGCTTCCCTGGTAGCTCATTGGGAAAGAATCTACCTACAATTCAGAAACCAGTGGGTTCTGTTGATCCCTGGGTCAGGAAGATGCCCTGGAAAAGGAAACAGCAACCTGATCCAGTATTCTTGCCTGGAAAACCCCAGACACAGAGAAGCCAGGCGAGTTATAGTCCCTGGGGTCACAAAGAGGTCAGATGCAACTGAGCAAGAACGCAAGCACAAGTGAAATTTCTTTAACATATACAATCAAAGGTTCTAGTTCCACTCAAGATGGAGTAACTACATTCTTCTCTGTCTTTCCCAAAGAATGTATCTCAAAACCCTGGACATGAAATAATTATATCTGGACTCTGAAGAATATTTAGCACAATATCTATTGAAAAATGAAAGGAGAACTTAAACTGTCCCATTTCTTGCTCTGGGCTCTCATCCTATATTCATAGTCAATATGTAACCCAGAACTCTTTATTGGATGCAGAGAGAAAGAGTACCAAAAGAAGCTAAACTTTCTGCTCTGAATAACAGGAAAGAGGGAAGCTTAAAGGCTAGAACAAATGGAAAAAGTCTCCTGGATTTTTTTTTTTATTCTGTTTCACTCTAGCCTCGAGAGAATTTTTGTCAGCAGCAGCAAAACGATAGCAGTGCAATTGGACAAGAATCCACAACTCTGAGAGACAGTATGTTTTCTGTGACCACAAGAACTGTGATCCTGAGAGCATGAGAAGAATCCACATTGCTGCTTTTCCCCCTCTCTCTACACACACACACACACACACACACACACACACACACACACACACACACACACACACACACACACACACACACACACTATCTTTTCTTGGCCCTAGAGGAAAGACAATGCTAGAATTTATGTGACTGGGTGGAGAAACTAATGGTCCAGTTTTATAGCCTGAAGACCAAGAAGTGAGACCTTGGAAACTGGTTAAGTATCGGACAAATCGCTAAGAGTTAGGCGCTCAGGAAACAGATATCATAATGCTGTGTATAAACACTTGGGCTCGCCCTCAAGTTTCATGCACATGTTTATGAAGTAAACAGCATATCAAACTCTTTGAGAATAAAACTAATATGCTCATGGCACCCAGACTCCAGACAAGTCATCAAACAACACACATGTGGTAGAGATGGAAATAATATGACAAGCACATAGACGAACTGACAGAATGTGTGTGAGAACTTAACGGGATTGATTTACAACTGAAATCAATCATTCCCCGCAGTAATTAAACGACATCACAAATATTTTAACATAATATTCAAATACAGAATGCAATCCAAACTTATGTGACAAATAACTGGAAAAAAATTAATAACCCTCAAAGAAAAGACCAACAATAGAGGTACACCTTGACATGACTCAGCTGTTGTAATTATCAGACAGATTTTAAAGCAGCTCTTATAATCATGCTCAAGAAGAAAGAAAGAATACACTTGAATGAAAAGAGATAGTAAAAGTGAAGTTTCTCAGTTGTGTCCAACTCTGCAACCCCAAGGACTGTAGACTACTAGGCTCCTCCATCCGTGGGATTTTCCAGGCAAGAATATTGGAGTGGGTTGCCATTTCCTTCTCCAGGGGAACTTCTTGACTAAGGGATCAAACTCAGGTCTCCCACATTGTGGGCAGACTCTTTACCATCTGAGCCAAAAGTCTTGAGAAATAAATGATACTGTCCAATGTAAATTTTAACTGAAAAGTGATGCTGGGAAAGATTGACGGCAGAAGAAGGGGGCGACAAAAGATGAGATGGTTGGATGGCATCACCGACTCAATGGACATGAGTTTGAGTAAACCCCAGGAGTTGGTGATGGACAGAGAGGCCTGGCGTGCTGCAGTCCATGAGGTCATAAAGAGTGAGTGATTGAACTGAACTGAACTGAAGGAATACCAAGGGCTTCCCGTGTGGCACAGTAGTAAAGAATCCACCTGCCAATGCAGAAGACTCAGGAGGCATGGGTTTGATTCCTGGGTCTGGAAGATTCCCTGGAGAAGGAAATGGCAACCCACTCCAGTATTCTTGCCTGGGAAATCCCATGGAGAGAGAAGCCTGGAGGGCTACAATCCATGGGCTCATAAAAGAGTCTGACATAACTGAGCAAACAATAGGGAATACTAAAGGAAGTTCTTCTGATGAAAGCAAAATAAATCCAGAAGTATTTAGAATTTACTGTTGTAAAAACAACAGGAATTGTAAATATCTGGATAAGTAAAATAAATTGTTATCTTTTCTTAATTTTGTTGAAATATGTGTTATGGTTAGAAGCAAAATAATCTAACATTGTCTTGTGAAGTTTGATAATATGATACTAAGGGGGACAGGATATCAGACCACTTACATGGTAGTAAGGTTTCTATGTTACATTTGAAATGGTAAAATATCAAGTAAACTGAAAATCTAGGTATGTTTAATTTCTTTAGCAACCAGCAAAAACATAATACAAAAGATATAGTCAACATTACAATGGGTAAAATGGGCTACTAAAATGGAATACCAGAAATGTTCACTTAATATGAAAGAGAATGGAAAGGGGTGGTCATGGAAGAAAAACAAACAGAAAGCAAACAACACAAAGGTATGCCTAGAGAAAAGTTTGCCAATAATTATAGTAAATTCAAATGATATAGTAACATCAAAAGACAAAGCTTATTTGAATGGGTTTTAAAAAAAGAATACAAGACCCAACTATATGCTATCTATAAGAAATTTATTTGAAGTACAATAATATAGGTAGATTAAAAGTAAAAGAATGGTAAAAAAAATAATCACATACAAATATTGATCTATTTATCATATGTAATAGCTCTCTTTATTCATGGTAACTTTCCTTGCTCTCAATATATTCATTCTACCTTTAAAACACTAACATTTTTTATAGGTAAGCTTGCAATAAATCCTTTAAATTATTGTTTGTAAAACTAAATCTTTTCTTTGCAACTTTGAAAGATTTTTTGTTGGGTATAGAATATTCAGTTAATAGATTTTATTTGTTTTGACTTTGTACTTCAGCATTTTGAATAAATCCCTCCAGTATCAGTAGAACTGTATAGTTTGATGAGAAATCGTCTATATTCTTATTTCCATTCCTTTGTATGTGACGTCCTTTTTCATTCAAGATTTTCTCTTTGTCTTTAATTTTCAGCAGGTTGATTGTCATATGCGTAGGTGGGTTTTTTGTTGTTGTTGTTTCATATTTATCTTGTTCCATATTCCTTGAGTTTCTATATCTACATCTACAAAATACCTTCATAGTAACATGTAAATTAGTGTTTAACTGAAAAAAACTGATTATTATATCCTAACCAGTTGACATACAGACATATCACATATTTGGTATTTCACTTTATCAATCTCTTTAATTGGAATATTTAGCATATTAATCTTAATTATTTTAAATTATCTGTCTTATAATTCCAAATCTACGTCCTCAGTTTAGTTCTGTTAATTTCTTTCTTGTTTGACAAAATGTTGTTTATAACTTTCTTTTTTCGTATGCCTTGTAATAGATTTTTTATAGTTGGACATCTTGTGTAGTGCCCTAGAGACTGAAGTGAATTGAAATAAATAGTTTTGTTTTTCCTTATTGGATTGTAAAAGGGCCTACTTTCCTTCTGCTAAGTTATTCTTATGGGAATTGAGTCAATCTAGTTAGGTGTTGGTATGTATTTGGGATTTGTTGTTACTATGGTTTCCTTCAGCATAGTACAGGGTTCCAATTATACCCTATTTTTAGGGTAGGGATTGGTTTGCCAGTGGTTTTATCTCACTATTTGCTCATCTTCATCTTTAGGTCTTTCCTTTGTATTGTGCTTCAGTCAAAAATAGTCTTCACCTGCTCTTGGACTTTGTCTAGCAGAAAACTATGGTGTCTTATCACTTGATGTTTCTTAGCTTGGTGGTGGAGCGTAGAAAGGATGTGTCCACTGTTATTCTGATTTAGCCTAAGTCTCAGGGGACCACTAGATTCCTGATTCCCAGGGGTGAGTTATTTTCAGTGGTTCTGTCCCATCTTCAGCTATAGTTTTTGAATGATATATTGGGCAAAAGTAGCCGTGGTTCTTGTTTCTCTGATTTTATAGGGAAGACGTTTATTAAAGTATAATTACATTAATTTTAAAATAACTAAAACATGTTTAAAAACTGAGACATACTCTATGAAAAAATCTTTTAACAAAGGATTTTGATTTGTAAGTTTGAAATTTTGAACACAGGCTAAAGAAATGATGCTGAGGCAGAATATAATTAAATTAAAATTAGTTTCTGGTTAATATAACACAGATTCCATTTTTTATGTTTAACTGTTAATAACTCTTAAACTTTACTCTGGGCTCTTACCCTCTGTCCCACAGTTGAGGGAGCAAATAAGAAATCCTTTGGCACTGGAGGAAGAGTCAAGCCCTGCAAACCCCTTGTCAAACTGCTTAGGAGTCCTTACCCTGGCCCCACTCCAAAATCACAATAAAAACCTCTCGCCAGTCTTCTTTCTTTGTCCTGTCAAGTCGTTTTTGCACCTCTTTGGGAGGTTTACACTCTTCTTCCCAGAAAAGTCTCAATTGTGTAATTATAACCTCTTCGTGTGTGTATGGTGTCATCAGTCTCAATATTCAAACCAAATTATGGAAGTGAGTCCATTCTGATATTTCAATGCAGCCAACCAGCTAATTTTCACATATATATAAGCCTACATTATCAACAAGAGTTTTGGAATATTTGCAAGTAGCTTATATTTTTGTATGCAAATATTATTGTTTAGAGTATAAATGTAGAAATATTTATATAAAGAAATTGAAATGACTTTTTTAATATTTTAGTTTTTTAAAGTATGGTTGATTTTTAATATTAGTTTGAGGTGTACAACATACAGTATTTTTAGATTGTACTCCATTTCATGTTGTTATAAAATATTGAGTATATTCCTTGTGATGTACAATATATCCTGTATCTTATATATTTTATATAGTAGTTTGTGATTCTGAAGCCCCCTTCCTAATCTTGCCCCATTCCTTTTCTACACTGGTAACTACTAACTTGTTCTCTATGTCTGTGAGTCTGTTTCTGTTTTGTTACATTAATTCATTTGTTTTATTTTCAGATTCCATACATAACTGATAGCATACAATATTTGCCTTTCTCTATGACATTTCACTAAGCATAATACACTCCAGGTTCATCCATTGTTGCAAATTTCATTTTTTTAATGGCTGAGTAATATTCTAGAATGTATATGTCTGTGTGTGTATCACATCTTATTTATGTATCCATCTGTTAATCATCACTTGGGTGGTTTCCATGTGGTGGCTATTGTAAATAATACTGCTATCAACACTAGAGTGCACATATCTTTTTGAGTTAGTGTTATTGTTTTCTTCAGATATATATCCACTAGTAGAATTGCTGGATCATGTTGTAGTTCTATGTTTAGTTTTTTGAGGAACCTCTGTACTGTTTTCCATAGTAGCTGCACCAATTTATATTCCTACCAACAATATACTAGGGCTCCCTTTTCTCTACATTCTCTCCAATATTTGTTCTTTGTGATGTTTTCAATGATAACCATTCTGATAGATGTGAGATGATATCTCATTGTGGCTTGGATTTTCATATCTCTGATGATTAGTGATGCTGAGCATCTTTCTGCGTGCCTCATAGCCATCTGTATGTCTTCTTTGGAAAAAAAAAAATGTCTGTTTAGGTTTCCTGAAATGGGTTGTTTGGGTTTTTGTTATATTGAATTTTATGAGCTGTTTATATATTTTGGATATTAACCCCTTATCAGTCATATCATTCACAAATATTTTCTCCCATTCAGTAGGTTATCTTTTCATTTTGTGGATGATTTCCTTTGCTGTACAAAAGCTTTTATGTTTAATTAGGTTCTATTTTTTTTTTCTTTTGCCTTAGGAGACATATCTAAAAACATTGCTACAATTTATATCAAAGAATGATCTCTATGCTTTCTTCTAGAAATTTTACAGTCTCTGGTCTGACATTTTACAGTCTCTGGTCTTCAATCCATTTTGAGTTCATCTTTTTTGTATATGATGTGAGAAAATATTCAAATTTCATTCTTTTACATATAGCTGTTTAGCACTGCTTTTGAAGGGACTATCTTTTCCCTACTGCATATTCTTGCCTTCTTTGTTGTAGATGTTATTGTTGTGTTGTTGTTTAATCCCTAAATCTTGTCCAACTCTTTTGTAATCCCATGGACTGTAACCTGTCAGAATTCTCTGTCCATAGGATTTCCCAAACAAGAATACTGGAGTGGGTTGCCATGCCCTCCTCCAGTGGATCTTCCCAATCCAAAGATCAAACCTGTGTCTCCTGCATCAGCAGGCAGATCCTTTATCACTGAGCCACCAGGGATGATCTATTGACCACAAACTCACACTTGTTCTTGTTCTTGAAAATTTCTGATCTGGAGACTCAGAGACAACTAAGGTGAACAAATCATACTTATTTTTAACTATGAGCTTCTAAGGCCATAAGATTATGCACTTGATGTTCAGCTCTAGTGTCAGGAGGCAATAGATGGAATACTCAAGTAATGATAATAGGAGAGGAGTTTAATAGAGGGTATATTTACAAAGTCATAGGCAATAGGTAAAGAGAAAGAAGAGGCTACTACTTGTGCTACTGGTTAGTAACAGTGAAGGCCAATATAACTCTTAAATTGTCTGTCTTAAATTGTGGTCATCCTCTCTCACTTTGAGGCTTTCTGGTGGCTCAGATGGTAAAGAATATGCCTGCAATACAGCAGACCCATCTGAGCCACCAGAAAGCCCCAAAGTGAGAGAGGATGACCACAATTTGAGACAGACATGTGTACACATGTACACAGTGTACACACTATGAGATTTTTTGGATGGGGACAATCAGCATAAGGTGACCATAAATTGAGGGGGCCAAGAAGACAAATATGCTGATATCACTCTCCCCTCTTAGCTCAGGCATATGACCCTGTCCTTATTCTCCTTGACAAAATCCATTTGGAAGCCCAAAGACAAAAGAGATTTTAATGCCATCCATATAAGTCAGCATGGAGCTGAGTGAAGGTGAAATAGAAAGGAGATCTGAAGATACAAAAGAAACACATCCAGAACACCAGATCTTCTTTATGCTTACTGTATTATTGTAAATCTACTCTAAAAATTATTGTTATTCTTCTTTTGTACAAAAAGACATACTTTGGTCTTACTATACATAGACATAATAATATCTTTCACATTCCTAACAACTTTTGTAAAGTTTCCTTTATTAATTAATCTTTAACATATCCAGGTGTATCAAGTATTTATTTCCTTTAGCTGCTATTGCTGATTATTGTTGCTGCTGTCCTGTATGTGTGCTTAGGGTTAATCATCCACTCATTGGGTGGAATAATGACAATAACTCTGGAGGTTATCCCTTATTGTCCTAAGAGTCCTAAGATATGGTTTTATTTTTTTTGTTCAGTTTTGAACTGTGGATAGTAGTCTCCACATGCTAAGTGGCTTCAGCCATGTCTGACTCTTTGTGACCCTATGAACTGTAGCCCCCCAGGCTCCTCTATCCACAGGATTCTCCAGGCAAGAATATTGGAGTGGGTTCCATTTCCTACTCTTGTTGTGTCCATCAGTTCAGTTTAGTCGCTCAGTCATGTCCGACTCTTTGCGACCCCATGAATCGTAGCACACCAGGCCTGCCTGTCCATCACCAACTCCCGGAGTTTACCCAAACTCATGTCTATCGAGTCGGTGATATCATCCAGCCATCTCATCCTCTGTCATCCCCTTCTCCTCCTGCCTCCAATTCCTCCTAGCATCAGGGTCTTTTCCAATGAGTCAACTCTTCACATGAGGTGGCCAAAGTATTGGAGTTTCAGCTTCAACATCAGTCCTTACAATGAACACCCAGGACTGATCTCCTTTAGGATGGACTGGTTGGATCTCCTTGCAGTCCAAGGGACTCTCAAGAGTCTTCTCCAACACCACAGTTCAAAAGCATCAATTCTTCAGTGCTCAGCTTTCTTCAGAGTCCAACTCTCACATCCATACATGACCACTGGAAACACCATAGCCTTGACTAGACGGACCTTGGTTGGCAAAGTAATGTCTCTGCTTTTGAATATGCTATCTAGGTTGGTCATAACTTTCCTTCCAAGGAGTAAGAGTCTTTTAATTTCATGGCTGCAGTCACCATCTGTAGTGATTCTGGAGCCCAGAAAAATAAAGTCTGACACTGTTTCCACTGTTTCCCCATCTATTTCCCATGAAGTGATGGGACCAGATGCCATGGTCTTTGTTTTATGAATGTTGAGCTTTGAGCTTAACATTGAAAAGTAAGCTTAAGCCAACTTCTTCACTTTCCTGTTTCACTTTCATCACGAGGCTTTTTAGTTCCTCTTCACTTTCTGCCATAAGGGTGGTGTCATCTGCTTATCTGAGGTTATGGATATTTCTCCCAGCAATCTTAATTCCAGCTTGTGCTTCTTCCAGCCCTGCATTTCTCATGATGTACTCTGCATAGAAGTTAAATAAGCAGGATGACAATATGCAGCCTTGACGTACTCCTTTTCCTATTTGGAACCAGTCTATTGTTTCATGTCCAGTTCTAACTGTTACTTCCTGACCTGCATACAGGTTTCTCAAGATACAGGTCAGGTGGTCTGGTATTCCCATCTCTTTCAGAATTTTCCAGTTGTGTCCATAGTACACTACAAAAGTTATAATGCTTTTCAATTCGCCTCATGTGCAACCAAGAGTGATTTCATCATTTCTGCCATGATTTTATAATATTAAAATATTAAGAAGGACACATACTTTAAATAATTCTAACAAAATTTTAATCTTTCCTTTGCTAGTCAAAATTGATACTTTTATAATAAAAGCTTTAAAACAATTTTAAATGAACATAGACTAGACTAGAAATCTATATCCATAGGCTATGAAGAGAACATGATTGATAGTGTTCTTTAATTTTCCCTTAAAGTATTCCACTTTACTTAATAGCTTCACAAATATTTTCAGGGCTAAAGTAAAGCAGTCTTAGCTTTACTTGTCTTTCTCTTCTTTAGAATCTCATCCAGAGTCTTCTCAGCTGTAAAATTAGTGTTTTATACTCTGATATTCTCCAATGTATAATAAAGTATTCTTGCTAATGAAGGTTCCAATCAACTGCTGGCAGAAAAAGTTCTTTTTTTCCTATCTCATCCATCATAATGAGCCAATGTTATGGTGCAAGATATGTATTAGACAACGGAAAATGGGAAGATTTCTGGTGTTCATATTTCATAAGTTCAGTTCAGTTCAGTTGCTCAGTTGTGTCCTACTCTTTGCAAACCCATGGACTGCAGCACGCCAGGCTTCCCCCTCCATCACCTACCCCTGGAGCTTGCTCAAACTCATGTCCATCAAGTCAGTGATGCCATCCAATCATCTCAGTCTCTGTCGTCCCCTTCTCTTCCTCCCTTCAATCTTTACCAGTATCAGGGTCTTTTACAATGAGTCAGCTCTTTACATCAGGTGGCCAAAGTATTGGACCTTCAGCTTTAACATCAATCCTTGTAGGATTGACTAAACAAAATATGACTCACTAATTATTTTTTTTTATTTTTTTCACTTTATTTTTTATTTTATTTAACTTTACAATATTGTATTGGTTTTGCCATATATCAAAATGAATCTGCCAAATTTTAAAACACTACTAAGCCCAAGAAAATATAGATGTTGTTCTTATTTGGACTGAAGGTTGCTTTACATGTAGTTTAGTAGAAAGAGACTGTTATAAAATACACATATGCATTTTTGTCTTTTATTTGAAATACACTCTGACATACTGGTGTTGTGACATCCCTTGGTGAATATCAAGTGTTAAAATGCTAGATTAAGATAAGAGGTGATTTGAATGTATTGATTGCCTTCGTTATAGATATTGAGAGTTCACTGAATACAACATAAAACATTTTTTAAGAGAATGTTTCTTAGAAACCATGTGCCATTACTGTATTTGGTAGTTTATATTCACAAAACTATGATGCACTATTAGCTCCATTGATGGTTGAGAATACTGAAATGCAGCATCTCTTGTAAGATATCAAAGAACATGTAAGTCAGAAACTCAGATTTCTTTGACTCTTAATTCAGTGTCTTTTCAATATAACTGACCACCACACTAGCACTTAGTACAAACTATGTTCTTATTAAAAAAAAAAAAAAAACTCCACATGGTTTGGAATTAGAGAATAATTCTGAGGTGAAACATGGGCTTTGAATATGGTAAGAATAGTTAATGGACATAAATAAACAGCAAGACTATTAGATCCAAGATAACTAAGGTGAACTATTCAGTTCCTCTATAGACAGAGAATGTGTTGAGAAGATGTGATAGAACTATTGAAATATAGGGAGATATTGGGTGTTGAAGTAAAGGAGAAGGAAAAATATAGTGAAGGTGAAGTGTTATGCCCCTCTATTCTTGGACTTCTACAGTGTGTGTGGAATAATCTTGAGATTTGGAGGCAGAAGATCATGCTCAAGGAAAGTACCCCTGCCTTACTGAAGGACATGTTGTCCTGAGCCTCAATGTAATAGAAATGATACTCGTTTCATAAGTCAACTCTAGGTATATTTTAATGCTGCTTAAATTTAATGGTTAATAAATGTTACTTCTTAATGCCTATTTATAATTGCATAATTATAGAATTAAGTTTTACAATGTATCTTTACTTAAGATATGCCTTCATTTTTCATATACTGCATTTGATACAAAACAAAAGCAATAACAAACCCACAAAGAATACTCTTATTGCCACATTAAGTCTTTAAAAAATAGCCAAATCGGCCTATAACAGATTACCCAAAGACCACAAGAATTTTGTTAACATTGAGAATCTAGAAATGTGACTTAAAAGACTCCATTGTACATTTCCATTAGATGAAACTCTCTTTGAATACTCTCAGATAGAGCAATGTCCATTAAAATTGAAAATCAGACTCTATTACTCTCACACTAAATAGGTATGTGGGTGGGAGGAAAGTGAGAGAACACATATTTTTGTTAACTAAGCTTCATTATCTACTTTTTTGAAGCCCTAAAATTCAGAAGAATCACAAAAGGACCTGAATCTATCATTTAAAAAAAAAAAAAACAAAACTTCTTCCTATTACTCAAAAGACATTAGGAATTGCTACCAGTGGTAAAAGTTGAAATGGGAAAACTTCACTAATAACATTATAATAAGAAAGAACCTCTCCTTCCACTGAAAAGAATCCTACAGCGAAAGGAACTTAAGAGAGTTAAAATTGTTCTAAGGCTCAAACCTTTTAACCTCTCAGGAGGAATATTCCTAAAAGATCAAAACATTCTTCATTTCCCAGAATAACTGAAGAAAAAAAAAAAAAGCAATACCAATTGGCTAAAAATGTCTTTTGTGTTTCCAAAGATTCCAAAATACATGTTGATCATTACCCTCATATGTATTTACTTATTATTTACAATGATTCACTATATAGACTCATAAAACTATTTTTAAAATATTATTTAGAGGAGAAATGAATTTCCATGGGATACACTTAAATCACTAAGGGAGAAATATTTTACATTTGAAAAAGAAATATAGTAATTAGGTCACTGGAGGGAAAAAGTATTTGAAAATGAATGTCTTTTATAAAGACTTACCATTTTCAATCCTGTTCAAAACTCTACGTATAATGTTTCCAAAAATGATAGCATGTACATGAAGAGTAGAAACTACAATTATCTTTTAAACTGTAACTTGCTCTTAGAGTATCAAGAACAAAGCCAGTTTCACAGTTGCAACTTTAGATCAGATCAGATCAGTCACTCAGTCGTGTCCAACTCTTTGCGACCCCATGAATTGCAGCACACCAGGCCTCCCTGTCCATCACCAACTCCTGGAGCTCAATGAGACTCACATCCATCAAGTCAGTGATGCCATCCAGCCATCTCATCCTCTATTGTCCCCTTCTCCTCTTGCCCTCAATCCCTCCCAGCATCAGAGTCTTTTCCAATGAGTCAACTCTTCGCATGAGGTGGCCAAAGTACTGGAGTTTCAGCTTTAGCATCATTCCTTCCAAAGAAATCCCAGGGCTGATCTCCTTCAGAATGGACCGGTTGGATCTCCTTGCAGTCCAAGGGACTCTCAAGAGTCTTCTCCAACACCACAGTTCAAAAGCATCAATTCTTTGGCGCTCAGCCTTCTTCACAGTCCAACTCACATCCATATATGACCACAGGAAAAACCATAGCCTTGACTAGACAGATCTTTGTTGGCAAAGTAATGTCTCTGCTTTTTAATATGCTATCTAGGTTGGTCATAACTTTCCTTCCAAGGAGCAAGCGTCTTTTAATTTCATGGCTGCAGTCACCATCTGTAGTGATTTTGGAACCCAGAAAAATTAAGTCTGACACTGTTTCTACTGTTTCCCCATCTGTTTCCCATGAAGTGATGGGACCGGATGCCATGATCTTCATTTTCTGAATGTTGAGCTTTAAGCCAACTTTTTCACTCCCCACTTTCACTCTCATCAAGAGGCTTTTGAGTTCCTCTTCACTTTCTGCCATAAGGATGGTGTCATCTGCATATCTGAGGTTACTGATATTTCTCCCAGCAATCTTGATTCCAACTTGTGTTTCTTCAGTCCAGCATTTCTCATGATGTACTCTGTATATAAGTTAAATAAGCAGGATGACAATATACATCCTTGATGTACTCCTTTTCCTATTTGGAACCAGTCTGTTGTTCCATGTCCCATTCTAACTGTTGCTTCCTGACCTGCATACAAATTTATCAAGAGGCAGGTCAGGTGGTCTGGTATTCCCATCTCTTTCAGAATTTTCCACAGTTTATTGTGATCCACACAGTCAAAGGCTTTGGCATAGTCAATAAAGCAGAAACAGATGCTTTTCTGGAACTCTCTTGCTTTTTCAATGATCCAGCAGATGTTGGCAATTTGGTCTCTGGTTCCTCTGCCTTTTCTAAAACCAGCTTGAACATCAGGAAGTTCACAGTTCACATATTGCTGAAGCCTGGCTTGGAGAATTTTGAGCATTACTTTACTAGCATGTGAGATGAGTGCAATTGTGCAGTAGTTTGAGCATTCTTTGGCATTGCCTTTCTTTGGGACTGGAATGAAAACTGACCTTTTCCAATCCTGTGGCCACTGCTGAGTTTTCCAAATTTGCTGGCATATTGAGTGCAGCACTTTCACAGCATCATCTTTCAGGATTTGGAACAGTTGCAACTTGGGCAGTCACAAAGCACCCTATCCTTAGGAAGGCCTTGTATTTGGTTTGACTCTCTGCCATTGCTGGCTTAAAATTGTTCATGATTTTTGCACAAAAGACATCATATTTTCATTTCACACTTGGCCTCACAAATTATTTACCTGATCCTTATTTTTAAGTGAGTTACTGTTGATCCCCCTTCAACTAGCAATGCAGTCCCTCTTCTACAGGGTCTCCATCTCTTTATCACAGAAGCACTACCATTCAAAAAACATTCCAAAAACTACAACCTGGTGCTACTTCTTAAAGTAATTAAAAGTTTAAAAGACCTTATAAATTTACCACTAATATTGAAGTAGAAAAACTCCTTATGCCATTGTTGGAATCCCAGTAAATCTTATTTTTGAGATGGAGATAGTATGATGACCAGAGAATAAATGTTATTAAATTTACTACCATATAAGTACATAAATTTAAAATTTTCTTATGTATATGTCTTATTACATAACCAGATTTTATTGTGAATTTTCTATACATATCAGAGCCACCAAGGCTGTTTACTGATAATGCAGAAATCTGGGTTTTTGTTCCCTCAATTTTTAATTCAATAGCATTGGAATAGAGAGGACAGCACTCCATACAGTAAGTACCTCAAGTAAATTCAACCCTAGGTGAAATCTAGCAATTACTATTCTGCTTTGTTTACTTAATGATATAACTGGTTTTTGTATATAATAGTATTCAAAATTGTTTAAAAACATATTATTCCATGATGAGGGAATGCTATAATTTATTTTTGAATTATATTCAGTATATCTGGAATATTAAAAACAATCAATTCAAAACCATTATAAACTATAAGATAGCCCAGTGAAGTAGCTAAATAAATGACATACAATAATCTGTTAATGGGTAAATGATAAAGTGATAAAAATATAAATTACATGGAAATAAACATTAAAACATTTGTCAAACTTATCTGAGAAAACATTCAAAATCAAAAAGTTTCCAAATACTACTGACAGGTATAACATAATATCAGCATGATTTAAAAGATCTAAAACATTCTTAATAATAATAGTAAATACCTTTAAAATGTCAATTCCGACAACTCACTGAAGAAAACGTATGGTCATGTTATTATAATATACATGTAGATAAGATATGATGAGAAGGTACTTATCTCTGTAGCATTATTCCGCCAAATAAAAAATCCACAGTTTAATCATGAAGAAACATCAATTGAAAGACATTTTATAAAATACCTGAAAGAGGTTTTATAAAAGTGTGTCCTGTGTGACTCCACTGATAGAGGACTCTTGAAAGTTTGTGTCTGGATTCCTGTGGATTTCACATCATGTGCTTTGCCCTTTGTTAATTTTGCTTTGTAGCCTTTCACTGTAATAAATCCTAACTGTGAGTATAAAAACAAGAATAAAAATTGTCAAGGTCATGGAAAGGAAAGAAAAGCTGAGAATTCTAAACCTGAACTTCCTATTTTGTTAGAACTGGTCATGGAACAACAGACTGGTTCCAAATAGGAAAAAGAGTACGTCAAGGCTGCATATTGTCACCATGTTTATTTAACTTATATGCAGAGTACATCATGAGAAATGCTGGACTGGAAGAAACACAAGCTGGAATCAAGATTGCCGGGAGAAATATCAATAACCTCAGATATGCAGATGACACCACTCTTATGGCAGAAAGTGAAGAGGGGCTAAAAAGCCTCTTGATGAAGGTGAAAGTGGAGAGTGAAAAGGTTGGCTTAAAGCTCAACATTCAGAAAACGAAGATCATGGCATCTGGTCCCATCACTGCATGGGAAATAGATGGGGAAACAGTGGAAACAGTGTCAGACTTTATTTTTCTGGGCTCCAAAATCACTGCAGATGGTGACTGCAGCCATGAAATTAAAAGACGCTTACTCCTTGGAAGGAAAGTTATGACCAACCTAGATAGCATATTCACAAGCAGAGACATTACTTTGCCAACAAAGGTTCGCCTAGTCAAGGCTATGGTCTTTCCTGTGGTCATGTATGGATGTGAGAGCTGGACTGTGAAGAAGGCTGAGCGCCAAAGAATTGATGCTTTTGAACTGTGGTGTTGGAGAAGACTCTTGAGAGTCCGTTGGACTGCAAGAAGATCCAACCGGTCCATTCTGAAGGAGATCAATCCTGGAATTTCTTTGGAAGGAATGATGCTAAAGCTGAAACTCCAGTACTTTGGCCACCTCATGCGAAGAGCTGACTCATTGGAGAAGACTCTGATGCTGGGAGGGATGGAGGGCAGGAGGAGAAGGGGACGACAGAGGATGAGATGGCTGGATGGCATCACTGACTTGATGGATGCGAGTCTGGGTGACCTCCGGGAGCTGGTGATGGACAGGGAGGCCTGGCGTGCTGCAGTTCATGGGGTCGCAAAGAGTCGGACACGACTGAGCAACTGATCTGATCTGATCTGATCTGATTTTGTTTCATTAATTTATTTGTCTTTACACCAATGAATTATTCTCTTGATTATTTTAGCTCTATAAAAAGAATTGAGTTAAATAATATGAGTACTTGAACTTTATTGTTCTATTTCAAAGTTGTCTTGATATTCTTTCTCATTTCCATAAAAATTATGAATAAACTTGTCAGTTTCTATACAGTCTGCTGATATTTTGATTGGGATTGTAATGAGCCTATATATATCAGTTTGGAGAGTTGATTACTTAATACATTAAAGTTTCTGATTGACATGGCATAACACTCAAGTTATTTAGATTCTCTTTACTTCAATCAGCAAATTTTTGTAATTTTATTGCATGCTTTCTATATCTTTTTCTCAAATGTATCCCATATTTTTGTATCTTTATGCTATTCTAAATGTTACTGCTTTTCTATTTTCTTTTTTTTTTGTGCGGAAAAGTGGGCAAAGGAAGGGATCCAGGAGGATGGGAGGGAAATGGGAAGGAAGAAGAGGGATAATGGTGGGAGGAGTATATGTAAATTCTTAGCTGCTGGATTTCTATTTTTGATCATAAAGAACATTTAAAAAATCATATTTAATACTTATATTTGGAGATTATATTTGGAGATTTGCAGATTTGGAGATGGTGCTGATTGCAATAATAACCAGTTAGTGTGTGATAATAAGACTAGAAAAGCAACTGGAGATGAGAAGTTCAGGGAACTGAAAGTCCAGTTTGGGTGTCCTCTCATCTTACACACATCTAGGCATTTTGTAGTTATAGGTCTATCTTTACAACCTTTAAAATGTCAATTCAGACAACTCACTGAAGAAAACGTATGGTCATGTTATTATAATATACATGTAGATAAGATATGATGAGAAGGTACTTATCCTGTTATTAAGACAGGATCACATTTATCACTGCTTCCTCCCTAATGCCCAGAATGGTACCTGACCCATAAAATACTCAATAAACATTTACAAAATGAACAAATAGGTCTATTTTTTAAAAAATTCTGAAAATTATTCCTGAATTGAGAGCTGCATCCTGGGACACCACTGTCTTCACTCCTCGTGGATCACTTCTTGTGGGCGGCCTTGTGAATAATAACATTTACTGCTGCTGTGGATACTGTGAGAAGCACTCTTTGTAATTCTCTATGGTATTTAGTGTAGAGGGTTGCTGAGGAAGTAATTCACTCCCTTACACAGTATTCCATCCATTAGGACCCACAAGGGAAACTTTCCTAGGATTACATCGCTAGGAAGACCTGTGACTCTCCTGATTGAACTGACAATTTGTGAGGCTCATAAGCGAATGTGTTTTCCTCTTTGCTTTGTCTATTACAGCCAGATTTGTATAGGTGTGAGTGGGGTATTAAAGTCTCCCACTATTATTGTGTTACTGTTAATTCTCCTTTCATACTTGTTAGCATTTGTCTTAAATATTTCGGTGCTCCTATGTTGGGTGCATATACATTTATAATTGTTATATCTTCTTCTTGGATTGTTCCTTTGATCATTATATAGTAACCTTCTTTGTATCCTTTTCAGAGCCTTTGTTTTAAAGTCTATTTTATCTGATATGAGTATTGCTACTCCTGCTTTCTTTTGGTCCCTATTTGCATGGAAAATCTTTTTCCAGCCCTTCACTTTCAATCTGTATGTGTTCCCTGTTTTGAGGTGGGTCTCTTGTAGACAAGATATGTAGGGGTCTTGTTTTTGTATCCATTTGGCCAGTCTTAGTCTTTTGGTTGTCTCTTGTAGACAACATATGTAGGGGTCTTGTTTTTGTATCCATTCAGCCAGTCTTTGTCTTTTGGTTATGGCATTCAGCCCATTAACGCTTAAGGTAATTATTGATAAGTATGATCCCGTTGCTGTGTTTCCTGTCTAGAGAATGTCCTTTAGTTTTTGTTGGAGAGCTGGTTTGGTGGTATTGAATTCTCTCAGCTTTTGCTTGTCTGAAAGCTTTTGATTTCTCCTTCATATTTGAATGAGATCCTTGCTGGGTACAATAAGCTGGGCTGTAGGTTATTTTCTTTTATCACTTTAAATATGTCTTGTCATTCCCTCCTGGCTTGGAGAGTTTCTATTCAAAGATCAGCTGTTATCCTCACGGGAATTCCCTTGTGTGTTATTTGTTGTTTTTCCCTGCTGCTTTTAAAATTTGTTCTTTATGTTTGATCTTTGTTAATTTGATTAATATGTGTCTTGGGATGTTTCACCTTGGGTTTATCCTGTTTGGGACTCTCTGGGTTTCTTGAACTTGAGTGATTATTTCCTTCCCCATTTTAGGGAAGTTTTCAACTATTATCTCCTCAAGTATTTTCTCATGGTCTTTCTTCTTATCTTCTTCTTCTGGGACTCCTATGATTCGAATGTTGTAGCATTTAATATTGTCCTGGAGGTCTCTGAGATTGTCCTCATTTCTTTTTTTTTTTTTTTTTTCTCCTCTGATTCATTTATTTCTGTCATTCCATCTTCTAATTCACTAATCCTATCTTCTGCCACTGTTATTCTACTGTTTGTTGCCTCCAGAGTGTTTTTGATCTCATTTATTGCATTATTCATTATATATTGACTCTTTCATTTCTTCTAGGTCCTTGTTAAACCTTTCTTGCATCTTCTCAATTCTTGTTTCCAGGCTATTTATCTGTGATTCCATTTTAATTTCAATATTTTGGATTAATTTCACTATCATTATTCGGAATTCTTTATCAGGTAGATTGCCTATCTCTTCCTCTTTTCTTTGGTTTGATGGGCATTTATCCTTTTCCTTTACCTGCTGGGTATTCCTCTGTCTCTTCATCTTGTTTAAATTGCTGAGTTTGGAGTGTCCTTACTGTATTCCGGCAGTTCTCTTTATTGTGGCGTTTCCTCACTGTGTGTGGGTTTGTGCAGGTGGCTTGTCAAGATTTCTAGGTTAGGGAAGCTTGTGTCAGTGTTCTGGTGGGTGGAACTAGATTTCTTCTCACCTCGATCTTGTTAGCCCTTGTATAATGCTTGGTTTCAGTCTAGGTATGGAGGCATTTGATGAGCTCCACGGGGTTTTAGTTTATTGCCAGTCGTTTCCAAGGCGGTTCCCTCTGTTACAGCTTCTTCTGTTTGCTGGTCTCTTCAATGTCTGATTTCTGCCCTGATACAGAAGGAGTGGTAGTGGGTACCCAGGTCTAAGCCACTCAGGTTCAGGCACTTGGGTAGTCCTCAGAAGCACAGACTCCGTTGAGCCTGCGTTTTGTGCCCTTCCCAGGTCCAAGGAGAGCACGTGATGAGGTGTTTAGTGAGTGCAGCTGCTGCGACATATCACCTCCCCGCCGCTCGGTTTTCTGGGTATACAACCGGCGCACCTTCTCAGGCAGATGTTTGACCATCCAGAGCCCCAAGAAGCCTTAGTTAGCAAAGAAGCCTGCTCACAGTTTTGCAGATAATGTCTCTCTGGGGCTGTGATTGCCCGCTTCTGGCTCTGGCTGCCTGTCACCAGAGGGGGACGGTCTGCAGCCGGCTATCTCTGTAAGTCCTTTGTTCCGTGTGTAGGCCTGGTGGTATCTTAAGTGAGGGCTGGCTTTTCTCGTGGTAGATATCCCACAGTCTGGTTTGCTAGCCCAAATTGTTTCGCTCAGGTAGCACTCGGGATATTCAGGCAAGATCCTTACTCTAAGCCATGGAGCCCACGCCGCACCTCCTTGCCCAGCCCCCACTTGCTAATGGCAGATGCTGGCATCTGCACTGCTTCTCCGCTGAAGGAGTTACCGCAGGGCTTGTAATCTCCTTCTGAAGACAATGGGTTGTCTTTCTAGGTGCCTGATGTACTCTGCTGGCATTTAGAAGTTGTTTTGTGTAATCTACTTGGTGTTTAAATGTTCTTTTGCTGAATTTGTGGAGGAGAAAGTATTCTCCCCCATCCTACTTCTCCGCCATCTTAGCTCCTCCTGCTTTTCTATTTTCAATTGCCAATTATTTGTCACTGGTATGTAATAATACAATTAATTTTTGTGTATTGGTCTTGAATTTTTCAACTTTGTACCTTCTCCTTCCTAAACTATCCAGCTATAATCTATGGGACATTATCATAAAATCAAGTTATCTTGAAATCAGTCAGTCAGTTCAGTAGCTCAGTTGTGTCCGACTTTTTGCAACCCCATGAACTGTAGCACACCAGGCCTCCCTGTCCATCACCAACTCCTGGAGTCCACCCAAACCCATGTCCATCAAGTCGATGATGCCATCCAACCATCTCATCCTCTGTCATCCCCTTCTCTTCCTGCCCTCAATCTTTCCCAGCATTGGAGTCCTTTCCAATGAATCAGCTCTTCGCATAAGGTGGCCAGAGTATTGGAGTTTCAATTTCAACATCAGTCCTTCCAATGAACACCCAGGACTGATCTCCTTTAGGATGGACTGTTTGGATCTCCTTGTAGTCCAAGGGACTCTCAAGGGTCTTCTCCAACACCACAGCACTCAGCTTTCTTTATAGTCCAATTCTCACATCCATACATGACCACTGGAAACACCATAGCCTTGACTAGACAGACCTTTGTTGGAAAAGTAATGTCTCTGCTTTTTAATATACTGTCTAGTTTGGCCATAACTTTCCTCTTGAAATAAATACAGTTTTACTTATTTTCTAATCTTTTTATGCTAGCTTTTTCCTTCCTTACTCTACTGACTACAACTTAGGGATAATATTGACTAGAAGTAATGATAATGAACACCCTTGCCTTGTCCCTAATCTTAGTGGAAAATAATTAAATCTTTCAGTACTACGTTAGATGTTTGAAGGTGAAGGTGAAGGTGAATTCGCTCAGTCGTGTCTGACTCTTTGCGACGCCGTGGACTGTAGCCTACCAGGCTTCTCCGTTCATGGGATTCTCCAGGCAAGAATACTGGAGTGGGTTACCATTTCCTTCTCCAGGGGATCTTCCCGACCCAGGGATCGAACCCGGGTCTACCACATTGGAGGCAGATGCTTTAACCTCTGAGCCACCAGCGAAACCCACGTTAGATGTTTAGATGTAGGTTATTGGTAGATGTCCTTTATCAGATTGAAGAAATTCCGAAAAAGAATTGTGAAGGGTCTGAGATTTTACTCTATTTTCAAGTTAATGACTTTAGCCTGCTGCAATTTAACAGGTACTGGCAGAAAGCATAAGATTAATACTTGTCCATAATAAGTTAGGAAATTGTCCCTTCTCCTCTAATTCTAATGAAGTTTGCATAGGACAGGTACTACTACTTCCTCTTATTTGATGTTTAAGATTATGTGTAGTTACTCCCCAAAACACATAAGCTGTGTGCATGGTCACACAGGCAATTAAATAAAGATGTGACTGAAACAAACACTTTTGCATTTTAAAGTCTTTGACAGTGGCACTAATTTTTATATTTCCTTCAGAAGTCATGTTACTTTACTATCATGTTACTATCACAGCATGCAGTGAGCATCAGAAATATAAATTTGGTCTTTCCTACAGAATAATAGCTCTTAGTTCATGGATCAGTGTAGGGATTTTGCCAATTACTATGCAAATCAGTAAGACAAGAGAGAGATCAGTTCATTTCTGCCATATACACCCAAAATGAGTAAATAATCACAGATATTTCTGTGGTACCAACTAGACTTACACTGAGATAAATTCTGGCCAAGACACTTTCTATTATCTAACATATATGAACTAGTGACCATGGTGGCAAAATGGGATGGATAAAAACCAGCTTTTATTTGAAGTCTCAGTGACCTTCTGAAAACCTGAAATTTTTCCGTTTTCCTGTGCACACACTCTGGTGCTATGCTATGCTAAGTCACTTCAGTCGTGTCCGACTCTGTGTGACCCCATAGACGGCAGCCCGCCAGGCTTCCCCGTCCCTGAGATTTTCCAGGCAAGAACACTGGAGTGGGTTGCCATTTCCTTCTCCAATGCATGAAAGTAAAAAGAGAAAGTGAAGTCGCTCAGTCATGTCCGACTCTTAGCGACCCCATGGACTGCAGGCTCCTCCGTCCGTGGGATTTTCCAGGCAAAAGTACTGGAATGGGGTGCCATTGTCTTCTCTGACACACCCTGGTAAATGACCACAGATCATGAAAGCTTGGGAGAAGAGTTATACCATACACTTGTGCCTGCATCACAAAGGGACAAGGTTCTTCCTTAATCAAGTAACTGTGGGTCTGCAAACTGAGTAAGGGACTGTGAATTACCACTCCTGTGATGAACTTGAATTAGGGTTATTCTAATACCATTTATAATTTATTTGTTTATATAAGTCAAGGTTGACTCTCTATTTCATTCATAGGGTTCTTTCCCTTGATCAAATGATGATTCACCAATACTGTAGCCTCAGAGTCAAAACACTCCACATGTGATTCAGTCAATCACTTGAGAATACTGGGCCCACCTGTGCTTAAGTGCTACCACCCATCCTCTATTACTCTTGATCTAATTATTCCTACTATAATTGGGAAAGCCAATTACATACTGGTATTGTCCATGATCATCTCTGGCCTTGAGAGGAAAGGCTCCAAAAACATTTTATGGATGCTGATTTTTTGTTTGTTTCTTTTTTAACGCCCTCATGAAGGGAGCATTCTTTAGACTTTCCTAAGGTTACAAGATGACTGAACACATAAGAGCTCCACTTCAAGATTCGCATCTCCTTGAATTTTCAAAACTTTTCTCTAGATGATACTTGACAGGTACCACCTTCCCTTAAAAGTTGGTCACATTTAAGGCCAAGGCCACAGTAAGATGCTTGAGCCAACAGTATAAATCACAAATTCTATGTCAGTACACTCATACCACTAAAATAGGCTTAAGTCAACTTTCCGTTTTGTCATCTTGTACGAACACCTTTAAAACCTTTTCCATACATGCTCCCTTAGTTCTTACAGATACAAATCAGCCAGATTCTGCACTATTTCAGTATCTCTGTTAAGTCCTCTTTGATGAAACACATACTTCATTAGGGCTCTACTAGAATACTGTTTATCATGAGTGTGTGTCCTGAAGATAATCTACATCTCCTTATGAGTCCTGATCCTCACTTATGATTCTTGAAAAATGTGTGAAAGAACTGTTTTCACACGTAAGGAAGATTTTGCAGTAATTTTTGGTTTAAAATTCTCAACCACTCTGGGAGGCCAAATCTGTTATCATCCCAATCTCAGGATCCCACTATTTTCTGTTTGCCTTATTTTAGGATGAGAGACCTGGCAAGGTTGGGGTTTAAATGATTTTACAACACTATAATTTGTATGATCAAGCTCTGGATCTGATCCTGAGCCATGTCTACCTTGCAGCTATAAATGATAAGGGATTCCTTTAGCAACAACCTAGAGGCATTCTGATTCTCCACCAGTGAAGATTTGGGTTGGGTGTGAAAAGTGAAAGTGAAACTGGCTCAGTCGGGTCAGACTCTTTGTGACCCTATGGACTATACAGTCCAGGGAAAACTCCAGGCCAGAATACAAGAGTGGGTAGCTGTCGGGAGCCGTGTTAGGCATTACTGACAAAATGGAGGCACGGCCCCAACCCCCTCTCCTCATCCCACAGGCACAATCCCAGGATGAAGGATTAGGTCTTGTGATTCTGACTTGTTCTTTCCTTTCTTCGGTTGAGTTGGCTGGAAAGAATGTTAAGGTGCTTATTGTTCTTGAGAGAAGCCTGAGAAAGCACAAAGCCTTCTGCAGTTGTGCCCAGAAAATAATCTATAAAGTAACCATGGACATTTGTTCAAGGATCTTTACAAAGAATGTTCCAGGCTGAGCACGTAGGCTGCAGCTTGAGGCCATGGGAAGGATTGTTATCTGAGACCTGTTTGTGAGGGAAATATTTATGGCAAAAGAGGCTTGCTGAGCTTAGGGTTTAGGAATAATTAAGAATAGCTAGAAACTAAAAGTTTAAGGATTGTTGTAGTGTTAGCATATTTTACTATAGCTTATAGAGATTAGGAATTTTAGAGATATTAATAGCTAGAAGCCTTTTTAGGATATAGTGAGCTTAAGATAGTAGGGGCAAACAGGATTTAGAAAGATAAGAAATAAATTGAGGAATGTGGTATGCAGCCGAGACATAAGCATGAGTTACTATGTAATCACAAGTTAAGTATAGGACACATAAGAGGAAGTAAATAATAGATAGTAAAGCCAATTCTGAGAGAATCGCTGAAGCAGGAACTCTGTTTGAAGCGCAACAATGATTTCTGGAGACAATAAATCTGGGTCGGGGGGAACTGAAAATGTCAAACCTCTGACCTAATGCTTTTGTCAAAGTATAAAAGAAAACCTGAAGGTTGAAATAAACATGTAGTCCTGCACCTTGAGTCAGAGGCTACATCATCCTCCACCGACACTGCTCATCCCTTCAAGCTGATTCCCTGCCTGCCGGAGCTAGACTCTGGCAAGTAGCCTTTCCCTTCTCCAGAGGATCTTCCTAACCCAGGGACTGAACCCAGGTCTCCCGCATTGCAGGTGGATTCTTTACCAGCTGAGCCACAAGAGAAGCCCAGGTTGGGTGTATAAGGCCTTAAACTTAGCGTTTTCATCTTGTTGCCTCTCCATGGTAGCCACAGTTAACCCAAACTGTTTTTATCATCACCATCATTAGTAAACACCATGTCCTTTGAACAAAGCACCATATTCTTTGATTGCCCCATGCCTTTCTACACACCAGCACTTCATCCTCCACCAACATGTATGATTATTTGACTAACTGTGATCCCACTTCATCCCCTAAAATGCCTCTGTTCCCTATATGGCACTGTCTTCAGGAGAGTGATAAGACCCCTACAGAGCAGCTGTACCAGGCTTCCCACATCATTAAATACCCCTTCACTGTCCCACTCCAGTGTTCTTGCCTGGAGAATCCCAGGGACAGGGGAGCCTGGTGGGCTGCTGTCTATGGGGTCACACAGAGTCAGACACAACTGAAGCGACTTAGCAGCAGCAGTAGCAGCACTGTCCAATATGTGGCAATTGGAACCAAAGAGCTATAGAATAAAGCTCTGGGAACTCAGATGATTAGGTTATCTGTGTGTGTGTGTCTGTGTGTGTGTATGTGTGCACGCTCAGTCAACAGTGTCTGACTCTTGGTGACCCCATGGACTATAGCCCTCCAGGCTCCTCTGTCCATGGAATTTTTCCAGGCAAGAATACTGGAGTGGGTTGCCATTTCCTACTCCAGAAGGATATCAGTAGCAATCAATATAAAATTGAGACTCAATGTCCTGTCCTTATTTTAGAAGTTTTACTCTCATTTTCTGCCTAAGTAGTGGTATAACTCTAAGAGATAGTGGAATCTCAATAACAAATGCAAGGTGGAAGTTGGCAGTCTGATTTTAATTTATGAGTGATGACACAAAATTGTATATATTTTTATAGAGAATATGGCTTTAAAATGTAGAACATATTTAAACATTCTATATGTTATAATTTTTTGCATTTCTTTTCCATGGGGATGGTCTTGATCCCTGTCTCCTGTACAATGTCACGAACCTCATTCCATAGTTCATCAGGCACTCTATCTATCAGATCTAGGCCCTTAAATCTATTTCTCACTTCCACTGTATAATCATAAGGGATTTGATTTAGGTCATACCTGAATGGTCTAGTAGTTTTTCCTACTTTCTTCAATTTCAGTCTGAATTTGGCAATAAGGAGTTCATGGTCCGAGCCACAGTCAGCTCCTGGTCTTGTTTTTGCTGATTGTATAGAGCTTCTCCATCTTTGGCTGCAAAGAATATAATCGATCTGATTTCGGTGTTGACCATCTGGTGATGTCCATGTATAGAGTCTTCTCTTGTGTTGTTGGAAGAGGGTATTTGCTATGACCAGTGCATTTTCTTGGCAAAACTCTGTTAGTCTTTGCCCTGCTTCATTCCGTATTCCAAGGCCAAATTTGCCTGTTACTCCAGGTGTTTCTTGACTTCCTACTTTTGCATTCCAGTCCCCTATAATGAAAAGGACATCTTTTTTGGGTGTTAGTTCTAAAAGGTCTTGTAGGTCTTCATAGAACCGTTCAACTTCAGCTTCTTCAGCGTTACTGGTTGGGGCATAGACTTGGATTACTGTGACATTGAATGGTTTGCCTTGGATACGAACAGAGATCATTCTGTCATTTTTGAGATTGCATCCAAGTACCGCATTTCGGACTCTTTTGTTGACCATGATGGCTACTCCATTTCTTCTGAGGGATTCCTGCCCACAGTAGTAGATATAATGGTCCTCTGAGTTAAATTCACCCGTTCCAGTCCATTTTAGTTCGCTAATTCCTAGAATGTCGACATTCACTCTTGCCATCTCTTGTTTGACCACTTCCAATTTGCCTTGATTCATGGACCTGACATTCCAGGTTCCTATGCAATATTGCTCTTTACAGCATCGGACTTTGCTTCTATCACCAGACACATCCACAGCTGGGTATTCTTTTTGTTTTGGCTCCATCCTTTCATTCTTTCTGGAGTTATTTCTCCACTGATCTCCAGTAGCATTTTGGGCCCTTACTGACCTGGGGAGTTTCTCTTTCAGTATCCTATCATTTTGCCTTTTCATACTGTTCATGGGGTTCTCAAGGCAAGAATACTGAAGTGGTTTGCCATTCCCTTCTCCAGGGGACCACACCCTGTCATATCTCTCCACCATGACCCGCCCATCCCAGGTTGCCCCTCGGGCATGGCTTAATTTCATTGAGTTAGACAAGGGTGTGGTCCTTGTGTGATTAGATTGACTAGTTTTCTGTGAGAATGGTTTCAGAGTATTTGCCCTCTGATGCCCTCTTTCAAGACCTACTGTCTTGGGAGGCCTTACAAATAGCTGTGAAAAGAAGAGAAGCGAAAAGCAAAGGAGAAAAGGAAAGATATAAACATCTGAATGCAGAGTTCCAAAGAATAGCAAGAAGAGATAAGAAAGCCTTCTTCAGTGATCAATGCAAAGAAATAGAGGAAAACAACAGAATGGGAAAGACTAGGGATCTCTTCAAGAAAATCAGAGATACCAAAGGAACATTTCATGCAAAGATGGGCACGATAAAGGACAGAGATGGTGTGGACCTAACAGAAGCAGAAGATATTAAGAAGAGGTGGCAAGAATACACAGAAGAACTGTACAAAAAACAGCTTCAAGACCTAGACAATCATGATGATGTGATCACTGACCTAGAGCCAGACATCTTGGAATGTGAAGTCAAATGGGCCTTAGAAAGCATCACTACGAACAAAGCTAGTGGAGGTGATGGAATTCCAGTGGAACTATTCCAAGTCCTGAAAGATGATGCTGTGAAAGTGCTGCACTCAACATGTCAGCAAATTTGGAAAACTCAGCAGTGGCCACAGGACTGGAAAAGGTCAGTTTTCATCCCAATCCCAAAGAAAGGCAATGCCAAGGAGTGCTCAAACTACCGAACAATTGCACTCATCTCACACGCTAGTAAAGTAATGCTCAAAATTCTCCAAGCCAGGCTTCAGCAATATGTGAACCGTGAACTTCCTGATGTTCAAGCTGGTTTTAGAAAAGGCAGAGGAACCAGAGATCAAATTGCCAACATCCGCTGGATCATGGAAAAAGCAAGAGGGTTCCAGAAAAACATCTATTTCTGCTTTATTGACTATGCCAAAGCCTTTGACTGTGTGGATCACAATAAACTATGGAAAATTCTTAAAGAGATGGGAATACCAGACCACCTGATCTGCCTCTTAAGAAATCTGTATGCAGGTCAGGAAGCAACAGCTAGAACTGGTCATGGAACAACAGACTGGTTCCAAATAGGAAAAGGAGTACGTCAAGGCTGCATATTGTCACCATGTTTATTTAACTTACATGCAGAGTACATCATGAGAAATGCTGGACTGGAAGAAACACAAGTTGGAATCAAGATTGCCGGGAGAAATATCAATAACCTCAGATATGCAGATGACACCACTCTTATGGCAGAAAGCGAAGAGGGGCTAAAAAGCCTCTTGATGAAAGTGAAAGTGGAGAGTGAAAGGGTTGGCTTAAAGCTCAACATTCAGAAAATGAAGATCATGGCATCTGGTCCCATCACTGCATGGGAAATAGATGGGGAAACAGTGGAAACAGTGTCAGACTTTGTTTTTCTGGGCTCCAAAATCACTGCAGATGGTGACTGCAGCCATGAAATTAAAAGACGCTTACTCCTTGGAAGGAAAGTTATGACCAACCTAGATAGCATATTCAAAAGCAGAGACATTACTTTACCAACAAAGGTTCGCCTAGTCAAGGCTATGGTCTTTCCTGTGGTCATGTATGGATGTGAGAGCTGGACTGTGAGGAAGGCTGAATGCTGAAGAATTGATGCTTTTGAACTGTGGTGTTGGAGAAGACTCTTGAGAGTCCCTTGGACTGCAAGAAGATCCAACCAGTCCATTCTGAAGGAGATCAATCCTGGAATTTCTTTAGAAGGAATGATGCTAAAGCTGAAACTCCAGTATTTTGGCCACCTCATGCGAAGAGTTGACTCATTGGAGAAGACTCTGATGCTGGGAGGGATTGAGGGCAGGAGAAGAAGGGGACGACAGAGGATGAGATGGCTGGATGGCATCACTGACTCGATGGATGCGAGTCTGAGTGACCTCCGGGAGCTGGTGATGGACAGGGAGGCCTGGCGTGCTGCGGTTCATTGGGTCGCAAAGAGTCGGACACGACTGAGCGACTGATCTGATCTGATCTGATCTGATATGTTATAATTAAGGAATGTGAAATTCACATTTTCTTGATATTTTTGAGTTTCAGGAGCACCTCTACGATTTGAAAACACTAGAAAATTATGCATGCAGGACTGGTTAAAAACTTGTGATACCAGTGTGTGACTCTACCTCTCAGCTATAAAATGGGACCGCTTAGAAAGGAAATGTGACAACAGCAGAGGGAGCCAGTGGGTCCTGCTGGAAAGAAGCCAGAAACTGATGAGAAGATGATTTGGCAAGACTGAGGCAACATCACCCACTACTGAACATGTTCCTTGTAGTTTCCTGTTTTCCAGGTTAAAAAAAGCCTCAATATTTGATATTTTAAACAAGGGACCCCATTAAAAATGCATTAGCACTTAAGACTATGCCCATCCCTCCCTTACCAAGTCTGAAGTGGCAAAAACAACAGGTAACAAGTAGAATATGTTTTTATCCAGAAGGAAAAAGGAAGCCTAATACACCCTTCTTCCTGACCACAAGCTTCCAAACCAAATTACAGTAAAGTAGTTTCTCTTTGTTGTGGGAGTGGGTGGGTGACAGTAATAGTGGATAAAAAGTGTTATGAATCAGATGATGAAATAAAGCAATAATTATATTCATAGATCATTCTTTAGTTTTTAATACCTCAAAACTTAACAACTAATTGAGAGTAACCAGAAACCATACTGCAATGGTTCTCAAAGTGTGGTCTTCAACCCTCCTCAGTAGCATCAGAATCATCTGGAAACTTGATAAAAATACAAATTCTCAGATTCATTCCAGACCTATTAAATGAGAGGCTGTGCAGTAAGACCCAGAAATCTGGTTTTCACAAGCCCTCCAGAGGATTTCGATCAAGCCAAAGTCTGAGATCTGCTGCCACGGTGGGATTTGCTTATGATTTCATCCAGGTGAGGGGAAGAAAATTCAGCAGAATTTGTTTAATATACACTTTATTTTTGCATGACATCTTCAGGTCCACCAGGCTCAATTAATCAGTTACATAGAGCTGCTTGCTGATATTTTAATGTGTTAGATTTTTTTAAAAAATGTTTTCTTTTGCTATTACATCCTGTTTTGCTTGTGCTTCCTTTGCCTTAGTATCTGCCCTGTATTCTGATATTTTCTACATCTTTTGAATTTTTTCTCATTCTGATCATTTCTTCCTTGTGTTTAATGTCTGCCTTCTATTTTTCTAGTAACACTCCTCAGCATAAATTCAAGTATTATTTCATGATTCTAATAATTACAGGAATCATTTTATGGAAATCATCTTCTTTATTTCTGAATATTGAATATTCTTTTGATCTCAGAATGGAAACTCGTCTGCCTATATTAATTTTAGTATTAAATCTTCAAGCTTTTCCTAGGTTACACTGGTCATAAATGAAGTTCTTAAACCTATGACAAACCCAGATACCATATCAAAAACAAAGACATCACTTTGCCAACAAAGGTCCATATAGTCAAAGATAGGTTTTTTCCCAGTAGTCATATATGGATGTGAGAGTTGGACCATAAAGAAAGCTGAGCACCAAAGAACTGATGCTTTTGAATTATGGTGCTTGTGAAGACTCTTGTGAGTCCCCGGGACAGCAAGGAAATCAAACCAGTCAATCCTAAAGGAAATCAACCCTGAATATTCATTGGAAGGCCTGATGTTGAAGGTGAAGCTCCAATACTTTGGCTACCTAATGCAAAGAGATGACTCATTGGAAAAGACCCTGATTCTAGGATAGACTGAAGGCTAAAGGACAAGAGGGCAGCAGATGATGAAATGGTTTGATGGCATGACCAACTCAATGGACATGAATTGAGCAAACTCTAGAAGACAGTGAAGGACAGGGAACCTTGGCATGCTGCAGTCCATGGAGTCTCAAAGAGTTGGACAACTTAGTGACTGAAACAACAACACACAAATTTTCTTCTCCTTATTCATACTATACAAACATTCTGGTCAGATACTATTTTCTGCTTGCTCATATTTCCAACTAATATTATTATAATCTTTAGAGGAAAAGTCTCTTTGTAAATGGCTTTGAAATCCTACTTCATAGCTCAACTAATAGCCAAGGGCAGGTTTAGAGTTTGACGTAACATGACAGCCTATTTGGTGTTAGGAAAGGTCAAAGCAAGGCACAGAAAGGCCTGAGAGAAAAGGGCAAAATGACTTATTTGAAGAAGGCTGATAGCATGATGAATCTGTGTACAACTGTGCTGATGTCAAGTGGGCTAAAAGGATTTGACAAAGGGCTCCCAAGACACTGGCTGTACCTTACAAAAGCTATCTCACAACAGCACTCCAAGAAAGAAAACAAGCAACTTCCTTATAATCAAATGAGAGGAGCATTTTGGGGCAGAGCTTGATGAGAATCAATGTCATTACAGTTGGTTCCTCTCAGTCGCCACCCCTGACCTTGGACGTGGGGTAGCTCCCTTCAGCAGTGCTTCTGTGCCATCCATCGCAGCCACAAAAAGGCAAAATGGCTGTCTGAGGAGGCCTTACAAATAGCCGTGAAAAGAAGAGAAGCAAAAAGCAAAGGAGAAAAGGAAAGATATGTGCATTTGAATGCAGAGTTCCAAAGAATAGCAAGGAGAGAAAAGAAAGCCTTCCTCAGTGATCAGTGCAAAGAAATAGAGGAAAACAATAGAATAGGAAAGACTAGAGATCTCTTCAAGAAAATTAAAGATACCAAGGGAACATTTCATGCAAAGATGGGCTCAATAAAGGATAGAAATGGTAGGGATCTAACAGAAGCAGAAGATATTAAGAAGAGGTGGCAAGAATACACAGAAGAACTGTACAAAAAAGATCTTCACAACCCAGATAATCACGATGGGGTGATCACTGACCTAGAGCCAGACATCCTGGAATGTGAAATCAAGTGGGCCTTAGGAAGCATCACTATAAACAAAGCTAGTGGAGGTGATGGAATTCCAGTTGAGCTATTTCAAATCCTAAAAGATGATGCTATGAAAGTGCTGCACTCAATATGCCAGCAATCTGGAAAACTCAGCAGTGGCCACAGGACTGGAAAAGGTCAGTTGTCATTCCAGTCCCAAAGAAAGGCAATGCCAATGAATGCTCAAACTACCGCACAATTGCACTCATCTCACACGCTAGTGAAATAATGCTCAAAATTTTCCAAGCCAGGCTTCAGCAATATGTGAACCGTGAACTTCCAGATGTTCAAGCTGGTTTTAGAAAAGGCAGAGGAACCAGAGATCAAATTGCCAACATCTGCTGGATCATGGAAAAAGCAAGAGAGTTCCAGAAAATCACCTATTACTTTATTGACTATGCCAAAACCTTTGACTGTGTGGATCACAATAAACTGGAAAATTCTGAAAGAGATGGGAATACTAGACCACCTAACCTGCCTCTTGACTTGTATGCAGGTCAGGAAGCAACAGTTAGAACTGGACATGAAAAACGGCTGGTTTCAAACAGGAAAAGGAGTATGTCAAGACTGTATATTGTCACCCTGCTTATTTAACTTCTATGCAGAGTACATCATGAGAAATGCTGGGCTGGATGAAGCACAAGCTGGAATCAAGATTGCCAGGAGAAATATCAATAACCTCAGAAATCCAGATGACACCACCCCCTTATGGCAAAAAGTGAAGAAGAACTGAAGAGCCTCTTGATGAAGGTGAAAGAGGAGAATGAAAAAATTGGCTTAAAGTTCAACATTCAGAAAACTAAGATCATGGCATCTGGTCCCATCACTTCATGGCAAATAGATGGGGAAACAGTGGAAACAGTGGCTGACTTTATCTTTCTGGGCTCCAAAATCACAGCAGATGGTGATTACAGCCATGAAATTAAAAGATGCTTACTCCTTGGGAGGAAAGTTATGATCAATGTAGATAGCATATTAAAAAGCAGAGACATTACTTTGTCAACAAAGGTCCATCTAGTCAAGGATATGGTTTTTCCAGTGGTCATGTATGGATGTGAGAGTTGGACTATAAAGAAAGCTGAGCGCAGAAGAATTGATGCTTTTGAACTGTGGTGTTGGAGAAGACTCTTGAAAGTCCCTTGGACTGCAAAGAGATCCAACCAGTCCATCCTAAATGAAATCAGTCTTGGGTGTTCATTGGAAGGACTGATGTTGAAAATGAAACTCCAATATTTTGGCCACCTGATGTGAAGAGCTCATTTGAAAAAGATTGAAGTTGGTAAAGATTGAAGGCAGGAGGAGAAGGGGACGACAGAGGATGAGATGGTTAGATAGCATCACTGACTTAAAGCACATGAGTTTAGGTAAACTCCAGGAGTTGGTGATGGACAGGGAGGACTGGTGTGCTGCAGTTCATGGGGTTGCAAGAGTCGGAGAGGACTGAGCAACTGAACTGAACTGAATAATTGGCTCACTAATTCCCCAAGTGCAAGTTTAAGTTCAATCCAAAAGCCAGAAGCAATACCAAGATCAGATTAAAGTCACCAGGTAGTGGTTTCAACTGTTTAGTACACATTCTTAAAGCTAGGTTGTGAATTTGTGAAGTCATGAAACTATTGGGTTGGCCAAAAATTTCATTTGGTGTTTTTCTAACATTTATGGAAGAATCTAAACTTTTTGGCCAACCCAGGACTTTTAATTCATCTTTATTTCCCCCCCCACTCTGTTGCACCCTCCATCCAGAACTACACTTGGTAACTATTTTCTGCAGCGTTCAAAGAGCCACTGCTACACTTTTTACTCCATGGCAGTCATAGTAAATTTACCTGTAACTTGGAAGAATATTTTCTCACCTGTGTAGTACTGTACAAATAAAAGAAATCTTTTTTTGTATTCTAATATGCATCAACAGTATAAACATAAATTGTTTTAGACAATCATGTTACTAGGTCATCTTTGCCAAAGGTTAAATTATGTCATTTTTAATACGTACTCTGTTGGGCAAAACCCCTTCACCATATACACACAGTCACAGCCATGCTCATATACACTCTTTTTTTGACTTTTGACGGCAGCAGATGTAGAATCTCTGGGCTCATATCTGTAAAAATACCTAGCATTGTGACTGGAATGAAATAGATACTTAGGAATTTCTTCACTGGAAGTGTAAGGTCTTGTCACTTTGTATATCCAGTCACTCACACGGCCCCTGCACTAGGAATCCCTGTTAATACTCATTTTTAATCTACGATGTAGGCACAATTTTTTTACCCGGGAATAATTATTCACTAGTTCTTCATCTTTACTCTATTATTATTATTGTATGTCTCATTTTGTTCCTATGGACTTTTTCTCTATTTCCTTTCTTGTTTTCTTCTTATTTGTGCTTGCTGTACTTTCATTCATCCCTATCATAATACAGTGGCCTTTCTCTGTTAAAGAAAACACAAAAATAAAACACTGTATATATATGTATATATATAAAACACTGTATATATATATGTGTGTGTGTATATATATATATATAAAATAACTTAATGCTTGGCTATCAACACCTCACAGATACCTGATTGAGAGGAATATTCCTTTTTCTGACCACAGCCTAGATAGCAGCTCTCTCTTTTTTTCCCTCAATGTTTCATGATATAATTCAACATTTTAAAAATAACTTTATAAATTTCCATTGCAATGTTTGAAATACGTAAAATACTACAATTTCCATTTTAACACAGACAGTGTGAACCTTCTGTCCAAAATACTTCTCTGAATTTTTTTAGTAATATATAGATCCCTCCACCCCTACTCAGTAGGCAGTCACACAGCTTTCCTTACTGTCCTACTATCTTCTTTTCATTGCAAATACTTAGGCAGATTTATTTTCAGGTGAAACTGAACTGAATTTGAAATGAAGGGGAGACTTTCTTATCTAATTAAAAATGTTATATATAGTATTTCAGTCATCCTAAATAAAGTTCAGATATTTTAACTGCATTTTAAATAAAGATTGATCCTTAAATGATGATTACAAAAATAGGATTATAAAATAAAAATGGAAATAAAGAAGTATACCATCTCCTATCAAACAGGGCATCAACTCTTATTTTCTATACTAGCTTTTATTATTTTTCTGCATGCATTCATCCTTGTAATCTCAATACCAATATCAATTTCTATCTTGTTTTCATGTCCAATTTTGTCAAAAACATTTATCTAAGTTGCTATATTGCCTTTACAATTGTCATTAAATGAGGGAAGGCAGTTTTAAGTAAGTACATGTATCACTGGGCTTCCCTGGTGGCTCAGTGGTAAAGAATCTTCCTGCAGTGCAGGAGATGTGGGTTTAATACCTTGGTCAGGAAGATTGCCTGGAGAAGGGAATGGCAATTCACCCTGATATTCTTGCCTGGGAAATCCCATGGAGTTACAAGAGCTGGACACAAAAACTAAACAAAAACAACAATGTAAATATGAAATAATGATGCACTAAGAAAAAAAAAGAAAAGATTAGTTCTCTACAGAAAGCTTTTGAAAATGTTTAAAATAAAGCATAATTAAATATATGTTCCACTCCTGTGTGTTATACATATTTTTCAAAATATACATCAGTACTTAGAGAAAGCTAAAAAGTATGGCTTTAAGTAAGTGATGAATGTCACCAAAGGGAGGCCTCTATTTTACTGTGCATATTTATTCTGTAATATAATCTCTATTGAGTTCACATTTTCAGATTCTAGGGCCCTAACCTAGAGCTGTCCTTAAGTTTTTACCTCTGTGGAACTCACCTTGGCAGTTTACTATTCACTTCATTATTCAGCTCTCTGTAAAGAAGAAAAAAATGCAGGTCCCAACTCTGATCCAGACTAGGACTCCAGCTTTATTTTGAGCTGTCCTTTCCTCACTTGCCTCTACATTATGCTGCCAAAAGTCATTGGCCTCATTCCTTGAGTGTTAGATCTCTTTGAGATGTGACTGATATTTCCATGTCTTCTAAACCCACTGAAGACTTTGTAGCTATTCAGGGCATCTTTCAGGTTCACTGTGGGTGCAGCTATAATAAAGTGGGAAAAGTGGCAGACCTGGGTCCTAAAAGTCTCTAAGTCTCATTTTATTTATTTGTAAAATGGGATAATTCATGACTAGTTTACACAGATAATTTACACTGATCATGCTGTACAATCATAGAACATTCTGGAAATAAAAGTGTCTTGAGGATATGCCACCCATTCATAACAGCCAAATCCAAAGAAGTGTCTTGAGGATATGCCACCCATTCATAACAGCCAAATTGAAAGCATACTGGCAAATATCAGGTCAGTGATGAAGTGGCCTCATCATTGGCAGCCATACTTCTCATACACAACACTCTTCAACTCCATTAGACTGCTGGCCTGTGCCAAACACACTACCTGCATACAAACCACTGGACCATTTCTTAGGCTGAGCACACAACCTATCATGTCTCCAGTCTTGCCGATGCAGGATAATGTGCTATTTTTATTTCAAGACTTGGCTCAAATTCAGCAGTTTCTCTGAAGCCTTCCCTATTGCCTGAATCAAATGTATTATACCTCTCTTTAAGCCCAACATCATGTTCTTTCTATTCCTGTTAAGAGTTTATATTTCATCCTGTCTTTAGAATAGTTTAAGTCTTCCCTGGTGGCTCAGAGGGTAAAGCGGCTGTCTGCAGTGCGGGAGACCTGGGTTTGATCCCTGGTTTGAGAAGATCCCCTGGAGAAGGAAATGGCAACCCACTCCACTATTCTTGCCTTGAGAATCCCACGGATGGAGGAGTCTGGTAGGTTACAGTCCATGGGACTGCAAAGAGTTGGACACCATTGAGCGACTTCACTTTCTTTCTTTAGAATAGTTTTCTGCTTCTGTCCAAGTTTCCTCGGGCAAATAGCATCTCTTAGGTGTGTCTGTATTCTCTCTTTACTACAGATTTCTTTTCATAAAATTTTTTGACAAAAGAATGCAAAAGTAGGAAGTCAAGAAACACCTGGAGTAACAGGCAAATTTGGCCTTGGAATACGGAATGAAGCAGGGCAAAGACTAAGAGAGTTTTGCCAAGAAAATGCACTGGTCATAGCAAATACCCTCTTCCAACAACACAAGAGACGACTTTATACATGGACATCACCAGATGGTCAACACCGAAATCAGATCGATTATATTCTTTGCAGCCAAAGATGGAGAAGCTCTATACAATCAGCAAAAACAAGACCAGGAGCTGACTGTGGCTCAGACCATGAACTCCTTATTGCCAAATTCAGACTGAAATTGAAGAAAGTAGGGAAAACCACTAGACCATTCAGGTATGACCTAAATCAAATCCCTTATGATTATACAGTGGAAGTGAGAAATAGATTTAAGGGCCTAGATCTGATAGATAGAGTGCCTGATGAACTATGGAATGAGGTTCGTGACATTGTACAGGAGACAGGGATCAAGACCATCCCCAAGAAAAAGAAATGTAAAAAAGCAAAATGGCTGTCTGGGGAGGCCTTGCAAATAGCTGCGAAAAGAAGAGAAGTGAAAAGCAAAGGAGAAAAGGAAAGATATAAACATCTGAATGCAGAGTTCCAAAGAATAGCAAGAAGAGATAAGAAAGCCTTCTTCAGCGATCAATGCAAAGAAATAGAGGAAAACAACAGAATGGGAAAGACTAAGGATCTATTCAAGAAAATCAGAGATACCAAAGGAACATTTCATGCAAAGATGGGCTCGATAAAGGACAGAAATGGTGTGGACCTAACGGAAGCAGAAGATATTAAGAAGAGGTGGCAAGAATACACAGAAGAACTGTACAAAAAAGAGCTTCACGACCCAGATAATCATGATGGTGTGATCACTGATCTAGAGCCAGACATCCTGGAATGTGAAGTCAAGTGGGCCTTAGAAAGCATCACTAGGAACAAAGCTAGTGGAGGTGATGGAATTCCAGTGGAGCTATTCCAAATCCTGAAAGATGATGCTGTGAAAGTGCTGCACTCAATATGCCAGCAAATTTGGAAAACTCAGCAGTGGCCACAGGATTGGAAAAGGTCAGTTTTCATCCCGATCCCAAAGAAAGGCAATGCCAAAGAGTGCTCAAACTATGGCACAATTGCACTCATCTCACATGCTAGTAAAGTAATGCTCAAAATTCTCCAAGCCAGGCTTCAGCAATATGTGAACCGTGAACTTCCTGATGTTCAAGCTGGTTTTAGAAAAGGCAGAGGAACCAGAGATCAAATTGCCAACATCCGCTGGATTATCGAAAAAGCAAGAGAGTTCCAGAAAAACATCTATTTCTGCTTTATTGACTATGCCAAAGCCTTTGACTGTGTAGATCACAATAAACTCTGGAAAATTCTGAGAGAGATGGGAATACCAGACCACCTGATCTGCCTCTTGAGAAATCTGTATGCAGGTCAGGAAGCAAAAGTTAGAACTGGTCATGGAACAACAGACTGGTTCCAAATAGGAAAAGGAGTACGTCAAGGCTGTATATTGTCACCATGTTTATTTAACTTATATGCAGAGTACATCATGAGAAATGCTGGACTGGAGGAAACACAAGCTGGAATCAAGATTGCCGGGAGAAATATCAATAACCTCAGATATGCAGATGATACCACCCTTATGGCAGAAAGTGAAGAGGAACTCAAAAGCCTCTTGATGAAAGTGAAAGTGGAGAGTGAAAAGGTTGGCTTAAAGCTCAACATTCAGAAAACGAAGATCATGGCATCTGGTCCCATCACTACATGGGAAATAGATGGAGAAACAGTGGAAACAGTGTCAGACTTTCTTTTTCTGGGCTCCAAAATCACTGCAGATGGTGACTGCAGCCATGAAATTAAAAGACGCTTACTCCTTGGAAGGAAGGTTATGACCAACCTAGATAGCATATTCAAAAGCAGAGACATCACTTTGCCAACAAAGGTTCGCCTAGTCAAGGCTATGGTCTTTCCTGTGGTCATGTATGGATGTGAGAGCTGGACTGTGAAGAAAGCTGAGCGCCGAAGAATAGATGCTTTTGAACTGTGGTGTTGGAGAAGACTCTTGAGAGTCCCTTGGACTGCAAGGAGATCCAACCAGTCCATTCTGAAGGAGATCAGCCCTGGGATTTCTTTGGAGGGAATGATGCTCAAGCTGAAACTCCAGTATTTTGGCCACCTCATGCGAAGAGTTGACTCATTGGAGAAGACTCTGATGCTGGGAGGGATTGAGGGCAGGAGGAGAAGGGGACGACAGAGGATGAGATGGCTGGATGGCATCACTGACTCAATGAATGTGAGTCTGAGTGACCTCCGAGAGCTGGTGATGGATAAGGAGGCCTGGCGTGCTGCGGTTCATGGGGTCGCAAAGAGTTGGACATGACTGAGCGATTGATCTGATCTGATCTGATCTGATGGATAGAATGACAACAAACTATTATTTTGGTATGTACAAAGATGTTGTGGCTCATCACAGAGTTCTTTGAAAAAGCTAAAATGTTTTTCTTTCTCTTGAAAATTGAATTTTTATAAAGATAATTTTTAAGGAAGTTAATGTTACAATATTAATTGAACCCTAATTAAAATACTGATATATTTGTATAGTGCTTCAGTGTTTTCAAAACATTTTCACTTGCTTTATATCGTGATCCTCACAGCAATTCTGTAAATTATGAAGTTGAGTGTCTTATATGAGTCAAAATCATGAGGGTCAATTTTCACAGTAATCCCTCTGATAAAATGGTAAGGAAAGTATGATCATGTTCATTTCAGAGATGAAAAAGTTGGTTTATGGCTGATAACATGTTCAATTCATAGAGCTATATATGCTAAACAGACTGAAACTGTAACCCAGATTTGTGTCGTTATCAAATGAAATGATAAAATGAAATAAATACAATTAAAGATATAAAACCTTAACCTTGAATACAAATAAATTGTCCACAAACCCACAACTATGACTACTTAAGTGTGCCCTAGTGAATATGTTGCATTATTTAGGAAAACAAGACCTTTAAAAATCACTATTTGTGTAAAACTAAAGAAAGCATGTCTTCCATTCCTAGAAATCATTCTCTCACATATGGTGCTTTTTACCTTGAATTATGCTTGCACTATTGCAAATTTACATGTGTCAACAGAATGACATCTTTGATGTACTTCCAGCTCTCTCAGACATTTCCAAAGTAGGGTTTGGACTATGGTTACATAACCCTGAACTTTAATAAAACTTATGTTTAAATGCAGAACTTGCTGTTGTCCATGAATATTTCCCTGACCAGGCTTAATCAAAATTTAATTTTAGGAGCTTTTAAGCTCTATATATCATAGAAAATCACAAGTTTGCAGGCATAGCTAAAATAAGGAAAAAATAATGGTTACATTATAATAAAATTTAAAGTACTACTTCTATTTCCAGCAATAAACTAATGAATTTTTTAAATTTTAGAAGTTTTTTCCATTATAAATAGTTGATGGCCAAAAGATAGTATATTCACATTGTATTAGAAAGTCAATAATGCTCAGAAGTTTATGTGACATCAAATTCTGAAATTAATTTTTTGCTATTAATATGGTTACTGTTGTTTAATATTCTATACAAATATGAAATTTAAGTTTGTTGTTGTTCAGTTGCCCAGTTGTAATCTGACTTTTTGTGACTCCAAGGACTATAGCACACCAGGACTCCCTGTTCCTCACCATCTTCCACAGTTTGCCCAAGTTTATGTTCATTGCATCGGTGATGTCATCCAGCCATTCCAACTCTGATGCTCTCTTCTCCTTCTGCCCTTCATCTTCCCCTAGCATTAGGGACTTTTGTAGTGAATCATCTGTTCACATGAGATGACCAAAATACTGGAGCTTCAGCTTCAGCATCAGTCCTTCCAGTGAATATTCAGGGTTGATCTCCCTTAAGACTGACTGGTTTGATCTCCTTGCTGTCCAATGGACTTACAGGAGTTTTCTCCAGCATCACGATATGAAGGCATCCATTCTTTGGCGTTCTGCCTTCTTTTCGGTCCAGCTCTCAAAACGGTATGTGACCACTGGGAAGACCACAGCCTTGATTATACGGACCTTTGTCAGCAGAATAATGTCTCTGATTTCCAACACACTGTCTAGGTTTGTCATCACTTTGCTGCCAAGAAACAATCATTTTCTGATATCTTGGTTGCAGTCAACAAGTCACTAATCCTTGTTAAATTGTGAGTTATTTTATCTCTTTCCATAGATGAAATGCTAAAAAGTAGTTTTTTTTCTGCTAGGAATTGTAGAGTTGACTAGACATAGTTTCCTATTCCTGAAAACTTCAGCAAAGCAAATATGAGAGTATAAAGGCTATAAAGTCCACTTCTTCATCAAAGCAAAATACAAAGTATATATGACCCTCAAGTCTGTTTTCATAATTTCCTCAGGTGTCTTACATCAAAAACTATATAAAACCTATAGGATTTATTTTTCTTTTATTTAATAATCTATTCATTCATCAATGCACTCATCAAATCATCAATCATTTGAAAACTATTACTGCTTGAATCAATTTAGAATCTATGTACATAACCTTATTCTAAAACCATATTTTATTACAATTATGTAAGAGTAGTTATTGGACAATTTTATTTATGAACATACATACACAAATTCTAAAAAATATTAAGCACAGTATCATTTTTATAGTGGAGTTTGTTTTAGGACTTTGAAGATGGTTCTATATCAGGAAAAAAAAAGTTATAATTCACCATTTGGACAGACTGACAAAATTTAAATGATTATCTCAAATGTTGAAAATTACTTGAAGTTTAACACATATTGATAAATTCTCAACAATCTATGAATGCAATTATATTTTCTTAACTATATAAAGTTGATATCAAATGAAATAACATTTGATGGATTCCTTTTAAAATCAGGAACAATATAAGGATGTATATTTTACAACTACTTTTAACAAAGTACCAGTGATGCTGACCAATGTTATAAGGAGGAAAAAAAAAAAAAGAGAAGCAGACAAAACTGTCACTATTGTAAGGTGATACAATCATACAAAAAATAAACAGATCAACAAGCAAAGTATTAGAAAATGTTGATGACTTTAGCAATTTGCTGACTAGAAAGCTAACAAAAATAACAGGAGCATTTTTTTCTTATACCAACATACACCAACTGGAAATTATAGTGAAAAGTATGTTTAACATTAGAGAAAATAGAAATATTAACTTTCTAGAAATAAATTTATTCAATAAATTACTTTGAAAATAAAGTTTCTAGTTCATCCAATGTTTATAATATGCATACTTCAGGTATTAAAATTATAAAAATAGTTTTTAACCAATTCAGAGCACACAGACCTAATCTCATGTCATTACTAAGCTAAGTCACTTCAGTCATGTCCGACTCTGTGCAACCCCACAGACAGCAGCCCACCAGGCTCCCCCATCCCTGGGATTCTCCAGGCAAGAACACTAGAGTGGGTTGCCATTTCCTTCTCCAATGCATGAAAGGGAAAAGTGAAAGTGAAGTAGCTCAGTCATGTCTGACTCTTCGTGATCCCATGGACTGCGGCCTACCAGGCTCCTCCATTCATGGGATTTTCCAGGCAAGAGTACTGGAGTGGGGTGCCATTGCCTTGTCCAATCCCATGTAATTAAACACTGGCAATTCCATAATATCCACTCAAGTTCTATGGCTTTAAGGTAATGAAAAAAAAAAATGAGGGGTTTTAAGCTAAAGTAAATATGAACTGTACCTTAAAATATTGGGAGTTTGGTAGTGATATATTTTTTATATTATTATGCCCTATATAAGAAAAGTGAAGATCATGGCATCCGGTCTCATCACTTCATGGGAGATAGATAGGGAAACAGTGGAAACAGTGTCAGACTTTATTTTTGGGGCTCCAAAATCACTGCAGATGGTGACTGCAGCCATGAAATTAAAAGACGCTTACTCCTTGGAAGGAAAGTTATGACCAACCTAGATAGCATATTCAAAAGCAGAGACATTACTTTGCCAACAAATGTCCGTCTAGTCAAGGCTATGGTTTTTCCTGTGGTCATGTATGGATGTGAGAGCTGGACTGTGAAGAAAGCTGAGCACCGAAGAATTGATGCTTTTGAACTGTGGTATTGGAGAAGACTCTTGAGAGTCCCTTGGACTGCAAGGAGATCCAACCATTCCTTCTGAAGGAGATCAGCCCTGGGATTTCTTTGGAAGGAGTGATGCTGAAGCTGAAACTCCAGTACTTTGGCCACCTCATACGAAGAGTTGACTCATTGTAATAGACTCTGATGCTGGGAGGGATTGGGGGCAAGAGTAGAAGGGGACGACAGAGGATGAGATGGCTGGATGGCATCACTGACTCGATGGATGTGAGTCTGGGTGAACTCCGGGAGTTAGTGATGGACAAGGAAGGCCTGGCGTGCAGTGATTCATGGGGTCGCAAAGAGTCAGACACGACTGAGCAACTGAACTGAACTGAACTGAAGAATGAAGAGTTTTCTTCTAATTATTCAGATTACCTATATATCTTTTATCACAGCGTTAATGTTTTCTTTGCACTTTGGAAATAGTATTTCCAGAAATAAATCAAATAACATGAAAATGAAGGAAAAATGTTTATATGTGGCCTGCCACTGAGATTAATAAAGGATAATATATTAAGATTCTTGGCAGTTGACCTGAGGGCATGAAATCTGCTGGTCTTTAGACATAATTCCCTACTTAGTATCCTTCTTATACCTGAAGAAGTAAAATAAAAGATCCAGTTGTGTTTGTTTGTGTGTGTGTGTGTGTGTGTGTGTGTGTATGCACATGCATGCACACATGCTAAGTCATGTTCAACTCTTTGTTAACCTATGGACTGGAGCCCACCAGGCTCCTCTGTCCATGGGATTCTCCAGGCAAGAATATTGGAGTGGGTTGCTATTTCCTTACCCAGGGGATCTTCCTGACCCAAGGACCAAACCCGTGTCTCTGGGGTCTTCTGCATTGGCAGGCAGATTCTTTACCACTGAGCTACCTAGGAAGTCATCAAGAGCCAGTTAAGAAGTGATATGCTATCCTTCTCTAAAAGTTTCTAGAAAACAGAAACTGCTATTTACCTTTGGACCTCCCATATTCCAGAATCACTTCAGGTATAGAGTGCTATTGTTGTTTAGTTGCTAAGTCATGTTCAACTATTTGTGACCCCATGGAGTGTAAACTGCTAGACTCTGCTGTCCATGGGATTTCCCAGGCAAGAATACTGGAGTGGGTTGCCATTTCCTTCTCCAAGGGATCTTCCTGACCCAGGGATAGAACTCATGTCTCTTGCATTGGTGGGCAGATTCATTACTGCTGAACCACCAGGGAGCCCAGGTACAGAATGTGTGAAAATGTTAGTCTCTCAGTTGTGTCCGACTCTATTTGACCCCATGGACTATAACCCAGCAGGCTCCTCTATCCATGGAATTCTGAATAGGTAGAGAATATACACACTTTGGAATGACAGTTATGACCAACCTAGATAGCATATTCAAAAGCAGAGACATTACTTTGCCAACAAATGTCTGTCTAGTCAAGGCTATGGTTTTTCCTGTGGTCATGTATGGATGTGAGAGTTGGACTGTGAAGAAAGCTGAGCACCGAAGAATTGATGCTTTTTGAACTGTGGTGTTGGAGAAGACTCTTGAGAGTCCCTTGGAGTGCAAGGAGATCCAACCAGTCCATTCTAAAGGAAATCAGTGCTTGGTGTTCATTGGAAGGACTGATGCTAAAGCTAAAACTCCAGTACTTTGGCCATCTCATGCGAAGAGTTGACTCATTGGAAAAGCCTGATGCTGGGAGGGATTGGGGGCAAGAGGAGAAGGGGACGATAGAGGATGAGATGGCTGGATGACATTACCGACTCGATGGACATGAGTTTGAGTGAACTCCAGGAGTTGGTGATGGACAGAGAGGCCTGGCATGCTGCGATTCATGGGGTTGCAAAGAGTTGGACATGAGTGAGTGACTGAACTGAACTGATACACACTTTAAATTGAATTACTATAGGAGCCACATACCAATCAGCATTCTAGGAAACATAACTCTTCAGATTTGTTGTTCCTGTTAAACCAAATTTCTTAAACAAATTGATTATAAGCATATGTCAAAGTGTTTGTGTAAACTTTTCATAAAAGAAGAGGCTCATTAAAGACTATTCAAAATTTTATATTCTGTAGGAGACATTTAATAAGAAAGAAAAATTGTTAAATAATTATTGTTAAGATAGATTGGAAACATGTATCTAATAAAATATTTTAATGATTTTTACCCAGTTGCATGGGCAACCTTCAGATCAGTTCAGTTGTTCAGTCATGTCCAGCTCCTTGTGACCCCATGGATTGCAGCACACCAGGCTTCCCTGTCCATCACCAACTCTCAGAGCCTACTCAAACTCATGTCCATCGTGTTGGTGATGCCATACAACTATCTCATCCTCTGTGTTCCCCTTGGGTAACCTTAGCTTATCAGAATTTCTTAGACTCATTTAGTTATATGAAAACATTATACAAGTATAATTACCTCCTAAATGGAGGTCACGAATTATGCAGGAAAATTAATCTGTCACAGTCCAGGTTTTCTTTTATTTTCTCATTAATTTTATCATAAGTATATCAAGACAAAGTAGGTTAAAACTGTATATCATTCCTTAATAAAAAATAATTTAGATATTACTTGAGGGGTGGTTGGCTCCTCTACTCTGGCTAGGCTTTTTTTCCCTCCTTTATGTGGGAGAAGGTAATGGCACCCCACTCCAGTACTCTTGCCTGGAAAATCCCACGGACGGAGGAGCCCGGTAGGCTGCAGTCCATGGGGTCGCTGAGAGTCGGACATGACTGAGCGACTTCACTTTCTCTTTTCACTTTCATGCATTGGAGAAGGAAATGGCAACCCACTCCAGTGTTCTTGCCTGGAGAGTCCCAGGGATGGGGAAGCCTGGTGGGCTGCCGTCTATGGGGTCACACAGAGTCGGACACGACTGAAGTGACTTAGCATAGCATAGCATGTGGGGGTAGAAGAGAGGAGATGCAGTGGAAGGGTCATGGACATGCAGAAATTGGTAGGCAACTCCTTCCACACAAACAAGGAGACAGAGCAGGGAATCCCAAGATCACCAATATTTACTTACTTTCTCTGCTGCTACTTCCAGCCATCCAGAAAAAGACATAAAATTTATATATGATCCCAACAGAATAGTTAGTTTAATATTTGATATGTTATTTTCAAAAGATTTATGAAAGTAGTTGTAGCCTCTGAATTGTTATTTCCTTTTTTGTCTACTCCAGAACCAAAGTAGTAAATGCAGGTTAATTATTTTGCAGACCCATGGTATTTTGGGTGTGAATTTTTAGCTGGATCCCAAAGTGAAAATGAAAGAAAGAGAGACTGATTCAACTCAAGCTGAGAAGGGATGTGAAGTCAGCTAAGATGTGGTTTATCCATTCATTCTGACTTCTCCCAAAAGAAGAGTTTTTATTAAGTTATCTGTCATGGACAATAGATTAAATACTACCACATTCACTATTTGCATTCAAAAAACAAGAAAAATGAAATAAAGAAATGAAAGGACAGCTCCTTATTTAGAAGACCTAGCTGTAATTCTTATCTCCTCACAATTTTTCAGAGCCTACCAAAGAGGCAGTATTTTTCCAGTGCTGGTAGAACTCATAACTTAAATTGGCTGTTCCTATCAAATTCAATTTGACAGAGTCATTTTGAAAATAAAGTCTATATTTCATATATTTATAATACACAAACTTCAGGCATTATAATTATAAAACCTATTTTTTTTTTTTAACTTAAGAAAACCAATTCAGAGCACACAGACCTAACCAATATCTCATGTCATTAAACACAGGCAATTCCATAAAATCCACTCAAGTTCTTCAAGGTTTTACAGGAATGAAAGAAAAGGAAGGTCTTAGACTAAAGTTGGGGAAAGCAATGGCACTCCACCCCAGTACTTTTGCCTGGAAAATCCCATGGATGGAGGATCCTGGTAGGCTCTAGTCCATGGGGTTGCTAACAGTCGGACACGACTGAGCGACTTCACTTTCACTTTTCACTTTCATGCATTGGAGAAGGAAATGGCAACCCACTCCAGTGTTCTTGCCTGGAGAATCCCAGGGACAGGGGAGCCTGGTGAGCTTCCGTCTATGGGGTCGCACAGAATCGGACACGACTGAAGCGACTTAGCAGCAGCAGCAGCAGTAGGCTAAAGTAAGTATTAACTGATCTTAAAAGTTGACATAATATATTTTAAAAGGTAATTTAAATTTTTTGAACTATTACTCCAAAAGTGTTCATTTTGTGATTTATAAAAGAAGTCCTTCTACAACCTGTGCATATACAGTAAGAATTTAAGTAATTTTATTATTGTAATGTCACGAACCTCATTCCATAGTTCATCAGGCACTCTATCTATCAGATCTAGGCCCTTAAAACTATTTCTCACTTCCACTGTATAATCATAAGGGATTTGATTTAGGTCATACCTGAATGGTCTAGTGGTTTTCCCTACTTTCTTCAATTTCAGTCTAAGGAGTACATCAAGGCTGTATATATTGTCACCATGTTTATTTAACTTATATGCAGAGTACATCATGAGAAACGCTGGACTGGAAGAAACACAAGTTGGAATCAAGATTGCTGGGAGAAATATCAATAACCTCAGATATGCAGATGACATCACCCTTATGGCAGAAAGTGAAGAGGAACTCAAAAGCCTCTTGATGAAAGTGAAAGTGGAGAGTGAAAAGGTTGGCTTAAAGCTCAACATTCAGAAAACGAAGATCATGGCATCTGGTCCCATCACTGCATGGGAAATAGATGGAGAAACAGTGGAAACAGTGTCAGACTTTATTTTGGGGGGGGCTCCAAAATCACTGCAGATGGTGACTGCAGCCATGAAATTAAAAGACGCTTACTCCTTGGAAGGAAAATTATGACCAACCTAGATAGCATATTCAAGAGCAGAGACATCACTTTGCCAACAAAGGTTCACCTAGTCAAGGCTATGGTCTTTCCTGTGGTCATGTATGGATGTGAGAGCTGGACTGTGAAGAAGGCTGAGCGCCGAAGAATTGATGCTTTTGAACTGTGGTGTTGGAGAAGACTCTTGAGAGTCCCTTGGACTGCAAGGAGATCCAACCAGTCCATTCTGAAGGACATCAGCCCTGGGATCTCTTTGGAAGGAATGATGCTCAAGCTCAAACTCCAGTATTTTGGCCACCTCATGTGAAGAGTTGACTCATTGGAGAAGACTCTGATGCTGGGAGGGATTGGGGGCAGGAGAAGAAGGGGACGACAGAGGATGAGATGGCTGGATGGTATCACTGACTCGATGAATGTGAGTCTGAGTGACCTCCAGGAGTTGGTGATGGACAGGGAGGCCTGGCATGCTGCAGTTCATGGGGTCGCAAAGAGTCGGACACGACTGAGCGACTGATCTGATCTGATTATTGTAATATTTAAAATGTTGTATCTAAGTATTTTAATCTGCTATCATTGTATTTAAAATTAAAATAACAATTCAAAATGTTCAATGAAATAAGCAAAGTATGCTGTTATTAAGATAATTAGATTGAACTCTATTTTATCATTTTATCATCTTATTGCATGATTATGCAGTAATTCTTAAGTACCCAGGGTAAAATACCAAAACAATCTAAAGTGTATACTGTTCAGTTCTCTTTAACTGACCATTCACCAAGTAATTCATATCTATAAACTTTTTATTAAACATCAACAAAGAACTCAAAACAAAAGTAGATCACAAATAAAATCTCAGTTATTATCATAGAATTTTAAACATACAGACTGTATCCTCTGTTAAAAATATATTTAAATTAGAACCAGAAATAAAACTGTAATTAAGTTATATATTTGAAAAATTTAAAAATAATAATGCTCAAAATAACTCTCCAGTGAAAGAAGTAATCATAATAGGAATTATAAAATATTTGATATTAGATAATATTTAAAACATGATGTACCAAAGTAATGAAAATGTTATTAAATACTCATATTAGAAAATAATAACTAGACATTAACTAGTCAAGTGTCTATCTCAAGAAGTTAATAAAATAAAAATAGATTAAACTAATCAAAAGCAATAACAAAGAAATAGAAAATAATGCCATAAAAACAATGCAACAATAGAAATCATAAGGAAAACAACAAAGCAAGCAGCTCATTATGATGAGAGCACCTGAAATCTACTTTCTTAGAAAATTTCTAGTATTCAACATAGTATTATTATCTATAGTCATCATATTATATATAAGATGTCTGGATTTACTCATCCTACATAACCTTATACCTTGTGTACCCTTTGACCAATATCTCCTATTCCTCCCACCTTCCTGGTCCAGATAACCATAGTTCTCTCTGCTTCTATGTATTTGACTTTTCTAGATTCCACATATAAGAGACATCATGCAGCGTTTTCCGATCATGTCTGGCTTATTTTACTTTGCATAATAATCTTCTGATTATAATGATTTTACTATGCACATGTATATCAAAATGTTATGTTGTACACCTTAAATATATACAATTTTATCATAAAATAAAACTAAAAGTGGAAGTTTGCTTCTGACCAATATACAGTAATTCCCTCTAAACACTCTGAAAAGAAAGAGAGAAAGAGAGGGAGAAGAGAAGAGAGAGAGAGAAGAGGAGGAGAGGTGGGGAAGGGAGGGCAGGAGGGGAAAGGAGAGCTGCAGAGATGAGAGAGGGGAAGAGAAGGGAAGAATTGAGGTGAGCCTGACTGTTGTGGTTGGCACAGCTTACTACCTTGAAGAGTTTCCAGGATGTAGCACAGAAAGGAGGAACCCAGACAGAGCTAGGTATTGTCTGACTTGAGGAGACAGAGCTGAGATTTGGGGAAGAAGATACCAGAATTCAGAGGATTCAGTGCCAGAGAGAAAAGAGCTTCACAGAGAGAAAAGTCTGGGAATCTGAATCGCAGCCCTCTGAAGAAACCAGCAGAATACTGACCAGACCCTGTGTGGGGAAACCACCCAAAGCCAGAGAAAGAACCTTACAATTAACATAAAAGTTAACTGTGCCAAAATAAGTATGAGGGGAAAAAAAAATAATAAGGTTAGAAATTCCACAGTAGCCAACTTCAAGACTTACTAAATCTACAGTAATCAGAGTAATGCTGAAAGGATAGGCATAGATTAATTAAACAGAATGGAGAGCTCAAAAGTACATCTAAATAAATACAGTGAACTATATACAAAAGTACAAATACAATTCAGTGGATTGAACACAATTTATAAAGCAATAAACCCTGACATATGACTCACATCTTATACCAACTAAACTAGTATGGATTATGAGCCTAAAGTGTAAAATGTAACACTAAAAATTCTTTTAGAAGAAAACAGGAGAAAATCTACATGACCTTGAGTTTGATTAGGAGTTTTAAGAAATGAACTCAAAAGCACAATTCATAAAGAACATTAGTAAATTTGACTTTTACCAAAACTTCTGATCTATGAAAGACATTTTTAAGAAAACAAAAAGATAAGACACAGGCTCGGAACATATTTGTAAATCACACACCTGCTAAAGGATATACATCCAGAAAATAAACTACTTACCTCTTAACAATAAAACATAGAGTTACCACAGTTAGTTGCACTGATCATTAGTTATTAGGGAATTGCATTTTTTTTAAGTTCACTTTTATATACCTATGAATGACTAAAATAAATCAACTGAAGATTTTAAGTAGTAAAGAGGATAAAGAGCAACAGAAATTCTGGATATTCTGGAATGCAGAATATCATAGCCACTTTGGAAAATAGTTTTCCAATTTATTATAAAGTTAATCAAATGCTTATCATATAATTGAGCATCCTTTCTCCTAGGAATTTACCCACAAGAACTGAAATTTTATGTTAGCACAAAAACTTGTACACCAGCATTCCTAGCACCTTTATTCATAAGAGCCAAAACCTGAAAACAATTCAAATATCCTTCAAGAGGTGAATGGATAAGCAAACCATGGTGCATCCACCTAATGGACCACTTCCTAAAAAAAATAGAACAGACATTGATTCATGTATCAACATGGATGGATCTTAAATGCATTTTGCTTAGAGAAAGAAATCAGACTTCAAGGCTGATTTCTGATATTAAGTGATTCCGTGTGTATGAAATTCTAGAAAAGGTAGAATTATAGGGATGGCAAACAGATGTTTGTTCCCATGGATTTAAGGTGGTGGTACTTTGAGTACCAAGAGGTTGCACAGGAAGTTTTAGAAAGAATAGCTTTGTATGATACTGTGGCAACTCTATGTAGTTATCAAAATGCACAGAACTGCACATTACTGAGTTAATTCTACTGTATGCAATTTTTTAAAATCCCCTAAAATTTTGGAAGAACTCTGGATAGGATACAGACTATTTAAACATGTCTGTTCTGCAAATGTGTGACATAATCTCACCAAAGGAGACAGGAAGAAAAAAGAAGACATAAATAACTTTGGAAAATCATGTTTTTCCAAAATACTATAAGATAAAAGATAATAAAAGTATATAAAATACCTTTCTAGTATACTTCAAAAGAGTCAAGGTTACGAAAGGTGAGAAAAGAATAAATATAAACTCGGGAGACAGGATAACTAAATGTGGTATGTGATATCCTGGATTGGATTCTGGAACACAAAAGAACATTAATGGAAAAAAATGACAAAATCTGAATAATGTCTGTAGTTTAGTTAATTCTATTCTACAAATATTAATATTTTAGTTGTGATGAATGCATAGTGGTTAAGCAAAATGTTGACATTCGGAGAAAGAGTGTGAAGAGCATGTGGAAATCTAGAGAGGTAGCTTGGGTGAAATTGTAAAGGTTTCATTTATCTGTTATTATTATTTTTTAATTACAAGATAACACAGTTATTTTCTATCCTGGAACCAAAGAGCAGTAGTGTGTTTCAGTAGAAAAATGACATGATGATTGATTTGCTTTTATAATTTTGTTTGTTTTAGTTTTTTTTTTTTCTTTTTATACAGAACACTGACGACAGTAGGGAAGATAGAGTTAGGAAGACAGGCAACAGTGAAGCTAATTATTCAATAAAGCTATTATGGAGAAACTATGATTAAAATTATCATTGGAAACTATGATTAAAACCATTACTGAGAGGATTTACTATCTGCTCAATTATAAGCAATTGTCAAACTTTTAAACTAGTATTAATGAATATTATTTAATCTTAATGAGAATGACAACACAAATAATATTGTCTCTTATTGGTCCACAATAGAGTAATTTTGATTCTGGTACACAGGCATTTCCAATTGAAACACCATACAAACACAAGGTCAAGCCCTAAAGAGGTCAACTCAAGGCTTCAGGATCAGCAGGGGCTAACCAGTTCTGCTAGCTCTAGTCCAGTGCCCTGTCACTAGTGACCCCTCGGTGGATTAGTCAGATATGAAGCCTGCTTGGCTGTATCTCACAGTGATGCTCTATGGTGGAGTCCAGGAGAATTGAAACTGGGAGCCAGGGTTTGAGGACGCATCTAGCAAGGGGTACAGTGGGACTGGACATCCTATTTTGACAGTTACTTCTCTCCATTTCTGGAGGAATGGCATATATCAACATATATCATTGTTGCCAATTTATATTTGGTAAGTGTGCTATTTTTATACATCTATACTGAGCATCTGTTGTTTTTATCTGCTGAACATACTGCTTAGTTCTCTTGTTAATAATAGTGATTCTCTTCCCCTTCCAATTGAAGATTTCTCCTTATTCACTCTCTGAGTTTCTGAGAGGCCACTGATCATAGTACCCCGTACTCCTGTTTGGGCTTGTCAAGTCAGGAAAAGCAAAGCACTACTACACCTCCCTCGATACCTAGCTCAGGACAGACAAAAGTTCTTCCCAGGACTTTTCAGAACTAGAGTTGAACAGATGGCTATCTTCTTCCCTTGCATCATGACCTGTATGTATTGTACATGGCACTAGTTCCACTGATGGTCATGCCTCCCACCATGAAAAGCAACCTAAGAGAGAAGGCCAAGATGAGAGTAAGTGAGACAGGGAGACTCATGGTGATTGAAGTAGTTTGGGTTGCCCCAAGGGCAGATCCTTAGACAAGGATGCCAGGGTTACTATTACTAGTAAAAAAACACTATCAGAGAGGAATGTTGAAGTGAGATGAAGAAAAGGAGACTCATATAAGGTAAGTTATAAAACCACTTACTCCTGTGATAGTGCACAAACCAGAATGATATTTTTTTTTTTTTGATCAAGAATCTCTTTTATTGATTATCAGAAACATTACAAACATCTAATATGAACAAATTGTAACATGATAGTGTTTAGTTTGAACAATTAATACATTTCAGATATAATATTATACATATTTCAATGCTATTCTCCCCAATCATCCCACCCTCTCCCGGTCCCAGAGTCCAAAAGTCTGGTCTATACATCAGTGCTGGGCATATACACTGAGAAAACCAGAATTGAAAGAGACACGTGTACCCCAATGTTCATAGCAGCACTGTTTGCAATAGCCAGAACGTGGAAGCAACCTAGATGTCCATCCACAGATGAATGGATAAGCAAGCTGTGGTACATATACACAATGGAGTATTACTCAGCCATTAAAAAGAATACATTTGAATCAGTTCTAAGGAGGTGGATGGAACTGGAGCCTATTATACAGAGTGAAGTAAGCCAGAAACAAAAACACAAATACAGTATACTAACGCATATATATGGAATTTAGAAAGATGGTAAAAATAACCCTATTTACGAGACAACAGAATGATATTTTTAAACTCACAGTGGTTCCAGCTTGAGAAGGACGTGCTGACATTTGGAAAGCAGCACCTCTTAGGCTCTGAGGGAATCCAAATCATAAGCAGAAGATTGTTCTGAAAGGATGCAATCAAAACAAGAGGGCTTAGCCGTTGGATTCAGTGTTCAATAAGCTCAGTCTGGACAAGCAGGACCAACCATGAGTCCAGTCACTCATTCTTCCCCTGGGCAATGGTGGGTAAGCAGGACCCACTTCTCCTCTCAAATCTCTTAGATGGCCTGTTTCATATCCTCTCTCTTTCTCCCTCTTCCTCCTTCTCTCTCCTGCTTATCCTAACAGCTTTTAATCATTGGTGCTTACTGTGTATCTGACACCATCTGCTGCTGCTGTTGGAGCTTTTTATTCATTATCTCAGTTACTTTTCCAAGCAGCCTTATGATTTAGGTTCTACTGGTATTATCTTTGGTGAAGGCAATGGCAACCCACTCCAGTACTCTTGCCTGGAGAATCTCAGGGATAGCAGAGCCTGGTGGGCTGCCATCTATGGGGTCGCATAGAGTCAGACATGACTGAAGCAACTTAGCAGCAGCAGCAGTATTATCTTCTTATAGAGGGATACATTCTTACAGAAAAGGATGAGACAGCAGCCAACTTGTATTTATATATTAATTAGTGTTTAGAGTTTGGGGATATTTTTAAGGTGTCAACAGCACTCCCTATCATTTTACTTCAACATTTCACCTCATTTTTACATTTTATTCTACCTTTTTTCCCTTTCCTTCCCAGATGTAATCTACTCTACCTCCTCTCTGGCTTTTGATATTCCCCCTTATATACAAATTACATTGTAAAGAGCACTCAGTACAGAGTATGAAGAGGCTCAAGTTTGAAACAGGTATATTTTACCAAGTCTTTTAACTTGCGATATTTAAACTAAGCCAAGTGGCTTAAGCTCTCCAAGATGTTTCCATCTGTAAATTGGAGCCAATCCTCTGCAGGATCCACCTCAGACAATTTGAAAACTGGTAATTGCTATGAAGATCAAGGTTTTGTGGAAGTAGGAAAGAGTGTATGTGGAAATGCAGGTACAGTGGGAGAGACAATAAGGCAGGGCTTAGATGGCCCCAACCTACATTTGATATGGCACACAAAACATCTGTGGAATAAGATAGAGTCTGAAAGAGGAAAGCGTTTACAATCGGTGAGGTTTGAAAGGATCTGCTAAAGTGATTTTAGAAAATTGTTGACTAAGTAGTTTATCAATCCTCATGTTATCAGCTTGCACACATGTTTCATGCTCTACAGCATCTCGGTAAATGCTTTAGTTAATTACCCACTAATTATAACATTGAATGGCTACACTGAGGCAACCAAATAATTATGGAGCAAAAAGCTCTGAGCAATTACAAGGTTGAGCATATTGGTTGATTATAATAAATCCCCAGGTCATTGTTGATATCTGTCACATGCTTAATGTTCCTAATCTCTTGATACATGTGATAAACCACGAGCAACATAGGCAACAGGGCCTATGGAGAGAAAGCCCAATTTAAGGGAGAAGTAAGAACATAAATACAAAATAAGAACATAAATGCAAAAATAAAAAACTAATATTTTTGCAATGAACTAATGAATTGTATGGTCTATCCACTTCTGTTTGTCTGGCCTGTATAAAGGAGGTAACTGCTCTAGTGGTTCTTCCCCTCTAGGGTCTTCCAGTCCATGAAAGGAGACAGTTTTATATGCAAAAAATAGTGAGTTAGCATTGGTGGAGATGGATATGAAATATTATGGAAGCCTGTTAAGACAGTGACTTCATGGAATATTGGAGAAGATTCCAGAAGATCTTCATAGAGGAGATGATACTGAGATCCATTTTTGAATGATGAAAATACTGCTAAGTGTACAGGGAAGAAAGAGAGTCTTTGGGAATATGCAATTTTCGTTAAAACTGTTAGTGAATCAGCAAAAATACACACAGAAAATAATAGTACTTTGTTATATTTCCTGAAAAGAATAGCCAGCTTCAAGTACACAGAGGAAAGTAGTAGAAAGCGGCCACTGTAAAAGTACATTCTAAACAGTTTGCTTCTGTCTTCCATACCCAGTTTCCTCAAGCAACCCCTTTTTGTTTCTGAAACAACTGTATGAATGAACTTCCCTTGGCAAATCCTTTAATTGACCTCCATGCTTAGAATAACAAAGGAGCCTTGAATCTATCTAAAAGTTGTAAAATTTAATTAGGTAATTAGAGAAAAGTTACATTTTCACATTGCCTTCAAGACAGCAGTGTTTTTAGCCTCCTATATTTCCTTCCAATTCTAAAACTTCTGAAAGTGCCTCCGGTATTTTCACCCTAAACATTTTCTTAGACAGACTGTAAATATCTCAAAACATTGGATGGAAAGTTTGTGTATATGACATATGGATTTCTCCTTTTTTTTTTTTTTTGTCAGATTCTATAGGCCAAAATAAAAAGTTCAGCTACTGTGCAATTAATATTTACCTTTGATTCCTACACTTGGCTCATGATCATTTCACTGAGGAAGCTGGAAATTAGCAATTGAATGTACTACATAACTTAGAGCTATATAAGTAGATTTTTCAGATAGAGCTAAGTTTCTCTTCCTGAGGCGAGGTGGGGTAGCGAGGAGTAAACATATGAAAAAGAAAAGTGGCAGTCAAGTTCCTTTGATACACTATTACAACAGTTACATACCTGCTCTGAACACAGTGACATTCCATAACTGTGTATTGACTGAATTATAAATTTGAGACATAGCTTGACAGAAATTTGTGTGTGGTTATAAGAGATTAGATTGGGGATAATGAAGGCAAAACTTTGTCTGAGAACTCTGCCCACAGCCAAGGACATTTTGTTTTAAAGATCATCCATTTTATCATAGCTTTTCTCCGCACAGAATTGGAGAGTCAGACTTCTCTGTAAAACGCTTGCCCGACCAAACTGCTTTGGGTGATGAGTCAATGCTCTCTTTGGATGAGGCATTTCCAGCTGAATTTTCTACACCATTCACTAACTGGATACTTTAATGAAGTTACTGATTTTCTTAAGTATTATCCTATTATTTTAGCAAAATCTCTTATTGACATTTGTCAAGAAATGTCAATTTTATAAAATCACAAGTAAAAAGAGTTTATCATTGTTATCACAACCTAGATCTCTTTAGAACTCTATATGTCAACTTTGTGTCTAGCACCATGTCCTAGAGACTATAGGTAGTCAATACACTTTTTTTTTGGCGGGGGAGGGGGAGGGAGGGAGGGGGAGGGTGTTTTGTATGGCTTCCCAGGTGGCTCACTGATAAAGACTCTATCTACCAATGGAGGAGACATGAGTTCGATCCCTGAGTTGGGAAGATCTCCTGGAGAAGGAAATGGCAACCTCTCCAGTATTCCTGCCTGAGAAATCCCATGGACAGAGGAGCCTGGCAGGCTACAGTCCATGGGGTCGCAGAGTCAGACATAACTTAGCGACTAAGTACAAGTACAATTCGGTTTGTACATCTTGTCTTCCACTACTACCAATGAGGCTGAAACTATGACCATTATACATTTTCTATATATGTTAATATATTTTGAAAATTGGTAAGTAATACCTGACCTATGACATAATTACTAAACAGAATATAATCAAGTATAACACATTCCATACTCATGTTGAATACCTGAATGTTTATTATGTTTCAAGATAATCATTCAGATTCAGTTTCCCATTTACAAGTGAAGATATTTATCTAGCCCTACAGGAAATTGCAAAGGATATAATGACTTCAAAAGAACTTTGTGGTTTATAAAGCTTCCTGTAGAGGCAAGGAATAGTCATCATTATGAAAGATCTTCAGTGAGTACAGGAGTGTGTGTGCCACTTCTTCATTTTTGAGCCCCTCAAAACAGCCCCAAAATGCCCAATTTTAAAGTGGAGACAAGCGATGCTGAAGTCAGAAGTGCTAGACCTTTCCTTACTTCCCTCAGTGTGATGCAAACTCCAGGCCAGCCTGCCTGGCCATGCAGAGACTCCTGCTGAGGCCACTACATCTTCTTTCCAAAAAGCACTACACTAAAACATTATATGATTTAATCACTGAATCCTTGGGCTCAAAGACCATTTAATACATTCATCCCTTTTAAAACTGGAAAGGTGTTAGGTAAACATGACTATAAATCAACATTATAGATTCTATATTTGGCATGAGTTATGACAAGTAGTCACTAGAACTCTGGTCTAGTACTGAAATTGTCATATTTCCACCTATTTTATTTTTATCTATATATCACTAAAACACATTATTATATCCTTATATCTTTATGCTCAAGTGAAAAGACTATCCTAAATTATAAGAAAAATTGAAATATATAAAAGTAACATTTTCTATGTTCAAGAAGGAAATTTTGGATTAAGTGGTATCGACTGAGCAACTTCACTTTCACTTTCCACTTTCATGCATTGGAGAAGGCAATGGCAACCCACTTCAGTGTTCTTGCCTGGAGAATCCCATGGAAGGACAAGCCTGGTAGGCTGCAGTCCATGGGGTCGCACAGAGTCGGACACGACTGAAGCGACTTAGCAGCAGCAGCAACAGCAGCTGGTCTTCATGGTTTAATCTTAAAGATGCTTATTTGAATATTTAGATGATTTTTAGAATATAAATTGGGACTAGCATAGCCTTGAAGGATCATCTCATACATATTAGTGTCCAAATCATGTGACATACTAATGCCTGGAACTTGTTTACTGCTGATCAAATCCAACCTACTATTATATCAATGCAATTCATTCTAACTCTGGAGGATATTCTTGAGAAATTTTTTCCCATAGTTCTTGAGTTTATATCTTCCCAGGATAGAGTGCCAGCACCCCTGGGATTTCAAATCTTCGTTCAGACTGTTATTATAATGCAAATAGATATTGAGAAAAACAGATAATTATTTTTAATTTCAGAAGAGGAAAGAATGAAAAGATTAGAGGACTAGCTATGGGAGAACCTGATATCAAAAAGAGGGGACTAACTTTGTTTGAAGCAGGGGACTCTATTGGCTTGCTGAAGGAAGCACTATCTAGTCAACTAAAGTCAAAGCTTTTAACAACTAACATAGAAAACAAGCAGTCCTCAAACCAAAAAGTCAAGAAGAATACATAAATATACTCTTTATATCCTATGCCTGTGAGTTTTGAGGGGTTGGATCTAAAGTTCCAGTGTGATTCCTACTCTGTGTGAGGAGTTTTAATGAGGACTGTTGTTACATGACTGTTCAAACCCTATGAAGTGGCTCCCACTACTTTGGCTTTTGCTTTGGAAGCCAAACACATGTTTTAAATTGGTTTCCAGGTATTATGCTGATGCTAAGTCACTTCAGTCGTGTCCGACACTGTGCAACCACATAGACAGCAGCCCACCAGGCTCCGCCATCCCTGGGATTCTCCAGGCAAGAACACTGGAGTGGGTTGCCATTTCTATACATAGACACAAATATATAGACTTGTATTCAACTACTAGGGAATAATACTAAGTCCTAAACATAACTAGGGTCTGAAGAAATGTGAGATTGAGATGTGCACATATTTCCCTGCATCAGGATGCTAGAGATCATGAGGAAGTATTTGGTGTTTATGCGATGTTGCCAAGAATGCAGCATCATGTATAAAGCAATTCTCCAGGGGTTTTATTTTTATCTGAAATTAGTATAAAGGTAATTGTAGTTTTGGACCTTGAATTTTAAATTGTTATAACTAGGCTCAAACACATCTTTACTAATCAAAATAGGAACCATTACAATCAACACATATTTGTTCCGTAGTGTAAAAATCTATGTTTTGGGATTTGATGAACTCTTGGAAAGTATTTTCTGCCTCTTGTTGGTTGTGAAAGCATTTTCCCTGCAAAAAGGTGTCAAGATGCTTGAAGCTTTTTCCCTGCAAAAGTCATCAGGGTAATCAGCTGGCAAGAGGTCCGGTGAATACGGCAAATGAGGCAAAACTTCATAGCCCAATTAGTTCAACTTTTGAAGCATTGGTTGTGTGATGTGCAGCCAGGCATCACTGTGGAGAACAATTGGGCCCTTTCTGATGACCAATGCTGGCTGAAGGCATTGCAGTTTTGGGTGCATCTTATCAATTTGCTGAGCATACTTCTCAGATGTAATGGTTTTGCCAGGATTCAGAAAGCTATAGTAGACCAGACAGGCAGCAGACCAACAAACAGTGACCATGACCATTTTTTGGTGCAAATTTGGCTTTGGGAAGTGCTTTGGAGCATCTTCTTGATCCAACCACTCAACTGATCATCACCGGTTGTCATATAAAATCCACTTTTCATCACAATCTGATCAAGAAATGGTTCATCATTGTTGCATAGAATAAAAGAAGACAACACTTCAAAACAACTTTTTTTTTGATATTTGGTCAGTTCATGAGGCACCCACTTATTGAGATTTTTTACCTTTCCAATTTGCTTCAAATGCCAAATGACTGTAGAACGGCTGATGTTGAATTCTTCAGCAACTTCTTGTGTGGTTGTAAGAGAATCAGCTTCGATGATGGCTCTCAATTGGTCATTGTCAACTTCTAGTGGCCAGCCACTGTGCTTCTCGTCTTCAAGGCCCTTGTCTCCTTTGCAAAACTTTTGAACCACCACTGCACTGTACATTCATTAGCACTTCCTGGGTCAAATGTGCTGTTGAGGTTGCAAGTTGTCTCTGCTGCTTTAGGACGCATTTTGAACTTGAATGAGAAAATCGCTTGAATTTGCTTTTTGTCTAACATCATTTCCCTAGTCTAAAATAAATGTGAAATAAACAGCAATAAATAAATGACAATCAAAAAAGAATAAAATGATAAATGTGCATTGAAATGATGTTTAACATAACCACATTTATTTATGAATATATTCTAATATCAAATGGCAAAGTTCAACAATGCAAAACTGCAATTACTTTTGCACCAATCTAATAAATTCTGGCTCAAATTGCTGGTCAACATAGCAATGCTCAAAACTCTAAATTTATGTGTGGTATGTCTTGCTCCACATATACATAGGGTTAAAATATGTATTATTGCTTGTCTAAAGACTTTGAAACCCAGTTCACAATATCCATTCTACCCCTCTTTTGGAATCTTAGAGTCAATAGACCCAAGATGGCACACAAAGCGGTCTTCATGTGATCAGATGTGCGGGTCCTGGCTGTGCTGAGAATTACTCTTGTGAGCAATGATAACTATTGTATTTTCTTCTCCCTTTTCAAAGGTGGTGGCCAGCTTGTCTTTGATTAATACTTCTAGGTTGCTCATAGTATGTGGTCACACTACTTCTTTTTCCCAAAGATCAACACTGTCAGACTTCACCTTCTATTTATCTAAATTGGTAGTGTATACATATGCCTGTATCAGCTCCTTCAAAAGACATGAATTCATAGCTCTACTACATGTTTGGCAAGGATAATAGGATGAATAAAGCTTGGTAATTATGTTATATAAGCTTTGAGTCTAAAAGGTAAATGTGCAATACGGTCAATGAATGTATTACACTAAGCAGATTAGGTCACTTGTTCTGGAAGAAACTAACAAACAACGTGGTCCTTCAGAAGAGGGAGATAATATAAGACTGTGAGGTGTTTGAAACGGGATAGAGAGGAAAGTAAATGTGAATATGTAGGGGAACATGGGAATTGAAGTGATTCTTAAGAGAAGACAATAACTTATGTGGGAATCATTGCTACTATTTAAATGTAAATGGAGGAAAAGATTGTGTTCCCGAAGTACCTCTGACTTTTTAGAGTGATTAATCAGTCTGTTTTACGCAGGTCTGAGGATTTTCTCAGGATGCAGAAATTTCTGTTTTGAAACTAGGAGAATTGGGGGCAAACTGGTCATGCTGTTTCCCCCTCTTACACCAATGTACCTTTTTGATTTAAGGGTGACCCAGGGGGCTTCATCAATTGAATATTTCTTTAAAGTGAATCATCTTCTCTTTCATCACTTTCACATTTTTTGTTCTATTTTCATAATTTCTTGCCTGAATTACTTCAAAACCTTCTATCTATCCTATACCTTGAGTGATGTAACTTTTTGCTTAGAATTCTTCAATCACTCTTCATTACCTTCAGGATAAAAATCTTATTTAGTATGTATAATAATCATGTAGGAGGAGAGATTCTTTAAAAAGATACATTCCCACTCATTCGTGTGTGTGTTAATTGAACAAATATGTGTTGAGGGTCTGTTCTATGTGAAACACTGGTCCAGGTATCAGGGTTAAGATAGTGAGAAAAGCAGACAACATCCTCATGTAGCATGCATTCTAGTAGGGCAGGGACAGACAGTCAACAAATATGTATTGAGTACAGGTCAGGTTAGGCTACTCACTTCTGCAGGAAAGCGGAAGTGAGTAAGAGAAGAGAGGGTAGGTACAATTTTAGATAGTGCAGTCAGGCAATGGGCTTCCCTGGTAGCTCAGCTGGTAAAGAATCCACCTGCAATGTAGACAATACTGGTTCAGTTCCTGGGTCAGGAAGATCCCCTGGAGAAGGGTTAGGTTATGCACTCCAGTATTCTCAAGCTTTCCTGGTGGTTCAGATGGTAAAGAATCTGCCTGCTATGCAGGAGACCTGGGTTCAATCCCTGGATTGGGAAGATCCCCTGGAGTAAGGCATTGTAACCCACTCCAGTATTCTAGCCTGGAGAATCCCCATGGACAGAGGAGCCCAGTGGGCTACAGTCCATACGGTCGCAGAGTCAGACATAACTGAGCAAAAAGCACAGCACAGTCAGGGAATACTTCTCTGAGTGACATATGAGCGTGAACGGTATCACGGGGATATTTGGAGAAAAGAATGTTTTAAGAAGCAACAAAATCCTGAGTTGGGAGACAGTTTGGTGAAAATGCCTGGAAAGGAGTGAGCATGGGAATATGGACAGGAAACAAAAACAGAGAGAGAAGCCAGGAGCAAAAGCATCTAGACACTTGTTTGCCATTTTGAAGACATTTAATTTCATTCCAATGAGATGGTCAGCTACTTAGAGTTTTGTGCAAAGGAGTGACATGACTTGCATTTTAAAAAGTCTCCCAGGCAGCTATTGTCTGACGAGACTATTAGAAGAATAGAATCAAGGAGACCATGTAGGAGGCTTTTTACTGTAAGCAAAAAAATGATACTGGCTTAGAATATAGTGTATCAGAGGTGTTAAGAATTGGCATGCCCCAAGTCTCACTCAACACTCATTCCTTCAGTCACACCTCACTACTTGCACGCTTGCGCACATTCTATGTGGTGTTGACTCCGACAGTAATTCTTTTCTCCATATGCCTTGTCCTAGATACCTTACCTTTTAAAAACAACAACAACAGCAGCAGCAAAAGCCTAGTAAAATCATCATCTCTTTCAGGAAACCATCCATAGTTCTGGGTTTGAATTTGATGTTTTGTCTGTGCTGCACTGTACCTGTCCTTATTTGCACACTGATTATGATTGCCTGTTTACATGTCTGCTTACAACTCACTCAAAGCTCATCCTTTTTCTCAATATCTATCTCTCTGTCACAGATACATACACACACTCACACCACAGATATGATCCCTTTGAGGAAAGTGATTGGCAAATAGTAAGTGAAGAATACATATTGTGTTGAATAAATGAAGAAAGGAATTTGCATCAAAATGAAAAGAAGAGAAATTGGGCCTTACTTGTAAAGGCATTATGAAAACAGGAGTATGCAATCAATGGACACCTTCATTCACTCAGTTTACATTGTTTAGCACTTACCATATGCAAATATGCAGATGCATGCTAGGTGTTGGAGATACAATGATAATAAGACACAATCAGCACTGATTGCAAATCCAATCATCAGTATATTTCAATTGTGACCGAAAAGTACATGATTGAAAATACCTAAAGCCAGCTAGCAAACATTATACATGGAGGCTCATAAATTGGGAAATAATCCCAGGGGATACTTTACAGGAAGCTCTCACTCCTCTAGTTATACTTTACTTCAATGATTAAATAGAGTAAAAATTTTAAAATGTGTAACCAGTATTCTCTATTCCAAAGAGTATAGACAGATCTGATTTTGATAGAAATCATGGAAATGTAATATAACTAATTATGAGCGACCAATCCCAGTTCAGGTCAGGGACAAGATATAAAGCAAAGTGCAGCCCCATAATAGAATCAGCATGAAGCAGTGATAGCAGATACAGAGAACAGTTGTTTGTGTATAGACACTATAAAGGCATAAAAGCAGCTCACAGGCCAGGTGGCTTGTAGCAAATACCACCTTCTTATACAAATGATACAAAACTGATGAGAAAACCATGGGGCAAACCCAAGGTCCCCAGGGCATGGCAAAACCAACCAGGGGGCACTGACCTTTCTGTTTTCATTATGACCAGGCTTTGCAGCAGAGCTGTGCCCTTCTACTATCCACATTGTCCAACAATTTGCAGCTGCAGTAGATAGCTTCATTACTGACATCCACAGATGCAGTGGCCAACAGTTCCCATGGGGATTTCTGAAACCACTCAGCTACAGATGGAAGAAGGGAATCTGCGGCAGGATAAAGAACTGCTTGGGTTAGAAAGCATCAAGGCAATCACGCCTGCTGTGAAAACCGTAGTGGCATACTGCTCCTGTCTGTAGCTGCTAAAATGATAATTAATAGGGAGCCAGAAGGTGACTCTGTCTCTGAGAATTGATTACTGAAGAACTAGAAATTCAGGGCTCTGTGTTGGTTCAGAGCCATCACCAGAGTCAAACGAACCTGGGTTCCAAGCATAGAGCTTTGTACTTTTTTTATTGACCAATTGTGAAATCTTAAAGCTATTATTTTTCTTATTACTTTTTTTTTCTTTCACTAAGGGCTTTTAATAGTATTATGTATCCTATCAGAATTGATCAACACTGTAACACTGAAAAATGTTTTAACTCCTGTTTTTTTCTTTCTTTTTCTCTTTTCATTTATTCTGCTCTTGTAGCTATTCTTTCAAATGTAAGCAAAATAGCTAGAAGAAATCTTGTGGACAAAGGATTTAAAAAGCAATTGAATTCAGATCCCTCATATTCAGAAAATGACTGTTAGAGAAATTCCAAAGTCCATGTCTTCCCTAATGCTTTATTAAATACATTATCACAAAATTCATCACCATTCATCAACCAGAATGAGAAATTATCAAATTTATATTCATTTATTATTAGAAACTAATCTCCAACCCAATTTTAGTACTGGTAATGGTAGAAATGTCACCTACCACTGTGCTCCAATTTCACATTTTCATCCTATTCCAAGGTTTCTGATGCTTAACTGTGTTAATTTCAGATTACTAGCTAACATTTATTATGTCTTGATATCATGTGAATCCTTGCTAGCATATTTTTGCACTATGAGAAAGAAAACTGTACTATGATGGAAAAAGATACAGGATATGGATTATAAAAACTGCAAGAAATATCGTTAATGATAAAACATGATCTTCAGTGTTTGCTATACACCAGGTACTATGCTTATATTATTATAGTCAACTTAATTCTTGTCCTGATATTTATGAATTTTGTATACCTGAACTAAATTTTTAAGCTCTCTGAGACCCAATGATCTTCTGTAAAAAAGGGTATGGTAATATCTCTCATATGCCACTGTTGTGAGAAATAAAAATGCAAATAGTATTTGGCATGAGAATAGATAAATGCTAAGTGATTATTTTAAACACGGCATCAAGAACTGAACATCCCCCATAAAACTGGAAAAAGAAAAATTAATGTGCTATTTATGGCCATTTCCTTGAAAACTGTACCTTTGTACAAATCCAATGAAGGAAAATGTCAAAACCAGGAGAAAGGATTAGAAATGGAGGGGAACCACAGTCCTGAACTTTGATGGTTTCAAGAACTGTGTACATTTAGGAGCCTGATTTCCCTTCAAGTGGTAGAACTAAGGGTAGGCAAATATATGGGCTAAAGAGGAATAAAAGACTGAATACTGAATGTTTTTAGAAGGTTGAATATAATATAACATTTTTTAGTTTTAACAAGTTTTCTGCTATTTAAGAGAACAAGACAGATCTTAGAGGAAAAATATTCATAGATGAAAGTAGTAGGAAAGAAATTCAATGAAAACAATGAGTGGCTCCAAGATGAGTATACAATACATTACTCCCAAATTACTCTTTCCCTTCAAGGTGCCACTTTCAAAATGTCACATCCTTGACCCCACATTCATTTCTTTAACTCATCTCTTACGCTTTTCATTCACAAAGTGTTTACTGCCTCATGAGCTTTTCTTATTCATTCCTAAGGCAATCCTTACTCCCTCTTATGCTTCTTATATTACTCAGTGACTTTATGATTGCTAAATCTAAAGAATATTTTATGACACTGGTATGCTTGTCACGGCGTGCTGTTAAACAGGCTCTCCTGGCAATGCTCCCTTTCTCTATAGCCCATAGATTCTTCTTTCCTGATTATCTTATGTTCATGGCAACCCAGGTGCTTTTTGCATCTATGACCACATTAATGTTGCTATATTTGGTCTTAGCTGTTCTCAATCTAGTCTTCCTAATCTAGAACTGACTCACATTTGCAATAATTTAAAACCATGTCTCTATATCAGACTTCTCTCTTGAGCTCTAAACCTATTGCACATCATGACTTGAACAAGCCAAAAATCCATCAATGTTCTCAAATTAGCAAGTTCATCTGTGGTAATTTCGCCAAAAATGATACTGTTAATAAATCTACCGGCCTTAAAACATCCCAGATTTCTGCATTTTCCATACCACTCACAGAAAGCATTGAGCCACTTCGTTTCTCTCCAGAATGACTATAGGAGTTTTTCTAGTGCAGACATTTGTTAAACTATGTTCCCCAAACATTGGGTATTCCTTGTACTGAAAGAGGGAAGGGTGAAGGCAGGCAGAACAATCAGGTCCTATGTTCTTCATCCCTATTTCAAACAAGTACATCTCTTTACATCTAAGGTTTCAAATAAATTTAATATGAAAAGTAAAGATTCTGCTATTTAGAATGTGTAAATAACTATTCTATATCTAATCCATTTTCCAGATTATAGATGCCATGCTAATGTGAAAATCTTATATCACTTTTATTGATAAATAGTCTTGGTAACAGTTAGGGATTTTTTGCCTATATTTCAGGCAAACAGAACCGTAAATGATAAGGAATAACAGATTCATTACAGAGATTAGAGCCTACACTATTGCAGAAACTGGTGAAGAAATCTATAAAAGGTTGTTGATTACGCATTGTTTGGTGAGCTAAAGTCACTGTTGGTGGTCAGGAAGAAAAACTGTAGGGAGAGTGAGAAAAATAAGTCCATGAGGACACCTGAAATGAACTGCACAAGGCCAAACTGTAACCTACATCTGCCTCTGATTTCAACCTTGACAACACATGTGACCTGCAGATGAAGCCAGTATCCTTCACACAGAACTGCACACATTCCGGTCTAGGACTCAGAGAAGCTGAAGGACGAGATGTGGTGGGAGGCGAAGGAGCTGTGGCACTGCCAACAAGATGAGTCTTCACATCTAAGCAACCCATGGCAGTGTCTACCTCCCATACCAACTTGCAATATGATGTGGTCCCTACATCACGCCTGACTCTTGTGACCGCATGGACTTTAGCCCACCAGACTCCTCTATCCATGGGATTTCCCAGCTAAGAATACTGGAATGGGTTGCCATTTCCTTCTCCAGGGAATCTTCCAAACCCAGGGATTGAACCCAGGTCTCTTACATGGCAGGTAGATTTCTTACTGATGAGCCACCGGGGAACTGTTATTTCACTTCAGCTTTTAAATCTTACACAAATTTCTCTTACGGGCAACACTAATCCCAAAGCATACAGGGACGCAAATTCTGTGAAAAAAATAGCCAGTTTGCTAATCAGTCAAACCTCAATACTTTTCAATAGCTTTCAGTGAAAAAATGTCATACCTCCCTGCTAATACAGAACTGATTTTTAAACCTGGTCTTAGTTGGTCTCCCTAGTCTCATCTCAGGGTATACTCTTATGCTGTAGACATATCAAGTGACTTTCTGCTCCCAAGTTTCTGCTTTTTCAATTTTGATTGTCTTTGTGCAGTTTCTTATCTAGAAAGCCCTTGTTTTCTTTCACTGATGAGCTTGCTGCTCATTCTTCACTTAGTAGGTTAAATCTCAACTTCTCTGGAATTTCTTCCTTCATACTTCCCTGCACATGGTCTGAATAAGATGTGCTTCTAATATGAATACATTCATATGGTAGTTTCTCCCATAGCTATAGTTTTCAGTAGTCACTGATGGAGAGTTTTCAATTACTTGTTCACTTTATTCACTATATTTCAAGCTCCTTGAGGACAGAAAATATGATCCTGGACATCCATGTATATAAATACTTCAAAGAATGCTTGGATTATCATAAAATATTCAAAAATACTTGCTGACTTATAATCAGTAAAAGGAGTAAATAAATAAATGTGTGAATAAATCACAAGAAAGAAAATCAAAGGAGAACTACTGTTATGGACTGGTGATTCTAGTAAAGAATTAGGGTAGTTTGAGGCTTCTCTGATGGTGCAGATGCTAAGAAATCTGCCTGCAATGCAGGAGACGTGGATTTGATCCCTGGGTTGGGAAGATCCCCTGGAGAAGGGAATGGCTGCCCATTCCAGTATTCTTCCCTGGAGCATGCCATGGACAGAGGAACCTGGTGGGCTACAGTCCATGTGGCCACAAAATATTGGACATGACTGTGTAAGTAACACTGGAGAAGGCACTGGCACCCCACTACAGCACTCTCGTCTGGAAAATCCCATGGACGGAGGAGCCTGGTAGGCTGCAGTCCATGGGGTCACTAAGAGTTGGACACAACTGAGCGACTTCACTTTCACTTTTCTCTTTCATGCATTGGGGAAGGAAATGGCAACCCACTCCAGTGTTCTTGCCTGGAGAATCCCAGAGATGAGGGAGCCTGGTGAGCTGCCATCTATGAGGTCACACAGAGTCGTACATAACTGAAGCGACTCAGCAGCAGCAGTGTAACTAACACACACAGGTCTAGTGAAAAGCAAGATTTTCCCTGTGAGCACTTGCTTTCATTCACTACAGATGAAAAATCTGATCTTCCTCTCAAAGACTCACATGTTTTTACTTAAAGGTGAGTTCATGTTCCGCAGTTCCTACAGGGAAATTTCTTCCCTATCCCAGTTGTGTAAGTATACCAAAGAGTGGTCTATACAGATTGAAAAACTTGTCTCCACATAACGTATGTCATCTGACATATTCACACAGTTTTCAGCAAGGTATTAAGTCATCCGTGTCAGTGGCCTATACTGGCCAGTGCAGTGGCAGCTTCATGGGAGCCAGGGAACTGTCTGTGGTATAGTAACTTCCCTTAGACAATAGTGAGAATAGTAAAGGGCAGAGTGTGGCAATTGGTGAATTGTGTATTTGGACATCTCTAAGGTGTTTGATTCTGCCAAATGCATCAGTGTATAAGGAATCCTACGAGAGATTCTGCCATCAAGGGAAATTTACTCATATCACTCTCTTACTTTATAAGGGTATCATAAAAAAAAGTTGTAGCTGTCAGAGAGACAGCTAATTCATTTACTGTGACTAGATGTACAGGCCAAGATGATGTCTCTCAGCCATTACGATGTGCATTCCAGCAGCATTCCACACTGCCTTCAGCAGAGTATTCCAACAAGGGAGAATCTCTATATGTGATTTTAGTTTTACACTATGTTATGGGCTATTCATAGAATAATTATGTTACAGATGCGGTTATATATAGGACTTGCAGTCCCTTTTGACTTTTTTAAAAGCAAAAGGAGACAAGTTTCGGTCTATTTTACAATTTAGAGATTTCTACTTTTGGGAGGCTCCAAAATCACTGCAGATGGTGACTATAGCTATGAAATTAAAAGACACTTACTCCTTGGAAGGAAAGTTATGACCAACCTAGATAACATATTGAAAAGCAGAGACATTACTTTGCCAACAAAGGTCCAACTAGAAGTCAAGGCTACGGTTTTTCCAGTGGTCATGTATGGATGTGAGAGTTGGACTGTGAAGAAAGCTGAGTGCTGAAGAATTGATGCTTTTGAACTATGGTGTTGGAGAAGACTCTTGAGAGTCCCTTGGACTGCAAGGAGATCCAACCAGTCCATTCTGAAGGAGATCAGCCCTAGAATTTCTTTGGAAGGAATGATGCTAAAGCTGAAACTACAGTACTTTGGCCACCTCACCTCCAGTTGACTCATTGGAAAAGATTCTGATGCTGGGAGGGATTGCGGGCAGGAGGAGGAGGGGATGACAAAGGATGAGATGGCTGGATGGCATCACTGACTCGATGGACATGAGTCTAAGTGAACTCCGGGAGATGGTGATGGACAGGGAGGCCTGGCGTGCTGCGATTCATGGGGTCTCAAAGAGTTGGACACGACTGAACGACTGGACTGAACTGAACTACAAGTATATATCTCTAATCCAAATATTTCCCAGTTCCTATCTTTCCTAAAGAATATTCAAAATCAATGTGTACATTGAGTCCCACCATTTTCCCTTCTGTCCCCTGACATAATAAATAAATATACATATATATATACATATATATATATATATATGTATATACCCGATTGGAAGATGAATTCTATGGGTTCGTTTTTACCAATTATTTTTTAAATTTCTACTCTAACTCAGACCCATATTACCTCTATGAAAGCATATGTCAGGAACCCAGAATAGAATTTTTTTTTAACTGGGGTATAGTTGATGTACAATATTATGCAAGTTTTAGGTGTACAACAAGTGATTCAAAATTTTTAAATGTTATATCCTATTTATAGTTAATATAAAATAGAGATTATATCCCAAGACAGAACTTTAACATGTACAAATTCCAACTAAGCTTAAAAATAAGACTTCTGACTCCTATGCTGACACTTGTATTTGAGCCTTCTGTGTAACTTTCTGCATTCAAGTGGATATATCTTTTCTTTTCTCCTTTGCCTTTCGCTTCTCTTTTTTTTTTTTTCTCAGCTATTGTAAGGCCTCCTCAGATAAATATTTTGCCTTTTTGCATTTCTTTTTCTTGGGGATGGTCTTGATCACTGCCTCCTGTACAATGTCACAAACCTCTGTCCACAGTTCTTCAGGCACTCTGTCTATCAGATCTAATCCCTTGACTCTATTTCTCACTTTCACTGTATAATGATATGGGATTTGATTTAGGTAATACCTGAATGGTCTAGTGGTTTTCCCTACCTTCTTCAATTTAAGTCTGAATTTGGTAATAAGGAGTTCATGATCTGAGCCACAGTCAGCTCCCAGTCTTATTTCTGCTGAATATGTAGAGCTTCTCCATCTCTGTTTGCAAAGAATATAATAACTCTGATTTTACTATTGACCATCTGGTGATGTCCATGTGCAGAGTTTTCTCTTGTGTTGTTGGAAGAGGGTGTTTGCTATGACCAGAGCGTTCTCTCAGCAAAACTCTATTAGTCTTTGCCCTGCTGCATTCTGTACTCCAAGGCCAAGCAGAAGATATTAAGAAGAGATGGCAAGAATACACAAAAGAACTGTACAAAAAAGATCTTCATGACCCAGATAATCACGATGGTGTGATCACTGACCTAGAGCCAGACATCCTGGAATGTGAAGTCAAGTGGGCCTTAGAAAGCATCACTATGAACAAAGCTAGTGGAGGTGATGGAATTCCAGTTGAGCTATTCCAAATCCTGAAAGATGATGCTGTGAAAGTGCTGCACTCAATATGCCAGTAAATTTGGAAAACTCAGCAGTAGCCACAGGACTGGAAAAGGTCAGTTGTCATCCCAGTCCCAAAGAAAGGCAATGCCAGAGAATGCTCAAACTACCGCACAATTGCACTCATCTCACACGCTAGTAAAGTAATGCTCAAAATTCTCCAAGCCAGGCTTCAGCAATATGTGAACCGTGAACTTCCAGATGTTCAAGCTGGTTTTAGAAAAGGCAGAGGAACCAGAGATCAAATTGCCAACATCTGCTGGATCATGGAAAAAGCAAGAAAGTTCCAGAAAAACATCTATTTCTGCTTTATTGACTATGCCAAAGCCTTTGACTGTGTGGATCACAATAAACTGTGGAAAATTCTGAAAGAGATGGGAATACCAGACCACCTGATCTGCCTCTTGAGAAATCTGTATGCAGGTCAGGAAGCAACAGTCAGAACTGGACATGGAAGAACAGACTGGTTCCAAATAGGAAAAGGAGTATGTCAAGGCTGTATACTGTCACCCTGTTTAGTTAAATTATATGCAGACTACATCATGAGAAACGCTGGACTGGAAGAAACAAAAGTTGGAATCAAGATTGCTGGGAGAAATATCAATAACCTCAGATATGCAGATGATACCACCCTTATGGCAGAAAGTGAAGAGGAGCTAAAAAGCCTCTTGATGAAAGTGAAAGTGCAGAATGACAAAGTTGGCTTAAAGCTCAACATTCAGAAAACGAAGATCATGGCATCTGGTCCCATCACTTCATGGGAAATAGATGAGGAAACAGTGGAAACAGTGTCAGACTTGATTTTTCTGGGTTCTAAAATCACTGCAGATGGTGACTCCAGCCATGAAATTAAAAGATGCTTACTCCTTGGAAGGAAAGTTATGACCAACCTAGATAGCATATTCAAAAGCAGAGACATTACTTTGCCACTTGATGAAAGTAAAAGAGGAGAGTGAAAAAGCTGGCTTAAAGCTCAACATTCAGAAAAATAAGATTATGACATCCAGTCCCATTACTTCATGGCAAATAGATGGGGAAAGAATGGACACAGTGACAGACTTTATTTTATTTTGAGTGGCACCAAAATCACTACAGATTGTGACTGCAGCCATGAAATTAAAAGACAGCTGCTCCTTGGAAGAAAAGTTCTGAGCAAAAAGCAAAGACATTACTTTGTCAACAAAGGTCTGTCTAGTCCATGCTATGGTTTTTCCTGTAATCATGTATGGATGTGAGAGTTGGACTATAAAGAAAGTTGAGCGGTGAAGTATTGATGTTTTTAAACTGTGGTGTTGGAGAAGACTCAGAGTTCCTTGGACAGCAAGGAGATCCTAAAGGAAAGTAGTCCATCCTAAAGTAAATCAGTCCTGAATATTCATTGGAAGGACTGATGCTGAAGCCGAAACTGCAATACTTTGGCCTCCTGATATAAATAGTTGACTCATTTGAAAAGACCCTGATGCTGGGAAAGATTGAAGGCAGGAGGAGAAGGGGATGACAGAGGATGAAATGGTTGGATGGCATCACAGACTCAATGGACATGAGTTTGAGTAAACTCTGGGAGTTGGTGATGAACAGGGAGGCCTGGTGTGCTGCAGCCCATGGGGTCGCAAAGAGTTGGATACAGCTGGTCAACTGAACTTAACTGAAATGTTACTTTCATGTCCCAGATACTCTTAGAGGATTCTATAGCTATCCCCCAAAGACTAACCACACTCCTGTGATGGTCAGATTTTGAGGTTTCCTTGAATGCTTCCCTCTCTGCTGGTCTGTGTTTGTCTCTTTAGAGTCTAACATACATTATGAAGCCTTCACCCTAGCCTCTCTAGTGTGCAATAGTGTCTCCCAGGAAAGGCTGACCTGGTTGACTTCTCTGTTCCTTTTAACCTGCTCTCTGTAGGTCCCACAGTTCCCAGGTACCTCATAGGATAAACCATTATAGAGGAATGATTCTATTATTTTATGTTGACCAAAGTTAGGATCAGAATTTAAAATAAGAAGATAGTAAATGCGTTAGGTATTGGAGTGCAAAGAAATTGATTTTCCAGCATGTTGGAAGACAATAGGCAGAAATATTCATCAGATGTCCTGTGCTCTACCTGTGCTTTCTCCTTATGAAGTAATCCTCTCACATGCCCAGGATAAAAATGTGGTTTTGCTGGCATTTACTTTGGTCCAAAAGAAACTGCTGTTTCTCAAACATACTATTCAATGGAAACACATTGCCTGTGTAATTATTTATAAATCATGCTGCAATGCCAAAATAGAAAATGACTGTAACATAGTAAGAATTGAACTCATCAGGACTTGCAAGACCCCATCTTAGAAAGAGAGTGTCATCCACATTCTGTGTGCCCTTATCCCACCATTAGATTCTCTGGAGACCAAGCAATTGCATTGAGATTTACTGTAACTTTCTTCTCTGGGTGACCCCCTTACTTCTAATTAGACTTTGCAAAAATTAAATCAGAAATGTTATCCTTTAATGCATGAAATGTGTGACTTCCTACTTTAAATCTACAGCCCATATAAAACATTCCAACATTCAGGAGGTGCCAAATACATACCAACTATTCAGTATGGCCCTCAAGACCCTCCATAGTACCATTCCAACTGCATCTGCAGCCCTGTCACCTACCAACACCAGAAGTATATTTTATCTTCAGCTTGCTGAATTATGAAATGTTACTTTCACAGTCATCTTTCCATATCTGTGCCTTTGCTCTGAGGCTTTACTGGTAGACTCTCCTTATGTCCACCTCTAAATTTCCAAGTCATCTCAAGTCCCAAGTCAAAGCTGCCTCCTTCACAAATCCTTTGTTATTATTTTCCAATATGTGCTTGTGTCTCTCTACTGAACTGTCATGGGACATTATCAACACTGACTTTTTTTTGCACTTATCTTAATCTTCCTTGTGCTTTTGTATTACCAACATGACTCTCTTGCAGATTGCTACTGGATTGTATGTAACATTTTTAAATTCAGTATTCTATCTTTCGGAATCAAAATATATTGGCTGATTTAAGTTGCATATTTTCAAAAAAGGAGAAATTCCTGTTTAGAAAGAGAAAGCAGAATCTTCAAAATGAAGCCAATAGCAATACTTTGCAAACTTTAGGGGACAAAGTCCAAGGGAACTGCATTTCTGAGGCCTGCAATAGGTTCAGAAAATCACATATTTAACAAGCTACTCAAGTGATTCCATGCAGGTGGTCTGAGCATCACATTTTAAGAAACACTGCCAGAGAAAACACACAATTGCTAAAGGGAGCAAGGACAGGTGGTGGCCAATATGTATAACAAACAATAATCTGTAATTTAAATTATCCATAGTTCTGCAATCACAGAACAGACAGTTGGTCCAAGCACAGAAATGGTTAGCTGTAAACAATAAAAATTCCATGATTAAAAAATTACAGTGAGGGAAATCACACTGGACAAGGATTCTATGCAACTTGAAAAAAGGACACGAATTATATTTTAGAAAAAAAATATAAAAATAAGCTTTCTTGTACTGATTCTGTTAGATTTACAAATAGGAAGAGAGAATTTTACATTGATATCACATAAGAAACTTAGTTAGAAATAGTCAATACAAACATTAAATTGTGTGATATCAATCTAGAGCTTAATGTTAAAGTGATATCAATCTAGAGCTTAACGTTCAAGTACTATAAGTGCAAGAAAGAGTTAAAAATGTAGGAATCAATTTATACCTATTAACTTCTTACAAAAGAGTTATCTAATTGCACACAGGATTTATATTTTAATTATGCCCTGATTTTCTATTTCTTTAAATATATAATATTTATTTTGAAATAAAATTTATATTTGCAATATAAGATAGGTCACAAGCATATCCCATTTCCTCAGGTCTAAAGAGCTTATGACTCCTACTTGCCCCACTTGCAAAGGGCTGCCAGTTCCCTGGAAAAGTTGTCTTCACTTCCTTCTAGAAGAACTTAAGAAGTAGCATGTACACTCAGAAACAGATCATTTTTTATTTTGCACAGATGCTGACTCGCTTGGCCTCATCTGGGTGCCACTATTCTGCCAAGTTCCTATCATCTCTTGTCAGTCATCACTGAGTACCTCTTAGTCTGCCAGATGCTATAATCTTCCACGGCCGAGTCACTGGCACCACCAAGATGATAAACCTCCACAGTGTTCTTCTGCAAAATGGAGAAGACTGCTTTTCTATCCTTTGCTTTACACATTAGAATGCACTGTGAATGCTCTATTTTTAGATCAACATTTTACAGAGGTTTCAGACTTTTTTTGCTTATAATTGCTTTAATTTTCATGGAACTTAGATATGAACCCAAAGGCATTAATAAGTGGATCAAGAAGCTAATATGAATTATACACATAACCACTGCCTTCTCAAATACTTATGCACTCAGTGTACCGTGTTCTAAGACCTTCTCATTTCTCATGTGAGTGAGCTTCTCTTGATCCTCTATTATCATCTATGACCAGTTTCATTTATAGGCCAAAAAAGGTCCCTGCTACTAAAATAATAGTTTTTTTTGTTGTTAAATTAAGAGCTCTATTTTTATATTGAAAACATTCTCAAGTGGGAAAAATGTTATATTGCATAAAATATAGGTATCATACTTATGAGAAGCTGTTTTTTCATTTCAAATTATAAAAACTTAATCCAGAGACTACTGACTACCTGGTGGATACTTATATAAACTATGTAGACAGTGGTAAGAATAAAAGAATATCTGTAAGACTTAATCAAAAGTTGCAAATTGAACATTTTTGTTTAGCCTGTACAGTTGTTTACCTTAAAACATACCTAAATTAAACAATAAACATAATAATTTCTGACATTTATTTCTGACATTAGGTAGGGCCTTACATGGATTTAACTTATTTAGTCCTCACAAAATCCTATGAGGTAGGTAGCTGTACAGTAATGCACCATCCCTTCCCCCCATCCCCAAATAACCATCACGGTGTGGACTTTATAGCATCTAAGATAGCACTATTTTTTTTAATATAAATTAATTTATTTTAATTGGAGGCTAATTACTTTACAATATTGTATTGGTTTTGCCATACAGTGACATGAATCAACCATGGGTGTACATGTGTTCCCCATCCTGAACCCTCCTCCCCTTCCCTCCCCATCCCATCCCTCTGGGTCATCCCAGTGCACCAGCCCCAAGCATCCTGTATCATGCATTGAACCTGGACTAGCGATTCATTTCACATATGATAATTTACATGTTTTAATGCCATTCTCCCAAATCATCTCACCCTCACCCTCTCCCACAGAGTCCAAAAGACTGTTCTATACATCTGTGTCTCTTTTGCTATCTTGCATACAGGGTGATCGTTACCATCTTTCTAAATTCCATATATATGCATTAGTATACTGTTTTGGTGTTTTTCTTTCTGGCTTACTTCACTCTGTATAATAGGCTCCAGTTTCATCCACCTCATTAGAACTGATTCAAATGCATTCTTTTTAATGGCTGAGTAATACTCCATTGTGTATATGTACCACAGCTTTCTTATCCATTCATCTGCTGATGGACATCTAGGTTGCTTCCATGTCCTGGCTATTATAAACAGTGCTGCGATGAACATTAGGGTACACGTGTAAGACAGCACTATTTTGAACTACATTTTCAGGTTAGAACACTGAAGCACAGAGCAGCTGAGTGATAGCAGAGTCACAGACTAGTAAGTGGCAGAGTCAGGGTTCAAATTCAGGGTCTTGGCTCGAGGCCTACTGTGGGCTATGCTACTTCAGAGATCAGAAGATTTCACATTATATTTCCTACTTCTGGCCTCTATGGAAAAGTCAGCTGATCTGGCAGCATTATTCCCTCGTTTTGTCATCATTCCTAAGGACTGAAGGAATAAGGGCTGCTACCCTGTGTCAGCCCACATATCCATAACCCTTCAGTGTTATACTTGCTTTGTTATCCTACAGCAGAAGTGAAGGGCAAGGGAAAGATTCCTGAACTGAAAGATAGTTCAAAAGGGCTTGGTATTCCATCTGTCCTTCTTTACCACAACACATGTCACCACTGGCCCTGTATGCATGTGACTGTGAATTTAGATCTAGGTTTTCAAACCAATACCTCTTTACAAAATAGTTGAAAATCTCAGAATTATAATTGTAGCTAAATAATATAGAGTTTAACTCCAAGGCTGTAGAATATATTGATTTTGATCACAAGGCTTGGGATTACACAGGCCCAATTTAAATAATAGCTTCACCACCTATAGCTATATGACTTAAAATAATTAAATTTTAAGCCCTGAACCTTGGTTTCTATTACTACTCAGTGTGTCAAATGAAATAAACAAATGCACAACCCATCCATACTCATTGAATGAGTAAATGATTAGGTGAATGAAAATATAAATGAAACTTTATAAAGTACTAAATGAGTACTGCATTTTCAAAATTATTTTTAGGTATTAACTCAGTTTCATGTTCGAGTCTTTGATAGAAAAAAGAAAAGTGCTGATATAAATCACTGTAGGCTATCTATATACTGATGATGTTGTTCTTATAGCTTCTAATCAGGATGCCGTGAGACAACAGTTACATAATTTGCTAAAGCTGTACTTTTCTTTGATCTATCATTTCTAAGGGCAAATACCTTTCGGTAAAGCTAGAAGAGATATCTGGGAATTGCTACCAAGATTCTGGTCAATAATTTTATTTCACTAACAACTGAGATGACTTTTGCTACTTAAATATATTCTTCCTCTAACATTAGCCCTGACAAAGTAATTATTTGCATTTGCAGACGGTGGATAACAGCAAACAAGAAACTATGGTGACCATTATTTTCCTATGACATACATCTCTTTGAATGATAATTCTGGATACTTGACTCCTGAACTATTAGATCCTAGGAGACTAATATTATTAAAGACTAATATTAAGGACTTAGTTATGTGTTTTACAGAAAGCAGATACTCAATAAATACTTGCTCAAGAAGCAAATTAATAGACTAATAAGCAATTGAATGTGTAGCAGGAAGTTCGCTGTATGTGTACACATTTGCATCAGATCACACATACAATCAGCCTCAGCATCAAGAGAGGGAGAAAAAAAATAGATTAAGTCATGGTCTCAGCAGAACACATCTCACTTCACTACATTAGGGTCTTTCTGGATTTCCAAAGGTAAGCAATGAGATGCAAAGCTGGTTTTAGCTACTCCTTTGAGCATATAATGATTTCCTGAAGGGAACTTCAAGGGGCTTCATGAATGCCCCATTAAATATACAGAGATTTCCTAAAGTTGAATTCAAAGGGGCGTTTCTCATGGGAACTGGATGTAAAATCAAACTCCAAATGGCTGCCCTACGCCACAGCATGGACCAGCTGTTTCCAGAGAATTCCTTGAATATGCAGGATCAAAAAATAGTGTGAAGTAGGCATTGAATGAGAAGTCCCCATGAAGCATTGAATTATTCTATAAATAGCAAGAAGAGATAAGAAAGCCTTCTTCAGTGATCAATGCAAAGAAATAGAGGAAAACAACAGAATGGGAAAGACTAGGGATCTCTTCAAGAAAATCAGAGATACCAAAGGAACATTTCATGCAAAGATGGGCACGATAAAGGACAGAGATGGTGTGGACCTAACAGAAGCAGAAGATATTAAGAAGAGGTGGCAAGAATACACAGAAGAACTGTATAAAAAAGAGCTTCAAGACCTAGATAATCATGATGATGTGATCACTGACCTAGAGCCAGACATCTTGGAATGTGAAGTCAAATGGGCCTTAGAAAGCATCACTAGGAACAAAGCTAGTGGAGGCGATGGAATTCCAGTGGAGCTATTCCAAGTCCTGAATGATGATGCTGTGAAAGTGCTACACTCAATATGCCAGCAAATTTGGAAAACTCAGCAGTGGCCACAAGACTGGAAAAGGTCAGTTTTCATCCCAATCCCAAAGAAAGGCAATGCCAAGGAGTGCTCAAACTACTGAACAATTGCACTCATCTCACACGCTAGTAAAGTAATGATCAAAATTCTCCAAGCCAGGCTTCAGCAATATGTGAACCGTGAACTTCCTGATGTTCAAGCTGGTTTTAGAAAAGGCAGAGGAACCAGAGATCAAATTGCCAACATCCGCTGGATCATGGAAAAAGCAAGAGAGTTCCAGAAAAACATCTATTTCTGCTTTATTGACTATGCCAAAGCCTTTGACTGTGTGGATCACAATAAACTATGGAAAATTCTGAAAGAGATGGGAATACCAGACCACCTGATCTGCCTCTTAAGAAATCTGTATGCAAGACAAAGACTGGCAGAATCGATACAAAAACAAGACCCCTACATACCTTTTCTGCAAGAGACAACCAAAAGACTAAAATGGGTCAAATGGATACAAAAACTAGACCCCTATATATGTTGTCTACAAGAGAACCACCTTAAAATACGGGATATATACTGACTGAAAATGAAGGCCTGGAAAAAGATTTTCTATGCAAATACGGACCATAAGAAAACAGGAATAGCAATACTTATATCAGATAAAATTGACTTTAAAGATCTTGAAAAGGAGACAATGAAGGTTACACATAACGACTTAAAGGAACAATCCAAAAAGAAGTTATAACAATTATAAATATATATGCACCCAACATTGGAGCATTGATATATCTAAGACAAACATTAATTAATATGATAGAAGAAATATGCAGCAATACAATAATGGTGGGAGACTTTAATAACCCACTCATATAATCTGGCTGTAATAGACAAAGTAAAGAGCAAAACATATTTACTTATGAGCCTCAAAAAATTCAGTTCACTCAGGAGAGTTAAAAAAAAAAAAAAAGACTTATTTGTTCACTCTGTAAAGGTTTATTGACTATTTTATGGGTTTGGTACCACTTTGGGTAGTAGGGAGGAAGAGGTGACAAATGTGATCCTGTCCTAAATAATATATTGTGGTAAAGATAGACCTACCAATACAAAATACCAAGATGTGCCTAAACATGAGGACACCCAAACTGGACTTTTTGTATTCTGAACTTTTCATTTCAAGAACAAACCTCCTAATATAGGATGAATTCAACATGATTTTTTTAAAGTGTTCTTTGTGATTAAAAACAGAAAGCCATTGGTTAAGAAATTACATATACTCCTCCCCACCATCACTCCCCTTCTTTCTTCCCATTTCCCTCCCACTCTCATTGATCCTTTCCTTTGTCCATTTTCCCCTGCAAAAAAAAAAAAAAAAAAACATATTCATAGCTTTATCAGACCCACACAAATAATGTGACAAGAGCAAAAAAAAAAAAAAAAAAAGAAAGGATACAGAATCAAGGGTGTGAAAAAAAAAAGAAATCTGTATGCAAGTCAGGAAGCAACAGTTAGAACTGGTCATGGAACAACAGACTGGTTCCAAATAGGAAAAGGAGTACGTCAAGGCTGCATATTGTCACCATGTTTATTTAACTTATATGCAGAGTACATCATGAGAAATGCTGGACTGGAAGAAACACAAGTTGCAATCAAGATTGCCGGGAGAAATATCAATAACCTCAGATATGCAGATGACACCACTCTTATGGCAGAAAGTGAAGAGGGGCTAAAAAGCCTCCTGATGAAAGTGAAAGTGGAGAGTGAAAAGGTTGGCTTAAAGCTCAACATTCAGAAAACGAAGATCATGGCATCTGGTCCCATCACTACATGGGAAATAGATGGGGAAACAGTGGAAACAGTGTCAGACTTTGTTTTTCTGGGCTCCAAAATCACTGCAGATGGTGACTGCAGCCATGAAATTAAAAGACGCTTGCTCCTTGGAAGGAAAGTTATGACCAACCTAGATAGCATATTCAAAAGCAGAGACATTACTTTACCAACAAAGGTTCGCCTAGTCAAGGCTATGGTCTTTCCTGTGGTCATGTATGGATGTGAGAGCTGGACTGTGAAGAAGGCTGAGCGCCGAAGAATTGATGCTTTTGAACTGTGGTGTTGGAGAAGACTCTTGAGAGTCTCTTGGACTGCAAGAAGATCCAACCAGTCCATTCTGAAGGAGATCAATCCTGGAATTTCTTTGGAAGGAATGATGCTAAAGCTGAAACTCCAGTATTTTGGCCACCTCATGCGAAGAGTTGACTCATTGGAGAAGACTCTGATGCTGGGAGGGATTGAGGGCAGGAGGAGAAGGGGACGACAGAGGATGAGATGGCTGGATGGCATCACTGACTTGATGGATGCGAGTCTGAGTGACCTCCGGGAGCTGGTGATGGACAGGGAGGCCTGGCGTGCTGCGGTTCATGGGGTCGCAAAGAGTCGGACATGACTGAGCGACTGATCTGATCTGAAGGTACCATCAAGACATCCCTAAGTGCACAATTCAAAATACAAATTATATTTCCCAAAATATTGTTTTTGGTAAATGCTTATTATATTTTTATTCAATTTCTCAAAACTTGATATCCATGAGTCCTCAGTTTATTTTTCAGTAAATGTTGCAATTAATGACTCTAAAATATAAAAATACTTTTGTATGTTCTTATCTTTCAAAGTATCACAATTGAGTAATTTGGAGAGAGAAAAGCATACTTCTGAATAAAGATTATGATTTGATGGCATACACAATATCACAGATTTGAAATATTTCAACAAAACTAATTTTAATATATGAATAATATGTGCTTAGTTGCTCAGTCATGTCCAACTCTTTGTGACCCAACGGATTGTAATACACCAAGCTCAGAGTTCTGTCCATGAAATTCTCTAGGCAAGAAAACTAGAGTGGGTTGCCATTTGAGAAAGAAAAATCTCCTAATATCTTCGATGATTAAAGTCACAGCAATTCTTTATTATTTTCTGAGAAATGTCATATAACGGACAATAGCTTAAAACACGGAAGGACAATAACCTTCAATAATATATGATGGAGTAAAGTCATGTTTTTTAAAATTATTCTCCCTAAGTAAAATAAATAAGAACAAAGTGAGATGAAAATTTTAGCTACAGTGAGACTAAAAATGGCTACAAGCCTCAAATCAGTTTGTCAAAATGCCTATCAAATATTATGCCCTTTGGATTAAATCTAGGTAGATCCTGAAACTCTATACAATGTTTCATAGTTCAAATAGCACGTGTAATTCTCCAAAAGATTTGTATGGGACTTTGAGCATCCAGGTTTTAATCCTTTCCTTGAAAAAATTAGGAAAGGTGGGTAGGAAAACCATAGAATAGCTGACAACTTCTAGTGTGCATGATTCTAGAGGGAAGATCAATAGGAGAGACAATGCTAAAGAAAGAAAAGCCCAGCTTAGTCATATTTATTTTAAAATAATAATATCCTAAATCACAAAATTTTATAAACATTAAAAAACTAAATGGGAGGAAAGAGGCAATCAAATATTATCTCCAGATTTCACTCAACATATCAAAGAAGAATGAAAACAACCTATGAATTTCAAGATTGCCACCTCGAGGTTTAACCAAGTGATTTCTGTCATTTCCATGGAATAAAATTTGAAGACAAATAGGTTCCTGAGACATAAGACACAAAAGACTGAAATTTGTTGTGGAATGCTTTAGGAATCATCATCATTGGGGTCAAATGAAAGACACAATATTGGGTAGAGGGAGAAGTTTGGTCATTACACACTCAAAACAAAGGTATGAACTGATCTCAGGATGACTCAGGAATTGGAGTAGCCATATACAGTTGTCCCAATCAGCACAAGGGATCAGCCTTTTATAATTTGATGTTTCCAGTTACTGAATAGTTTCATAGACATTGGAAACCTCTCTTAAACACAGCCGTTCCCAAAAGTTGAGGAATGAGTGCTATATTTCTGAAGTTGATGTATGGAGATTAGGGCAACATAAGAGTGTTCATTAAACATATCTGAATAAGTGAAATACAGCGTATATGGGTATTTTTGAAAACAATGTCTATGACTTAAAAGATTTTATGAATTAAACTTATCAAATCCAAATCTAAAGTAAAAAGGAACAACAATAAACAATGCTTAGAATATGATAAAAAGATGGAAGACAAAGAATGTCCAGCATAGGCACTACTAATACTCTTGAACAGAATAGAAAAATAAAATAAGAAATATATTCCCACATGATAAGTAAAATAAATGAAAAACTGAATAGTAATTTCAAAAACTATAGAAAACAAATGACTAAAAATATGTTAATCTAATCATATTGTGATAAATTTACTGAATTCAAGTTAAAAGAAAGAGTTCAAAGGAAATAGAGACAGAATTAGTAGATTGTCTCCATAGGGGAAACATTAGGCTGATTCTCTATTATTTCATACTAAATTTTGGTACCAGAAAACAATAAAAGAATATTTACAATATTTTAAAGAAAAAATATGTCACAAGATCATTATTTCAAATTCTTTATTCTTCAGCCTGAGGTTATCATTAAGATGCAATGTGATACAAAGTTCTCAGTAAATGTACCACCCATGCTGCTGCTGCTAAGTCACTTCAGTCGTGTCAGACTCTGTGTGACCCCATAGACGTCAGCCCACCAGGCTCCCTCACCCCTGGGATTCTCCAAGCAAAAACACTGGAGTGGGTTGCCATTTCCTTCTCCAATGCAGGAAAGTGAAAAGTGAAAAAGTGAAGTCGCTCAGTCGTGTCTCTTAGCGACCCCCTGAACTGCAGCCCACCAGGCTCCTCCATCCATGGGATTCTCCAGGCAAGAGTACTGGAGTGGGATGCCATTGCCTTCTCCCATGAACCTGGCTTAAAAAAATTTAAAAAGTATAATTCACAAAGCAAACATATGAATAAAAATAAAAAACTCAGAGCACAGAAAACCTGTGGTTGGTTTGAATGAACTGTAGTGAGCACTGAAGACCAAATTAGGCTCATAATCCACCCCAATATTCTTGCCTGGAGAACTGCATGGACAGAGGAGCCTGATAGGCTACAATTCACAGGGTCGCAAAGAGTCGGACACGACTGTAGTGACTTGGCTCTCACATAAACCATACATACAGGAAATACTTGAAGAAATAAAATTGAAACACAATGGTGATTAATTCAGTTTTTATACCATTGACAACTTAAATAAAGACAGGAGACCTGAATAAAATGATTACTAATATCAGCTATACAAATAGATGGAAAGGTAGATGGTTCAAATAAATGTGATATTAATTATTTTTTCTAAGAAAAATGGAGTACACTTTAAAGATACTGCATTCTAATAAATTCTAATTTTATATAAATATTCTTATACAGTTTATTTTTATACCCTTTCTTAACCAATTCTTAAATAGAAATCAAAATCAAACTTGTAGAATATCCAGAAAATAACTAAAGTGAAAATACTCTCTATGGAATATATAAACCCACTAATAAGCAGAAAGGAATAAGGAGTGAATTGATTTATCAATTCTAAATTTAGAAAAAGACAAGAGGAATTACTAAAGATGTGAATACAAATTAATGAGTTAGAAAATAAAGGAAGTAAACATAATAGTTCTAATATACTAGGATCTCTGATACAAAAATAAATAATAAAATAGAAAAATCATTCATATTAACTCATATAAAAGTGGGGAGAAAATATAACCTTAAAAATTGCTTATGAAATGTGGGATATCACCTGAAAGAGAAAATGTTTCACACATACACACACACACACACACACACACACACACACACACCCATGAATGAAAATAGTTTCTACAATAATATGCAAATAGATTTGAACACAAGTTTAAAATAAATCATTTATCTTGTAAATACAAATTAGCAAAAAGATAGCAAGGAAACATATAAAACCTGAATATACACTTGAGAATAAAAAAAATTGAGAAGGTTTCTGAAGGATTAAACCACAGACTTAAGCCAGGTTCTGTGACTTTAAACTTCAGTGAAAAGATAATCACAAGACTACGCAGTCCTCATTTAACTTGATGTATCAGCAAGGTGTGGCAGAGATGGCCCTGCGTGGTCCTTCCACTTTTACCCTAGTCTAGCCTTCTCCATCTGGGGAAGGCAATGGCACCTCACCCCAGTACTCTTGCCTGGAAAATCCCATGGACAGAGGAGCCTGGTAGGCTGCAGTCCATGGGGTTGCTAAGAGTCAGACACGACTGAGCAACTTCACTTTCACTTTTCACTTCCATGCATTGGAGAAGGAAATGGCAACCCACTCCAGTATTCTTGCCTAGAGAATCCCAGGGACAGGGGAGCCTAGTGGGCTGTCATCTATGGGATCACACAGAGTCGGACATGACTGAAGCGACTTAGCAGCAGCAGCAGCCTTCTCCATCAGAGTAGGTTCTCATCACAAGTAATGGAAACTATATTCTCCATTTTTTCAAGCCAACAAGCTTAATCATCATTTATCCTTCCCTTTATCTCACATCACACATCTACTCCATCAGTAAATCCTATTTGCTCTACTTCAAAATATATCCAATTTCCCTGAAATCTAGCCTTTTATCATTCTCTTCATCATAACATCCTGGTGTAAACCACCTTCATTTCTTATCCAGATTATCTAGTACTCTCCTCATTGATTCTCCCACCTCTGTTTTCACTTATTCTTCTTTTTTATAAATAATTGTTTTTATTCACCTGTTCATCTACAGTCTTTTTCAACAAAACAGCAAGAATGTTGTTCTTCAAAAAGTCAGAACATATTATTTTTCCGTCTGGAGTCCTGCCAAAGTTTTCATATCTCACTCAGAATAAAAAATACTCCAATCATCCAAAAGGCCCAAAGGATCAGATTTCCTATTACTTCTCTGATTTTAACATCCCATCATTCTCCCTCTTGTTCATATTACTCTAGCTGCACCACTATACAATCCTTCCTGTGACATGCAAAGTATGTTCTCTGACTTCAGGGTCTTGTCACTTGCTCTTCCCTTTCCTTGGAATGTCCTTGTCCTATATATATATATATATATATATATATACACACACACACACACACACATATACATATACATAACATAGTTCGCTCCATCACCTTTTTTAGTTCAAATATCACTGTCTCAGTGAGACTGTATTTGTATTCTTTTACTGCCATATCAAATTATCATAATTTAGCAGCTCAAAACAACATAACTTTCTTGCTTCATGGTTTTGTAGGTCAGAAGTCTGGTGTGGCTTGGCTGCTTTCTCTCCTCTGGTTTCATCAGGCCCAACTCAAGGTGTCAGCTAGTATGGATAATTACATTCAGGATCTGGGGATAATATGCTTCCAACATGATTCAGTTCAATTCAGTCACTCATTCATGTCCAGGTCTTTGCAACCCCATGGACTGCAGCACACCAAGCCTCCCTGTTCATCACCAACTCCTGGGATTTACTCAAACTCATATCCATTGAGTCAGTGATGCCATCCAACCATCTCATCCTCTGTTGCCCCCTTCTCCTCCCACCTTCAATCTTTCCCAGCATCAGGGTCTTTTCAAATGAGTCAGTTTTTCACATCAGGTGGCCAAAGTATTGGAGTTTCAGCTTCAGGTTCAGTCTTTCCAATGAATATTCAGGACTGCTTTCTTTTATGGAGAAGGAAATGGCAACCCACTCCAGTATTCTTGCTGAGAATCCTGTGGACAGAGGAGCCTGGCGGGCTGCTGTCCATAGGGTCACACAGAGTCGGACATGACTGAAGCAACTTAGCAGTAGCAGCAGCTCACCAGCTTTCCTTTAAGATGGACTGATTGGGTCTCCTTGAAGACCAAGGGACTCTCAAGAGTCTTCTCCAACACCACAGTTCAAAAGCATCAATTCTTCGGTGCTCAGCTTTTTTTATAGTCCAACTCTCACATCCATACATGACTACTAGAAAAACCACAGCCTTGACTAGATGGACCTTTGTTGGCAAAGTAACATCTCTGCTTTCTTAATATGCTGTCTAGGTTGGTCATAACTTTTCTCCCTAGGAGTAAGCGTCTTTTAATTTCATGGCTGCTCAGGTTGGTAGAATTTAGTTCCTGTAATTGTGGGACTGAGATTTGTGTTTTCTTTGTGGTTGTCAGCCAACAGCTTTTTTGTCTCTTTAAATAGAGAAGATCACCTGCATTCCTCTTTACCTTAGCTTTTCCATCTTCAAATCAACAAGAGTATGTTTCCCTCCTCACAGTTCTAATCCCTCTGATTTCTTCTGCCACAGAGCCTCTACTTTGAGTGGGAGAAATTCTCATCTTCAGGAGCTCATATGATCAAATTCAGACCCAGATAACTGAGGATAATCTTTCCATTGTAAAGTCTATAACCTTAAATATATCTGCAAAGATCCTTTTGCCATGTAATATACAATATGCATAGGTTTCAGGGATTAGTGTGTGCACATCCTTGGGAGGTCATATTGCCTACCACCCCAGTTTGACTATTCTGTTTTTGTACACCCATGGCAGATTCTTGTTGATGTATGGCAAAACCAGTACAATATTGTAATTAGCCTCCAATTAAAATAAATAAATTTAAATTTAAAAAAAAGAACAGCTATGTACATACTACCAATTCCTTTATCTTTTAGTTTTTTCACAAGGAATGATGATAATTTACTTATATGATTTACTTGTTTATCATTTGTGAACATATGGTATACAAAATCCTAAAATATATTGCTTCATTCAACACTGTATTTTCCTAGTACATAAAAAGTTATTTAGCATGTATTAGGCATTCAAGTATTTACTGGATGAACAGATTAAATATAATCAATTATTTGAGAATATAGAAAAAAAGTAAATCTTCTATAGTAATTTATTTCAAATTTAGTATAACACATTAACAAAATTTGACAAAGTTCAAACAAGAAAAATATAGAAGAATGAAAACTTGGATAGCAAACTGCTGCTGTTAGTATCCTTGGAGAGAAAAGTAGAATTGGTGGAGGACATGAAAAAAAAATTATGCTTAATTCTGAATAATTACTTATTCTTTAGAATTTTACTATAAAGATACATTTAATTAATAGTTAATTAAAATGAATGAAGACAGACTGTCTCTTCAAAATTAAAAAGCAAACTAAAGCAAAGTTTTGCTGCTGCTGCTGCTGCTGCTAAGCCGCTTCAGTCATGTTGGACTCTGTGAGACTCCACAGACGGCAGCCCACCAGGCTGTCCATCCCTGGGATTCTCCAGGCAAGAACACTGGAGTGGGTTGCCGTTTCCTTGTCCAATGTATGAAAATGAAAAGTGAAAGTGAAGTTGCTCAGTCATGTCCAACTCTTCACGACCCCATGGACTACAGCCTACCAGGCTCCTCCATCCATGGGATTTTCCAGGCAAGAGTACTGGAGTGGGGTGCCCTTGCCTTCTCCGAAAGCAAAGTTTTAGCTATAGTCAAATTAATAGAAATGAAAATTCTTACAAGAATCAGTGGGACCTTAACAAGATGGTTTCAATAATTAACCTGAAAAAGTAAAGATGAACAAATGACCAGAGAATATCATAATCAGAAGTATAAGAGGAGTAGTAATAAAGATATTATATTCAATAGTACAGGTTTAATAAAAGTTTGGTACTGGCACATGGATAGATAAATAGAACTGAATAAACTCCAGAAATAGCACAAAATATGTTTGGGAAATTGATATATGATATAGTATTCATATAAGGATTTTTCACTTCACAAAGTAATATTTGGATACTTTTAATATTAATAGTTTGAAAAACATGATTAAATCTGAATCCATATCTTACTCCTCATACTCAAATAGATTTTAAGGAGACAGTAGATTTTAATTTAAAAATAAAAACTACAAGATTGTGAGAACAACCATAGGTGAATAATTTTATGATCTTAAATTAGATAAGGTCTTTCTAAGAAAGACATAAATCTTAGAACCAAAATGGAAAGCATTTGATAGGTTTAATTGTAGAAAAATGTTAAATTTGTACACAACAAAACTTCAATTTCATTAACAAGGCTAAGATCAGATCAGATCAGTTGCTCAGTCGTGTCTGACTCTTTGGGACCCCATGAACCGTAGCACGCCAGGCCTCCCTGTCCATCACCAGCTCCCGGAGGTCACTCAGACTCACATCCATCGAGTCAGTGATGCCATCCAGCCATCTCATCCTCTGTCGTCCCCATCTCCTCCTGCCCCCAATCCCTCCCAGCATCAGAGTCTTTTCCAATGAGTCAACTTTTCGCATGAGGTGGCCAAAATACTGGAGTTTCAGCTTTAGCATCATTCCTTCCAAAGAAATCCCAGGGCTGATCTCCTTCAGAATGGACTGGTTGGATCTCCTTGCAGTCCAAGGGACTCTCAAGAGTCTTCTCCAACATCACAGTTCAAAAGCATCAATTCTTTGGCGCTCAGCCTTCTTCACAGTCCAGCTCTCACATCCATACATGACCACAGGAAAGACCATAGCCTTGACTAGGCGAACCTTTGTTGGCAAAGTAATGTCTCTGCTTTTGAATATGCTATCTAGGTTGGTCGTAACTTGCCTTCCAAGGAGTAAGCGTCTTTTAATTTCATGGCTGCAGTCACCATCTGCAGTGATTTTGGAGCCCAGAAAAATAAAGTCTGACACTGTTTCCACTGTTTCCCCATCTATTTCCCATGAAGTGATGGGACCAGATGCCATGATCTTCGTTTTCTGAATGTTGAGCTTTAAGCCAACCTTTTCACTCTCCACTTTCACTTTCATCAAGAGGCTTTTGAGTTCCTCTTCACTTTCTGCCATAAGGGTGGTGTCATCTGCATATCTGAGGTTATTGATATTTCTCCCAGCAATCTTGATTTCAACTTGTGTTTCTTCCAGTCCAGCGTTTCTCATGATGTACTCTGCATTTAACAAGGCTAAAATGTTATTTTAAAAATATGATAAAACTATCCATATGCACATGAGATATGTATCTGAGATATATATATATATAAATTATAAATATGTGACAAAAGACTAAATTTTCTTAATATATAATCTTTTTTGAATGACCAAGACTCAGATACAAAAAAGGTCAAAGCAGATGAGCAAAATGAGTCAGAAGACACATAATCAAAGAAGTGCAAATGTGAACATTTCTGATAGCACTTTTCACCAATGAGACCAATAAAATGTTAAGAAATATTAATATACAAAATTCTCATGCACTCTGAGACTATGATATGTAAAATCATTTTGAAAGGCATTTTGATATCTATCTTCCTATTTAGCTATCATCTATCTGTATATATAGAGAAGACAGAGAATCCAAAATGGTACAAAAATACATATGAGAACATACACATTTTAATGAGCATACCTTTTGATCCATATCAGTTCTATTTTTGAATTTGTGTAATAAACTTAACCAAAGATTGTTAAAGATGTATAAGTAGATTAATATCCAGAGAAGGCAATGGCAGCCCACTCCAGTACTCTTGCCTGGAAAATCCCATGGATGAAGGAACCTGGTAGGCTGCAGTTCATGGGGTTGCTCAGAGTCGGACACAACTGAGCAACTTCACTTTCACTTTTCACTTTCATGCATTGGAGAAGGAAATGGCAACCCACTCCAGTGTTCTTGCCTGGAGAATCCCAGGGACGGGGAGCCTGGTGGGCTGCCGTCTATGGGGTCGCACAGAGTTGGACACGACTGAAAATTCTTAAAGAGATGGGAATACCAGACCACCTGATCTGCCTCTTAAGAAATCTGTATGCAGGTCAGGAAGCAACAGTTAGAACTGGTCATGGAACAACAGACTGGTTCCAAATAGGAAAAGGAGTACGTCAAGGCTGCATATTGTCACCATGTTTATTTAACTTATATGCAGAGTACATCATGAGAAATGCTGGACTGGAAGAAACACAAGTTGGAATCAAGATTGCCGGGAGAAATATCAATAACCTCAGATATGCAGATGACACCACTCTTATGGCAGAAAGTGAAGAGGGGCTAAAAAGCCTCTTGATGAAAGTGAAAGTGGAGAGTGAAAGGGTTGGCTTAAAGCTCAACATTCAGAAAACGAAGATCATGGCATCTGGTCCCATCACTGCCTGGGAAATAGATGGGGAAACAGTGGACACAGTGTCAGACTTTGTTTTTCTGGGCTCCAAAATCACTGCAGATGGTGACTGCAGCCATGAAATTAAAAGATGCTTACTCCTTGGAAGGAAAGTTATGAGCAACCTAGATAGCATATTCAAAAGCAGAGACATTACTTTACCAACAAAGGTTCGCCTAGTCAAGGCTATGGTCTTTCCTGTGGTCATGTATGGATGTGAGAGCTGGACTGTGAGGAAGGCTGAACGCCGAAGAATTGATGCTTTTGAACTGTGGTGTTGGAAAAGACTCTTGAGAGTCCCTTGGACTGCAAGGAGATTCAACCAGTCCATTCTGAAGGAGATCAATCCTGGAATTTCTTTAGAAGGAATGATGCTAAAGCTGAAACTCCAGTATTTTGGCCACCTCATGCGAAGAGTTGACTCATTGGAGAAGACTCTGATGCTGGGAGGGATTGAGGGCAGGAGGAGAAGGGGACGACAGAGGATGAGATGGCTGGATGGCATCACTGACTCGATGGATGCAAGTCTGAGTGACCTCCGGGAGCTGGTGATGGACAGGGAGGCCTGGCGTGCTGCGGTTCATGGGGTCGCAAAGAGTCGGACACGACTGAGCGACTGATCTGATCTGATCTGATCTGAAGTGACTTAGCAGCAGCAGCAGCAGATCAATATCACTCTGTGTGTGTGTGTGTGTGTGTGTGTGTGTGTGTGTGTGTTAGTCACTCAGTCATGTCAAAATCTTTGCAAATCCATGAACTATAGCTTGCCTGGCTCCTCTGTCCATGGAATTCTCGAAGAAAGAACACTGGAGTGAGTTGCCATTCCCTTCTCCAGGAGATCGTCCCAACAAAGGGATCAAACCTAGGTTTCCCACATTGCAGGCAGATACTTTCACCACTTGAGCCACCGTGGAAGCCCTGATATCACTGTACATTGTAAACATATAAACTGAAAATAAGTACATTTTAATACAGTGTTTTTAAATAAATTAATGCATTTTCATATGATGTTGTGCTCTGCAAATATTATAAAGAATGAAGTAATAAGAAATATTTGAATTGGTGGCATGTTTTTCTACTGTAAAATTCCTCTTAATATTGAATAAATATCTTGAGGAAAACAATTTAATACTATACAATTATCTTGATTCTCCTCAAAGAGAGAAACCTATTTACTAACTAGAGTACATTATTTTTATACGTTCTTATTGTCTTTAGCCTTGCAATGTGGTGTACAGTCTAAATAATGTTCTCCAAAGTTAATTACATGAATTCTGTGCTTCCCTACCCCTTTTAGTGTAATTATGTCAGTGATCTGTAAGAATAATCAGTTATAGCGGTATCCCATTTTAGGCTCAAGAAATATAGTAAACTTACAGTTTGCCTAGCTTATTTCTTTTGCATATTTGGGAGAGATACTTTTCCCAGCTCTCTACTTTCCCAGGTGAAATCTAGAAGCTCCAATCTGCATTACTTTAAAAGTGAAATTTATAGATGAAGAAAACTCAAATAACTAAATCTTGAACAATCTCCAATTCATGAATACATTTCTAAGCATGTCTAACACAATTATCAAACTGAATTTTCAGGAGGAGATGCAATTCTAAGTATACTGCATGATTGCCCTTGGTTCCCTATAGTGAGACCCTGGTTTGCAAGTTTCCACAAATTGATTTAAGAGATAATCAGCCACATTTCAAATGCCATTCTTTGCTGCCTTTATTGCCCTGTGGGCTCTCAATGATTCCCAAAACACAGTTGTGTCTACATCAGCCTTGGTAATTACCCAAGCTTTTTTGAATTAAAAGAAAGAAAACAGTAATTGAATGAATATAGTTCTATTTTGCCCTACGGTGAACTTAGTTTTCTTTGTAAGTGTCTTTACCATTCATTCTAAAGCTGCATTCAACATCTTAACTAATGTGGAACTTTAGGGAAGAATTTCTAAGATGTTTAGAGAATCAAAGCAAGTGACTCTAAATCAGGTTTCACTGAGTTCATTTTAACTGTAATTTACAGATGTGCTCAGATTTCCAAAATATTTAGTTGTATATTATGTAAGGACACATTTATTTCTGTTTTTAGGTTTAACCGGCACTCATAAAATATACATTATACTATTCTATGATTAGAACAATTTGAAACACTTGACAACTGTTGAATAAACATGGTAATTCATTAAAATATGGGGGAAGTTTTCTCTTTGGCGGTATTAATAGCTTTTCTTTTACTTCTGCACAGAATGCTAATGTAGAAAGCCTGTGATCAAAGTATACTGGAGATGCACTTTTAGGACAGGGAGTCACTCCACATTGGTGTTACTGCTTGATTCTTTTGTTCAGTGAAAATGCCACTTGCAGCAGAAATACACACAGAGAGGGAGAAAATGACAATTCTGAACAAGGAAATCAAAAAATGTTGAGTTGCTTACTGATATTCTGGTAAACATGAAAAGTTTCCTTTGCAGTATGGCCTCTACTATAACATCTTTTTCGTCTGTGTGCAAAGTGACTGTTGGACAGCTACAGCCTCTTTCTAGATGGCAGGAATGTTCCTAGAAGTTGACAAACAGTACACATAATGTGACTTGTACTCTTATTACTGAAGACAGGCTGAAAACACATTGCTTGCTCTGATTCTCAGTGTTGCAAGCTGTTGCTAATGAGATAGTTTTTTTTGTTTGTTTGTTTTTAAACAACTAAGACTCTAGACATCCTATGACAAGCACACAAATGTGGTTATTTTTTCAGGTGTGGATCTAGATAATTCAATCAGACTTGCCTGTAACAATCTACAATTGTAAATGGATTTATTCTGCATGTGTACTTTACTTATGCTAAACTTTATTACTAAATGCTTTCAGAACCATTTAACTCTTATTTTATCCTACTTAAGATGAAGACAGTATATTTAAATTAAGAATTAGTCTACCTCCTTAATATCTCAGTCTGATATTTCTTCTGTAACACAACTCTTACATGGACATATATTTAACATTAAAAAATCATGTTTTCAAACAGAATTTAATAAGTAGAGAGATATAATAACAGAAATATTGGCTTAAATCCAAAAAAGGCAATGTGATCTTCGTTCTGTAAAGCCACATGTACCTCTACTTATATTATAAAATGTTAATTGCAGAACCTAGTAAAGCATCCAGAAATAGACCCAAACATGGATGGTCAATTATTTTATAAAAGTGATCAAAAATTATTCAATGGAGAAAGGATAGTTTTCTCAACAAAATATGTTGGATCAACTGGACATCTTCATACCAAAAATAAATTACTAAAGTAAAAAAACCTTAACTTCACACCAAAGTGGATCCACTTCACAGCAAAGTGGATCCCAGACTTTTGTAAAACTTAAAACCACAAAACTCATGAAAAGAAAAAAAAAAAAAAAAGGAGAGAATTTTTATGACTTAGGGTTGATCAAAAAGCACAAATGTAAATATAAAATATAGTTAAGTTAAACCTCAACAAAATTAAAGCCACTGTTCATAGAAAGACATTGTTTAAAAAATAAAAAGACAAGTCACAGAACAAATATTGCAAAACAAGAATATACAAAGAACTCTCAAGTATCAATATAAAAAAAACAAAAACTGAATAAAACATAGGCATAAGATTTTGAAAGAACCTTCATCAAAGAAGATATGTGCAAAATAGAAAAGATCATATGAAAGCATGCTGTTGTTATAAATAACCATTAAAGAAATAAAGTTGAAACTACAATAAAATACTACAATTTATCTATGAGAAGGGCCCAAATTAAAAGAAAACAGAATCTTTCTATACAAAATGATGGCAAGGATGCAGAGCATCTAGAAAGCTCATATCTTGCTGATGGGAATGTAAAGTGCTATCAGTCGCTCAGTAATAATTCAGTCACTCAGTCATGTGCGACTCTGCGACCCCATGAACTGCAGCACGCCAGGCCTCCCGGTCCATCACCAACTCCTGGAGTTTACTCAAACTCATTTCCATTGAGTTTGTGATGCCATCTAACCATCTCAGCCTCTATTGTCCCCTTCTCCTCCTGCCTTCAATCTTTCCCAACATCAGGGTGTTTTCAAATGAGTCAGTTCTTTGCATCAGGTGGCCAAAATATTGGAGTTTCAGCTTCAATATCAGTCCTTCCAATGAACAATCAGGACTGATTTCCTCTAGGATGGACTGGTTGGATCTTCTTGCAGTCCAAGGGACTCTCAAGAGTCTTCTCCAATACCACAGTTCAAAAGCATCAATTCTTCAGCGCTCAGCTTTCTTTATAGTCTAACTCTCACATTCATACATGACTACTGGAAAAATCATAGCCTTGACTAGACAGACCTTTGCTGACAAAGTAATGTCTCTGCTTTTTAATATGCTGTCTATGTTGGTGAGAACTTTTCTTCCAAAGAGTAAGCATCTTTTAATTTCATGGCTGCAATCACCATCTGCCGTGATTTTGGAGCCCAAAAAAATAAAGTCTAACACAGTTTCTTTCCACTGTTTCCCCATCTATTTGCCATGAAGCGATGGGACAAGATGTCATGATCTTAGTTTTCTGAATGTTGAGCTGTAAGCCAACTTTTTTACTCTCCCCTTTCACTTTCATCAAGAGGCTTTTTAGCCCCTCTTCACTTTCTGCCATAAGAGTGGTGTCATCTGCATATCTGAGGTTATTGGTATTTCTCTCGGAAATCTAGATTCCAGCTTGTGCTTCCTCCAGCCCAGAGTTTCTCATCATGTACTCTGCATGTAAGTTAAATAAACAGGATGACAATATACAGCCATGATGTACTCCTTTTCCTATTTGGAACCAGTCTATTGTCTCATGTCCAATTCTAACTGTTGCTTCCTGACCTGCATATAGGTTTCTCAAGATGCAGGTCAGGTGGTCTGGCATTCCCATCTCTTTTAGAAATTTCCACAGTTATTGTGATCCACACAGTCAAAGGCTTTGTCATAGTCAATAAAGCAGAAATAGATGTTTTTCTGGAACTCTCTTGCTTTTTTGATGATCCAGCGGATGTTGGAAATTTGATCTCTGGTTCCTCTGCCTTTTCTAAAACTAGCTTGAACATGTGGAAGTTCACAGTTCACGTATTGCTGAAGCCTGGCTTGGAGAATTTTAAGCATTACTTTACTAGTGTATGAGATGAGTGCAATTGTGCGGTAGTTTGAGCATTCTCTGGCATTGCCTTTCTTTGGGACTGGAATGACAACTGACCTTTTCCAGTCCTGTGGCTACTGCTGAGTTTTCCAAATTTACTGGCATATTGAGTGCAGCACTTTCACAGCATCATCTTTCAGGATTTGGAATAGCTCAAATGGAATTCCATCACCTCCACTAGCTTTGTTTGTTTTGATGCTTTCTAAGGCCTAGATAGCATACTCAAAAGCAGAGACATTACTTTGCCAACAAAGGTTCGCCTAGTCAAGGCTATGGTCTTTCCTGTGGTCATGTATGGATGTGAGAGCTGGACTGTGAAGAAGGCTGAGTGCCGAAGAATTGATGCTTTTGAACTGTGGTGTTGGAGAAGACTCTTGAGAGTCTCTTGGACTGCAAAGATATCCAACCAGTCCATTCTGAAGGAGATCAATCCTGGAATTTCTTTGGAAGGACTGATGCTAAAGTTGAAACTCCAGTATTTTGGCCACCTCATGGGAAGAGTTGACTCATTGGAGAAGACTCTGATGCTGGGAGGGATTGAGGGCAGGAGGAGAAGGGGACGACAGAGGATGAGATGGCTGGATGGCATCACTGACTTGATGGGTGTGAGTCTGAGTGACCTCCGGGAGCTGGTGATGGACAGGGAGGCCTGGCGTGCTGCAGTTCATGGGGTCGCAAAGAGTTGGACACGACTGAGCGACTGATCTGATCTGATCTGAAGGCCCACTTGACTCCACATTCCTGGATGCCTGGTTCTAGGTGGGTGATCACACCATTGTGATTATCTGGGTCGTGAAGATCTTTTTTGTATAGTTCTGCTGTGTATTCTTGTCACCTCTTCTTAATATCATCTGTTTCTGTTAGGTCCATAGCATTTCTGGCCTTTATTAAGCCCATCTTTGCATGAAGTGTTCCCTTGGTATCTTTAATTTTCTTGAAGATATATCTAGTCTTTCCTATTCTATTGTTTTCCTCTATTTCTTTGCACTGATCGCTGAAGAAGGCTTTCTTATGTCTCCTTGCTATTCTTTGGAACGCTGCATTCAGATGCTTATATCTTTCCTTTTCTCCTTTGCTTTTCACCTCTCTTCTTTGCACAGCTATTTGCAAGGCCTCCCCATACAGCCATTTTGCTTTTTTACATTTCTTTTTCTTGGGGATGCTCTTGATCCCTGTCTCCTGTACAATGTCACGAACCTCCGTCCATAGTTCATCAGGCACTCTATCTCTCAGACCTAGTCCCTAAATCTATTTCTCACTTCCACTGTATAACATAAGGGATTTGATTTAGGTCAATGTTATAGTCACTTTGAAACAGAAACAAATATTCACACAAAAATTTACATATGGATACGACTGAAGCGACTTAGCATAGCATAGCATTCTTTGAGACTTTGTTCCTGATTGCAAAAAAATGAGAAATAAAGCAATGTTCTTTGACTAGTAAACAGATAAACTGTAGTACATCCATACTACAAAATCGTATTTAGTTATAACAAATCCAAGCTACTGATTCTCACAGAAACATGGATTCCTTTCAAAAACATTATGCACAATAAAATAAGTCAGACCTAAAAGAAAGCACGCTTTATGGTTCTGTTTATCTGGCATTCTGGAAAAAACAAATCTATAGTGACAATCACATAAGTGGTTGCCAGTGCCTCTGGGAGGGGGATAAAAGTGACCATGAATGGATGTCAGGAAACTTTGGAGTGATTAAAATACTTTATATCTTGAGCAGTGGTATTTCCATGACTTACAAATTGTCAAATTTCATAGTAAAAAAGATTCTGAAACAAATGAATTTTATTGTGTTAATATTTTACCTCAACAACCAAGTGTTAATATTATTTGTTTATTGGTAATAGAGTTTTCTTATCTTTGCTGTTTTATAATTTTAAATTTAAAAATATTACAGAATTTCAATACTGAAAATGTATATTTTGTTTCTCAGCATTGTAAATCAATTTGATTGGAGGAAGAGGCTAAAGTAGGCTTCCCAGTACTGGCTGCTTCTCTAATACATCTTCTATAGAAGAACACAAGTGAAAATTTTCTTTGGAATCACTGATAACTTGTATTTTAAACAACTGAATAGAGATACTGAAACACAGAAAAGAAGGCTCTGCTAAGGCTTGTCATAGCCATGAGAAATCTCTTATCAGCTCCTCTTATAAATTAATAGCTATATTCCCTTGGATTTTTAAGATAGGCTAAACAGTCATATTCACTCAGGTTGTAGTGTAAAGGGTTATGGTTACTATTCTGTTAATGTAGCAGTATGTAGTTATGGAGAATCAAAAATTCTCTCAAGAGAAATAGCCTTAGTAATCATTAAAGAGGCATTCTACTTTTTCTTGCTGTAGTACAATGTCAGGAGTCTCAGATTATTATGAACATAGAGGTCATTTACGCAATAGTGATAGTTGAAGCCAACTTGATGTAATAATACACAATGTGGAAAATAAGATAGTCTGTAGAAAATAGCCTTCTAAAAATTTTGACATTGAAAATATTAAACACAGTGCAATTTAAACAAAACACTTACAATTGAACATAGCTACCAGGATGCCTTTTGATTTCTGGATTTTGGCATCACAACCAAAATCACAGTAATTGCTTTTTCAGTTTTTAATGGACGAGTTGCTCAGAAAATAAACTACATTATCTGAATAGAGATTGTGTTTCCTTTTAACTTTTTAAGTAAAATTTATATAAATATTTCAGTTAAAAATAATCCATTAATAAAAAATGAAATCCCACTGAAACTCAGAAAATATTTTGAATTGAACACAAATATTAAAATTTTGGATGTAGCTAGAACAGTTCTTTTTTTTTTTAATTTTATTTTATTTTAGTTTTTAACTTTACAATTTTGTATTGGTTTTGCCATATATCAAAATGAATCTGCCACAGGTATACATGTGTTCCCCATCCTGAACCCTCCTCCCTCTCTCCCCATACCATCCCTCTGGGTCGTCCCAGTACACCAGCCCCAAGCATCCAGTATCGTGCATTGAACCTGGACTCGTTTCATATACGATATTGTACATGTTTCAATGCCATTCTCCCAAATGATCCCACCCTCTCCCTCTCCCAGAGTCCAAAAGACTGTTCTATACATCAGTGTCTCTTTTGCTGTCTCGTATACAGGGTTAAGAAAAATCTATGTCTTCCAGTGCTTATAATAACAAAGATGAAAAATCTTTAAACAAAAACTTAAGATTAAATCTTAAGAAACTAACATAACAGAAGTAAACTAAAAGTAAGCAGAAGGAAATAATAAAGATTAAAGCAGAAATTATTGAAACAAAAACAAGAAAAAAAGTCAATCCAAAAGTTGATTCTTAAAAGATAAACAAAAATTGAAAAACTGTAGCTAGACTGATCAATTTGTAAAAGAGAGAAAGCACAAATTACCAAACTCAGTAATGAAAGAGGAAGGCATTATTCCTGAGCTACAGAATTTAAAGAATTATTGGAGAATATTCCTACAAATTCATGCCAACCAATTAGGAAATGCTGAGAAAATGGGCAAATTTCTAGACACAATTGCTGAACTAACTCAAGAGAAAATGAAAACTCTGAATAAATCTATAACTAGTTAAACAATACCATTTTTGATGAAAATTTTCCTTGCCAGAAAAACTAAAAAGTTCAGACCCAGAGAATTTATCTTATGAAATCTGTAATTTACTTAAAGAATATGTGTTTCAAGTATTTCATAAATATAAGGAAATAGAGATAACAACACTTTTCACACTTGTCATTGGCCTATATTCTAAGAGGCCAATAATACTGTAATACCAAATGAAATGTATATAAAGAAAATAAAGCTGCATGGTATGACCAAGAGGGCAGTGTAGGAAGATCCTGAGCTTACCTCCTCCCATGTACACGCTAAAATTACAAATATTTACAGAACAACTATCAATGAGGATAACCCAAAGACTAGCGGAAAAGTGTTTTCACAACTAAATATACAAAGAAGGGAACACAATATTATGGACAAGAGGAGAAGAGGTGCATTATAGTCAAGATCCATACCCCCTGGTTAGGGGATCCACAAATGAAAAGATGATCACAATTGCAAAAATGCTCCCCAAGGAGTGAGAGTTCTGAACCCCATATTAGGCTTCCCAGCCCAGAGGTCCTTCACAGAGAAGGAAAGTTCCCAGAGTTTCTGGCTATGGAGATCAGTAGATCTTATACAAGGAAGATCCAGAAGACTGAAAGAAACAGAGACTCCACTCCTAAAGGACTTAAAGAAAACTTTACATGCTCCAAGACCCACAGAGATCAACAGACACCTGATACAAAGAACTGACTCATTAGAAAAGACCTGTTTCTGGGAAAGGCTGAAGCCAGGAGGAGAAGGGGGCGACAATGGTTGGATGCCATCACTGACTGGATGGACATGAGTTAGCAAGCTCCAGGAGTTGCTGATGGACAGGGAAGCCTGGCATGCTGCAGTCCATGGGGTCGCAAAGAGTTGGACATGACTGGGCAACTGAACTGAACTGGGACACTTGCTGATTTTGGAGAGCCTCCAGAAAAGGCAGGAAACAATCTGGATTTGCCTTGGAAACAAGACTCTGGCATCAGCTATTTCTGGAAGTTCATTTCACCACGAGGACACTGGTGCTGGCAAGCAAAATTTTGGAATCCATATAGGTTATTACTGCCTGGGGCTTATCTTCCTACCAACAAGCTGGCACCAGAACTAGATACCCCAGGCTGAGCAAACACCCAGGCTGAGCAGACACCCATATGGTTACTCAGCTTATGGAAAGTAGTGGCTCTAGGAATCTCCAAACCCTGTAGGTAGCCACCTGGAGATTCAACCCTGCCTATAATGAACACTGGGAATCCCAGACACTGCACCCAGTCACCCCAGGATCCAGTACAGGCCACCAAGGGGTGGAACTATCTCAAGGACCCTCAGAATGCATGGCAAGACACCGTAGAACATTGGCCCAACCACTAGCAGACCTGTGGTCTCTGCACAAAGCAGGACCTAGCAGCCAATTGGGCTGGATTTGTGCAGCGTGTCAGTACGGCCTCAATATGTATGAAATGAAACTTTGAGAAAAATCTTAATAGTAGTAACATCAGCAAGATAGCGGACTGGGAAGCCCTGCACCTCTTCTCACCCACAAACACACCAATTCAGCAAAAATTCATAGATATATTCCATTTGTGAAAATTCTAGAAACTAACTAAAAGGCTTTGCACTCCAAAAGAATATGAAACCAGACTCATCATCAAAGCCAGTAGGGAGATCTGGAGAAATCTCTCACCAGAGTCCCTGCCCCAGACACAGCACCATATGATCAGCAAAATACTTCCTAGCTCCTATCTTCACTGAGGGGAGGCAAGGGTTGGGTATACATATCCAGTGTCCCGACTTTTCTGAGGGGTGCCTTAGAGGACTGGCTTCTGTCTTGCCAATCCTGGAGCTTTGTTGAACCCAGCACAGCCTAGCCATAGTCTTCTCCCAGGGAGGGAAATGCTTGGACTGTTAAATATCATAGATCCTCACCCTTCTTAGGATAGTAAAAAAAATGAAGAATCAAAATTCTAAGCTTACCTCTATGAAGGGAAAGTGTTGATCTATGTATCTAGAACTCCAAATTCTCCAGAGATGCTTGAAGAAATTTTGCCACTCTTGAAGCTCTAATGGGTCCAGCACAGTCTAGCCACCTAAAGAAGAAAAGAAATAGTGACTTGCGTTGGTAGACACCATAGATTCTGCCCCAGCCCCTACTGCTGGCATAGAGCATGTGTATGAAAAGTCTCAGCTCTTAGCTTCCCCCAGTGGAAAAAACTTGATCCAGGAATAATGCACCCTAATTTCTCTGGGGCTGCCCAAAGAACTGGTGTCTAACTTGCCAGTCTTGGAGCTCTGATGGGTATAGCATAGTTTAGTTATCTGGGGAAGAACACAGGTGGTGGTTTAGATTACATGGCATAGATCCTTTCCACCTAAAATCAATACAGAATGAGTAGAAGAAACCACAGCTTCCTGCTTGCTTATTCTTGAGGAAGAAAAAGTTGGTAGAGAGCCCCAGAATCTTGAGTCAGGCTGATTGGTGGGGGTGTTCACCTGTACAAGGCCAGTTTATAAAAATGGGACTGGTGACTTTGTCTAATGTATACACAGTTTTTGTACGTGACTGAGATTAAGTTGTTATCAGCTTAAATAAACAATTATAACTAAGAGATATTTTATGTAAGCTTCAAAGTTATCACAAAACAAAAATAAAAGAAGAAAGGAATCAAAGCATATCAATACAAAACATTAACAAAATACAAAGGAAGAGAGATAAAAAAGAAAATATACAAAAGACCAAAAAATTATCATAAACAACTAACAAAATCCAATAGTAAATCCTTCCCTTATTTAACTTATATGCAGAGTACATCATGTGAAATGCCTGGCTGGATCAATCACAAGCTGGAATCAAGATTTCCGGGAGAAATATCAACATTCTCAGATATGCAGATGATACCACTCTGATGGCAGAAAGTGAACTCCTGATGACAGTGAAAGAGCAGAGAAAGAGCTGGCTTAAAACTCAACATTCAAAATCTAAGATCATGGCATCTGGTCCCATCAGATGTGGAAAAAGTGAAATACTGGTAGATTTTGTTTTTGTGAGCTCCAAAACCACTGTGGACAGTGACTGCTACCATGAAATGAAAAGACTCATGATCCTTGGAAGAAAAGCTACAACAAACCTAAATAACATATTAAAAAACATAGACATCATTATACTGACAAAGGTCCATATAGTCAAACCTGTGGTTTTGCCAGTACTCATGTACAGATGTGAGAGTTCAACCATAAAGAAGGCTGAGTGCTGAAAAATTGATGCTTTCTAACTGTGGTGCTGGAGAAGACTCTTGAGTGTCCCTTGGGCAGCAAGGATACTAAACCAGTCAATTCTAAAGGAAATCAACCCTGAATATTCATGGGAAGGACTGATGCTGAAGCTGAAGATCCAATTCTTTGGCCACCTGATATGAAGAGCTGACTCATTGGAAAAAACTCTGATGCTGGGAAAGACTGAGGGCAAGAGAAGAAGGGCGGGTGACAGAGGATGAGATGGTTGGACAGCATCATTGACTCAAATGGATATGAGTTTGAGTAACCTCCAGGAGATACTGAAGGATGGGAAAGCCTGGTGTGCTGCAGTCCATGGCATCGCAAAGAGTTGGACACAACTGAGTAACTGAACAACTCTGCACAGAAGTTAAATAATCAGGGTGACAATATACAGGCTTGACATACTCCTTTCCCAATTTTGAACCAGTCCATTGTTTCATGCCCAGTTCTAACTATTACTTCTTGTCCTGCATACAGATTTCTCAGGAGACATGTAGGCAGTCTGATATTTCTATCTCTTTAAGAATTGTCCACAGTTTGTTGTGATCTACACAGTCAAAGGCTTTGGCATAGTCAATGAAGCAGAAGTAAATGATTTTTGTAATTTCCTTGCTGTTTCTATGTTCCCACGGATGTTGGCAATTTGATCTCTGGTTCCTCTGCCTTTTCTATATCCAGTTTGACTATCTGGAAGTTCTCAGTTCATGTACTGCTAAAGCCCAGCTTGAAGGATTTTGAGTATCACCCTGCTAGTATGTGAAATGACTGTAATTGTACAGTAGTTTGAACATTCTTTGGCATAGACACACTACTGTATATAAAATAGATAATTAACAAAATCCTGTTGTACAGCACAAGAAATTATACTCAATACGTTATAATTACCTATAAGAGAAAAGAATCTGAAAAAATAAATATGTATATACAACAACTGAACCACTTTACTGTATACCTGAAACTATATACAACATTGTAAATCAACTGTACTTCAATTGAAAGAATAAATGAAAATTAAAATGAATAATCAATAAAAGAACTTGGATATAGAGAAAAATATCTACCTTGGATTATACTTTATACTGCTTAATCTTGGATTAGATATCAGAAGGATCCCAGGAAGTAGTTCTTGAATCAGTTAATAAGAAAATTCAGAATTATAAACAAGCAGACATGAAAGCCACTTCAATAAAACAAACAAACAAATGAACAAAAAAACCAGTATGGCACTGGCACACAACATATAGACCAGTTGAACAAAATAGAGAATCCAGAACTAAATCCATATATATATATGGAAAACTGATCTTCAAAAAGGGTACCAAGAATACAGGAAAGAGAAAGGACAGCATCTTTAACAAATAATGACAGAAAGACTATATACTCCCATGAAAAATAATACTTGAACCCCTATTTTACATCATGTTCTGAAATCAATTCAAACTGAACTGGTGATCCAAACCTAAAACTTTAAAAGAAAACATAAGGGAAAATAACCTTGATATTGGACTTGGTGATATGGTCCATGAATATGCCACCAAAAGCACAGCCAAAATGTGGAAAGAACCTGATGCTTATCAACTGATGAATGGATAAAGAATATATGGTATGTGTGTGTGTACATACATATATATATACACACATACATACATAAATACAATATAATACTACTCAGCATTCAAAAAGATGGAAGTTCTACAGTATGGCACAACCAAGTATGAACCTTGAAGACATTATGATAAATGAAATAAGTTATCATAGAAAGGAAAATACTACCTGATTCAACATATATGAGTATTTACAACAGTCAAAATCATAGAAGCAGAATGGAATGGTAGTTTCTAGGGACTAGGAGGAGTGGTATATGGGTAGACAATAGTCAACAGATGCAAAGTTTCAGTTAAGTAAAGTGAATAAACTCTAGAAATCTGCTGTACAACATTGCAGTTATATTCAACAATCATAGATTGCAAAGTGAGAAAAAATTACTTTGAGAATAGATCTTATTTTAAAATTTCTTAGAACAAAAAAATAAAATTAAGGGGAAAAAAACCCTAAAAATAGTGGCATCAAACTCTGACCACCTGACATATACACTGCCTATGGAATAGTAGATGTGCCAAAAGAAGTTGCTAATTTCATCATTTGGATAGTGTTCTAGACAAATCGAAAAATCTAAAGGTTTCCCTTTATCTAAGTCACCGTTCTCCCATTGATATTTTGAACACAGAATTATAACTTTATTCAGGTCTGTGCGTGCATGCATGCTAAGTCACTTCAATCATGCCCGACTCTTTGCAACCCTGTGGGCTATAGCCCATCAGGCTCCTCTGTCCATGGGGATTCTCCAAGCAAGAATACTGGAGTAGGTTGCCATGCCCTCCTCCAGGGGATCCTCCCTCAACCCAGGGATCAAACCTGCATTTCTCATGTCTCCTGATTGGCAGGACTGTTCTTTATCACTAGTGCCACTCATGTGCTTCTAAAAAGGTATCCATGAACCAACCATATCATAGGGTTATATCTATAGATCATTAAGTTTGATTTTCAGTACTTTCACAATCGAAAACTGGTCTTTCCTTACAAGCCACCAAATGAACTGATTTTTATATTACTTCAGTTTGCGAATAAACTATCAGTTGGATAAGAATTTGATCTAAGTAAATATTAATAAAGTAGCCATAATGATGCAAGTGAGATTCATCAATAGGATCTTGTTTATGGATGATATTTATCTCTCTTGGACTCAGTTATACATGGGGGATTTTTCTGGGAGACATTGGTCCATTTCATTCTATTGGATTCCTCATGTCATGGAGCATAGCTTCCCTGAACACAGACCTATAAATTTTTTTAACACACTACTTCCCTCTATCCAAAATCTAAGTCCTAGATCTTTTCTTTCTTTTAACATCTTTGTTTTAATTGGGAATTCTGTAATTCATTAAGGTTTACAGAAAGCAATTATAATAACTTTTAATTATATACAAATGAATTGAGATATAGAAGGAATTGTACTGCACATTCTTAAGACTTTCAGTTGCTAAGAGTTGAGGTTCAGGGTTCTGGGAAGTTAGAAATCCCTAGAAATAGAAGTATTTGGAATTCTGTTAATGTGTTATTACTATGATACCTGGATGGTTTTAAATCCGCCAGACACAAGTATGTTAGTATAATCCATTAAATAACTTTTACTAGAACTTATGCTTTGTTATTTGGAAGGCTAGCCCTTAAACAATTCCCTCAACACTCTACATCAGGCATGAAAGAACTGTATTTTAGCATAGTTTTTTTTTTTTTTTAAGGCAATTTCTACACTGGATTGCTGGTAAACTTTTGGGCCTCAGAGATCATCAGAACTCAGAACGTCAGCTCTGTTTCTTCCAATCTGCTGACCCAGAGTGAGTTATTCAGTCTCTTAGACACATGTGACCTCAGCTTCATAACAGGTTGGGGTAAAGGTATCTGTCATGTGCATTCTGAGGTTTAGATAAGATGGCACAGTGACTGACACATGAAGAGTGATGGTAGAAGCTGGTTAAACTGTAGTTTCACACATTCATCGAACAATCTATTGTACCTTGTTGAATATTCATAATAGATCATGCTATGCTATGCTATGCTATGCTAAGTCACTTCAGTCGTGTCCGACTCTGTGTGACCCCATAGACGGCAGCCCAGCAGGCTCCCCCATCCCTGGGATTCTCCAGGCAAGAACACTGGAGTGAGTAATAGATCATGAGATATTCAATAAATATTAATTGATTTTGGATTAAGGGATATATTTGATAGTTCCTGAATGGAATTTTAAAGACTAAGAATAATATGCTCAGCAAAATATCTTGCTATGGCATATATAGATCAAATGAAGAGTGGATAAATCACTAAAATCTTTCAGATTCCAAACACATTCCTAATGCTGGGAGTCTGGACTTTTTGTATCGGTTTCTTGCATAAGAGAACGAGAATGCACAGTGGTTAAGAGCATGGGCTCTGAAATCATACTTCATGGAATTAAGTCTCTGCCTTGTCCCTTTGACAAGGGCAATTTTGACCTAGCTATTTGACCTTGGGCAATTTACTGTACTTCAGAGTTCTCACTTGTAGGTTAGTAATGTAATAAAGCTATCTCATCATGTTGATCTGAGGATTAAATACATCAATTCATGAAAAGCCTGGTACATTGTAAGCATCTAATAATTAACTGTTTTTGCTTTTACTGCATAAACTTATTTAGGCTTCTCTTCACTTAGGCAGACACAGATCAAGACACTAAGAAGCATGATTTAACTTCCTAAAAAATATTTTAGTTTAACTCATAAATTTTTGCCTTTAATCTCTTTTGGCAAAGGCTTTAAATAAACATTATGCTTACCATGGGAGGCACTTTATTTTTCTTTTTGAAAGTGATTATAATTATCTATGTCTTGTGTGTGTATGTAACAAAGATTTCCAGACCTCCTGAGAAAATTTCCCACTTTGTAAATCAGGAAGAGGGGGAGAAAAACACAAGTCTTGGACAGGTTGAAAGACAACTACAAAAGAACAGATTCTCTGACAATGGGAACAAAAACACCATAATAGACGACCAGAGTGTCTTCTTTCATTTTTTGACCTTTAATTGAAAGATTGAAGATAAGTAGTTCCTGCGAAAAAGCAAAAGGCTGATTCACTTGCCCTGTAGCTTAAAGGAAAAAAGCTTCCTGGAAGCCTTACTATATATTATGAATCACTCTCTTGTCACTCTAAGAAGTTCATAGCTAAGTAAAATGCTAGAAATGGATTGATGGTGCTGTGACAGGCACCAGGGCTAGAGGAAGAGGTGAAAGGCCTCTAGATAATGCATCTGGGCCTCCCTCAAGGCATTTTTTTTATAAAGCTGATGTTTCTGACCTAAGGCTTTCCTGTCTCACTTTATCAGAAAAGACTATCCTTTAAAAATTCTCACTATTTTAAAACATACCAATCTGTAGAGTAAGGTTATAAAAAGCCAATTGCTTGTTTTGTCCCTTCAATTTAAACATTTCCTGTGCCTTTGAAATTATCCCAAGGGTGTATCCAAAGATAAGTCCTAAAATACTAGTAGTCTTTATTTAGGAAGTCATTGAAAATCCCATATAATCAGACCCTGGACAAGAAGCCATTGAAAAAAGGAAAAAGCTGGATTAAAGCCAATATCTGACATGTCATTTTAACAATCCATACAATCATTTATCATTTTTACATCACTTTTCTTCTAACTCAATCAAGTTAATGTGTCTTTGTGCAATTACTTACTATAATTCAGCCATAATTATTAATACTTTATAGATTTTAAAACTTTCAACAACTAGGCCCACCTAAATACAGAGTGGTTGGCAGTCACCTCCTCATGCAAATTAAGGGGTCACTTGTTTCCTTCCCCAAATTTCCATTCAATATACTGGACTCAGAGAATATGCAAAGCATTATGATAAACACTACATTATACAAACTAATACAGCCATTAAAGATTGAGTCTAGTTAATTGAAAATAATAAAATTTATTCAAATTCTATAGAATTTGAATTTTTATTACAATAAAAGGTAGCTTAAAGTTAATGTCATATAAGAGTGTTAAAAATTCAATAGTGACTGTTGAGGACTGTTGAATTATGGTTGGGGAGATCTAGAAAGCTTATTCGGAGAAGGCAATGGCACCCCACTCCAGTACTTTTGCCTAGAAAATACCATGGACAGAGGAACCTGCTAGACTGCAGTCCATGGGGTCGCTGGAGTCGGACACGACTGAGCAACTTCACTTTTACTTTTTATTTTCATGCATTGGAGAAGGAAATGGCAACCCACTCCAGTGTTCTTGCCTGGAGAATCCCAGGGACGGGGGAGCCTGGTGGGCTGCCGTCTATGGGGTTGCACAGAGTCGGACATGACTGAAGCGACTTAGCAGCAGCAGCAGCAGAAAACTTACTGGCTTCTTGGATTTTGGATACTAGAAGTGAAAGGGGACAGAGGGAAGGAGAGAGAGACATGTACAGAGAAAATATCTTAGGTCTAGGGAACTCGAGGTGACATCATACAGAGGAAAGAAAGTGGAATGTAGTTTGTGGTCCTATAGGGCTTGAAGGGAGGATGTGAGAACTGAAGTAGGCAATAAAGTTAGAAAAAAAAATAAGAGTTCGGTGAAAGGGATGATAGGTGTCTTAATCAATATTAAATGAAATGCTTCTTGTTCTTGTTCTTGTTCAATCACTAAGTCATGTCCAACTCTTGGCAATCCCATGGACTGCAGAATCCCAGGCTCCTCTGTCTTCCACTGTCTCTCAGAATTTGTTCAAATTCATGTCAGTTGACTTGGTGATCCTATCTAGCCATCTCATCCTCTGCCACCCCTTATTCTTTTGCCTTCAAACTATCCCAGCATCAGAGTCTTTTCCAGTGAGGTGTCTCTTTGCATCAGGTAGCCAAAGGATTAGTTTCAGCCTCAGCATCAGAACTTCCAATGAATATTCAGGGTTGATTTCTTTTAGAATTGACTGGTGTGATCTCCTTGCAGGCCAAGGGACTCTCAAGGGTCTTCTCTAGCAACATAATTCAAAACCATCATTTCTTCGGCACTCAGCCTTCTTTATGGTCCAACTCTCACATCTATACATGACTACTGAAAAAACCATAGCTTTAACTACATGGACTTTGTCAGCAAAGTGATGTCTATGCTTTCTAATACGTGGTCTAGGTTTGTCATAGCTTTCCTTCCAAGGAGCAAGTGTCCTTTAATTTTATGGCTGTAGTCACCATCCACAATGCTTTTGGACCCCAGAAAGATAAAATCTGTCACTGCTTCCACTATTTCCCTCCCCATCTATTGGCCATGAAGTGATAAGACCAAATGCCATGATCTTAGCTTTTTTTGAATGTTGAGTTTTAAGCCAGCTTTCTTACTCTATTCTTTCATCTTCATCAAGAAGCTCTTGAGTTCCTCTTTTTAGTTCCTGCCATTAGGGTAGTGACATCTACATATCTGAGGATATTTCTCCCAGCAATCTTGATTCCAGCTTGTGCTTCACACAGACTGACATTTTGCATGATGTACTCTGCAAATAAGTTAAATAAGCAGGGTGACTATACACACCCTTAAACCAGTCCATTTGGAACCAGTCCATTGTTCCATGTCCATTTCTACCTGTTGCTTCTTGACCTGCATACAGATTTCTCAGGAGGCAGGTAAAGTGGTCTGATATTCCCATCTCTTTCAGAATTTCCACAGTTTTTGTGATCCATAGAGTGAAAGGTTTTAGCATAGTCAATGAAACAGAAGTAGATATTTTTTTCTGGAATCCTCTTGCTTTTTCTATGACCCAATGGATGTTGGCAATTTGATCTCTGGTTCCTCTCCCTCTTTGAAACCAAGAAGAGAAGTAACTTGCAATGAAAATTGTTTGGTTTTCAACATGAATTTAAGCAAACTCAAGGAAACAGTTAAGGACAGGGAAAATTGGTGTGCTGAAGTCTATGGGGGTCACAAAAAGTTGGACACAACACAGTGAATGAACAGCAGCAACAGCAATCTAATTTTCAGGGCTGTCTAAAATTTACAGTCAATATATATGAAATATATGCAGATGACACCACCCTTATGGCAGAAAGTGAAGAGGAACTAAAAAGCCTCTTGATGAAGGCGAAAGTGGAGAGTGAAAAAGTTGGCTTAAAGCTCAACATTCAGAACATGAAGATCATGGCATCTGGTCCCATCACTTCATGGGAAATAGATGGGGAAACAGTGGAAACAGTGTCAGACTTTATTTTTCTGGGCTCCAAAATCACTGCAGATGGTGACTGCAGCCATGAAATTAAAAGACACTTACTCCTTGGAAGGAAAGATATGACCAACCTAGATCACATATTCAAAAGCAGAGACATTACTTTGCCAACAAAGGTCTGTCTAGTCAAGGCTATGGTTTTTCCTGTGGTCATGTATGGATGTGAGAGTTGGACTGTGAAGAAGGCTGAGCGCCAAAGAAATGATGCTTTTGAACTGTGGTGTTGGAGAAGACTCTTGAGAGTCGCTTGGACTGCAAGGAGATCCAACCAGTCCATTCTGAAGGAGATCAGCCCTGGGATTTCTTTGGAAGGAATGATGCTAAAGCTGAAACTCCAGTACTTTGGCCACCTCATGCAAAGAGTTGACTCATTGGAGAAGACTCTGATGCTGGGAGGGATTGAGGGCAAGAGGAGAAGGGGACAACAGAGGAAGAGATGTCTGGATGGCATCACTGACTTGATGGACGTGAGTCTCAGTGACCTCCGGGAGTTGGTGATGGACAGGGAGGCCTGGTGTGCTGCGATTCATGGAGTTGCAAAGAGTCAGACACGACTGAGCGACTTCACTTTCACTTTTCACTTTCATGCATTAGAAAAGGAAATGGCAACCCATTCCAGTGTTCTTGCCTGGAGAATCCCAGGGACGGGGGAGTCTGGTTGGCTGCCATCTATGGGGTCGCGCAGAGTTGGACACGACTGAAGTGACTTAGCAGCAGTAGCAGCAGCAGAGTGACTGAACTAGTTGATTCATGGGATGAACTTAAACCAATGTCTATGTTTCATATTTATTCAAAGAATACATTGACATTCTAGTGAAGTTTGAAACTTAAGCAACATTTCTGATTCATTAGGACCATTCTCTTTGCAAACATTCTAGCTATCATGTTATATTTTAACAAATACTTGATTGCAAATCAAATATATTTGTAGGAAATGATATTTTACGCATCTAATTGCCTCATGCTGTCAAGACTAATAAGTCACATACAAACTGAGGGAAAGCCTGATGTTCAACCCTATATCCTTCACAATCCTCAGCATAGGTCCCTGCTCTTGACACATCCTCCAAGAATGTTTATTAAATTGAATAGAAGTTGATATTATGAAATAACTTAAATCAGATATCAAAAAAAGCTCAAAGGGTATAAAGTTTCAGTTAAAGATATACTCTAAGTACTGCTGCTGCTGCTGCTGCTAAGTCGCTTCAGTCGTGTCCGACTCTGTGCGACCCCATGGACTGCAGCCCACCAGACTCCTCCGTCCATGGGATTCTCCAGGCAAGAACACTGGAGTGGGGTGCCATTGCCTTCTCCAACTCTAAGTACTAGAGATCTACTATACATTTTAGTGCCATAGTTAATAATATGTCTGTATGCTCAGTTGTGTCTGACTCTCTGAGATCCCACGGACTGTAGCCAGCAAGGCTTCTGTGTCCATGGAATTTCCCAGGCAAGAATACTGGAGTGGGTTGTCATTCCATTCTCCAGGGGTTTTTCCAAACCACAGATAGAACCCTAGTTTCCTGTGTCTCCTGCATTGGCAGGTGGATTCTTTACCATTGAGCCACCTGGGAAGCCCACAGTTAATAATACTTTATCATAAATGTAAAATTTCACTAAAAGGTGAAATCTTAATTGGTCTTATCACAAATAACAATAATAAATAATAAGACAGGAAGAAACCTTTGGAGGTGATAGACATGTTTACAGCATAAATTGTGGTAACCTTTTAGTTTTAGTGGTAACACTTTAGTTTCATAGATGTATACTTATCTCCCAAATCATTGTCATATACACTAAATATGATTTTTGGTATGTCACTCATATCTCAATAAAATGGTTTTAAAAATATGTCCTATATTCTGGGCTCATGTGAGGTATCTTGTCACTTAAAACCCTTAGCTCTGGTATAAATCAGTACTGGGGTAAGTCAGTGGGCACACAGTGGTCCCATGCTCTTGAACTCAAGAGATCAGATCAGATCAGATCAGTCGCTCAGTCGTGTCCGACTCTTTGCGACCCCATGAACCGCAGCACGCCAGGCCTCCCTGTCCATCACCAGCTCCCGGAGGTCACTCAGACTCGCATCCATCGAGTCAGTGATGCCATCCAGCCATCTCATCCTCTGTCGTCCCCTTCTCCTCCTGCCCTCAATCCCTCCCAGCATCAGAGTCTTCTCCAATGAGTCAACTCTTCGCATGAGGTGGCCAAAATACTGGAGTTTCAGCCTCAGCATCATTCCTTCTAAAGAAATTCCAGGATTGATCTCCTTCAGAATGGACTGGTTGGATCTTCTTGCAGTCCAAGGGACTCTCAAGAGTCTTCTCCAACACCACAGTTCAAAAGCATCAATTCTTCAGCATTCAGCCTTCCTCACAGTCCAGCTCTCACATCCATACATGACCACAGGAAAGACCATAGCCTTGACTAGGCGAATCTTTGTTGGCAAAGTAATGTCTCTGCTTTTGAATATGCTATCTAGGTTGGTCATAACTTTCCTTCCAAGGAGTAAGCGTCTTTTAATTTCATGACTGCAGTCACCATCTGCAGTGATTTTGGAGCCCAGAAAAACAAAGTATGACACTGTTTCCACTGTTTCCCCATCTATTTCCCATGCAGTGATGGGACCAGATGCCATGATCTTCGTTTTCTGAATGTTGAGCTTTAAGCCAACCTTTTCACTCTCCAAAAGGACCTGCAAGTTGCCAGCTCAGAAACAGATGCTGGCATTCAGCAAGGCTATAGAGCTGGGAGCACACTTGTAGGGAAGAGCTCTGGTGAGGGAAGTCAGGATTCACTCCTCAGGGATTATATTTCCTATTGTTTTTCCCACCAGATATTCCCAAGGAATCCCGTCCCAGCCGTCTTTTGGCACTTTGAAATGTGGCAGTGTAGTCCCTGAACTGTAATCTACTAAACAGTTTTGTTTTCGAGGACCCTCTTTGATAACTACAGCAACTATCTCTTCGAGTAGAGTCATGTAAAGGGGGCACATAAGAAGACCCTTTACAGCAATGGATTTCTTGACTTCAGAAAATAGCATCCAGAAAATACACATCAAAATGTCTATCTCAGGCTCTTTCCTGACTGCCACACTGAAGAACTTCCTCCTGACCACTCGTGGAGCTCATTCCTGCCCTTAATGTAGCAAGCATATTGCACAGCCTGAGTATAGAGTAAATGCTCAATGGAAATATGTGGGTGTTCAGGGACTAGACTGTTATCATTTCAATAGCTTCACATTATTGAAAAGAGATGGTTTTTTACTGGGATTATTTTGGTTTATATTGAGAAGGATGCAGCAAACGAGTGAGAAAATTTTAAGTTTTTTCTAGCCTACTAAAATCTTGGGTTCTTGTGGAAAATTGAAATGAAGTAAAAAGGCTTTCTTGGTCTCATCATTGAAAAAAATTTTTTTGCTATCAAAGGCAAAGCTACTAAGCAGAACTGATATTCCAAAATCAGTAGTAACAATAATATCCCATGAAATAAAATAAGGTAGAAATCTCTATTTAGACCCCATTAACTTGGAATTTATTATGGTATGGAGCTTTAGAAAGGGTTACCACCAAAAAAATGCAATAAAACAAAATGTTATCATAGATAGCTCATATCAATTTAGGTTATTTTTCAAGGTTCTTAAGAGCATTTGCAAAAAAAAATTTTTTTTTAATTAAGCAAGTAAGGAATAACATGTGATGTTCATTTATTCATTAAAATGTCAGGATGACCCCCGGATAAGAGCTTGACATATTTTAATTTTGGCTAATATTCACACAGGTACCAATGATTTTAAAGAAAGAATTACAGAGAAGGGACTTGTATCAGTGATTTGGGGAGAATGTGTTGCTGCCAATCTGTATTAAGAATGGCTGATTTTTATTGACTATTTAAATATGAGCTATCACTACAACTGCATTATGAAACAATTATTAGGATAAACATAGCAGGTAGACACATCCTTATTATGGTTTATAGACTAAGATACCATAATTTAAACTGTTAAAAGCAACTTGCCTCAGGCCAAAAGTTTAATATGCAGACAGACAGGGCTTAGAGACAGGTCTGTCTGATACTGACACATATGCTTTTTATTATTCTGAAATATTATTTCTGTATTTAAGATTACAAAACATTTTCCACATGTGATCTCATGTCATAGCATTAAAACATTAATAAATTCAAATACAAAGAAAATCTAAATGATGTGCAAACTCATGCACATTCTATCAGAATTTTTAAAACCACATTTTGTTAATTATCAGGTATTTGTTCATATGTGTGTAGTAGGGACCAAAGCACTAATGTTGGGAAAGATATCAGCGGAATAAGTGAGGGGCAACAAAGTGAAAATGGGCAATGCAGGAGGTCACCTTAGAGTTGTTAAAATAAAAAGCAAAAATTCAGTTCCACAAAAATTAGCCTCCAAAGATCCTATTATCACATTGGGCCATTCTTTACTTTGTGTACTGAAATCATCGGTGACTATATCCTTTAAGAAGTTACATCAAGATCTTAAAAGCTTGTTATTATTTCAAAATAAAATTAGAAAATCTTCTTTGGTGAGAATAGAATACAAATATATTTGTAAAAAAATATTTTCTTAAAATAGCATAAATTCACATATCACTAATTCCCTCAAAAATTGTGAGCTAAATGAACCTTTGTGTTGTTCCTGAGTAGAGTGTGACTCTAAGCTTCTTTGGCATAGCAAGCCACTATTGAACTACACTAAAAGTAAAAATAAAACCACTTAGGCTTTTAGAAAATAGACTGTAGGAGCCTCAAAGGACACAGTACTGATGCTGTTGTCAATAATGTATGGATTAGAGTCTACCCACAGGCTTTGATTTGATAGATTACAAGATACAAATGATCTAAAAAGTATGTATTAATGCATAAAAAGACTACTCAATATTTTCCTGGGCTCATTTTCACACTTCTCTTTTTTAAAGTTTAAGACATTGTTCGCAGTTAAGGTAAAAGTTGGTTCTTTCTTCCTCATGATCTTCTCACAGCCCTTTAAAAAATGAGAACTAAAGAGATAGAAAAAGCGAGAGGAGAGAAGAGGGAAGTGGAAGGAGAACTGATGAAAATAATATCTGAGACTTATTTATCACTGACCAAAGAAGGATAGAGGTATTAGTGTATGAAAATTTATGCTCATCCCAAGGAGAAAATTTAGGACTGGCTGGGATTTAATTCTTAATATTAGTCATTTGTCAAGCTAAACTACATGAGGGATGAATATGCAATACTTGGAAACCTAAACCTGGACCATCATAGGTAAGTGAGACTCTGCAAGTAGGAAGGGACACTGTGTATGTTAAGAGACATGATCCAGTTGACACTATTTCATCAATTTGTATTTGTGACTAGATGCCTAACAACCAGATGGGAAACACTGAATAAAGATAGAAGAAGCAAATATAAATCAGGGATTCTTCCTTAGAGGAGTTCAAGTCTAGCTAAAGAGATAAGATATATACAAATATAACTCAGTTAATTGTCCACATTCTATTGACTAAATTGTGTCAACTCAAAATTCATATGATAAAGCCCTAACCTCCAAAGGGAAGATCTCTGTATTTGGAGATAGAGCATTTGGAGATATATAAGGTTAAAAGTTCTGCACAGCCTGACACATAGCTTCATTGAGTTACACAAGCCCCTTCACCACAACAAGACTGTGAGGTTCAAACTACCATACAATTGTGCTCCTTTCATATGCCAGCAAGATTATGCTCAAAATCCTTCAAGGCAGGCTTTAGCAGTATGTGAAATGAGAAATTCCAGATGTACAAGCTTGGTTTAGAAAAGGTAGAAGAACAAGAGATCAAATTGTTAATGTTTGTTGGATCATAGAGAAAGCAAGGGAATTCCAGAAAAATATCTGCTTCATTGACTATGCTAAAGTCTTGACTATGTAGTGCGAAACAAACTATGGAAAATTCTTAAAAAGATGGGACTACCAAACCACCTTATCTGTCTCCTGAGAAACCTGCATGCAGGTCAATAAGCAACACTTAGAAATGGACTTGAAACAATAGAAGGGTCCCAAATTGGAACAAGGGAGGACATCATGTGAAATACCACCTAGATGAAGCACAGGCTGGAATCAAGATTTCCAGAAGAAATATAAATAACCTCAGACATGCAGATGATACCACTGTGATGGCAGAAAGCAAAGAGGAACTAAGCCTCTTGGTGAGGGTAAAAGAGGAGAGTGAAAAAGCTTTATTAAAACTCAACAGGAAAAAAGTTAAGACATTGGCATCTGGTACTATCAACTTCGTGGCAAATAGAAGGGGAAAAAGTGGAAGCACTGACAGATCTTATTTTCTTGGACTCCAAAATTACTGCAGACGATGACTACAACCAAGAAATTAAAAGATGCTTGTTCTTTGGAAGGAAGGTTATGACAATCCTAGATAGCATATTAAAAAAGCAGAGACATTACTTTGCTGACAAAGGTCCATACAGTCAAAGCTATTGTTTTTCCAGTAGTCATGTATAGATATGAGAGTTGTATCATAAAGAAGGCTGAAACCTGAAGAATTAATGCTTTCAAATTGTGGTGATGGTGAAGACTAATGGTCCCTTGTACTACAAGGAGATCCAACCAGTCAGTTCTAAAGGAAATCAACCCTGAATATTCATTGAAAGGACTGATGCTAAAGCTGAAGATCCAATCCTTTGGCCACCTGATGGGAAGAGCTGACTCATTGGAAAAGACCCTGATTCTGGGACAGATTGAAGGCAAAAGGAAAAGAGGGTGGCAGAGGATGAGATAGTTGGATAGCATCATCCACTCAATGGACATGAATTTGAGCAAATTCCGGGAGATAATGGAGGACAGGGCAACCTGCCATGCTGCAGTCCATGGGTTCACAGGGAGTCAGACACAACTTAGTGACTAAACAACAGCATAATGTAACAGGAAGTCATAAGGGTGGGATACTAATCTGATAGGATTGGGGGCTTATAAGAAGATAAAGAGAGAAAGCTCTCTACATACACACACACACCAAAAGAAAGGTCCTGTGAGTACACAGCAAGAAAGAGGTCATATGCAAGACAGGAAGAGAGGTCTCAGTAGGAGTCAAACTAGTCAGTACCTTGTTCTTGGACTTTCTAGCTTTCAGACCTATAAGCAACACATGTCTCTTGTTTAAACCACTCAGCCTATGACATTTTGTTATGGCAGTTCAAGCACACTAATACATTACATAAAGAAGGAACTTATTTTTGACCAAAATAAATATCATAGATAATTTAGAAAAAACCATTGCTGGGAAATTCAGGGAAGCTTTTATGGAAGAGGTAGGTCTTGGGCATTCCTGCTTTAAGGAATGAAACAAAGAGTTGGATATATATATATATGAATTGGACATAAGAATGGAGAGACGGGCTCAGCATGTGTAGAAGGATGGAGGAGAATGGAGTCACAGGACTAGAATGAGACCAGATCATGGCATTTTCAACACCAGGCTAAGGAATCTAGATGGAGCAATGAAACAAACTAAAAGCTGAGGAAGCACATGGGGTGACTGTGTATTTGAAAGATTGGAGATGGAGTAGTGCTAAAGCAAGGAAACCAATTTGAATGGTTTGCTTTAATTTAATCAGGAGATAAGGAGAGGTTTCTGTGATGCTGCTGCTGCTGCTACTCAGTCACTTCAGTCGTGTCCAACTCTGTGTGATCCCATAGACTACAGCCACCAGGTTCCCCCATCCCTGGGGTTCTCCAGGCAAGAACACTGGAGTGGGTTGCCATTTCCTTCTCCAATGCATGAAAATGAAAAGGGAAAGTGAAGTCGCTCAGTCGTGTCTGACTCTTAGCGACCCCTTAGGAGCCCCTACCAGGCTCCTCCGTCCATGGGATTGTCCAGGCAAAGTAATGGAGTGGGGTGCCATTGCCTTCTCCGTCTGTAATGATGACAGCTAATCAAAGCTTATATCATCTCCTGAATCAGAAAAGAGTAAATGTAACTATCACATTTTCATGGCACCAACTTCTGAGGGGATCTAAGATAGTTCTCAGCTCAAGGGAAGCTGTGAAAACAGCAAAGATCAAGGCACAGCCCAAGGAGTTTGGAAGGAAAGCACAGGACCATGTACAAAGTAACATTTGAAATTTATTATTGAATGGTGATTTTTATTTTCCTGACTGGTACGTTAATTAATTCTTATAAACATTAATCATTTACAAATTTGTTTTCTAAATTATACTTATATCTTTAGCTGTTTCGAGGATTTTCCCCAGTGCCTTCTTGGATGCCCCATGAGTATAAGAGCTCCCCAGAAACCTGGAACCAATAGGATGATACACAGATAGGTAGATGACAGATGGGCCTCCCTGGTGGCTCAGTGGTAAAGAATCTGCCTGCCAATGCCGGAGATTAGGGTTCAACCCCTGGGTCAGGAAGATCCCCGGTGAAGGAAATGACACCCACTCCAGTATTCTTGCCTGGAGAATTCCATGCACAGAGAAAACTGACAGGCTACAGTCCATGGGATCACAAAAGAGTTGGATATGACTTAGTGACTGAGCAGGAGCAGAAGATAGACTGATAGATAGACAGATAGCTAATAAGTAATTGGCTCATGAAATTATGGAGGCTGAGAAATCCAAAAATCTGTAATCTGAAGGCCTGACTACAGGAAAGCCAAAAGTGTAAATTTCAGTCTGAGCCTGAAGGTAGGAGAAGACCGGTGTCCCCCAACAGAAACCATCAGGAAAAGATAGTGAATTCTTTCTTGCTCAGCATTTTGTCCTATTCAGGCCTTCAGTGGAGTGGATGAGAGCTGCTTACACTGGGAAGGATGATTTGCTTTAGTTACTCTATTGATTCAAAGGTTAATATTATCCAGAAACATTCTCACAGACACACCCAGAATACTGTCTAACCAAATATCTGGGCACCCTATGGCCCAGTCAAGCTGATACATAAAATTAATCATCACAAAGCAAAAATCACTTCAAAATCATCACTTCAAAATAAAACATTATAAACTGAAATACCTTTTCCATTTCTATGGAAATAGGACTCTATATCCTATAGTCCTATCCTATAGGTCCTATATCTCCATGAACAGTCACTGCCAACCCACCAGCCCAAGCTTCATGCCCTCTCCCTTCTGTATAACATTCCACTGCCTTTTCAGACTTGTATCTTCAATGGAATGGACTATTGTGAAAACTAACCTCCTGGTCTTCTTGCTTCTTTTTCTAATCTTACCCATGTTACAAATTTTCCATTACCATAAAGACTAATTTTCCTAAAATGTAATTCTGATCATGCTATTTCTTTGTTTAAACTCACCCTTGATTCATCATTATGTGAAAAATAATTCCAGACTCTTTACTATGAAATTATCCAAATTTGGATTTTGACTACCTTCGTAGTCACATATTTCATCATTCCTCCTGGTGCATCACTTTATCCTATAGTTGAATCAAGATGCTTGTAAATCCATGAATATGTATGTTATGCACTACATTTATCACCCTCAAGTTCATATGTTGATGGTCTAACCCTGAGCACCTCGGAATGTGACTATATGTGGGAATTGGGGCTTTAAAAAGGTAATTAAATTTAAGTCTTTTGGGTGGTCCCTAATCCAATATGACTAGTGTCTTTATTAGAAAAGGGAATTAGGATATAGACACATATAGAGGAAAGACCTACAGGAGAAGACAGAAAAGATAGCCAACTATAAGCAAGAAGATTCTTTTCAGAAGAAACAAACCCTGTCAACACCTTGATGTCCAGAATTGTGAAAAAATAAATTATTCTTACCTAAGCCATGCAGTCTGCTCTACTTTCATATGGAAGCCTTAGAAAACTAATGACAAAATAATATTCATTTGACTTAATTCATTTCATTAAATTCACTTAATATTGTCCAACACAATATTTATTAAATGTTCTCTGTCCCTAAGCTAAGATTCTTTTCCATATGTTGTCTCCTTGGTAAAATTCCATTCATCCTTCATGACTCATTTCAATTTCATCTGAGAAATGCTCTTTGTCCTCTGTGAATAAATTATATACCCTGTTCTTATGGCATAGATCACATTATGCTTGAATTGCCTTGCTAGTATGATTTCAATTGGAAGAATATTTTGGAATTAAAGTACTAAGTCTGGAGTTACAGAATTTCCAGGATTAGGCAAGATATTTTCACGGGTTTTTATTGTAATAAACAGAATCATCTCGTACTAACCTAGACTCCTTTGTTTCAGATTGTTTTCTCCTTCGTGTCTACTTGATATTCAAGATGAAAAATTCAGAGTGTTTATTTGCTTGTCTATTAATGCTAAATAAGAGGGAGAGATCAAAACAATAAGGTGTTTTAGCAAAACTTAAATGAGAGATGCCCTTGAATGAAGTGTCAGAAGAAGATGGGCGATAAACTCCCAAGACAAGCAAAAAGCATTTTATAATAATTAGAATCCAGTTTCTACTGATAATACTTTCTCTACCCACTTCAACACCATATCACAAAATAATTATTACTAATTTAAGGAAAATGTTGACAAATATTATCTGTAGCAACATATAGTATATATTTTAAGCTCTGTGGGACATATGTCTCTATTGCATATATCGAAAATGACCATTGTAGCACAAAGCCATCATAAGAAGTATGTAAATAAGTGGTCCAATAAAATTTTACTTAGAAAACTAAATAAAAGTTTAGTTTGATGAGCCAGATTTGGCTTGCAAGTCTAGTTTGCTAGTAATTTGTTTAGGGAATAGTGGGAAAAGTCAAAGTACATTCCTTTTACATGCCCAAGTTAACTCTTAGTGTTGGTGTGTTGTGTTAGTTGCTTAGTCATGTACAACTCTTTGCAATCCCATGGACTGTAGACTATCAGGGACCTCTGTCCATGAAATTCTTCAGGCAAGAATACTGGAGTGGGTAGTCATTCCTTTCTCCAGGGCATCTTCCTGACCCAGGGATTGAACCCAAGTCTCTGCATTGCAGGCAGATTCTTTACCATCTGAGCCACCATGGAAGCCCAAGTTAACCCTTAGCAATATACTAAAAAAAAACAAACTCTAGGTATTTGATATTATTAGTAGAAGCCTTCCATAGAGAATAACAGAAAGATAAATCTTAAACTTGATTCTTAGAATATTGCTATGATGACAAGCCAGGAAGAATAAATGGAAGGATAAAAAAGAGGCTGGCTAGATGAATATGCTGATGAAGAAATCTTAATCATAAATCTCTTTTCATAGTAATTCTTCTCTACCTCTTAATTCCTATAATCCATGTCTCTGAATCAGGAACTGTGTGTTCCAATCTTTTATAAATTTGGTCATAGTTGCTTTTTTATAGTACCAGAATGCCTTTTTGATTACAGCAGTAGGCACTGCACTGCCTAAAATATGTAGCAATACAAGTAAAAGACAATGATGAGTTCTAATTCACTCTACATGTTCTTTACTAACAGTATCCCAAATTTGTTCAGAGTAGCAATGTACCTGGCTAAGAATTCCAAGTTCTACCTTACCACTTAGCATAGCCAATATGAACTTATCTGGGCAATGACATAAATCTAAAAAGGCTGAATGGGCCTTCTAGAAAAGCTTTGTAAAGATGTCATTTTGCTGTCTGCTCACTCATATCTTCACCTTCTTCCTTCTCAGCATGAGGATGAGTGGAGCTATCTTACAACAATAAGAATGAAAAACACCTGCTAAGAATAACAGAGCAAGAAGCTAAAATGAGTCTGAGTTGGTATGACACACTTGAACAGTAGTGCCTGCCTTTGGCTGCCTAATTCTGGATTTCTTGTTACACGAGAAAAATGAAACTTTCTCTGTTCACGTCAGTAGTAATGGGACTCAGTATTTTTTTCTGCTTACATCCCAAACTAATAAGATGAATAATAAAATCCATGGTTGTACCAACCACAAGAACTTGGTAGTATTAGTTTTCTATGGCTGCTATGGCTACCAGCTTAGCAGTTTGAAACACTTTAGACTTCTTGTTTTATACTTCTGTAGGTCAGAAATCTGATGTAGATCTCACTGGGCTAAACTCAAGGTGTTGGCAGTTCTATATTGCTTTTTGGAAACCCTGGGGCACTTTCTTTCCATTTTCCAGTTTCTAAAGGCCACACATATTCCTTGGATCATGCCCACTTTCTCCATCTTCAAAACCACTCCTTGGTAGTTGCCTCTCTCTCTGACTCTAGCCTGGAAAGATTCTTTGCTTTTAGGAACTCACTTGATTAGACTGGGCAGGGATAATCCAAGGCAATCTCCCTACACTGGAGTTCTTAATTTAATCATATGTATAGTTCCTTTAGCCAAGTAAGGTAAATTCAGTTTCTGGTGATTAAGATTTAGATATTTTGAGTTCTCTATTATTCTGTTTACCAACAAATACATAAAGAAAACCATATAAGGTTAAATGACCTTGTTTCTTGGAATAAATCAAAGTTGTTGCATAGCGTTATGCAAATAATAGAGAGATAATGAAAAATAATCATTTTTATCAGACATAAGAATTATTACACCATTTTTTAAAAATTTCAATCTAAAGTAATATTATTATATCAGCAAAATCTACCTTTGCAGGGTGGATAATGAGCCTGAACTTCCTTTAAATTGGGAAAGCTAAAAATTGAATTAGGCAGAAAAATGAAAAATTTCTATGATTCACACATGGGTTGCTGTAATTTTTCAGCAGGACAGATATAGAGGTAGAAAATTTTATAGAGCAAATGACTGCTTCTCAAGAAAAGAAGTAGTTGTAGAAACCAGGAAGTGAAAATTTATATAAAAACTTATATAATAAGTTTTTAAAATATTTTATAATTTATAATGTGATTTTTTTACATTATTCATTTCACTTATTCCTACATTTTTCCTAGAATTATTTGATTATTCTACACTCTCTTCCATATATTGTAGACTATAAAATTATTTTATAATTTTTCAAGTAATCCTTCTTGTTTCTATGCCTTTGCTATATCCACTGTCAACAATCATGTCCAAGTAAGACATAAGTTAGTTTTTATATTGCCTAGTCTATTTGATCTTAAACTCTTACCCCTTTATTACAACCCACATGCTGTTGCTAGAACAACCCTAGAAACATAAAGTTTTACAATATTTTAGATTTGTAAAGGATACACTCATTTAAGGGAAATTTGAGAAGCAGCTATCTATCCATTGGTTCAAGTCTTCTAAGGACAGGTAGTGTTGTTTTGCAAAGTTCTCTATACTATGCATCACTGGTAAACTTTCTAATTATATGGAAAACTTCCCTTCCTATTTTCATTTAATTCCGCATATTTTTGCTTTTTAAAGCAACATGCTCTAAATAAACTATTTCTCCAGCATAATATATTTTCACACATTTGAAGATAGTTATCATATTTTTTCACAATCATATATTGCCTCAGTACATTTTTCATTTATCCAACTCATCCTTGTCACAGTTGGAAACAAGATTTTTCTGTTCTCTTCTAAATACATCACAATCCATCAGTGCGACACTAAAAATATTTTTGGTTGAGTTAAACTGAGTATTCCTAAGACCAGTGTACTGCAGTATATGGGGAGCAGGTAAATCTGGCCAAAAAGGTCAGTTTTCAATCCAATCCCAAAGAAAAGCAATGCCAAAGAATGCTTAAACTACCACACAATTGCACTCATCTCACACGCTAGTAAAGTAATGCTCAAAATTCTCCAAGCCAGGTTTCAGCAATATGTGAACCGTGAACTTCCTGATGTTCAAGTTGGTTTTAGAAAAGGCAGAGGAACCAGAGATCAAATTGCCAACATCCGCTGGATCATGGAAAAAGCAAGGGAGTTCTAGAAAAACATCTATTTCCGCTTTATTGCCTATGCCAAAACCTTTGACTATGTGGATCACAATAAACTGTGGAAAATTCTGAGAGAGATGGGAATACCAGACCACCTGATCTGCCTCTTGAGAAATTTGTATGCAGGTCAGGAAGCATCAGTTAGACCTGGACATGGAACAACAGACTGGTTCCAAATAGGAAAAGGAGTTCGTCAAGGCTGTATATTGTCACCCCGCTTATTTAACTTATATGCACAGTACATCATGAGAAACGCTGGACTGGAAGAAACACAAGCTGGAATCAAGATTGCTGGGAGAAATATCAAACCTCAGATATGCAGATGATACCATCCTTATGGCAGAAAGTGAAGAGGAACTAAAAGCCTCTTGATGAAAATGAAAGTGGAGAGTGAAAAGTTAGCTTAAAGCTCAACATTCAGAAAACGAAGATCATGGCACCTGGTCCCATCACTTCATGGGAAATAGATGGGGAAACAGTGGAAACAGTGTCAGACTTTCTTTTTCTGGGCTCCGAAATCACTGCAGATGGTGACTGCAGCCATGAAATTAAAAGATGCTTACTCCTTGGAAGGAAAGTTATGACCAACCTAGATAGCATATTCAAAAGCAGAGACATTACTTTGCCAACAAAGGTCCATCTAGTCAAGGCTATGGTCTTTCCTGTGGTCATGTATGGATGTGAGAGCTGGACTGTGAAGAAGGCTGAGAGCCAAAGAATTGATGCTTTTGTACTGTGGTGTTGCAGAAGACTCTTGAGAGTCGCTTGGACTGCAAGGAGATCCAAGCAGTCCATTCTGAAGGAGATCAGCCCTGGGATTTCTTTGGAAGGAATGATGCTAAAGCTGAAACTCCAGTACTTTGGCCACCTCATGCGAAGAGTTGACTCATTGGAAAAGACTTTGATGCTGGGAGGGGTTGGGGGCAAGAGGAGAAGGGGACGACAGAGGATGAGATGGCTGGATGGCATCACTGACTCGATGGACGTGAGTCTCAGTGACCTCCGGGAGTTGGTGAGGGACAGGGAGGCCTGGCGTGCTGTGATTCATGGGGTCGAAAAGAGTTGGATTTCTCGTGACTGACTGATCTGATCTGATCTGATGATTAATGAATTCTGTGATTTCATGTTAGATTTTCTTCCAAGACTTTCATATGACTTACTATCAAGCATGTTCTCTCCCATCTTGATGTTTTACAATTTATATTTTTAAATGAATATGTCTTATCGTGCCGGCAATACTTATTCATTGTAGAAGATAAAGATAAGTAAAATGAAAAAATGAGAAAATTAGCATTCAAAGAATTATTAACCACTTGAACCTAAATGTGAAAATCATATGCTTTTTAATAGTAGATTAAATAATTTGATCAATCTTCTTACCAAGGACAACTAGAACAATTTGATAGCAAGATATAAAGGTATATAAATATCCTTAAGCACTAATAAAAATGAAGACATTTTAATGGTAGAAATCTAAAGACAGCACTTGGAGCAGCTTTTCTGCTGGTAGTGTCTGACATGCTGAGAATGTGAGAAGCACTTCTGAAAACATCTTGGGGCAGGGAATAAATCTTTGAAGTTCAGGGTTCAAAAAACATGGAAGTCTTAGTAATTCTAACACTGTGGATGAGGACTCTAAAAGGCTGCAACCTAGTGAAAGAATGACCTGGAAATAGAACTAGATAGGCTCACAGAAACTTTGAAGAAAAGCTTCAAATATTCTCAGTACCTAGGAGGGAAGTCCAAGAGGGAGGGGACATATGTATACCTATGACTGATTCATATTGATTCATGGCAGAAACTAAGACAATACTATAAAGCAACTATCTTCCAATTAAAAATAAATTTTAAAAAATGCCTGGGAGTTGATTAGTCTCAGATTGCTAGTGTCCCCAGATACTTAGCAGAAGAAAGGATGATTATTCCATGTAGGATTATGACACTGATCTAATCCTCAAATCATTGCTACAAAAATTTTTCCAAATACAATGTCAGTTACACAGTCAAAATGATCAAGCCTACAGGAGCTAAGATTACATGAATGACCTATTACTTAACATAGATCTTAATACAAATTTTTATATATGACAAAACTCAGTTTTCAGCAACTTGCTTGTGTCTCACACTGTAAGGCTCTTCTGTCCATGAGATTCTCCAAGCAAGAATACTGGAGTGGGTTGCCAAACCCCCCCCCAGGGAATCTTCCTGATCCAGGGATCGAACCCACAACTCTTACATCCTCTGCATTGGCAGGTGGGTTCTATATCACTAGTGTCACCTGGGAAGCCCATAAGTACAGACGTAAGTTTCAAATTATGGCAATGTGACTGCAGAGTCTGTGTTTTAATCAATATAATAAACTGCCTCTTAATCAAAATGTGTAGGTGAGAAACAAGGAGAAGCAGGCAAGTGTGTTATTCCTTGGGCTTAGATTCTTGCTTCATGCCCTTATGCAAGGTACTTTATGTTGCTTTCCATCCATAAACTGAATGTTGTTAGCTCCTACCTCACATGAATTCTGTAAGGATTCATGAAAATTATGTATAGTGTTTCCATCACTAAGGTGCTCAAAATTAGCTATTATTTTTTTATCAGTGTCTGCCCCAAACAAAAGCCATAATATTTAAAATTTGTTTTGAAAGAAGGGAGTCATCATATCTGACTTAAAATATTAAAATAAATATAAATGAGGTAGAAAGGGAAAATATTTCTTGTCCTGCCTTCTACAGATGAAACATTACAAAAAGAGAAATAAAATTGTAAAAGGAATAAATCTGTCAATAAAGACTAAAGAAAAATATCATTGGCCACTCTTATAGTTATCTCAATTATTATTCACTTCAGTACCACAGGAAAAGTGCTTTTATTCACATATTACCTCGGGAACATTATTTTGTTGATTATTCATAATCACACAGTGAGTAAATGGCAAATTCAGGAGGATTTGAAACCATATCTCCCTGACATCATATCTCTAATTTAAAAAGAGACAGAGAAAGAGAGACTATATAAATGAAAACTAAAAGAAGCAAAAAACAAAATAAACAGAGTAACAGGGGCTCAGATACTAGAATTACACCTCACATAGTTTAATATAGGAAGCAAGTTGAAAATTGCCAGGAGAAATATCAATAACCTCAGATATGCAGATGACACCATCCTTATGGCAGAAAGTGAAGAGGAACTAAAAAATAAAGTTATGATCAACCTAGATAGCATATTAAAAAGCAGAGACATTACTTTGCCAACAAAGGTTTGTCTAGTCAAGGCTATGGTTTTTCCTGTGGTCATGTATGGATGTGAGAGTTAGACTATAAAGAAAGCTGAGCGCCAAAGAATTGATGCTTTTGAACTGTGGTGTTGGAGAAGACTCTTGAGAGTCCCTTGGACTGCAAGGAGATCCAACCAGTCCATTCTGAAGGAGATCAGTCCTGGGTGTTCATTGGAAGGACTGATGCTGAAGCTGAAACTCCAATACTTTGGCCACCTCATGCAAAGAGTTAACCCATTTGAAAAGACCCTGATGCTGGGAAGGATTGGGGACAGGAGGAGAAGGGGCCGACAGAGGATGAGATGGCTGAATGGCATCACCGATTCAATGGACATGAGTTTGGGTGGACTCCAGGAGTTGGTGATGGACAGGGAGGCCTGACGTGCTGTGGTTCATGGGGTCACAAAGAGTCAGACACGACTGAGCGACTGAACTGAACTGAAGTTGAAAATTGTAACAATATGAATGGAGATAGATTTGAAAGAAAATAACATTTTTATAACTAAAAATAAATATAAAATGAAGGATCCAATGAATAAATTTAAGAAGGTAATCTCTCTCATAAAATAAAAGCAAGTCTTCATTAATGAAATATTAGAACACTGAATCCAACACTAAATTAATAGGATAACACATCTTGACAAAGTGAATTTTTTTTCAAAAATGCAAGTTTGATTTAACATTTGAAAACCAATCATTACAATTCACCTCCTCAACAAAAAAAAAAAAAAAAAGAAGAAAAACCATAGTGTTCTTTCAATCACAGCAAAAAAAAAAAAAAAAAAAAATAAAATTTAATTTATTCTAAAAACTCTCAGCAAACTAGCAATATAAGTAAAGGTCCTCAGTTAAGTTCAGTTCAGTCGCTCAGTCACGTCTGACTCTTTACGATCTCATGGACTGCAGCATGCCAGACCTCCCTGTCCATCACCAACTCCCAGAGTTTACTCAAACTCATGTCCATTGAGTTGGTGATACCATCCAACTATCTGATCCTCTGTCATCCCCTTCTTCTCCCAGCTTCAATCTTTCCCAGCATCGGGGTCTTTTCAAATGAGTCAACTATTCACATGAGATGGTCAAAGTATTGGAGTTTCAGCTTCAACATGAGTCCTTCCAATGAATATTCAGGGCTGATTTGCTTTAGGATTGACTGGTTGGATCTCCTTGCTGTCCAAGGGACTCTCAAGTGTCTTCTCCAACACCACAGTGCAAAAACATCAATTTTTCAGCTCTCACCTTTCTTTATAGTCCAACTCTCACAACTATACATGACTACTGGAAAAACCATAGCTTGGACGGGCCTTTGTTGGCAAAGTAACGTCTCTGCTTTTTAATATGCTATCTAGGTTGGTCATAACTTTTCTTCAAAGGAGCAAGTGTCTTTTAATTTCATGGCTGCAGTTACCATATGCAGGACTTTGGAGCCCCCAAAAATAAAGTCTGTCACTGTTTCCCCATCTATTCGCCATGAAATGATGGGACCAGATGCCATGATCATAGTTTTCTGAATGTTGAGTTTTAAGCCAACTTTTTAACTCTCCTCTTTCACTTTCCATGGTGGCTCAGATGGTAAAGTGTCTGCCTACAACACGGGAAACCCAGGTTCAATCCCTGGGTTGGGAGGATCCTCTGGAGAGGACATGGCAACCCACTCCAGTACTCTTGCCTGGAAAATCCCATGGACGGAGGAGCGTGGTAGGCTACAGTCCATGGGGTTGCAAAGAGTCAGATATGACTGAGTGACTTCACTTTCTTTCTTTCTTTCACTTTCATCAAGAGGCTCTGCAGTTCTTCTTTGCTTTCTGCCATAAGGGTGGTGTCATCTGCTTATCTGACGTTATTGATATTTCTCCCAGCAATCTTGATTCCAGCTTGTGCTTCTTCCTGCCCAGCATTTTTCCTGCTGTACTCTGCACATAAGTGAAATAATCAGGGTGACAATATACAGCCTTGACATATTCCTTTCCCTATTTGGAACCAGTCTGTTGTCCCTTGTCCAGTTCTAACTGTTGCTTCCTGACCTGCATACAGATTTCTCAAGAAGCAGATCAGGTGGTCTAGTGTTCCCACCTCTTTCAGAATTTTCCAAAGGTCCTTAATCCGACAAACATTCCTATCAAAACAACATCTAATAACTTACTGAAAAATTTACCTTGATCCAGGAAAAAAACAAGAAGTGTCAATTATATTGATTTGTTTCACATATCATATTGGAAGTCTGTCAGTATTAAAAAAGCCATTAAAAAGGCCTCTGTTTTTGGCTAAGATGAAATAGTCCCATCCTTCCCAGGCGTTGCCTCTTCCAACTGAAAGCTCTGGACATACAAAGGACAAGCCCCAGAAGGCCCAGAAAGAAGAAGGCAAACTGTATAAGGACCTTGGAACCTGAGGACTGGAAAAGCGTGAGTTCCTTGGCTTCCTTATTGATTGCCATACATCCCAGCAGGGTGATGCAGAAGCCTTCAACCCAAGACCTATAACAGACACAAACAATAAACAAAATTTTTAAAAAGCTCCAAGTAAAGCCTATTTTATTGGTCCAAGGACCAGAAATATGTGGCCTCAAAACAAAAATCTTTAGTGGCAGTACCCAATCTACTCTGGTCAAACACCAACAGAAAAAAGTGTACCACTCACTGCAAGATTTCAGAGACTGAACAGGAAGCTAATCATCTACCAACCCTATCCCTGCCCAGCAGAAACCAGGCAGCAGCTGTCCAATTCTGTCCCCTGTGGTCTGCGTGGGGCCAAGCTGGTTGCTAAACTTTCATCCCTAACTGGCCAAAGCTGGCAGCACTCTAATTCCCTGTTAAAACAGTATCATCATTCCGAGTCTGGAGCTCATCTGTGCTCTGTATGACTATGGAGAATAAAAGATTCTCCAATTCCCTGATCTCCCACCCAGAAGCAGGTGGCACTAAAATAATTCCACCACGGTAGTGTCAGTGAGGTTCAGTCACAAGCTGAGCCTCCATCTCTTCGACAGCACTGAGACTATATAGGCAGCGTGAGTTGGGACTAGTCAATATTCTAAGTTTTCCTCACCCCTGCTCTTACCAGTGCCCACAGGGAGTTTATCCTTCACACCCACCCAGCAGCAATGAGAATGAATGAGGCAGTTCAAAGTAAGGTTAACTGATATGAATCCTGGCCATATCCTAGTATTGGTGGGGCCCAGTGAAGAGCTGAGCCTCCACCTCACCTAGCATTAAAAGGCAGGATGAGACTGTTGGGACAGGCATGGCTAGTTGGACTTGCTTCATCTGCACCCTTCTAATGGTGTCATTGGGGTCGAGCAGGGAGCTGAGCCTATATCCCTACTTGGAGGCAACAAAGAAATATAAATTGATGTCCAAGTTTTACCAAGAAGGTGTCAGTGTGGAAGAGAGGAAACTTGAATTTGTCTGAAATAATGCAGTGTGAGTTGGCACTCCATTTTTGCTAGGGTAGTTTAGGCAGGGCCTGACCTAAAGCAGAACAGACACATTTATTAATACTTGCCCCAGGTTCCAGGCTTCCCTGGTGACTCAGACAGTAAAGGATTCTTCTGCAATGCAGGAGACCCAGGTTCAATCCCTGGTTTGAGAAGATCCCCTGGAGAACTAAATGCTGACTCCACCCCAGTATTCTTGCCTAGAAAATTTCATGGACAGTGGGGCTTGGTAGGTTGTAACCCATGGGGTTGCAAGAGTTGGACAGGACTTAGGGACAAAACTACCACCAGAAGTACACTGCAACAGGGGACTATCTGCTACAATAAGAAGATTATATAGTATCCAAGTTTCATAAAATAATATCCAAAATATCTAGGGTACAATCAGAAATCACTCATCTTACAAAGAAACAAAAAATCACAACCTGGATAAAAATATACCAGAATACAAAACTAATAATAAATCATATGTTGAAATTATTTGTAAAGGATTTTAAAGCATCCACCATGAAAAGGCTTAAAGAAGCAATTGTGAATCTTCTTAAAGCAAATAAAAGCATAGAAAATATCAACTAACAGAAATTATGAAAAGGGAAAAATTGGAAATTATAGCACTGAAAAATGTAAAAGTGAAACAAAAAAATAACCTCCTTGATGGGCTTAATAGTAGAGGGGCAACAGATAGAAGAGTAGAGGGACAGAGGATAGAATCAGTCCCTGACGTATCGATAGAATTGACCCAATCCGAACAAAAGGAAAAACAGACTGAAAAAACAACAACAACAACAAACCCAGAGTCTCAGGAACCTATGAGATTATAACAAAAGAATTAGCATTGGTATAATTAAAATCTTGTAAGAAGGGAAGAGTGAGAGTGGAACTGAAAAACTATTCCAGGAAATAGTAGTGGAAAACTTTCCAAATTTGGTGAAACATTTAATTCTACAGATTCAAGAAGCTGAGCAAACCCAAAGTAGGATAAACCTCGATACCAAATGCTGTCAAGGATCTGGGGAAACTTGATCATTCATATATTGATGACAGAAATGCCAACTACATTCTGGAAAATAGTTCGGCAGTTTCTTAAAAAAAATTAAACATGAGCTTATCATATGGCTCAGGAACAGCATTGTTGGGCATTTATCCCTAAGAACTAGAAACGTTTGTTTACACAGGAATCTGTACATGAACATTCATAGCAGCATTATTCATGATAGCCCCAACCTGGAAATAACCCGTTTGCTGTTATGGCTAGGGGATGGTCAGACAAAATATGATACAGCCATACCACAATATCAGCAAGAATAAGGAATAAACTTTGAAATAACTTGCATATTGTATGATGGGTCTATCACAAGGTAGAAAACAGTCTCAACATTTTCATTCCATTATATAACATTCTTAAAATGAATGAATTATAGAAATGAACAAAATTATAGAAATGAACACCAGATTAATGGTTACCAGAGCTGAGGGCAGGTAAGGGGTTGGAGTCAGAGTTAGGCAACTGTGACTATAAAAGGGTAGTACAAGGTACCCTTGTAACAAAACTCTTCTGTCTTGACTGTGATGGTGGTCGCACAATATGATAAAATAGCATAGAACAAAATACACAGACACCCAGGGGTCACTAGTGGTAAAGAACCCGCCTGCTAATGCAGGAGATATAAGAGAGGTAGGTTCTATCCCTGAGTCCGGAAGATCGCCTGGAGAAAGGAATGGCAACGCACTCTAGCATTCTTGCCTGGAGAATCCCCATGGACAGAGGAGCCCCGTGGGTGGGCTACAGTCCATAAGGTAACAAAGAGTCAGATACAGACACACACATATATACAAAAGAGCACATGCAAACTGTTGAAATCTGACTAAGATCGATGGGTTATATCAATATCAGTTTCCTGATATTGAACTATAGTTATGTACGCTCTAACTGTAGTAGCAAAGTGGATGAAGGGTCTATGGAATTGTACCATATTTGTTTTCTTACAACTGTATGTGCATCTCTAATTAACACAAAATAAAGTTGCAAAATGAATAAAAATCAATGGCACCCCACTCCAGTACTTTTGCCTGGAAAATCCCATGGACAGAGGAGCCTGGTGGGCTCCAGTCCATGGGGTCGCTGAGGGTCAGACACGACTGAGTGACTTCACTTTCCCTTTTCACTTTCATGCATTGGAGAAGGAGGTGGCAACCCACTCCAGTGTTCTTGCCTGGAGAATCCCAGGGACAGAGGAGCCTGTGGGTTATGGCTCATGGGGTTGAAAAGAGTTGGACATGACTGAACAACTAACACTATACACTGTATACCAGCAGCAAACAATTATAAAAGGAAATTTTTAAAAATGTATCATCTATACTGGTTTGCCTAAGAGTAAATATAATATGATATGTGCAAAAATAATACACCAGAAACTAGGAAACACTGTTTAAAAAGAATTTAATAGCCCAATTTTAAAGGATTAGAAAACCCTATTTGATTAGTATGAAAATTCTTCAAATTTATCTCTGAATTCTCTACAAACATAGCATATTGGGGGCTGGACTGAAAAGCTGATTCTGAAATTTAGATATAAGTGGAAAGAACTTAAACTAGCCAAGACAACCTTGATGATGAATAACAAAGTTGGAGGAATCCCACCATAAAATTTTAAGACTCATTCTAAAACTGGTATAAATAAGACAGCCTAGCTTGGCATATGCATAGAAACATTGACTAGTGTAACAGAAGAGATAAGTCATTAATGGATGTGCAAATGAAGAGCCATCAATGGTTCCAACTGTAATTCACTGGAGGAAAGGGTGTCTTTTTAATGAATTATATTGGAACAATTGCCTATTTATTAGATTAAAAAAGAGGAACATAGACTCTTACCTTACATGCTCATAGGAGAGGTACAAGTTTCTCAAGATGGATCATAGGACTACCTGTGGTAGGTAAACAATAAATCTTCTATAAGGAAAGAGGACAATTTTTTCATATCTTTGGTGTGATAAGGCAAAAGATTTCTTAAACAAAACCCCAAACCACTAACTAAAATTAAGATAAATAATCCTTTGATTTTGTGAAAATTAAAAATTTTTATCAATCAAAAGACACCATTAACTAAGTGAAAAGATAGTTCATAGACAGGGAGAAGATACTACAATTCACATTTCCAACAAAAGATATAACTGGAATATATAAATCACTCCTATAAATGATTGAAAAAAACAAAAAACACCCAATGAAAAAGGGCAAGTCTTGAACAGGGACTTGATAAGAGGGAATTCAAGTGGTTAGTAAGAATAGGAAAACGTGCTCAACATTTTTACCTACAAAGGGAATGCAAGTTAAGACCATAGTGCCATATCACTACACATTTCCTCTGAAAATTCAGATTCCAAAGAGCAAGAATGTGAAGTAACTGGGACTCTCACAAATCAGTTAGGAGTGTAAATATTTACCATCATTTTGGAAAATACTTTGGCAACATTTGCTAAAGTTATATCACTCCTAGTCATATTCACAAGAGAAATGAATGGATAAGTTCTCACAAAAGCATAAACAAGAATATTTCATAATAGCCCCAAACTTGAAACAACCTTAATTTCTATCAAGAGCAGATTAATAAATTGTGGAATACTGACACAGTAGGATGCTACAAAGAAATAAAAAGAAACTGTAAATACATACAAAAATATAGATGAACCTCATGGTTATTATGTTGAGTAAAAGGAGTTGGGCATTAAACTTACAAATGACTCCATTTATGTTAACTTCAGAACAACCAATACTAACTGATGGTGGGATAAGTAAGAATATTGAATACCCCAAAAGATGAGAGAACCTTCCAGGCTTCAGAAATGCTCTATATCCTAACATGAGTGGTAATATATGAATGTATTTACAATGTATAGATTGACAATGCTGTAAATACATTCTGTATTTACAATGCTGTAAATATGAAGATATTTACTAAGCTATACACTTAATGCCTTTTATACAATCTATAACATTTAAGATACACCTCTATAAAACAAGTTTTTAAAAATCATAAAAGCTCTTGACAGTACCATCTCCCTCCAAGGAGGGTTAAGAGTTTTCTGACAAGCAGATAGACTTCTGGTAGAGCACTGTGATTGTATAGAGGCCTCAGGCTTCCTTAGGACTGCTCTTCAGAGTTTCCCTTACTCTCAAGCTATTAATTTTATTCCTTTGTTGGAGGCCCTTACTCTTAGGACATGGCCTTTCTGGAGTCTCACCTGAAAGCCCAATGTGTTTATGAAGCCCCCTTAATTGAAATGCTTGAATTACAACTTTTGTCTCCACAGCACCACATAGATACTAAAGTCCCTGTTCAACTTTTCAACATTCTATATGTCATATTTTACTGAATTCTAAAGTGATTTGCCCTATATACACATAGTTTAAGCACTGGCTGAAGATTCACAGGAATATGCAGGCAGATTTTTCAGAGTCTTTACTGGATTGTCCTTCTGTCCAGAATTTAGTCTGTAAAGTATGAACAGATCTGAACTCTGTCTTCTCAGTCAGTTAATTCTACCAATTTCCTTTCCCTAGCAGAACAGTTTGGAAAATGCCCTTAGAAGATAAAGTTGGGATAAAAATGGAACTCTCCTTCCTTTTTTTTCCTTCTAAAGAATCACTGACCATAAACCATTGCCTGCACTGGTTGCTCTCCGTCTTTCAATGTATTTTCCCCCCTAAAACTACTTTCTCCAGTTTCTGTATTCCCACCTACTACTACACTTCCTGTTCCCTCAGTTGGAAAGTTAATCTAATATAAGCTATTCTGTCATAGTGACAATTTGAAGTCTATTTGTTTTCTTCACACATGGAATATAACAAATTTAGGAGTGAGGAAACATATCATTTATTTTTTCTGTTCTTAAATTACCTAATTCCTTTTTCAGGTCACAGCTTCTGCTCAGGAAGTTTTTTGATTGCTTAATTTGAGGTTGAATAAGAGGCAGGAAAACTGTAGGTGATAGTTGTGAGCAAATTACTGTGACATTGAGGGAACCTCAGTTAAATTTAATATTGGGTAGAGAAGGACTAATCTTGTATCTCTATTTGTGGGAATGATCCTTCAGTAAATTATGATTCTCTGATGCCTGTCTGTGCACCTTCCATGAAATAGTGCAGAACAGCAATCAGAATTTCTTTTGGTATTGTATTTGTGGTCCATAAATATAAATATATACTTTACTGAGATGTTTCAGAAAAAATATATAACAGGTGAGGAAACTGAGAAACATAAAGGATTGGAAAAAGTAGAGAAGGGAAGCCAACTGTCATTGAATCTCCACTAAGAATCACTGGGCAGATTTCTTTTACATAGTAACTATTTTAATTCTCACAGCAATCCTAGGGGTAAATGGTTTGTAAATTTCAAAGGGGTTAATTTTTTCCCCAGCTTCTCAAATTACAATGAACTTGAGGGCATCTGGAACTTGAATACATCTTCTAACTTATATTCCAGTGCAGAATCAGATAGAATACTAATTTGGGAAATAGATGGGGAAACAGTGGAAACAGTGTCAGACTTTATTTTTCTGGGCTCCAAAATCACTCCAGATGGTGACTGCAGCCATGAAATTAAAAGACGCTTGCTCCTTGGAAGGAAAGTTATGACCAATATAGATAGCATATTCAAAAGCAGAGACATTACTTTGCCAACAAAGGTTCGCCTAGTCAAGGCTATGGTCTTTCCTGTGGTCATGTATGGATGTGAGAGCTGGACTGTGAAGAAGGCTGAGCGCCGAAGAATTGATGCTTTTGAACTGTGGTGTTGGAGAAGACTCTTGAGAGTCCCTTGGACTGCAAGAAGATCCAACCAGTCCATTCTGAAAGAGATCAGCCCTGGGATTTCTTTGGAAGGAATGATGCTAAAGCTGAAACTCTAGTACTTTGGCTACCTCATGTGAAGAGTTGACTCATTGGAGAAGACTCTGATGCTGGGAGGGATTGGGGGCAGGAGGAGAAGGGGATGACAGAGGATGAGATGGCTGGATGGCATCACTGACTCGATGGATGTGAGTCTGAGTGACCTCCGGGAGTTGGTGATGGACAGGGAGGCCTGGCGTGCTGCAGTTCATGGGGTCGCAAACAGTCGGAGACGACTGAGTGACTGATTTGATCTGATTGTAGAATAAAGCATGAAAAAAAATCCTTGAATATTAAATTTGAGGATCTTAGAAACAAAATGTCCAAAAGTAACAAAAACTGCTGATTGACGGAAAATTTAATAAGTTCTTTGTGATGCAAAACCATTAATAAAGAATTGAACACCAATTGTGTGTTTTGGAACAGCTCTATCCTTTTCTAAACATACAAACATTATTCAAATGCTACATCCAAGTGTAAAGCTTGACGATTACTTGGAAGATCATACAATAAAACTAGAAAATATGAACCTGACACCACATAATGTCCAATATTTTTTCTTGTGTTTTATTTTATTTAAAGGTAAATTGTTCCCACTTGACCTAGATCAGCACTGTGAACTGAAGCAGACACTTTAATGGAAACAACATAAATTTTTAAAATATATTAAAAATTATAGGCAGTCTAAAATGTGTTTACAGTTGATCAAGATCAACTCTTACGACAGTTAGTCACAAGAGTCAGGCTGACTTAGCAACTAAATCACCACCCCCACAGTTGATCAAAGGATTTATTGCATCATATCCTTAATATTTGGCCTTTAAAGAAAAACCATAACCGTCTTGGAAGTAAGAATTTTTTTCCAGTGCATAAAAATGATTTTAATAATTTTAAGTAAATGAATTCAGTAAAGGTTGCATTCTTTAATTATGAAGCAGCATAAGGATTTTTCAATTTCCTACATGTGCTTCAACTGCACAACTAGATTTTGATTAGGTGTACAAGTGAGGGAGCCTGGAGAGCCAGACAGAGGGATAAAAGAATTTGTCACATTCTGGCCTTCAAGGCTGACCTGCTCCTCTGTGTGCTTCATAAAAATTGTGATAGGAGAACCACCTTCTCTGGGGAAACCTGGCCACAATCTAGTCTGTAATTTCACCAGGTCAAACAAGGATTTTTGACTTTTAGTAGAGAAAACTTGACCTTGCAGCCATTTTTTCCTTCTAAGGTATAAGATTTTTCTGCTAAGTTTAACACTCCAAAATCTAAGTTGTTGACACTGAACTCCTTCCTGAAACATACTAAACTTGCAAAGCTCTAAGGTGATCCAGCTGTTCCAAATGAATTCCAAGAAAGCCTAATTTAGCAAACAAAACCTGACATTTATATAGGGCCTTGTTTATAGAAATCCAAATCTTTTAACATATTACTGTATCTAATTTATCAAAAAATATTATTACAAAAAATTTTTTTCTCAGAAAACAAATACAGGTCCGTTCTTACAAACACCCGGAGTATTTATATAGGTTCTAAGCTACAACAGTTTTAATAAATCCTTTTCAAAATATGAAGCCATTCATGAAATATTAAAAAAAACTGGTGATATGATTCTAGTACCATGTTTACCATTTTCAGATGATCTTTTTCTATGCTACTTCATATTTTCATCTAACATTTCTCTTAGGGAATTAATATTTTAAAATGTCATAACTTGCAGACATGTTTTATGTTTAGCCTTTCTCATTGGTACTTGTTTTTTTTTTTTTTTTTTTTAACGATTAACTCTTGTTGAAATTTCAATCTTTGTGTCTCTGGAACTTCCAAACTGTCCACAGGATGCTCCTCCAAATTCTTGACATTAAATCATCCAAATGTTGGTACCTTAGAAAACATTCTATTCTCCATAAGGAACTCTTTCCCTTGAAATTCCATGCCTCCTACTCTTAAGTCTCTCTCTTGCTTCATACTTTTCACTAAATTTATTGACAGTGTGGTTTATGTTCATTAGCTTCTTATTTTTTCAATTACAACTCACTCCCAGGATGATTCTATTTTTACTTAGTTTGCTTTTCATTTCATCAGCAATGAGCTCTTAACGGCCCAAATCTATTTTAGTGACTAAACAACAACAAAAGCAAATTCTGTTATTAGTCCTATACTATCGATCATCCCTTCCTCAGGTAAGACCTCTGCTCCTCTACTCCCTTAGCTCTTGATACACTATCTTCTCCTAGCTCTTCTCCTCACTTTTATACCTATTCTAGTCAAAATATTTCCATCCTGCTAAGGTTTATGCTTTAGGGGTACTACAAAGTATCAGAGCTTCAAATTGCACAAAGACTTCAGGAGGATATCTTTTATTTTTATAGACTTGGCCGCCTCTTTTTAAAATATTCCTTTGCCTGGGTGGACTGTTTATCTGCTTGAGCACCGAAGTTTCTTTTTTCTAGATTTGGTAAAGGAATTATGAACAACAGCATTAATTCTCCTGTAATAAATTGAAAGGAATTGGACCCTAATAGTATTCTTGCCTGGAAAATCCCATGGACGGAGGAGCCTGGTAGGCTGCAGTCCATGGGGTCACTACGAGTCGGACACAACTGAGTGACTTCACTTTGACTTTTCACTTTAATGTGTTGGAGAAGGAAATGGCAACCCACTCCAGTGTTCTTGCCTAGAGAATCCCAGGGACGGGGAGCCTGGTGGGCTGCCGTCTATGGGGTCACACAGAGTCGGACACGACTGAGGTGACTTAGCAGCAGCAGCCCTTTGAAATCTCCTTTTACAACAAGTGCCTTTTTCAAGTTCTTTCTATAGACAAATATTTTATAAAAGCCTATTTTCTGAACCAACTTCCCTCTTGAACTCTGATTATCTACTGGATATCTGCACCAAAACAGTCCTTACACATACCTGACATACTGATTGCTGCAAGAGGCATTTGATCACATAGTCTTTATACTTCTGTACTTCTCAAAGATTTCATATAATGCACCAATCAGTGTACTTCATTTTACTAGTACACCATTCCATTTCACCAGTGGCAAAAGTTTTGACAATTGCATGCTATCCTATTCCAGAGACTATCCTTGCTATCACCAATGATGTGTTCTGCCTTGCTAGATATTAAATTCAAAATCCCATTTCAGAGCTATCAATTGTAGAGCTTTTCTTATTACATACAGTGCTAACACACATTATTTTGTCATAAAAGCTATTATAGCCATTACAGCAAATTTAAAACAAGTTAGATGGTTTTAAGAATAACTATTTTTTAAGATCAGTATCTGCTAGAATTTCTATTTCCAGCCTGCAAAATATGGAGGTATATGGAGAAGTTTAACATCTGTGTAGAAAATTTAGAAGTAGAAGGCTCTGTAGGAATTAAGAGAAATTGTGTTTGAATCTTAGTTTCACACTTTAAAACAGTTTTAAATAAGTCACTTAATCTTTATCACTTGTAAGGTGAAAGTGAAAGTTGCTCAGTGGTGTTCAACTCGTTGTGACTCTATGGACTATCAGATCAGATCAGATCAGCCGCTCAGTCATGTCCGACTCTTTGCGACCCCATGAACTGCAGCACGCCAGGCCTCCCTGTCCATCACCAGCTCTTGGAAGTCACTCAGACTCACATCCATCGAGTCAGTGATGCCATCCAGCCATCTCATCCTCTGTCGTCCCCTTCTCCTCCTGCCCCCAGTCCCTCCCAGCATCAGAGTCTTCTCCAATGAGTCAACTCTTCACATGAGGTGGCCAAAATACTGGAGTTTCAGCTTTAGCATCATTCCTTCCAAAGAAATTCCAGGATTGATCTCCTTCAGAATGGACTGGTTGGATCTCCTTGCAGTCGAAGTGACTCTCAAGAGTCTTCTCCAACACCACAGTTCAAAAGCATCAATTCTTCGGCACTCAGCCTTCTTCACAGTCCAGCTCTCACATCCAAACATGAGTCCGTGAAATTCTCCAGGCCAGAATACTGAAGTGGGTAGTCTTTGTCTTCTTCAAGGGATCTTCCCAACCGGGGATCAAACCCAGGTCTCCCACATTGCAGGTGGATTCTTTACCAGCTGAGTCACAAGGGAAACCCAAGAATATTGGAGTGGGTAGCCTATCCCTTCGGAGAAGGCAATGGCACCCCACTCCAGTACTCTTGCCTTGAAAATCCCACGGACGGAGGAGCCTGGTAGGCTGCAGTCCATGGGGTCGCTAAGAGTTTGACATGACTGAGCGACTTCACTTTCTCTTTTCACTTTCATGCATTGGAGAAGGAAATGGCAACCCACTCCAGTGTTCTTGCCTGGAGAATCCCAGGGATGGGGAAGCCTGGTAGGCTGCCGTCTATGGGGTCACACAGAGTCGGACACGACTGAAGTGACTTAGCATAGCATAGCCTATCCCTTCTCCAGTTGTAATAAGGTAGTAAAATACTATTAAACTGTTTATATAAGATCTGCTTTCTCTGGCATGTAAGAAATATTCAATTATTAACCATTCATTTATTCAATTATTAACCAACCACGGGGTCGCACAGAGTTGGACACGACTGAAGCGACCGAGCAGAGCAGCAACCATTCATTTACAAGTTGTTTTGGATATTATTAGCTATTTTTGGTTTTGTGATCATATTTGCATTGCTATTGGCTTTATTATCATACCTTATGAATACAGAGAAAGAAAAGGAAATTATCACATCTACTTATTTACCTCCTAACCCACCTTAAACCTTTGGAGCTTTGATAAAGAGTTTTCTATAAGTCCTTAAGTTTTATTCTAGTTGAACCATGTTATTGCATGGTTAGGCAAAATTCCTGATTATACAATTAATAACTAATTATTAAAATTGGCAAATGATGTTTATCTTCTGTTTGTTTTCTTTAAATCTCTAGCAGTAGAGAATAGAAATATAAATAAGCAAGCCTAGAGCCTGCAGTTTAGTGATACGGTTTTAAATGCTTTGCTGATTGACCTTCGGAGAAGGCAATGACAACCCCTCCAGTACTCTTGCCTAGAAAATCCAATGGACAGAGGAGCCTCGTAGGCTGCAGTCCATGGGGTCGCAAAGAGTCAGACACAACTGAGCGACTTCACTTTCACTTTTCACTTTCATGCACTGGAAAAGGAAATGGCAACCACTCCAGTGTTCTTGCCTGTAAAATCCCATGGACAGAGGAGCCTGGTAGGCTCCAGTCCATGGGGTCGCAAAGAGTCAGACACAACTGAGTGACTTCACTTTCACTTTTCACTTTCATGCACTGGAAAAGGAAATGGCAACCCACTCCAGTGTTCTTGCCTGGAGAATCCCAGGGACAGGGGAGCCTGGTGGGCTGCCGTCCATGGGATAGCATAGAGTCGAACACGACTGAAGCGACTTAGCAGCAGCAGCTGTTTGACCTTAGAAAACTTATTTGATTTTTTTTCTGATTCAGTTTATCTGTGAAATGCGGAAGAATACTAGCGACTACGTTCTAAATTTGTTGAGAGCTGAATGAGTGCTTAGAATATAGGATGGCTCAAAATTAGCACTCAACAAATGTTTCCTCTTCTTCTCATAGTACTATAAGATAGTGTCCAATTTACCAGATATATGAATACTGTTACTTTAAGTTTACTCACTGAGTCACTTTTCTGTTGAATCCCACAAGGATTCTATGATCCCCAGATATTCCAACATTTTCTTTTCAGTTATCAAATGGATAGGAGTTCAGACTGCCTTTTTTCACTAGCAATGCCAATGATATAAAACTACATGTCTTCACAATTTAGAAAGTGAAGGCTACATGGACGATAACCAGCAAAAACATTTATTAAATATTCTAATTGTCTTTTTCTTTTTAATCAGAATAAGATTTTTATGGGGCATAGATTGGAAAAGGATATAATTTTGGTTATAAATACAGTTTTAGGGTGGTGTCTTCTGTAATGAGATTCAAGGTATAAAATACAGACACTGAAAACCATCTGAAAAAAGATCCCATTAAACATTATACATATTTCAACAGTATTGAGTTCAGTCGCTCAGTCGTGTCTGACTCTTTGCGACCCCATGAATCGCAGCACGCCAAGCCTCCTTCCATCACCAACTCCCAGAGTTCACACAGACTCACGTCCATCGAGTCAGTGATGCCATCCAGACATCTCATCCTCTATCATCCCCTTCTCTTGCCCCCAATCCCTCCCAGCATCAGAGTCTTCTCCAATGAGTCAGCTCTTCGCATGAGGTGGCCAAAATACTGGAGTTTCAGCTTCAGCATCATTCCCTCCAAAGAAATCCCAGGGTTGATCTCCTTTAGAATGGACTGGTTGGATCTCCTTGCAGTCCAAGGGACTCTCAAGAGTCTTCTCCAACAACACAATTCAAAAGCATCAATTCTTTGGCGTTCAGCCTTCTTCACAGTCCAACTCTCACATCCATACATGACCACAGGAAAAACCATAGCCTTGATTAGACGAACCTTTGTTGGCAAAGTAATGTCTCTGCTTTTGAATATGCTATCTAGGTTGGTCATAACTTTCCTTCCAAGGAGTAAGTGTCTTTTAATTTCATGGCTGCAGTCACCATCTGTAGTGATTTTGGAGCCCAGAAAAAGAAAGTCTGACACTGTTTCCACTGTTTCCCCATCTATTTTCCATGAAGTGATGGGACCGGATGTCATGATCTTAGTTTTCTGAATGTTGAGCTTTAAGCCAACTTTTTCACTCTCCACTTTCATTTTCATTAAGAGGCTTTTGAGTTCCTCTTCACTTTCTGCCATAAGGGTGGTGTCATCTGCATATCTGAGGTTATTGATATTTCTCCCGGCAATCCTGATTCCAGCTTGTGCTTCATCCAGTCCAGAATTTCTCATGATGTACTATGCATATAATTTGAATAAGGAGGATGACAATATACAGCCTTGACGTACTCCTTTTCCTATTTGGAACCAGTCTGTTGTTCCATGTCCAGTTCTAACTGTTGCTTCCTGACCTGCATACAGATTTCTCAAGAGATAGATCAGGTGGTCTGGTATTCCCATCTCTTTCAGAATTTTCCACAGTTTATTGTGATCCACACAGTCAAAGGCTTTGGCATAGTCAATAAAGCAGAAATAGATGTTTTTCTGGAACTCTCTTGCTTTTTCCATGATCCAGTGGATGTTGGCAATTTGATCTCTGGTTCCTTTGCCTTTTCTAAAACCAGCTTGAACATCAGGAAGTTCACGGTTCACATATTGCTGAAGCCTGGCTTGGAGAATTTTGAGCATTACTTTACTAGCATGTGAGATGAGTGCAATTGTGCAGTAGTTTGAGCATTCTTTGGCATTGCCTTTCTTTTGGATTGGAATGAAAACTGACCTTTTCTAGTCCTGTGGCCACTGTTGAGTTTTCCAAATTTGCTGGCATATTGAGTGCAGCACTTTCACAGCATCATCTTTCAGGATTTGAAATAGCTCCAGTGGAATTCCATCACCTCCACTAGCTTTGTTCGTAGTGATGCTTTCTAAGGCCCACTGGACTTCACATTCCAGGATGTCTGGCTCTAGGTCAGTGATCATACCATCAACAGTATTAGATCTTACTATCTCTCAGTCTTGTTTTTAGTTTTCCTTGCTAACACTACTGGAGAAGTAAATGGCAACCCACCCCAGTATTCTTGCCTGGAAAACCCCATGAACAGAGGAGCCTAGTGGGCTACAGTGTAAGGGGTTGCAAAGAGTTGGACACAACTGAGCAACTTAACATTTAACACTGCTAACACTTTCCATTTTATTAAGTTAGTAAAATATTTTACACTTGGTTATTTGCTCTATTGCTTTGTCTTTAATCACTCTGCATTTGCTTTTATTGACCTCAAAACTAATTATCTCTGTATTCTCCTTAGTATACACTACTTTAATAATTGGTGAACAAAACAATTTGGTATAGTATCTCAATCTTTTTATTACTTATTATATATTTTATTATTACTCTTATCTTCATTATATATCAATCAGCTGTTAATGACAGATGACTTTTATTGAACTCATATCCTGAGCCAAGATGAACTTTACATGTTATTTATTTTTCACAAATTCCTTTGAGGTCAGTGCTGTCTCTACCATTTGCAGATAAGTGATGTTCAGATTAGATCAGCTCTTGGTGCTATATTTTCTCAGTATATTCTGTACTTTTTTATAGCACTTATCATAATTTATACCTTTGGATTATCTAATCCCCCACAATAATATAAGTATATTCAGTGAAGGGACTTAGTCTTTTTTATTCATGCTTCTTTTTCCAGTACATAGCACAGCACTTTGCATACAGCAAGCACTTAATAAGTATGTATTGAATAAATAAGTATATATGAACTAAAAATTGTTTTAAAGATTTCTTTTTGCCTGATAATGTCCCAAGAGGGAGAAATGTTTGTCTCTGTCATCTTTCTAATGAAATGGTCGTATTTCCTATCATAAGAAGATCTAAACAACCGAAGGAGAGTCAAACACAGCTGAGAATTATTACAGGATTTACTTTAAAAACAGACAAAATTTTCTATTCTGATATAATTACAGACTCTAGGAAACTGCAAAAGAAATGTACAAAAAGTCCTAGAAAATTATTTTTAGTACATAATTCATGTTCATCAAAGAAAAAGAAGTATAGACCAAAATAATGATTTTCTCTGTAATGACAGAAAGCAGTAATCATTGTTCATGTTTGAGTGCACTGCCTTTCACAATTTTCTGTGTGTAAGCATTTCTTCAAGAATGAAATCAAATCATATGTGATTGAAAGTGAAAGTGAAGTCTCTCAGTCGTGTCCAACTCTTTGTGACCCCATGGACTGTAGCCTATCAGGCTCCTCCATCCATTGGATTTTCCAGGCAAGAGTGCTGGAATGGATTGCCATTTCCTTCTCCAGGGGATCTTCCCGACCCAGGAATCAAACCCAGGTCTCTCGCACTGCAGGCAGATGCTTTACCATCTGAGCCACCAGGGAAGCCCTCATATGTGATTAGTATCCATATTATGAAATGAGTATTTTCATATTATATTAGGTAACTCTGAAAAATGCCACTATAATACCTAACCAGTATCACTTGAAATGAATTTGTCATAAATAATTTACTGATTCTATTATCGTGGAGTAATTGACTTGTTCATAATTTTACTATTAAAATTATGCTTTAATAAATAATCTGAAAAATCATCTATGACAAAGTTTTACATGTTTAGGGTAGACTCCTTGATATAAAAATATTATGACTATATTAGGTACTCTTAAAGAGTTGACTCATTGGAAAAGTCTCTGATGCTGGGAGGGATTGGGGGCAAGAGGAGAAGGGGACAACAGAGGATGAGATGGCTGGACAGCATCACCGACTCGATGGATGTGAGTTTGAGTGAACTCTGGGAGTTGGTGATGGACAGGGAGGCCTGGTGTGCAGCGATTCATGGGGTTGCAAAGAGTCGTACACGACTGAGAGACTGAACTGAACTGAACTGAACGGGTCTTTGGAAAGATCAGCTCTCAGTGATGGTGGGCATGACTGCATCCTAAGAACAAACACTCCAGGAAAAGGTGACCAAGTCAACCTACCTCCCAAAAGAATCCATATATCTCCAGCTGCTCCAGCTGCTGACCTGTTGTGAAGAGTGCCTGTCATCTACCCAGGAATGACATTCACTTCTCAAGCCAGACCAGCTCCTTAAACTTTCATGTGGGGATATTTTGGGAGTTTTTTCCTGGAGCTGCCTCTGCCCCTTAAATTTCATGCGAAACACCTGCAGTCATTGTGCTAGGGCAAGATGCTATTCTCTTGCCAAATGAACCTCTGGGGCTTTAACTAGGAATTTCCTTAGGGTTTTTTCACACAAGAAGGAACAATGTTTATCAAAATCGGGTTTTGAGTTCAGTATTTTTATACCCAAGGATTCCGCTCACACAGAACTGTGCTTTTCTACATTCCTTTAACCCATAACTAATTCCCCAGTTACCTCCAGCCCTGGTGAAGCCTGCTGCCACAGTTTTCAGCACTTATTAGTTCCCCTTAAAAAGCATTCTGAAAAATAGGGAACCATATAGTCTAGTGATTACTTACTGTGAGTTCTGCCAGAATACATCTATGCTTTAATTTTAACTTTGTTTATGTACTTATTGAGTTTATTAACACATGCTTCTTAGTTCATAGAACATTTATCATTAACTCGGGCAAGGCCTCTCCTTTACTTTTTAAACACTTTAACCCCAAAGCACAATGCTACCAATCACCTATGCGGTTATACTTCACAAAGATCCTTAACAATGGACACACACAGAACATTTGTTTCTGTTGTACGGAACAACTGCCTTGCCCCCATGCCATAAACAATTAGAAATGACACAAAAATATACTAAACAACATAATTTGACTGTTGTTATTGCAGAGCAGTGCTTCCTGAGAGAAAGAAACAAATGAAGTGAGTTCATGATCATCCTTGTTTTCCGCATGGAAGACCATTCTGGTCTGTGGAAGAAAGACAGGGAGCTTGAGCAGAGATTAGATGAGGATGGGGGAGAGACTAAGGTGGCTGGAATTTATGGGGTGGAAAAAGGAAGGGAAATCAGCCACAATAGTTCCAGAAATTGGTGAACTGAAAGCCCTGAGTCTGTTCCAGACCATAAATTGTATGCATGTGGTGAGACTGCAAGCAGCTGGCACCAGCAAAGAATTTATAAGCTGAATAATTTCTAGAGCTTACAGTAGAGTACAAACTGTACACTTAAAATGGGTGATTTATACTGTTTATGAATTATAACTCAATAAATGTAATTTTAAAAATAACAAATGTGTATAATCTTATATATAATGGTGTTTCAGGTGTATGTTTCTAATGTAACTAAAGTTGTACCATAAATCTCATCTTTTTAATACTTTTTTCATCCAATAATCTTTCCCCAGTATCTCTATATTTATTATTTACTGTTTCTAGGTATTTAAATTTATGTAAATAAATTATAATTATGCTTATAGTATATATTTTAAATCTGCTATTTGTATGGTTAGCTTCTTCTTATCTTTCCTAATATCATATGTGTCTTCCTCTGGTTAAAAAAGGAAGTGTCAATTAAGTTTTATCTTTTAGTCTTCTATAAGAAACAACTTTTGTCTCAGTCTTCTCATGAATCTTTTGCTCTATAGCTGACTGATTACTCCTCTTATCTTTACATTCTTTCCCCTCATTTATTTCAGGTTTGCATCCATTTTTTACTTTCTTGGGTGAGACATGTATCTAATAAATTTTATCATTTATTCTTTTTAGTAGAGATCTATAAATTGTCCTCTATAAATGCATTCTATTTGAGTGTATCCTGTAGTTATGTTGTATTCTCATTACTGTATTTTTAAAACTAATCATTATTAAAGTATTAATAAAAATCAAGTTGCTTTTACATTTGTCATTTATTTACAGTAAATAGCTAATGAAACCAAAAATTATCTTTGCACTTTTACTTATTGATAAACCATATATATGTTGCTGTTGTTTAGTCGCTCAGTCATGTCCGATTCTTTGTGACCCCATGGTCTGCAGCCATGCTTCCCTGGCCTTCACCATCTCCCAAAGCTTGCTGAAACTCATTCATGTCCATTGAGTCGGTGATGCCATCCAACCATCTTGTCCTCTGCTGTCTCCTTCGCCTCCTGCCTTTAATCCTTTCCAGCATCAGGGTCTTTAATGAGTCAGCTCTTCACCTCAGGTGGCAAAAGTATTCGAGCTTCAGCTTGTGCATCACTCCTTCCAATGAATATTCAGGACTTCTTTCCTTTAGGAAGGACTGGTTGCATCTTCTTGCAGTCCAAGGGATTCTCAAGAGTCTTCTCCAGCACCACAGTGCAAAAGCATCAATTCTTTGGTGCTCACATCATACATGACTACTGGAAAAACCATAGCTTTGACTAGATGGACCTTTGTTGGCAAAGTGATATCTCTGCTTTTTAATATGCTGTCTAGGAGTGTCAAAACTTTTCTTCCAAGGACGAAGTGTCTTTTAATTTCATGCCTGCAGTCACCATTTTCAGTGATTTTGGAGCCCAGGAAAATAAGGTTTGTTAATTTTCATTGTTTCCCCATCTGTTTGCCATGAAGTGGTGGGGCCAGATGCCATGATCTTAGTTTTTGAATGTTGAGTTTTAAGCCAGCTTTTTCACTCTCCTCTTTCACTTTCATCAACAGGCTCTTTAGTTCCTCTTCACTTTCTGCCATAAGGGTGGTATTATCTTCATATCCGAGGTTATTGATATTTCTCCCAACAGTCTTGATTCCAGTTTGTGCTTCATCCAGCCTGACATTTTGGATGATATACTCTGCATATAAGTTACATAAGCAGGGTGACAATATATAGCCTCCATGCACTCCTTTCCCAGTTTTTAATCAGTCCATTGTTCCATGCCCAGTTCTAACTGCTGCTTCTTGACCTACATTCAGGTTTTTCAGGAAGCAGATAAGGTGTTCCCATCTTTTAAGAATTTTCCACAGCTTGTTTTGATCCACACAGTCAATGGCTTTGGCGACCTGCATGCAAGTTTCTCAGAAGGCAGTTAAGGTGATCTGATATTCCCATCTCCTTCAGAATTTTCCATAGTTTATTGTGATCCCCACAGTCAAAGGCTTTGGTGTAGTCAATAAAGCAGAAGTAGATATTTTTCAGGAACTCCCTTGCTTTTTCGTTGATCCAACGGATATTGGCAATTTGATCTCTGGTTCCTCTGAAAAAGAGAAAGTGAAAGTGAAGTAGCATAGTCACGTCCGACTCGGCAACCCGTGAACTGTAGCCTACCAGGTTCCTCTGTCCATGCAATTCTCCAGGCAAGAACAGTGGAATAGGTTGCCATTTCCTTCTCCAGGGGATCTTCCTGACCCAGGGATTGAATGCAGGTCTTCTGCATTGTAGGCAGATGCATTACCCTCTGAGCCACCAGGCAGCTTGAACATCTGGAAGTTCTCACTTCACATACTCTTGAAGCCTAGCTTGGAGAATTTTGAGCATTACTTTGCTAGCGTGTTGAAATGAGTGCAATTGTGTGGTAGTGTGAACATTCTTTGGTATTGCCTTTCCTTGGAATTAGAATGAAAACTGACCTTTTCCAGTCCTGTGGCCACTGTTGACTTTTCCAAATTTGCTGGCATATTGAGTGCAGCACTTAAACAATTTATCTTTTAGGATGAATTGCACTTTAAAAGGCATCTTTAAGATCATACATATAATACTCCAATAAATGACACATAAAGGAGTAGTAATTGAAATTAAAATAAAAAAACTCACACATAAGATTAATGTATAAGTAATATTTACCTAAAAGTTTTCTGAAAGTATAGTTCCATCTAACTTTAATTTGAATAAAAGGGTAGTCAATTAAGTAGTCAGCAATTTATAAATTTATAATAAAAGAGACATAATCTAGACTCGATGAGAGAGGAAAATTTCTCAAGTTTTTTTGAGTATATTTCTGGAAGAACAAATAATTGGTTTACTTAAAGGTTGAATTAAATTTGAAGAGAATCTCTTTATTTTCAGAACTGAAGTTGATGGAAAAATCAAATCTGTAGAGAAAAAAAGGACTTCCACAATATACCCCCAGTTTTTGAAATGAAATTGAACCAAGGATAACCATTATATATAGGTGTTATGTTCTTGACTCTATTTTTACATTTTTATTGATGTACTATATGCACACTTTTGAGTGGTCTTTCCTTTAGACAGAACTCTTTTATTTATTTTTTACATTTGTATTATTGATGAGATGAGACATTCTGTGAGGTATACATATGGCTATAAATGTTCCTCTGATGACTGATGTAACTGCATTCAACAGAAATTTTGATATGTGATGTTCTCATTATCATTCAGTCTGAAGTATTTTAAAATTTTTCTGGAGAATTTTTTGACAAGTTATCTAGGAGTGAATTATTCAACTTCACCTGCTTCATTCTACCTTTTTTAATATGGCAACTAGAAAATCTTAAATTATATCGGGTTAGTCAAAAGATTCCCTTGGTTTTTTTCCATACCAGTGTTTAGTCATCTTTAACTTCATTTGCAGGACCTCCCTGGTGTCCAGTGGTTAAGACTTTACACTCCCAATGCAAGGGACGTGAGTTTGATCCCTGGTAGGGGAACTAAGATCTCACACAATGAGTTGTGTGGTCAAATAAATATTTTTTTTAAAATTTAAAAGCTTAATTTGAAACAATTTTGTTAGACTGTATTGTGACAGATGTCATATCAGCACACACTTAAAAAAACTTACCAAATTTGGTGAATTTTTGTGCAGCCATTTTAATACTGAAGATAGAAAAAAAGGAACATTTTTGGCTTAATATACTTTATTATTTCAAGAAAGATAAACACAACTGAATCACAAAAACAGATTTTTGCAGTACATGTAGAAGGTGCTATGACTGATCAAACATGTCTAAAGTGGTTTGTGAAGGTTCTTGCCGGCTGACGCTCCACAGTAGGGTGGACCAGTTGATAGAGATCAAATCAAAACATTTACTGAGATCAATGTCATACCATGTGGGAGATAACCTACACACTCAAAATATCCAAACCAGCTTTCATCCAAACCAGTTTTCATCCAAAAAGGAAACTTTTTTGTACCAGCTTAGTTATGTTAATTGCTTTGATGTTTGGATCCCACATTAGTTAAGAGGAAAAAACCTTCTTGACCATATTACCACATGTGATTCTCTACTTAAACAAAACAAAACCATTCCATTTTAAAAACAAATTGTGACAGGTGATGGAAAGTTGATACTGTACAATAACGTGGAGTGAAAGAGATTGGGGGACAAGCAAAATGAACCACCAACAACCAAACTAAAGTCTGGTCTTCAACCAAAGAAGGTGATGTTGTGTATATGGTAGGGCTGGAAGAGTCCTCTATTATGAGCTTCTTCTGGAAAACCAGATGATTAATTCCAACAAGTACTGCTCCCAGTGAGACCAACTGAAAGCAGCACTCAGTGAAAAGCATCTGCAATTAGTCAACAGAAAATGTTTAATCTTACATAGGAATAATACAAGATGGCATGTTTTCTGAAGACCAATCAAAGACTGTTACCGCTTGGCTGGGAAGTTCTGATTCATCCACCATATTCACCAGACATTGCACTTTCAGATGTCCATTTATTTCAGTCTTTACAAAATTCTCTTAATGGAAAAAAATTTCAGTTCTGTTAAAGACTATAAAAGGCACCTAGAATAGTTTTCTGCTTAAAAACCAAAACGTTTTGGCAAGACAGAATTATCAAATTACCTGAAAAATGGCAAAAGGTAGTGGAACAAAATGAAGAATACATTGTTCAATAAAGTTCTTGGTGAAAATGGAAATTGTGTCTTTTATTTTTACCTTAAAACCAAAGTAAATTTTTGGCCAACCCAATACATGAATAATTTAATTTATTGATTCATACTACATATGAGCTTTACAGCATGTTTTTATTAAAGAGTATTATTTTATTTTTACGAATTTTTAGACTGATTTATGAGTTAGAGAGGTATGTTTGATTTGTATCAAGTTAAAGATTATTTACCATATTCCTAGTTTTCTGAATGTTTTCATCATAAATATTGCTGAATCTTGACAAATTATTTTCCTGAATCTACTAAGATAATCTAATTTTCTCTTGCAGTCTAAAGGACTGGTTAATTACATACAAAAAGTTAATATTTTATTGTTGATTTAGATTGCATGCTTACTCAACAGTTAAACTAAAAAGTGAAGACAGAGTATGAGAGTTCAGAGAAAGAAAAATAAACTTCAAGATTGTAGGACACAATGAAACCAAGGCTAGAGATTGTTTCCCCTCCATTGAAAAAGAATGAATATTCAAATAAGGAGATTACTAAAGGATCATTACAAAAGTTGTACAACACAAAAGGCAAATCTGAAAGACTGATTTTGCTGTGATTTTGTGCAGTAACCCAATAAACTGTGGAAAATTCTGAAAGAGATGGGAATACCAGACCACCTGATCTACTTCTTGAGAAATTTGTAGGTAGGTCAGGAAGCAACAGTTAGAACTGGACATGGAACAACAGACTGGTTCCAAATAGGAAAAGTAGTGCATCAAGGCTGTATATTGTCATCCTCCTTATTTAACTTATATGCAGAGTACATCATGAGAAACACTGGACTGGAAGAAGCACAAGTTGGAATCAAGATTGCCGGGAGAAAAATCAATAACCTCAGATATGCAGATGACACCACCCTTATGGCAGAAAGTGAAGAGGAACTAAAAAGCCTCTTGATGAAAGTGAAAGAAGAGAGTCAAAAAGTTGGCTTAAAGCTCAACATTCAGAAAACGAAAATCATGGCATCTGGTCCCATCACTTCTTGGGAAATAGATGGGGGAACAGTGTCAGACTTTATTTTGGGGGGCTCCAAAATCACTGCAGATGGTGACTGCAGCCATGAAATTAAAAGATGCTTACTCCTTGGAAGGAAAGTTATGACCAACCTAGATAGCATATTCAAAAGCAGAGACATTACTTTGCCAATAAAGGTTCGTCTAGTCAAGGCTGTGGTTTTTCCTGTGGTCATGTATGGATGTGAGAGTTGGACTGTGAAGAAGGCTGAGCGCTGAAGAATTGATGCTTTTGAACTGCGGTGTTGGAGAAGACTCTTGAGAGTCCCTTGGACTGCAAGGAGATCCAACAAGTCTATTCTGAAGGAGATCAGTCCTGGGTGTTCATTGGAGGGACTGATGCTGAAGCTGAAACTCCAATACTTTGGCCACCTCATGGGAAGAGTTGACTCATTGGAAAGGACTCTGATGCTAGGAGGGATTGGGAGCAGGAAGAGAAGGGGACGACAGAGGATGAGATGGCTGGATGGCATCACTGACTCGATGGACGTGAGTCTCAGTGAACTCCAGGAGTTGGTGAAGGACAGGGAGGCCTGGTGTGCTACAATTCATTGGGTCACAAAGAGTCAGACACGACTGAGTGACTGAACTGAACTGAACCCAAAACAAAATGATTTGAGGATATAGTACAAGGTGACAAAATAAGAACCAAACTTTATCATCCTCATTTATTTAACTCTAATCCACAGGCCTGTTTTATGAGGAGAAGAAAATCTACACCATGACAAATCTATCTTCTTCATCCTAAGTACCATCCACCCATTTCCTCACACGCACTTCAAAAGGAAGATTTTCCTTCATGTGTCAGAAAAATAATATGTGCTAAAGAATTAACAGGTGCAAATATAATTGTTTATCATCCTAACATAGCAAGCTATGAGACACTGCCTTCAATTTCAAAAACCTATTACCATAAATATAAAGCAGAAAGTTCTCAAGAAAAAATTTTCTTTCTATATCTTAATAATATTTTATGAAGTAAAGCCTCATATGACCTTCAGACAGAGAAAAAAGGTCACATTTGGCAACTGAAGCCATTTTCCCATTTCTTATAAATAATGAGCTATTATATTACTTCCCTATAACAGCCTAATTCTCATTGATATTCTACTAAGCTCTCTCCAAAACTAAGATGTTAATCAAAACATGGATCGGAAAATGATGTAAATCTTTATGTTCAACACCATGACTATTTGGTTTATTCCTATGTAATGATCTTACCCACAGGCTTTAGACCAGTAAAAAATACTATGCATTATTTACTAAGTCATGTAACAGTTCTTACATTTATATTTTCCTGTCTAATGTGAATTTTGAGATATTGGATGATAAACCACAAGTAGTTTTCAAATTTATCATATTAGGCTCTTTATAAATTCTTGGCAAACTTCACTGCTTATCCACTTCCAAGACTTGATGCTAATGTGTTTGAAACCACATAAACAAATATTGATAGGTGAGAAAAAACAAATACTGTACATAAAAGTTTCACTACGTTTTCTCAGTTTTTGAAAGCACTAAATAATTATCTTACATCAAAACAAAATATGAACTGTCATGTTTTCCTTATCTTTAATTTTTGTTCTAGGTAATGGAAATAATTGATCTTTTCAATCACTACTTACAGTAGGGTATAATTGTACTTGTAAACTATAATAAATCTAGAAATATTACATTTTGTGATTGACTCTACATGCAGATAAAATAATTTCTTCCTTGATATATATTTGTAATATCTTTATAAATTTTAGAGCTATTATGTAATGGGTTAAACTGAGTTAGAAATTATGCTATGCGTCTTGTACTGCACTACTGAAATTACAGGTGCTAAAATTACATAGAAATGAAAATGCCCATTTTTCATAAAAATTCCTTTTTAAACCAAATTTATGTCCAGTCAATAAGTAAGACTAAACTGATATGTCACCACCACACATGTATACCAATATATAGAAACATCAGATAAAATATGGGGAACTATTTATATAATAGAACTAAGTTGAAACTAAGAAGAAAAATATCTAGGTACCAAAAATGTTTTACCAATGATTTAGAAGAGAATCCAATTCCATATCAGAGAGGACTCCAAGCTAAGTATCTGCTTTATATGATTAAAACTAGGATATACCAAAGCACTTCTCTACACAAAAATATAGAATAGGAAGACTATCTACCTACTGATCTATAAAGGAAGCAAGGTGGTTTGCCATCCTTCTGGGGCCATAGGTAGAAATAAAGTACACAGCAAGAACACTGAAGTTCCTTCCCGTGCCACATCCATGTGTGAGCCAAAACACACTATCCTTGTCCTGTGGAATCTCAAGAGAAACATTTAACATAAAATAGTCTAATCAATAAAATATATTAGGCCTAACAGCAGCAAATATGGAATCATCTCTTCAAGTCACTTTTATAACTCACAAATTGCATAGAAAATAAATATCAGTGATTTTAACTCATAATAAAAAATCACAATCCACCATTTGTAAAATACTAGATAATTCTATACCAGAATTACTAGATTATTTAAAAGTGACACTTAGACCAAGGATCTATAAATGTTCACAGGCAATTTAAAAAATGAAACGAAACTGTAAAGACAGTGCCCCTAAAGACTGGAATCAGTTTCTGAACCTAGTCTGAAAAATCATAAAGGAATGGAGACTAGTGGACCTCCTGATGTGAAGCTCATGCTGAAGGTAAAGTGTTATGCCATTTTAATATAGACTCTCAATGTCTTTCAGGACCACAAATGCATGAATGACCCCTTTGTACTGGATGTCAGTTATGCAGAAGAGAGAACATTCCTAGAGGAATAAACATATTTAGAATTGGAAAGCTAACATATTGCTAGATAGACAGGCATTTAAGAAAGAAACAGCAACAAGCTCTAATCAGAAGACATTCTCCCTAATTTAATGCAGATGGGAGTTTCCCATAAACTGAAGGAAAGAAAAGAGAAAACATTTGTAGACCCATCAAAGTACTCAAAGTGAGAGATTTAGTGTTACAGATTTGCTCCTGCTTTATTCTCTTGAAGGCTCACCCATATGAGTTACCTCAGGCCTTTAGCTGTTGACTGATTTCAGTCGAGGGAAAAACCCATAGGATATTTGAGGGGTTGGGGAGAGTAGGATGAAACAAAACTTGGTTTATTTATTCTCTTAGTTTCTTCTCGGCTTTCACTGTGGCTTGGCAGTGTGTGTATTTCTCCACCTCAGGCCTAAGCTATTAATGGCTGATCAAGTATGGTGGTGGCTCTTCACTCTGGCTAGCCATGAGGTGTTTCACCTTTCCTTTTAAAACACTCTCTTCATTAAATTGTTGGTAATCACTCCTTTTGTATGTGTCACCTGTTCCCTGCCAGGACTTTGACACCGTAAGCAACTCTGGCAGCCTCAAACACAAGATTAAAGGGCCACAGAAAACCTCATAGAAATACAAGGCAGAGGGATAGAAGAAGCAGACCACATGTGTTCCATCTCAACCTTAGACTTTACTTATGCACTTGGTCCAAGATAGAGGTGGAAAGAAGTTTCAGCATTAAATCAATTTAGAGTTTTGACTATTACATGAAACTCTAATGATCCGAGAAGACTTGAAAATGTAATAACCAAATTGAGATAGTATTTCATGACTCTAAACAACTATGTGACTCTTGATTAGCCAAGGGCAGTTAGAGATATCACAGACTACTCAAATTCTGCCAATTACTTGGGAAGTGTAAACACAGTAAACTGTGTATACACAGTGTCAGTATAAAGGAATAGGGGAGACACATGAAGTTGCTTCATGATTAAATCCCACGTATTCATGGTTATCCAGGTCACTAATTACATATAGGAGCAAAATGTGGTTTGGAAGGATATACACCAAAACCTTTATGGTAGTAGCCCTTAGGGAAATGGTAATCAAAGTTCAGTTCAGTTCAGTCACTCAGTCGTATCCAACTCTTTGTGACACCATGAACTGCAGCAAACCAGGCCACCCTGTCCATCACCAACTCCCAGAGTTCACTCAAACTCACGTCCATTGAGTCGGTGATGCCATCCAGCCATCTCATCCTCTGTCGCCCCCTTCTTCTCCTGTCCCCAATCCCTCCCAACATCAGAGTCTTTTCCAATGAGTCAACTCTTCCCAAGAGGTGGCCAAAGTATTGGAGTTTCAGCTTCAGCATCAGTCCTTCCAATGAACATCCAGGACTGATCTCCTTTAGGATGGACTGGTTGGATCTCCTTGCAGTCCAAGGGACTCTCAAGAGTCTTCTCCAACACCACAGTTCAAAAGCATCAATTCTTCAGCACTCAGCTTTCTTCACAGTCCACTCACATCCATACATGACCACGGGAAAAACCATAGCCTTGACTAGACTATCCTTTGTTGGCAAAATAATATCTCTGCTTTTCAATATGCTATCTAGGTTGGTCATAACTTTCCTTCCAAGGAGTAAGCGTCTTTTAATTTCATGGCTGCAATCACCATCTGCCGTGATTTTGGAGTCCAAAAAAATAAAGTCTGACACTGTTTCCACTGTTTCCCCATCTATCTGCCATGAAGTAATAGGACCAGATGCCACGATCTTCGTTTTCTGAATGTTGAGCTTTAAGTCAACTTTTTCACTCTCCTCTTTCACTTTCATCAAGAGGCTTTTTAGTTCCTCTTCACTTTCTGCCATAAGGGTGATGCCATCTGCATATCTGAGGTTATTGATATTTCTCCTGGCAATCTTGATTCCAGCTTGTGCTTCCTCCAGCCCAGTGTTTCTCATGATGTACTCTGCATAGAAGTTCAATAAGGAGGATGACAATATACAGCCTTGACGTACTCCTTTTCCTATTTGGAACCAGTCTATTGTTCCATGTCCAGTTCTAACTGTTGCTTCCTGACCTGCCTACAAATTTCTCAAAAGGCAGATCAGGTGGTCTGGTATTCCCACATCTTTCAGAATTTTCCACAGTTTATTATGATCCACACAGTCAAAGGCTTTGGCATAGTCAATAAAGCAGAAATAGGTATTTTTCTGGAACTCTCTTGCTTTTTCAATGATCCAGCAGATGTTGGCAATTCGATCTCTGATTCCTCTGCCTTTTCTAAAACCAGCTTGAACATCTGGAAGTTAATGGTTCACATACTACTGAAGGCTGGCTTGCAGTAATAATTTTGATCATTATTTTACTAGCTTGTGAGATGAGTGCAATTGTGCGGTAGTTTGAGCATTCTTTGGCATTGCCTTTCTTTGGGATTGGAATGAAAACTGACCTTTTCCAATCCTGTGGCCACTGCTGAGTTTTCCAAATTTGCTGGCATATTGAGTGCAGCACTTTCACAGCATCATCTTTCAGGATTTGGAATAGCTCCACTGGAATTCCATCACCTCCACTAGCTTTGTTCCTAGTGATGCTTTCTAAGGCCCACTTGACTTCACATTCCAGGATGTCTGGCTCTAGGTCAGTGATCACACCATTGTGATTATCTGGGTCATGAAGCTCTTTTTTGTACAGTTCTTCTGTGTATTCTTGCCACCTCTTCTTAATATCTTCTGCTTCTGTTAGGTCCATAACATTTCTGTTCTTTTTTAGCCCATCTTTGCATGAAGTATTCCCTTGGTACCTCTAATTTTCTTGAAGATATTTCTAGTCTTTCCCATTCTGTTGTTTTCCTCTATTTCTTTGCATTGATCACTGAGGAAGGCTTTCTTATCACTCCTTGCTATTCCTTGGAACTCTGCATTCAGATGCTTATATCTTTCCTTTTCTCCTTTGCTTTTCGCTTTGCTTCTTTTCACAGCTATTTATAAGGCCTCCCCAGACAGCCATTTTGCTTTTTTGCATTTCTTTTCCATGGGGATGGTCTTGATCCCTGTCTCCTGTACAATGTCATGAACCTCAGTCCATAGTTCATCCAGCACTCTGTCTATCAGATCTATTCCCTTAAATCTATTTCTCACTTCCACTGTATAATCATAAGGGATTTGATTTAGGTCATACCTGAATGGCCTATTGGTTTTCCCCATTTTCTTCAATTTAAGTCTGAATTTGGCAGTAAGACATTCATGATCTGAGCCACAGTCAGCTCCTGGTCTTGTTTTTGCTGACTGTATAGAGCTTCTCCATCTTTGGCTGCATAGAATATAATCAATCTGATTTCGGTGTTGACCATCTGATGATGTCCATGTGTAAAGTCTTCTCTTGGGTTTTTGGAAGACGGTGTTTGCTACAACCAGTGTGTTCTCTTGGCAAAACTCTATTAGCTTTTGCCCTGCTTCATTCCGTACTCCAAGGTCGGCCTGATCTCTGCTGCCACAGAGATGCAGAAGAGCAGGAGGCTGCTGGAAAAGCTGTGATCCAGGAGCAATTTTCGGGTGAATGGACTGCTCTAGCATTTACTGCTACTCGGCCTGAGGTTATAGACATATCTGCAGGTGCCCTCTGTGCCCATTCAGCAGTTCTCTTCTCAAGACTGCAGCTCTCATCCTGCCACTAGGGACTAGACTGCAGCTCCCACTGCTCAGGCCACTAAACAGCTTGTGCTTCCTCCAGCCCAGCATTTCTCATGATGGACTCTGCATCATGAGAAGCGCGCCGGCTGAGACAGATCACGCAGAAGCACGCTGGCTAAGAAGGATGGCACAGAAGCGTGGCCGAGAGGAGCTACTCCTCGCCCACGGTCAGGGGTGGGGACCTAGAGTGCCAGGCTGTGTCGGCACAGGAGTGGCCGAGAGGGGCTACCCCACGTCCGAGGTCAGGGGCAGTGGCTGAGACCAGCTACCCCACGTCCGAGGTCAGAGCGGTGGCCGAGAGGAGCAACCCCACATCCAAGGAGCGGCAGCTGCACAGGCAAGGAGGGCCAGAGGAGCTACTCCACGTTCAAGGTCAGGAGGGGCGACCATGAGGAGGTACCCCTCACCCAAGGTAAGGAGCAGTAGCTGGGCTTTGCTGGAGCAGCCGTGAAGAGATACTACATGTCCACCATAAGAGAAACCCAAGTAAGATGGTAGGTGTTGCAAGAAGGCATCAAAGAGCAGACACACTGAAACCATAATCACAGAAAACTAGCCAATCTGATCACACAGACCACAGCCTTGTCTAACTCAATGAAACTAAGCCATGCCATCTGGGGCCACCCAAGATGGGAGGGTCATGGTGGAGAGGTCTGACAGAATGTGGTCTACTGGAGAAGGGAATGGCAAACCACTTTAGTTTTCTTGCCTTGAGAACCCCATGAACAGTATGAAAAGGCAAAATGATAGGATACTGAAAGGTGAACTCCCCAGGTCAGTAGGTGCCCAATATGCTACTGGAGATCAGTGGAGAAATAACTCCAGAAAGATGAAGGGATGGAGCCAAAGCAAAAACAATACCCAGTTGTGGACATGACTGTTGATGGAAGCAAGGTCTGATGCTGTAGAGAGCAATATTGTATAAAAACCTGGAATGTCAACTCCATGAATCAAGGCAAATTGGAAGTGGTCAAACAGGAGATGGCAAAAGTGAATGTCAACATTCTAGGAATCAGTGAACTAAAATGGACTGGAATGGGTGAATTTAACTCAGAGGACCATTATATCTACTACTGTGGGCAGGAATCCCTTAGAAGAAATGGAGTAGCCATCATGGTCAACAAGAGTCCGAAATGCAGTACTTGGATGCAATCTCAAAAACGAAAGAATGATCTCTGTTCGTTTCCAAGGCAAACCATTCAATATCACGATAATCCAAGCCTATGCCCCAACAAGTAACCCAGAAGAGGCTGAAGTTGAACAGTTTTGTAAAGACCTACAAGACCTTTTAGAACTAACACCCAAAAAAGATGTCCTTTTCATTATAGGGGACTAGAATGCAAAAGTAGGAAGTCAAGAAACACCTGGAGTCAAAGTTAGTTCAACATTATAAACGTATGTACTTTGTCTACTTTTACCCCATGGATTGGGGCCCACCAGGCTCCTCTGTCCATGGAATTTTCCAGGCAAGAATACTGGAGAGGGTTTTCCTTTCTTGACCCAGGGATTGAACCCACATCTTTTATGTCTCCTGCATTGCAGGCAGTTTCTTTACCACTGTACAAGGGGCTTCCCTACCTACTTTATATCTTTTATAAAAAATGTTAGATCTAAGGCAGCAATGCTAAACTTTTCAAAAAAGTGTGGATGTGTGGTATATGAATATTTATTATATTATTCTTGATTTTTTTAAGCTTATTTTTGGCTTTTCCGGGTCTTCATTGCTACACGTGAGCTTTTTCCAGTTGCAGTGAGCAGAGGTTGCTCTCTAGTTGAGCCCTGTAGCATGTGGAATCTTCTGCACGGGATCAAACTTGTGTTTCCTGCATTGGAAAGTGGATTCTTAACCACTGGACCACTGGGGAAGTCCCTATCCTTGATATTTTTCCCCCTCTCTTTTAAAACTAGGCCTCTTGATGCTAAGTCCATATACTCTTCATCTTCACAAATTTCACTATTGTTTAAGCTGCAAAGGCATGTTGTTTATTCAGCCAGCCTGAGAAATGGCTACTATTATTTCTTAGTTTACAATCTGCTTTGAAACTTCAAGGGTCCTCACAAGGCAGGAATTCAAAACTCTACTGTAGTGATATAAATGCTGCTGCTAAGTCACTTCAGTCGTGTCCGACTCTGTGTGACCCCATAGATGGCAGCCCACCAGGCTCCCCCATCCCTGGGATTCTCCAGGCAAGAACACTGGAGTTGGTTGCCATTTCCTTCTCCAATGCATGAAAGTGAAAAGAGAAAGTGAAGTTGCTCAGTCATGTCCGACTCTCAGTGACCCCGTGGACTGCAGCCTACCAGGCTCCTCTGTCCGTGGGATTTTCCAGGCAAAGTACTGGAGTGGGGTGCCATTGCCTTCTTCGGATATAAATGCTAATGGGAACTAAATAACATTGTTAACTACAGCTTATTTTGCTGTTATAATTAAGGGCAGCCAGACATGGGCCTATAACTCAATAATTTAATGGGAATCCCTGAAGCAGAACTACTGAACTGACAAGTGTGTCTGTAAGAACTAGACAAAACACACCACAACAAGGCTCTTTCACTGAAATGACTTCCTTAATTTGGAAATTGACACTTGTCTACGTTATGGCTTCAGTTATGAAAAAGAATTTTCCTTACCTCACAAACCACTCCAAACCATTCAGTTCAGTTCAGTTCAGCCACTCAGCCATGTCTGACTGTTTGCAACCCCAAGAACTGCAGCACACCAGGCCTCCCTGTCCACCACCAACTCCCAGAGTTTATCCAAACTCATGTCCACTGAGTCAGTGATGCCATCCAACCACGTCATCCTCTGTCTTCCCCTTCTCCTCCTGCCTTCAATCTTCCCAGCATCAGGGTCTTTTCCAATGAGTCAACTCTTCACATCAGGTGGCCAAAGTATTGGAGTTTCAGCTTCAACATCAGTCCTTCCAATGAACACCCAGGACTGATCTCCTTTAGGATGGACTGGGTGGAGCTCCTTGCAGTCCAAGGGACTCTCAAGAGTCTTCTCCAACACCACAGTTCAAAAGCATTAAATCTTCAGTGCTCAGCTTTCTTTATAGTTCAACTCTCACATCCATACATGACCATTGGAAAAACCATAGCCTTGATTAGATGGACCCTTGTTGGCAAAGTAATGTCTCTGTTTTTTAATATGCTGTCTAGGTTGGTCATAACTTTCCTTCCAAGGAGTAAGCGTCTTTTAATTTCCTGGCTGCAGTCACCATCTGCAGTGATTTTGGAGCCCAGAAAAATAAAGTCTGACACTGTTTCCACTGTTTCCCCATCTATTTCCCATGAAGTGATGGGACTGGATGCCATGATCTTAGTTTTCTGAATGTTGTTTTAAGCCAACTTTTTCACTCACCTCTTTCATTTTCATCAAGAGGCTCTTTAGTTCTTCTTCGCATTCTTCCATAAGGGTGGTGTCATATGTGTAGCTGAGGTTATTGATATTTCTCCTGGCAATCTTGATTCCATCTTGTGCTTCATTCAGCCCAGCAATTCTCATGATGTACTCTGCATAAAGTTAAATAAGCAGGGTGACAATATACAGCCTTGACGTACTCCTTTTCCTATTTGGAACCAGTCAGTTGTTCCATGTCCAGTTCTAACTATTGCTTCCTGACCTGCATACAGATTTCTCAAGAGGCAGATCAGGTGGTCTGGTATTCCCATCTCTTTCAGAATTTTCCACAGTTTATTGTGATCTACACAGTCAAAGGCTTTGGCATAGTCAATAAAGCAGAAATAGATGTTTTTAGGTCAATATTAAATTGCTATTTTCCAATTTTTGAAACCTCCATAGAAGCATTTTTGCCTTTTGATAGACAGTCCCCATGATTTGAGAATGAATAATGTGCACTGAACTTTGATGTGACCTAATTTAAACTAAGCCATTGGTTGGCCAATGCCAGCCAGATACCAAATTTAAAGAAACTAACATCAACATCTTACCCTCACACCAGAAAATAAATCAAACAAACATAAAAACAACAACGTAATAATGCAATGTAGTTCTTGGAGCCTACTGACAAGAAACCAAAAGAGAAATTGTTATATTAAAAAGAGCAAAACTGTCCAAAAATCGTATCTAAGTCTAGTCTAAATTGCTCTCATTACATGGAACCTACTCCCTAAACTCTCTTCTTCTCAACATTACTCCCTATATCCACCCCACTCCTCTTACTCCAACACCTTCTCACATTTATTCTGCCCTTCAGAATGGACTCTCACATTCTTTCTATTCTATAGTGAGGGTATCCTCTTTTACTAATTATTTAGTCTCTTCAACGCAAAACCCCAATCAGAACAATAAAATCCAAGGGTTCAGTAGATCATAAAAAGAATTTTCCCAAGAAAACTTGGTAGAAGGGACAGAGACTTGCCAAGTTTTGCAAATAAAAATATCAGAGATCAGTTAAAAGTGCATTTCAAATAAAAACAATTATTTTTAGTATAAGTATGTCCCAAAAAGACATTTTGAAAATATTTATATTAAAAATACATTTTTATATGGAATTAAAGTTTAACTGATGTTCTTTACTGTATCTGAAACTTGATGGTGGTTTGTAAATATATTTACACTATATTTTTGTCCTTGTGAAACCTATAAAACACAAAGATTCAAGTAACACCTTATTGATTTCAGTATGTTGGGATATAAATTATTTATGATAGGACTACTTCAATTTATATAGAAGCCTAGCTCTGTGTGGTTTAGTTTCCTAAACTTTTCACTGGCATTTCTTGATATGTTTGATGTTTATAGTAAGATTCTGCAAATCACTCCAGGAAAATACTGTCATTTTTTAATGCTCGTTATCAACAACAAAAAATTTATAGATGAGTATAAAGAATGTCATTCAGATAATTCCATCATGGACAGGAAAGGGTCTCATTATTGTCTTTGCAGTCAAAACCTGCATTAATAATACTAGAGTCTTCTCAGACTATAAAAGAGGAAGTTAAAGGAAGTTAGAAGAACTCAACTTCTAAGATACAGTGAAACTGAGCATAAGCCTCATTGATGTGTTCTAGAACATTCATATTCTATTCCTGCACAGAATTAGATGTTTGCTCCAGTTTTCCTTCTTAACTTTTCTCAAAGAAAAAATAAAATCTCCCTTAGCTCCCTTAGTTACTTAATAACTAAAGATTTTATAGTAATTGACTTAAAGTTCCCTCCTCTAGTGACTTTCACGCTAATGTACTTGGGCCAAATGATTTAAGTTGTAAAGCGATAGACCAAAAACAAATTCACTCTTGTTATATGTCATTGCTAGTTACACAGACCATCACTACTAATTAGAGAGGTAAAAGCACATCTTGTGGCAAATAACATAGCACATTTAATTTTAGAAGTTGGATATTCAAAGGTTGATTGGAAATTGGGTATGCTTTGACTCTCACTAATGATATATTAGCTAACGGATGGATTTTAAGGAGGAAAAAAATCAACAAGTTAATAGCCACAGAATTCATTGTTTTTAAAGCATATTCCATTGTTTGAGTTTTTGGTTTGATAAAAGAGGGAAATGATGTACTATTGAAAGTTCACTTATAGCACGAGCATACAGATAACTCTATGAGTTTGTGGTGCTGTTTTATAGGATACAAGGTACCATTTAAGATAGGAGCCATAATATGGTTCTATTTTCTCCTTAGAAGCCTAGGTACCAAAAGAAGAACTGATTTTTCTTCCTATTATTCCTGTTAACCTAGTGGAGAATCTGATTCCTGTCTCTACAACTTTGAGCTCAATGGATTTACAGATCCTAAAGCCCAAGGGAAGAATGTTTTTACCAAACACTGTCATGGTTCAAGGGATTTGGATGCTGCAACCATTACTGGCCATTTTAGTTCATAAAGTAAACCAACATTCAGAGAAGGAGGTCATTTGACTGATCAGAGTGGTTGATCAAGATTATGTAGGGCCAACTGTATCGATGCTGTGTAATGAACACAAGGAATACTGTTTGGATCCCAGGGAATTGATAGTATTTCCTTTCTCAACAGTCAAAATAAATGGGAAACTTCAGCAACCTCATAAAAATAAGGCCATCAAGAACTCAGGTCCTGCAGGAATGAAGTACTGTGTCACCTAACAGGTATGTATCACTATTCAACTGATATGCTGGCAGATGGGATGGGCAATATGGAATGAGTGTTGGAAGAGTATAGGTATTATTTCTGAGGAGGAGTACCTCTCACTAGCTACAGAAATGGTAGCAATGGTCTGTGTAGCAGCAGCTATAGTCTATTCTGATTGTTTTATGATCCTTGGTTTTTCCATTATATAAATGTGGCAGCTAAGCTTTTCAGTTTTAGACAGTGTATGACTAAATTGATATCACTACATGATGATATGGTAATTGATGTGACTTTATATGCTTCCTGTGTTGGGTATGTAAATTTTATATCAGAGTAAGGAAGTTAAGGATGTGTGTATAATGAAAGAAATAGGGGTGAGATGTACTAGAAAATTGCCTTCTGCCCTCCATATCCACTTTCTACTTCCCTCAATCTAGAATGTTCTTCTCTCACATTTCCCCAAAGTTCATTACTTTCCTTAGTTTAATTTTCGAACTTTTCAAAAGCCATCATCAGGCTTCCCTGGTGGCTCAGTGGTATAGAATCCACCTGCCCATGCAGGAGACATGGGTTTGATCCCTGATCCAGAAGAATTCCACATGCCACAGAGCAACTAAGCTCGTGTGCCACAAATACTGAACCTATGTTCTAGAGCCTGGAAACCACAACTTCTGAGCCCGCAAGCCACAACTATTGAAGCTGGTGTGCCCCAGAACCCATGCTCTGCAACAAGATAAGCCATTGCAATGAGAAGCCCCCACCCCACAACTAGAGAGTAGTCCCTGCACTCTGTAACTAGAGAGAAGCTGGGCAACAACAACAAAAAAAGCCATCTTCACAGAGAAACTTTTCAGATAATCCTACATAAAATGGTACTCCCTTATCTCATTATCTCATCAACTCCTTATCTCTTTTGCCTATTTTCCCTCTATAGACATATTATGTATTTGTTGGAAGTATATTATCCACATTTACAATGTAAACACAACAAAGACAGGGACTTTGCCTCTGCTGTTCACCACCATGTTTCCAGTATACACAGCTGTGCCTGGCCCAAGATCAGGGAAGGCAATGGCACCCCACCCCAGTACTTTTGCCTGGAAAATCCCATGGACGGAGGATCCTGGTAGGCTCCAGTCCATGGGGTCGCTAAGAGTCGGACACGACTGAGCGACTTCACTTTCACTTTTCACTTTCATGCATTGGAGAAGGAAATGGCAACCCACTCCAGTGTTCTTGCCTGGAGAATCCCAGGGACGGGGGAGCCTGGTGAGCTTCTGTCTATGGGGTCGCACAGAGTCGGACACAACTGACGCGACTTAGCAGCAGCAGCAGCAGCCTGGCCCAAGATAGTGATAATTGATACGCTCAACTCTGGGTGGCTAAAGCCCCCAGCCTGTTTGCTTGAAGCACCCTTATGTGGTCACTACATCATTGTGGTCGCTCAATCAATTAACCAAATTATGACTAAAAGCAAAAGTTTATATGTCAGGTACACTACAATAATACTATCATTGCCTAAAGTGAAGTTGCTCAGTCCTGTCCAACTCTTTGTGATCCCATGGACTGTAGCCTATCAGGCTCCTCTGTCCATGGGATTTTGCAGGCAAGAGTTCTGGAGTGGATTGCCATTTCCTTCTCCAGAGAATCTTCCCAACCCAGGAATCGAACCTGAGTCTCCCGCTTTACCGTCTGAGCCACCAGGGAAGCCCCATCATTGCCTAAGTGTACTGTAATATTATAATGCAAAGTGCTATATGGGTTTGATTACAGAGAATAAAATAAATATACACATTCAACTCTTATGCAAAAACTTTTATGACAGTTGTACAAAACCTGTGAAAACACTGGAGATGAGTAAACACAATACACAAAACATTGTGTTAACATATGCTTAATTCACAAGTGAATAACTGAAAAATGAATGCTTTTCTATGCATTCATTTTGATGATAATGCACCAAGGGATGACAACAAAGCTTTTTGAAGGAGAAAAAGTTGACATATAAATATCCATAACAAGATTTTAAAATCTATTAGAAAATAAACCTTTAAGTGATCACTAAAAGATCAATGGAAGAGATTTTAAAATAATGTAAGAAGCTTCTGAAGATATTTTTTTGATATGCTTTTTACTTCAAAATACTGAACATTTACAGGAAGGGCACCAAAGCTAAATGGCAGAAACAGGTTATTTTAGTTTCTTTGAAAGTATAGGTTTACAATCAGATTTACATTCACTTTAAAAGAAAATATCCCTGGAAGGAAGCCAGACAAACATGTCTTACAATAACTGAAGGCATTTTAAGGACAAATTCCATAAAAGAATTTTTTCAGAAGTGTCTATATATAATTCCTCAGAAAAACAATTCTGCATAGATACAGATAATTAGAGATGCTTGTCCTTTTTATAAAAATCTTCTGAGAGTACTCAAGTACTATAAGAAAATATTCCTTTCATTTCAGCATAAGATTTCTCCTATTTTGAAAGTCTTCACAGTGAAAAATAAGGGCTGCATTGTCAGCTACCACCATCAACATTTATTTTCACTTCTGCCAAGTCAAGCAAGGAAAAACAAAAATATAATAAAAATAAAAATTTTTAAAAGCACGAGGAACAGAGTGAGAACCAGGTTATGGCTTAAGTAGTACCACACAGTGTATATAAGGTATCCAAAGAAAACAGTTTTTAGATGATACTTTGCAAACCCTAAAATGTGTGATCTTCAGTTCATTTACCTTCACCTATGAAATATCTGTGATCTCCAGTGAACAATACAGAGCTCAATCAATTAACCAAATTATGACTAAGAAGCAAAAAGTTTATATGTCAGGTACACAACATTAACTCCTTAAACTACCCACAAAATTGCACAAATGCAACTACAATTTTTTTAAACATGAAGGCAACATAATTATTTTTTACTTATGTCAAAATATTTTCAATATTGTCCTATCAGTATTAGTATCTTTGTCATAGATGCTTCATGAATTTTCAGCATAAAATGGAGCACAGATGTTACAGAGGGGTTATTAATCTATCAAGTAAATAGTAAATAGTGTTAATTTCAAGTGCATATACTGTCATATCACAATCCATAAAAATTACCAAGAAGTTCTAAATGTATCAAATAAATTCTGACAATATCTCACCATGACATAATGAAAGGATGTATATATGGAAGACAATTCTAGAGAACTTTGTTGGTAGATTTATGGTGAACATTGTATAGTGACAATTCCTATAAATTATTTTTATTTATAATTCATGTAGCAGTCACTCAATAATAGATTTTGTATTACATATTGTTTACACTTTAAAAAAAACAGGAAGAACTATGTTGAATTATTCATTTTATGTGGGTATTATTTGTGTTTTGTCTCAGAAATATTTAATATTTAATACAATTTTTCTTATCTTTTATGAAGACAAACATGTCAATAATTTTCATTAGAAAAGTATACCTAAAAGTTATAAAAAAAGTATATCCAAAGTCATAAAATTCAACACATTAAAACAGGAAGAAGGTCCTTACATTTAGAGCAGAAAATGCACAGAATTACATATGTTCATTTTTATGTTACTATTTATTTTAAAACATCTCCAACTTGTCAATATATGTTAACTCTATTAAATTAATTCATTTAGTTTTTCTTTGTTACTATTCCACTGAAACAATTCTTGTCATACTCAAAATGACTCTATCTTACCATATACAGCAGCAAATTTTTAGACTTTGATCTATGTACTTTATCAAAATCATTTGACACATTTAGTCACTTCTTCTTCCTTGAAACAATTTCTTTACTTGGATTCCAGGACTCAATATACTAATTTTACCCATAGAGAAGGCTCTTGAGAGTCCTTTAGACTGTAGGGAGATCCAACCAGTCCATCCTAAAGATCAGTCCTGAGTGTTCATTGGAAGGACTGATGTTGAAGCTGAAACTCCAATACTTTGGCCACCTGATATGAAGAGCTGACTCATTTGAAAAGACCCTGATGCTAGGAAAGATTGAGGGCAGGAGGAGAAGGGGACGACAGAGGATGAGATGGTTGGATGGCATCACTGATTCAATGGACATGGGTTTGGATGCACTCTGGGAGTTGGTGATGGACAGGGAGGCCTGGCATGCTGTGGTTCATGGAGTCACAAAGAGTCGGACATGACTAAGCAACTGAACTGAACTGAACAATGTCTGTTTTGGTTTTTTTCTTTATGAATGTCTCTTGTCCCAGACCTCTGCACATTAACAGTAGCAGAAGAATGTCCTCCTTGGTCTCTTTTTTCCTTTGTCTATAATCATAAACTAATACTGCATTGAGTTCTATGGATTAAAATACAATCAATATACTTACACTTAGCAAATTTGTATTTTTGGTCCTGACCATTTCTCTAAGCTCCAGAATAATATCCCAACTACTTACTAGAACTCTTGTGCCAGATATTTTCTACTTGCTCCTCCAGACTCACTTTTCTACCCTCTCTACTCTAGTCTCTATCCTGAGAAGCTAATGTATTTCATGTGTTTGGCATATATCAACAGTGTCCTTATGATCTTTGACTTCCATTGCTTTCACATATTATTAGAAAAATGTTACTAAAATCATACTGTGAAACAAATATTTAAGAGGCAAATTATCCAAAATGAGAGAGAGGCCAAGCATAGATACAACAAAGGTGTGAAGAAGTCAGAACTCTCTTACACTGATAATGTGGGGTATAAATTGATAGCTTAGAATGCAGACTAAATCTGGAAATATACAAACTTTAAGACCTTTTAAATTCATTCTTACATCAGAGCAGACATACACAAATCAGAAAACTGCAGCTCTTAAAATCAAATCCATGTGTTGATTTTATATCCTGCAACTTTACTATATTCATTGATTAGTTCTAGTAATTTTCTGGTGGCGTCTTTAGGGTTTCTATGTAGAGGATCATGTCATCTGCAAACAGTGAGAGTTTTATTTCTTCTTTTCCAATTTGGATTCCTTTTCTTTCTTCTGCTCTGATTGCTGTGGCCAAAACTTCCAAACCTATGTTGAATAGTAATGGGGAAAGTGGGCACCCTTGTCTTGTTCCTGATTTTACAGGAAATGCTTTCAATTTTTTGCCATTGAGGATAATGTTTGCTGTGGGTTTCTCATATATAGCTTTTATTATGTTGAGGTATGTTCCTTCTATTCCTACTTTCTGGATATTTTTTTTTATCATAAATGGATGTTGAATTTTATCAAAGGCTTTCTCTGTATCTAATGAGATAATCATATGGTTTTTATTTTTCAATTTGTTAATGTGGTGTATTACATTGATTGATTTGTGGATATTGAAGAATCCTTGCATCCCTGGGATAAAGCCCACTTGGTCATGGTGTATGATCTATTTAATGTGTTGTTGGATTCTGATTGCTAGAATTTTGTTAAGGATTTTTGCATCTAACTTCATCAGTGATATTGGCCTATAGGATATAAAATCAACACACAGAAATCCGTTGCATTCCTGTACACAAATAATGAGAAAATAGAAAGAGAAATTAAGGAAACAATTCCATTCACCATTGCAATGAAAAGAATAAAATACTTAGGAATCAGATCAGTCGCTCAGTCATATCCGACTCTTTGTTTCCCCATGAATTGCAGCACGCCAGGCCTCCCTGTCCATCACCAACTCCCGGAGGTCACTCAGACTCACATCCATCGAGTCAGTGATGCCCTCGAGACATCTCATCCTCTGTTGTCCCCTTCTCCTCTTGCCCCCAATCCCTCCCAGCATCCGAGTCTTCTCCAATGAGTCCACTCTTCGCATGAGGTTGTCAAAGTACTGGAGTTTCAGCTTTAGCATCATTCCTTCCAAAGAAATCCCAGGGCTGATCTCCTTCAGAACGGACTGGTTGGATCTCCTTGCAGTCCAAGGGACTCTCAAGAGTCTTCTCCAACACAACACTTCAAAAACATCAATTCTACCTAAAGAAACTAAAGACCTATATATAGAAAACTATAAAACACTGGTGAAAGAAATCAAAGAGGACACTAATAGATGGAGAAATATACCAAGTTCATGGATTGGCAGAATCAATATAGTGAAAATGAGTATACTACCCAAAGCAATTTATAGATTCAATGCAATCCCTATCAAGCTATCAACGGTATTCTTCACAGAGCTAGAACAAATAATTTCACAATTTGTATGGAAATACAAAAAACCTTGAATAGCCAAAGCTATCTTGAGAAAGAAGAATGGAACTGGAGGAATCAACCTGCCTGACTTCAGGCTCTACTACAAAGCCACAGTCATCAAGACAGTATGGTACTGGCACAAAGACAGAAATATAGATCAATGGAACAAAATAGAAAGCCCAGAGATAAATCCACACACATATGGACACCTTATCTTTGACAAAGGAGGCAAGAATATACAATGGATTAAAGACAATCTCTTTAACAAGTGGTGCTGGGAAAACTGGTCAACCACTTGAAAAAGAATGAAACTAGAACACTTTCTAACACCATACACAAAAATAAACTCAAAATGGATTAAAGATCTGAACATAAGACCAGAAACTATAAAACTCCTAGAAGAGAACATAGGCAAAACACTCTCCGACATACATCACAGCAGGATCCTCTATGACCCACCTCCCAGAATATTGGAAATAAAATCAAAAATAAACAAATGGGACCTAATTAAACTTAAAAAGCTTCTTCACAACAAAAGAAACTATAAGCAAGGTGAAAAGACAGCCTTCAGAATGGGAGAAAATAATAGCAAATGAAGCAACAGACAAACAACTAATCTCAAAAATGTACAAGCAACTCCTACAGCTCAATTCCAGAAAAATAAATGACCCAATCAAAAAATGGGCCAAAGAACTAAACAGACATTTCTCCAAAGAAGACATACAGATGGCTAACAAACACATGAAAAGATGCTCAACATCACTCATTATCAGAGAAATGCAAATCAAAACCACTATGAGGTACCATTACACGCCAGTCAGAATGGCTGCGATCCAAAAGTCTACAAGCAATAAATGCTGGAGAGGGTGTGGAGAAAAGGGAACCGTCTTACACTGTTGGTGGGAATCCAAACTAATACAGCCATTATGGAGAACAGTGTGGAGATTCCTTAAAAAACTGGAAATAGAACTGCCTTGTGATCCAGCAATCCCACTGCTGGGCATACACACTGAGGAACCCAGAATTGAAAGAGACACGTGTACCCCAATGTTCATCGCAGCACTGTTTATAATAGCCAGGACATGGAAGCAACCTAGATGTCCATCAGCAGACAAATGGATAAGAAAGCAGTGGTACATATACACAATGGAGTATTACTCAGCCATTAAAAAGAATACATTTGAATCAGTTCTAATGAGGTGGATGAAACTGGAGCCTATTATACAGAGTGAAGTAAGCCAGAAAGAAAAACACCAATACAGTATACTAATGCATATATATGGAATTTGGAAAGATGGTAACAATAACCCTGTATACGAAACAGCAGAAGAGACACTGATGTATAGAACAGTCTTTTGGACTCTCGGAGAGGGAGAGGGTGGGATGATTTGGGAGAATGGCATTTAAATATGTATAATATCATATATGAAACGAGTCGCCAGTCCAGGTTCGATGCACGAAACTGGATGCTTGGCGCTGGTGCACTGGGACAACCCAGAGGGATGGTATGGGGAGGGAGGAAGGAGGAAGGTTCAGGATGGGGAACACATGTATACCTGTGTCAGATTCATTTTGATATATGGCAAAACCAATACAATATTGTAAAGTTAAATAAAATAAAATAAATCAAACCCATGGGCTAGAATATTCATAGCTTACATTTAGCAATATTTTCAAATTGTAAACTGCACAAATATCTATAGAGCAGAGGATGGATAAAATAAGTGTGGTATATTCACACTATAAAATATTGTACAGTAACAAAGATAAATTACTTCTAACATCATATAGCAGTATGAACCATTAGCATACACATAATATTAAGCAATAGATTCAGAAGAGTATATATGCATTATTACATTTATATAAAGTACAGAAAGGGGTAAAATTATACTGTTAAAAGTCAGAATGGCAGTTACCTTAATTACCAGGAAAATTAGTTATCTTTGTAGAAAAAAATTAATTAAGTCTCCATCTCAAGCCATAAAATAGATCAATTATAAGATATCTTATAAGATAAATAATCATTATAAGATATCTTTAAGCTTTTAGGGACTTTCTTGATGGCTCAGTTGGTAAAGAAATCTGCCTGCAATGCAGGAGACCTGGGTTTAATCCCTGGATAGGGAAGGTCCCCTAGAGAGGGAATGGAAACCCACTCTAATATTCTTGCTTGGGAAATCCCATGGATGGGGGAGCCTGGCTGGTTATAGCCCATGGGGTCACAAGAGTCGGACATGACTTAGCAGCTAAACAACCACCACGACCACCAAGCTTTTAGGGCAGAAAAAGATTTCTTTAAAAAAATTTTAAAACTATAAAATATTACTAAATTTGACCATATTGAAATTATAAATAGCTTTTCATCAAAAATAAAGTATAATGAATATAAAGCAGTAAACCACAAACTGGAAGAATATTTTTAGAAATTATATAATCTATAAATATCACTTGCCAGATTATATACAGGGATTTTATATGGAAGTTAAAAAAAAGAGAGCTAATATAAGAATGTCTTTGAAGGAAGAAACAAATTAATGGTTATATATATGTGGGCATCCCCTGTGGCTCAGCTGGTAAAGAATCCGCCTGCAATGCAAGAGACCTGGGTTCAATCCCTGGGTTGGGAAGATCCCCTGGAGAAGGGAAAGGCTACCCACTCCAGTGTTCTGTCCTGGAGAATTCCATGGACTGTATAGTCCATGGGTTCACAAAGAGTCAGACACTACTGAGCAACTTTCATTTCCAATTCCATAATATATATGTTACATATATAGTTTTATATGTTACATATGTTTCATATATATGTATATATGAAAGCAATGATCAACTTCATTAAGTATTGAATAAATGTGAATTAAAATCACAATGATAGCCAATATATTGGCAATAAGTAAACAAATGTGGTAAGAATACAGGCTGATCAAGTTGTAGGACAACAGGAGCTATCATTCACTATTTATAATAATATAAATTGGTATTATACACTTAGAAAATTATTTTGAAATATGAAAATAAAAATGAATTTAATCATAATTTTAAAATTCCACACCTATGCACATTCATTGGACAAATATGTTTATGTGCTATAGGAAACATGTTCCTATCTGCATTATCCTTAATAGCTAACATGGGGAAAATCCAACGCCTATCAAGAGTACAATAGGTACATTGTTATGCATTCATACAAAGAAACGCAATGCAGCAATAAAAAGAATGATTCACTGATATACATGGTGATTCTCAAAGGCATAGCAAGTCATAAAAAATACAAAATAGTATGTCCCATATATTCATTCATATAAAATGAAAAAAAAAACAGACAAATTTTCAAAATTCTTGTCTTAGACATGATATGGACGGCAAACCATTGAAGAAAAGCAACCGGAGGATGGAGAGGGATCTGTTCATGGAAGGAGCCTCATGGAACTTCTGTACTAGTCACATTTTTGTCTTTCTCATTTTGATGTTTGATAGTGTTAACTTTTATTATATTTTAAATTATTCATCCACTTTAAACCTTGGATATGTCACGAAATAAAAACAAATATGAAACGACAACCTTTAACATTCCTATGGAGATTCCCATTTGAAGATAATGATAAAAACTTGACAATCTCTAGTTTGAATTTATTTAAGTGTTACAAGAATTTTTTTTAATTACACAGTGCATTGGCTATGTGTAAGGGACACAGATAAAAAATACTCAAAGCATCACAGTGGAGGAAGTGCTTCCATATGCAATGGAAACAGGCAGACACGTTCTTGGGAGAATGAGGAGAGCAAACACTGAAGCTAATTATAACAGAAAAATCAGCAGTCTATAATTCCCACAGTTGAAAGGTCCATCCTAAGGCAAAAACCATAAAAATCTATCTTTGTAAAAACAGAAAAGGATTTTTTTAAAAACCATTTTATTTGCTTAGATTCATGAGAGATGAGGACTGTGCTGGACAGTTCTTTAGCTCTCTGTCCTGTCAACTGTGGTTGGCTAGTGTCTGAGCTGGATAAGAGTTCCAAATACATTTGACTCTTATTTTTGGCCTGTCTTTCTACATGGCTAATGCAGGTTTCATCCCAAACTAGTCTGACCTATTCCAGGTGGCTGGCTTAGTAATGACTTTCAACATTTCTAAGGTGGATAAAAGCAGAAGTTGCAGGTCTCTTGAAGACTGGCCTTAAGCTGTACGGTATCAGTCCCATCAGTTCTGTTAGTCAGACAGACACAGAGCCAGATTCAAAGGGAAGGATGCTTCTGCCATCACTCAGTTTTGGTGGGGTGTGGCAAAGAACCTATAGCCATTTTCAATCTACTACTCTATAAGAACATAATTCAAGAAAATAAAACTGAAAAATTAATATTATTTAATATGCTGAAAGTACATCCTGTGTTCCAGGAAAAACAGAACCTAAATAACTGCCATTAAAATATCAGTTTATAATTTTCACAGACTCCAAATTATACAAATAAGCTATCACTTACTAAGATTGTTACTTAGTAGCTATATGTCAGACATAAAGTTGCCAGATTTAGCAAATAAAAATGTCTCATGCAATGCTTAAGGCATACTTACACTGAAAAATATTTCTTGTTTATCTGAAGTTCAAAATTTAACTAGACATTTTTTATTTTATGTGGCACACTTTCTAAGCAGTAATTTAAGCAAGGTACTAGAGGTGGAAATCTAGCCAACTGAAAAATAATCATAAAACTAGGATAGGACTTCGCTGGTGCCTCAGTGATAAAGAATCCACTTGCCAACGCAGGAGACATGGGTTCAATTCCTGATCCAGGAAGATCTTGTATGCTGTGGAGCAAATAATCTGGTGTACCACAACTACTGAGCCCATGTGCTGCAACTACTGAACCCCACGTGCCCTAAAACCCATGCTCCTCAGCAAGAGAAGCCCATGCAGAGCAGCTAAAGAGTAGCCCCAGTTTGCTATGACTAGAGTAAAGCCCACATAGCAACAAAAATCCAGCACAGCCATAAATAAATAAATATTATTTTTTTAAAAAAGTAAGTAAAAATTCTGGCAATAAGCATTAAATGTATGTAAGAGAATGACAAGATAATAAAATATAGTGAGATATATATATATATATATATATATATATATAGTTTACTAAAAAAGTTCCCTGACTATGTAGAAAACATAACTAACAAAGGGATGTGAAAAGTGAGTGGTAGCATAAATATGCAGAGTTCTTCATTTTCTATAGGAATTAGAATTTATAAGTTAGAGGTGACTATTCAAGTGACAGGGCTTCCTTGGCTCAGTGGTAAACAATCTGCCTACCAATGCAGGAGGCACAAGTGACTCAGATTCAATCCTTGGGTCAGGAAGAATCTCTGGAGAAGGGAACTGTAACCCACTCTAGTATTCTTGCCTGGAAAGATCTCATGCACAGAGGAGCCTGGAAGAGTCAGACATGAGTGAATGACTGGGCACGAGCATGAGCATTCAAGCAACAGACTTGTAATCACAGTTAATAGCACAGCAATGGACACTGAGAAAAATCTCATAATTAGTTAAAATCTGGCATTGTGGGAGAGTGAGAGAGAGAAGAGAAAAGTAATTATGCTAATTTTATCATTGCTTATAATAGGCATATCAGTCAAGGGGCCCAGCAGGAAATAGATGGCATACTAAAAACAGAAAAGTTTGACGTAGGTTTATTTTCAAAGGAACAATTTAAAAAGTGTAGGTTTAATGAAATAACAAGGAAGAAAATAAGAATCAGGGTTCCTACTTTTAGCCTAGAAAGAATGAGTGAAGCAATACAAAGTATTTATTTAGAATCAGTCATCATAAGAGAGACTGTGATGGTAGGTCAAGGGACATAACTGTTCTCTTCGTCATCCATCTTATTTCCTGCCAGGGGTCACCAATGGCTGAGCACAACCAAAAGACAGATGTCATGGAATTTACTGATATAATCCATTGGGTCAGACTTCTGGACCAAAGAGGGCAAGTAAAAATATGGAAAGTGAATCTGGAGGGGCAAACAAGGTATGTGATATCAAAGATAATTAACAAATAATGCTGAAGAAATAGATCATATACAGGATAATATAATACGGTAGTTATAAAAATACTACTATGGCAAAAATAAATATATCTAAGGAAATCTAAATTAAAAAACAAAACAGAGAAAGAGCCAAATCAAAGATTTTTACAAGCTATCAAAACAGTTATTCTGCACAACAAATGAAACTATAAGCAAGGTGAAAAGACGGCCTTCAGAATGGGAGAAAATAATAGCAAATGAAGCAACTGACAAAGAATTAATCTCAAAAATAAGCAACTCCTACAGCTCAATTCCAAAAAAATAAATGACCCAATCAAAAAATGGGCCAAAGAACTAAATAGACATTCCTCCAAAGAAGACATACAGATGGCTAACAAACACATGAAAAGATGCTCAACATCACTCATTATCAGAGAAATGCAAATCAAAACCACAATGAGGTACCATTTCATGCCAGTCAGAATGGCTGCTATCCAAAAGCCTACAAGCAATAAATGCTGGAGAGGGTGTGGAGAAAAGGGAACCCTCTTACATTGTTGGTGGGAATGCAAACTAATACAGCCACTATGGAGAACAGTCCTTAAAAAACTGGAAATAGAACTGCCTTATTACCCAGAAATCCCACTACTGGGCATACACACCGAGGAAACCAGAATTGAAAGAGACACGTGTACCCCAATGTTCATCACAGCACTGTTTATAATAGCCAGGACATGAAAGCAACCTAGATGTCCATCAGCAGACAAATGAATAAGAAAGCAGTGGTACATATACACAATGGAGTATTACTCAGCCATTAAAAAGAATACATTTGAATCAGTTCTAATGAGGTGGTTGAAACTGGAGCCTATTATACAGAGTAAAGTAAGCCAGAAAGAAAAACACCAATACAGTATACTAACACATATGTATGGAATTTAGAAAGATGGTAATGATAACCCTGTATGCGAGACAGGAAAAGAGACACAGATGTATAGAACAGTCTTTTGGACTCTGGGAACGGGAGAGGGGGAATGATTTGGGAGAATAGCATTGAAATATGTATAATATCATATCTGAAATGAGTTGCCAGTCCAGGTTCGATGCCTGATAACGGATGCCTGGGGCTGGTGCACTGGGACACCCAGAGGGATGGTATGGGGAAGGAGGAGGGAGGAGGGTTCAGGCTGGGGAACACATGTATACTTGTGGCGGATTCATCTTGATATATGGCAAAAGCAATACAAAATTGTAAAGTTAAGCAAAATAAAATTAAAAAAAAAGAAACATGTGTAATACCATGTATGAAAATAAAAAAAATAAAACAAACCAGCTTCTTGTTTCAAAAAATTAAATAAAATAATTTAAGATAACCTAAACACATATGCTATGTCAATAAACAAAAATGGCTTATATTCACTTAGTAAAAGAAGAAGATATTCACATTACCTTACAAATAAAAAATACTGTTTACATCAGTTTTTAAGACACAATTGAAAGCGAAGTGATTTGGAAAAGTAAGTAAAAGGATTTGCAAAGAAATGTTAGTAAAGTGCAAACAAATAAAAAAGAACAGCAGGTATAATCTTCACATCAGATAAAGATACCTTCATTTAAAGGCATTAAGTAATCATAGAAAGGCACTTGCAATAGTTTAAAGCTAAATGTACGATGAAGTAGCAGACATAGTTACCATAATAGAGCACTGACAACCTTAAAGCAAAGATTATAGGAGTCAAAAATAAGTGATAACAAAAAAAATCAATTAGCAAAATATTTTACTTCACTAATGTCAGTCTACAACAGAGCAAATGAATATTAAAAAAAAAAAAAAAAGCTAAGAAAACAGATGATCTGAATACACCATAAGTTGTATGTCTATATAAAATGAGTTGGGAAGTGTCCCCACCATTCCTACTTTATGAGATGGTCTATTACTGGTATTTTTCATCCTTAAATATTTGATAGAATTTATAAGCAAAGCTATGTGGCCTTAGAGAAATATTTATATCTATCAAAACTTACTCTAAAGAAACAGAAAATCAGAAAAGACAACCATAACAAAAGAAAAGGTGTCACAGAGCTATTCCCCAAAAAGCACAAAAAGCTAAGACAATTTTAAGAAGAAATCTACATATCTCAAGACCAGACAAATTAATGCTATTTAAACAAAATAAAAAATTTAAAATAAATAAATAAATTTTTCCAAAGCATAGAAAAACTTCCAAATTCTTTGTGTAAAATGAGGATAATTTAAAAACAACAGCAACAAATCACAAAACAAGATAATGTAAACAGATATCACCATGATAATTAGTAATAAATTCTAAGTAAATTATTAAAAAACAGAAACAAGTAGCACACACACATAAAAAAACACTAAGACCAAGTGGGATTTTTTTTTTCCTAGAAGCTCGAAAATGGTTAGAAAGAAAAAGAAAATCTATTTATATAATTAAATAATAGTTTACTACTTACACAATTTAATTAAATGCATTAATAGTTCAAACAGGAAAATTAAGTAATTCCTACAGATCATTAACGGATATCAGTAATATTAATCATCCATCCCTGATTTCAAAATTTTAATATAATAGGGTGATGCTATTAACATGACTTATACAGATAACTCCAAAGACAGCATATGCATAATGAGGAAACATTCCCCCAAAACTTGGAAGCAAAGTAAGATGTCCATTGTCCATTGTCACTCAGCATTGTTCTGAGAATACTATTATTGCAATTACAAAGTTAGGAAAGGAGAATAGTGTGGAATTATTTCTACTTTCAGTCACCAAATTCTATATACAAAAACAGGAACTATTACTGAAAATCAGTAACAAATATAATTCCATAAGGTGAGTAGATAATAACTTCATGCACAGAAACCTTTAACAGCCATGTATTAAGACAGCAAGAATTTAAAAGATAAAGTAAATGTTCACTTTGGGTAGATAGAAAAGGTTGAAGTATATTAGGCCTAATTGATTAAAAAATATTTAAGATCTATATGGATTGAGCTTGAAATTTTTCCGAGAGATTACAAATAAGGCTAATGGAAGCATATCATTTTTTCTTAAATGGGAAAATTCAACATCATAAAAAATAAAAGCTTTTTTTAAAATAATCTTTAAATTTAAAGCATGCATGCATGCTAAGTCGCTTCAGTCATGTCTAACTCTGTGCAAGCCTATGGACTGTACCCCTCAGGCTCCTCTGTCCATGGGGATTCTCCAGGCAAGAATACTAGAATAGGTTGCCAGGACCTCTTCATGGGGATCTGCCTGACCCAGGGATCAAATCATCTCTTATATCTCCTGCATTGACAGGCAGTTTTGATAGCTTGCATGAATGATGATCTCCAAAGAAAATTTAGCTTTGGGGCCAGGAACCAGGCTTGATCACTCAAAAGCCTTTGTGTAGCAGTTTTATTATACTGAAAAAGGGACAGAGTAAGCTTCTGCTATAGACATCAAAAGGGGGACAGAGAATGCCCCTCTTGCTAGTCTTTGGCAAGGGAATTATATACTTTTTAAATTAGTTATTACAATAAATCAAAAGAATGCCTCAAGGCTGTAAAAATTTTACCAGACCCACTCCCACAATTTACACTTTAAGTTGACAGGATCAGAACTAACAATAGAAAAATCTTACTAGACCCACTCCCATAATGTACATTTTAAGATAACAGATTAGTCAGAAGGTTTTCAAGAAGTACAAACCATCCTCAAGCAGGATACACTGTTGTTATATAACCCTTAGTACTTGTTAGATAACACCTGATTTGCCTCTTGAGAAATTTGTATGCAGGTCAGGAAGCAACAGTTAGAACTGAACATGGAACAACAGACTGGTTCCAAATAGGAAAAGAGTACGTCAAGGCTGTATATTGTCACCCTGTTTATTTAACTTATATGCAGAGTACATCATGAGAAACCCTGGACTGGAAGAAACACAGGCTGGAATCAAGATTGCCGGGAGAAATATCAATAACCTCAGATATGTAGATGATACCACCCTTATGGCAGAAAGTAAAGAGGAACTAAAAAGCCTCTTGATGAAGGTGAAAGTGGAGAGTGAAAAAGTTGGCTTAAAGCTCAACGTGCAGAAAATGAGGATCATGGCATCTGGTCCCATAACTTCATGGGAAATAGATGGGGAAACAGTGGAAACAGTGTCAGACTTTATTTTTCTGGGATCCAAAATCACTACAGATGGTGACTGCAACCATGAAATTAAAAGACGCTTACTCCTTGGAAGGAAAGTTATGACCAACCTAGATAGCATATTCAAAAGCAGAGACATTACTTTGCCAACAAAGGTTCGCCTAGTCAAGGCTATGGTTTTTCCTGTGGTCATGTATGGATGTGAGAGCTGGACTGTGAAGAAGGCTGAGCGCCGAAGAATTGATGCTTTTGAACTGTGGTGTTGGAGAAGACTCTTGAGAGTCCCTTGGACTACAAGGAGATCCAACCAGTCCATTCTGAAGGAGATCAGCCCTGGGATTTCTTTGGAAGGAATGATGCTAAAGCTGAAACTCCAGTACTTTGGCCACCTCATGGGAAGAGTTGACTCATTGGAGAAGACTCTGATGCTGGGAGGGATTGAGGTCAAGAGGAGAAGGGGACGACAGAGGATGAGATGTCTGGATGGCATCACTGACTTGATGGATGTGAGTCTCAGTGACCTCTGGGAGTTGGTGATGGACAGAGAGGCCTGGCATGCTGTGATTCATGGGGTCGCAAAGAGTCGGACACGACTGAGTGACTGATCTGATCTGATCTGAACTTCCAGATGTTGAAGCTGGTTTTAGTAAAGGCAGAGGAACCAGAGATCAAATTGCCAACATCCGCTGGATCATCGAAAAAGCCAGAGTTACAGAAACACATCTATTTCTGCTTTATTGACTGTGCCAAAGCCTTTGACTGTGTGGATCACAATAAACTATGGAAAAATCTGAAAAAGATGGGAATACCAGACCACCTGACCTGCCTCTTGAGAAATCTATATACAGGTCAGGAAGTAACAGTTAGAACTGGACATGGAACAACAGACTGGTTCCAAATAGGAAAAGGAGTACGTCAAGGCTCTATATTGTCACCGTCCTTATTTAACTTATATGCAGAGTACATCATGAGAAATGCTGGATGTGAAGAAGCACAAGCTGGAATCAATATTGCTGGGAGAAATATTAGTAACCTCAGATATGCAGATGACACCACCCTTATGGCAGAAAGTGAAGAAGACCTAAAGAGCCTCTTGATGAAAGTAAAAGAGGAGAGTGAAAAGGTTGGCTTAAAGCTCAACATTCAAAAAACAAAGATCATGGCACCTGGTCCCATCACTTCTTGGGAAATAGATGGGGAAACAGTGGAAACAATGGCTGACTTTATTTTGAGGGGGCTCCAAAATCACTGCAGATGGTGACTCCAGCCATGAAATAAGAAGAAGATTACTTCTTGGAAGAAAAATTATGACTAACCTAGACAACATGTTAAAAAGCAGAGACATAACTTTGCCAACAAAGGTCTGTCTAGTGTATGCTATAGTTTTTCCAGTGGTCATGTATGGATGTGAGAGTTGGACTATAAAGAAAGCTAAGCACCAAAGAATTGATGTTTTTGAATTGTGGTGTTGAAGACTCTTGAGAGTCCCTTGGACTGCATGGAGATCCAACCAGTCCATCCTAAAGGAGATCCGTCCTGAATATTCACTGGAAGGACTGGTGCTGAAGCTGAAACTCCAATACTTTGGCACCTGATGCAAAGAGCTGACTCACTGGGGGAAAAAAAAACCCTGATGCTGGGAAAGATTGAAAGCAGGAGGAAAAGGGGACGACAGAAAATGAGATGGTTGGATGGCATCACTGACTCAATAGACATGAGTTTGGGTAAACTCCCAGAGTTGGTGATGGACAGGGAGGCCTGGCCTGCTGCAGTCTACGGCGTTGCAAAGAGTCAGACATGACTGAGCAACTGAACTGAACTGAATCCTTAGTACAGAGTTTAAACTGAGTTGTTTGTTGTGTAATCATCAATTCTGGGCTTAAAGGAAAAAAACCTTTTATGTGATTAAGACTAAGGAATGTAGAGGAAAAAAGATATTTATCCTTTCCTCCTCCTTGAGAACTGAAACCCTTATACAGACCTCCTTGAAAGCCCCAGGCCCCTTTCTCTTCATCCTCAGGTACCCCAGACTTCTTATCAACCTGCCTAGGAATTGACTCTGGCAGGTTCTTTACCACGAGTGACACCTGGGAAGCTCTTAAATTTTACATAATCACAATTAAAGTGTCAAGAGCATATACAAGGTGATGACAAGGTCATATGTAAATAAGCAAGGATAGTCAGAGAATATAAGAAAAAGAATAATACTGAGAAATAGCTTAAGCAGATATATAATGATATTATAAATATTAAATAACAAAAGCAATACAGATTTTGTTCATGTAAAATAGATACATCAAAGGAATGGAAAATTATATCAATAGAAACAGATCCCAAACCAGATAGAAATATGATAAAGTGGGTATCGAAATCAAAAGAAGAAAACTGAATCATTTAACAATGTTAAAAATCTATATGAAAACAATAATTTTATCCAGGTTAAGATCCAAATAAAGCAAACATTTACAGCTAAACATGTAACTAATAATTAAATAAAACCATAGTATTGTTTGAAGAAACAATAGGAGAATTACAAAATTATATATGTATGCATTTGGTTGTATATGCTTAACATATTTTTAAAAAATATTTAAAGGGCAGAAATACTGTCTGACAATTACTTAGCTAGAATCAAAGAAGATAATGCTTTGCTAAATACTTTTATGTAATGTTTAGATTTTCTACTATGCATATGTATTACCTATTCAAAAATATAATATACACAATTTAGACAAAAATAAAATAAAATGCACAAATTAAATAAAAGTAATTCTTAATCCCAGATATTAATCCAAATCACTGACATAAATATTTCATGCACATTATGAGAGGTGTTCCAACAACTAAAATTACTTCCCTGTCTTCTTTCTGATTCTTCTGACTACAGATTTTAGCCTAAGAAGAGTCCTGGTTTATAATGTCCTATTCAGCCCCTACATTTTAAGGACATCTGATTTTATTGAAAGATGAAAAAAAAAAAAAAAAGGAGTGTACAAATGTTTTTTTATCTTCTTTGAATTACTGCAATTTAAAATGAAAAAATACAAAGAAAAGTTGACTATGTTAAACTTTCCATAAGCATAGAGATTTTGAGAATTTTATTTCAGGAACCTGGGTCTGGATGGAAACCAAGTACCCACTGGCAGATGTATCTGATGATCTCAGCCAAGGTCCTATTAGAATGATCTGAGACTCCTTTGTGGATGGTTGCCTCTGATACAAAGCAGTCTTAAGTCAGGATAGATTTATGTGCATTGGCAAAGCCAAGTAACAAACGAAACATGTTCTCACAGTATGTCTGGCCTGAGCCTGTGTGATTAAATTCTGACTTTGATGAATCCCAGACCTTCAGGGAAGAGAAAATAAAGTCCAAAGACAGTTGGTTAATAAGAAATTACTGAATTGGCCTGGGTCTAAGATGTTGTAGCAAAAGGAACAACATTTAAAGTCTGCAGAGAAATAGAGGGAAAAAACTAGAAAATAAAAATTATATTTTTTTCCAAAAATGATAGTTCATCTTCCCCTCAATTTTGCTTTCATCACATTTTGTATATTATAGATATGTAGAATATTTTATGATCAAAATTGGATCTTTTATTAAATTCAGAGAAGTTGCTATTAATAATTATATAAGGACAACAAATATAATCTAGGATTGCTCTGGGAAAATCAACTTATATATGGTACTGATTCAAAAGCATTACAAGATTTTGTTTATGTACCTGTCTCCTCACTAATATGTAGATTCCTTGAAGAGAAAGACAACTGTGTATAATTCAATATAATATCATTGACCCATGTAATGTCTAGTACATGGCCAAAATGGAATATTTTGTTGAGAGAGAGAAAAAAATGCATGAATTAATGTGTATATTGATGGATAAATACCAGGGAAACTCAATCTTACTACTAATATGCTTCCCCAGTATATTTTCAAATTATGATCAGATCAGTCACTCAGTCGTGTCCGACTCTTTGCGACCCCATGAATCACAGCCCGCCAGGCCTCCCTGTCCATCACCAACTCCTGGCGTTCACTGAGATTCACGTCCATCGAGTCAGTAATGCCATCCAGCCATCCCATCCTCTGCCGTCCCCTTCTCCTCTTGCCCCCAGTCTCTCCCAGCATCAGAGTCTTTTCCAATGAGTCAACTCTTCGCATGAGGTGGCCAAAATACTGGAGTTTCAGCTTTAGCATCATTCCTTCCAAAGAAATCCCAGGGCTGATCTCCTTCAGTCCTTGCGGTCCAAGGGACTCTCAAGAGTCTTCTCCAACACCACAGTTCAAAAGCATCAATTCTTCGGCGCTCAGCCTTCTTCACAGTCCAAATATCACATCCATACATCACCATGGGAAAAACCATAGCCCTGACTAGACGAACCTTTGTTGGCAAAGTAATGTCTCTGCTTTTGAAAATGCTATCTACGTTGGTCATAACTTTCCTTCCAAGGAGGAAGCGTCTTCTAATTTCATGGCTGCAGTCATCATCAAATTATGTTAGATCAAACTAATTTTATTTTATATACACAATAAAGGTATATATGTACCAGAAAGATGGTTTTGTGGTAATTCAAAGGGTTGAGATTGGAGTTTGAAATGTTCAGATTCAGAAAACATACTCAATAAGAAGTACTACACAGTACTTTTAAACATTCTTAGTAGCTTAGACATGGTACTGATGCAGTAATCTTTACTGGGCCCAGTTAGCTGATCAAGTGAAATACTAGAACATGCAGTGATAACATTAGCTGGAAAATATTTATGTCAACATCTAACAAAAACTATTGGGAAATCTAGAAGTCTGTTCTTCATACTACCCTTAACAAAGGTATTCTTGTAGATTTGGTTGTTATAGAACTAAAGGTCATTGTTCAGAACAACCATTTTAATTGCACATAATTGTAGTTAGACAACTAAGTTGAATACATACTAGCATAGGAGAATGCCTAAATTTAGTTTTATTTGGTTATTATCGCCACATAAAACTAGAAATCCTTGCTAATGATATCAGATAAGCACAGCATAAAAGAGAATCAAAGAACTCTAAATGAAATATTTTAAAACCTAAATGCAGCAATACTCATAGACTGCTGCTGCTAATGCTAAGTTGCTTTAGTTGTGTCTGACTCTGTGCAACCCCATAGACAGCAGCCCACCAGGCTCCTCTGTCCCTGCTATTCTCCAGGCAAGAATACTGGAGTGGGTTGCCATTTCCTTCTCCAACGCATGCGTGCATGCTAAGCTGCTTCAGTTCAGTTCAGTTCAGTCCCTCAGTCATGTCCGACTCTTTGTTTCCCCATGAATCGCAGCACGCCAGGCCTCCCTGTCCATCACCAACTCCCAGAGTTCACTCAGACTCATGTCCATCGAGTCAGTGATGCCAGCCAGCCATCTCATCCTCTGTCATCCCCTTCTCCTCCTGCCCCCAATCCCTCCAAGCATCAGACTCTTTTCCAATGAGGTCAACTCTTCGCATGAGGTGGCCAAAATATTGGAGTTTCAGCCTTAGTATCATTTCTTCCAAAGAAATCCCAGGGCTGATCTCCTTCAGAATGGACTGGTTGGATCTCCTTGCTTTAGTCGTATCCAACCTTGTGCGACCCTATGGACAGCAGCCTACCAGGCTCCTCTGTCCACGGGATTCTCTAGGCAAGAATACCGGAATGGGTTGCCATTTTCTTCATCTATACTCATAGACTACACATTGAGATTAGTCTAGGATTTGTTGGCATAATAGTAAGAATTTATCAAGAGTGACAGCAATGAAAATGGGGGAGCAAGGACCTCAAAGAATTTCTTTACTCCACAAAAAACAGTAAGAACACCGGCACACACACACAAAAAATTAGAATAAACTTCAGCACTCCACAAATTAAGCAAAGACTAGCAGAAAAACAAGATAATTTATTTCAGAAAAACAACAGAAAAACAGTTTACAATATTTAACTTGCCCTAATCCTATCTGAAGTTCCTGATGTACAGGAGATAGGTATCAAAAGAAATGCAAAAAAGCAGAATGGCTGTCTGGGGAGGCCTTACAAATAGCTGTGAAAAGAAGAGAAGTGAAAAGCAAAGGAGCAAAGGAAAGATATAAGCATCTGAGTGCAGAGTTCCAAAGAATAGCAAGAAGTGATAAGAAAGCCTTCCTCAGCAATCAATGCAAAGAAATAGAGGAAAACAACAGAATGGGAAAGACTAGAGATCTCTTCAAGAAAATTAGAGATACCAAGGGAACATTTCATGCAAAGATGGGCTTGATAAAGCAAAGAAATGATATGGACCTAACAGAAGCAGAAGATATTAAGAATAGGTGGCAAGAATACACAGAAGAACTGTACAAAAAAGAGCTTCATGATACAGATAATCCTGATGGTGTGATCACTCACCTAGTGCCAGACATCCTGGAATATGAAGTCAAGTGGGCCTTAGAAAGCATCACTACGAACAATGCTAGTGGAGGTGATGGAATTCCCATTGAGCTATTTCAAATCCTGAAAGATGATGCTGTGAGAGTGCTGCACTCAATATGCCAGCAAATTTGGAAAACTCAGCAGTGGCCACAGGACTGAAAAAGGTCGGTTTTCATTCCAATCCCAAAGAAAGGCAATGCCAATGAATGTTCAAACTACCACACAATTGCACTCATCTCACACGCTACTAAAATAAAGCTTAAAATTCTCCAAGCCAGGCTCCAGCAATATGTGAACCATGAACTTCCAGATATTCAAGCTGGTTTTAGAAAAGGCAGAGGAACCAGAGATCAAATTGCCAACATCCGCTAGATCATGGAAAAAGCAAGAGAGTTCCAGGAAAACATCTATTTCTGCTTTATTGCCTATGCCAAAGCCTTTGACTGTGTGGATAACAATCAACTGTGGAAAATTCTGAAAGAGATGGGAATACCAGACCACTTGACCTGCCTCTTGAGAAACCTGTATGCAGGTCAGGAAGCAACAGTTAGAACTGGACATGGAACAACAGACTGGTTCCAAATAGGAAAAGGAGTACATCAAGGCTGTATATTGTCACCCTGCTTGTTTAACTTATATGTAGAGTACATCATGAGAAATGCTGGGCTGGAAGAAGCTCAAGCTGGATTCAATATTGCTGGGAGAAATATCAATAACCTCAGATATGCAGATGACACCACCCTTATGGCAGAAAGTGAAGAGGAACTCAAAAGCCTCTTGATGAAACTGAAAGTGGAGAGTGAAAAAGTTGGCTTAAAGCTCAACTTTCAGAAAATGAAAATCATGGCATCTGGTCCCATCACTTCATGGGAAATATATGGGGAACCAGTGGAAACAGTGGCAGACTTTATTTTTCTGGGCTCCAAAATCAGTGCAGATGGTGACTGCAGCCATAAAATTAAAAGATGCTTGCTCCTTGGAAGGAAAGCTATGACTAACCTAGATAGCATATTCAAAAGCAGAGACATTACTTTGCCAACAAAGGTCTATCTAGTCAAGGCTATGGTTTTTCCTGTGGTCATCTATAGATTTGAGAGTTGGACTGTGAAGAAGGCTGAGTGCCGAAGAATTGATGCTTTTGAACTGTGGTGTTGGAGAAGACTCTTGAGAATCCCTTGGACTGCAAGGAGATCCAAGCAGTCCATTCTGAAGGAGATCAGCCCTGGGTGTTCTTTGGAGGGAATGATGTTAAAGCTGAAACTCCAGTACTTTGGCCACCTCATGCGAAGAGTTGACTCATTGGAAAAGACTCTGATGCTGGGAGGGATTGGGGGCAGGAGGAGAAGGGGACAACAGAGGATGAAGAACTGATGCTTTCAATTGTGATGCTAAGATTCTTGGGAGTCCCTTGGAGAGCAAGAAGATCAATCAGTCAGTCCTAAAGGAAATGCTTCCCTTGTGGTTCAGCTGGTAAAGAAACCACCTGTAATGTTGGAGACCTGGGTTTGATCCCTGGGTTGGGAAGATCCCCTGGAGAAGGGAAAAGTTACCTACTCCAGTATTCTGGCCTGGAGAATTCCATGGACTGTACAGGCCATGGGTAGCAAAGAGTCAGACAGGACTGAGAGACTTTCACTTCACTTCACTTCACTTCATTTCACTTCACTTCAAAGGAAATGAACTCTGAATATTCATTGGAAGGACTGATGCTGAAGCTGAAACTCCAATACTTTGGCCACATGATGCAAGGAGGCGACTCACAGAAAAAGACCCTGATACTGGGAAGGATTAAAGGCAGGAGGAGAAGGGGATGACAGAAGAAGAGATGGTTGGATGACATCACTGATTCAATGGACATGAGTTTGAGCAAATTCCAGGAGATTGTGAAGGACAGGGAAACCTGACCTGCTTCAGTCCATGGGGGTCACAAAGGTCAACTGAGTGACTGTACAACAACAAGTATACAGAGCACTTTGAAAAACATTGAAAGAATTCTTGGTTCCAAGTATCTGAAAAATCTCTGTGCAATCATTATCTGACCACTAAGCTAACTGAGCAGAAGCCTTAATAACCACACCTGACAAATAATACAAACGTCACAGAATTAGTTCAGAAAAGTCACTAAACAAACTACAACAAGCAAAAGCAAAACCCTGATAAGAAAAACAATCTTATTTTCAGAGTGTCCTCTTTTCAATTTAAGAAAAAAAACAAAAGCAAACAAACAACCAAAAACTATGTGGCTTGGAAAGAAGCAAGAAAATATGGCCCGTGTTGCAGGAAATAAAACCAGCAATCAGAATCTGTCTCTGAGAAAGCCCAGAAGTTGGAATTATTTGACAAAGGCTTTAGATCAGCTTTTCAAAATATGTTTAAAAAACTGGAGCCCATATCTTAAGAAATACAGGAATATATGAGAATGATAGAGGATATCAAGAAAGAGATGAAACGAAAAGACAGAAATGTAAAGTTCACTAGAGAAGCTCAACATCAGATTTCAGCAGGAACAGGAAAGAATCAGTTAACTGGGAGATAGCTTAATTTATTATTCAGTCAAAAATTAAAAGAAAAAAATAGTAAATAAAATCAACAGAGCCTCAGAAACAGCACACCCCCAAGCATATCAGGATACACATAATGGAAACTCTAGAAGAAGAGAGAGGAAGAGGACAAATGAATATTGAAGAAATAGCTAATGAATGTCCAAAGTTTGATTAAAACAATTATCAACTATTAAATCTAATTTCAGACCCTCTTCTCTCTGGAGAATGGGGTGAGGGACTAAAAATTACAAGCTTGTAAGCATGGCTTTGTCTTTGTGGTGACCAGTCCTATACAGGAGCCATTCAGGAGCACACTCCTAACAAAAGAACAAAGGACATTCCTAGAACCCCAGGAAATTCCAAGGAATTTAGGAGCTCAATGTCAGCAACCAGTGCCAAAGAGCAAATACTGGAAGAAAAGATATTCCTAGTGTTCTTATCACTTAGGTAATTACAAGGGTTTTAGGAGATTTATGCTGGGAACTAGAGATAGAGACAAATATATACATTGCCTATTATTATACAAAAGGTTTCGTATACTATTAAATTTGAGTTGATATCGATCTAAACCGGATTTCTACACATAAAAATATTATTTGCAAATTCCAAAAAAATGATTTTTTTCATCAACTTTGTAAAACAATTAAAAAATAGTGGGAAAAAATGACAAAAGGATAAAAATGGTACAACACAAAATGTCTATTTAACACAAAGGAAACTAGTAATGAAGGAATAGAAAAAAATATATTTAAGAAATTAAATATAGGAATATTACAGATATAAATCCTATCTTATCAGTTCAGTTCAGTCTCTCAGTTGTGTCTGACTTTTTGCAACCCCATGGACTGCAGCATGCCAGGCCTCCCTGTCTATCACCAACTCCCGGAACTTGCTCAAACCCATATCCATCCAGTCAGCGATGCCAACCACCATCTCATCCTCAGCCATCTCCCTCTCCTCCTGCTTTCAATGTTTTACAGCATCAGGGTCTTTTCCAATGAGTCAGTTCTTTGCATCAGGTAGCCACAGTATTAGAGTTTCACCTTCAGTATCAGTCCTTGCAATGAATTTTCAGTACTTATTTCCTTTAGAATTGACTGGTTGGATCTCCTTGCAGTCCAAGGGACTCTCAAGAGTCTTCTCGAACACCACAGTTCAAAAGCATGAATTTTTCATTGCTCAGCTTTCTTTATAGTCCAACTCTCATATCCATACATGACTATTGGAAAAACAATAGCTTGGACTAGAGGGACCTTTGCTGGCGAAGTAATGTTTCTGCTTTTTAATATGTGGTCTAGGTTGCTCATAGCTTTTTTTCCAAGGTACAAGTGTCTTTTAATTTTATGGCTGAAGTCACCATCTGCAGTGATGTTAGAGCTAAAAAAAATAAACCTTCTCACTGTTTCCATTGTTTCTACATCTATTTGCCATGAAGTGATAGGACCAAATGCCATGATCTTACTTTTCTGAATGTTGAGCTTTAAGCCAATTTTTTCACTCTCCTCTTTCACTTTCATCAAGAGGCTCTTTAGTTCCTCTTCACTTTCTGCCATAATAGGGGAGGTGGGAGGGGAGTTCAGGATTGGGAACACGTGTACACCCATGGTGGATTCATGTTGATGTATGGCAAAACCAATACAATATTGTAAAGTAATTAGCCTCTAATTAAAATAAATAAATTTAAATTAAAAAAAGAGTGATGTCATCTGCATATCTGAGGTTATTGATATTTCTTCTGGAAATCTTGATTCCAGGTAGTACCTTCATCCAGCCTGGCATTTCACATGATGTACTCTGCATAGAAGTTAAATAAGCAGGGTGACAATATACTCCTTCCCTGATTTGGAACCAGTCTGTTTTTCCATGTCCAGTTCTAACTGTCACTTCTTGACCTGCATACAGGTCTCTCAGGAGGCAAGTCAGGTGGTCTGGTATTCCCATGTCTTGAAGAATTTTCCAGTTTGTTGTGATCCACAAAGTCAACGGCTTTGGTGTAGTCAATAAAGCAGAAGTAGATGTTTTTCTGGAACTCTTGTTTTTTTGTTGATCCAACAGATGTTGGCAATTTGATTTCTGGTTCCTCTGCCTTTTCTAAATCCAGCTTGAACATCTGGAAGTTCATGGTTCTCATATTGTTGTTAGGTCCATGTCGTTTTTGTCCTTTGTTGTGCCCATCTTTGCATGAAATGTTCCCTTGGTATCTCTAATTTTCTTGAAGATATCTGTAGTCTTTCCTATTCTATTGTTTTCCTCTATTTCTTTTCATTGTTCACTGAGTAAGGCTTTCTTTTCTCTCCTTGCTATTCCTTGGAACACTGCATTCAAATGGGTGTATCTTTCTTTTTCTCCTTTGCCTTTAGCTTCTCTTCTTTTCTCAGCTATTTGTAAGGCCTGCTCAGACAACCATTTTGCTTTTTGCATTTCTTTTTTTAGGGATGGTCTTGTTCGCCTAGTCAAGGCTATGGTCTTTCCTGTGGTCATGTATGGATGTGAGAGCTGGACTGTGAAGAAGGCTGAGCGCCGAAGAATTGATGCTTTTGAACTGTGGTGTTGGAGAAGACTCTTGAGAGTCCCTTGGACTGCAAGGAGATCCAACCGGTCCATTCTGAAGGAGATCAGCCCTGGGATTTCTTTGGAAGGAATGATGCTAAAGCTGAAACTCCAGTATTTGGCCACCTCATGCGAAGAGTTGACTCATTGGAGAAGACTCTGATGCTGGGAGGGATTGAGGGCAGGAGGAGAAGGGGACAACAGAGGATGAGATGGCTGGATGGCATCACTGACTCGATGAATGTGAATCTGGTGACCTCCGAGAGCTGGTGATGGACAGGAGGCCTGGCGTGCTGCAGTTCTGGGGTGGCAAGGTCGGACACGACTGAGCGACTGATCTGATCTGATCTGATCTGATCACTGCCTCCTGTCAGTGTCACACCTCAGTCTGTTGCACTCTATCTTCCTTATCTAATCTATCAATCATCTGTATCTATCCTTCTACAAATAACTATAAGTAGGAAAAGGACTAGATGGAAAACTCAGCAGTGGCCACAGGATTGGAAAAGGTCAGTTGTCATTCCAATCCCAAAAGGCAATGCCAAAGAATGCTCAAACTACCACACAATTCACAAATCTACACCGAGTAAGTAATGCTAAAAATTCTCCAAGCCAGGCTTCAGCATATGTGAACCGTGAACTTCCTGATGTTCAAGCTGGTTTTAGAAAGGCAGAGGAACAGAGATCAATGCCAACATCCACTGGATCATCAAAAAGCAAGAGAGTTCAGAAAAACATCTATTTCTGCTTTATTGACTATGCCAAGCCTTTGACTGTGTAGATAACAATAAACTGTGGAAAATTCTGAAAGAGATGGGAATACCAGACCACCTGATCTGCCTCTTGAGAAATCTGTATGCAGGTCAGGAAGCAACAGAGAACTGGTCATGGAACAACAGACTGGTTCCAAATAGGAAAGGGAGTACATCAAGGCTGTATGTTGTCACCATGTTTATTTAACTTATATGCAGAGTACGTCATGAGAAATGCTGGACTGGAAGAAACACAAGTTGGAATCAAGATTGCTGGGAGAAATATCAATAACCTCAGATATGCAGATGACACACCCTTATGGCAGAAAGTGAAGAGGGGCTAAAAGCCTCTTGATGAAAGTGAAAGTGGAGAGTGAAAAGGTTGGCTTAAGCTCAACATTCGAAAACGAAGATCATGCATCTGGTCCCATCACTACCTGGGAAATAGATGGAGAAACAGTGGAAACAGTGTTAGAATTTATTTTCTGGGCTCCAAAATCACTCAGATGGTGACTGCAGCCATGAAATTAAAAGACGCTTGCTCCTTGGAGGAAAGTTATGACAACCTAGATAGCATATTCAAAAGCAGAGACATTACTTTGCCAACAAAGGTTCGCCTAGTCAAGGCTATGGTCTTTCCTGTGGTCATGTATGGATGTGAGAGCTGGATTGTGAAGAAGGCTGAGCAACAAAGAATTGATGCTTTTGAACTGTGGTGTTGGAGAAGACTCTTGAGAGTCCCTTGGACTGCAAGGAGATCCAACCAGTCCATTCTGAAGGAGATCAGCCCTGGGATTTCTTTGGAAGGAATGATGCTAAAGCTGAAGCTCCAGTATTTTGGCCACCTCATGCGAAGAGTTGACTCATTGGAGAAGACTCTGATGCTGGGAGGGATTGAGGGCAGGAGGAGAAGGGGACGACAGAGGATGAGATGGCTGGATGGCATCACTAACTCGATGGATGTGAGTCTGAGTGACCTCCGGGAGCTGGTGATGGACAGGGAGGCCTGGCGTGCTGCGGCTCATGGGGTCGCGAAGAGTCGGACACAACTGAGCGACTGAACTGATCTGATCTGATCTGATTCAAGTATGACCTAAATCAAATCTTATCAGTAACTACATGAAATATAGATGGATTAATCCTACTCAAAAAAGATAAACAATGGCACAATGGATTAAAAGAAAGTACAAGTTTACTTTCAACATAAATATAAAGGAAAACTTTGACAGTAAAAGTATGAAAAAAGATATATTACGCAAACAGTAAGCAATAGAGAGCTGGAATGGCTAAAATAATATCAGATAGAATTGACTTTAGTAAATTTTTTAGGACAAAAAATTTACTAAAAAATATTATTATTATAAATTGTTAATTTATAATTATAAGGGTAAACTCAAGAAGAAGATAAAACAATTATAAGCAAATGTGCACCTAAAATAGAGCCCTCAAAATAGGCAAAACGTTCGGGCTTCCCTGGTGGTACAGTGTTCAGGAATCTACCTGCCAGTGCAGGTTACACAGATCTAATCCCTGGTCCTGGAGCATCCCTCAGGCCCTGGGGCAACTGCAGCTGTGCACCATGAGTACTGAGCCTATGCTCTAGAGCCCATAAGCCATTGTTGCTGAGCCCTCGTGCTGGAACTGCTGGGGCTTCGGTGCCCTGAAGCCTATGCTTCACCAAGGTAGAGGCCACCACTATGAGGGACCAGTGCACTGCAACTAGAGAGTGGACCCTGCTCACTGCAAATGGAGAAAGCCCACACACACAACAAAGAAGACCCAGCAAACCAAAAATAAATATAAAATAAATAAATCTTTAAAAAAAGAATACATAAAACATTAATTCACAGAATATAAGGAAAAAACAGGCAAAACAACTGGGATAGTTGAACAACTCAATGATTCACTCTCAATAATGGACAGACAGAACAACTACAGAGAAGTTTCGAAAGGAAAAGGAGCACATGACCACACGATAAATCAGTTAAACCAAGCACACATGTATAGAACACTAGGGTATTAGCAAAATGTGGCTCAGATGGTAAAGCGTCTGCCTGCAATGCGGGAGACCCAGGTTCAATCCCTGGGTCGGGAAGCTCCCTGGAGAAGGAAATGGCAACCCACTCCAGTATCCTTGCCTGAAGAATCCCATAGATAGAGGAGCCTGTAGGCTACAGTCCACAGGGTGGCAAAGACTCGGCCACAAGTGAGCGACTTCACTTTCACTTTCACCTAGCAAGAGCAAAAAACACATCCTTAAGTACCAGAGAACATTCTCTAGGATAGACTACATATTAACCCATTAAACAAGTCTTAATAAATTTAAAAGGATTGAAATCATACAAAATATAATTTCCAACCACCACAAATGATATTAAAAATAAATAACAGACAGAAATTTGATATTCACAAATAAGTTTAAATTAAACACACACTGATATAAGGTGAGTGAGCTAATGAGAAATCACAAAGGACATGAAAAAATAACCTTGAGATTAATGAAACAAAATCACTGTATAACAACTTACAAGATGTAGTAAATGAAAGATTAGAGGAAAATTTATAGCTGAAAACACCTATATTAAAAAAGAAAAAAAGAAATATAATCTTTTACTTTAAGAAATTAGAAATAGAGAAGGAAATTATGCTCATAGTATGCAAAAGGAAAGAAATAATAAAGATTAGAGTAGAAAAAAGTAAGTAAAATACACAAACCCAAAAGATAGTTCTATAAAAAGCCAACAAAAGTGATGAAGCTACAGCTAGATTATACAAGTAAAAAAAGAGTAAATAAGCAAATTATTAAAATCAGGAATGAAAAAAAATGGGCATTACTAGAAATGAGAATTCTTGCAAAGACTACCAATCCTTCACAAACTCTTATAAAAGGTAAAAAGAGAGGAACTATTTCCCAACTCATTCTGTAAGATTAGTAAAGAGACATAGAAAAATCATTTGATAATATCAAACATACTTATATAATTAAAAGAAAAATAAACACTCAAGAAACCTGGAACCAAGGGAAATTCCTCAACCAGATAATGGACATCTTAAAAAAATAATAATAAAAACTAACATGGTACTTAATGGTAAAATATTAAAGTATTTCCACCATGATTAAGAAAAGATAAAGATTCCCACTCTCACCACTTTTATTCAGCATTGTACTGCAGTCCCTGGGCAAGACAATTAGCAAGAAAAATAATTTAAAAAGCATCCAGATTAAAAAGGACTAAATAAAACTGTCTCTATTTATAGATAATATTACCTATAATATAGAAAATTCTAAGAAATCTAGTAAGAAGAAAACTATTAGAGCTAATAAATGAGTTCAATAAAATTTTAGGATACAAGATAAATAAACAACAAAAAAAGTAAGACATATTCTGAAATCTACAAAATACCATTGGAAGAAATTAAATACCTAGATAAATCAAAAGACATCCTGTGTTGAATAAGAATGACTTAATACAGTTAATGCACCAATACTCCCCATGCTGCTGCTAAGTCGCTTCAGTCGTGTCCGACTCTGTGCGACCCCATAGACAGAAGCTCACCAGGCTCCCCCATCCCTGGGATTCTCCAGGCAAGAATACTGGAGTGGGTTGCCATTTCCTTCTCCAATGCATGAAAGTGAAAAGTGAAAGTGAAGTCGCTCAGTCGTGTCCGACTCTTAGCAATCCCATGGACTGGAGCCTACCAGGATCGTCCGTCCATGGGATTTTCCAGGCAAAAGTACTGGGGTGGGGTGCCATTGCCTTCCCCTAAAACTCCCCATAGTGGTCTACAACTTTTTTTTGTTGTTTTTAAATTAAATTTTATTTTGCTTAACTTTACAATATTGTATTGCTTTTGCCATACATCAAGATGGATCCGCCACAAGTATACACGTGTTCCCCATCCTGAACCCCCCTCCCTCCTCCCTCCCCATACCATCCCCTGGGTCGTCCCAGTGCACCAGCCCCAGGCATCCGTTATCAGGCATCGTACCTGGACTGGTGACTCATTTCAGATTTGATATTATACATATTTCAATGCTATTCTCCCAAATCATCCCACCTTCTCCCATTCCCAGAGTCCAAAAGTCTGTTCTATACATCAGTGTCTCTTTTGCTGTCTCGTAAACAGGGTTATTGTTACCATCTTTCTAAATTCCATATATATGCGTTAGTATACTGTATTTGTGTTTTTCTTTCTGGCTTACTTCACTCTGTATAATAGGCTCCAATTCCATCCACCTCATTAGAACTGATTCAAATGCATTCTTTTTAATGGCTGAGTAATACCACAACTTTAATGCACTCCTTCACACTATATCAACTCATTTCTTTATAGAAATTGACCAGCTTATTTTAGCGTTTATATGAAATGTCAAAGGACAAGAATAGATATAACAATCTTGAAAAAAAAAATAGAAGAAATCACACTTCTGATTTCAAAAGTTACAAAAATCTGTGGCAATGAGGATGAATGGCTCTGGTCAAACACTGACATATAATAGATCAGTGGAGCAGAACTTAAAGTTCAGAAATAACCCCAGATGTTACAGTCACTTGATATTTTAGTAGTGTGCTAAGATCGTTCAATGTGGAAAAATGGTCCTTTGAATAAATGATGATAGAACAGCAAGATCGCCACAAGCAAAAGAATTAAATTGAATCCCTAACCCACACTATACACAAAAATCAAGATTAAAATGAATCAAAGACCTTAATATAGAAGTTACAAGTATTAATTTTTTATAATAAAACATCATGGTAAATATTTGTCACCTGGAATAAGTAATTGTTTCTAAGATATGATACCAAAGCACAAGAAACCAAAGAAGCAAAAATAAGTGGGATATTATCAAAATTAAAATCCTTTGTGCTTCAAAGTACACTATCAAAAAACTGAACAGGTAACCCACAAAAGAGAAAAGACAAGAAAGAAAGAAAGTGAAATCTCTCAGTCATGTCCCACTCTTTGTGACCCCATGGACTATAGCCTGCCAGGCTCCTCCGTCCATGGGATTTTCCAGGCAAGCTAGAGTGGGTTGCCATTTCCTTCTCCAGGAGATCTCCCGGACCCAGGGATTGAACCCGGGTCTCCCTCATTGTAGGCAGATGCTTCACTGTCACCAGCAGATGCTTTAGAGCCACCAGGGATGTCACAGAAAGAGAAAGTATTTGTAAATCATAAATCTGATAAGGGGCTTATATCTAGAACAAAGACAAGAGGACTCTCACAACTTAACAATAAACCACAAATAATCCAACTTTAAAATGTTCTAAGAATTTGAATAGTAATTTTTCCAAAGATAAACAAATGGCCAATAAACACAAGAAATGGTTCTCAACATCATCAGTTATCAGGGAAATACAATTCAAAACCACAACACGATATCACTTCATACCCACTAGAATGGCTGTAATAAAAAGACAAGCAATAACAAGTACTGATAAGATTGTGAAGATATTAGAATTCTCATATATTACTTTTGAAAATGTGACATAATGCAGCCACATTAGGAAAGTGTAGGGCAGTAGTAAGTAACTCAAAAAGTTAAACAAAGAGATATGTGACTCATCAATTTCACTCCTCAGTACGTAACAAGAAAAAAAAAGATAAATATATATATATATGTATCTCCACACAAAAAATTACACATGAAATGTCATTGTACAGTTTCCAAACCCAAAGAATGTATAAGAGTGAACCCTAGGGAAACTATAGGACTTTGGGTGATAATGATGTGTCATTATAAGTCATCCTTGGTTAAAAAAAAAAAAAAATACCATACTGGTGAGTGATATTGACAATGGGGGAGGACATGCAGGCATGGGGGACAGGGAATATATGGGAAATATCCATACCTTCAACTCAATTTTGTTGTAAAACAAACTGTTTTTAAAGAGCAAAGTCCTAATTTTAAAAAATTTACATTTATGAATATTATGGCAATTTTATTCATAGTAACCAAAACATGGAAATAATTCAAATGTCCTTCAACTAATGAATGGAGAAATAAAATATGGTATATCCATAGAATAAACTATTATTCAGTGATTAAAATTAATATCATACTAAGTGAAGTCAGAAAGATAAATACCATATGACATCACTTATATGTGGAATACAAAATATGACAAAAATTGTTATCTACTTAATTTGATAAAAATTAGATTAAAAAATTAAGTTATCTACTTAAAAATAGAAACTCACAAAGAGAACAAATTATTGGTTTCCAAGTGGGAAGAGGGAAGGAGAAGGATGATTGGGGAATTGGGGATTAGCAGATACAAATTATTATACATATAAAGAATAAACAACAGGTCCTACTGTATAGTACAGAAAACTATATTCAATATCTTGTAATAAACCATAATGGAAAATAATAAGAAAAGGGTTAAACAAAGAAAAAGGGAATGAAGTATTGATACAACATGAATATATCTTGAAAACATTATGTTAAATGAAGGAAGCCAGTCACCAAAGGCCACAACTGCATGATTCTACTTATTTGAAATGTCCAGAATAACAAATCCATATAAACGGAAAGTATATCAGTAATGATGAAGGTTGGGAGAGTTGACAGGGAGTGAAAGCGCTGAGCTGAGAAGAATGGTCTTGAATTCAGTGATGATGGCTGTAAATTATTGTGAATAAACTGGAAACCACTCAATCGTATACTTTAAAAGGCTGAATTTGGTATTATGTAATTTATATTTCAAAAAAGCATTATATAAGATCAGATCAGTCGCTCAGTCGTGTCCGACTCTTTGCAACCCCATGAACCGCAGCATGCCAGGCCTCCCTGTCCATCATCAACTCCCGGAGTTCACTGAGACTCACATTCATCGAGTCAGTGATGCCATCCAGACATCTCATCCTCTGTCGTCCCCTTCTCCTCTTGCCCCCAATCCCTCCCAGCATCAGAGTCTTCTCCAATGAGTCCACTCTTCGCATGAGGTGGTCAAAGTACTGGAGTTTCAGCTTTAGCATCATTCCTTCCAAAGAAATCCCAGGGCTGATCTCCTTCAGAATGGACTGGTTGGATCTCCTTGCAGTCCAAGGGACTCTCAAGAGTCTTCTCCAACACCACAGTTCAAAAGCATCAATTCTTCGGCACTCAGCCTTCTTCACAGTCCAGCTCTCACATCCATACACGACCACAGGAAAGACCATAGCCTTGACTAGGCGAACCTTTGTTGGCAAAGTAATGTCTCTGCTTTTGAATATGCTATCTAGGTTGGTCATAACTTTCCTTCCAAGGAGTAAACGTCTTTTAATTTCATGGCTGCAGTCACCATCTGTAGTGATTTTGGAGCCTAGAAAAATAAAGTCTGACACTGTTTCCAGTGTTTCCCCATCTATTTCCCATGAAGAGATGGGGCCAGATGCCATGATCTTCGTTTTCTGAATGTTGAGCTTTAAGCCAACTTTTTCACTCTCCTCTTTCACTTTCATCAAGAGGCTTTTTAGTTCCTCTTCACTTTCTGCCATAAGGGTGGTGTCATCTGCATATCTGAGGTTATTGATATTTCTCCCAGTAATCTTAATTCCAGCTTGTGTTTCTTCCAGTCCAGCGTTTCTCATGATGTATCCTGCATATAAGTTAAATAAACATGGTGACAATATACAGTTTTGACATACTCTTTTTCCTATTTGGAACCAGTCTGTTGTTCCATGACCAGTTCTAACTGTTGCTTCCTGACCTGCATACAGATTTCTTAAGAGGCAGATCAGGTGGCCTGGTATTCCCATCTCTTTAAGAATTTTCCACAGTTTATTGTGATCCACACAGTCAAAGGCTTTGGCATAGTCAATAAAGCAGAAATAGATGTTTTTCTGGAACTCTCTTGCTTTTTCGATGATCCAGTGGATGTTGGCAATTTGATCTCTGGTTCCTCTGCCTTTTCTAAAACCAGCTTGGACATCAGGAAGTTCATGGTTCATGCATTGCTGAAGCCTGGCTTGGAGAATTTTGAGCATTACTTTACTAGCATATGAGATGAGAGCAATTGTGCGGTAGTTTGAACATTCTTTGGCATTGCCTTTCTTTGGGATTGGAATGAAAACTGACCTTTTCCAGTCCTGTGGCCACTGCTGAGTTTTCCAAATTTGCTGGCATATTGAGTGCAGCACTTTCATAGCATCATAGAATTTATTAATGTGAATCACTACAGATTAAATAAAAATTACAAGTTATCTCAATTTATGAGGAAGAAATATTTGATGAAATTTAATACTGTAATAATTTTTAAAATTAGCAATAAATTAATAATAGAATGCCCTACCTAAATTGATAAACAACATTCAACAACATAGCAAATAACCTAAAAATAAATTCAGAGTCCACAAAAAACTTCTAAACCACTAAAATTTTATAAATCTGACACTAATAATATATCATGCACATACAAGCTGTTAGAAATACGTGACCAAATAACATGGAGTGAGGGCAAGTTGGGACACTATAAAATTAAGCCTCAAAAGTAACTTAAATGTTAAAAGTTTCAAAATTGGACTTTAGTTATGATTAATATGCTAAATGAAATAACTTACAAGTAGAAAACTGTGCCAGAGGACTCATAACAATACCAAATGTGAATTTTAGAACTTAAATTACTATAACTGAAGATTAAAATATAGTATACAGATTTTAAAACATTGAAATGTAGCAGATGAAAAAGTCAATTGATTAATAATAATTCAAAAGATTATATCCAGACTGAAGCACAGATATAGAAGGGTATGACAAATTAACAAAAAGAAGGTAATAGATTCTTGGACCATGTGAGAGAAGAGAAGTTCTAAAATACCTATAAAAGAAGTTCCAAAGGAAAATAAAATAATGGATGGGATAAAAACAATAATTGAAACAATACTGGGCAAAAATCTTCCAAAATAGAAGAAAAAATACACTTAGAGGTTTAAGTAGCTCAATGAACCATAATAAAGAAAAATACAAAGAAAAGCATGCCTAGACAAAGAAGAGTCAAACTACTTAAAGCTAAAGACAGAAGAAAATTTTACAAGCAACTGAAAAGAAAAACAGGCACGTTGCCTTAACAGGGTAACAAGAAAATCACAGCTTACTCTTTAAAAAAAATGATGGAAGCCAGAAAAACAAGAAATAGTTTCTTTAAAGTGCTGAAAGAAAACAACTGCCAAACTAGAATTCTATATACAGTGAGAATGCTCTTCAAAAAAAGGCCACATGGGAATTCCCTGGCAGTCCACTGGTTAGAACTCCACACTTTCACTACCCGGCTTTGATCCCTCCTAGGGGAACTACAATATCAATCCTAGAAGCTACGATGCGGGTGCAGGGTGGGGGGCGGGGGGCGGAGGTTGGTGGGGAGGCAAAAAAAAAAAAAGAAAAAGCCATAGCAAGATGCTATTCAGAAAAAAAGAAAAACTGAAAGAATTCTTCACCTGCTGAATCTTAGTAAAAGATGTAATAAAGGCACAAAGTGATTCTTTGGGTAGTAGATGGAAGTACAATGGATGCTCAATGGAATACAAAAAAATGAAGGCAGACTTTAGTGGTATACATGTGGTTAAATACAAGTAATTATTGACTATATCAAACAACAATATTAATTTTGTGGGTTTAAAGTTTATGAAGAATTAGAATCCAAGACCCTAAAGTACAAAATCTGTAGGCAGATAAGTAGACCGGTGTTGTAAAGGCTCCTGTTTTGTCAGTAAAGCTGTAAACATTCTAATTTAAGTTTTAATAAATCAAAGATATATGTTGTAATCTAATGTGTACCCATTGAAAGAATTATAAATATATATGCTATGCTATGCTAAGTCACTTCAGTCATGTCTGACTCTGTGCAACCCCATAGACGACAGCCCACCAGGCTGCCCCATCCCTGGGATTCTCCAGGCAAGAACACTGGAGTGGGTTGCCATTTTCTTCTCCAATGCATGAAAGTGAAAAGTGAAAGTGAAGTTGCTCAGTCGTGTCCGACTCTTAGCGACCCCATGGACTGCAGCCTAACAGGCTCCTCCGTCCATGGGATTTTCCAAGCAAGAGTACTGGAGTGGGGTGCCATTGCATAACTACAAAGCCAATAGAGGAGAAACACAGAATTTTACAGAATAATTCATTAATCCAAAAAAGTCTAAATACAGCAAAACAATATAGACGTAGCACAGAAGAAATAGTATGAAACACTTAATTCCAAATATATGTACAATTATATGTGAATGAATTAAATGTTCAAATTATATTTGAATACAACATTGTATTGCATATGAGATAACATAAATGTAAGAACATGAAAAAGTTAAAATAATGCAAAAATGTATTGCATGAAAACACTAACCAAATAAATGCTAGTACAGTTATACTGTTAGACACAGGAGACACTGCAACATAAACATTATTAGACATGCAAATTATTTTCAGAATAGTAAAGGATCATTCTTTCAGAAAGATATTCTAAATCTGTATGCACTGGATAATTTAAAGTCAGAAGTTATAGGGAGATATAAAATCATAGGGAAAGAAGGTGCTCAGTCACTTAGTCCTGTCTGACTCTTTGCAACCCCATAGACCATAGCCCACCAGGCTCCTCTGTCCATGGGATTTTTTTCAAGTAAGAATACCAGAGCAGATTTCCATTTCCTTCTCCCAGGGATCTTCCCGACCCAAGGATTAAACTTGCATGAGGGAATGGCAAACCACTTCAGTATTCTTGCCTTGAGAACCCCATGAACAGTATGAAAAAGAGGGAAAGAATACTGGACTCATAAAAAGTCAAGAGTACACATCCGTGCACATAGATTATTTACCCAAATATAACCATATGCTGAATCATAAAGAAATCCTCAAATATGATCTTTGATAAAAGTAGAAATAAACTAGAAATCTATAATAAAATGATGTCTGGAAAACCCTTAGATATTTAGAAAGCAAGTCTTTTACTTCTACATAACACAATGGCTAAAGTAGATAATATGAGGGCATTAAAAACTGAATAACAACTGAAGTATTGCATGAAAAAATCCTAGATATATACAGTTAAATCATCTTAGAAAAAAACAGATTAAAATTCATATATAAGAAATAAGGCCTAGAAATTAATATAAGTTTCATTTAAAAGAGTTACTGAATGCCAGAAAATGAAATTCAAAGAAAATTGCTAAATGGAAATGACAAAATAATAGCAGCTATTAATGAAAAAGAAAAGAAAGGTACAATGGGGAAAATAAATAGTGATAAATATTGGTCTTCGAGAAGAGAAATACAATTGATAAGCCTCCAACAAGAGTAATGAAGAAAAAAAAATCACATAAATTAAAAATGGGACACTACTGCAGATTCTACATATGTTAAAAAGATAATAAAAACAGACTCTGGAGAAATTCAGCTAGTAAATACCTGAATAGTCTATTTTATTAAATAAATCAAAATAGCATTTAAAATGCTCCTAAATGGCAACCCACTCCAGTATTCCTGCCTGGAGAATCCCATGGACGGAGGGGCATGGTAAGCTACAGTCCATGGGGTCGCAGAGAGTCAGACACGACTGAGTGACTTCACTTTCACTTTTCACAAATAAAGCTTCCTTTCAGGTTCTTTCAAAGTTTTAATAATGAAATAATCTCAATCTTCTAAAAACTTAGAGTCTAAAAAACAGCGGAAATGCTCCCACTTCATTTTAGGTGGCCAAAATGAACTCAAAAATCCTAAAAGACCACAAGAAATAAAAATGTAAAACTAATGTTCTCATTATTAGTCATGAATTCTATTCCAAGTAATAGTTAACTGAAATTTATAATTTATATAAAATACAAACAGTTTAAGTTATTCCCTGAGAATTAGCTTGGTTCAACACTTAAAAAAATAATAATAACAAATGTAATTCACTGTGCTAAAAGAAAAAATATGAAATCATTTTAACATGCAGTAAAGTTTTTCATCAATTTAGTTATTTGTGATAGAAACTCTTAGCAAACTATGTAAAAAAAAGTCACTGAACTATACACTTATGACTTGTGAACATTTTTTTATACATTCTAGTTTTCACTGGTAAGTTTATATTCTAAATAAACAGATAAATACATTTGAACATCAGTTCAGTTCAGTTGCTCAGTTGTGTCTGACTCTGTGACCTCATGGACTGCAGTGGGCCAGGCTTCCCTGTCCATCACCAGCTCCTGGAGCTTGCTCAATTCATGTCCATCAAGTTGGTGATGCCATCCAACCATCTCATCCTGTCTTCCCCTTCTCCTCCTGCCTTCAATATTTCCCAGCATCATGGTCTTTTGCAATGAGTCCATTCTTCACATCAGGTGACCAAAATATTGGAGTTTCGGCTTCAGCATCAGTCCTTCCAATGAATATTCAAGACTGAGGTCCTTTAGGATGGACTGGTTGGATCACCTTGATGTCCAAGGGACTCTCAAGAGTCTTCTCCAACACCACAGTTCAAAAGCATCAATTCTTCAGCGCTCAGCTTTCTTCACAGTCCAACTCTTACATCCATACATGACAATTGGAAAAACCACAGCTTGGACTACATGAACCTTTGTTAGCAAAGTAATGCCTCTGCTTTTTAATATGCTAAGTTGGTCATAACTTTTTTCCAAGGAGCAAGTGTCTTTTTGAGAGAATCATTTCCTAGGCAGATTGATAAGGAGTCTAGGGGTCCCCAAGGAGAGAGGGGTCTGGAATTCTCAAGGAGGAAGAAAGGACAAACATTTTTCTTTCTCCACATTCCTTAGGATTATACAACAATAATGTATCTGGCCTGAGGACAGTGTTATATTAAAATGTAAATTAGGGGGGTCAGAGATCAGATCAGATCAGTCGCTCAGTCGTGTCCAACTCTTTGCGACCCCATGAACCGCATCACGCCAGGCCTCCCTGTCCATCACCAGCTCCCGGAGATCACCCAGACTCATACCCATCGAGTCAGTGATGCCATCCAGACATCTCATCCTCTGTCGTCCCCTTCTCCTCCTGCCCTCAATCCCTCCCAGCATCAGAGTCTTCTCCAATGAGTCAACTCTTCGCATGAGGTGGCCAAAGTACTGGAGTTTCAGCTTTAGCATCATTCCTTCCAAAGAAATTCCAGGATTGATCTCCTTCAGAATGGACTGGTTGGATCTTCTTGCAGTCCAAGGGACTTTCAAGAGTCTTCTCCAACACCACAGTTCAAAAGCATCAATTCTTCCACGCTCAGCCTTCTTCACAGTCCAGCTCTCACATCCATACATGACCACAGGAAAGACCATAGCCTTGACTAGGCGAATCTTTGTTGGCAAAGTAATGTCTCTGCTTTTGAATATGCTATCTAGGTTGGTCATAACTTTCCTTCCAAGGAGTAAGCGTCTTTTAATTTCATGACTACAGTCACCATCTGCAGTGATTTTGGAGCCCAGAAAAACAAAGTCTGACACTGTTTCCACTGTTTCCCCATCTATTTCCCATGTAGTGATGGGACCAGATGCCATGATCTTCGTTTTCTGAATGTTGAGCTTTAAGCCAACCTTTTCACTCTCCACTTTCACTTTCATCAAGAGGCTTTTTAGCCCCTCTTCATTTTCTGCCATAAGAGTCGTGTCATCTGCATATCTGAGGTTATTGATATTTCTCCCAGCAATCTTGATTCCAACTTGTGTTTCTTCCAGTCCAGCATTTCTCATGGTGTACTCTGCATATAAGTTAAATAAACATGGTGACAATATGCAGCCTTGACGTACTCCTTTTCCTATTTGGAACCAGTCTGTTGTTCCATGTCCAGTTCTAACTGTTGCTTCCTGACCTGCATACAGATTTCTCAAGAGGCAGATCAGGTGGTCTGGTATTCCCATCTCTTTCAGAATTTTCCACAGTTTATTGTGATCTACAAAGTCAAAGGCTTTGGCATAGTCAATAAAGCAGAAATAGATGTTTTTTCTGGAACTCTCTTGCTTTTTCCATGATCCAGCGGATGTTGGCAATTTGATCTCTGGTTCCTCTGCCTTTTCTAAAACCAGCTTGAACATCAGGAAGTTCACGGTTCACATATTGCTGAAGCCTGGCTTGGAGAATTTTGAGCATTACTTTACTAGCGTGTGAGATGAGTGCAATTGTTCGGTAGTTTGAGCACTCCTTGGCATTGCCTTTCTTTGGGATTGGGATGAAAACTGACCTTTTCCAATCTTGTGGCCACTGCTGAGTTTTCCAAATTTGCTGGCATATTGAGTGCAGCACTTTCACAGCATCATCTTTCAGGTTTTGGAATAGCTCCACTGGAATTCCATCACCTCCACTAGCTTTGTTCCTAGTGATGCTTTCTAAGGCCCATTTGACTTCACATTCCAAGATGTCTGGCTCTAGGTCAGTGATCACATCATCATGATTATCTGGGTCGTGAAGCTCTTTTTTGTACAGTTCTTCTGTGTATTCCTGCCACCTCTTCTTAATATCTTCTGCTTCTGTTAGGTCCACACCATCTCTGTCCTTTATCGTGCCCATCTTTGCATGAAATGTTCCTTTGGTATCTCTGATTTTCTTGAAGAGATCCCTAGTCTTTCCCATTCTGTTGTTTTCCTCTGTTTCCTTGCATTGATCACTGAAGAAGGCTTTCTTATCTCTTCTTGCTATTCTTTGGAACTCTGCATTTAGATGTTTATATCTTTCCTTTTCTCCTTTGCTTTTCACTTCTCTTCTTTTCACAGCTATTGGTCATAGCAAATACCCTCTTCCAACAACACAAGAGAAGACTCTATACATGGACATCACCAGATGGTCAACACCGAAATCAGATCGATTATATTCTTTGCAGCCAAAGATGGAGAAGCTCTATACAGTCAGCAAAAACAAGACCAGGAGCTGACTGTGGCTCAGACCATGAACTCCTTATTGCCAAATTCAGACTGAAATTGAAGAAAGTAGGGAAAACTACTAGACCATTCAGGTATGACCTAAATCAAATCCCTTATGATTATACAGTGGAAGTGAGAAATAGATTTAAGGGCCTAGATCTGATAGATAGAGTGCCTGATGAACTATGGAATGAGGTTCATGACATTGTACAGGAGACAGGGATCAAGACCATCCCCATGGAAAAGAAATGCAAAAAAGCAAAATGGCTGTCTGGGGAGGCCTTACAAATTAGGGGGGTAGACCTGGTCTTTTCCAGGATGTATCCTGCCTGAAGACAGTGTTATCGTAAAATGTAAATTAGGGGGGTAGACCTGGTCTTTTCAAGGATACATCCTGCCTGAGAAATTTTTTTTTTTTTTTTTTCAGGGGAAAATGGACATAAGAAAGGATCAATAAGGGTGGGAGGGAAATGGGAAGAAAGGAGGGGAGTGATGGTGGGGAGGAGTATATGTAATTTCTTAACCAATGGCTTTCTGTTTTTAATCACAAAGAACACTTAAAAAAAATCATGTTGAATTCATCTTATATTAGGAAGTTTGTTCTCGAAATGAAAAGTTTAGGAAACAAAAAGTCCGGTTTGGGTGTCCTCATCTTTAGGCACCTCTTGGTATTTTATATTGGTAAGTCTATCTTTACCACAATATATTATTTAGGACAGGATCACATTTGTCACCTCTTCCTCCTTACTACCCAAAGTGGTACCAAACCCATAAAATAGTCAATAAACCTTTACAGAGTAAACAAATAAGTCTTTTTTGTTTTTTTTTAAACTCTCCTGAGTGAACTGAATTTTTTGAGGCTCATAAGTAAATATGTTTTCCTCTTTACTTTGTCTATTACAGCCAGATTATATGAGTGGGGTATTAAAGTCTCCCACTATTATTGTATTGCTGCATATTTCTTCTATCATATTAATTAATGTTTGTCTTAGATATATCAATGCTCCAATGTGGGTGCATATATATTTATAATTGTTATAACTTCTTTTTGGATTATTCCTTTAAGTCGTTATGTGTATCTTCATTTTCTCCTTTTCAAGATCTACACCCTTTTAGTGATTTCTATCTAGAGAATGTCCTTTAGTTTTTGTTGGAGAAATGGTTTAGTGGTGCAAAATTCTCTCAACTTTTGCTTATCTGTGAAGCTTTTGATTTCTCCTTCATATTTGAATGAGATCCGTGCTGGATACAATAATCTAGGCTGTAAGTTATTTTCTTTCATCACTTTAATTACGTCTTGCCATTCCCTCCTGGCTTGGAGAGTTTCTATTGAAAGATCAGCTGTTATCCTTATGGGAATTCCTTTGTGAGTTATTTGATGTTTTTTCCCTTGCTGCTTTTAATATTTGTTCTTTATATTTAATCTTTGTTAATTTGATTAATATGTGTCTTGAGGTGTTTCGCCTTGGGTTTATCCTGTTAGGGACTCTCTGGATTTCTTGAACTTGAGTGGTAATTTCCTTCTCCATTTTAGGAAAGTTTTCAACTATTATCTCCTCAAGTATTTCCTCATGATCTTTCTTTTTATCTTCTTCTTCTGGAACTCCTATAATTCGAATGTTGTAGCGTTTGATGTTATCCTGGAGGTTTCTGAAATTGTCCTCATTTCTTTTGATACGTTTTTCTTTTTTCTCGTCTGATTCATTTATTTCTAGGATTCTATCTTCTAATTCACTAATCCTATCTTCTGCCTCTGTTATTCTACTATTTGTTGCCTCCAGGGTGTTTTGGATCTCATTTATTGCATTATTCATTATGTGTTGACTCTTTTTTATTTCTTCTAGGTCCTTGTTAAACCTTTCTTGCATCTTCTCAATCCTTGTCTCCAGACTCTTTAACTGTTTCTATTTTAATTTAACTGATTCTATTTTGATTTCGAGATTTTGAATTAATTTCGCTATCATTATTCAGAATTCTTTATCAGGTAGATTCCCTATCTCTTCCTCTTTGGTTTGGTTTGGTGGGCATCTATCCTGTTCCTTTAGCTGCTGGGTATTCTTTTGTCTCTTCATTTTGTTAAAATTGCCAAATTTAGAGTGTCCTTACTATATTCTGGTAGTTTGTTGAATTCTCTTTATTGAGGCGGTTTACAGGTCTTTTCAATATCTGATCTCTGCCTTGTTACAGAGGGGGCGGAGATGAACACCCAAATCTAAACCGGCCAGGTTCAGGCACTCAGATAATCCTCAGAAGCACAGACTTGGTTGAGTCTGCGTTTTATGCCCTTCCCAGATCCGAGTAGCGCAGGTGATGAAATGTTCAGCGAGTGCAGGTGCTGCGACTTATCGCCTCTCCGCCGCTCAGTTTTCTGGGTATACAAACAGCGCACTTTCTCAGGCAGATGTTGACTATCCAGAGCCCCAAGAAGCGTGAGTCAGCACAGAAACCTACTCACAGTTCCGTTAGACAGTGTCTCTCTAGGGCTATAATTTCCCACTTCTGGCCCTGGCTGCCTGTCACCAGAGTGGGACGGCCTGCAGCCGGCCAACTCTGTGCAGCCCTTTGTTCCGTAGGTAGTCCTGGTGGTGTCTTAAGTTAGGGCTGGCTTTTGATGTAATAGTTAACCGACAGTCTGGTTATTTCGCTCAGATAGCGCCCGAGATAGCCAGGCCAAATCCTTTCTCAAAGCAATGCAGGCCTCGCCGCTCCTCCTAGCCCAGTCCCCACTTGCCAATAGCAAATGCTGGTGTCCACGCCACTTCTCCGCAAAAGGAGTTACCGCAGGGCTCGTTTTCTCGTTTTGAAGACAATGAGCTGTCTTTCTAAGTGCCTGATGTCCTCTGCCGGCATTCAGAAGTTGTTTTATCGAGTTTATTCAGCATTCAAATGTTCTTTTAATGGATTTGTGGAGGAGAGAGTATTCTCCCCGTCTTACTCGTCCGCCATCTTCCATAGTTTGTCTTTAGCTTGGCCCTGAGAAATCTTAAAATGTAAATTAGGTCTTTACAACCTCCAGACATTCTTTAGAGTATATAACTTCATTGCTAACACTAGCAAGGGGGTACTCTTTCTGCCCCCTTCTGATGCCTATGTCAGAAGCTTTCTCTATCTCCTTTATACTTTAATAAAACTTTATTACACAAAAGCTCTGAGCAATCAAGCCTCGTCTCTGGAACCAGATTGAATTCTTCTCCTCCGGGGGCCAAGAATCCCAGTGTCTTCATGTGACACAACAACCTTTCATTTTAATTTCATGGCTGCAGTCACCATTTGCAGTGATTCTGGAGCCCAAAAATAGAGTCTGTCATTGTTTCCATTGCTTCCCAATCTCTTTGTCAGGAAGTGATGAGACAGGATGCCATAATCTTAGTTTTCTGAATGTTGAGTTTTAAGCCAATTTTTTCACTCTCCTCTTTCACTTTCATCAAGAGGCTCTTTAGTTCTTCTTCACTTTCTGCCATAAGGGTGGTGTCATCTGCATATCTGAGGTTATTGATATTTCTCCCAGCAATCTTGATTCCAGCTTGTGCTTCATCCAACCCAGCATTTCACATGATGTACTCTGCATATAAGTTAAAGAAGCAGGGTGACAATATACAGCCTTGACGAACTCCTTTTCCTATCTAGAACCAGTCTGATGTTCCATGTCCATTTCTATTGCTTCTTGACCTGCATACAAATTTCTCAGAAGGCAGGTCAGGTGGTCTGGTATTCCCATCTCTTTCAGAACTTTCCACACTTTGCTGTGATCCACACAGTCAAAGGCTGTGACATAGTCAATAGAGCAGAAGTAGATGTTTTTCTGGAACTCTCTTGTTTTTTCGATCATCCAGGGGATGTTGGCAATTTGATCTCTGGTTCCTCTGCCTTTTCTAAATCCAGCTTCAACATCTAGAAGTCCACGATCATGTACTGTTGAGCCCTGGCTTGGAGAATTTCGAGCATTACTTTGCTAGTGTGTGAGAAGAGTACAATTGTGCGGTAGTTTGAGCATTCTTTGGGATTGGAATGAAAACTGACCTTTTCTGGTCCTGTGCTCACTGCTGAGCTTTCCAAATTTGCTGGCATATTGAGTGCAGCACTTTCATAGCATCATCTTTTAGGATTTGAAATAGCTCAATTGGAATTCCATCACCTCCACTAGCTTTGTTCATAGTGATGCTTTCTAACTCCCACTTGACTTCTCATTCTAGGATGTCTGGCTCGGATTATCTGGGTAGTGAAGATCTTTTCTGTATAGTTCTTCTATGTATTCTTGTCACCTCTTCTTAATATCTTCGGCTTCTGTTAGGTCCATACCATTTCTGTCCTTTATTGTGAATGACAAAATTCTCCCTATTTATTTTCTTGCTTTTTTAGGTTACTTTATCCAATCATTCATTCCCTATCTTTGAATTATGAGTACCATCCATATTTGAAGCACCTCTAGTTATTGAAGGTACAGTATATTGTCCTGTCCCATTTTATTTGGTTTGCTCATGTGACTGCTTTGATCCTGCAATGTTAAGGAGCTCTACTCAGTAGAAGCTTTTCACATGCTGTATGGTTTAATTTAGTCCCTCATGTTTCTGCCACAAGTCATGAGAAGATCATGTCCTGGGTATCACTGATCCAAAGAGAACAAAAAGACAGTCTTGAACCAAAATGTCAGCCAGGAGCAGACATCAGTCAATCCCAACCAAAGCTAGCAGAAGTATACAGCTTGCTTGTACACAGTGAGAAAGAAATAAATGCTCTTCGTGGTGAACCATGGAATTTTAATTGTTTCAATGTAGTGCTATTTCAGCTGAAATCTGATCAATATAGCTTTCAAAGATTTAATGGACCTATGGATAATTCTTAATTTACATCAGTAATTCAAAAGGCTTTTGTGAAATTAAGCTAGAGGTCATGAAAAGACTGGGAATTCAAATAATACTGGATAGTTGAAATAAAATAATCATATTTTAAAATAATTAATACTTCATACCATTGTTTTACAATATTTCACAAATGTTGGTGCATTAATACATGGAAGTATGTGTGTGATTATACTGTATATGCGGTGCTGGGTGCTGGTGGAGGGAATGTTTCTTTTCAATAGAGAAACCCAACTTTGCAATTCCACTACCTCTCAGTGCCATGCCCGACTCTTTGTGACCCCATGGATAGTAGCCTGCACCAAGCTCCTCCGTCCACGGGATTTTCAAGGCAAGAGTACTGGAGTAGATTGCCATTTCCTTCTCCAAAAAGTATTGGTAGAGTTCTTATTTACTTCTGGTGACATTTCTGACTATTCCCCTACTGTATTAGTGTGGTTGGAGGCTGTAAGTAAATGCATGGAGAAGCTAAGAACGGACATAAAAATTGGGTCTATTCTTTTTTTTAGAAGCATTTGGAATATTACAAGGTGAATTGTTGGTTTGCACACACACAAATGCACACAGATCTCTGACTCTGTCACAGCCATCAGTCTACTGCACAAATGCTCCTTTTATATATCTTCACAAGACTGAGCGCACACACACGCGCATAGCACAACGTGCCACATTCCTGTTTCTTCCTCAAAATCATATCCACCAGAGCTGCTACACAGGTATATTTTGATCACCTCTTCCTTTACTGTTGCCAGTAGCAAATGAGGTAGCAAATCCATTCTAGGCTTTCAGACCAAAGTCTATTAGCATTTGCAAGGCCATAACACAGATGAGTACTATTTTTAATTTAAAAGCACAATCAGATGTTGAAAAGGAAAAAAGTTATCCCTTTAAAACACTAAGATAAATATATTCTTTTAAAAAAAGACTCATCATTTTTAATTTTTCCCAACTTATAATAGCCAGTCTTATTTTTAAATATCTTAATTATTATTGGAGAAGGAAATGGCAACCCACTCCAGTATTCTTGCTTGGAGAATCCCATGGATGGAGGAGCCTGATAGGCTACAATCCACAGGGTTGCAAAGAATCAGACACGACTGAATGACTTCACTTCATGTCACTTCACAGTCTTGTTTTATTCATATTGTTAAAGTGTAAAATACTTATCTTGTTACACAAATGTGAGCATAACCACACACATCTTTTATAGAAATTCCCAATAAGATGTCAATTAAAGAAAGAAAATATAAACTTTTATTGCTAATATCTATGTTAGGTGCCAAAGAGGTATATAGCAATGAAAAGCTCTCTTATACTATTTAATGCACTGAAGTATACAAATGTTTTTCACATCCTTAAACACTGGAAACTCTGCAAATCAAAGTTTATTTCTTGTGAAAAATTATGACATTCACTCATCTAATCATAGGACTCAAACCTACTATATATCTGTTGTACTCTTGTGCGAGGAGCAAGCTCCGCCTGTGGCAAAGGTCATGAGGAAGGAGGCTCCGCATACGCAAATGCGGGATATAGCATCAGGAGCCCCCTGGAAATTCTCAAGCATCTACCCCCCAAAACCAGAGTCTGCCTATTTTCTGCTTTGTGCTCTCACCTACACCTCTGACTTTCCAGGAGGCTGTCCCCCACTACCTCTCTCTGAAAAAAAGAGTTAACTTACAGCTCCAGTTAATAAAGTTCCTGGGTGTGATAGTGTTTCAACCTACAAACTCTTTTGGAAATCCTCTAGCCTGCCTGAATAGGTTTTTCTGGCCACATGTGATTGTTCAGAGCCTCCCAACTGTGAGAGGCATGAGATGTTCTAAACTGTCTAAATACAGATTCCTTTGAGCAGTTAAAAGATTGATTAGAAATTGTATTGGTGAAGGGTTTTTTACTTGTTGGGCCAATGTTTGCTGCTAAGTCTCCATATCCCTTACCTACTGCGTCCTGGCAGTGTATTGATTGATATAATTGATGTATAAAAATGTAAGTAGTAGCCTCAGTGTTTGTAACCTTGGACCCTTAATTCTTTTCTTGATTGAGCCCACCTCACCTTTGCCCTATAGGAATGCAACTTTATCTAATGCTTTTGGAGGCTGGTGCCTGACTTTAGAATAATCACCTTTAGAGAAAAATAAGTTTTCTGAAGAAAGGGTCTTAAAATGTTAACAGGCCTCCGGACCAGAAGATGATGCAAATCACCTAAACTTTTGCATATGATAAGTTTGCAGGAAGAAAGCCTGGCTTACTGCATGACTCTACCCCTTCCCCCATTATTCTCTATGCATAACTTAAGGTATAAAAACTACTTTGGAAAATAAAGTGCGGGCCTTGTTCACTGAAACTTGGTCTCCCCATGTCATTCTTTCTCTCATCATCTGGCTGAATTTTTCCTCTGGGGCAGGGAAGCTCATCAAGCCTACTAATTTTGCCTGGGCTTCTAAGATCTGAACAGGGAGGCCTTAGTGTCTCTCTCTCGGGAGAACGGGAGGATGCCTGCGGCCTGTGTAGGTGACGTAAATTCCTTGCTTTGGAATTTTATTTCAGCCTCTTTTCTTCACTAAATTTTCTCACTGAGCTATCCTTATTTAACCACTCTTTATATCCTTAATTGACGTTTAATTAAGCAGTTGTTTCCTGATCCTCACAAACGCCGTCCCCACTTCGAATACCCTGGATCTGCCGGGGCTGGACCCCGGCACTTTTGGTTCTATATTTTTCTCTATTCAGAAGGTGAAAATAGGCATAATTTGGGGATCTTTTTAAAATTAAAAAATCCAATCAGACTTAAGTAGGATCTATGCTTTTTTAAAAAATTAACATTTTATTTTGTGATACCTGCTGATGCACATACAATTTTAAAAACATCAAAGAGATCCAATATACACTTTACTAATCCCCCACCACCTCAAAAAGCATCTTGCAAAACCATAATACATTATCACAACTAGGATACTGATAGTGATACAGTCAAGATATAGAAGATTCTCATCACCACGGAACCCTCCAGTTGCCTTTTATAGTCACCTTCACCTTCTTCCCTCAGCCACCTTCTCCTTAACGTGTGGCAAACAGTAATGTGTTCTCCATTTCTATAACTTTGTCATTTAAATACTGTTATATAAATGGAATCATGCAGTATGTAACTCTTTGGGATTAGCTTTTTCACTCAGTATAATTCTTAGAAGATTCAACCAGACTGTTGCATGTATCGATAGTCTGCCCATTTTTATTCTAAAATAGTATTTCACATTGTAGATGTATCATAGTCTATTTAAACATTCACCCATTGAGAGATATCTACATATGTTAAAGTTTTTGGCAATTATAAATAAAGCTTTTAAAAACTTACATGTACAGATTTTTCTGTAAATATAAGTCTTTGCTTCCGTGGGATGCATACCTGGAAATATAAATGCTGGATCATATGGAAATTGCATGTTTAGTTTTTTGTTTTTGTGTTTTTAATCTAACAAGCTATTTTCCAAGGTGAAATCAGTCTTTCATGCCTGGAATAAACATACCACAGATACCATATACAATCTTTACTACTGCTAGATTCTGTTTACTAATGTTTTGTCAAGGACTTTTACTACTATATGTATGAGGAATATCAGCCTGTAGTTTTCATTTTGTGTACAGTTTTTGTCTGGTTTTGATATCAATCTAGTACTAGCTTCTAAAAATTAACTGGGAAGTCTTCTCTCTTCTATTTTCTGAAAGACATTACATAGAATCTGTTTCACTTCTTTTTAAACATTTGGTAGATTTCAGTAGTGAAACCATATGGACTTGAAGATTTCTTTTTTGGTAGTTTTCAAAATACAAGTTAAATTCCTTAAGAGGAGTTTAAATTAGGCAATTTAAATTGTATATTTCATAATGGTGAGTTATGGTAATTTGTGTTTTTAGAGGATTTAGGCTAATTTGTCAAGTTAACATACAAAGTTTAGGGATATTCTAAAAGGGATTGTGTGTGTTCTTACTTATCCCAATAACCAGCAGTCTGAAAACTTCCAATTCTATATGTTAAAAAGAGTTGTTTATGAATCTAACAGCATTGGTTGGAGTGTCAGGAGATGGTGGAAACACTTCCTGTTGATGGAGGCAATGAAGATAGCATTGTGCTCCTCGCTTAACCTGCTAGACAAAGCAGAAAATCTTGGACAGGAGAACAAGTAACTGAGGTACAATCCAGATGTGTTGCTGAAACCAGAGAGCTCTGCCAGTTGCAGCATTCCCTTCCTCCCTGTTTGGGATGGCCCGGCATGAATGGTTGAGGCATTCTCCTGCTTCCTAGTTAAAATCTGCAAGTGTTGGCCACTGTGACACTCTCTAACCCTCTGGCTGGGGCTAGCAAGTATGAGGAGTCTCAGCATTATCCTCTTCCTGCCAAAAGTCAATTCAACACTCTTCAGTCTTCTGGTTGGGGCCAACGAAAGCAAGCAGTCATGGCATCCTCCTTCTACAATCAAAAGGCTGACATGCAGACACAAACAAGGCACTATCACACTGCAGTGCTGAAGCCCAGGCACAGCATTTTCCCAGTGATTTCCCACAGCAAGAGAGCAAGTCTTCCCCGTACACTTTAAATTTCCTAGCTAAATAAAATGGATATACGCAATCCACACAAGGGATACTCCTTGACTCTTGACTTCCTGGCCCTCCTGGCCAAGGGGACTGGTGATTCCAAGCTCCGTGATACCAAAACAATCAGAAAGAAAGTTATTGGCAAGCTATCACAGAGCAGAAATTTCACAGATAGAAGACAAACACAATCCCAGACTTCCTGTGAAAAAGGGCTGATAAAAAGAAAGACTAGTATCTGTGATCTTACCCAAATATCTGCTAAAAGAATCACCTGGCTATTGAACAAAATGTAATTTTCTTAAATTCATGTATTCAAAAGAGGAAAACATTAACGAAGGAAAGCACAGGAGTTTGAGTTGGGTAAGACAAATGGACAGAACTGGCATTTACTGAGTATCACCTAATTGTTATGCACTGTGTTAGACAACTTAAAATGTTAATCACTTTTTCACCATTTTCTTATCTTTGTTTTAGAGGTGAGTAAAATTAAAGATGAAGGAAATGAGCCAGCTGGCCCAACATTACACAACCTGTGAAGAAATTCATCTGCAAAATCCATGATTATTCTCTTTCTAATTTATTTATTAAATTAATGGTGGCTATGTGGTTCTGCTTTATTGACTATGCCAAAGCCTTTGACTGTGTGGATCACAATAAACTGTGGAAAATTCTGAAAGAGATGGGAATACCAGACCACCTGATCTGCCTCTTGAGAAATCTGTATGCAGGTCAGGAAACAACAGTTAGAACTGGACATGGAACAGACTGGTTCCAAATAGGAAAAGGAGTTCGTCAAGGCTGTATATTGTCACCCTGTTTATTTAATTTATATGCAGAGTACATCATGAAACGCTGGACTGGAAGAAACACAAGCTAGAATCAAGATTGCTGGGAGAAATATAACCTCAGATATGGAGAAGGCAATGGCACCCCACTCCAGTACTCCTGCCTGGAAAATCCCATGGATGGAGAAGCCTGGTAGGCTGCAGTCCGTGGGGTCACTGAGTCAGACACGACTCAGGGACTTCACTTTCACTTTTCACTTTCATGCACTGGAGAAGGAAATGGCAACCCACTCCAGTGTTCTCGCCTGGAGAATCCCAAGGACAGGGGAGCCTAATGGGCTGTCGTCTATGGGGTCACACAGAGTCGGACACGACTGAAGTGACTTAGCAGTAGCAGTATGCAGATGACACCACCCTTATGGCAGAAAGTGAAGAGGAACTAAAAAGCGTCTTGATGAAAGTGAAAGTGGAGAGTGAAAAAGTTGGCTTAAAGCTCAACATTCAGAAAACGAAGATCATGGCATCTGGTCCTATCACTTCATGGGAAATATATGGGGAACCAGTGGAAACAGTGGCAGACTTTATTTTTCTGGGCTCCAAAATCACTGCAGATGGTGACTGCAGCCATGAAATTAAAAGACGCTTACTCCTTGGAAGGAAAGTTATGACCAACCTAGATAGCATATTCAAAAGCATAGACATTACTTTGCCAACAAAGGTCCGTCTAGTCAAGGCTATGGTTTTTCCTGCGGTCATGTATGGATGTGAGAGTTGGACTGTGAAGAAGGCTGAGCGCCGAAGAATTGATGCTTTTGAACTGTGGTGTTGGAGAAGATTCTTAAGAGTCCCTTGGACTGCAAGGAGATCCAACCAGTCCATTCTGTTGGAGATCAGCCCTGGGATTTCTTTGGAAGGAATGATGCTAAAGCTGAAACTCCAGTACTTTGGCCACCTCATGCGAAGAGTTGACTCATTGGAAAAGACTCTGATGCTGGGAGGCATTGGGGGCAAGAGGAGAAGGGGACGACAGAGGATGAGATGGCTGGATGGCATCACTGACTTGATGGACGTGAGTCTCAGTGAACTCCGGGAGTTGGTGATGGACAGTGAGGCCTGGAGTGCTGTGATTCATGGGGTCGCAAAGGGTCGGACACGACTGAGTGACTGATCTGATCTGATCTGATGTAGGTGACCAGAGATATTTCCAAACATCAATAGATATGCTAACAACTTTAAATAATTTCCTAAGTCAACCAAAATCATATCAAAATTGAAAGATAAAGTCATAACTTAAACCTATCTATAAAATGAAATCTTAAACACTATCTTTAAAAAACATTATTTATTTGGAGAAAATTCCTTGGTTTTCAATATTCTTAAACTTAACAGATAATTGAAAACAATATTCTCTCAACTGGGCATAAGAGGCCAAAAATAAGTCCCAGGATAGGATCAACCATGGGGACTGAGAGCTAAGAGAAGAAGTGGTCGGAGAAGCTTATTTTGATCTTCTAAAGGAACAAGTGCAGCTGGGGTGGGAGTTTCATCAGATTGCCTCAGAAAGTGAAATCGCTCAGTTGTGTCTGATTCTTAGTGACCCCGTGGACTGCAGCTTACCAGGCTCCCCCGTCCCTGGGATTCTCCAGGCAAGAACACTGGAGTGGCAGAGGATGAGTACTAATTGTATTTTATCTGAGATCTTCAGAGTCTCAGAGCGGGAAGGGATGATGAACTCATCACTGAGGGAGAGACACTGACAGCCCATTATTCATCATGAAAAGTTGGCCTAAACTAGTCAGTTATTGTAAACAAGAAGAGGGATAACAGAACTTAGAACAGGAAATGTAACTTTTTTCTAGCAGGTATGATGCTAGAATCTAAGCTCAGGAGAGCTATTATAGTCAGTGAAGAACTAAACATTGCTATTTTTCCACAAAAACTAGAAAGGGAAAGATAAAACTTGAGATGGTAAAAGGAGACTACAAGGGAGACTGCTACGGAGGTCCTCCAGAGTCCAGGCTGGCGAGTCTTTAAGACACATTATTACTAGGTGTTTTATTATGGAAAAATAGTTAACCTTTCTGAGTCTGTTTTTCACCTGCAAAATGGACTATCATGAGGACTGAATAAGATTTTTAAATATAAATATTATAGTGCAAACTAAGAGGTTACTGAATACAAAGTGAGCACTCAGAAAATTTTTGCTATTAACCCGGGACAGAATGTGAAGACTGGAAACATGTGATTTGGATAGCAATGCTTTTCTGTCAGATGAATCTCTCCATCTCTCTTTCCGCTGACTCTTCCTACACTTGCATGTGTACATGCTCAGTCGCTTCAGCTGTGTCCAATTCCTTGCGACCCCCTGGACTGCAGCTCTCCAGGCTCCTCTGTTCATGTCATCCTCCAGGCAAGAATATTGGAGTGGGTTGCTGTGCCCTCTTTCCATGATCTTCATCACCCAGGGATTGAATCCACAGTTATTATGTCTCCTGCATTGGCAGACAGTTTCTTTACCACTGGCATCACCTGGGAAGCCCCTTAATATACTTAAGTCAATGCTATAAGCAACGCCAAGAGTTTACATAAAAAGTGTCTCAATGCTGCTGGCAACATCTAGATAAAATATATTTATTACAAAAGGTATGTCCAGTACTGATTTCATTTCTCCAGGATTCTTTCAAGTACATCTTATCTTTGGGCCTTCAAAGCACAATAATTTGTTTTAAGATCAAGACTGTGAAATAGGAAGCTCTACTAGAGCTGACCTCTAATAGATACATCAAAACTACAAATACATATAGAACAACTATCTGAGAATTACCTTAAGACTGACAGAACAGATTTTGTACAGTTAAGGATATAAAGAAAAGGCCACACTGAGATAGATTGGAGAAGTCAAGATGAAATCTAGGCAGAGCCCACACGCCTGTCACAGCCACCCATAAGCAAGAAGAATATCACAACTGCAAGAGGGTCCCCTGAAGAGGAAGGGGTCTGAACTCCACTTTAGTATTCCCAGCATGGGGGGACCTGAATTGAGAAGACAGACTCCCATAACATCTGGCTTTGTATATGTTTTATTCCTTTGTTCCGCCTAGCTACATGTACAAACCCTAGATAAAAGTAATTAGAGGGGAAAATAATGTAACTTAAGGGAAGTTCTACAACCACATAAGATGCAAAAAGCTTGAATAAAACATCATACTCTTCCTAACAATGAAAAACCTTTCAGTTCACTTCAGTTCAGTCGCTCAGTCATGTCCAACTCTTTGAGACCCCATGAATCGCAGCATGCCAGGCCTCCCTGTCCATCACCAACTCCTGGAGGTCGCTCAGACTTATGTCCATTGAGTCAGTGATGCCATCCAGCCATCTCATCCTCTGTCGTCCCCTTCTCCTCCTGTCCCCAATCCCTCCCAGCATCAGAGTCTTCTCCAATGAGTCAACCCTTTGTATGAGGTGGCCAAAGTACTGGAGTTTCAGCTTCAGCATCATTCCTTCCAAAGAACACCCAGGGCTGATCTCCTTCAGAATGGACTGGTTGGATCTCCTTGCAGTCCAAGGGACTCTCAAGAGTCTTCTCCAACACCACAGTTCAAAAGCATCAATTCTTTGGCTCTCAGCTTTCTTCACAGTGCAACTCTCACATCCATACATGACCACTGGAAAAACCATAGCCTCAACTAGATGGACCTTTGTTGGCAAAGTAATGTCTCTGCTTCTGAATATGCTATCTAGGTTGGTCATAACTTTCCTTCCAAGGAGTAAGCATCTTTTAATTTCATGGCTGCAGTCATCATCTGCAGTGATTTTGGAAAAAAACTTTAGGTAATATATAAAATCATAATTCAAATCCTTCAGAAAATTGAGATTACAAGCCAATCAGATGATGTGGATTTCAAAGAATGAGAGTCTCTTCCAGTGAGAGATGAAAACACTAAACTTTTATTATTGCCAGAGCATAGGAAAAAGTAGCTGATAACAAAAGTTAAGTATTTTAACAAACTCTTAAATCTGTTTATGCTTCAGTATGACAGTTTAAAATCTCTAGAAGTGTCAGACATACAAGCTACATGAACTTGTTAGGTTTTTACCAAGGGCCTCTGTAATAGGTGCTCGAAAAGAAATGGTGACAGGGCAGGAGACCCAAAAGAACTCCCCTCAAAAGACACACAGAACATCTGCCTAGGTTTTACAGTGGAACAGGTGAATCTGTAGAAGCCTTCAGATCTCTGGACCCTGTATGAAAATAAAGTGAGGATCAGCGGTCCCTAGAGAAAAGGCTATATACTATCCCACATGCTAGACTTTTCTGTGCTATAAAGCAAATATTGGCTTACGTTAAGTGAGAAGCAGGAGATTGACCCATACAGCAGACCAGCTCTAACATATGGCACAAGCCATCTGTCAATGAGAGAGAGAAGGGAAACACTTTCATAGCTGGTCACTACCTGTGTGCTCAGTTGCTCAGTCACACCCAATTCTTTGCAAACCCATGGACTATAGCCCGCCAGGCTCCTCTGTCCATTGGGATTACCCCAGCAAGAATACTAGAGTGGGTTGTCATTTCCTTCTCCAGATGTTACTACCCTAATACCACAAAAAAGTTGGCTGCCACTGGGAGAGGAGAAAAACATCCTTTTGTTCTCCAGATGCTGCTATGATATTCATATAAAGTAGAATGCCACTGCCACCGATGGTAGTGAGGGAATCTCACTTGCACTCAACTTGTCCCTCACCACCAATAAAAGCCAAAGTTAGACTGCCATGGGAATGGAGGCAAAGGGAAAGATAACCCATCCTGTAAAAGTCACAAGTTGTCTACCATTAGAGGATGGGAAAAATTGAAAAAAATCTACCCCTGTGATTTTGCCTGCCTCACACACATAATGTCTGCTTCAGACTGCTGTTGTATTAGAACAGAGATATCTCCCTATACCAACCATTATCCTTTACCAAATCATAAGCAATAGCAGCCTGTGACAAAAGAAGGAACTAAAGCAGAGAGTGACTTTGTTATGAAAGCATATAGGGCAGCACACAGGGCCTGCTGAAAGCTTACAGTAGAGAAGAAATAGTGGGAAAATCCTCTGGAACTCCAGCCCACAGACATGGGCAAGCTAAGACAGTTCAGTACAAAAGAAATTTGAAGCCTTTGGTTCACTGAAGGCTTCCCTGGTGGCTCAGATGGTAAAGTGTCTGCCCACAATGCAGGAGACCCAGATTCGATTCCTGGGTCGGGAAGACTTCCTGGAGAAGGAAATGGCACCCCACTCCAGCACTGTTGCCTGGAAAATCCCATGGATGGAGGAGCCTGATAGGCTACAGTCCATGGGGTTACAAAGACTTGGGCACAACTAAGCAACTTCACTTTCACTTTCACTTGGTTCACTGAAGGTAATCATAGAAACAAAAAATGTAAACCCAGTACAATTACTAACTAGATTGACTTTCAGTTCAGTCACTCAGTTGTGTCCAACTCTTTGCGACCCCATGAACTGCAGCACGCCAGGCCTCCCTGTCCATCACCAACTCCCAAAGTTCACTCAAACTCATGCGCATCGAGTCGGTGATGCCATCCAGCCATCTCATTCTCTGTCGTCCCCTTCTCCTCCTGCCCCCAATCCCTCCCAGCATCAGAGTCTTTTCCAATAAGTCAACTCTGCATGAGGTGGCCAAAGTATTGGAGTTTCAGCTTTAGCATCAGTCCTTCCAAAGGACACCCAGGACTGATCTCCTTCAGAATGGACTGGTTGGATCTCCTTGCAGTCCAAGGGACTCTCAAGAGTCTTCTCCAACAACACAGTTCAAAAGCATCAATTCTTCCGTGCTCAGCTTTCTTAACAGTCCAATTCTCACATCCATACATGACCACAGGAAAGACCATAGCCTTGACTAGATGGACCTTTGTTGTCAAAGTTGTCTCTGCTTTTGAATATGCTATCTAGGTTGGTCATAACTTTCCTTCCAAGGAGTAAGCGTCTTTTAATTTCATGGCTGCACTCACCATCTACAGTGATTTTGGAGCCCAGAAAAATAAAGTCTGACACTGTTTCTACTGTTTCCCCATCTATTTCCCATGAAGTGATGGGACCAGATGCTATGATCTTAGTTTTCTGAATGTTGAGCCTTTAGCTACACACAAATGGCTTAACAGAAGTGTTATTTATGCCCATTATTGGGCATAAATAATATATACTTCAGTTTCTATTGTTCTTTTATCACAATGTACATCATTTTTCAAGAATTATAAGACATACAGAGACAAAAGAAAAAGTCAAGAAAAATGAACCAAATGTCAAAAAACAGAAGAGTTAACAGAACAAGGTCTGCATATGCCCAGATATGTAAAATGGCTTCGCTGGTGTCTCAGATGGTAAAGAATCCAACTGCAATACAGGAGACCCACGTTCAAATCCTGGGTTGGGAAGATACCCTGAAGGAGGAAATAGCAACCCCATTCCAATATTCTTGCCTAGAGAATTTCATAGACAGAGGAGCCTGACGGGCTATAACCATGGAGTCACATAGTTGGACACGACTGCGAGACTAACACTAACTAATATGTAAACTAATCTAGTGGAAAAACCAGACAATAAACATAATCAGAAATTTTAAATGGAGTTAAGAAACTATAAAAAAAAGATCAAATGTACATGTTAGAAATTTTTTAAATATATCTGACCTGAAGAATTCTTCTGATGGTTTTATTAACAGATTGGATACAGTAAAGAAAAAAAAATTGTACTTTAAGATAGTTTAATAGAAATAATCCTATGAAACAAAGAGGGAAAACAATTTTTTAAAAAAGTTAGCTAACAATAACAAAGAGAAAAATGCATTCAAAATCTGTGAGACAAGTTAAAACATAATAAAATACCTATAACTGGACTCCTAGAGAACTGAAGAGAGAGACAGACACAACAGGACATAAAAAAATTATTTAAAGCAAAAGAGACCCATGGCCAATAGTTTTCCAATATTTTCATATGACAATGGTATACAAACTGAAGAAGCACAATGGATCCTAGAGAGAATAAATTAAAATAAAATAAAAAACACTCTGGCATTTATTAGCTAAAAGGTGAGGATCCAAAGATAAATAGAAAATATTGAAGACTGCCATAGGGTGAAACATTTCAATCAGAGGAACAAAATTAAAACTATAGCACGCCTCTCATCATACACTTTACAAGTCATAGAACAATAAAATATCTTTAAAGTTCTAAAAGAAAATGTCAAACTAGAATCCTATATGCAGCAAAAACATCTTTAAAAAGGGCATGATAAAGGACTTTCTCCTTTCTAGATAAACAATTGCTGAGAACATTTATTGGGTTCAATGGAACACTGAATCAGAAAGTAAGCTCTTGTCAGTGACTCCATATCTTGCTTTAAAGTTTGACTTTATTTGGCAGGTTATAGGGAATCTCTGAATTACTTTTTACCTCAAAAAGAGAGGTCTACCCTCCTACACTGTTGGTCAGAATGTAAACTGGTACGGGCACTGTGGAGAAGAGTATGGAGGTTGCTTAAAAAAACTAAAAATGGAGCTACCATATGATCCTGCAATCTTATACCAGGGCATACATCCACAGGAAACAGAGGGATGGATGAAGAAGCGGTACATATATACAATGGAATATTAGTGATAAAATGAATAAAATACTGCCATTTGCAGTAACATGAATTATCCTAGAGATTGTCATATTGAGTAATATATGACAAAGACAGATATATGATATCTCTTATATGAAGAATCTAAAAAAGGATACAAATGGAGTTATCAACAAAACAGAAGTAGAGTCACAAATATAGAAAACAAACTTAAGGTTACCAGGTGGTAAGGGGAGAAGGGGAGAGGGAAACTGAGAGATTATGATTAAGATACACAAACTGCTGCTGCTGCTGCTGCTAAATCACTTCAATCGTGTCCGACTCTGTGTGACTCCATAGATGGCAGCCCACCAGGCTCCCCTGTCCCTGGGATTCTCCAGGCAAGAACACTGGAGTGGGTTGCCATTTCCTTCTCCAATGCATGAAAGGGAAAAGTGAAAGTCAAGTCGCTCAGCGACCTGACTCTAGCGATCCCACGGACTGCAGCCTACCAGGCTCCTCCATCCATGGGATTTCCCAGGCAAGAGTACTGGAGTGGGGTGCCATTGCCTTCTCCAAGATACACAAACTACTATACATAAAATAGATAACTAAAACAAGGAAATAGATAACTAATAAGGACCTACAGGTCACTCTACTCAATACTCTAATGGTCTATATGGGAAAAGAATCTAAAAAGAGTGGATATATGTATAACTGATTCACTTTGCTATACACCTAAAGCTAATACAACACTGTAAATCAACTATACTTCAATGAAAATGTAAATAAAATCTTTATAGATATGAATGTATTCCTAAAAATAGTTCTATGAGGCAGATGCTATTACTCCTGCATGTAGAAGACATGAGCACGGCCCTAAGACATTAAGCCAGATGATGGTGAACTGGGAGGCCCAGGCACTCTGGCTCTTTGTCTTATCCCAGTACCTCTGTCTCCCTCACCACAGATGCACTTCCCAGTCTTTGCCACCCTGCTGGGACCCTGGAAAGCTGACTTGGGAGTACGCATTCCAATGAAGATGTCTCTTTCCCTCTAGCTTCTGGTTATGGTCAACCAATAAAGAGAATGGTAGAGAGGGATACGTGCATATTTATTTCTCTGGCTTCCTCCTTGTAAGGTAGCTGCTGGCATCAGGCTTTCCTCCATCTAAGATTACTTCTATTAGGTGACATATCCTCTCTGAGTTCTGGTAACTATTGCCCTGACCTCATTACTCTGGAATTTCTAGTATAACACTTGTTCTTTAAAAGATAATGCACCTAGAGTGCTTGCACACACTTCAGATTGAGTGTCTTCTTAAATTTTGTGCCTTCAGTCCCTAGCTCCATCCCTGGTCACTCACTATCTAGCATTCCATCTGCTGAGACATTGACCAGTACATGTTCTAACCATGATCTACTGATCTATTCTGCCTCCTAAAATGCTCAGAAAGAGTAAGTTAAATGGCCCTGCCAAATGATGATCATGGGGTCAAGGCTAAGAGACTCAATTTAGAAGCAACACATTTTTAAATAAAATAATAAGAAAAAAAATAAGCATTTGCCATGTTGATTTCCATGACAAAATTACCTATTTGGGAATGATTTGAAAACCATTGTGCCTCTTTCCCTGTGTGTTTTTTGAACATTACCATTGGATTCAGAGCTTTTAGCAGCATAGGCATCATCACTGACAATTATTTACACCACTTATAAAAACTTCCATGTCCATTGAAATTATCTTGGAGTTTGTAACATGCTGATCATCAAGCAAATTGCATACAGATTTTCTACCTCAGTAGCTCTGAGGTGGGATTCCTGGATCAGTATTTTAATAGGCATTCCAGATGATGCTGATGCATAAGATCCATGGATTACACTTAGAGATGCAACTAGGCTATTACTCTACTGATAGTTCATAGGATTGGCATATCTTTTGCTAATTTCATAATATTTTACTTTCTCAATTATCCATACCATCACCAGATGCAATAAGGTTCTGTTGATAGAAGCAATGGAAATGTTAACTGTGGTGGCCAGAAGATAGGCATATTCTGGAATGTAGTAGAAATTCTCACCTCCAATGGAGCATAAAACAAAATAAAACAATAACAAAAACAATATACAGTATTAGTGAATAATAAAGACTTATGAGCAAAGATTCAAAATAAAGATAAAGATTCATAATAAAGATACTTTATTAAGTGATAGACTTAAGGTGCTCTGACAGTTCAGTGGATCAATCTATTTTTAGGTAGACTGCCTTTATACTGGCACATTAATCTTATTTCATAGGTCTATACAAATCTTAATCTTATTTCATGGGCCTATACAAATTTGTCAAGTTCACTCTGGGTATATTACTTGTTTAGTTCCTAAGATGTATCTGACTCTTTTGCGACTCCATGGACTGTAGCTCACCAGGCTTCTCTGTCCATGGGACTTTTCAGGCAAGAACACTGAAGTAGATTGCCCTTTCCTTCTTCAGGGGATCTTCCAGATCCAGGGATTGAACAGGCATTGCAGGCAGAATCTTTACCACTGCGTCACTGAGGAAGCCCATGGTGTCTTACTAGTGGTATCTTACTGAACAAAGTTAGACAAATCTTTAAAAGCACCAAATTTCTCTCAAGTTTCAGTAATTTATGAATATGATAGAGAATAAATGCTATGAAACATGACATAAAATGATTATTCTTCTTTTATATACTCTTTTCCAATCACATTCATTATAATGACATTTATCATCTACTTAATTTAAAATAGTTCCTATACTTTAGTGAAAAAATTAAAATAAATAATAAAATAAAATATTTCCTTTCTTTCAATACATACTTTTCATAAATAATATATATGAGCGAACTCTGAGTATAAATTCCTTTGTTTTGAATGACAGTGTGCATGTTTTGGTAATTTTTGCTTAAACAATACAGCATTAACTGTCCTAGAGGCTCTCTCTTGTAGTTGTTTTCTATTTCACATGAGGAAATTTGCAAGCTGAATGCTACATTAACATATTCATTTAACGAGGCCATGAGATGACATGTAAAACACTGACTGTCCCTTCTCTACCAAATATTTAAATAGAAAAAAATATTCAAATCGCAACTTTCAAGTTTTCTGTCAAAGGACGTCATGCAGCAATTTAAGAGTAGATTTGGTGAAGCAATAATGCAATTTCGTCATCTCACTTCTCTCAGTATAAGCAAACCAGCTTCTGTTGCTTAAAGTTTTGAATGATTCTAATTTTTTTAGTAAAGAAAATAACAGTGAAATTATGATGTTTTAAAGCTACAAAGCAAATAATGTCAATCTTGGAGAGCCCTGTTCTGTATCACCTGACTTTCAGAAACAACTATTTCATAAAAGCACCATTTACTTTTGTTTTAATTTACAATTATTGAAATTTTAATAAGGATTTTGCAGCAATATCAGCTATCACATAATGCCAGGAAGGAATTATAACTTTATTGCAGCCCACACTGACAGCCACCTCATAAAAATGAATGACATTCTATATCATAACATCTCATAGGCTGTTCAGAATGTTAATAGCTTACTTCGTCTTTCTTTAGTGTAATGAGGCAGACAGTGTAACAATACTCAATGTGAAAATGAAGATTAAGAAAATCTGAATTAAGGTAGGAAAGTAACATTTAACAGGATTCAGACAGCATTCAGATTAAAAGTTTCAATTAAAACACTGTTAGCAAGCTTTTGGGGAAGGCAATGGCACCCCACCCCAGTGCTTTGGCCTGGAGAATCCCATGGACGGAGGATCCTGGTGGGCTCCAGTCCATGGGGTCGCTAAGAGTCGGACACGACTGAGCGACTTCCCTTTCACTTTTCACTTTCATGCATTGGAGAAGGAAATGGCAACCCACTCCAGTGTTCTTGCCTGGAGAATCCCAGGGACGGGGAGCCTGGTGGGCTTCTGTCTGTGGGGTCGCACGGAGTCAGACACGACTGAAGCGACTTAGCAGCAGCAGCAGCAGCAAGCTTTTTATCACAAAAGCAAAGCTTTGTCACCCAAGACCAATCACTATTTTGAAGAATATTTATTTATCTGTAGATACACTTAGCTCTTCTATTCTACTATTTTTCATTCAACTTCTATTTATAAAATGTTACAAAGTTTCTACCAGCACTGCAGAATTCTTTGACTCAGAGGGAACTATAAAAGGTTACTGAATTAAAATAATTGCAAAAGAACCTTACAGCCACATAACTGAAATAATACTTATCTCTATTAAAACCATTCTTTAATCCAATAGCCTTAAACTTCTACACATTTTTAAATTTTATAGTTTACCTTTTGATTGAGATAAATCCAAAGATAGATGAGGGTACATGAGTTTTTTCTTAAACGTATCTATGATTTATAAATATACATTTCATATAAATACAAAAATGTTTTACATAATAATATACTATAATATACATGATTTTTCTGCCTTCTCCAATGGCTTAGAAGGTAAAGAACCTGCCTGCAAAGAGGAGACACAGATCTGATCCCTGGGTCAGGAAGATCCCCTGGAGGAGAATATGGCTACCCACTCCAATATTCTTTCCAGGAAAATCCCATGGACAGAGGAGCCTCATGGGTTATGGTCAGACACAACTGAAGTGACTAAGCACATATAATTTATAAATATAAATTTTATATAAATACAAAAATATATTCCATAATAATACATTATGATATTATATATATATTATATTTTCCAGTTCCATGTTTATGGGATTAAAAATGCAATAACCATGAACAAATAAAACAAAGTGAGATACTTCTAGTAGCATATAAAACTTAAAACTGGTTGCCCATCTTTGTAAAACTATACAGCAATACAAAAATTGAATATTTTTCAATCTCCTTAACTTTGTATAGAATTAAGAAATTTATTTTTGTCATCTTTCTATACACTACACAGAATTTTTTAGTTAGCTGGGTTGCCCAAACTGCTGATATAAAATGGGCAGAGAAAGCAGTCAAGGTTAGCCACAGAGGGGGAACAACAGGGTTTTCATTCCAAAGCTGAATACAAATGGGGGAAAGTAAAAGTGATTAGAAGGGCTTTCCAGATGGCACTAGTGGTAAAGAACCTGCCTGCCAATGCAAGAGACATAAAAGATACCAGTCCGAACCCTGGGTCAGGAAGATCCTCTGGAGGAGGGCATGGCAACCCACCCTGGTATTCTTGCCCAGAAAATCCCCATGGACAGAGGAGCTCGGCTGGCTACAGTCCACAAGGTCGCACAGAGTCGGACACATCTGAAGCAACTAAGCACACAAAAGTGATTAGGGACAAATTAGCTGTGCCTAATAGACTTCTACTGCTGCTGCTGCTGCTAAGTCGCTTCAGTCGTGTCCGATTCTGTGCGACCCCATAGACAGAAGCTCACCAGTCTCCCCTGTCCCTGGGATTTTCCAGGCAAGAACACTGGAGTGGGTTGCCATTTCCGTCTCTACCACTATTACAATAAGAGAATGATAATGTGTCATTTTTTAGAGTTGTCATATTTCTTGTGTGGATTATTTATGATGTAAGAAGAAACCAAAATACTAGAAAATACAATAATGTTATTTCACACTTTAAAACAACTAAGATTTATTATCATGAAATTAAATTTGTTCCTCATTTTTCAAGGTGTTAGAATAGTGTCAATTCCCTTTAATGAGTGCTATGTCATCATTCTGAAGGAGATCGGCCCTGGGATTTCTTTGGAAGGAATGATGCTAAAGCTGAAACTCCAGTATTTTGGCCACCTCATGCGAAGAGTTGACTCATTGGACAAGACTCTGATGCTGGGAGGGATTGGGGACAAGAGGAGAAGGGGACGACAGAGGATGAGATGGCTGGATAGCATCACTGACTCGATGGACGTGAGTCTGGGTGACCTCCGGGAGTTGGTGATGGACAGGGAGGCCTGGTGGGCTGCGATTCATGGGGTCGCTAGAAAAATAAAGGCTAGATTGAGCTATTTTTCCCTCCTTTCTTATCAAATTTGAGCAGTTTTAAACATTGCTAAATTTCAAAAGAGTAACATAATTTTCAAAACTGATGTGGATCAAATCAAGGATGGAAGGTGCAAAGAAGGAGCAGGGCAACCACTAAAATAAAACAGTCCAGAAATAATGAGTTAGATGTCGAGTGCAGCCCAGGGAAGCACACACTGTAGTGGCTAAAGAATGGAGTTTAGAGTCATTGGACGTTGTGGCTTTTGGCACATTATCGCTTACCTCTTTGTGTATGGTTTTGTTTTGTTTTGATAAATAAAACACGGATAATAAAACCTGCCTCTGAATGTGGGTCAGATCAGATCAGATCAGTCGCTCAGTCGTGTCCGACTCTTTGCGACCCCATGAACCGCAGCACGCCAGGCCTCCCTATCCATCACCAGCTCTCGGAGGTCACCCAGACACATTCATCGAGTCAGTGATGCCATCCAGCCATCTCATCCTCTGTCATCCCCTTCTCCTCCTGCCCTCAATCCCTCCCAGCATCAGAGTCTTCTCCAATGAGTCAACTCTTCGTATGAGGTGGCCAAAATACTGGAGTTTCAGCTTGAGCATCATTCCTTCCAAAGAAATCCCAGGGCTGATCTCCTTCAGAATGGACTGGTTGGATCTCCTTGCAGTCCAAGGGACTCTCAAGAGTCTTCTCCAACACCACAGTTCAAAAGCATCTATTCTTTGGCGCTCAGCCTTCTTCACAGTCCAGCTCTCACATCCATACATGACCACAGGAAAGACCATAGCCTTGACTAGGCGAACCTTTGTTGGCAGAGTGATGTCTCTGCTTTTGAATATGCTATCTAGGTTGGTCATAGCCTTCCTTCCAAGGAGTAAGCGTCTTTTAATTTCATGGCTGCAGTCACCATCTGCAGTGATTTTGGAGCCCAGAAAAATAAAGTCTGACACTGTTTCCACTGTTTCTCCATCTATTTCCCATGTAGTGATGGGACCAGATGCCATGATCTTCGTTTTCTGAATGTTGAGCTTTAAGCCAACCTTTTCACTCTCCACTTTCACTTTCATCAAGAGGCTTTTTAGTTCCTCTTCACTTTCTGCCATAAGGGTGGTGTCATCTGCATATCTGAGGTTATTGATATTTCTCCCAGCAATCTTGATTCCAGCTTGTGTTTCCTCCAGTCCAGCGTTTCTCATGATGTACTCTGCATATAAGTTAAATAAACATGGTGACAATATACAGCCTTGACGTACTCCTTTTCCTATTTGGAACCAGTCTGTTGTTCCATGACCAGTTCTAACTGTTGCTTCCTGACCTGCATACAGATTTCTCAAGAGGCAGATCAGGTGGTCTGGTATTCCCATCTCTTTCAGAATTTTCCATAGTTTATTGTGATCTACACAGTCAAAGGCTTTGGCATAGTCAATCAAGCAGAAATAGATGTTTTTCTGGAACTCTCTTGCTTTTTCGATAATCCAGCGGATGTTGGCAATTTGATCTCTGGTTCCTCTGCCTTTTCTAAATCCAGCTTGAACATCAGGAAGTTCACGGTTCACATATTGCTGAAGCCTGCCTTGGAGAATTTTGAGCATTACTTTACTAGCGTGTGAGATGAGTGCAATTGTGCGGTAGTTTGAGCACTCTTTGGCATTGCCTTTCTTTGGGATCGGGATGAAAACTGACCTTTTCCAATCTTGTGGCCACTGCTGAGTTTTCCAAATTTGCTGGCATATTGAGTGCAGCACTTTCACAGCATCATCTTTCAGGATTTGGAATAGCTCCACTGGAATTCCATCACCTCCACTAGCTTTGTTCCTAGTGATGCTTTCTAAGGCCCACTGGACTTCACATTCCAGGATGTCTGGCTCTAGGTCAGTGATCACACCATCATGATTATCTGGGTCGTGAAGCTCTTTTTTGTACAGTTCTTCTGTGTATTCTTGCCACCTCTTCTTAATATCTTCTGCTTCCGTTAGGTCCACACCATTTCTGTCCTTTATCGAGCCCATCTTTTATCTGAATGTGGGTATAAGAATTAAATAAAATCATGGAGGTGAAGCATTTGGCACAGTACCCAGCAAATAACTATTTGTATTTCTACGTACTAGCCTTCATTCATTTGAGACTTAATGACAAGATGGCATGAAACAAAACCAACAGTTGCAGTATAACCCAAAAGTGATCTTTCTGTTTCAGAATATTTTAGTAAAGTTTCCCACCATATTTGAGAGACTTAATTTGTGCAAAATTCAAGCAGCTCATCTAAGAAACAGCTCAAACCTTGTGAAAAATGCATCTTTCTGGAAGAAACTGAAGATGATGAATGTAAAACTGTCTAGATGTGCAGTTTTCTGATGCAGCTGTAGAATTAATCTAATAAGATAACATTATAAATCACTGCAAATGTACACAGTGTAGTTTCTAAAACTTAAATTGACATTCTTGTCTGAGTTGTGAAAATTATGTAATATGGCTTAAGCTGTGTCAAGTAAATGCTTCTGGTGAAGTAGGGAATAGAAAGATGTAAATCAAATCTATCTGACTAATGATTTAAATAAAGGTATAAGATTTAATTTGAATCTCATTGATCCCAACTCTAGTCAATTTTGGATTAGCTGTGAGTGGAGATGAATAAGGCAAACAACTCAAATAATTTAGGAACTGATGTAGCAAATGATGTTATGTCAGTCAAAGAACCCATAGCCTCTTACTCTCTGAAAAGAGACTGGCTACTCACTATAAGTCATAAACTAACTTAAGTGGTATTCAAGAGATATATCAATAGGCAATGACAAAACAGATTTATCATTTGGATGACCAAGTCATAGACAGGACTGTGGAAAGAAGATAGCTTGGGTAGCTTACGAAGTAAAAATGAAAAGAAAAGGGGAAAAAAAAAGACCAAAGAACTCATAGATACATCATCTGAACAAAACTTTCTGGCAGTACCCTGGCTGGCTGAACTCATTGACATGGGATCCAACCCAAATTCAATCTGAATCTTTACACAGCCACTTATTAGCCATGCTATCTATAATAAGTCACTTAACATCTCTGAGTCTCTAGCTTTGTCATCAATAAGAATAATAACACTTCATCACTTTAAAAATAACAACACTTGAAAAATAAACACTTTTTAAAACATTGTTTTAAAAAGGACTACCAATAAAATATGCAAAGCATATTAGCAAAACAGTAAGTACTTCATAAATGGTAGCTATTCTTATAAACTGATAATATGATGATTACCCCTTGCTACAAATTGCCCATTTTTGAGAGCCCTTAAGATTATTTTCTCTTGGGAGGCTGCCCTTTATGTTTAACTGGATTGCACTTATGTATAAATGAATGAAAATAGAAAATAAAGTAATTTGAATTTCTAGAACTTTGTATTCCTACTGCTAATGCCAACCCCCACTCTGGTTGATATTTAGAAAAGATAGGAAGCTCATGCAGAAAACATCACCTTTATTCTAATCAAGCCAGGTCAAGAATGGAGAAACCAAACCTCATTGGTTATCTTCTACAAAGTTAAATGAAAATACTTATACATGGCAAGCTTGTAATTACATAATGTGCTAAGTCGCTTCAGTCATTTCCAAATTTTTGAGACCCAGTGGACTGTAGCCTGCCAGGTAGCTCTATCCATGGGATTCACCAGGAAAGAACACTGGAGTGAGTTGCCATTTCTTTCTCCAGGTACAAAACAAGGTCATATTATTTGTTAGTCCTGAAATTACAATAACTCAAAATTGCATCCCAGTATTCTGTAACAATTTGTTCATTAATCTTACTTCCCCAAATACTTTCTAGATTCCTCAGAGTAGGTGTATATATTTCACTTCACCTGAAGCACAAGGGGAACTACCTATCGCACAATGACATATTCTTTCCCAACTGCCCTTATTCCAAAGGCAATAACCACAGAGGTCAGAGAGGAAAACACCTCATGGCCAAAACCCCAGTTCATCTCTCCAGCCCTCATTTCTTGTCTCCTCTCACAAGAAAGATTTATGCTCAGTATTTCCAAAGCTCTCAGAGGATACCCATCTCCACATCTTAAGGCGAACCTATTTGATGAATAACCATAGAATGATTCTGGCACATACAGTTGCAGGATATTGTATCCTAAAGCTAAGTACTGATCCAGTTTGGGGACACCAGTTCTGGTCCAGGTCGAGTTTCTGTTGCCCAGCCCAGTCTCCTTTTGACTATATTTCCACTGCTCTGGGATGAAGGTCAGGCTTGCACATCTTTTCTTACTATCTCTGTGACACCTGTTGCCAATCTAATAAAATGACTTGTTGGACAAGACAAAATACAAGCATTCCTCCCAAGAGTAAGTGAAAATGTTCAGGGATGATGAAATCTAAATTGTTAGATAAAAAAGAAACCATTACTTGACCACAAGGCAGAATATTTGCAGAATATCTGACTAGACTCCCATTCACATGTACGAACCAGAATACTTGGCTTTCTAGTCTTAAAATGTCTATTCACTGATTTCTTACTTTTATCACTGATTTTTAGAAGGAAAGTTTATATTTCTTTTGAATTTCAGGGATAATCTGTAATATTTCTTAATGCTTTGCTAAGTCACTTCAGTCGTGTCCGACTCTGTGTGACCCCATAGACGGCAGCCCACCAGGCTCCCCCATCCCTGGGATTCTCCAGGCAAGAACACTGGAGTGGGTTGCCATTTCCTTCTCCAATGCATGAAAGTGAAAAGTGAAGATGAAGTCGCTCAGTCGTATCTGACTCTTAGCGACCCCATGGATCGCAGCCTACCAGGCTCCTCCATCCATGGAATTTCCCAGGCAAGAGTACTGGAGTGGGGTGCCATTGCCTTCTCTGAACATTTCTTAATAATCTACATTAAAGCTTTTGACCTTCAGTAACACCAAGAAAAGCTTGTTAAAAATAAAAGGATTCTATTTTAACTCATGCCTTTCTCAGGAATAATTGTTCAATACTTGCCTTATATTTGCATAATTAAAGATCACAGTTTTGTAATTTTTTTATTAAAAAGAGAAACTGCAAAGGTAAGTTCATGTCACAACTTCTTTAATACATAAAATTGCCGAAAGCTTTGAAATTACTGTCTTCCATAAACATTTTAGGAATTTTTTTTAAAGTACTAAGAGTAAAAGACTCTTTTTTTAAAGCAGTCTTCATGAAAATATGATACTCATCACAAGCATTGAAGAGAGGTAAATAAAAGAAAAACTTCCATGCTAATCTAAATAGGAGGTTTGCTTGCAAAAAAAGAAGTCTGAGAGAGATTTGATTTAGGCTAGATTTGATTTAAGGCTTCCAAGGAAAGAATATGCACGTGTACTCAATCACTTCAGTCGTGTCTGACTCTTCATGACTCCATGGACTGTAGCCCACAGGCTCCTCTGTCAATGAGTGTCTCCAGGCAAGAACACTGGAGTGGTTGCCATGCCGTCCTCTGGGGGTACTTCTCGACACAGGGCTGGAACCCGCATCTCCTGTGGTTCCTGCATTGCAGGCAGATTCTTTACTGCTGAGCCACCAGGAAACCCAAGGAAAGAATATATATCAGGGGGGAAAAAGTGTTTTTTCTGGGAATCAAAAAAGCAGAAATAGATAAAAATGATTGCAGTCCTTATGAATATAGTGTATAGCAAAGTAATACTAATGTCTTCACAGAACTCAGCATGATGTGCTTTTCCAATTTGGCATAATGATTTTCAGTCCTAAATCTTTCCCGCTCTAACTACTGAAGCTACTGTAACATTTAAATAAGTGTAAGAATATGTGAGAAATCTTGTAAAAAGAAAGAAAGAAGAAATCTCCTTTGAAATATTCACTAAAAGCTGATTTTTCAAACTACAGCAGTCAGGTTCTGGGAAGAAATATATGATACACTTAAATGGGGATATCTGAATAGAGTATATTAAAAAAATGAGCTATTTACAAGTTGTGAGTAGATACACCAAAAAGAATAATGCTTTATGGACACTGCAGCTCGTACTGTCTCTAGGCCTAAAGGGGCAGAGAATAATAGACTTATCACAATCTGGAAACAAAATGCCTGTGTGAAGAGAGCCACCTTGAAGAGCAGTGATTTTTCTTTTGAGGACAATTCATGCTGTGATCACCCAGAAGAAGTCAGATCTTTTATCTCTTTCTTTGAAGATCACTGACAGTGCCCACCCAGAAGTCAGAAGACAAGTGAGCACATTGAGATGCTCCATATCAACAGATTCCTAAGCTACAGGAGTACATGAGAAAGAATCAAGCATGTTCACACACTCCACTTGCTTTGTTTTGAGCCATTCAGGACATGGTTTGAAAGTGGAAGAGGGCTATAGAATTGTAGGGTGGTCTAAGTAGACCACCCTGGTGGCTTCTCTGGAGGCTCAGAGGTTACAGCATCTGCCTGGAATGCAGGAGACCGGGGTTCAGTTCCTGAGTCAGGAAGATCCCCTGGAGAAGGAAATGGCAACCCACTCCACTACTCTTGTCTGGAGAATCCCTGGAGGGGGGGGGCCTGGGAGGCTACAGTCCATGGGGTCGCAAAGAGTCGGACACAACTGAGTGACTTCACTTTACTACTTAGTATAACTTATATGCAGAGTACTCATGAGAAATGCTGGACTGGAAGAAAACAATTTGGAATCAAGATGCGGGAGAAAATCAATAACCTCAGATATGCAGATGACACCACTCTTGGCAGAAAGTGAAGAGGGCTAAAGCCTCTTGATGAAGTGAAAGTGGAGAGTGAAAAGGTTGGCTTAAAGCTCAACATTCAGAAAACGAAGATCATGGCATCTGGTCCCATCACTGCATGGGAAATAGATGGGGAACAGTGGAACAGTGTCAGACTTTCTTTTTCTGGGCTCCAAATCACTGCAGATGGTGACTGCAGCCATGAATTAAGACGCTTGCTCCTTGGAAGGAAAGTTATGACCACCTAGATAGCATTCAAAGCAGAGACATTACTTTACAACAAGGTTCGCCTAGTCAAGGCTTGGTCTTTCCTGTGGTCATGTTGGATGTGAGAGCTGGACTGTGAGAAGGCTGAGCGCCGAAGAATTGATGCTTTTGAACTGTGGTGTTGGAGAAGACTCTGAGAATCCCTTGGAGGGCAAGGAGATCCAACCAGTCCATTCTGAGGAGATCAATCCTGGTTTCTTTGGAGGAATGATGCTAAAGCTCAAACTCAGTATTTGGCCACCTCATGCGAAGAGTTGACTCATTGGAGAAGACCCTGATGCTGGGAGGGATTGAGGGCAGGAGGAGAAGGGGACGACAGAGGATGAGATGGCTGGATGGCATCACTGACTCGATGGATGAGAGTCTGAGTGACCTCCGGGAGCTGGTGATGGACAGGGAGGCCTGGGGTGCTGCGGTTCATGGGGTCGCAAAGAGTTGGACACGACTGAGTGACTGATCTGATCTGATCTGATATATACTGTCTTATTTACAATTCACACAAACATGTAGAGTTTCTCTATCATAATTTTTAAAACAGAATTAGAATACCTGAGAGTGTAATTGGCTGAATAATACAACTAACTCAGAGGTAACCACAAAAGAGGCAAAATAACTTTTAATTTTCACGTGTTACAATTTCTCCAGTGATACTTTGAAACAGCTATGTCAAACACTACTCTTTCACCCATGGTTAGATTACTTGTAATTGAAATTCTATATTAACATCTGTCAAAAGAATCAGGCTAGGGACCCCTACACTATGATGGGAGAACACTATAGAATGTGCCCTTGCTATTATTCCTGCATACTATCATAGGAAGAAGGCTGAGTGCCGAAGAATTGATGCTTTTGAACTGTGGTGTTGGAGAAGACTCTTGAGAGTCCCTTGGACTGCAAGGAGATCCAACCAGTCCATTCTGAAGGAGATCAGCCCTGGGATTTCTTTGGAAGAAATGATGCTAAAGCTGAAACTCCAGTACTTTGGCCACCTCATGAGAAGAGTTGACTCATTGGAAAAGACTCTGATGCTGGGAGGGATTGGGGGCAAGAGGAGAAGGGGACGACAGAGGATGAGATGGCTGGATGGCATCCCTGACTCAATGGACATGAGTCTGGGTGACCTCCGGGAGTTGGTGATGGACAGGGAGGCCTGGCGTGCTGTGATTCATGGGGTCGCAAAGAGTTGGACACGACTGAGCGACTGATGTGATCTGATCTGACCATACCGATGCGTAGATCTCACAAATAACCCTAAAGAGAGTAAATATGTATCACATTATTTTGAGGAGAAAACATTCCAAATAATCCATCCTTTTTAAGAAATGTGTTCTTTTTATACATCACATGTTTTAGTTATATGTGTTTGATTTTTATGGGTGTGTGCCAATTTATTATAGAAATAAATGTATGTTATATATATATATATATACACACACACACACACTCATATATATATATATATGAGAGAGAGAGAGAAAGATAAAGAGAGACTGAAGAGAATGGAAGAAAAGAGAGAGACTAGAACAATGTGATCTTCTGCTGGACATCCCTAATCATTAGGACCATCCATGGGTCAGCTCCACAGAACAAAGATGCAAAACATGGTTAACTGAAACTAGGTAGTTTGTTATCTCCTTCACATTAAGCCTACACTGGTATAGCAGCTTGCTTCACAGGGTCCTAAGAAACCAGGTACGGATATGGAGTTCCATCCATGCTGCAAGGATCCAACTTTTTTTTCTATGTTGCCCAAGAACATTGCACCACCACATCTTTATTATAGCCAGAAAGTAGGGGAATATGGAAAGAAAAGGACACATCTGTTCCTTTCAAAGGCTTAAATATGAAATTGCCCATATCTCCTTCACTGTCTCATCCTTTTGTCCAAACTTATTCATAGGGCCACATCTTTTTGAAAGAGGCAAGAAAAAAACAGTCTTTTGGGGGGTGGCCACAAATTCAACTACAGAAGAAAAAAGCATGGATATTGAGGAAAAGGAGCCAAAGTCATTTGGAGTGACTTACCAGGCATTTGCTATGAAAATCGGTTCCTTTGTATAGGAAAGGAATGTCACAAAGGATTCATTCTCATTTTTACCTAAATATACCCTACAAGAATTGTTGACCAAGCACCAAAATATTCAGCGCTCACTGTATACTCACATAAATTGCTCTTAAAAATCATAGAGATGAAAGATAAATTACTACAAACCAGAGAAGCAAATCATAAAGAAAAATCATTAACATTGGCAAGACAAGCTAGGGTAGAAAAAAGAAAGATAGAAACAAAGCGGGGAGATGACAGTACAATGAATGACAAATCTGATCAAGCACTGGAGATCTGGAAATTTAAAAATATCTCGATTTTAATTAAGAACAATAAAGAAAAGAGAAATATATAAGAGTCAGTGAAATGTACCTGAATAAGTTATTTATTACTGTGTGTGGTTATGCTGGAGACTCTGAAAGATATAAAATATGCCTATAATTTTGATCTTATAACTGTCCACCCAAGTAAATAGAAAACTGTGTATTTTACTTATGATTTCCTGATTTTATTTACTGACTAATTGTTGTACCTGGAAGCATCAACTTTCCAGCATTTCTTGTCTTCCAGAAAGAATGACCAAAGAATGCCCTCAGGCAGGAAGGTGTGGAAATAGAAAGCTTTGGGAATATAAAACAAGGGTCAACTGGAGGTGCAGGTGATTTCTAGGATGGCCTCAAGAGACATGAGTGGAAGAGTAGAGTATGAACAGCATCTGTTATAGGAAGTGACCAAGATGTACAAAATCTCTGCCTTTGTGGAGTTTATAATTCATCGAAATTGATGTGCAGTAAACAAGTAAATAAATACATGGGTGAGATAATTCCTGGTAACGAAAGACATATGCTATACACATAAAACAGAATCATGTGATAAAGAATGTCTGGAGGCCAGGATGAGGAAAAGAAAAAGGAAAGAGGAGAAGCCACGTTAGGTTCAGTTATCAAAGGAAGTCTCTGAGAAAGAGGAATCTGAAATAAGTTCTGCAAAAAATCAGGGAATAGAACATTCCAAACAGAGCAAAATATAAGAACAACAAAAACTCAGAGGTAGGATCAATCTTGGCATGCTCAACAGTCAGAGAAAAGGAAGCAGAGCTGGCGAGGTAGAGAGTGATAAGAGATGACATTGAAGAGGGAGTCACATTACATGGATCCATAGATCACTATAAGAATTAAAATGGTAAAACTCATTTATATTTTTTTTAAATCAGTTGGGTACTCTGTAGGATATGCATTTTATGGGGGCGAGAAGGAGGGGCATTATCACAACAAGTAGTCCAGACAAGAGACAATGTTTGCTTAGACAAGACTGGCAGCTCTGGACGTAGATCAGGATATATTCGTGATCTTCAGTTCACTAAATGTGTTGACAGATTGGAGCACAGAGGGTAAATGATATTCTACTCTTCATTGAAAGAGAAATACAGAGGGAAAAAATGGACTGTTGGGAGTTCAGGAGATTTAACTCTTGACTTGACTTTGAACCTATCTAGCTGTTTAATCCTAGGTCAGCTGAACAGCTATTTAAGGTTTTCTGCTTCCCCACTCTGAAATGGTATCAATAATAGCATTCCTATGCCAGAGTTTCTAAACTTCAAAACTATAGAGATAAAAGAGATTTGACAATTTCAATGTGCTATATAAATTTAAGGTATTATTAGGGATGTCATAAGTTGCTTTTAAAAAATTGTAAGCTATTACTTTTATAACCTTTTATTTATGATAATTAATGTGATTAGTGTGTTAATTTTCTACAGCTGTGCCCTGGGGCAGTCATGAAACAGTTGTAATTTAAAAAATTGGGCAAATAAGTAAATGTCAACCTGTAATAAAATCCAAATGAGTCCCTGATGAATGTTGATGGTAACTGGTAATTTACTTTATAAAATATTGTACCTGCCCAGTTACCTTGGAGTAGCTGATTTTTCAAAATAATTACCGTGTTCTGCCTAGTGAAGTGTCATCTAAGGGAGTTTTAACACACAGTGGTGATTTTTAATTTGCTGATTTAAATATCATATTTATTAATGAAATAGTAACATTTTAATTCAGATTATGTCCAAAGAGAGAAATGCATGTTACACACTATAGAGTGCCCTGTTGCACAATAATAAGGCCCTCCCTTGGTCCTTTCCAGATGAAGAGCACTGCTGTGACTTACAATGGGGTTATATTGTAACTGGTGCAGTAAAAGAGAGCTGCTCATTTCTTACATGTTTTTAACTATGCAAACTGGTACAGCCACTATGGAGAACAGTATGGACATTCCTCAAAAAACTGGGAATAGAACTACCGCATCCCACTGCTGGCACACACGTCAATGTTCATAGCAGCACTGTTTGCAATGCCAGAACGTGGAAGCAACCTAGATGTCCATCCACAGATGAATGGATAAGCAAGCTGTGGTACATTTACACATGGAGTATTACTCAGCCATTAAAAAGAATACATTTGAATCAGTTCTAGGAGGTGGATGGAACTGGAGCCTATTATACAAGTGAAGTAAGCCAGAAAAAAAACACAAATACAGTATACTAACGCATATATATGGAATTTAGAAAGATGGTAAAAATAACCTATTTATGAGACAGCAAAAGAGACACTGATGTATAGAACAGACTTTTGGACTCTGGGACCGGGGAGGGTGGGATGATTGGGGAGAATAGCATTGATATGTATAATATTCTGAATGTATTAATTGTTCAAATTATCACTGTCATATACATTGTCATATAGATGTGTGTTGTATCAATAAAAAGATTTGATATATAAAAAAAAAAAAAAAAAAAGAAAAGCTCTCCTCCTGATAAAGATATAATCTTATTGGAGAAAGAGCTAAGAAGCAAATGGATACAGCCTCCTACCTGGAACAAAAAAAAAGTCTTAAGTCTAAGACATAACATATTTAAGAAGTCAATCTTTAACTTTTTATTTTCTGAGAGTCATATGGTATTTCATTAGATCTGCAAACAAACTATAGAATCATATTGACAGTATGGAGTACTAATATTTGCTATGATAGTGTTCACTGCTCATCAAATTTTTGACTTTTGGTTAACTTTCTGTTTTGCTTTTTAAAGCATAATTCTCACAGATATCATCAGTTCAAGAAATCCGGGGGCGGGGGAGAGGGGAGGGTGGGGGAAGAGCTTAAAATTCTACTTGAAAATGAATTAGAGAATTATAAATGCCTAGAATAAGTGTATGGAGACTTATATAAATAATTATAAAGGGACCAAAGTAGACTGAAAATAAAAATAACATTTTTTAGTATGTTTGGAAAAACATCCTGAAGATGTTCTTTCAGCATGACCAATACCAAAAGATAAGTTTTGGTATTTATATCCAGTCTAGAAAAATATGATAAATTATCTAACAGCTCAAAAGCTCTTGTCTCTCTTACTTCTTCAGACTTTTAATCAGTATCACAACTTTACACATTTTATTGGAAATATATAGATTATAAAATACTATACATGTGTCCAGTATGTTTGAATTAACCCTTTCAGTTATTTGAAAACTAAAGATGTAAAATATTAGCAGAATATGAAATAATCATCTTTTAATTTAAAAATTAAAAGGAGAAAAAGACCTGAACAAACACTTGAGCTAAAGAGATTTACAAATAGCCAGTAAACACATGAAAAGATAATTAGTATTATTATTCATTAGAAAAATGCAAACTAAAACCAAAGTTGAATAGTTTTATGAAAACATACAGGATCTTCTATAATTAACACCCCCAAAAATGTCATTTTCATAATAGGGAACTGGAATGCAAAAGTAGGAAATCAAGAGATACCTGGAGTAACAGGCAAATTTGGCCTTGGACTACAAAACAAAGCTGGGCAAAAGGCTAACAGAGTTTTGTCAAGAGAATGCACTGGTCATAGCAAACACCCTCTTCTAGCAACACAAGAGATGATTCTACACATGGACATCACCAGATGGTCATCACCGAAATCAAATTGATTATATTCTTTGCAGCTGAAGATAGAGAAGCTCTATACAGTCAGCAAAATTAACACCAGGAGCTGACTGTGGCTCAGATCATGAACTCCTTAATGCAAAATTCAGACTTAAATTGAATAAAGTAGGGAAAATGACTAGACCATTCAGATCAGATCAGTCGCTCAGTCGTGTCCGACTCTTTGCGACCCCATGAATCACAGCATGCCAGGCCTCCCTGTCCATCATCAACTCCTAGGAGGTCACTCAGACTCACATCCATCGAGTCAGTGATGCCATCCAGACATCTCATCCTCTGTTGTCCCCTTCTCCTCTTGCACCCAATCCCTCCCAGCATCAGAGTCTTCTCCAATGAGTCAACTCTTCGCATGAGGTGGCCAAAATACTGGAGTTTCAGCTTTAGCATCATTCCTTCCAAAGAAATCCCAGGGCTGATCTCCTTCAGAATAGACTGGTTGGATCTCTTTGCAGTCCAAGGGACTCTCAAGAGTCTTCTCCAACACCACAGTTCAAAAGCATCAGTTCTTTGGCTCTCAGCCTTCTTCACAGTCCAGCTCTCACATCCATACATGACCACAGGAAAGTCCATAGCCTTGACTAGGCGAACCTTTGTTGGCAAAGTAATGTCTCTGCTTTTGAATATGTGATCTAGGTTGGTCATAACTTTCCTTCCAAGGAGCAAGCATCTTTTAATTTCATGGCTGCAGTCACCCTCTGCAGTGATTTTGGAGCCCAGAAAAATAAAGTCTGACACTGTTTCCACTGTTTCCCCATCTATTTCCCATGTAGTGATGGGACCAGATGCCATGATCTTCGTTTTCTGAATGTGGAGGGACCTAAATCAAATCCCTTTTGATTATTCAGTAGAAGTGACAAACAGATTCAAGGGAATAGATCTGATAGAGTGCCTGAAGAACCATGGACAGAGGCTTATGACATTGTACAGGAGGCAGTGATCAATCATGTAACCACCACTAAAATCAAAATACAGAGTATTTCCATCATCCCAATAAGTGTCTTTATGTACTAACTCCTCAACTTCTACCTATGGGCCCTGGTAATCATTGATTTGATTTGTTTCTATAGTTTTCCCTTCTCCAGACTATCATATAAATGGAATGAAATTGTTTGTCTTTCTTCATGTCTTTTGTAAGATTCATCCATGTTCTTGCATTGACTTGAAGTTTGTCCTTTTATAGTTGCTAACAATCTATTGTTTCTATGTATTACAATTTGTTTAGCTGATGTACATTTAAATGAAAAAATGAAAAGAAATAGAGGATAAAAATAGAATGGGCAAGACTAGAAATATTTTCAAGAAAATTGAGGAGATCAAGGGACTATTTCATACAAGGATGGGCATGATAAAGGAAAGAAAAGATAAGGATCTAACAGAAGAACCATACATCTAAAAAGAGTGAATTTTAATAAATGTAGATTATGCATTAATAAATATGCTCTTAAAATTTTATTGATAACTAATGACTAATTAACATGACTTTATTAAGATGACTTATGACTAATTTTATGGCAATAATTTAAACACAATAAATAGATAAATATCAAGAAAAATACTAAAATAGACACAAGAAAAACAGAAAATCTGAGCTAAGTGATATATTATGAAATTAAATGTTTACTATTTTAAATTTTGGAATACTAATGCCTGAATTCACTTATAAAATTTTTTAAAGATTTAAGAAAATAATAATAATTATAGACTAATACTTACAGAAAATAGAAACTGTGAAAACCCTTTAAAGAACATTTTATGAAACCAAAATAATCTTGATAGAAAATCTGACAATGTACCACATGAAATAAAAGTACAATCTAGCCTATTCATAAAAATTGATGCAATGCAAAAATCCTACACAAAAATTTTACAGAAAAATGCCAGTAACATATAAAAAATTGAAAACAGCCTAAAATATTTTCTTTTTAAAAAATTAATTTATTATTTTAATTGGAGGATAATTACTTTATATTATTGTGTATATTACTTTATATTGTATATATTATTTTTATTGTGTATATTACTTTATATTATTGTGATGGTTTTAGCCATACACTGAAATGAATTAGCCATGGGTGCACATGTGTCTTTTCCATCCTGATCCTCCTTCCCACCTCCCTCTTCATCTTACTCCTCTGGGTTGTCCGAGAGCACCAACTTTGAGTGCTGTGCTTCATCCATTGAACTTGCACTGGTTGTCTATTATACATATGGTAATATACATGTTTCAGTGTAATTCTCGCAGATCATTCCACCCTTGCCTTCTCCCATGGAGTCCAAAAGTCTGTTCTTTACATCTGCATCTCTTTTGCTGCAATAAGATTGTCATTACTATCTTTCTAAATTCCATACTTATGTGTTAATATATGGTATTGGTGTTTATATACAAAAGTGTTTTAATTCTTAAGAATAGATAAGTAAACTTTGAGTTTATAGTTGTACTTTTGATTTTGACAGTTGTTGGGGAGATGCCTTAGTTCTTAGGAAAACAGGCCAATTACTAATAGTTTAAGGATTAGAGATAGAAAGGGAAAATTTTACACAAAAATGGGCTCAATAAAGGACAGAAATGGTATGGACCTAACAGAAGCAAAAGATATTAAGAAGAGGTGGCAAGAATACACAGAAGAACTGTACAAAAAAGATCTTCACGACCCAGATAATCACGATGGTGTGATCACTTATCTAGAGCCAGACATCCTGGAATGTGGAGTCTAGTGGGCCTTAGGAAGCATCACTACAAACAAAGCTAGTAGAGGTGATGGAATTGCAGTTGAGCTATTTCAAATCCTGAAAGATGATGCTGTGAAAGTGCTGCACTCAATATGCAAGCAAATTTGGAAAGCTCAACAGTGGTCAAAGGACTGGAAAAGGTCAGTTTTCATTCCAATCCCAAAAAGGCAATATCAAAGAATGCTCAAAACTACTGCACAATTGCACTTATCTCACATGCTGGTAGAATAATGCTTAAAATACTCCAAGCCAGACTTCAGCAATATGTGAACTATGAACTTCCAGATGTTCAAGCTGGTTTTAGAAAAGGTAGAGGAACCAGAGATCAAATTGCCAACATCTGCTGGATCATCAAAAAAGCAAGAGAGTTCCAGAAAAAACATCTATTTCTGCTTTATTGACTATGCCAAAGCCTTTGACTGTGTGGATCACAATAAACTGTAGAAAATTCTGAAAGAGATGGGAATACTAGACCACTGACCTGCCTCTTGAGAAATCTGTATGCAGGTCAGGAAGGAACAGTTAGAACTGGACATGGAACAACAGACTGGTTCCAAATAGGAAAAGGAGTCCATTAAGGCTGTATGTTGTCACCCTGTTTATTTAACTTATATGCAGAGTATATCATGGGAAATGCTGGGCTGGATGAAGCACAAGCTGGAATCAAGATTGCCGGGAGAAATATCAATAACCTCAGATATGCAGATGACACCACCCTTATGGCAGAAAGTGAAGAAGAACTAAAGAGCCTCTTGATAAAAGTGAAAGAGGAGAGTGAAAAAGTTGGCATAAAGCTCAACATTCCGAAAACTAAGATCATGGCATCCAGTCTCATCACTTCATGGAAAATAGATGGGGAAACAGTGGAAACAGTAGCAGACTTTATTTTGGGGGCCTCCAAAATCACTGCAGATGGTGACTGCAGCCATGAAATTAAAAGACCCTTACTCCTTGGAAGGAAAGTTATGACCAACCTAGATAGCATATTAAAAACAAAGACATTACTTTGCCAACAAAGGCCCGTTTAGTCAAGGCTATGGTTTTTCCAGTGGTCATGTATGGATGTGAGAGTTGGACTATAAAGAAAGCTGAGTGCCGAATAATTGATACTTTTGAACTGTGGTGTTGGAGAAGACTCTTGAGAGTCCCTTGGACTGCAAGGAGATTCAACCAGTCCATCCTAAAGGAGATCAGTCCTGGATGTTCATTGGAAGGACTGATGTTGAAGATGAAACTCCAATACTTTGGCTACCTGATGCGGAGATCTGACTCACTGGAAAAGACACTGGTGCTGGGAAAGATTGAGGGCAGGAGGAGAAGGGCACAACAGAGGATGAGATGGTTGGATGGCATCACCGACTCAATGGACATGGTTTTGGGTGGATTTGGGAGTTGGCGATGGACAGGGAGGCCTGGCGTGCTGCGGTTCATGGGGTCACAAAGAGTCGGACACAACCAAGCAACTGAACTGAACTATGGATAAAGGGAGCAATATTGCCAATTACTCTACTTCAGAAAGAAAAAGAGGCAAAATCATAATGGGGAAAATTTATGCATTTGGAGAATCTGAATGTATGGGAGTTTTTTATATTTTTCTTTCAACTTTTCTATTAATTTGAAATATAACCCCCTTTCCCCAAATTTGCCAAAGTTACATTTAAATATCAATCAGTATAATTCACTAGTGAATGAAAAGAAATATCTATGAAGAATGGCATAGAAATAAAAACCAATTCAAAGTCATAACGAATTTATACAAAAGCTCAGAAAACTCGTAGTTTTTTAATTTGATAAATATCATCTTCAAAGAATATGAGAAAAAAATCTGAAATGTTAAAAGTTTTCTCTCCAAGATAAAAAGTGAGACAATATTTGTTACTATCATCATTTTCATTCCATTTCATTCTATTTTATCCAAAGCCAATGCAAAGACAAGGAGTAAAAAAGTAATGATGAGAAAGGGAAAAATTTTACTTTTGATTGCAGTCTATATGTTTGTGTTCATATACAAGAGAACTTTCTAATAAATTATTATAAATAACACAGTAAAGCAGTAAGGTCATTATTTAAAATTTTCTTTCTTTATACAACAGAGAGAATACTAAAATAAAAAGTGATACTATTTAGAATAGCATCAAATACCTTGAAATAAATCTAATCAAATGTATGTAAAATTCCAACAGAACTATAGAGCATTATTGAGCAAAATTTAATCAAACTTCAATAAATGAAGAGATAAAATATGTTCACATATTTAAAGCCCAAATGTATAAATGTGCTCACTGTCCTAAAGTAATCAATTGGTTACAGTGGCAATCATAGTTCTAGCAGACTTATTTATTTTTAAAACTGACACATTAACTCTAAAATTTAGATGAAAATACAAAAGCTAAGAGTCACTAACATTTTAAATAAGAAGACTAAAGTATTCATCAGATCAGATCAGTCGCTCAGTCATGTCCGACTCCTTGCGACCCCATGAACTGCAGCACGCCAGGCCTCCCTATCCATCACCAGCTCTCGGAGGTCACTCAGACTCACATTCATCGAGTCAGTGATGCCATCCAGACATCTCATCCTCTGTCGTCCCCTTCTCCTCCTGCCCTCAATCCCTCCCAGCATCAGAGTCTTCTCCAATGAGTCAACTCTTCGCATGAGGTGGCCAAAATACTGGAGTTTCAGCTTCAGCATCATTCCTTCCAAAGAAATCCCAGGGCTGATCTCCTTCAGAATGGATCAGTTGGATCTCCTTGCAGTCCAAGGGACTCTCAAGATGTCTTCTCCAACACCACAGTTCAAAAGCATCAATTCTTCGGCACTCAGCCTTCTTCACAGTCCAGCTCTCACATCCATACATGACCACAGGAAAGACCATAGCCTTGACTAGGTGAACCTTTGTTGGCAAAGTGATGTCTCTGCTTTTGAATATGCTATCTAGGTTGGTCATAACTTTCCTTCCAAGGAGTAAGCGTCTTTTAATTTCATGGCTGCAGTCACCATCTGCAGTGATTTTGGAGCCCAGAAAAATAAAGTCTGACACTGTTTCCACTGTTTCTCCATCTATTTCCCATGTAGTGATGGGACCAGATGCCATGATCTTCGTTTTCTGAATGTTGAGCTTTAAGCCAACCTTTTCACTCTCCACTTTCACTTTCATCAAGAGGCTTTTGAGTTCCTCTTCACTTTCTGCCATAAGGGTGGTATCATCTGCATATCTGAGGTTATTGATATTTCTCCCGGCAATCTTGATTCCAGCTTGTGTTTCTTCCGGTCCAGCATTTCTCATGATGTACTCTGTATATAAGTTAAATAAACATGGTGACAATATACAGCCTTGACATACTCCTTTTCCTATTTGGAACCAGTCTGTTGTTCCATGACCAGTTCTAACTGTTGCTTCCTGATCTGCATACAGATTTCTCAAGAGGCAGATCAGGTGGTCTGGTATTCCCATCTCTCTCAGAATTTTCCATAGTTTATTGTGATCTACACAGTCAGAGGCTTTGGCATAGTCAATAAAGCAGAAATAGATGTTTTTCTGGAACTCTCTTGCTTTTTCGATGATCCAGCGGATGTTGGCAATTTGATCTCTGCTTCCTCTGCCTTTTCTAAATCCAGCTTGAACATCAGGAAGTTCACGGTTCACATATTGCTGAAGCCTGGCTTGGAGAAGTACAAGATATAAAGACCTATCATATAAATTATTTAATGAAGAGAGGGAGGAATATTGCAAGGGAAGATAATATGATAGAATAGAGTCCAGAAAGAGAACAACCTGGTTCTTTGACAAAACGGGCAATGTCGTGTGGGAGAGATGATCTTTTCAATAAACAATTCTTAGCAATTGACTGGAGAAGGCAATGGCACCCCACTCCAGTACTCTTGCCTGGAAAATCCCATGGACGGAGGAGCCTGGAAGGCTGCAGTCCACGGGGGTTGCTAAGAGTCGGGCACGACAAAACGACTTCACTTTCACTTTTCACTGTCTTGCATTGTAGAAAGAAATGGCAACCCACTCCAGTGTTCTTGCCTGGAGAATCCCAGGGACGGGGGAGCCTGGTGGGCTGCCATCTATGGGGTCGCACAGAGTCGGACACGACTGAGTCGGAACGACTTAGCAGCAGCAGCAGCAGCAATTGACTATCCATAAGAAAAAACAAAAGTAGATTTTTTACCACACATCAGTCCTCAGAATCACTTTCATTTATTGTAGATCTAAATGGGAAATGTAAATTATAATTTTAGAAGATAATATTGTAGAGTATCTTCAGGGCATTGACAGGCAAAGATTTTTAATAGGTAATAAAGCATTAATCATTTGAACTACATTAAAATTAAATACTGCAGTCCTGCAAAAGGTGCCAGTAAGAGTTCAAAAGCAATCCAATTAGAATATTATTTGCAACTCATACAGGTGACAAATGGTTTACATGCAGAATGCACAAAGTCTCCAACAATGAGGCAACTTATCAGAAAAATGGTAAAAATTTTGAAGAAACATTTTCAAAAGAGGCTCTACAAATATCCAATAAACACTTGAAAAAGTACTCAAGTTCACTAATCCCCATCTAAATGATTAATAAATCTACCATGAGAAACCACTACACACTCACCAGAATACCTTTTAAAAATGGATACATGTATGACTGAATTCCTTCACTGTTCCCTTGAAACTACCTCAACATATATTAATTGGCTATACCCAAATACAAAATGAAAAGTCAAAAAGAAAATTTAAAGTGCTGATGAAGTTTTGGAGCAACTGGAAATCTCTCACAATGCTTTTGGGGGATGCAACCTGAACAACTACTTTGGGAAAGGGTTTCATGTTATCCACTACATTTTACACTTACTGTATGACTCAGGAATTTCATTTCTAGTTATCTTATGAATAGAAATATGTGTATATATGCACTACTAGAATTATTTATAAATGTTCACAAAAATTATTTATAATAGCCTCAAACTGAAAACAATGCCTAACAAGATATATAGGAAACAAAAAATAGTATTATACACATATATTGGACTACTATACATCTAGCAAAATAAATATGATAAAGATACAATCATGTATGTGATTCTCAGTCATAATATTGAGCAAGAGGAATAAATAAAAACAAGCACATTCTGCATTAATACACTTACATCAGCTTTTTAGGTTTAAGTTGTTCTGTCCCATTAGAAATCAGGACAGAGGCTGCATTATGGCAGAAGGGCTAGGATAGTGATTAGGATGGGGCAGGAGGAACCTTTGAGATCCTGCTAGTCTTTCACTTCTTAACCTAGTCTGTAGATTCAACAGTCTATTCACCCAGCCCTAATTCACTGTACTGTATGCTTATGATTTGCATAATTTAAGGTATGTATATTATATTCCAATGAAAAATTTCGAAAAGAGAAACATAATGAGAAAATGGTATCATTTTATTTGGTGGAGAAACAGGATTATGTCACAAAGATAGAAAGGTTTCCCACAGGTCAACTACGTGACAACTTTAGCCTCAAAAAGAAAAATGATTTTAGTGGGTTGGAACACACTGGATCAATGAAAATCCAAGAGTCCATAATGATTTTTAAAAAAGAAAAGCTAAAAAACTTCATTTGTCACCCTTTCTCCTTTGAGGCAGCTATTAAAACAACTCCTTACTTTGAAAATTGATAACAAAAGATAAAGATTTAAGTACTCACATTGCCCTTCCAGTAAAAAACTACATTTTAAAATAATAGACAGATAGATAGATAGAAATGGAACTATATCTTTATGTATAACCTATGGTAACTTCCCCTATGTTATAATTTTGTATGTTTACTCTTTTATGTTGCTATAATGAGCATAAATATTAGTTTATATATATTAATTTTTAAATTTTGGATTAAATTCATTTTAAATTAAATATTAGCTTTTGGGTTTATTCAATAGTTATATCCTTTTCTATTTTCTAATTCATTCCTTTCCATTTCCATTTTTAATCCTCATGTATCCTTTCTTTTGATCCATTTCACTGTAATTTAATTCTCTACTTGAATACTCTGTTAATTTAAGTTTTTCTTTTTTATGTTAAATTATTTATAGTAAATAGCCTCTGAATGCTGCTACAGCTATGCTAAATGTTTTAAAGCATGTTGTTTCATTATTATTTTCTAGTTAGATTTGTTATAATTTTGATTCATTCTTTGATCCAATGAGATGACAGAATCTTCTACACCAACTGATATAGACAGTTTGCTTACAATTGTTATTATTAATATCTTGTCATATTACATTATCATCATGGATTAAGCTCTGCATTGCTTCTCCTTTTTTGAATATCCTGAGGTCTTTCTTGAGGCCAAATACTTTGTTGACTTTAGCTTAATCCATGAACATACAAATGAATATCCACCTATTAGTTCTCCCCCAACAGTTATTTTTACCCTCCTTAATCTCATTGTTTTGCCCACTTGATCATTTATTAGCTGAGAAAAGAACTCTGTAAGTTTTCTTTTAAAAATATGTTTCTATTTCCTGAAGTTTTTACTTTATAAATTTTGTAGACACAGTATTTAGTAAATTAATATTTATAATAGTTACTTGTGTATATTATCTTCATATTAAAATATGTCTGTATTGTCTATTTTAGCCTCCCTTGAGGCTCAGTGGTGAAGAACCTTCCTGAAAGTGCAGGAGATGTGGGTTCGATCCCTGGGTCTGGAAGATCCCCTGGAGAAGGAAATCGCAACCCACTCCAGTATCCTTGCCTGTGAAATCCCATGGGCAAAGGAGCCTGGTGGGCTATACTCCAAGGGATCACAAAAGAGTCAGATAGGACTTAGTGACTACAGAAGAACAACAACAACAATTTATCCTTTTAATATTTTTTTACAAACCATGAATCAATCTAAATTGATATTAAGATTATGATCCATGCTTTTCTCTTAGTTTCATTTGCCTGCCATGTCTTTGCCTAAAGTTTCCCTTTCAAGCTTTTTGAGTTAATTTTTAATATGTTTCTTATACACAATAAATCACTGGCATTGATACTAGAGATAATTGTGAAAGAAATCATGATTCCTCTCTGAGGTTCAACTGTAGAGAACTAAATAAAGAGCTTGTTTACAGAATTATAGCTAGGATTTAAAAAATTCATGAGAGAAAACAAGAGATGCTTGGGAACAGAGACACAGCAACTGCAGTAAGCCATAAAGGGACAAAGGGACGGAGAGTGTCACCAAAGCCAAGTGATTGCTGGAGCTGAGAGGAAAGGCCCCCGGCAGAAGCCATACACGGAGAGACGCTGCCAGAGGCTCTGTGAGGAAAGGCCCCCGGCAGAAGCCATACACGGAGACACGCTGCCAGAGGCTCTATGAGGAAAGGCCCCCGGCAGAAGCCATACACGGAGACACGCTGCCAGAGGCTCTATGAGGAAAGGCCCCCGGCAGAAGCCATACACGGAGACACGCTGCCAGAGGCTCTATGAGGAAAGGGCCCCGGCAGAAGCCATACACGGAGACACGCTGCCAGAGGCTCTATGAGGAAAGGCCCCCGGCAGAAGCCATACACGGAGACACGCTGCCAGAGGCTCTATGAGGAAAGGCCCCCGGCAGAAGCCATACACGGAGACACCCTGCCAGAGGCTCTATGAGGAAAGGCCCCCAGCAGAAGCCATACATGGAGAGACTCTGCCAGAGGCACCAGGGAGAAAACAGGGAAGAAATACCCTCTTCTCCCTCCTCCCAACTTGAACCCTACTGAAGTCACCCACTGAGAGTATTCTGCTAGAATTCAGACCACAAATGGACCTGGATGTCCAGTTCTGCATCCATGACCTAAAAGAAGCTGGAGAAGGAAAGAAAACAGATCTAGGAAGCAAACAGAAAAGTACCAGATCACTGTGCCCACTCAGTATCCATTTTTGGCTTTTACTGAGATTAAGAAAATTGCATCCCCAGTGCAGGGAAAACTACTGTTCCATGATGACTTAAACTGTGACAGGGTATCAGAAATTCAGCCATACTCCCAGTTGAAATTTAAATTTTAATATTACCCACCATCAGTAATCGTCACATGAGATAGCAAAGAGTATGGTAAGAGGAAAGAAATGCTCAATTAACAGAAAATAAGATAATTAGATGCTACTGCTCTTGCCTTTGATCATGAAGCCAATTTGGTTATTAGAATTTTTTTCTATTATCCATTTAATGTTCAAAATACACTTTGCTAAACTTCTGAAGGACAGGAATATTTGTCTCGTGAGATGACCCAAATCTTCATCTCATAGTCTTTCACAGTATTTGGCAAGTCTGTCTTTATTTGGTGGCCAGGTTGTTTCACTGACTATTTTTATGGCACATGTAAGTGATAAAACGCTCTATAGTGAATCCCCTGGACACCAGACCAGTCCTAGCTCAATTTTCTCTTGTTACAGAATTAATCATAGAGTAAACTTCATTGTTGCCAGTTAGGTCACTGGCATTAGAAGTGAAACATCATAAGATTATAGTTTTAAAACCTAATTTAATAGATACATAGGCAGAAGTCTTCCTTCCTTGGAAAAATAAACCCCCAAAATCACCTAATATGTACAAGGTTTCAGGAAGAGAAACAAAATTTTATAACTAGAAAATTAGGTAAAATAATGAGAAAGATTTCTCTCAATTATACCTCTTAGTTCCAGGACTTTCATGATCTGGCTTTGGGGCACATGAAAACATGAATTGGCTGATGGTATAATCCATTAGGCAGTACTACAATTTCAAACAATATTGTCTCCCAGCTGGCACTGTAACTGAATCTCCAGGAAGCCATTCCATTATTCTATCAGGCCAGCAGCTTACTGGTGATTGGACATGTGGGAAAACTTGAATTTTATGGCTATGAATCTGTTGTAACAGTTCCTTTGCTGTAAAATGAGTTTCCTGATCAAAGGCACAATGTCCATAATGTTGGACATTATGGCAATGAATAAGGTATTCTATAAGGCTATGTATGGTGATACTGGTAGAAGCATTGAGGGCAGGAAAAGATTAACCCATTTCCAGACTGTGTATCTATTTCCATGTGGAAAGTCATTGCTTATTCCATAATGTAAAGAGTTTAACGTAATCACCCTGCCACCAGACTGGTGGTCCCTAAGGAATGGTAGCATATTAGGAGCTCAGCATTACCTCTGGTAGTGGTTGGCTAGACACTGGTGATAGCTGCCAGGTCTGACTTACTAAAGGGTAGTCCATTTTGTTCAGTTCATGCATATTCACCATCCATGCTACCAGGATCATCACATGGACCCACTAAGTAAGCACCAGAGTCACTGGTAAAAGAAGTTTGCAGATAGCCATCCACGCAGAGGTCACACATCTGACTCACCTGATTACTGAACACCTTCTCTTCAGACAATTATTCTGATAAATACAAATGTGGATTGAGGGAGATTCAGCAAATAAGTAAGCATATACCATAGGAGACTGAACTACCTGCTTATTTAATGGACTTGTGATTCCCATACCTGTTCAGGCCATTTCATATAAATAATTTCCATTTTATAACTTATAATGCTAATGTACCTGCACTTTAGGATTTGATAACTCAGAGAGCAATAACACCCAGTTGGTATAAACACTTCAAATCACATAGTTACCCAGTATCCCATTCTCAAGCATTTTATTTATCCCTGGGCCCATTAGCAAGTCAGAAACTGCTTTTCATATAGAGAATATTTGAAAAGCAGGTGTGGCTTTGCTTCAAAATCTTAGCCAAATGAACTGAAATATTCCTCTAGGAGCTAGCTGGAAATTTCAAACAGCATCACTCTCAGTCTCAGACTCTCTGCACCATTAGATCTAATGAGTCATAATGCCTACACGGCAGGGGAGCTTATAGGACCAACTGGACCTGCTGCAAAGTGCTCTTTCTGCATGTTGGCCAGTACAAAATGCCATTGCTTGGTGTTCTTTGTAAGAGAGATATTCTTCCATACTTCACTTTGTAACAGCCACTGTATCAGTCAGTATCCTTGCAAGAAACCAATTTCTGCTTCAGTAGTCCACCTTACAGACTTAAGTGAAGGGTCTATTTTCCTCAATGTGAGCAGAATTTAGGGACTCAGCAAAGGATGCTACAGTACTCAGAGACTAGAAATAGTGAAAAACTTTTAACTTAGACCTGAAGAGACAAAGGGTATAGATAGCACTATGAAAGCTCAGGAAGAGCTGGTCATGTTCAGAAGGGTTATTTGGTAGAAAGTATAGTCACGCAGACCTGGGATTTCTTTGGAGGGAATGATGCTCAAGCTGAAACTCCAGTATTTTGGCCACCTCATGCGAAGAGTTGACTCATTGGAGAAGACTCTGATGCTGGGAGGGATTGAGGGCAGGAGGAGAAGGGGATGACAGAGGATGAGATGGCTGGATGGCATCACTGACTCGATGAATGTGAGTCTGAGTGACCTCCGAGAGCTGGTGATGGATAGGGAGGCCTGGCGTGCTGCGGTTCATGGGGTCGCAAAGAGTCGGACACGACTGAGCGACTGATCTGATCTGATCTGATAGTCATGCAGAATCAGCAGGGAAATAGAGAAGAAATGCCATGATTTTTCTCTCTTCATGCTCTCTGATCTCTTGCTAGTACCTTGAATTAACCCAATTTGATTAGAAGCCAGCTGGCAGGAGAACCAAGTGATAGAGTTTGAAGTTTGCCTCCCAGAGTACACAAAGGAGCAGCAAAAGTTGGAGAAGGGATCTGATGGAAGAAACAGGAAAATCAACACTTTTTTTCTTGTCCAATATGAGTATTTTTTTCTTTCATTTTTATTTCATTTACATATACTAGTAAAGATATGTTTAGTTTGAGTTTTGTCATCTTATGTAATCGTTTCTCCTTTGAATGGTTCTACTTTTTTACATGTTCCTGTAATATATCCCTGTATGTATACATTTGAGTTTATTTCCCATCATATTATCAGACTATGAATCAATGTGCATGTCTTTGTTATGAAAGTTGCTAGCAAAAAAATTTAAAACTGACTTAAATATGCAAATATATATTAAGTAGACATCAACCAAATAAATGTTTGGTCAGAGGCTGAGCATCAAATTCAGTGTTCACCTGAAGCTTAACATTACTATCATAAAATGAATTCAAAATCTTATTAAATTCAGTTGTAACTAATTTTTTTATAGAAATTCTGCTAATGACTATATTTTCCATTATTGTACTTAATGATGACATTGCCACCAAATTATTACATTTTCTCCCTTTATGATATTAAAGAACTAGGGTACAGGTATGAACATTCTGGATCCTCAAATGTGGTTGATGGCACTGATACAGTTTTATTGGTACAATCCTGTTAGGGAACTGTTGACTGAAACCACCCACCTTGGCCAGGCAGAATAATAATCACTTGCATGAGTTGTCTCACAACAGAATGACCTGAGAAGAAACATGGTACTGCCTCAGAAAACTAACTGGCAGAACTTGGGAGGGGCTACAAGCAGGGAGAAGATGCCAGACCATCATATGTCCTGCCAACCTCCCAGAGCATCTCACACTAGAATCCATCTTGGCTGAGAGATGCATGAGTCCCAAGGAAGGAACCTGAGTCAGACCAAATATGGACACAGGCAAGAAGACTGGCCAGAAACAACCTAGAAAGCAAACCACAACCCTCAGACCGGAGACTATGAGCCACGTGGCAGAGTTCTTCTGGGTTCCCTTGCCCTGCTACTGTCTGCCTGGGTGCCATTTCTCAATAAAGTCTTTTGCTTTGTCAGTGTGTATCTCCTTAGACAATTAATTTCTAAGCGTTAGACAAGAGCCCACTTTGGGGCCCTGGAATGAGTCCCTCTTCTGATAACAATCCCACCAACCAAAGCTTTGCACAATGACAATATTTTTAGAAGCAGAACTAGGATTGTTACCCTGACTTAAACCTTCTTATTTCTATATTTGCCTGTACTAGTTGCTCCTTGAAATTACTTCATAATAATTGTCTCTAAGTCTTAGTTTTTAAAATGTGGCAGTGGAAGAATGAAATTGATTTTCAGGATAAAACACTTGTCCCTGAGTTTTCAGCCACATTGAAACTTTTATCATACACACTATTTTACCCAGGTTAGGATAGCGAGATAATCTTCACAGCAGGTATTTTATAAGAAATATGTACATTCTATTGGCATATTGCATTGGATATTTCCTCAACAAATTCCAGCAAATAATTAAATTCTCTGCAAACAGGGACTGGATGTCAACAAGTCCTTCTATGCAAAGTATTGCTATTAAGGTATGGTCCAGCACACATTATAATGTGTAATTGTTGCTGATTCATATTACACAGATTTGTGATAAACCAGTTCTGAGATTGTATGCATATCACATAGTATGTCTGAAGATTTTAAGGTTTCCTCTAGACAAATCAACCTTTCAAAGTAAATATTCAAATATTTATAGTAAATCTGAAGGATTATAAGATCATTGCTCCCGGGCAAGCTCAAGGATGACAGAAATGAAGGTAGAATAGGTTTGTCTAATTTGGTCTCCCAAAATCTGAGGGTAAATCTGAAGGCAAATGGAGATTTGAGCCAACACAGAGTATAAAGCCAAATGTTCATGTATTTTCTTTTTTTTAAAGGAAGATAACTGTAAATCTGCACATTTTTTAGCTTTCCTGCAAAGCTGGTACAATTCAACTCAGTAACTTTCTTTTTCTTTATTTCTTTTAATTTATATTTGGCTGCCCTAAGTCTTTGTTGCTTTGTGCAGGCTTTCCCTAGTTGCAGAAAGCAGTGCAGGAGCGTAGAGGGGTACTCTTCATTGTGGAGCACAGGCTTCTGGTTGTGGTGGCTTCTCTTGTTGTGGAGCATAGGCTCTAGGCATGGGCTTCAGTAGTTGCAGCACATGGGCTCAGTTGCTCCCAGGCTTGTGGAATCCTCCTGGACCAACGATGTCCCTCACATTGGCAGGCAGATGCCTAACCACTGCACCACCAAGGGAAGTCTGTATTGGTGCATTCTTTATGTGTGTGAGCATGTGTGTGTGGGTTTGTGACTGTGCACACATGTGAGTGTATACATGTGCTTATATGAGAAAGGAATTCTCCAGGGCCTGGAAAAGTAGTGGCTGAGATAGCCTATTCAGAAACACATGAACACTGATGTTTTCTTTATGCATGGGATATACTGGTTCATGGGCTAAACCATATTCACAGAGAAAGATTCTGAGTTTCCAATACACATCAAATAATTAAGTGAGGTATCGGTGAAAGTTCACTGACTATTATAGTGGAAGGACAATCTCAAAATAATGGCATAATGGATGATTTGATGGCTCTGTTAATATCCTCCACCTGGTAAGAGGAAGGGTGCTTTTCCCAATTTTTGTGAATTTGGGTCTTTGTTCTAAATTAGGAGTTGTCGTATTTCTGGAACTGAAGAGAAAACTACAGCCAACCAGAATCTAAACTTTCAATCCAGCCAAGAGTTTACTTAATTCACTCACTTAAAATGTTAATTCTTTATAATATCTATTCATAATCTCTTTAAGCCCATATTTTCTCCATTATGTACAACTCCCACCCATCAGCTGTTGATTTACAGTGAAAGCTATTTTTTAAGATAGTAGAATTAATTTTTGAACTTGTATTGCCTAATTCTATAGACTCATAAAATCCATATTCACCTCTGTTTCATTGCTTATTCATCTAGAAACAGTGGTCAGAAATAAGATAGAGTGTGTTTCACATATAACTCATCCATTGCCTCTCTTATTTCCTTTTGTTCACTAGACAAAGGAGCATCAGGGAGCAACAGGGCTGGGGGAAGAGGGCAGATAACTGAAAAAATTGATGTATGATCCATCTCTTGATAAGGTAGTCTAATGTCCTACAGGAAGACTATCCTACACTTCCATCTGTAAATCATAACCAATTCTTCCAGTTACCAGAGGGAAACTTTCTTTCATTTATGTTATACATTGTTTAATTTGGAAAGGTAAAATAAGAACTCTGGAATAACACCTAAGATAACAGTCTCATAGTAATCAGTGTAATCATATAAAATAGTCTGTTTTGGAGTTTAAGATTACTTTAAAAAAATGAGCTACAACTGTGGAATGTTTGATATAAGGAATAGAAACCAGGTTATACACACCAAGAGCAGATAAACAACTAGAGATTTAATTTTAAAGAAATTTTAACTTTAAAGAAAGATTTAACTTTAAAGAAAGATTTTATGATGATATCAGAACTGTCTTCAAATATTTGAAGGCTTGATAGTACATGAACTTGGAGACAAATTTTATATTGCAGTGATGAGTAGATAAAGGAACTAGGAGTTTTAGAGTAGTAAATTTGAACTACTATAAGGAATTAATGGTAACAATCAGATATTGATTGCTTTAAGGGGTTAGGAATACAAATAGAAAGGTCATAATAGAGTTCTATTGTTAAAAGATGCTGTAGAAGAAATTTGGGCACTGAAATGTGGGCATTTGAGGAGTTAGATTAATTCAGTTTATTGACACTTTCAATTCTGATGTTCTGCAATTGTATGAAAATTATAGCACTGACTCTGCCACTGCTGCTGCTAAGTCGCTTCAGTTGTGTCCGACTCTGTGCGACCCCATAGACGGCAGTCCACCAGGCTCCCCATCCCTGGGATTCTCCAGGCAAGAACACTGGAGTGGGTTGCCATTTCCTTCTCCAGCACTGACTCTAGCAACTTGGAATTAAAATATCTAACAAATCTGGGCCTTAGTTCTTATGCTAAAAATGATGATTATTATATCTATCTCACAGGATTATTATGTGAGTTAAGTCAGATAGAGCATATTCAATTTAGCAGCACTTAAAGATGACCTAATGTGTGCAATACAGTCTTACAGGCATAGACTCAAAGATGAGCAAGATGCAACTACAGCCTAAAATTCTGCTAGGGTTTATGGCACATAAAAGACAGCTATAATTCAACAGGGTAAATGCTATAATAGAGGTGAATCAAAAAGCATTTTATGAAAATATAAAGTTGGGAAAGGAGAGTGGGTTTGGGGAATGAACTGGGGGAAAATGCAGAAAAAAAAGTGCCATAAATCCCTTAAGATAAACAGAATTTAGGCAGTATGCAAATAACACACCAAAAATATTCAGCATGAGAAAATGCATAGTGGTAAAAACAGTCTGCTCAAGGTCTCCCTCTCTCCCAAAATAATGAAATGTAAACCCTATTTGGTGAATAGCAAATAGTAAATCTGTTTGATTATGTATTTGAAAACATTTAGTATGGTGCACAGCAGATAGCAGGTACATAATACGTGCTCTTTTAAAACCAGAGTGTTTGATTTCTGGTTCTAGCCATAACAAAGTAATGGATTTCAGACTATTCTGCAGTAAATGACTATAACACTAGAAAAAAATATATGATGCAATAGTTTTCAAGCATTGTACAGCAAACAATACGAGTTGTGATTCTTAAAGTGAACTCCATATTCAAGGCTGAGTTTTTATATATATATAGTTACTTTAAAACTGCAATAAAGGAAGGAGAAGCCCAAATAGATAAAAGTAATTTTTCTAGATAGGGAAAGAGATTATAGGATGAAGCTGAGATGACTGGAATTTATGAATATGAGCAAGGTCCCAGAGAGAAGGGAGCTGCAGCAAGGAGGAAATCCAAAACCATACATATGAATCTTCTTGAGTTTTTGACTGAATACTAAATTGTATGGACACTGAGTAAGATTTCACAAGGCCAGAGAGAAAACATTTACTGAGCACCAATTAACTTAGAGGCTATACAATGTTAGGAAATATTTGAGTTTCAACTAGTCAAAGTGAAAAGACCTCACTAAACATCCTCAGATGTTTAAGAATTCAGAAGAGTAATGCATAATTACGGAGAAGGCAATGGCACCCCACTCCAGAACTCTTGCCTGGAAAATCCCATGGATGGAGAAGCCTGGAGGGCTGCAGTCCATGGGGTCGCTGAGGGTCGGATACGACTGAACGACTTCACTTCCACTTTTCACTTTCATGCATTGGAGAAGGAAATGGCAACCCACTCCAGTGTTCTTGCCTGGAGAATCCCAGGGACGGGGGAGCCTGGTGGGCTGCCGTCTATGGGGTCGCACAGAGCCGGACACGACTGAAGTGACTTAGCAATGCATAATTAGTTACAATCTAGCCCTATCAAAAGAAATGATCTAAGTTTTAGAAAGCTTAAAATAAAGTATAACTGAATCAAGTTTACCTGATAGTAAATTAACTACCGGCTCAGAAAAAAATTCAACACAATTTCATACAAAACAAAAATCAAGACATTCAATAACATAGCCTGAAAAATATCAAGCATCAAATTTTAAATTATTAAACAAAGAAAAGAACAAAAAAGAGGAAACTGTGACATAATGAGAACAAATAAGCTATAGAAGTAGACCTGTAGATAAAGAGAACATTGTCAGTAGAAGACAAGCTCATATTAAATGTTAAAATATGGCAAAGATTTAAAGCAAAAAAAAAAAAAGGAAGAAGATATAAGGAATATCAGGAGAGAAATGAGAATTTTATATTATAAATATACCCAGCTGGGAAGACACATAATATAAAAGTGAATGATGATAAAGAATACTACTAACTTCTTATCAGAATAAATTTATGCCAGATAACAACTGAAAAAATATTTTAAGCACTGAAAAGAAGTATCATTTCAGAATTATACACCCAGCAAAAACAACCTTCAAAAGCAAAGGCAAAATTAAAGATTTTAGGGTTAAAATAAAAGGTAAGAAAATTTGTTCCCAATGGAACAGCACTAAAAGAGATATTTTTAAAAAGATCTTTGTATAAAAAGAGTATTGATACAAAATGTAAACTCAAATATACTAAAGATATAAAGAGTATCAGAAATGAGATATGTGGATAAATTTTAAAAGATATAGTTTCATAATTTATTTAAAAACATGACTGTTCAATTAAAAACAATATTATTTTATTGTGTGGTATATATGCAAAGCACATCATGAGAAACTCTGGGCTGGAAGAAGCACAAACTGGAATCAAGATATGCAGATGACACCACCCTTATGGCAGAAAGTGAAGAGGAACTAAAAAGCCTCTTGATGAAAGTGAAATAGGAGAGTGAAAAAGTTGGCTTAAAATTCAACATTCAGAAAATGAAGATCATGGCATCTGGTCCCATCACTTCATGGGAACTAGATGGGGAAATAGTGGAAACAGTGTCAGACTTTATTTTTGGGGGTTCCAAAATCACTGCAGATGGTGACTGCAGCCATGAAATTAAAAGACGCTTACTCCTTGGAAGAAAAGTTATGACCAACCTAGATAGCATATTGAAAAGCAGAGGTATTATTTTGCCAACAAAGGTCCGTCTAGTCAAGGCTATGATTTTTCCAGTGGTCATGTATGGATGTGAGAGTTGGACTGTGAAGAAAGCTGAACACCGAAGAATTCATGCTTTTGAACTGTGGTGCTGGAGAAGACTCTTGAGAGTCCCTTGGACTTCGAGGAGATCCAACCAGTCCATTCTAAAGGAGATCAGCCCTGGGATTTCTTTGGAAGGAATGATGCTAAAGCTGAAACTCCAGTATTTTGGCCACCTCATGCCAAGAGTTGACTCATTGGAAAAGACCCTGATGCTGGGAGGGATTGGGGGCAAGAGGAGAAGGGGACGACAGAGGATGAGATGGCTGGATGGCATCACCGACTCAATGCACACATGAGTTTGGGTAAACTGGGAGTTCATGATGGACAGGGAGGCCAGGTGTGCTGCAATCATGGGGTGGCAAAGAGTTGGACACAACTGAGCGACTGAACTGAACTAAACTAACACATGTAGAAATAAATGTATGATAGATGTATCAGAGAACAGGAATAAATGGATGCAAGCACACTGGCACAAAGATTGGCATGTGTGTGGACATGTACCTTGCCTCCTTAAGCATGTCAGTACCCCCAAGTTTATATCGCTATCCATGGTGACAGTCCCAGTGCAAGAGATGTGAGAGACACAGGTTCAACCCCTGGGTCAGGAAGATCCACTGGAGAAGGAAGTGGCAACTCAGTCCTGTATTCTTGCCTGGGAAATCCCATGGACATAGGAGCCTGGCAGACAACAGCCCATGAGGTTGCAGAGTCGGGCATAACTGAGCACTATCACAAGTTTAGGCCACAAAGTTCTTTAATGAAGAAACATTTTTTTGATGAAACATTAAATTATGGTTTATTCATGAACATGTTTGCTATTTACCATTTTTTAAAAGGGTCGTTGAAGAAAGATACCTCAATTTATTGGTTTTAACTATATATTTTTATTCAGAACTGATATAATTTAAATAAAATCCACAGAAAAGATTCTTTGCATGTTAGTACTGACTTACCTGTCTACACATGAATATTCATATTCTATTGCAAGTAAACATGAAGAAGATAAAGAAAAATACAAAATTTCTGATAATGTTTTTTGGTTTATTTTTTACTTTGAAGCAAAGATTTTAACACATCTGTCCTTCAGATTTTTAGTTCTTAATTCAAATATCACTCATTACATTTGTTAGTAATTCCTTTTCAGATAGTGTTGCTTTACTTGTAAACAAATTTAAATAATTATGGCCAGTTAATGTTTTTACTATGAGGCTGGGTTTCTACACAGGGTATCTGAGACAGTGTCAATTTTTCATATTTTTGGTATTAATTATAGTTATTTGATATATCAGTAACATTAAAATTTTAAACAAAAGCTTATGTAATTTCAAACTAATTCAAGAAGTGAGGTTTATATTTTGTTACACAAATATTAGAACATGGTTTGCTGAAGTTTATGTAAGATGAAGTTCCTGATGGTTTTGTTATTCTATGTAAATATCTTTTTATACCCCCACAGAGTGAGAACAAGCTTAGGGAGTAAAATAAATAAGTTTTCTCTTTTTCCTTTGTTTCTCTTTCCACAACTAAAAACACATGGAGATTTTAGAAACAGCAATATGAATTCCTAAACTTGTGCATCACCATAATAATTTAACTGAATATTGGGGTTTAGATCAGGATTTAGATTGGGCTTAATAGTCCTATTATTTCTCTCCTTCTGTTACATATAACAAACCAACTCCTTCCTCTTGCTGTGTTTGAAGTATTAAACTATTTATATATATATATAACTGAGCTAACTTCAAATGAAAAAATTCTATCATTGGGGTCTGTATAACACTTTATGATCACAGCAATAAAAGACACTGGCAGAAGCATTTGAATTTTTTTTTTTCGGTTCTATATGATAGAATGGAATAATACACTGCATGTACCATATTGTACCAAGTTGAGTAGGAAGCAAAAGAGCAGAAGAGAGAAATGATATTTATTGCTTACATTATGGACTAGGCTTGTGATGGATTTTTCTGTACATGTTATTTATTCACACAAGAACCTTATAAGCTGAAAATCACTCTGATGTTAGAGACAAGAAAATTGAGACTCAGACAAGTAAAGTAACTCATCCAAGGTCATATTAAGTGGAATTTCTATCCATATTTGTCTAATACCAATGCCCATTATCTGGCTCTCTGGAAGGGCAACAAACTGGAGAGGATAAAGAATAAATATAGCAATGAATAAGGAATCTCTAAATTCTGAAATTCAGTCGGGATTATATAGGCATCTTTCTGGAACTACTACACATGAAAATTTAGCCCTCTCCCAGTATCTCTTACCATGTCTTTGTAATATACTATTTCTTTGTAATAAGCTACAGAGAAACATAGAAGGTCAAGGTCTCATCTGTTGGTTTAATGCTTCTAAGTGGATGCTGCTAAGTCACTTCAGTCGTGTCCGACTCTGCGTGACCCCATAGACGTCAGCCCACCAGGCTCTCCTGCCCCTGGGATTCTCCAGGCAAGAAAACTGGAGTGGGTTGCCAGTTCCTTCTCCAATGCATGAAAGCCAAAAAGTGAAAGTGAAGTCGCTCAGTCGTGTCCGACTCTTAGCGACCCCATGGACTGCAGCCCACCAGGCTCCTCCATCCATGGGATTTTCCAGGCAAGAGTACTGGAGTGGGGTGCCATTGCCTTCTCCGCCTAAGTGGATATAAATGTGAAATCTCCAGGTCTTGTGCAGGTCCTGATCTAGGGTGGGCCAGTGAGGCCCTTGCCACAGATGTGGTGCCAAAAAAGCTAAGCATTCAAAGTAAACAATATTTTAATATAATATTTTATTAAAGTTCATTTTTTTAAAATCTATGATAAGCAACATAGCAATTTTTTTTTTAAGACACAATCAATATTATTGATTTTTCCTTTTGCTTCAGGCTTCCACATGGCTTGGCAAGGTACTGTTACCAATCCTGTCAGATAACTAAGAGTATCTGCTAGAGATAATAGGTAAAAAGGCTGAGTCAACGATTAGGCACATTATAAACTCAGATAATTACCATGTTTAATAACGAGATATCACGCGAGTGTATGTTCCTCAGTTTTTTGTCTCATCACAACAAAGATTTGGAGTGACGGACATTGGAGCCCTCTCAGCGTGTCACAGCTCTCAGGTCTTGGATAGACTGTGTTGTAGCTCTCAGGTCTCAAAAGGACCATGTTATAGCTCTTAAGACAAGTCAGTGTTACAGCTCAGTGTTACAGCTCTATTTTATTTAGAAGATAGCAGGAAAATCCATCTTTGAGGTGTGAGGGCAAGAAGAGCGCCCCAGTACGTGGGAAAGAGAGAGAGAGATCAAGATTTGGCTCCTCTTTTTATATGTTTATCTCTCCCTGGGCCTGTCCTGTGTAAATTGGGCTAGCCGGGAGTGTTGTTTGTTTTACCTGAGGTCCTCACTCTGGTCCTCGGACCTTCTTTTGTTCTATTTTTGCGGGCTTTTCCCTTCCTTGTCTTTTAGCCACCGCCATTTTGGACTCCTTTTCCCTGTTCTACCTACCTAACATAACTATGCCCTTTTACATTTTAAAAGATTTGAAATTAGAATGTCTCTCAGAGGATCCGATATTGCAATCACTGATGGTAAGGCAGCAGTCTTTCAATGGTTGTCACTGTTTCAGTTCAGTTGCTCAGTCGTGTCCAACTCTTTGCAACCCCATGGACTGCAGCATGCCAGGCTTCCCTGTCCATCACCAACTCCCGGAGCCTACTCAAACTCACGTCCATTGAGTTGGTGACGTCATCGAACCATCTTATCCTCTGTTGTCCCCTTCTCCTCCTGCCTTCAATCTTTCCCAGCATCAGGGAAATAAAAATAATGCAAGGCACAAAATTCTACAGGTTACATAAAGAAAGTTTAAAAAAAAAAATAAAGCTGGAAGAGTGCTAAATAATCTCTTAAAATAATATATAAGTTTATACTGTTTAAAAGTGAAATCTGAAGTTAAAAGAGGAACCACCAGGACTTCTACTACCAGTAATAACAGACTTCATTGATACCAGCTTTCTCAGACAGCAAAAGAAAATTTTCCTCAAGACAATACGTGTAAACATGAAGGATTACAAAAGTAAGATCCAAGAGAAAGTGAGCTTGACATTAAGAACTTCCTTTCAGTTTCAGATTTCTGCTAATTCTACAGCATCGTTAAATAGACTGTGAAACTGGTGAGTATCTTGACAGCCAAATATATATATTTTTGTGTGTTTGTGAGCATGGGGTAAAGAGTAAAGGGCCCTCAAAGCTTTGAATTGGGGTCAAGAACCACACTCTAGAAACACCAGCCTACACAGGTACACAAGATCAGTTTCTAGATTGTGTACTTCTATAGTTGCATTAAAATAACACTCAAGTGCTAGTGCCTTTAGCTTCCTGTAGAGTTAATTTAATTACTCTAAGGAAAGTTAACATTTTTCTCGACTTCAAATTATTTTCAAGAGCCTAGTACTCAAAACAAATAGAAATAAATAGGCACATGTGAAGATACAAAAGAAAAGAAATCACTAGGAGGAAAAAAGACATATAATTTTTAAAAATCAAGAGAAAAAGTTTCTCCTTGAAAAATCAATAAATACCCTTTATAATTCTTGAATAATAATGTATTTAAGTTATTTCAGAAAGAGAGAGAGAAAAAAGATGGGGAGACAAAGAGAAAGAGCACAGTTTACCAATAAATGAGAGAGAACATTATACAGATTCTATAGAAAGCAAAAAATTTACCAAAGATATTCTAGTGGTCCCAGTTAGTGCAATAAAAAAGAATTTACATTTAAAGAATGTAAATAAATTAATAAAATAAAAAGAATTTACACAATAAAAAGAATTTACATTTATAAACACTACAAAGAAAATGTAAATATTTTTAAGAGGACCTGACTATGTGCAAAGAAGATCCAAAATTAACTAAAATCAGAAGTAAAAGTAAGTTTAAAATGGTAGCTGAAATTATGACAAATGCACAAAAAGTAAAAGTTGCTTACCTATACACAGGTAATTGGATAATGAAAATTTTTAAATGTCATTTAAAGAACAACAAAATTATATAATTATACACAACATCAACAAAAGATGTGTAAGACCTTTACACTGAAAACTATGAAAGAGTACCGAAAAAATTAATCAGAGCCACAAACAAAATAGACCATACTGAAGGATTAGAGGGTTGACTTACATTAAAGTGCCTGCTGCTGCTGCTAACATTTAAAGTGCCTATTCTTCCAATATTCAACACTTTTATCATAGATACCTATATGGATTTAGCTTTAAATGTACATCTAAGGTACAACAAAGTTGGGAAAAAAAGGAGAAAGAACAATATGTTATGTATTATAAGTTATGTGTTTTTTGCTTGCAAATTAGAAATAATGCACCAAAAATGGGAAAAGAAAAGAGAAAAAATAATTCCATCCTTATATTGTGTACCTACATGCTTCTCTTGACTCATCCTGGTATTGGTCCTGATATATCCAATAAACCCCAAAATTGTTCACTATTCATTAGGGCAATTCAACTTAAACTATAAAAAAATACCACTGTACACATAACCAGACTAACTTGTATTAAAATATTAACAACAATAACTATTAATTAAGATATAGTACAATAATTCTCAAATAATGTTGGGAAGAAAATAAATGTGTGAGCTACCCACTTACACATTTACACTATAAGACATGTGCATATATATTCAGATATTCACAGCAGCATTATTTGCCTTAAAGAAAACAAGGTAGAAAAAATTTTAAAACTCTATATTAAATATTATACAACAATGAAAATCAACAAATTAGAATAGCATGCAACTTCACTGATTAAAAAAAGGACTCTGTACTAGTTCACTGTGGTTCTTCTAAAAAATTACAATAAATTTAGTAGCTTAAAATACAGAAATTTATTCTTTCATAGCTCAGGCTAGATGAAGCTGGAAGTCTAATGTCTGTTTCCTTAGCCCAGTTTCATAGAGCTGCACTCCCTATGGAGACTCTAGAAGATATGTGCTCATCACCTCTTCCAGCCTATCAGGTTACATTCCTTGATGAGTGGCCCTATATTACATTTTCAAAACCAGCAGCATTACACTTTCAAATCTCTTTGCTTTCACTGTCACGTTGCCCCCTGCCTTCTTTTATTAAAAAAAAACTTGTGATGACATTTAAAGACCACCAAGACAACCCAGGACAATCTCATCTCAAAATCCTTAAATAATTACATTTGTAAAGACCCTTTTTTCTCAAATAAACTTTACAGGAATTAGGATGTGGTCATATCTTTGGGAGCCATTCTCAGCCTGCCACATAGTAGATATATAAATTCCACAGCACCAAGGAAACAATACTCTGAATATTTCAAAGTGGATACCTTTGAAAACAAAGTAAGAAGTAATGGTCTATTTTGCAGAAAATGTTTCTAATAGTTATTAAGGTATTTGTTTTGTGATAGTTCCTTTAATAGGGTAGATTTGGGATACTTTTAAGTTTTTGCTATATATATGTGTGTGTTTGTGTGTGTGTGTGCACGCGCATACTAAGTTGCTTCAGTTGTGTTCGACTCTTTGTGACCCTATAGACCGTGGCCTACCAGGCTCCTCTGTCCATGGGATTCTCCAGACAAGATCTAGGGAATCTTCCCAACCCAGGGATCAAACCTGAGTCTCTTACATCTAACTGCACTGGTAAGCATGTTCATTATCACTGACACCACCAAATATAATTAAAATTTAACAAACCATCATGACTCAATCATCTGATTTATCTTCTCTTAATGAAAATGTGAATTTTATAGGAAATAATGCACTAAAGGAAATAAATGTACTACTTTTACCTAAAATAGATTCTCAATAATATCTCTTATCTTCTGTTACCTGTATATGTCTATCTTTCATACACACACACACACACATACACACACCAATCCATATTTTTAGGATATATGAAATATATATTTTTATTTATATATATATTTTTATTTTTATATATATTTATATATAATACATAATATATATTTTTATTATATATAAATATATATAATAAAAATATATATTTATAATATATATTTATAAATATATATTTATATATAAATATATAATATATATTTTTATTTTTATATATATTTTTTATTTTTATTTTTTATATATTTTTATATTTATATGAAATATAAATTTTTAGGATATATGAAATTTGAACCAGATACAATTTTATAGCTTTTATAATGATAGTTGTGTGTGTGTGTGTGTGTGTGTATGCGCATGCATGCATGCACACATGTGTACTTGGTCAAGTCCAGTGCATTGTGACCCTATGGACCGTAGCCTGCCAGGCTTCTCTGCCCTTGGGGTTTTCCCAGGAAGAATACTGGAGTAGGTTGCCATTTCCTCCTCCAGGAGGTCTTCGTGACCCAGGAATTGAATCTGTATCTCCTCTATTGGCAGGCGTATTCTTTACTACCAAGCCATCAGAGAAGCCTTATAACGATAGCACATGCATATTATTTTTAAAATTTAAACAATACCAAAAGCTACTAACAGGAAATAGAAAAATCACCAAAAGTGAACTTTGACACTTAACACGATTATATCTGGCAATTTTGGATAATATGCTTGTTTCTTCTTTGCACTTTTTGAATATTCTTCAAATTTTTAAAATGATAAGCATGTAGTATTCCAAGGGAAAGTTATTACTATAAAAATCACTTAAGTGAAACTGGCTTCTCTGGTGGCTCAGATGGTAAAAATATCTGCCTGCAGTCAAGAGACCAGGATTTGGATCCCTCTGTCAGGAAGGTACCCTAGAGAAAGGAATGCCAAGCCAATCCAATATTCTTGCCTAGGAAATCCCATGGATAGAGGAGACTGGCAGACTATAGTTCATGGAGTCACAAAGAGTCAAACATGACTGAGTGACTAACACTTTCACTTTTTTAAATAGATTATAACAGTGAGAATAACAAAAAGAGGGATTGTTATTTACAAGGCAACTTATTTAGCACTTAAAGTATATTAGGAATTATTTTATTTGATTTTAATCATTTTATAAACATGACAATAATTTGATAAGAGAGACATGTAAAATAGAATGTCTCATCTATACTATAGGTGAAGAAGCAGAAGTGCTTTGTAAGTAAAAGTGGCATGACCAAAAAACAGGTATGTTCAGATATGGTACTCGAGTCATCTGGCTTCAGAATGAAAAGAAAAGACTCTGATATGCTCCACCTACAAGTATTTGGATTCAGTTATGACTGAATCAGATGAGGTTGCTGGCATTTCTTAGGTATAGTTGTTTAGTGAACCCATCATGAATTATGTACACTTCTGTGATCTCCCTAAATCTTGCACTCCTTCTTCATCCTCCCACAAAATACATGTGATACATACAAATAACAATTAGTTCCTTGGTGGCTCAGGGGTACAGAATTTTCTGCAAGTATTCTTGCCAGGAAATCCTATGAACAGAGGAGCCTGGGGGGCTACGGTCTATGGGTCACAAAGAGACATGACTGAAGCAAATGAATGTGTGTGTGTGTGTGTGTGTGTATGTATATATACATACATGCTGGAACCAAAACAAGAGCTTGGGTAGTAGGTAAGTAATCTCTTGCCTGCTTCCTATACAAAATGATAAAGTCCATGAAGTCCATAGCTGCCATATCCAGAGGTAATAACAGCGCCACTATAAAAGCTCTCACTACTATTGTCATAGTTTCCATTAAGTGAGGTCAAATTAAACTGAGGAGAGGCAAAAAGATTATCAAAAAAATCAAATAAGACTCTGACCACATTCTCTCTTTCAAGAATTTGCATCTGAGAATATCATAAAGGAAAGCAATTCAGAGGTAACTGCTTGTTTAATATGTAAATCAGTAACATGCTGGTCTAAAGCTTGACTTCATGAGATTAGTGCTATATATATGTAGGCAAAAGAAAACCACCAGGAACCAAAACTGTGTCTTATCAGAGAAAGTGCATAAGTCTGTATTTTCACAAAATTCCAACTAGTACTTATTAAGCCAATATGAATGCAAAGCAGCTACAGCCACAATGTTCAACCTGCATGAGAAAACATAAAAACAATGAACTCAAATTTAATATTCTAATTATCCCATTGTAAGTAACAGTAAATGAAAGAGCACGTAGCCCTTTCCAATAACAAAAACACCCTACAGGCAAGAATTCTCCAAGCTAGGCTTCAACATTATGTGAACTGAAAACTTCCAGATGTTCAAGCTGGATTTAGAAAAGGCAGAACCAGAGATCAAGTTGCCAATATCCATTAGATCATAGAAAAAGCAAGAGAATTTCAGAAAAAAATATCTACTTCTGCTTCACTGACTACACTAAAGCCTTTGAATGTGTATCACAACAAACTGTGGAAAATTCTAAAAGAGATGGGAATACCAGACCACCCTACCTGCCTCCTGAGAAACCTGCATGCAGACCGAGAAGCAACCGTTAGAAAAGAACAAGGAACAATGGACTGATTCAGAATTGGGAAAGGAGTACTTTAAGGCTATATACTGTCACCTTGCTTGTTTAACTTCTATGCAGTGAACATCATGAAAAATGCCAGACTGGATGAAGCACAAGCTGAAATCAAGATTTCCTGGAGAAATACCAATAACCTCAAATATGAAGATGACCCTTATGGGAGAAAGCAAAGAGGAATAAAGAGCTTCTTGATGAAGGGGAAAGAGGAGAGTGAAAAAGCTGGCTTAAAACTCAGCATTCAAAAAACAAAGATCATGGCATCCAGTCCCATCACTTCATGGCAAATAGATGGGGAAACAATGGAATCAGTGATAGACTTTATATTGTTGGGCTCCAAAACACTGCAGATGGTGATTTCAGCCATAAAATTAAAATACACTTGCTCCTTGGAAGAAAAGCTATGACCAACACAGACAGCATATTGAAAAGCAGACATTACTTTGCCAACAAAGGTCCATCTAGTCAAAGCTATGGTTTTTTTCCAGTAGTCATGTATGGATGTGTGAGTTGGACCATAAAGAAAGCTGAGCACCAAAGAACTGATGCTTTTGAACTGTGGTGTTGGAGAAGACTCTTGAGAGTCCCTTGGATAGCAAGGAGATCCAACCAGTCCATCCTAAAGGAAATTAGTCCTGAATATTCGCTGAAAGGACTGATGATAAAGCTGAAGCTCCAATACTTTGGCCACCTCATACAAAGAACTGACTTATTGGAAAAGACCCTGATGCTGGGAAAAGTTGAAGGCAGGAGGAGAAGGGGACAACAGAGAATGAGATGGTTGGATGACATCACCAACTTGATGGACATGAGTTTGAGCAAGCTCCAGGAGCTGGTGATGGACAGGGAAGCCTGGTGTGCTGCAGTCCATAAAATTGCAAAGAGTCAGACCCAACTGAGCAATTGAACTGAACTGAACTGAAAGGCAAGAATTTACTAAATGTATTTATAAAAATCACTATAATGAATGCACCAAATGATTTCCTTTCACATTTGCAATGTTTTCTCAAGTTCAGATGATCTTCTTATAAAATCAAGTTCGCCTAAAACTGAGTTTGTCTGCTGAGCTTATGATTAATCCCTTTATCCAAAAATATTCCCTTTCTTGTCCCAAATCTGTTCCCCTCGAGACTGAGAACTATCAAGGGAAAGGAGGGATTGAAACCATATACAAAACCCCGTGACCCTTTCCTTTGAAGTAGAAGGCTTTTGCTTTATTTTCCCAAGCCTCTTCTGAGTCTCAAACAGCTGGTTCAAGAGTTTAAAATTTAGACTATAAACCAACCACACAGCGGAGTCACTGAAATCCCAGTTCCCTGAAAGATATAAAGGACTGAGACACTTCCTCGGTTGTTTTCACATGAAGCAGATCCACCCCACCCCCAGCCCAGGTGAAAACTGCTAAGTGAAAGCATGTAGGGCCATGAGAGGTTGACACCAGCAGACTGATGACACTTGAAAGTTCACCTTGATGCCAGTACATCACACGAAATTGGTTGACTTGACCATGAGTTGATGATATGTCCTGAAGCCCCCTCCCTCACACTGAGTTTTTAAAAACGCTTCCCTGAAAGCCATTAGGATGCTGGGTCTTTTGAACATAAGCTGTCCATTCTCCCTGCTCTGCACCCTGCAGTAAACGCCGTGCTTTCCTTTACCACAACCTGGTGTCAGTAGATTGACTTACTGCCAGCAGGCAAGCGAATCCAAGTCCAGGTGTGGTAACACTCATTGCTGTATTTTTTTTTTAATTTCTATATATATTCATGTAACTCTTACTTAGAAATATTGAGCTCTAAAAATATTTTCCTCAATTAAATTTCTTAGAATCAGAAATGTGGAAAGAATTCTAAGATATAAACATTCTTACAGACTAATAACTAAATATTACTCCTAATTGAATTAAGATGTGCCTTTTATCTGTGTTCCAAGTAAAATAAAATGGAAGAAAATGAATATTTTAAGAAAGGCCAGTTTTCAGCATTTATTTCTCTTTTGCACCTAGTGTAATAGTAAATAACTAGTTCACTTTTGCATAAATAACCACTCAACACTCTCCAAGAACTGTCACTCGGTGCTGTGTTTAGTTGCTCAGTCACGTCCGACTCTGCAACCCCATGGACTGTAGCCCACCAGGCTCCTCTGTCCATGAGATTCTCCAGGCAAGAATACGGTAGTGGGTTGCCATGACCTCTTCCAGTGGATCTTCCCAACCCAGGGATCGAACCCAGTTCCCGTAGTGCAGGCAGATTCTTTACCAGTTGAGCCACCAGGGAAGCCCAAGAATACTAGAGTAGGTAGTCTATACCTTCTCCAGGGGATCTTCCCAACTGAGAAATCAAACCGGGGTCTCCTGCATTGCTGGTGGATTCCTTACCAGCTGAGCTAGCAGGAAAGCCTTCGTTTCATTCTGACAAATAGTCAAATGATACAGATAAAGGCTTTCAAGGTGGCGCTAGTGGTAAAGAACCTGACTGCCAATGCAGAAGACTTAAGAGATGCTGGTTCAATCCCTCAGTCAGGAAGATACCCTGGAGGAAGGCATGGCAATCCATTCCAGTATTCTTGCCTGGTCAATCCAATGGACAGAGGAGCCTGGCAGACTACATAGTCCGTTGGGTTGCACAGAGTCAGACATGACTGAAGCAACTTATCACACACAGATATGCCATCCTTGCCTCCAGTAAACAGCAAAGAGTAAGAGACAAAATTGACAGACAGTGGAAGAAAGATGATTTGTTCTCAAAGACAAACATGTAAGGTCAAGGTATATATTTTAGATAGACAGGGAAACGGTTTCTCTTGTGAAAAGATAAAAAAAAAAAAACTTGGTGATATGTAATGCACTTGCAATGTCAGAAAAAATAAAGTATTATGTTTCAACTTCAAAGTATCTGGTATGGTATGATAGTTAACTCAAGGGATGTTAGTTTTAGGGAGAACAAAGCGACCAAGAGCCGACTTGGCTGCACTGCTTCCAGATGCCTCCTCTGAGTCTTAATCAAACTAAGGACCCGTTACACTTGGGAAATCACCACTAGAACTTTAATCGACTTTGTTGTTGCCTTTCATCTACTTTGCTGTCTCAGAACTGGATTGATTTATTGATTTTGATTTTGAATTGTAAGAATTTCAAGAAAGATCTTTTAGTGCCAGACCAAGGTATCCAATTTAAAAGGTGCTGTCTTTCTACTGAGTTACTGAAAAGCATTTAATTGGCCCCTAAAATAATAAGTTTGATTTAGAAGCCTGATGCCAGGTTACAAAGTGCAGGATGGCTTAGATCTGTCCCTCTCAAGCTTAATGAACAGTCTTTGTTCAGCTTCCAAACACACCTTATGGTTCATAACTTGATAGAGCACAATATTTTCATTCAGAAAAAAAGTTAAATATATTTACTCATAACTCCTAATTGAACAGTCAATTTAGAGTCAAAATTTAGTCTATTTTTCTTTATTTATATATTTAGGAGAGTTTTAGGTTCACTGGGTTCTGAAGCAGTTGTATAAAATGTGCTTCCAGAACATGTGTGATTGATTTGGTTTCACTGCTGATACTCACAAAATCTGGATTTCCTCTGATTTCCCACTCAACAAGCTAGTTGAGAAAAGTAATAGTGAAAATGACATAGTACTTTTCTTTGAGGAAAACAAAGTTTTTTTCCAAATATATCTTCATTAATCCTTAAAACATTCCTATGACGTTAAGCAGTAGAGAGATTATTTCTGTTTTATAATAGGGACCAAAATCTTATATATATATATATATATCAGTTCAGTTCTGTCACTCAGTAAGTCTGACCCTTTGCGACCCCATGGACTAAAGCAGGCCAGGCTTCCCTGTCTATCACCAATACCCGGAGGCTACTCAAACTCATGTCCATTGAGTTGGTAATATCAACCAACCATTTCATACTCTGTCGTCCCCTGCTCTTCCAACCTTCAATTTACCCAGCATCAGGGTCTTTTTCAATGGGTCTGTTCTTCAAATCAGGCAGCCAAAGTATTGGGGTTTCATCTTCAGCATCAGTCCTTCCAATGAATATTCAGGATTGATTTCCTTTAGGATGGACTGGTTGGATCTCCTTGCTATCCAAGGGACTCTCAAGAGTCTTCTCCAACACCACAGTTCAGAAGCATCAATTCTGAAAAGCACTCAGCTTTCTTTATAGTCCAACTCTCATATCCACACATGACCACTGGAAAAACCATAGCTTTGACTAGATGGACCTTTGTTAGCAAAGTAATGTTTCTGCTTTTCAATATGCTGTCTAGCTTGGTCATAGCTTTTCTTCCAGGGAGCAAGTGTCTTTTAATTTAATAGCTACAGTCACCATATGCAGTGATTTTGGAGCCCCAAAATATAAAGTCTGTCAGTTTCCATTGTTTTCTAATCTATTTGCCATGAAGTGATGGGACCGGATGTCATGGTCTTAGTTTTCTGAATGTTGGGCTTTAAGCCAACTTTTTCACTCTCCTCTTTCACTTTCATCAAGAGGCTCTTTAGTTTTTCTTCACTTTCTGCCATTAGGGTGGTGTCATCTGCATATCTAAGGTTATTGATATTTCTCCCGGCAATCTTGATTCCAGCTTGTGTTTCTTCCAGTCCAGCGTTTCTCATGATGTACTCTGCATAAAGAAAATAAGCAGGGTGACTATATACAGCCTTGATATACTCCTTTCCCGATTTGAAAAATGCCTGCTGTTCCATGTCTCGTTCTGTTGCTTTGTGATTGGCATACAGATTTCTTAGGAGGCAGGTCAGGTGGTCTGGTATTCCCATATCTTTAAGAATTTTCCACAGTCTGTTGTGATCCACACAATCAAAGGCTTTGGCATAGTCAATAAAACAGAAGTAGATGTTTTTCTGGAATTTTCTTGCTTTTTCAACGATCCAATGGATGTTGGCAATATGATCTCTGGTTCCTCTGCCTTTTCTAAATCCCACTTGAACATGTAGAATTTTGTGGTTCATGTACTATTGAAGCCTGGCTTGAAGAATTTTGAGCATTACTTTGCTAGCATGTGAAATGAATGCAGTTGTGCAATAGTTTGAACATTCTTTAGCATTGCCTTTCATTGGGATTGGAATGAACATTGACCTTTTCCAGTCCTGTGGCCACTGCTGAGCTTTCCAAATTTGCTGGAATACTGACTGCAGCACTTTCACAGCATCATCTTTTAGGATTTGAAATAGCTCAACGGGAATTCCATCACCTCCACTGACTTTGTTCATACTGATGCTTCCTAAGGCCCACTTGACTTAGTATTCCAGGATAACTGTCTCTGGGTGAGTGATCACACCATCGTGGTTATCTTGGTCATGAAGATCTTTTTTATATAGTTCTTCTGTGTATTGTTGCCACCTCTTAATATCTTCTGCTTCTATTAGGTTCATACCATTTCTGTCCTTTATCGAGCCCATCTTTGCATGAAATTTTCCCTTGGTATCTTTAATTTTTTGAAGAGATCTCTGTTGAAGCTTGGCTTGACGAATTTTGAGCATTACTTTACTAGCCTGTGAGATGAGTGCGATTGTGCGGTAGTTTGAGCACTCTTTGGCATTGCCTTTCTTTGGAATTGGAATGAAAACTGACCTTTTCCAGTCCTGTGGCCACTGCTGAGTTTTCCAAATTTGCTGGCATATTGAGTGCAGCACTTTCACAGCATCATCTTTCAGGATTTGGAATAGTTCCACTGGAATTCCATCACCTCCACTAGCTTTGTTCCTAGTGATGCTTTCTAAGGCCCACTTGACTTCACATTCCAGGATGTCTGGCTCTAGGTCAGTGATCACACCATCATGATTATCTGGGTCATGAAGCTCTTTTTTGTACAGTTCTTTTGTGTATTCTTGCCACCTCTTCTTAATATCTTCTGCTTCTGATAGGTCCATACCATTTCTGTCCTTTATCGAGCCCATCTTTGCATGAAATGTTCCTTTGGTATCTCTGACTTTCTTGAAGAGATCCCTAGTCTTTCCCATTCTGTTGTTTTCCTTTATTTCTTTGCATTGATCACTGAAGAAGGCTTTCTTATCTCTTCTTGCTATTCTTTGGAACTCTGCATTCAGATGTTTATATCTTTCCTTTTCTCCTTTGCTTTTCGCTTCTCTTCTTTTCACAGCTATTTGTAAGGCCTCCCCAGACAGCCATTTTCCTTTTTTGCATTTCTTTTCCATGGGGATGGTCTTTATCCCTGTCTCCTGTGCAATGTCACGAACTATGTCTCATTCCATAGTTCATCAGGCACTCTAGCTATCAGATCTAGACCATTAAATCTATTTCTCACTTCCACTGTATAATCATAAGGGATTTGATTTAGGTCATACATGAATGGTCTTGTGGTTTTCCCTACTTTCTTCAATTTCAGTCTGAATTTGGCAATAAGGAGTTCATGGTCTGAGCCACAGTCAGCTCCTGGTCTTGTTTTTGCTGATTGTATAGAGTTTCTCCATCTTTTGATGCAAAGAATATAATTGATCTGATTTCAGTGTTGACCATCTGGTGATGTCCAAGCATAGCATCTTCTCTTGTGTTGTTGGAAGAGGGTGTTTGTTATGACCAGTGCATTTTCTTGGCAAAACTCATTCTGTATTCCAAAGCCAAATTTACCTGTTACTCCAGGTGTTTCTTGACTTCCTACTCTTGCATTCTAGTTCCCTATAATGAAAAGGACATCTTTTTGTGTGTGTTAGTTCTAGAAGGTCTTGTAGGTTTTCATAGATCCGTTCAACTTCAGCTTCTTCAGCATTACTGGTTGGGGCATAGACTTGGATTACTGTGATATTGAATTATGATATTGAATGGTAATATATCAGTTACTTATCCAGAATTTTGTAAGCTACCAATGTAAAATCAGGGTGAACATTAGGTTTCCTATAGCTCAGATACCCATATAATTTACTGTCCAAACTAGGACACTGGGAAAGGGGCAATAGTAATAAGAGGCTTAATATTAATATCAGAACTACAGTCATAAACTGAGACATACAGTTACATCAGTTACATGACCTATAGTCCACTGAATGGAATACGAATAAAGCCACAACACTTAGTGGAAAGTCAATGGTGTAAAACATACATTTTGAACTTACTTGTATGGAGAAAATATATAAGAACATAAGTAGTAGTTCAAAGGATTTGTTTCACTATTTACTATGAAATTCCACTACTGGTAATTTGTTGCATTTACTTTTAGGGTTGTTCTACACAATTTATAAAATAGTTTCAATTACACACTATATGTAAGTTGGTCTTCAGAATTTTGAACTTGACAAATCAAAAATATTTTTCCAATTTACTACAAATGCTTCATGAACTTTAAAAAATTACCACATTATGTTCAATGATATTCAAACACCATAATCACTATAACCATATCCAATTATTGCTAATAACATTTTAGATTTATGACTAGTGCTATGATGAGAACTTTAGCATACATTTTTCAGTTCAGTTCAGTTCAATTCAGTCGCTAAGTCGTGTCCAACTCTCTGAGACCCCATGAATTGCAGCACGCCAGGCCTCCCTGTCCATAGCCAACACCCGGAGGTCACTCAAACTCATGTCCATCGAGTCCGTGATGCCATCCAGTCATCTCATCCTCTGTCATCCCCTTTTCCTCCTGCCCCCAATCCCTCCCAGCATCAGAGTCTCTTCCAATGAGTCAACTCTTCGCATGAGGTGGCCAAAGTACTGGAGTTTCAGCTTTAGCATCATTCCTTCCAAAGAACACCCAGGGCTGATCTCCTTCAGAATGGACTGCTTGGATCTCCTTGCAGTCCAAGCGACTCTCAGGAGTCTTCTCCAACACCACAGTTCAAAAGCATCAATTCTTCGGTGCTCAGCCTTCTTCCTAGTCCAATTCTCACATCCATACATGACCACTGGAAAAACCATAGCCTTGACTAGATGGACCTTTGTTGGCAAAGTAATGTCTCTGCTTTTCAATATGCCATCTAGGTTGGTCATAGCTTTTCTTCCAAGGAGTAAGTGTCTTTTAATTTCATGGCTGCAGTCACCTGACCTGCCTCTTGAGAAACCTGTACGCAGGTCAGGAAGCAACAGTTAGAACTGGATATGGAACAGATTGGTTCCAAATAGGAAAAGGAGTTCGTCAAGGGTGTATATTGTCACCCTGCTTATTTAACTTATATGCAGAGTAAGGTAAGGTAAGGTAAGGTAATGTCCAACTCTGTGCGACCCCATAGACAGCAGCCCACCAGGCTCCCCTGTCCCTGGGATTCTCCAGGCAAAAACACTGGAGCGGGTTACAGAGTACATTGTGAGAAATGCTGGGCTGGAAAAGCATAAGCTGGAATTAAGATTGCTGGGAGAAATATCAATAACCTCAGATATGCAGATGACACCACCCTTATGGCAAAAAGTAAAGAGGGACTAAAAAGCCTCTTATGAAAGTGAAAGAGGAGAGTGAAAAAGTTGGCTTAAAACTCAACATTCAGAAAATGAAGATCATGGCATCGGGTCCCATCACTTCATGGGAAATAGATGGAGAAACAGTGGAAACAGTGTCAGACTTTATCTTTTTGGGCTCCAAAATCACTGCAGATGGTGACAGCAGCCATGAAATTTAAAGCATACATTTTTAATACAGTTCTAATAATTTCCTTAGGATATATTTTTTCAGTTTCCTCCAGCTATAAAGTGAATCTCTATCATTCTTTCTATTTCTTTATGCTTTAAGTTTACATTTTGGGGGATGCTGCTGCTGCTAAGTCGCTTCAGTCGTGTCCGACTCTGTGCGACCCCACAGACAGAAGCCCACCAGGCTCCCCTGTCCCTGGGATTCTCCAGGCAAGAACACTGGAGTGGGTTGCCATTTCCTTCTCCAACGTATGAAAGTGAAAAGCGAAAGTGAAGTCGCTCAGTCGTGTCCGACTCTTAGCGACCCCATGGACTGGAGCCTACCAGGCTCCTCCGTCCATGGGATTTTCCAGGCAAAAGTACTGGGGTGGGGTGCCATTGCCTTCCCCGATATTTATGCTTTAATTTTATTAAGAGTTGTTCAGATGTTTGAAGGGAAATTCAAGTTTTGTATCATTGTGATTAAAAAAATTCTGATTAGTTTTATCAGTTGTTCATTTTTTATTTTTTCAGTTTTGTGTTATATCAAAGTGTGTTTGAATAATATCATCTTTATTTTTCTTTTCTTAGTGTCATTGACATTGTTTTGAATTAGTTATGAATTCTTCTGTTTAGCTCTGATTTTCTTCTTCACTCATGGCGGCTGTTTAACGCTATACACAAAATTCTATGTAGAGCTATGGTCTCTTCACCAAAATTCTAAAACACAGTGTTGGAAATTTCCTGAATTACATTAGTTATGCTCTTTCTTTTCGCTTCCCCTTCGAAGGTCTCATTTTGTCAATAGTCTTAGGGCTCTCACTTTTGTTGTTCTCTAGATTACCTATAACTTTAAAATTGTTACCTCTCAATTTGCTGATATTCAGCATCATTTCAGTTCTTAATCTTGATTGATGGTTTTAGTTTTCCTTATGTAAATTTTGTGTTCTAATTTCAAGTTTGGGAGCATTATGCTATAAAAGATGAACATTTTATAGTTTGGATTTTGCTCTCTATATAATTGCTTTGGTATTTAGAGGATCACATTTATTGATATACCATGCTGAAGGAGGAGATTCATAGAGTAAATTATGTCAACAAGCAGCCTCAATTTCATTTTATTTTCCCTGAACATTTTCTCAGCAATTCTCAGCAATTTCTCAGTAATCCGTGTGAATCATTCTTTTCATGGCCAGCAGTAAACTGGTCTAGCTTTATCATTAATTTAGCCTTGGAAACTATGACCACTGAACTCAATATAGATATGAGATGAAAAATCCATTTAATGTCATTTAAATATCTAGAAAACTTATGACTTTGGCAGATAATAAGAATATAAGAAATACTCTGACAAGAATCACACAATAAATAGACTTTTAATCCACCTTAGTCCTTAAACAATCTGAGCAGGAAAATTAATTAAAATCAAACTGGATGTAAGATAATGTGAAGAAGACACATTGGTGTGGTGAATCTAATGAACATGAGTTGTCCCTCCATCACTTCATCCTTCTTCAGAGTTCATAGACTTGGAATCTCTGTTTATTAGTATAACTTTATAAAAGTTTCAAATTTTGTTCACCACATTTATAAAGGAAGTCACCCTGAATATCTGCAACTCCAGAAATCAATATCCAAGTGAAATGTCCATTAATGAAGCAGCCTGTGATGGTAGCTACAATTTACTTGAGTTGAAAACCCCATTTGCTTAAGAAAGCTTAATTGTTTTCATGGTAATTTTTTCCCCAGGAAAAGAATTTTTTCAAAGTAGAGAAATGATTAAATAGATCAAAACTATAATATTCATATTTTAAAGATGCTATACACATCAATAATTGATGTTAGTAATTTAAATATCTACAGATTAGCACTTTAAATTCACACTTTAAGTATATAACCAAGTGATTATTTTAAGCATTGCTTTTTGAGTTGAAAGATATAAGAAGTTTTACTAAGTTGGCAGTAGTGTTTTAACATTTAAGACACCTTAAGATTCACCATGTTATTAGTTTGATTTATTATCTTTATCAGGACTGTTTAAGTACTCTGGAAGGTTTTGTTTGTTAGATAATTAAAATGTTCACAAAGATAATTGAGCACACTTAATTTATAAATGCAGTTTAAAAATTTTAAGGGAGTCTAATTAAGTTGTAAATGAAACCAAACATTAATGAAAGTCCCCCTTTAAAATTATTTTTAAATTCATTAGATTTATATAGAATAAAGCTTCCTAGTTTAAAATATAAAATTGTAAGTGTTTAAAAAATTCAATATGCTGCATGTTAACTTAAAATTTGTACTTACTGTTAAGACTCCTTTATATATTCAAAAATCACAGTGAAAACAGCTCGACATGCTCACTTATCAGTGTAAAACTTATAAAACTACTGTAAAACTCTTGTTAGCTATAGATCCTGTATGGATTCTAATTTCCATGATCTGAAGATCACACATCAATTCTTTCTTCTTATTTTATTTTTAATTTTAAAATGTTTTATTAATATATCACATAGGTTAAATAGTCAAATAATTATTCGAATCTTATTATGGAAAATGGCAATATCCTATTCCTTGCATCTCATTTCTCCCTCCTCAGAAAATACTACTTTCAATTACTTTAGCAATGGTTTTGGATTTCGTTTTTATATCTCTAAATAATAGTCTAATACTGAAACTTCATTATCGTTCATCATTAAGTATTTTCTATCAATCACTACTCTGACAGCTAAAGATTTAACTCTTCTTCCCATCCTCTAAATATAATTATATATTAAATTTGTTTGGTCAATAGTTAGTATTCATATTATTATGACTATATTAATGTTACTCACAATTGATCCATTTAAGTAAAAATGATCGTATTTCTTTCCAATATCTTACTTCCTTGAGTTGATAATTCTCTTATTTTTCTTTTGTTTAGTTTCGCACAAGAGAAGACTTTATACATGGACATCACCAGATGGTCAACACCGAAATCAGATCGATTATATTCTTTGCAGCCAAAGATGGAGAAGCTCTACACAATCAGCAAAAACAAGACCAGGAGCTGACTGTGGCTCAGACCATAAACTCCTTATTGCCAAATTCAGACTGAAATTGAAGAAAGTAGGGAAAACCACTAGACCATTCAGGTATGACCTAAATCAAATTCCTTATGATTATACAGTGGAAGTGAGAAATAGATTTAAGGGCCTAGATCTGATAGATAGAGTGCCTGATGAACTATGGAATGAGGTTCGTGACATTGTACAGGAGACAGGGATCAAGACCATCCCCAAGAAAAAGAAATGCAAAAAAGCAAAATGGCTGTCTGGGGAGGCCTTGCAAATAGCTGCGAAAAGAAGAGAAGCGAAAAGCAAAGGAGAAAAGGAAAGATATAAACATCTGAATGCAGAGTTCCAAAGAATAGCAAGAAGAGATAAGAAAGCCTTCTTCAGCGATCAATGCAAAGAAATAGAGGAAAACAACAGAATGGGAAAGACTAAGGATCTATTCAAGAAAATCAGAGATACCAAAGGAACATTTCATGCAAAGATGGGCTCGATAAAGGACAGAAATGGTGTGGACCTAACGGAAGCAGAAGATATTAAGAAGAGGTGGCAAGAATACACAGAAGAACTGTACAAAAAAGAGCTTCACAACCCAGATAATCATGATGGTGTGATCACTGACCTCGAGCCAGACATCCTGGAATGTGAAGTCAAGTGGGCCTTAGAAAGCATCACTACGAACAAAGCTAGTGGAGGTGATGGAATTCCAGTGGAGCTATTTCAAATCCTGAAAGATGATGCTGTGAAAGTGCTTCACTCAATATGCCAGCAAATTTGGAAAACTCAGCAGTGGCCACAAGATTGGAAAAGGTCAGTTTTCATCCCGATCCCAAAGAAAGGCAATGCCAAAGAATGCTCAAACTACCGCACAATTGCACTCATCTCACACGCTAGTAAAGTAACGCTCAAAATTCTCCAAGCCAGGCTTCAGCAATATGTGAACCATGAACTTCCTGATGTTCAAGCTGGATTTAGAAAAGGCAGAGGAACCAGAGATCAAATTGCCAACATCCGCTGGATTATCGAAAAAGCAAGAGAGTTCCAGAAAAACATCTACTTCTGCTTTATTGACTATGCCAAAGCCTTTGACTGTGTAGATCACAATAAACTCTGGAAAATTCTGAGAGAGATGGGAATACCAGACCACCTGATCTGCCTCTTGGGAAATCTGTATGCAGGTCAGGAAGCAACAGTTAGAACTGGTCATGGAACAACAGACTGGTTCCAAATAGGAAAAGGAGTACGTCAAGGCTGTATATTGTCACCATGTTTATTTAACTTATATGCAGAGTACATCATGAGAAATGCTGGACTGGAGGAAACACAAGCTGAAATCAAGATTGCCGGGAGAAATATCAATAACATCAGATATGCAGATGACACCACCCTTATGGCAGAAAGTGAAGAGGAACTCAAAAGCCTCTTGATGAAAGTGAAAGTGGAGAGTGAAAAGGTTGGCTTAAAGCTCAACATTCAGAAAACGAAGATCATGGCATCTGGTCCCATCACTACATGGGAAATAGATGGAGAAACAGTGGAAACAGTGTCAGACTTTCTTTTTCTGGGCTCCAAAATCACTGCAGATGGTGACTGCAGCCATGAAATTAAAAGACGCTTACTCCTTGGAAGGAAAGTTATGACCAACCTAGATAGCATATTCAAAAGCAGAGACATCACTTTGCCAACAAAGGTTCGCCTAGTCAAGGCTATGGTCTTTCCTGTGGTCATGTATGGATGTGAGAGCTGGACTGTGAAGAAAGCTGAGCGCCGAAGAATAGATGCTTTTGAACTGTGGTGTTGGAGAAGACTCTTGAGAGTCCCTTGGACTGCAAGGAGATCCAACCAGTCCATTCTGAAGGAGATCAGACCTGGGATTTCTTTGGAGGGAATGATGCTCAAGCTGAAACTCCAGTATTTTGGCCACCTCATGCGAAGAGTTGACTCATTGGAGAAGACTCTGATGCTGGGAGGGATTGGGGGCAGGAGGAGAAGGGGACGACAGAGGATGAGATGGCTGGATGGCATCACTGACTCGATGAATGTGAGTCTGAGTGACCTCCGAGAGCTGGTGATGGATAGGGAGGCCTGGCGTGCTGCGGTTCATGGGGTCGCAAAGAGTCGGACACGACTGAGCGACTGATCTGATCTGATCTGATATCAAAAAATGGGCTCAGTTCCATTGAAGAAGGCTGAGCGCTTAAGAATTGATGCTTTTGAACTGTGGTGTTGGAGAAGACTCTTGAGAGTCCCTTGGACTGCAAGGAGATCCAACCAGTCCATTCTGAAGGAGATCAGCCCTGGGATTTCTTTGGAAGGAATGATGCTAAAGCTGAAACTCCAGTTCTTTGGCCACCTCATGCGAAGAGTTGACTCATTGGAGAAGACTCTGATGCTGGGAGGGATTGGGGGCAGGAGGAGAAGGGGACGACAGAGGATGAGATGGCTGGATGGCATCACTGACTTGATGGATGTGAGTTTGAGTGAACTCCGGGAATTGGTGATGGACAGGAAGGCCTGGTGTGCTGCAATTCATCGGGTCCCAAAGAGTCGGACACGACTGAGTGACTGATCTGATCTGAATGAGTCTATAAATACATTCAAAAGACAAATTTTATCTCTTTGAAGATTTTTTTCTTTACTGCTAATATACACTGGAGAAGGCAATGGCACCCCACTACAGTACTCTTGCCTGGAAAATCCCATGGACTGAGGAGCCTGGTGGGCTGCAGTCCATGGAGTCGCGAAGGGTCAGACACGACTGAATGACTTCACTTTCATTTTTCACTTTCATGTATTGGAGAAGGAAATGGCGACCCACTCCAATGTTCTTGTCTGGAGAATCCCAGGGACGGGGGAGCCTGGTGGGCTGCCCTCTATGGGGGTCGCAGAGAGTCGGACATGACTGAAGTGACTTAGCAGCAGCAGCAGCTAATACACACAGATTATCACTTAAATATATTCTACTTCTTTAACAACCTGGAGATTCCTTATACACTGTGCCCTTCTCTTTCCTCACTTACTGCTCAATTTAGTAGAATAGTCTTCAGTAACTTTCTAACATACTATGCATTGGAAGTATCATTTTGGAAATTTTAATGTCAAAAATGCTTTTTGTGATTTTTATCATATCTGTTTAATAGTTTGGCTAAGTATATTATGCTACATTGGAATTAATTTTCCAATTTATAAACTTTTGCTTCATTGACTTCTAGTGACCTATTTTTGTTTTTCCTCTCAAATAGCAGGAATTATCTTCTGTTTTTTTTCTCAGTGAGCTGATTTTTTTCATTATTATTCTTAGTGTTGGTAGGTCTATTTTCATCTACTGGGTTGAACCCTGATGTATAAATTCAATGTGAAAACGTATGAACTTTAATTGTTATCCATTACAAATTATTTAATTTATGTATACCGCTCTCCATTGTATTATCTGCTCTTTAATTATAGATTTATCCCCCTATATATTTTAGTTGCTGCCCTTTTGGACTGATGCTTTACTTTACCAAACAGTTCTCTCCTAATATTCATCTCTTATATTTTTCTCACTTTCTCAGGAAATTCAGTAAACTAGTCAACTTTATCTTCCAAATCTATAATACTATTAAATTATATTATTGCAATATTTTTTAATTTTCAATAATTTTATTTTTAGTGATTCATTTTATGTCATATCTTATTCTTGTTGTGTAGGTGTATTATCTCTGAGGAGATTAATGTTAAGTCTCATTCCTCCCTGTATAAACTTAGTATATTTCTAGAGATTTTATTTAGTTTTGTCTCTTTTACCTTACTGGTTATTTCTAGATTTTCATAATGGTTATGAACAGTGCAACAAATGTTGACAATAATCTCTAAGTTCATGAGGAATACTTTTCAACTGTGGCTTCACTACAGGTTAATCTAAGTGGACTATTTCCTTGGGACAGCCCCTTATAAACATATCCTTTAGTCTATTTCATTGGACTAAAGTAGATTCTTCAAAGCAGATTCAGTTTCCTCCTCTGAGAGTACAAGACTAATAGATCTTGACTAATAGATCTTGATATTGTGAGCCCACAGAGGATTAAGGATTGGAGATATCTCAGCTTTTAGTATTAAATGTTTGTTTTAGCCCCTACTTCATGTATTACCAAAAAGTTGATTTCTCCCATCCCGATTCCCTTTTACCGATTCAGAGGATAAACCTCTACTATTCTGCCAGAGGGGCCAAAAGGCATTCACTAGACTTTGTAATCTGAGCATTAAAAACATACTTCTAACCAATTTTCCTGAGTTTTATCTTTGCTTTTCTTTATACTTCCAATGGTATCTTATACCATTAATTCAAGAGACTTTAGGGAGATCAGATCTCCCAATTGTCAGTGTAAAATTCGGTTCTCTTCAGTCTCTTTAATATTTAGATGTCCTATCTTCAAAAATATTGCTGTTTTCTCTTTGATCCTGTAAGTTTATATCATTTTATTAAATTATTTACCATCAAACTATGGAGTTTCAAGAGAGACTAATCTATATGCATTTGATATGACATATTTGTTCAGGTGTCTGCACCTACTCTTGCCTTATTTTGAAGAACAGAATAAATTGTCATGGCATTGAGCAACTATTCCTCAGAGTTTGCTTAAGGATTTTTTTCATGGTGTTTATTTTTAACATAACTGGGTTTTGTGTTTTTTATATTCATTTTTTCAGTTGTCTTAATGATGAAAAACTGTTATAAGTCACATTTTACCTCTTTTTATCTTATGTATCCCTTAACTACTATAATCACAGTTATTTTTACTACTTTTGTCTTTTACATGCCAAAGAATGTTCAAACTACTGCAAAATTAGACTCATTTCACATTGCAGCAAGGTAATGTTCAAAGTCCTTCAAATCAGGCTTCAATAGTACATGAACTGAGAACTTTCAGATGCACAAAGTAGATTTAGAAAAGGCAGAGGAACACGAGATCAAATTGCCAACATCTGTTGGATCATAGAAAAAGCAAGAGAGTTCCAGGGAAATTTCTACTTATGCTTCACTGACTACAGTAAAACCTTTGACTGTGTGGATCACAACAAACAGTGAAAAATTCTTCAAGAGACAAGAATACCAGACTACCTTACCTGCCTCCTGAGAAACCTGTATGTGGGTCAAGAAGCAACAGTTAGAACCTTACATGGAACAACGGACTGGTTCAAAATTGGGAAAGGGAAATATTGTAGGCAGGAGGTGAAAGGGATGACAGAGGGCAAGATGGTTGAATGGGATCACCGACTCAATGGACATGAGTGTGAGCAAACTCCGCTAGATGGTGCAGTACAGGAAAGCCTGGTGTGCTGCAGGCCATGGGGCTGCAAAATTTCAGACATGACTGAGTGACTGAACTGGCTTTTATATATCAGCTGTATAAGTGATGAATACACTACTTCTACCATATATTTGCTTTTCCAGTGAGATTTTTTTTCCTTCAATGTATTCTTGTTACTAACTAGCACCTTTTCTTTGCAGCTTATAAAAGTTCCTTTAACATTTCTTATAAGACTGGCTAGTGGTGATGAACTTTTGCTTGTCTGGAAAAAGCTTTATATTTCCTTCAATTCTGAATTATAGCTTTTCCAGGTTTTCCTGGTTAAAATTTTGTTTTTTGGTCTTTTTCCTTTCAGCACTTTAAATGTATTGTGCCAGTGCCTACTAGCTTATAGAGCTTCTGCTGAAAAACCTGTTGTTAGTCCCTTGTACATAATAAGTTGTTTTTCTCTTAATGCTTTTAATATTCTTTCCTTGTCTTTAAGTTTTGACATTTAATTTTAATATGTCTTCATGTGAATCTCTTTAAGTTCATTTTATTTGAAATTCTCCATGTTTCCTGGACCTTGATGCTTGTTTCCTTCAAAAGATATGGAAAATGTTCAGCCATTATTTCTTCAACTTTAAAATCTCTATCCCTTTCTCTCTCTACTCCTTCTCTGAGAAGTTTTTACACATAAGATTCACAGTGATCATAAAGCAAAAACCTGTAATAAATACAAATAAGATAAAGAAATATAAACATATGACTAAAGGAAGTCATTAAACCACAAAAGAAGAGAGCAAAAGAGAGGAACTACTAAAAGAGTCAAGAAACAACAAAATGGCAATAAGTACACACCTATCAATAATTACTTTACATGTAAATGGACTAAATTCTCCAATAAAAAGACAGAGTGGCTGAATATATGCAAAAATAAGATCCATCTATATGCTGCCTACAAGAGATTCACTTCAGATGTAAGGATACACACAAACTGAAAGCGAAGAGATTGGAAAAGATATTTCATGCAAACAAACAAACAAACAAACCTGGGGTAGCCATATGAAATAGAGCAGGAACCTACAGTCCTCCCCTGATCATGTCTATAGCCTGCCTTTTGTCTGGGGAATAATTTTAGCCAAAGAATAACTTTAATCAGAGAAGTGAGAAAATGCAGAAACAAAGGAAAACAGTCCAACAAGACTAAATAATAATAGTTTAGTCATTTAGTCAAGGACCTTTAGCTCCTATGCAAGGGCTATTTTTTAGGTAATATTCTGAGTCATATTCTTGAGTTATCTTATAGATACTAAAACCCCTTCAGATACAAGAAGTTAACTATGATGACCAGACTGTGACTATGATATAAGCTGCCACAATTCCAATGACCTGTCTTAAAGAGATGGAGACAAACTGACCCTGGAACTAATGACTAAATGTTCTTAAAACAATTAAGATGACACTGATCAGACCATTGCATGACTAATATCAAGATGACTATTAGAGTTGACTGTGCTGTTTCTGCCTAGAGCCCTCTCCCTCAGTCTATAAAAGCTCTTGCCCACTGATTGTCAAAGGAGGAGTCAGCCTTTGACCAGGAGTCTGTCACCCCCCATGGTTGCCTGTACCTGAAATAATGCAAATCTTCCTTTCCACCAACCTTGCCTCTTTAGTAGCTTTTGAGTGATGAGTAGCAGACCCCACTTTCAGTAACATACTCATATCAGACAAAAGACAGTTTAACAGAGTGACAAGAGACAAGGTAGGTGTTACATAAAGATAAAGGGTCAATCCAATAAGAGGATAAAACTCATATGATCTTTTCAATAGATGGAGATAAAAATTTGACAAAATTCAACAGTCATATATACTAAAAGCTTTAAAGTGGGTGTAGAGGGAACATACCTCAACATAAAAATACCATACATGGCAAGCCCACAGCTAACATCACACTCAATGGTCAAAGGCTAAAATCTTTTCCTCTAAGATCAGAACAAGATAAGGATGATACTCTCACCAATTTTATACAAAATAGTGTTGGAAGTATAAGCAAGAAAATTTAGCCATGAAAAAGATATTAAAGACATTCACATTTGAAAGTAAGAAGTAAATCTGTCTTATTAACATATTACATAATACTATATATGGAAAAATCTAAAGGCTTTATCAAAAAGATGTTACAACAAATTAATCTTTTTTTTTCTCTCCTTTCTCAAATAAATTTTATAGTAGTAAACAAGTGAAGTCCCTCAGTCATATTCGACTCTTTGTGACCCCACAGACTGTAGCCCATCAGGCTCCTCCATCCACAGGATTTTCCAGGCAAGAGTATTGGAGTAGGTTGCCATTTCCTTCTCCAGAGGATCTTCCCGACCCAGGGATTGAACCCGGGTCTCCCACATTGTAGGCAGATGCTTTACCGTCTGAGCCATAAATCTTATATACATAGCCATATACTATAGTAAACTTATAGTATATAAAATAAACAGCCAAAATGTGTTGCATGTCTACACACTAATAATGAATTATCAGAAAGAGAAATTTAGAAAACAATCCCATTTATAACTGCACCAAAAAGATTAAAATATCTATAAATAAGTTTAACCAAGGACATGACAAGTACAAGACACACACAAAAAGAAATGAATATAATAGAAATAAATGAAAAGATATTCCATGCTCATGGACTGAAAGAATCAATATTGTTAAAATAAACATACTACCCAAAGCAATCTATAGATTCAAAGCAATAATCCTAAAACTGGTATGGGCCACAAGCAACTCAGAACAGCCAAGTGAATCTTGTGAAAAGAACAAAAGTGGAGGCCTCAAGGTCCCTGATTTCAAACTATATTTCAAAGGTATAGTGTCAGACTTTATTTTTCTGGGCTCCAAAATCACTGCAGATGGTGACTGCAGCCATGAAATTAAAAGATGCTTACTCCTTGGAAGGAAAGTTATGACCAACCTAGATAGCATATTCAAAAGCAGAGACATCACTTTGCCAACAAAGGTTCGCCTAGTAAAGGCTATGGTCTTTCCTGTGGTCATGTATGCATGTGAGAGCTGGACTGTGAAGAAGGCTGAGCGCCGAAGAATTGATGCTTTTGAACTGTGGTGTTGGAGAAGACTCTTGAGAGTCCCTTGGATTGCAAGGAGATCCAACCAGTCCATTCTGAAGGAGATCAGCCCTGGGATTTCTCTGGAAGGAATGATGCTAAAGCTGAAACTCCAGTATTTTGGCCACCTCATGCGAAGAGTTGACTCATTGGAGAAGACTCTGATGCTGGGAGGGATTGAGGGCAGGAGGAGAAGGGGACGACAGAGGATGAGATGGCTGGATGGCATCACTGACTTGATGGATGTGAGTCTGAGTGACCTCCAGGAGTTGGTGATGGACAGGGAGGCCTGGCGTGCTGCGGTTCATGGGGTCGCAAAGAGTCGGACACGACTGAGCAACTGATCTGATCTGATCTGATCTGATGCTGCTGCTGCTAAGTCGCTTCAGTCATGTCCGACTCTGTGCGACCCCATAGACGGCAGCCCACCAGGCTCCCCCATCCCTGGGATTCTCCAGGCAAGAACACTGGAGTGGGTTGCCATTTCCTTCTCCAATGCATGAAAGTGAAAAGTCAAAGTGAAATCGCTCAGTCGTGTCTGACTCTTAGCGACCTCATGGACTGCAGCCTACCAGGCTCCTCCATTCATGGGATTTTCCAGGCAAGAGTACTGGAGTGGGGTGCCATTGCCTTCTCCTAATAAAAGTATGTACAGGCATAAAAACATAGATCAGTGAAACAGATGGAAAAGAAATAAACCTGCACATATATTGTCAATTAATTTATAACAAAGGAGCTAGGAATATCCAATGGGAAAAGGACAGTCTTTTCAATAAATAGTGTTGGGAAAAGGGGATCGTTATAGCAAAAAAATGAAACAAAATCACTATCTTACACCATACACAAAAATTAATTCAAACTGTATTAAAGACATGAATGTACGACCTTCTGAAAACATAGGTGATAAGCTCCTTGACATAAGTCTTGGTGATGATTTTTTTAATCTAACACCAAAACAAAACAAGAGCAATAAAAGCAAAGGAAAAAGGCAACATACTGAATGGGAGAAAATATTTGAAAGTCATATAGTTGATAAAGGGACAAGAACCCAAATATATAAAGAATCCACAAAACACAATAACCAAAAAACAATCCAATTTAAAAGATGGGCAAAGAATCTGAATAGACATTTTTCTAAAACAAAAAAATATATATATGGCTAAACATCATTAAGCATCAAGGAAATGTAAATTGAAGCCACAATGAGATATCACTTCACACCTGTTTCGAAGGGCTATTATCAAAAAGACAGAAAACAACAAGTGTTAGCAAGAATCTGGAGAAAAGGGAACCACTGAGCTCTGCTGGTGGGAATGTAAACTAGTGTAGACACTATGCAAAACAGTATGGAGGGCCCTCAAAGAGTTAAAAATAGAACTACCATATGTTCCAATAATGTCCCTTGCTCACTGAGTATTATTTACAATAGCCAAGATAGGAAAATAACCGAATTGAAATACATTTCAGCCTATTCAGAAATACTATTTAATATATAATATTGTTCAAGAGTATTATTCAAGTTCATATATATATATATGAGTATTCAGTTCAGTTTAGTTCAGTCGCTCAGTCGTGTCTGAGTCTTTGGGACCACATGGAACACAGCATGCCAGGCCTCCCTGTCCATCACCAACTCCCAGAGTTTACCCAAACTCATGTCCACTGAGTCAGTGATGTCATCCAACTATTTCATCCTTCATTGTCCCCTGCTCCTCCTGCCTTCAATCTTTCCCAACATCAAGGTCTTTTCCAGTGAGTCATCTCTTCATATCAGGTGACCAAATTATTGGAGTTTCAGCTTCATCAACAATCCTTCCAATGAACACTCAGGACTGACCTCCTTTAGGATGGACTGGTTGGATCTCTTTGCTGTCCAGTGGAATCTCAAGAGTCTTCTCCAACATCACAGTTCAAAAGTGTCAGTTCTTCAGTGCCCAGCTTTCTTTATAGTCCAATTCTCACATCCATACGTGACTACTGGAAAAACCATACACTTGACTAGACAGACCTTTTGTTGGCAAAGTACTGTTTCTGCTTTTTAATATATGAGTATTACTGATTAGTAAAAAACAATGAAATATTTAAGATAGACAACACAGATGGACTTTGAAGGCATGATGCTCAGTGAAATAAGTCAGAAAGAGAAAGACAAATGCTATATGAGCTCTCCTTATGTGAAATCAAAGGAAAAAAAAACAACAAAAAAAGAAAAATCCAGAGATATAGATAACAGGAAATGGCAACCCACTCCAGTGTTCTTGCCTGGAGAATCCCAGAGATGGCAGAGCCTGGTGGGCTGCCATCTCTGGGGTCGCACAGAGTCAGACACGACTGAAGCGACTTAGCAGCAACAGATTGCTGGTTACCAGAGGCATGAGGTAAAGGGTAACAAAAATGTGTTAAATTTTTTTTAATTAAAAAGAAAAAAGGAAATAAATTTGTGAGATCCTGTAATCAAGTTAAAGGGAAAATATTTCCTCCCATTTAATTAGATATGCATATTGCTATGAAAATCAAAAGAAAGCAATCTTAAACACATACACACACACACACACACACTTGAAGGCAGAGCTATATTTATTTGCTGTGCTCTCACTAATAAGAAAAAACTTTTAAACAGCACAAGAATTAACTTTTCTATTAATAGGACCTGCTTGAGATATGCACGTAGGCCTTAAGCTATTTGGATGGTATGACCTTACAATTTTTCCATTTCTTCTATGTTGTTGGAATATTTAAAAAGTTTTAATTTCTCTTAATTCAGACTTTTTTTACATTTTTTCTAAAACTTAACCTTTTCACATACACTTTAAATATGCGGGCCAATATATACATATTGTATTCTTCAGAACCATTTAAATCATCCAGTTTCTCTTTCTTCTTGATTTATCTATTTATATTCTTTCTCTTTTGGGTGAGGGGGTATCTAATAAATACATTTGTATGAAAAAAAAAAAAACAGCCTTTCATTTATATTAAAATTCTATTGGTTGTTATGGAGGAAGGTTAGTATTTTAAATGGAAGCATATTGTTTTCCAGATGATGAGTAATACATATTACTGCAACATTTCTTAAAGCAGATAGTGAACTACTTACTGCTGCCATGTTTCTCCAAAGGTTACACAATTGAACCTTCAGACTAAACAGTTCTTCCTCGTCTAGGACTATCTGGCCCAATGCAGGATGCACACCATCTCTGACCTCTACTTGGTAAAAGCAAGCCATGTTCCTGTCATTGATTAAACCTAAATACTAGTCATGTCCCTGTCACTGATTAAACCTAAGATGATCTACGTTCCCAAAAGCATGTGAGGGGAGTGGTCCTGAGAGACATTTGAAAATTCTCAACTCCCCTTCTCATTTCAGACCCAGTTAAATAATGGAATAAATATGCAAACCAATAGATGAAAGGTTTTTCATTATACAATTGATTACAAAATGGATAAAATGGAAATGCCATAAATTTTCATCAATTACGACTTACTTAAATATAGGTAAAAGGAATTTCATGGAAGTCCAGTGGTTGGGACTTTGCCTTCTAATGCAGGGGATGTGGCTTTGATCCCTAGTCAGGCAGGGAGCTGGGATCTCACACACCTCAAGGCTAAAGAGCTAAGACATAGAACAGAGGCAGTGCTGCAAAAAATTCAAGAAAGACTGTAAAAAAAAAAAAAAAAAAGATTCAATCAGAAAAAACTTAGAAAAATAAACATAGGTTAAAAAATAGCACTTTACAGACTTTCAAATAATGGTAAGATGTTCAATGTATTTTTTAATGAAATGTCAGAAACTACATATCATAAATAGCATTTTTATATATGCATATATTTGTAAGGCCTCCCCAGACAGCCATTTTGCTTTTTTGCATTTCTTTTCCATGGGGATGGTCTTGATCCCTGTCTCCTGTACAATGTCACGAACCTCATTCCATAGTTCATCAGGCACTCTATCTATCAGATCTAGGCCCTTAAATCTATTTCTCACTTCCACTGTATAATCATAAGGGATTTGATTTAGGTCATACCTGAATGGTCTAGTAGTTTTCCCTACTTTCTTCAATTTCAGTCTGAATTTGGCAATAAGGAGTTCATGGTCCGAGCCACAGTCAGCTCCTGGTCTTGTTTTTGCTGATTGTATAGAGCTTCTCCATCTTTGGCTGCAAAGAATATAATCGATCTGATTTCGGTGTTGACCATCTGGTGATGTCCATGTATAGAGTCTTCTCTTGTGTTGTTGGAAGAGGGTATTTGCTATGACCAGTGCATTTTCTTGGCAAAACTCTATTAGCCTTGCCCTGCTTCATTCCGTGTTCCAAGGCCAAATTTCCCTGTTACTCCAGGTGTTTCTTGACTTCCTACTTTTGCATTCCAGTCCCCTATAATGAAAAGGACATCTTTTTTGGGTGTTAGTTCTAAAAGGTCTTGTAGATCTTCATAGAACCGTTCAGCTTCTTCGGCGTTACTGGTTGGGGCATAGACTTGGATTACTGTGACATTGAATGGTTTGCCTTGGAAACGAACAGAGATCATTCTGTTATTTTTGAGATTGCATCCAAGTACTGCATTTCGGACTCTTTTGTTGACCATGATGGCCACTCCATTTCTTCTGAGGGATTCCTGCCCACAGTAGTAGATATAATGGTCATCTGAGTTAAATTCACCCATTCCAGTCCATTCTACGTCGCTAATTCCTAGAATGTCGACATTTGTGAAAAGAAGAGAAGTGATGACAATGTGAAAAGACAAAAGTGAAGACAATGTGAAAAGACAAAAGTGAAGACAATGTGAAAAGAAGAGAAGCGAAAAGCAAAGGAGAAAAGGAAAGATATAAACATCTGAATGCAGAGTTCCAAAGAATAGTAAGAAGAGATAAGAAAGCCTTCTTCAATGATCAATGCAAAGAAATAGAGGAAAACAACAGAATGGGAAAGACTAGGGATCTCTTCAAGAAAATCAGAGATACCAAAGGAACATTTCGTGCAAAGATGGGCTAGATAAAGGACAGAAATGGTATGGACCTAACAGAAGGAGAAGATATTAAGAAGAGGTGGCAAGAATACACAGAAGAACTGTACAAAAAAGAGCTTCACGACCCAGATAATCATGATGGTGTGATCCTGACCTAGAGCCAGACATCCTGGAATGTGAAGTCCAGTGGGCCTTAGAAAGCATCACTACAAACAAAGCTAGTGGAGGTGATGGAATTCCAGTGGAGCTATTCCAAATCCTGAAAGATGATGCTGTGAAAGTGCTGCACTCAATATGCCAGCAAATTTGGAAAACTCAGCAGTGGCCACAAGATTGGAAAAGGTCAGTTTTCATTCCAATCCCAAAGAAAGGCAATGCCAAAGAGTGCTCAAACTACCGCACAATTGCACTCATCTCACACGCTAGTAAAGTAATGCTCAAAATTCTCCAAGCCAGGCTTCAGCAATATGTGAACCGTGAACTTCCTGATGTTCAAGCTGGTTTTAGAAAAGGCAGAGGAACCAGAGATCAAATTGCCAACATCTGCTGGATCATGGAAAAAGCAAGAGAGTTCCAGAAAAACATCTATTTCTGCTTGATTGACTATGCCAAAGCCTTTGACTGTGTAGATCACAATAAACTGTGGAAAATTCTGAAAGAGATGGGAATACCAGACCACCTGATCTGCCTCTTGGGAAATCTGTATGCAGGTCAGGAAGCAACAGTTAGAACTGGACATGGAACAACAGACTGGTTCCAAATAGGAAAAGGAGTACGTCAAGGCTGTATATTGTCACCATGTTTATTTAACTTATATGCAGAGTGTATCATGAGAAATGCTGGACTGGAAGAAACACAAGTTGGAATCAAGATTGCTGGGAGAAATATCAATAACCTCAGATATGCAGATGACACCACCCTTATGGCAGAAAGTGAAGAGGGGCTAAAGAGCCTCTTGATGAGAGTGAAAGTGGAGAGTGAAAAGGTTGGCTTAAAGCTCAACATTCAGAAAACGAAGATCATGGCATCTGGTCCCATCACTACATGGGAAATAGATGGGGGAACAGTGGAAACAGTGTCAGAATTTATTTTTCTGGGCTCCAAAATCACTGCAGATGGTGACTGCAGCCATGAAATTGAAAGACGCTTACTCCTTGGAAGGAAAGTTATGATCAACCTAGATAGCATATTCAAAAGCAGAGACATCACTTTGCCAACAAAGGTTCGCCTAGTCAAGGCTATGGTCTTTCCTGTGGTCATGTATGCATGTGAGAGCTGGACTGTGAAGAAGGCTGAGTGCCGAAGAATTGATGCTTTTGAACTGTGGTGTTGGAGAAGACTCTTGAGAGTCCCTTGGACTGCAAGAAGATCCAACCAGTCCATTCTGAAGGAGATCAGCCCTGGAATTTCTTTGGAAGGAATGATGCTAAAGCTGAAACTCCAGTATTTTGGCCACCTCATGCGAAGAGTTGACTCCTTGGAGAAGACTCCGATGCTGGGAGGGATTGAGGGCAGGAGGAGAAGGGGACGACAGAGGATGAGATGGCTGGATGGCATCACTGACTCAATGGATGCAAGTCTGAGTGACCTCCGGGAGCTGGTGATGGACAGGGAGGCCTGGCGTGCTGCGGTTCATGGGGTCGCAAAGAGTCGTACACGACTGAGCGACTGATCTGATCTGATATGCATATATATATATATATATATATATATATATATATATATATATATATATATATGATATAATCTAAATTTTTACCAGTAATTAGGAAGAGAGAGAGAAAAGATACGGCACTTGGAATTACAGAGAAAATTATATTTTAACTTATTATATTTAATCCACTTAGTCATTCTGGACTGTTAGAGTATTTACAATAATCATTTATAAAATGGTATTTCGATTTTTTTTTTAAGGGAATACCAGGTAACAACTGTAGCCATTCTAGTATTCATAAATGACTATTTCTTGCCTTCATGTCATGGTAATGGGTACATATTAGGGAAAGAGACAGATTCCATGCTGCATGCAGTGAGGATATAAGATAAACAAAAGGAGGGCACATATGCAACTATGTGCCCTGGCTTCACCAGTTACTGAGCAAGCTGGGAAGCCACACAGTCAAAGTTTCCATATACACTAGTGAAATGTTATTTTTGCCAAAGGACATTTTCTTGGTGGTGAAAACATCATGCTAGGTACAAAAAAATGGTACATTAACTAAGGAAAAACTGTGGTTTGTGACATTTTCAGTCCTTTTCGAGATCATGTAGTTACAGCAATAATACAAGCTAAGTTTGTCTCAGAATGATTTCTGGCCTGCTTATTCCTACCTATTCACTATTATTTTAAAATTTAAACAAAAACAAATACTAAAATAACACACAAGAGTATACAATTAAGCTCTATGTTTTAGGGGATGGTTTATAAGTATGGAAAAAATTCAAAAAGGATAGTGATCAAGGAGGGAATAGTTAAGAATGGGGAAAAAACGCAATCCAGTCAATGAAGGATGGCTAATAGTTATATGGCAGGATGGAGAAGAACATTCTTGGCCAGGAGAACGCAAAAGATGTCATGGGTTTGACCTAAGGATAACAAATAGGAAGGAAGGAAAAGAATACTCAATGTGCTTAGGAGGAGTTTAAAAAGCTTAAAAAAAATCTTAGTTAAGTACTATGGGACCAAGGAAAGGAGAAAGATTAAAGCAATGAAGAATTTAAATATAAAAAGAAGAAAATTGAGAATATTTGTAGGTTTCTAATCAAAAGATGCAATGATTAAAGCCACATTATAAATTATTCTATCCACAGAATTAATGATGGATTGAAAGGGATAAAAGTCAGAGAAACTAACCACAAGTTTCTCTTTTAAATGACTATAAGTTTACTTCAGAACCTAAAGAATTCACATATCTAAATTAATCAGGTACTTTCTGTATATGATTTGCACAAAAATAACTATGTATATATTTAGAAAACTTCTTAATTGCATGTTTTCTGAAAAAGTAAAATAGGGGACTGTTATTACTTCAAGTAATATTCATTATAGATCAATCCATGTCTTCCTCAAAAATATTGTGGTTAAGGATTAGACTTCACTACCATGTTTCAGATTTGATTTCCTTTCAAAAAGGTATTATCTGTTACTCTGTCATTCAAAGCATAGGGGCATAATTAATGTGGCTCATAGCCAAATTCAGCTTCAACATAACAGTTGTGTATTGAAACATTCATCTTCAAATGGTTCCCTTCTAACTGGAATCTTTACTTTAGAATTAACTTACATTTTTATTACAGTCTCTACAATGAAATTATTTTAAAATTCTTCTTTAGTTTAAAGAATATCCAACTATTTTGTTTTCATAATAGAGCTAGTCCGTCAAAGAAGGTAGAAACTATTATGACAGGAAGGTTAATATATGTCCTACAGTGCACAAAATTAGGTGAAAATTGAATGTTTAAAAGTTAGTGACATGAAACGTAAAAGAGAAAATTAAAATTTGTCACAGAATGGAAAGAACCTTAAGTAATTAAAATCACAATGTATGAGTTACAGATTTTGCCCATGCTATTCTGGGGAAGAAAGTAAGGACCTCTATATCATCATAAAAATATAAATAGAGATGTTTTAACTTTTCCAATGTGTAGTTTGGTAACAGTTCAGTTCAATTCAGTTCAGTCACTCAGTTCAGTCACTCAGTTCAGTCACTTTGTCACTCAGTCAAAGAGTCGTGTCTGACTCTTTGCGACACCATGGGCTGCAGCATGCCAGGCTTCCCTGTCCATCACCACTCTCGGAGTTTGCTCAAACTCATGTCCATTGAGTCGGTGATGCCATCCAACCATTTCATCCTCTGTCATCCCCTTCTCCTCCTGCCTTCAATCTTTGCCAGCATCAGGTCATTTCCAATGAGTTAGTTCTTCACATCAGGTGGCCACAGTATTGGAGGTTCAGCTTCAGCATCAGTCCTTCCAATGAATATTTAGGACTAATTTCCTTTAGGAATGACTGGTTTGATCTCCTTGCAGTCTAATGGAATCTCAAGAGTCTTCTCCAACACCACAGTTTAAAAGCATAAAATCTTCAGTGCTCAGCTTTCTTTATGGTCCAACTCTCACATCCATACATGACTATTGGAAAAACCATAGCTCTGACTAGATGGACCTTTGTAAGTAAAGTAATGTCTCTGTTTTTTAATATGCTTTCTAGGTTGGTCATAGCTTTTCTTCCAAGGAGCAAGCGGCTTTTAATTTTATGGCTGCAGTCACCACCTACAGTGATTTGGGAGCCCCCAAAACAAAGTCTCTCACTGTTTCCATTGTTTCCCCATCTATTTGCCATTGAGGGATAGGATGGGATGTCATGATCCTCGTTTTCTGAATGCTGAGTTTTAAGCCAACTTTTCACTCTCCTCTTTCACTTTCATCAAGCGTTCCTTTAGTTCTTCTATGCTTTCTGCTGTAAAAGTGATGTCATCTGTGTATCTGAGGTTATTGACACTTCTCTGTGCAATCTTGATTCCTGCTTGTGCTTCATCCAGCCTGACATTTTGGATGATGAACTCTGCATACAAGTTAAATCAGCAGGGTGACAACAATACACAGCCTTTACATACTCCTTTCATGTATTGAAACCTGTCTGTTGTTCCATGTCTGGTTCTAACTGTTGCTATTGACCTGCATACAGGTTTCTCAGGAGGAAGGTCAGGTGGTCTGGTATTTCCATATCTTTAAGAATTTTCTACAGTTTGTTGTGATCCACACAGTCAGAGGCTTTGGTGTATTCAGTAATGCAGAAGTATGTGTTTTTCTGGCACTCTCTTTGCTTTTTCAATGATCCAACAGATGTTAGTAAAATGATCTCTGCTTCCTCTGCCTTTTCTAAATCCAGCTTGAACATCTGGAAGCTAATAGTTCATGTACAGTTGAAGTCTGGCTTGGAGAATTTTGAGCATTACTTTGCTAGTCTGTGAGATGAATGCAATTGTGCAGTAGTTTGAACATTCTTTGACACTGCTCTTCTTTGGGATTGGAATGAAAACTGACCTTTTCCAGGCCTGTGGCTACTGCTGAGTTTTTCAAATTTGCTGGCATGTTGAGTGCAGCGCTTTAACATCATCTTCTTTTAGGATTTGAAATATTCAACTGGAATTCCATCACTTCCACTAGCTTTGTTCAAAGTGATGCTTCCTAACACCTACTTGACTTCACAATCCAGGTTGTCTGGCTCTAGATCAGTGATTACACCATCATGATTTTCTGGGTCATGAAGATCAGTTCTCTATAGTTCTTCTGTGTATTATTGCCACCTCTTTTTAATATCTTCTTCTTCTGTTAGGTCTATATCATTTCTGTCCTTTATTGTGCCCATCTTTACATGAAATGTTCCCTGCTGCTGCTAAGTCGCTTCAGTCAGTGTCCGACTCTGTGCGACCCGAGACGGCAGCTCACCAGGCTCCCCTGTCCCGGGGATTCTCCAGGCAAGAACACTGGAGTGGGTTGCAATTTCCTTCTCCAATGAATGAAAGTGAAAAGTGAAAGTGGTCACTCAGTCATGTCCGACTCTTAGCGACCCCATGGACTGCAGCCTACCAGGCTCCTCAGTCCATGGGCTTTCCAGGCAAGAGTACTGACTGGAGTGTGGTGCCATTGACTTCTCCAAAATGTTCCCTAGGTATCTTGAATTTTTTGAAGAGATCTCTAGTCTTTCCCAGAGAAGGCAATGGCACCCCACTCCAGTACTTTTGCCTGGAAAATCCCATGGACAGAAGAACCTGGTAGGCTGCAGTCCATGGGGTCGTAGAGTCAGACATGACTGAGCGACTTCACATTCAATTTTCACTTTCATGCATTGGACAAGGAAATGGCAACCCAATCAGTTTCTTGCCTGGAGAATCCCAGGGATGGGGAGCCTGGTGGGCTGCTGTCTATGGGGCTGCACAGAGTCAGACACGACTGAGCAACTTAGCAGCTAGTTTCTCCCATTCTCTGTTTGACCACTTCTAGTTTACCTTCATTCATGGACCTAACATTCCAAGTTCCTATGCAATATTGTTCTTTACAGCATTGGACTTTACTTCTATCACCAGTCACATCCACAACTGGGCATTGTTTTTGCTTTGGCTCCGTCTCTTCATTCTTTCTGGAGTTATTTCTCCATTCTTCTCCGGTAGCATTTTGGGCACCTACCGACAGGGAGTTCATCTTTCAGTGTCTTATCTTTTTACCTTTTCATACTGTTCATGGGGTTCTCCAGGCAAGAATACTAAGTGGTTTGCCATTTCCTTCTCTAGTGGACTACGTTTTGTCAGAACTCTCCATCATGACCCATCATCTTGGGTGGCCCTACACAGTATGGCTCATAGTTTCACTGAGTTGGAGAAGGCTGTGGTCCATCTGATCAGATTAGTTTTCTGTGATTGTGGTTTTCATTCTGTCTGCCCTCTGAGGGATAAGGGTAAGAGGCATATAACAGGTAAAAAAATAATTTTAAAAGCTCATTGTTATAAAATGTGAAAAATAGATATTGAATTACCATGTTTATATAATACTAGTATTCTATACATCATATACATAGAAAATCAGATACTAGAAATTTTCTAAAATAATGAAAATGAAGAGTACTAAGTGACTTTAATGTGAACTTTAGTCTTATAAAAAATGAAAATTTTGGTAGATTCTCTTTGTTCAAATAGAATTGCTAACATTATAGTAAAAACTTTCTCTAGTTACTCATTATATTAAAGTGTTCTAAGAATGCCTGCTTACTTTGGTAAAATTATTCATTACATATGTTCAGGAATCAAGCAAACTGCCCAAACTTTATTTTTAGAATTTATATGTTAGAGATTTAAAAGCAAAGTATCCCTTACATTCACCAAGAAATTGTTGTATTTCTGGATAAACACTCTCTCTGTTAACTCAATGACTATAGACATTGAATGAATTTTAAATTAAAAATAGACAAGGTCCTGATAAAACAAACGAAGAAAAGATGTTCAAATTAAAAACTGAAAGATGGAACCAGAGCTTATCTGAAATAAGATCTTCCCTAACAATGTGGAGATCTTACATAAAAAGCAGAATTTATAAATTCTTTCACCAAATGAACATACAACCAATTAGTAAGTAGCTGATTTTTACATGAATCTTTATTATATGTTGGTTAAAATCCCAGAACCAGATGATTTCACTGCAGAAATCTGTGCAATATATAAAAAAGAATCAACGGATAAGAGGGTGGCAGAGGATGAGATGATTGGACAGCATCACCAATTCAATGGACATGAAATTGGGCAAACTCTGGGAGAAAGTGATGGGCAGGCAGGCCTCGTGTGCTGCAGTCCATGGGGTCACAAGGAGTCAGACACAACTTAGAAACTGAACAACAACAAAGTTAGTCAATTACAGAGGTCAGTCAGTCCAGCTGTTCAGATTAGATCAGTCGCTCAGTCGTGTCCAACTCTTTGTGACCCCATGAACCGCAGCACGCCAGGCCTCCCTGTCCATCACCACCAGCTCCTGGAGGTCACTCAGACTCACTGTCTGATCAGATTAAATCAGTCGCTCAGTCGTGTCCGACTCTTTGCGACCCCATGAACCGCAGCATGCCAGGCCTCCCTGTCCATCACCAACTCCCGGAGTTTACCCAAACCCATGTCCATTGAGTCAGTGATGCCATCCAACTATCTCATCCTCTGCTGTCCCCTTCTCCTTCTGCCTTCAATCTTTCCCAGCATCAGGGTCTTTTCAAATGAGTCAGCTCTTCATATCAGGTGGCCAAAGTATTGGAGTTTCAGCTTCAACATCAGTCCTTCCAATGAACACCCAGGACTGATCTCCTTCAGGATGGACTGGTTGGATCGCTTTGCAGTCCAAGGGACTCTCAAGATAAAGTAAAATTAAATTTGCCAAGGAAAGGCAGGAGAGAGAAATAGAGAGTTGGCTTTTCAATAAGTTTTAGATAGGAAGATGAAAATAGTTGACAATACTGTTCTGTACACTTAAAAATTGTTAAGAGGGTAGATTTCATGTTTTATGTTTCTTATCACTATAAAAATATTTCTATTGAACTAGAGATTTTATGGGAAAGGACAAATAAACTAGTAAATAGCAGTCTTAAATGCTGTAAGCATATAAAAAAAGAGGAATCAAGAATGTGTGAGTACAATTTTAGTTCATAAATATTTCTGTATTGAAATAGTATATGAGCAAAGAACTGGGGAGCGAGGAGGTAAACCCTGTGGAATGCCCAAGGCTTCCAGTAAGACATACAGAGAAAACAGTGAGGATAAAGACCGTGAAGGGAAATCGTGCTTGGCTTACTTCAAAACAACACCAAGGACACTGGTGTGACTGACAAGAATGATCAGTGGGGAGGCTGGTGAGTTTTTCAGAGACATAGCTGAGGGACAGTACCCTAAAGGCATTTACAGGCTCGGTAAGAACTTTGAATTTTATGCTGGATAAAATGGGTAGCCATAGAAAGCAGAAGAGTGTTTTTAGGCAGAAAGGTGAAATGATCTGCCTTATATTTCAAAAGGATTATTCTATTTTAAATAGACTACTGTAGATCCTGTACTGCAAAGCTAGAAGCACAATCATTATTGTTACATGAGAAACAGTAAAGGTGATGAGAGGTCATCAGCCTCCAGCTGCCATTTCTTCCAGACATTAGGCTCAAAGACTTGTGGACTCTCCAGAGTTTCTTCACAGTTCTTACTTTCATTTCTCATGTGCAAACATAATCCTTTTACTTCCGCTACATCTTAAATCGAGATCCTGTTTAGAGAGTCAGCAGTCTATTTCAGTTTAAATGTTGTGATATTATTTGATATAATAATATAGAGTACAGTAAAATGGAGGTTAGAGGAATAGTGAAGAGGGAAAATTCCTCTCCTATGTCAACACCAGCACCAGAAAAATAGAGAGATATATCTACACGGTTTTCCTATTGGCAAAGGTCCTCATATTCTGTTAGGAAACAATTATTGAATATAAATGAAATAAAAGAATTTTCTTACTTATTTTCAGGATGTATTTTCTTTGTCACAAAAAAAAGGAATCAAGGCATTTTTCTTCTATTTATTGCTTTTTACAAATTCACCACCATCTCTCACTGAGTTATTGATGCTTTTCCTCAAATTGTGGCATACTGTCATCCTATATTCTAAATTTTTCATGGCCTGAGTTCTCACCTTTTCAGTTCCCTCACAATTATTTTAGTAAAAAGTTGGGACCAGCTGCAATGGAGTCACCTAATCAGATTTTTTTTCATCCACCATAATTTCTGAATAAGGAAAAAACATCAACACCTTTTCTCCTGAATTTGCAAAGAATTTCCAAGGAGAGGAAAAGAAATCAAAACAGCTGCAAAATGTTACAAACCAAGGCACCATATGAGGTGAGAGTTAAAATGAGAAAAAATGTCCATATTACTTTGGGCAATGCAACTCCAGGGAAATAGTAACTCAGCACCTGAGAGCTAAATAATTCTACAGAAATAAATATATATTCTGATATTCAGGGGGAAAATGACATCATGGAGAGACTGGGTCTATTAAAACACACATTTGTAGACATGTCAGTGTGAAAACTGCTTTCAGAGAAGGGAAGAGGAAAAAAGCTCATCCTGTTTGTCTAATAATTCTATTGGGTGCTTTTCACTAAGAGAATCATCCATACATTTATAATAGCAAGAATGTGAATTGCAGTACATTTCAAATTACATGAGAAACAAGAGAAAATCTCTCAGTTTCAGGTCATTGAGTAATGCTTTCTTGTTTGGTGTTTGCCCCTAAATTTGGTGATTTTATGAATAATTCAGAACAATGATTTTACCTTCTTTTACTACCACAGCACTTGGCAAGTTTCCACTTCATTTTTGTTGCAAAGAAACAGCTGAGGTTCTTAGAATGGGAATAATGTTTAGAATGTATTTTTTTCATAACGAATATTATGAAAGAGTCAACTAAGACATAGTTTAGAGGTTCTCAATACAGATACTTGGAGAAAGAAATGGCAACCCACTCCAGTATTTTTGCCTAGAGAATCCCATGGACAGAGGAGCCTGGTAGACTGCTGTCCATGGGGTCCCACAGAGTCAGACAAAACTGAAGCGACTTAGCATGCATACATGCATGCATTAGAGAAGGCAATGGCAACCCATTCCAGTATTCTTGCCTGGAGAATCCCAGGGATGGGGGAGCCTGGTGGGCTGCCGTCTATGGAGTTGCACAGTCAGACACTACTGAAGTGACTTAGCAGCAGCAGCAATACAGTTACTAACAGACTTGCTGCTGCTGCTGCTGCTGCTAAGTTGCTTCAGTCGTGTCTGACTCTGTGTGACCCCATAGACAGCAGCCCACCAGGCTCCCCCATCCCTGGGATTCTCCAGGCAAGAACACTGGAGTGGGTTGCTATTGCCTTCTCCTAGCCTCAAGGAAAAACAGCATCTTGGTAACTATAATAGAAAGAAGATAATATTGAGCCAGACAGGAAAGGTGAATTCAACTTAGTTACAGATCTGTCACCCAAAGCAAAACAAATTCAAGCTTGAATGAAGCTGCTATTGATACTGAAACATTTATTTGATAAATAGAGATAGTATCAGACAAGCATGGCCATGTGAGTGATTTTATTTTAAAGGAGACTTCAGCTATTGGAGGGCTTCCCCAGTGACTCAGAAGTAAAGAACCTGCCTGCAGTGCGAGTTTGATCCCTGGGCTGGGAAGATCCCCTGGAGGAGGGCATGGCAACCCACTCCAGTATTCTTGCCTGGAGGATCCCATGGACAGAGGAGCCTGGTGGGCTATAGTCCATGCGATCACAGAGTCAGACAGAACTGCAGTGACTAAGCACACATGGACATACTGGTTTCTGGAACATGTAACCAAAAGTCCATAGGCGACTTGTCAGTATATCAATCAAAACATTTGGTAGAGTAATGTAGATCCAGCAGGGGAATTGTACTGATATGTAATCAAGGCAAAATGAATTATAACCAATGGGGAAATCCATTAGACTTGGTTAGTAAGAAATTGATGATTCATTGTGAACCTTGATACTGGACTTAGAGCAGCAATCGTATTGCCAGATCTGCCTGAATTCTGGTTCAATATTCTCAAATGCTTTCAGTTTTGGCAGGGACTAGCTCAATACTGAAGGTAGTTGAGTGTGCAGGTGTCTACCTGGAGCTGTAAGAGGCCAGGAGAAGCACTATTTAATGCTTGGAAAACCTGACCTGGAGTTATTATCAGTCCCATTTCAAATGGAAAAGTAGCATAATTATAAGAAGCTATTATCCAGTAACTGATGGATAATTCCTTTCTTTGCCAAAGTCTTCATTCAGTAGCAATCTTACTTACCACCACCCTCCCAGATAATCTCAAGGGTTCAAGGAAACTAAAAGCAGCTTCCTGTTGCTAAAACTAGGAAATCTGATATTGTACAAGAAGGAAATTATGCTATGTCTTGCTATGATATTCTTCTAATGTAATCTGCAATCCCTAAGCACCAATCAAAATTGATGCAAATTTTCTAAGAAATTTTCCTTAGAAATTTCAATAAGTTCTTTATGTTTCTGACTTGTATGTATTGTCAGGCCTCGAGGTTAGCAGTATGGCTTACCAAACTTAAACCTATCCCTATCCTCTACCCTTATCTTTACTCCTCCCCAAGATTAGCACATTGTCAATAACCCCCCCCCCCCCCCAAAAAAACACATAACTTTCCCATGTTAATTAAACTGAACTAAACATATAATTGTTCCAAGTTCCTTAACCTACATAAACACCACATGTCTATGCTCACCTACAACAGCAGAAGATAACTTTTTATGTCAGTTACATATTGCTAACAATTGCTCAAACATCATACCCAAGCTCCACATTAGACATCAAAACTTGCCAAAATACACACATTAAAAACAATGTGTAGCAAGTGCAAACAGAACCCAATAAATGCTTTAGTTTATCGCAATGCCTCCAAAATATTAATCCTTCTCCTGACATTGCATGCAAATCAGAAAGATTTTATCTCACTTGAAAAACAATGTGTTTTGCTGTGTTTATTGAACTAAAGTGTAATTGACTAGAACTCATGTTTAAAGTTTTTCCTCAATGTTAAAATTAAATGTTCTTCTATGTGATTCCTTGTTTGTATTCTTTTCCATTTTGTTGTTAGAATTTGCCTCTGCTACTATGATCCATTTAACATTCTAAGCTATCTGCTCTTTTTGAATGTGTATTTTTGATAAGAACCTCAAAGTTTCAACCTTTGGGCTAGAAACATTTTTGAAAAACAAATAATATTTGTAGTGAATCACATATTTTAGCAAAAATTTGCCTGTAGAAATATAGCCTCAACCAAAACAGCTAATAGCTGACCGACATTTACAATGGCCAAGTGTGCTCTCTATTCTCAATATTTTATTTTCAAGCATATATGCTGGTTATAGGAAAATTTTCATTAAAACAAGCGGGACAAGTTCAATTATCTTCAGTCTCCACTTTCACTTGTTTTTCACTTATTTTTTAAACTATGTTGCCTTTATAATATCATATATACATTAAATGTAGTATTATCAACACTCTACTTCTTTCAAATTTGGATTGAGCTATGTATAAAAAAAGTCTTAATGACTTAGATAACCAAAACGGTATGGTCACTCACCTAGAGCCAGACACCCTGGATTGCAAAGTAAAGTGGGCCTTAGGAAGCATCACTTTGAACAAAGCTAGTGAAAATTATGGAATTCCAGCTGAGCTATTTCAAATCCTAAAAGAAGATGCTGTTAAAGTGCTGCACTCAATATGCCAGCAAATTTGGAAAACTCAGCAGTGGTCACAGGACTGGAAAAGGTCAGTTTTATTCCAATCCCAAAGAAGGACAACGCCAAAGAATGTCCAAACTACCACACAACTGTGCTCATTTTCAAATGCTAGGAAGATAACGCTCAAAATCCTTCAAGCTAGCCTTTAACAGTATGTGAATGAAAAACTTCCAGATGTAAAACCTGGATTTATAAAAGGCAGAGGAAGCAGAGATCAAATTGCCAATATCAATTGGATTATAGAAAAAGCAAGAGAATTCCAGAAAACATCTAATTCTGCTTCATTGACTATGCTATAGCTTTTGACTGTGCAGATCACAACAAACTGTGGAAAACTCTTCAAGAGATGGGAATACCAGGCCACCTTAGCTGCCTCCTGAGCAAACTGTATGCAGGTCAAGAAGCAGCAATTAGAACCTTATAGAAACAATGGGCTAGTTCAAAATTGGGAAAGGAGTGCATTAAAGCTGTATACTGTCATCCTACTTATTTAATTTACATGCAGAGTATATCATATGAAATTCTGTGCTGGAATCAACATTTCCAGGAGGAATAACAACCTCAGATATTCAGATCATACAACTTAATGGCAGAAAATGAAGAGGAACTAAAGAGTTTCTTGATGGATGTAAAATAGGAGAGTGAAAAAAACTGGCTTAAAACTCAACATTTAAAAAACTAGGCTGATGGCATCTAGTCCCATCACTTCATGGCAGATAGATAGGGAAGGAATGGAAAACGTGACAGATTTTACAAAATCACTGGGGACAGAGACTACAGCCATGAAATTAAAAGATGCTTGCTCCTTAAAAGAAAAGCTATGACCAACCTAGACAGCATAGTAAAAAGCAAAGACATTACTTTGCCAACAAAGGTTGGTCTAGTCAAAGCTATGGTTTTTCTAGTAGTCATGTACAGATTTGAGAGTTGGGCCACAAAGAAGGCTGAGCAGTGAGGATATGATGCTTTAGAACTGTGGTGTTGGAGAAGACCCTTGACAGTCCCTTGGACAGCAAGGAGATCAAACCAGTCAATTCTAAAGGAAATCAATCCTGAATATTCTTTGGAAGGTCTGATAGCTGAAGCTCTAATACTTGGCCACCTGATGCAAAAAGCCACCATACTGGAAAAGACTCTGATGCCAGGAAAGATTGAATTCAGGAGGAGAAAGGAATGACAGAGAATGAGATGGTTGGATGGCATCACTGACTCAATGGACATAAGTTTGAGCAAACTCCAGGCGATGGTAAAGGACAGGGGAAGCCTGGCCTTAGGGTATCAAAGAGTCGGACATGACTTAGCAGCTAAATAGCTGATAACTGCATAAGAATTAGCCTTGCAACCATTATTCATCTATCTCATTTTCCTTCTTACTTTCTGAATTTCTGCATCATTGTTCACCTTCACATCAATTGTATATGACACAATGATTTCATACTTTATATTACCTAACTTTAAAATATTATTTGAATTTATACATCTACAATTTTCCTTTGCTTCTGGGAAAATATACTTTCATTGGAGCCTGTTTTCTTATCCTTTTTCAAGAGTGATGCACAATTATTGTTCTGTCCTGTTCCCTGAAATGAGCAAAAATCTTCACTAAATTATTTCATTTAATGTGTCATGTTTTCTCATCTGGATTCAATAGGAAATACTAATAGCATTCCTCAGCTAAACAATAAGTGGGAGTGCATGCAGTTAATGCCATGTTTCTTAAATTCTTCTCTGATCCAGAATAACAAATACAATGGGGTGAGAAGTGGAGAAAAGAAATTAAGTGTATCTACATCTGCAAGCAACTGTTGCAGCCACTTTGTCAAGGGTAAAACAATCATCAATGAGCAATACAGATTGTTTGTCACCAGAATAACTGAATCAAGAGGTTCCAATTCATTGATTTCTTTCATTCCCATATGCTTGAACATCTGGGACACAAAGAAAGAGTGCATATATGTTAATAGGAAATGCAGTGGTAATGACTTCTACCTAAACTAGAAACAGTTATCCATTTTTTCTTTAATATCTAACTTTATATTAAAATAGATGAATTCTGATGAAAACTCAGGAAGAACTAAGAAATACATGAATACAAAATAAATGTAGCAGTGCAAGAAGTGAAAGCTTAAAATTTGTTACAAGAACAGTATTGTTGGATAAACTTTTTATAATTTTGATTTGAAATGATAATACACAGCTAACAAAGTATAATATTCAACTTTTAAATATGTATTTTTTAAGATTCAATGACTAGGGTTTATGGCAATAAAGAATTTAGAGAATGTTGGATTGGTCTTATGTTTATTTCATGTTTATTCCTCTTGTCAGATAGTACCACAATTCATCAGGTGTTCAGTAAGTTAACATTCAATCTGTGAAAACTATCACATGAATTATTGTAGAAATATAGTGGGAAATACACATGTGGCTCATTGTATTCTCAAGTTTATAAGTCTGTGTGGAGACTACACTATATATGTGTGGAAATAACATAATTATGCTCATAATTGATTTTTAAAACATGCAACTTAATATAATATGAACTGAATGCATAAGTATGGGGGCACAGTATAAAGCAATGATCAATGCCAGCGAGATTAATCAAGAAAGGTTCCTGGGAGGAAGTGAATTCTAATCTGAATTATATTTATTTATTTAGCACTCGATTAATGTTTTCTGATTATAAAAATAATATATTCTCATGGTAGTAAGTTTGCAAATTTAAAATTTGTGAAATAAAAGAAATTAAGAATCTACTGTCCAAAGATAATCCCTATTCAGATTCCATTATTTTCCTTCCGTTTTGTTCTTTTTCTTTTCACATAGCTACTATAATATTACCTATTTAGTATTATAACATTCTTTATGTTTCAGCAGGGTCTTAAGGTACAGACATTGAGTGATTCAAATACCTCATTAAAATCAAGTTTAATGCCATTCAAAATGTGTCATATTCATAAATCATTTGCCTACAATTGAACATTTAGATTTTTCAAAATTTTTATTAAGACAAATAACTTTAAAAATCATCATTATTGATACCTTTTAACCCTAGTATTATTTTTTAAGGTAGACTTCATGATCAGATATAATGATCATTTTAAGGTTCCATATATCTCTATACAGTCAGCAAAAACAAGACCAGGAGCTGACTGTGGCTCAGATCATGAACTCCTTATTGCAATATTCAGAATTAAATTGAAGAAAGTAGGGAAAACCATTAGATCATTCAGGTATGACCTAAAACAAATCCCTTACAATTATACAGTGGAAGTGACAAATAGATTCAAGGGATTAGGTTTGATAGAGTGCCTGAAGAACTATGGACAGAGGTTTGTGACATTGTATAGGAGGCAGTGATGAAGACCATCCTCAAGAAAAAGAAATGCAAAAAGGCAAAATGGTTGTCTGAGGAGGCCTTACAGATAGCTGAGAAAAGAAGAGAAGCTAAAGGCAAAATAGAAAAGGAAAGATACACCCATCCGAATACAGAGTTCCAAAGAACAGCAAGGGGAGATAAGAAAACCTTTCTCAGTGATCAATGCAAAGAAATAGAGAAAAACAACAGAATGGGAAACACTAGGGACCTCTTAAAGAAAATTAGAGATACTGAACGAACAAAGCAAGTGGAGGTGATGGAATTCCAGTTGAGCTATTTCAAATCCTAAAAGATGATGCTATGAAAGTGCTGCACTCAATATACCAGCAAATTTGGAAAACTCAGCTGTGGCCACAGGACTGGAAAAGGTCAGTTTTCATTTCAATCCCAAAGAAAGGCAATGCCAAAGAATGTTCAAACTACTGCACAGTTGTACTCTTCTCACACGTTTGCAAAGAATGCTCATAATTCTCCAAGCTAGTCTTTAACAATATATAAACTGTGAATTCCCAGATGTTAGAGCTGGATTTAGAAAGGCAGAGGAATCAGAGATCAAATTGCCAACATCTGTTGGATCATCGAAAAAGCAAGAGAGTTCCAGAAAAACATCTGCTTTATTGACTATGCCAAAGCCTTTGACTGTGTGGATAACAACAAACTGGAAAATTCTTAGAGATGGGTATATCAGACCACCTTACCTGCCTCCTGAGAAATCTGTATGCAGCTTAAGAAGCAACAATTAGAACCAGACAGGGAACAACAGACTGGCTCCAAATTGGGAAAGGAGTACATCAAGGCCGCATATATTGTTATCCTTCTTATTTAACTTATACATCATGCAAAATGCCAGGCTGCATGAAGCACAAGCTAGAATCAAGACTTCAGGGAGAAATATCAATAACCTCAGATACTCAGATGACACCACCCTTACGGAAGAAAACAAAGAGGAACTAAAGAGCCTCTTAATGAAAGCAAAAGAGGAGAGTGAAAAAGCCAGCTTAAAACTCATCATTCAAAAAACTAAGATCATGGCAGCCAACCCATTACTTCATGGCAAATAGATGAGGAAACAATGGAAATACTGGCAAACTTTATTTTCTGGGGCTCCAAAATCACTGCAGATGGTGCCTCCATGAAATTAAAAGACACTTGCTCCTTGGAAGAAAAGCTATGACCAACCTAGACAGCATATTAAAGAGCAATGACATTATTTACCAAAAATGGTCCATCTAGTCAAAGCTATGGTTTTTCCAGTAGTCATGTATGGAGGTGAAAGTTGGACAATAAGCTGAGTGCTGAAGAATTGATGCTTTTGAACTGTGGTGTTGGAGAAGACTCTTGAGAGTCCCTTGGACAGCAAGGAAATCAAACCAATCAATCCTAAAGGAAATCAACTCTCAATATTCATTGGAAGGACTGGTGCTGAAGCTGAAGATCCAATACTTTGGCCATCTGATGTGAAGAGCAGACTCATTAGAAAAGACCCTAATGCTGGGAAAGATTGAAGACAGGAGGAGAAAGGGAATGACAGAGGATGAGATGGTTGGATGGCATCACCAACTCAATGAACATGAGTTTGAGCAAGCTCTGGTAGTTGGTGATGGACAGGGAAGCCTGGCATGATGCAGCCCATGGGGTCACAAAGAGTCGGACATGAATGAGTTACTGAACTGAACTGATATCTGTATTATTTATAATAAATAAAAGCTATCACTTCTTTGTAATTACTTATTTTTGTTTTATATTTGATTGATCTAAATTCTCAGAAACACCAAATGCTAATTATTAACTCTAAGATTCCTGCTCATTCAATAGTAATGAATTTAATAAAATGATACTGTTTAGAAATTTTATTGGCATGCTTGATACATCTTTAAGAATACTGGTATTTCTACTTTTCAAGAAATTTTTTGTTTCATTTTTAATCAGAAATCAATTTTGAGTTTTGCTCAAAAACTTTATATTATTTATTCCAATTTTTACATTACTTTACTTTAACACAATGTCCCCATTGAAACACCACTTTTACGTAACAGAATAAGAGTGACCTCAGGCATGCAGTGTGAAATATCAGTACACTGATACTCAACTGCATTAAAAACGCAAAATATCCACACAGATATTCTCAGTTCCCAATGTGTCACAGCTTGAAAACTTTGTGATTTTCCAGATAACAAATAACAAAAATTTGTATTAAGATGTGGTAATGAAAATGATAATGAAAGGATAGAAACTAAATACATTTCAGAGGAGTAAGAACTGGCTTGACCTGACAAACAGTTATACAAGGCATGGAAGAATCAGGAAGCAAAAGAGTCTATGAGGATTATGAAGCAAAGTGAATAGGAATCATATAGCATCATTTTTAACAGAATGTCTCAACCTTTAGTATTGAGGCACACAAAGTGTCACAAAGATGTACTGCTGTTAATAAGGTCTCATAATTATGAATAATTTAGTTTTCCTGAATTAAAGAGGATTTTCAAGTTTACCCCCAGAAAACATCACTTACTTACTTTCACTCTTATATCATTTCTTCAGTGTAAAAGAGAATTTGATGGACATATTGCTAAAGGTGGCACTTTGTCTCTCTTACTCTGGTGCAGACTTAGCAAATCAACATACACTTTATGATTGTAACAATTAAACATTTCCTACCCTGGACTTTCCTTCTCCAGAAGGAGAAAACTCTGGAAGAAAAGATGATTTGTGAATGGGAAAAAAATGATAATATTTATGTCATATGAAATACCTAGAAGGAAGCCACTTTTTGATGCAAGTTTGCTTACACCAGTAGATCCCCCATGTGTGAAAAGATTCTCTTCCATATGCCACAACTTGTTAGACTGTCCTACTCCATCTATGCAGAATTAGTGCTCCCTGCACTTTGCATTTGATTCTTTAAGGTTCCTTCTTCTGAAATGTGAATCTCTTTTTCATGTTTATAGCTGCAACACCCAGTAGAAGCACAAAACCTAGTTCAGTTACAAAACGGATGGTCTCTGAGTCCAAAACAGTCTTCTGCATTTCACTGAGAAATTTATATTAATTCACATTCCTTTGATAATTAATTTTTATTGATATTAATGAGGATGGGCTATTAATCCACTACTGCTATTGTATCTGTTTTGTAAAAGATATACATGGCTGGCGGAAAAGAAAATATTTTATAAGATAAATTATATGCTTTCTTGAAATAAGACTATATTTTTCATGAAACAGATATTCAGTAAATATATGCTTTCATTAATATATGTTATTAATACAATTACTTTGCCATTTATTGACTATACTGATGAAGTGAGAGGTAGTTTGAAGCTGCAGACTTTCAAAACCGAAAATGTACATATAATGTGCAGTGATACATATCATACATCATAGCAGCTTATTATTAATACATCTTGAGTTCACTGTCATTTTTAAGTTTAATTATCCTAAATATGACTGGGGGATTTTAATGGCTATAAGTCAAAATCTCTTTTCTATTTTTTTAGCATTATTCAATCTATTCTTAAAAAATTAAATTTTCACTTTTCAGCTGATCAGGATCCCAACATTATTCATTTCATTACCCAATCTTTTCTGACTGAAATAATGTCAAACTTATTGCAGTCATGCATTTTGCACAAGTTTATTATACCTTATTTAAATCTTAAGGAGAATTTCATTAATTTTCTATCCTCTAATTAAAAAGAACTGAGTACTTTTACTTTAAATGCAAAAATAGTGTTTTCCTAAGTAATTTTTCTAGATTCTAAACAAAATAATTTTTAAGGAAAATATTTTAAAATATAATATTTTAATTTTTTCAAATGAATATTTATTATGAGATTTTGTTAAGAGAGTATTGGAGGTTTTTAACCAAGTGAATATCTTAGGAAAGATAAAATAATGCAGTACCAGTTTTTAAGTTTTGGATACACAGAACCACAGATATCTATTTAAAACAATAATAATAATACCAGAAAAATTCAAAAGATAGTTGTTTCTAGTGGTTTAGGATATATTTTTATTTGGGGTTTTACTCACATATATTTCAAAGTCATCTGCAATGGGCATGTATTATAGTTTAATTTTTAAAGATCATTTACATCAAACTTTATATGTTTCTTTCATTTTACACCAGAGACTTTGTAATAGTAGAAGCAACTATATCTAAAAATGGATCCTAATAAAACCCCGATTCTGGGCTAGTATACTGTGCCTCCTCAGTAATGAAAGCACAGGATTATAGCTGTAAAATTATTTTAAGTGCAGCATATGTGTATCTGTCCTTATTTTTTTTTAATGCAGATCAATAGACAATACATGGTTTTATATATTGTATTTCAAATTAAGGACTACATTTTAGACATTCTTTTGCTTAACAAAATATATCTGTATTCAGAAAAAAATTGTTTGCTGTGAAGCAGAGTAAAATTGATCAAGTATCCAAAGCATAAGTTAAATTTATTTTTTGAGGAGTTATAGATTATTATCCCCGTTTGGATATTACACCACTATAAGTTCATGTATGTGCACGCTCAGTCACGTCCAACTCTTTGCAACCCCACAGAATGTAGCCTGCCAGGCTCCTCTGTTTCTGGAGTTCTCCAGGCAAGAATACTGGAGTGGGTTGCCATTTCCTTCTCCAGGGGAATCTTCCTGACCCAGGGATTGAATCCACATCTTTTGCATGTCCTGCATCAGCAGGCAGATTCTTCACCACTGAATCACCTGGGAGATCCCATACATGCAACCACATAAAAATGGTTCTCAAAGTGCAATCTGGAACAACTGGGGGCCCCCAAATTCAAAACTATTTTCATAATAATGCTCAGTTCAGTCATTCAGTCATGTCGGACTCTTTGCAATCTCATTGACTATAGCACAACGGGCTTCCCTGTCCATCGTCAACTCCCTGAGCCCACTCAAACTCATGTACATTGCATCGGTGATGCCATCCAACTATCTCATCCTCTGTTGTCTCCATCTCCTCCTGCCTTCAAGCTTTCCTAGCACCAGAGTCTTTTCCAATGAGTCAGTTCTTCATATCAGATGACCAAAGTATTGGAGTTTCAGCTTCAGCATCAGTTCTTCCAATGAACATTCAGGACTGATTTCCTTTAGGATGGACTAGTTGGATCTCCTTGCAGTCCAAGGGACTCTTAAGAGTCTTCGCCAACACCACAGTTTAATAATGCTAGGAAATTCTTTTTCTTTTGCACTCTCATTCTGCTGTAAGTGTGCAGTGGGATTTCACAGAGGCTATATAAATGTGATATTAGAACAGATTGAATCCAGACACAATATAAGATTCCCAGAATCTTCCATTAAGCCAAGTTTTGAAGAGATTTGCAAAAACATAAAGAAATGTTAATTTTTTTACTGATTTTTTTTCCTTTGGAAAAATAGTTATTGTTCAAAGAAGTCATTTGTTTTAGTGTATAATAAGTTTATTGTCTATTTTAAAAGAGTTAATATATAAGTAATTTAAAAATTGCTTTTAATTTCAAATATGATAAATACAGAACCAACACAAATAAAAGTTTTCTTAATTGTAAAGTTGTCCTGATATCAAAAAGTTTGAGTACACCTATACCACTAAGTTTAAGTAACCACTTGGTGACAGGACTATTTACTTCTTATGTTTTTAATATTAGATCTAGACCTTCTTCTAGACCAGAGATAAGCAAATTTCTTCTCTTGGCCATGCTCAGTCACTCAGTTGTGTTCAACTCTTTGTGGCCCCATGGGCTCTAGCCCACCAGGCTCCTCTGCCCATGGGATTTTCCAGGCAAGAATATTAGAGTGGGTTGCCATTTCCTCCTCCAAGGGATCTTCCCAACTCAGAGATGGAACTAGCATCTCTTGCATCTCCTGCATTGGCAGACAGGTTCTTTACCACTAGCTCCACCTGGGAAACCCCTGTTGGCCATACAGGCCTGTAAATATACTTTAGGCTTTGTAGGCCATATAATCTCTGTTGCAACTAATCATATCTGTCACTATATTGCTGAAGCATCTATAGATACTACGTAAGCAAATGAGTGTGGTATTATTCAAATAAAACTTTGTTTACTAAGATAGCGGAAAAGGCAATGGCACCCCACTCCAGTACTCTTGCTTGGAAAATCCCATGGACGGAGGAGCATGGTAGGCTGCAGTCCATGGGGTCGCTCAGAGTCGGACACAACTGAGCGACTTCACTTTCACTTTTATGCATTGGAGAAGGAAATGGCAACCCACTCCAGTGTTCTTGCCTGGAGAATCCCAGGGATGGGGGAGCCTGGTGGGCTGTCGTCTATGGGGTCGCACAGAGTCGGACACGACTGAAGCGACTTAGCATAGCATAGCATTACTAAGATAGATGGTAGGCCAAATTTAGCCACAGACTATAAATGACTAGCTCTTGCCCTAGTTTCAAATTTATTTTTTACAGTGTGTATACATATGTGTACATGGTGTGCAGAAAGGAATTACAAAGAAAAGTAACATTTATCTCTTATCTCTTTAGCATTTATTAAGAACTATATGCTTTATATATTATTTAAATAGTTACACTTCTGTGAGTTGGTTATAGATACTAATTTTAATGCCATTTTATAGATGAGGAAGCTATGATATAAAAATATGACATGCAGTAAGTACAAAAGCAACTTGGATTTGAATTCCAATCTGTCTGACTTTCAGTTTGGCAGAATGCTTGTTATCACCATCAGCACCAGCACCAGGAGCAGTAAAAGCAACAGGCAGCATTTCCACAGTACTTCTTAGTACACAAGGTGCGTTCACATAGATTACCTCCTTTGATCTTCTTACATACATACACACAGACACACACAAATGCACAAAAAGAGCCAAAACCTCTGCAACAGGTAGAACAAGTATTACTATTTCCAGTTCACAGAAGAAGAAAATGAGGTTCAGATGGCAAAGCCACAATTCTGACCCACATATTTTTTGTTCCTAATTCAAATGTTCTGTTTTTATAGATCACTTTGGAGAGTTTACCCATTTTAAGACTTCTGGAAATCAAATATTTCTCTCTCTTTTTTTTTTTTTTTGATACCTAATCTTTTAGCACAAACTTCAAAGTTATAAAATGTCCATTTCTCTGAAATGTACAAAATGGAACACAGAGTGAAAATGTGCATTTTATCTCCATCTCTACAAAATAGAATTCATGCTGAATCAATGGGAGAGCATCAAAGGTCAAAGAGATGGAAAAGACCTCAGCTTAGAATTAGTAACAATTTCAATGAAATATTCTTCTTTGAAGCAGAAGGTAATGGGGCTACTAGGACATTCAAGTGACCCAGAGTTATAGCGGCTTTCATTCCTACAATAAATGAGAGCAGAAACCATTGCATCCTGTAGAACTGTGATGGTAATCTGTGAGCCCCTTATTGACCATTTTCAAAGTCCCAGATATACAAGTTGATATATCTCTTGGTGAAATATGTTTAGAACATGATAGTGTTAAGGATCCAGTGTAGATAAGTATTTGCTTTAGGTTAAGAACAATTTACAAATCTATAAATTGAATGATAGTTTATATATCTTTCTTCTGAAAACATTGATAGCTAATTTAAGAAAGAAACTAAATAGAATAAAATATAAATTTATGGTAAGATTTTATATATATATATATATATTATATATATATATATATATATAAAAAACGGCTCTTTGTGTTAATGATGCAAGTGAAAAAGGGAATATTTAAGGTTCCAAATCACCCCAGCAGATTTTCCTGATAGGGTCAATTTTAGCTAATACTATCTTTAATGGCCCTCTCTCACTAGTCCTTGTAATGAGTATTGCCTTGCTGCCCATTAGCTATGCAGAGATCACCCATTGTCTAGATTTTTCTTCTTCTAATTTAATTTTACATGCTTTCCCCCACCCACTCAAAGAGGTGTGCTAGTAAAATAGCAGTAGGGGAGTGAGACAGATCACTTCCAACTTTCGTCATCAAGTGTTCAGACATCAGAGGCCAAGAGATGAGTATTTAATGAAAAGCAAGTTGACATTATTTTAGTATGTAGTAACATTTCATGCAAAAATGGGCTCGATAAAGGACAGAAATGGTATGGACCTAATGGAAGGAGAAGATATTAAGAAGAGGTGGCAAGAATACACAGAAGAACTGTACAAAAAAGAGCTTCACAACCCAGATAATCATGATGGTGTGATCACTGACCTAGAGCCAGACATCCTGGAATGTGAAGTCAAGTGGGCCTTAGAAAGCATCACTACGAACAAAGCTAGTGGAGGTGATGGAATTCCAGTGGAGCTATTCCAAATCCTGAAAGATGATGCTGTGAAAGTGCTGCACTCAATATGCCAGCAAATTTGGAAAACTCAGCAGTGGCCACAAGATTGGAAAAGGTCAGTTTTCATCCCAATCCCAAAGAAAGGCAATGCCAAAGAGTGCTCAAACTACCGAACAATTGCACTCATCTCACACGCTAGTAAAGTAATGCTCAAAATTCTCCAAGCCAGGCTTCAGCAATATGTGAACCATGAACTTCCTGATGTTCAAGCTGGATTTAGAAAAGGCAGAGGAACCAGAGATCAAATTGCCAACATCCGCTGGATCATGGAAAAAGCAAAAGAGTTCCAGAAAAACATCTATTTCTGCTTTATTGACTATGCCAAAGCCTTTGACTGTGTAGATAACAATAAACTGTGGAAAATTCTGAGAGAGATGGGAATACCAGACCACCTGATCTGCCTCTTGAGAAATCTGTATGCAGGTCAGGAAGCAACAGTTAGAACTGGACATGGAACAACAGACTGGTTCCAAATAGGAAAAGGAGTACATCAAGGCTGTATATTGTCACCATGTTTATTTAACTTATATGCAGAGTACATCATGAGAAATGCTGGACTGGAAGAAACACAAGCTGGAATCAAGATTCTTGGGAGAAATATCAATAACCTCAGATATGCAGATGATACCACCCTTATGGCAGAAAGTGAAGAGGAAATAAAAGGCCTCTTAATGAAAGTGAAAGTGGAGAGTGAAAAGGTTGGCTTAAAGCTTAACATTCAGAAAACGAATATCATGGCATCTGGTCCCATCACTGCATGGGAAATAGATGGGGAAACAGTGGAAACAGTGTCAGAATTTATTTTTCTGGGCTCCAAAATCACTGCAGATGGTGATCGCAGCCATGAAATTAAAAGACACTTACTCCTTGGAAGGAAAGTTATGACCAACCTAGATAGCATATTCAAAAGCAGAGACATCACTTTGCCAACAAAGGTTCGCCTAGTCAAGGCTATGGTCTTTCCTGTGGTCATGTATGGATGTGAGAGCTGGACTGTGAAGAAGGCTGAGCGCCAAAGAATTGATGCTTTTGAAGTGTGGTGTTGGAGAAGACTCTTGAGAGTCCCTTGGACTGCAAGGAGATCCAACCGGTCCATTCTGAAGGAGATCAGCCCTGGGATTTCTTTGGAAGGAATGATGCTAAAGCTGAAACTCCAGTATTTTGGCCACCTCATGCGAAGAGTTGACTCATTGGAGAAGACTCTGATGCTGGGAGGCGTTGGGGCAGGAGGAGAAGGGGACGACAGAGGATGAGATGGCTGGATGGCATCACTGACTCGATGGATGTGAGTCTGAGTGACCTCCGAGAGCTGGTGATGGATAGGGAGGCCTGGCGTGCTGCAGTTCATGGGGTCGCAAAGAGTCGGACACGACTGAGCGACTGATCTGATCTGATCTGTATTTAGTATTTTATGTAGTATTTAGTATTTTAGTATGTAGAAGGAAATTTATGAGAAGGTGTGAAATAATGAAAAACATATAATCTGGTCTCCGCTCCCTGTATCTGGCATGTTGTTCCTAAATCCTTTATGATGGCCTAAGACAAGTTTCATTGTTGCTGTTCAGTCACTAAATCATGTCCAACTATTTGTGACCTCATGGACTGCAGCACACCAGGCACCCCTGTCTTCCACTGTCTCACAGAATTTGCTCAAATCCATGTCCACTGAATCAGTGATGCTAACTAATCATCTCATCCTCTGCTGCCCCCCTTCTCCTTTTGTCTTCAATCTTTCCCAGCATCAGGGTCTTTTCCAATGAGTCAGTTCTTTGCAGCAGGTGGCCAAAGTATTAGAGCTTCAGTTTTAGCATCAGTCCTTCCAACGAACATTCAGGGTTGATTTCCTTTAGGATTCACTGATTTGATCTCCGTGCAGTACAAATGACTCTCAAGAGTCTTCCCCAGCGCCACAGTTCAAAAGCATTGATTCTTCAGTACTCAGTCTTCTTTGTGGTACAACTCTTAGATCCATTCATTATTACTGGAAAAACCACAGCTAAGAGAAGTAGAAATATCTTTCTTTTTCTAATATTTTGTCTCTTTGACCTTGGTTTCTGAAGCTCTCAAATTCCTTGGAATTCACTGGATAACAATAGTGTCTTTAGTTCTAATGAGACAACTTTTGGTGGGCCCATCAATAATTTCATGTTGGGGGCTAACAACTAGAGACCAAGCCATGATTAGAAGCTGGAAACTCATGGCCTCACCTCTTATACTCTGGGAAGGGGAGAGGGACTAGAGACTGAATTAATCATTGATCATGTCTATCTGATGAAGTAAAGTGAAGTGAAGTGAAAGCACTCAGTCATGTCCAACTCTTTGAGATCCCATGGATGATACAGTCCATGGAATTCTCTAGGCAAGAATACTGGAGTGGGTAGCCTTTCCCTTCTCCAGGGGATCTTCCCAAACCAGGGATTGAACCCAGGTCTTCTGTATTGCAGGGGTATTCTTTACCACCTGAGCCAAAGGGAAATCTATGTAATGAAATCTCCATTAAAAAAAAAAAAAAAATACAGAGCTGGGAGCGCTTCTGAGTTGATGAATACATCCAGGTGCTGGGAGGGTGGTGCACTTGAACTATAGGGAGACAGATGTTAGTGTACTCAGAACTCTCCTGTACCTTGCTCTACATATCTCTTCATCTGGCTATTTATCTATATCATTAATTATATCTTTTATAATAAACCAGTTAACATAAGTAAGTTTCCCTTGAGCTCTGTGAGCCATTCTAACAAATAACAAGACTCAAGGAAGGGATTATAGGAATCTTGGTGTATACAGCCTGACAGAAGTACAGTGACAACTTGAATTTATGATTGACATTTGAAGTGGGGGAAGTCTTGTGGGATAGAGCCCTTTACTTACAAGATATGAAGCTATTGATATATCGAAGCAGATAGTGTCAGAACTGAACTGAATTATGGGACATCCACCTGGTGTTGGAGAACTGCTTGATGTGTGGAAAACCCACGTATCTGATGTCAGAAGTGAAGTAGGTAGTAGTGTGAGAATAGAGGAGAAACAGGATATTTTTACAACTTAGAAGAAAAAATTAAGTTACATACCCAGTAAAACTTTGATCCTGCAACAATTAATCAATTACAGAAAACTTAGCCAAAAAAGTAGCAGAAACCAAATTGTTCAAATCACTAAATTCAGCAAAACCCCTGGCAACCTACCACAATAACCAAAATCTCCTCAGCAGGGCCGAAGCCTAGGTGGTCTAATAGGTGTTTTCCATCATAATTTTCACGCTTCTCTGAAAATTGTAACTTTGCTTTCCTGCTATGTTATACTTCCCATTCTGAGAAACTACTTAGAATTCTTGAGTGAAATCTTATAGAAATCAAGCTGAGAGGACTCTGAGAAGAAGTGGTGAATGCTGAGTTTTTCAGCCACTTGTGATTATTTTATTTAAAGCCAAATATTACTAAAATTTTGACAAGCTGTTGTTGTACTATTATTAAACTTCTTGAAGAATTTCGAGATGGAGACAGGCATAACTTTAGAAATGTGAAAAGCAGGATGACAAAAATCAGTGGTTGATTTCTTCAGCTGATTTGGCCTCTGTGTGTGAAATTATGAATGCAGGAGGAACACAGCAGACTATTTGGCAACCATGTAATGGATTTTGTCTCAGATACAATACAGCCTTAAAATGGAATAGCTTGAAAAGAGTCCATCCCATCACAGAGGAGCTCCAAAAAACAGGCTTCCTTATGATAATTTCTGTTCCAGAGAACTTTGGTTTTCAACTTCTAGTGTACCTAAAAATTACTTTGCTTCAAAATTAGTATGCTGAGAGAAGGAAAACAGAAACAATTATCTATGGTATGTTCCATGTTGCTAAGGCTCAAGAACAGATATAACCAATGTATGTTGAGAAAAGTCAGAATTGTGCTTAACACAGTTGGAGTACTGAGAACTGACTGAAAAAGAGCAAGATGAACTTGCTGGGATAGTAATAAAATTGTTCTACATCTTGTTCTGTGTGGTCACCACACATAATTTACTACATACAGTTATGTCTCCATAAAGTACTATTTAAAAAATAATCTGCTGGCTATCTAGTTAGAAATGCAAATTATTAAAACTCAATATCATGGATACTAATTCAGGAGATACAGGAAGATGAAGTCCTCAAATCCACAATTTGATCTTCAGTGGGCTAACTCTTAGATCACACTTTAAAATTTGCTGATAGATTGAACAATGCTTTACTTCTAAACAGAGCTACCTAGGGCCTTCCAGACCCACTCCAGTATTCTTGCCTGGAGAATCCCAGGGATGGAGCCTAGTGGGCTGCCATCTATGGGATCGCACAGAGTCGGACACGACTGAAGTGACTTAGCAGCAGCAGCAGGGCCTTCCAGAGCATCTTGGAGATTTCTGCTCAGCTTTAGTAAGATTATACTAGGTTCTCCCCATCCCATCTCTGCATTAGTCAAGTGGACTATTCTCTTATACCTCTAGTCTCCTTAGGATAATTAAAATGGAATAATAATTTCTGTCTCCTATGTCATTGCTGTGTCTTCTGGTCTATAGGTTCTTACACGAGCTGCTCATGGAGTTGAATCTTAATTTTCATAATTGACACTAGAGATTGCTGTATTTCCTGTTTGCAAGCTTCTACAGAGTAATTGGCAGAGCTGTCAGGGGTCATGGAAAGATGACAAAATTTTCGAACATTGATGAAAAAAAATATATACATATATGAAATTGTTATTACTTCTTTTCTCAACACAAATGTCTATTGTCTGGAAGCTAACAAATTGTAAAGATTGAAAATATGAACTTTAAAATGAGGTATTTTCTATTTCTTCTAGTTTTATTTTTTGAACTCTTATTTTATTGATTTGTTAAAAATAAAAATGATTGTTATATATATTTAAATAAAATTATATCAATCTAGCTTAATTGATTAAAAAATTTAGATAATTATCAAAATAATTACTATATACTATATATACATAAAAAGTGAAGCTTTATATATAATTTAACACTAATGAATTAATACAGAAGCTATCAAATATAACCAAACTATGAAAATACAGCTTTAAAAAAGCATTAAAAATTGGCAACTTTTTACACAAATTTCCAGTAGTATTTCACAACTGTGAGGTTTTGGAGGCAAGGAAGAAGTTTTAGCAGAACTGAACAGAGAAATAAACAGTTCTACAAGAGGAATTGGAGATTTTAATACCCCTATTGCAATAATAGATAAAATAAACAGACAAAAGATAATATAGGACTTGAACAGCACAATAAACCAACCAGGTATAACAGGTATATGCAGAATTCTTTACCAAATAACAACCAAATATATATTCTTCTCAAGTGCACATGGGTCATTTTTCCATACAGGACAATGTTAGGACACAAATAAAGTCTCCAACACAATGATATGAAGTTAGAAACCAATAAGAGAGAAAACTGAAGAATTCACAAATCAGTAGAATTTTTAAAAAATCAATTAATCAAAGAATTCAAAAGAGAAATTAGAAAATACTTATAGACCAATGAAAACAAAAATGCAACATATCAAATTGATGGGACACAGTGAAAGGAGTGCTGCTGCTGCTAAGTCGATTCAGTCGTGTCCGACTCTGTGCGACTTCACAGAAGGCAGCCCACCAGGCTCCGCCATCCCTGGGATTCTCCAGGCAAAAACACTGGAGTGGGTTGCCATTGCCTTCTCCAAAAGGAGTGCTAAGGGGGAAATTTATAGGTATAAATGCTATAAAAAGAAACAAGATCTCAAATCAGCAACCTAACTTTATAACTTACAGAAACAGAAAAAGAATAACAAACTAAACCCAAAGCTACCAAAAGAAAAGATATAATAAAGATTTAAGGTTAGTACAGAGATAAACCCAATATGGAGAATAGAAAAATTAACAAAACCAAAAGTTGGTTCTCAGAAAAGATTAACAAAATTAGCAAACCTTTAGCTAGATGAACTCAGAGGAAAAAAGACTCAAAATATTAAAACCAGAAATGAAAGGGAGGACATTATTGTGGTATTGAGATCTATAAGAAATATATATTTGATCTTTGGCCCAGTTTCTGACACAGAATTCCTAAAATCCTTGAGATTTCTTGCAATAAATGTGTCTTTTGTTATGTTAATGAGGTTACTTTGGGAACGGGATTGGTTGGTTGTCAGTGGAGCCAACTTCCCACTCCCAACTTTTAGTCAGTCTCATTCCCAACTTGTAGGAAGAGGAGAGGAGAGGGACTGGAGATTAATCAATCACCAATGGCCAACAACATAATCAATCCTGCCTAGGTAATGAAGCCTCCATAAAAACCCAAAATAATGAGGATTGGAGAGATTGCAGGTTGGCAAATACCTGGCAATTTAGGGGACAGCGTTGCAGCTAGAGGGGGCATGAAAATGCCACACACTACCCCCCATAGCTTGCACCATACATCTCTTCTATCTGGCTACTCCCAAGTTATATCCTTTTATAATAAACCAGTGATCTAGTAAGTAAAATGTTTTCCTGAGTTCTGTGAGCTACTCTAGCAAATTGAGGGCTTCCCAGGTGGCTCAGTGGTAAAGAATCACCTGCCAATGCAAGAGACATGGGTTCGATCCCTGGGTAGGGAAGATCCCCTGGAGGAGGAAATGCTACCTCCTACCTGCTCCAATATTCTTGCCTAAAAAAATCCCATGTACAGAGGAGCCTGGTGGGACATAGTCCATGGGGTCACAAAAAGTTGGACACAACTGAGTAACTGAACACACACACATGCACTAGCAAATTAGTCAAACCTACAGAGGAAGTCATGGGAACTTTTGAATTATACTCAGTCATTCAGAAACACAGGCAACAACCTGGACTTGTCACTGGTATCTTAAGTTCAGGAAAGCTGTGTTTGGAACCTCCAATCTATAGCAAATAGAACAGAAACACCGGTGATAACCTGCTGATACCCAAGAATTGCTTGATGTTTTGTGGGAAATCCCCACACAAACATTGGGATTGAATCCAGAAACCCAAAATAATTACTAACAATTCTATAGAAATAAAAATGACTATACCAAAGTATTAAGAGCAATTATACAAGTATAAGTTATATAATCTAGATGAAAATCCCAGAAACACAAAACCTATCAAGACTTAACCAGAAAATCTGAGACTAACCAGATATAGAATATCTGAATAGACCCATAATTAGAAAGGAGATATGTACCAAACATTCAAAGAACTAAAATTCTTTCTCAAACTTATCCAAAAATTGAAGAGAAAACTTCCCAACTAGTTCTGTGAGGCCAGCATTACCTTGATAGCAAAGTCAGACAAAGACACTGGGGAAAAAACTACAGATCAAAAATAAAATTAAAAAAAAAATATTGTGAGGCAAAAACCTTCATAAAGTACTAGCAAATGGAATTTGATCACATATTAAAAGATTATACACTATGATCAAGTGTGATTTATTTCTGGAATGCAGAGATGGTTAACATATAAAAACCAGTTGATGAAATAGACCATATTAACAAAATAGAGGACTAAATCAACACAATCAACTAAATATATGCCAAAAATAAAAATAAAAATCATCTGATAAAACTCAAAACATTTTCACAATTAAACACTCAAAAAATCAAGAATAGAGGAAAACTACCTCAACATAACAAAACCAATACATGAAAAACTCACAGAAAATATCATATTCATTATAAAACACTGAAAGCTTTCCCTACAAAGTCATGAGCGGAGCAGTTAACCTGATTTTCCCACTTCTATGCAACATAGTACTGAGACACTCGATCAGAACAACAAGGCATGAAAAACAAAAGCGGAAGATAACAGAAAAAAAAATAACAGAAAACAAACAGGAAGGAAGAAGTCCACTGATCCCTGTTAACAAATGATATGATCTTATATATATAAAACTTCAAACATTAAAAAGAAAGGTTAACAAAAAAACCCTGTTAGAACTAATAAATTAGCAAAGTAACTGGATAGAAAGTGAACACCCAAAACTCAGTTCCATTTTTATATAGTAATAATTAACACAACTAAAAAGAAATTAGGAAAATGATTCCATTCAGTGGTATCAAAAAGATTAAAATACTTAGGGATCAATTTAACCAAGAAATTGAAAAACATACAAATAAAACTATTAAATAAGAGAAAGAAATTAAAGATATTCTTAAAAATAGAAATAAAGCTCATGTTAGTGGATTAAAAGACTTAATATTACTTAACATTCTTAAAATGGTAATATTACCTGAAACGATTTACAGATTTAATACAAAACCTATCAAAGTCCCAGTGAGTTTTTTGCAGAAATGGAAAACCCATGCTAAAAATTCATGTGAAATCTCAAGGGACACTGAATAGCTAAAACAATCCTAAAACAGATCAAGAAAGCTAGAGGACTTACATTTCCTGATTTTAAAGCTAAGTGCAAAACAAAACTACAGTAATCAGAAGAGTAGAGTACTGGTCAATATATTCAAATGATTTTCAGTAAGGATGCTAAAACCATTAAAGAAAAAGACAGCTTTTCCAACAAATGGTTGTAGGAATACTTTTTTTCACTCTGTATCAGGTTTTTGAGTTTTATTTGCATAGATTTGGAAAAAACAAAAAGCCAAGAAACCTCGTCTGAGTCTGGCTAGGTTACCCGAGCCAACCTGAGCAGTCAGCCTGACGAGACAACCTGAGGGGACAACTTGAGGAGAAGACATCTGAGAGCTCAGAACTCACGGATCCAGACTAGGAATTGTGGGGACGCTCCAGAAGAAGTATTGCCAAGGCAAATGCGCGTGGTGGAAAACCTCGTCTCCTCCCATTCCCCCTCCTGTGTGCCCCACATACCTGACCCAGAGCTCAGAAGATAGGGAGTTGCACCTGTAGACACCGACCAAGGACCACAGGACTTGGGGTGCCAAGACCAAGTCGTCGTGGCCGCGGGACATTCACACGGCAGGCCTTCATAGGAAAGCGGACATAGCTGCGTCCAGAGAGCGCAAGTGCCGGTTGCTCCTGGAGACGCTATCAACCAGGTGAGGAGCAACGTGAAGAGCGGAAGCGCAGGGGAAGCCTTGGGTGGGCGTGGTTTTCCCCTGAGCTCTGCCCAGAACACGGCCTCCAAGAGGTCCCGCACCAAGACAGGCTCTGCAGTCGCCTCACCGAGAAAAACCCAGTAGAGCTAGTTCAATTACTTTGATTTCAGTGTAATACTTGGTTGATTAAATATATCTTGTGTTATTAAAAAGTCAAGTTGTTTGCAATTTTTCCCGTTAAAATATTACTGTATAAAGAAATCCTACTATATGTATATGTGTGCAAATTTTTTTCTAGGATAGAAAATAAGAGAAATTATTATATCATAGGGTCTTCCCCAGTGGCTTAATGGTAAAGAATCTGCCTGCAATGCAGAAGAGGCAAGAGCCACGGGTTCCATCCCTCGGGATCTCTGGATTGGAAAGATTCCCTGGAGAAGGAAATGGCAGTCCACTTGAGTATTCCTGCCTGGGAAATTTCATGGACAGTGGATCCTGGCAGGCTACAGTCCATGGGGTCACAAAAGAGTCTGACATGACTTAGCGACTACTAACACATACAATGGAGAAGGCAATGGCAAGCCACTCCAGTACTCTTGCCTAGAAAATCCCATGGATGGAGGAGCCTGGTAGGCTGCAGTCCATGGGGTCGCTAGGAGTCGGACGCGACTGAGCGACTTCACTTTCACTTTTCACTTTCACACAATGGAGAAGGCAATGGCAGCCCACTCCAGTGTTCTTGCCTGGAGAATCCCAGGGACTGCGGAGCCTGGTGGGCTGCCGTCTATGGGGTCGCACAGAGTCGGACACGACTGAAGCGACTTAGCAGCAGCAGCAGCAGCAGCAACACATACAATATTTCATACAGCATGCTCATCTTAAACTTTAGGAGGTATACTAAATTGCTCTTCAAAGAGAGATTACTTAAAATCATTCTTTGTTTGCAAAATTGTAAAGTATTAAGAAGAAAAGCAACAAGTTTCTTTAGAAAGAGACTTGGAAAAGTGACATGGATCAGGCCAACTTAATTAGAAATACCTCCCCACCATTTTCTTCTAAGATTACTCATATTCAAAAGCTGGTTAAGACAAATGTGCATTTCATTTAAAATGCCTTTTGGTACACTTCTAAGTAGCCTTTCTAATGACATGCAAGAGAGAATAAACTACTGAGAATTCCAACAATAAATTCAAAGTATGTCTTCACTAAGGAAATGAAATAGATGTATGAGCAAACTATATACATAATTGACCATGCTAAGACACTTCAGTGATATCTGATTCTTTGCAACCCTATGGATGGTAGCCTGTCAGGTTCCTCTGTCTATGCAATTCTCCCAGCAAGAATACTGGAGTGTGTTGCCATGCCTTCCTCCAGGTGATTTTCCCAACTCAGGGATCAAAACCACATCTTCATTGCAGGCATTTCTTAAACCACAGAGCTTTAATAACCTACAGTTAGTGTGCTCAATCGCTCACCAGGGAGCTCCACAGGTGGAGCTTGCACCTGGAGAAGCTATCATGTGTGGGAGGAGCAACATGGGAAGGGGAGGGGAAGGGGAGATCCCATTCTTTGTGACCCCATGGACTGTAGCCCACCAGACTTCTCTGTCCATAGGATTCTCCAGGCAAGAAGACTGGTGTGGATCATTTCAAGTCAGTTCTCATTTAAAGTGTGAAACATGTGTTAATATGTGTTGAGGTTCCTCTTTTTTTTCCCCATCTTTTTTTTTTTTTTTAAGTATGGAGATATCCAGTTGTTCTAACACTATTTGTTCAAAGACAACCATTTGTCCATTAACCAGCCTATGCAATTTTATCTAAAATAAACTGATGGTATATGTGTGGGCCGATTTCTGGCCTCTGTAATCTGTTCCATTTTCTATGTATTACATCCTTTCAACAACCCCATACTTTTTTAGTTACCACAGTTTATGAATAATCTTGAAATTAGGTAGTTTGAATGCTCTAACCTCATACTTTTATGCAGAATCATTTTATTTATTCTAGTTGCTTTGCCTTTGCATATAAATTTCAGAATCTTCTTGTCAATATCTATAAAAATGCTTGCTGAAATTTTCATTGAGATTGAGATAAATATATAGATCAAACTGGAGAGAAGTGACATCTTAATTCTCATCTTCAATTCCAGAACACAGACTATATCTCTCTCATATCGAGGCATACATAGCAGAAACTGTATTTCTTTTATCAGTGTTTTGTAGGATTAGGAGGCTTTATTTGTATCAATCAGATATGGAAACAACTCAAACAAATGCTCATCAATACATGAATAGGAAAACAGATTTTGGTCTCTGTACTGTGGAATACTACTTAGCAGTAAAAAGAATAAATTATTGATAGAAACATACAAGAACATATCTGGATTTTAAAAGTAATTATGCTCCATGAAAGAAGTCAGTCAAAAAATACTGCATTCAGTATGATTTTATGTATTTAAAGCTCTATAAATGAAAGGTAATCAATACTGACAGAAGGAAAATCAGTAGTCGCCTGGGTATGGGTTGGAGGTTGACAGAAGAGAGTAGAAGTGAGGATTTACAAAGGGACACAGGTAAACTTTTGGGGGTGATGGATATGTTCCTTCTTTTGTGGTAATGGTTTCAGGGGAATACACATAGATCAATACTGATCAAATTATACAATTTAAGTGTTTATAATTTATTGTATGACACATATAACTCAATGAAGCTTGCTTGTTTTACTTTGTATTGCTAAATTTGGTTCTGCATATTTGACAACACACTAATAGCCATTACATCACCTGTCCCATATTTTCTCCCAAAAGAGGAATTTGAAGACTTCATGACAGAATCAATATATGGAGCGCTATTAACAAAACAGGACCAGTTCTCACAGGTCTACATTTTCTAAATATATTCAGATCACAAAGTAACCACATAATCACACATTTATAACTAAATACTCATCTAAGTTAAAGGAATATTTTTCTCCCTAGAAGTCATAAATTGTAACAATATATTGCATTGGGTAATCACAGTTTTGAAGAATAGATGGTGTCCCATTCAGAGTAGTTACTTAGGACATTATAATGGCAGTGTTTCATTCATCACAGCATATAGAAGGCATGACACAAATACAATAGAAAGGTCATTAATGTAGAAAGGTTTTAAAACTGTCATCAGATCCATTAGATTTGCTACCAGTATTTTACATAAAAATTGCCTGCTGTGAGGATACGGTACCTGAGATTAGATATTTGAAGAAAATCAAATCAGATATTTGATTGCTAGATGGCATAGCTGTTAAAAGGCCAGACACAAATATATATGAGTAGAAGCTTGATGCATTGAAGGCAGAAATGTCAAGAGACAAATTTCCTTGAGAAATAGGCTGATCCTTTGGTAGGAGCTGAAATTAGATGGAAACCCATTTTTTAAAACAAACCTGAGGATTATCATTTTTGTCTATCATGGAAAAATATTCATCAATATATTCATATACTGTGGGTTCAGCCAAGTAATTCAATCAAGTAAGTTGTCAAAGTGACCTTTGTTCTCTTCTTTTTTAAACCTTGACATGGAAAATGTCACTAGGAAGCTGTTCAAACTCTTCGTCTCTCAGTGGTAGGCCTCAAACACAATATTGGGTTTTTCTTTCACTCTTCTGACTTTGGGGCTTCAGGTGGCTCAGTGGTAAAGAACCTGCCTGCCAATGCAGGAGACATGGGTTCGATCCCTGGGTAAGGAACATCCCTTGGAGAAGGAAATGACAACCCACTCCAGTATTTTTGCCTGGGAAATCCTATGGACAGAAGAGCCTGGTGGGCTGTAGTTCCTGGGGTTGCAAAAAAGTCAGACATTACCTAGTAACTAAACAACAGCAACATTCTGACATTGACTAAGATGTGTACTCTGATAAAGATCCAATATAAACAGATTGCTAAGTCACTGCTGCTAAGTCTCTTCAGTCCTGTCCAACTCTGTGCAACCCCACAGACAGCAGCCCACCAGGCTCCCCCGTCCCTGGGATTCTCAGGCAAGAACACTGGAGTAGGTTGCCACTTCCTTCTCCAATGCATGAAAGTGGAAAGTGAAACTGAAGTCGCTCAGTCGTGTTCGACTCTTAGCGACCCCATGGACTGCAGCCTACCAGGCTCCTCTGCCCATGGGATTTTCCAGGCAAGACTACTGGAGTCGGGTGCCATTGCCTTCTCCAATAAACAGAGTGCTAAGTCGCTTCAGTGGTGTCCGACTCTGTGCGACCCCAGAGACAGCAGCCCACCAGGCTCCTCCATCCCTGGGATTCTCCAGGCAAGAACACTGGAGTGGGTTGCCATTTCTTTCTCCAATAAACAGATTAGTACACAGTATATTTCAGTTTTTAATGAAAACTAGTATGCTAGAAGTATGCTAAAAACTAGTATGCTTTCACTATGTTAGAAGGCAAGGCTAGTGTGTGTGTGTTCAGTCTTGTCCAACTCTTTGCAGCCCCAAGGACTATAGCCCACCAGGTTCTTCTGTCCATGGGATTTCCCAGGCAAGAATACTGGAGCAGGTTGCCATTTCTTTCTCCAGGGGATCTTTCTGACCCAGGGATCAATCCACCTCTTGCAAGTCTGCTGCCTTGGCAGGCTCTTTACCACCAGTGCCACCTGAGAAGCCCTGCTAGCAGGAGGAATTCTGTTTAATACAAAACTATATATATCTGGTATCTGTCTGGAAAGATGAGCTTTTTAGAGTTCTGGAATGAACTTTGTCTTAGCCATTATGTTCAGTATTAGCAGAATTATTCGGAATTTCTCTGAGGCTACTACATTTCTTAAGCTCAAAAAAGAATACGTATTTTATAAGGCAGCAACTGAAAGGAGAAGAAAGTTTTGCCCAATGGGTTATCATAATAGGATTTTAATAAATTTATGTCAGGGCTGTGACACAATTTGGTTAATTCTCAGATCATTCTTTTCAACTACTTGAAAATTCATTCATACCTCTTCTATGATTAGCATCACTAACCAGGACGAGGTCACAATTCTATATAGAGCCCAAGGGTTCTCACTTAGCTAGAATCTGAATGCAAAATATATGAAAAGGGAATTAGAATAAAACCACTAGTGAGTATGCTAAGAAAGCACTGTTGCCTTGAAAAGCAATATGGTTGGACTTAAGACAGCCCAAGAATGGTTCAAAGCTATTCCCTCTCACCCCTGCCTTTCCCCCTTAATTAAGGATACTGGCAGTAGATGGGGTAACTTACACAGAGTGATCCCTTTCAATTTAATGGACACCTACTCCCAACTTAGAAAAGGCAGAGGAACCAGAGATCAAATTGCCAACATCCTCTGGATCATGGAAAAAGCAAGAGAGTTCCAGAAAAACATCTATTTCTGCTTTATTGACTATGCCAAAGCCTGTGACCGTGTGGATCACAATAAACTGGAAAATTCTGAAAGAGATGGGAATACCAGACCACCTGACCTGCCTCCTGAGAAACCTGAAATCAAGTGAGGAAGCAATAGTTAGAACTGGACATGGAACAACAGACTGGTTCCAAATAGGAAAAGGAGTATGTCAAGGCTGTATATTGTCACCCTGCTTATTTAACTTCTATGCAGAGTACATCATGAGAAACGCTGGGCTGGAAGAAGCACAAGCTGGAATCCAGATTGCCAGGAGAAATATCAATAACCTCAGATATGTAGATGACACCACCCTTATGGCAGAAAATGAAGAGGAACTAAAAAGCCTCTTGATGAAAGTGAAAGAGGAGAGTGAAAAAGTTGGATTCATGGGGTGGCAAAGAGTCAGACACGACTGAGTGACTGAACTGAACTGAGTCCCAACAACCCCTGTACCTTTTTCTAATTCTGTAGTCATTTACGCTCTATCTGTGGACATACAGTTGATAACACTACAGTCTGTATTTACACAGTATAGTACTAACATCAGGGGATTTCTTTTTTTTTCCCAGGGGATTTCTGAATCATTTAAATCACACAATTCATCAAAATGTTCATCACTGAGAAAAAAGACCCTATGTGGGTTTTCTTTTCTTTTTTCTACTCTATATTTAGAATATTTCAAATGAGTCTGCTCTAATTTTTCAAAGAGGAAAAGCCAAGGAAAACTTTTTAAAATATGGTAAATTCTAAACACAGAAAAGTAGTTAATTACAGGGAAACTTAAATGGACATTATACATATGACTGGAGAAGGCAATGGCAGCCTACTCCAGTACTCTTGACCAGAAACTCCCATGGATGGAGGAGCCTGGTAGGCTGCAGTTCATGGGGTCACTGAGAGTCCGACAGAACTGAGCAGCTTCGCTTTCACTTTTCACTTTCATGCATTGGAAAAGGAAATGGCAACCCACTCCAGTGTTCTTCCCTGGAGAATCCCAGGGACAGGGGAGCCTGGTGGGCTGCCGTCTATGAGGTCGCACAGAGTCGGACATGACTGAAGCCACTTAGCAGCAGAAGCAGCAGCAGCATACATATGGCCATTTGGATAAATAATGAAGCAAAACAGGAAGAGGAATGACCTACCATCTGACAAATTCCTGTAACCTTCCAGTAAACATCTTTAGTTTAGGTCATTGGTTCCTAATTCATCATTTCATGTAAATCAGAGACTTTTTACTTTACATTACTTTGAAAGAAGAAGGAAATATTTATCTCAGTTGGTAACATTGTTCATTGCAGACTATATGTTTTGTTTCTGTGGTCAGTCTTGGGAACAGTCTTGTGAGCCAACTGGTATTATTAGTAAAAGAGGGTGCATTCGAATGAGAGGCAGAATACTCTTCATAGGTCTAGTTTGTGATAACCTTCCTCTTAATTCTATTTTGTGGTTCGTAAACCATTTAAGTATATCCTACTTTGGGAATGTAATTGGAAATACTCCATCTAAACTGTTTTTAAATTGACAATTTAGGTTGGGAAATTGCTGTGGGCCATTTATTAATAACTTATTAGGATTACATAATTCTTAGACTCATTTGGTCATTAATGGTCTCAAATAAATTACAATCCATCATGATTTTCACTCTGATGGTGAAATAATATGTAACTTTTATTCTAATTAACGCTTAGTTCATAACATAAAGAGTTCAAATTTTGCACACATGAGTATATATATTTATATATTCTGGAATAACCAGTTACACATAGTTGTATCAGTTTATTTCCTTTTAATTCTCTTATCACTATTCTTTAATGCCCATTACACCACCACCTCTAGCTGATTAACTGCTATTAAAACTGGTTAATTAGGAATGCAGATTCCTTTGATTTGTTCAATAAAAATACATTCTAAAAATATAGCAAAAGTAGAACCTTCTGTCTTTTACATTCAGTTAAAATGTCATTACCTCATAGCCACTTGAAAATATATTCTTCTGCCAATGCTGAAAAGATTTCTAATTTAAAAAAAAGAAAGAAAACACCTGTTTTGGGTCCAATTATGAATTGCAGAGAACTATCATTCCTAATTACTAAATAGCTACAGAATTCCCATTTAAGTCAAATCAACTACACTTGAAAATAAACCTAGACTTTAAATGTTATAATCATTTATAATTCATTCTGCTTCTGCACACAAAAATAAGGCTTGATTTAAAAGCAAGCCAAGGGTAGGACATGTACTTTGTGAATCTCACTGGGTGGTTTTAACATGGATGACACTAAATTTTGAGAAATTGAATGAGAGTATTTTTTTTTTTCCTTCTAGCACATTTTGTAAATTAACCTTAACGTAATCTTAGCTTCCTCTCCCCCACCCCAAGAAAAGATAACCTGTAATATTTCTAAATGTATTTTAACATTACCAATTAAGTCTTCTAGAACCCCAATATGAAATTATACTTAAGACTTTCTGGGCATAATATAAAAACTTACTCTTAATTTGTAAGAATGAGTATAATTAGATCTCAAATATTGAAACAGATAGCACTTGTACTTTAGGAAAATAAATGACCCAAAGAAATCCAATGATACTTTCTCAGACAAAATTACTGAGGGTGGAACTTTTAGAACTCAAATACAGTTAATGTGCTCTTGGGAAAGACTCCCAGTATCAATCTTTAATGTGTAGACACATTTCAGTCCCCCTGAACACTACAAATCAGTTCTCCCAATCTAGGCATCTTTCCTGTTGATTTGTACAAAGAGTATTTTAGTCATTGCTTCATGCCATATATCACTAAAATGCATATATTATAATTATATTTTTCTTCAAAAAGGCATTTAACTATACCCAAAACAATATGGGCTGTTATAAGGAATTCTAGTGGAAAAAAGAAAATCAGTGGCCACTTTTTGGAACTTGGTTTTGTTAACCAAGCCTTCATCTATAGGTTATTTTAGACATGTTTGTTTGCTGCTACTTAAAATAAGGTCCCACATAACCTTGCTGATTATAGAAGTTCACTGCTAAAACCGCCTGACACAGCACATATTCTGACAAAAGCACACATTGCAGAGTTGATTTATAGGGGAATATGACAACATGCAGGTTAGGTAGGAGGCAAAGTTTAGCATTCCCTTAAGGCTCTATGTGTACTTGCTGATTTACAATCAGTTGAGTGCATCTTAAATTAAAACATGTATATACATCAATAACAAAAACATAAATTTCTGTTACGATTTTTTTTTCAATTTGCATGCCCCTTCTTCTGCATTTTTCCATGTAAGTAGTGATGTTTTTGAGTCCACAAATATAGGAATGGATTCCTAGGCCTGCTGAGAAAACTAGGATGATCCTAGAAATGCTCACTAATCCTTCATAGGGATTAAAAACAAAGCAAAATGAAAAACAAACAAAAATGTTGTCTTGCTCCTGATATGTGGATCTGGGAGGGAGTCAGTCAGTAAATATGCCTCATTCTCCAGCTTTTCTTCTAATAGTAAAGAAATTATTTAAGCACAGACTTTGGAATTGGCAGACATATATTTGAGTTCTGGCTTTGCCACTCACCATGTGTGAGATTTCGGTCAGATCACTAACATCTTTAGATCTTAGTGTTACCCCTCACTAGGATGAGGATAAAAATTGTATCAAATTTTTAAAGAATATATGATACATTGATGAAACAATACATGTAAAGAAATTAGTAGCTGACACACACCAGTCATTAAGTGTTACTATTAGTGTTATTTCTGAAAGTCACAATTTTTTTATCAGCTTTACAACATACTTCACCAGTGAATTTTTACAATGTATACAAAAATATAACCATGACAATCACCATAAAATAGAATATTTCATCATCCTAAAATGTTCCCACAAAAAGTCACAAACTTTTAAGATTTGAAGAAAATTTTGTGGCATCTATCCGATGTCTTTATGTTATAAATAAGGAAGCAAAGGTCCTGTGCAGTGTAGAAAATTATGCATGCTTACTTACCTCAGTAGTGTCAAATCTGTTAAATATCTCAAATCTCCTTCCTCTGGATTTTGATCTCTTCTGCTGTACCACACTGCCTCCAGGGAGCCACCCTGTAGGGAAGGCTCCGCATCCTCCAGAGCTAACCACAGAAATGCAACACATATAGGACCAGGACCAATGGAAACAGAACCAGTGAACAGCAAAGAATGCCCTCATTTGGAATGTGAGCACTGGAGAGGTTTCTTGTTTTTTCAGTCTGGAAGAACCTGCAAAATTTACTTTATTATTGAAGTTCAGAAATGTCAATAGTGTTTGCCAAGAGCAATGTATTTAAAGAAAAATAATACATACATTAAACAATGAAATTTGGGGATAAAGTGGGTGTACCTTAGAAAAAGATATTGTATTGGAAAAAGAGAAAGACTCCATGTACTGTAGACACAAAACAAAAAATCATATGGGTTTTGGATCAAAGTCTTGTTTTTAGGAGGATCTGATGCTTCATTGTTGGGCGAAACATTGGCTCATTTCACGCCAAACTATGATGACCTTGTATCCTGATTGGGCTTTTTAAGTGTTTAGAGTAGATCAGTTAGGATTACAGAATTCCACACTGCTGGTTCTTTTGAGATGAAAGGGCCTTGCACTTCTATCCTTCATCAAATGTCTAGATGAAAGAGATGATATCTACACACCATAGATGAAAATAGTGACTTTCTAACATTTTATTTATATTCTCTAAAATAATTTTGAAAACCTATGAATCATCTTGCACATTTTAAGTTGACATCCAAAATTTCCTGTCATTATTTTAAGCTTAAAATAGTATTTAAAGTGTGTAAGATTTGGTGTTTTTTAAAATACTAACTTTAAAAAACAAAATTATTAGATTTCAAACAATTGAAACATATTTCAGATATTTTCAAAGAAATCTAATTATCATTGTGATTTTAATGCCCACCATCCTCTATGAAAGAAGAAAAAATGAATAAGGTATTTTTTTTTAAAATCTACCATCAGTTCTTTTGGATCTTGTTCAGATGGTTCCATTCTACTTCCATATACAATCTATTCTTTATAAAATAATTTAATGTATGAAAGTCTTCTCTAGATAATCCTATAACCCTTAATTTTAGCTTGTACATATGGACAAATATATTTGTTTATAATTTTCTATGATCATCTATGTTGACAGAAGCAAAATAAATTTATCATCAATTTCAATAATCACTAAGGATAGTAAGTAAAATATAATTAAGCATGCATTTCTTAATGAAATACATGATGGATGCTCTTGTTTCCATTAGTTTATGCACCCTCTTTTAAAAATTCAGACTCATTTCTGTTTCTATTTTTTACTTGACATATTCAGTGAGATAAATCGCTCTCCTCTAAAGAGATGAGAATTCAAAGAATTTCATTATGGCAATGAAACAATTCATTGAACTCCTTTCAAGTTATAAGGCAAAATCACATATTGATCTCTCATTAAAAATATGTCTGTAATGATCTAATTACTAGATTTGTTTCTTCATTCAGTTTTATCAAAAGCAAAGAATTAGAAGCCACCTGACTGGCAAAAGAAATCATTTCTCAGTCATTAGTATCATTTAAACTATCCCTTTGATTGGGCCATCTCACAGAAGCAATGTACCACATGAAGATTCCCTTTGTGTGAAATTTATGACTTCCTATGGCAAACTGGGAGAAAAACAATTAGAAAAGAGAAATTAAGAAAGTAGACAAGAAACTTTCAGCATAATGCATTGGCCACCAGCAAACTGTCAGGCATATCCATTCTAGGAAACTACACATGTGGCATGTTGAATATTTGGAAATATATTTCTTTAAAGCTATTCTTGCTTAAGTACCTAGTGGAACATGGACTCCCAGGGGAAAGTATATATTCCAGCATGAAGACCACTGGAGTAACAAATGTAAGACTAATTTTACTCATGAAAGATTTTTTTCTATGCTGCTCTTTAGACCTCTATTAATTTGTATCATATGAAAGCTACATGCTTCCTAGAATCATTCCTCATTGATATCAGTTCAGTTCAGTCACTCAGTTGTGTCCGACTCTTTGCAACTCCATGAATTGCAGCACACCAGGCCTCCCTGTCCAACACCAACTCCCGGAGGTCACTCAGACTCACATCCATCGAGTCAGTGATGCCATCCAGCCATCTCATCCTCTGTCGTCCCCTTCTCCTCCTGCCCCCAATCCCTCCCAGCATCAGAGTCTTTTCCAACGAGTCAACTCTTCGCATGAGGTGGCCAAAGTACTGGAGTTTCAGCTTTAGCATCAGTCCTTCCAAAGAACACCCAGGGCTGATTTCCTTCAGAATGGACTGGTTGGATCTCCTTGCAGTCCAAGGGACCCTCAAGAGTCTTCTCCAACACCACAGTTCAAAAGCATCAATTCTTTGGCACTCAGCCTTCTTCACAGTCCAACTGTCACATCCGTACATGACCACTGGAAAATCCTCATTTATATAGTGTATATATATACAGAAAGTCCTGATTTTGAAGGCCAAACACTAAAAAAATCATATACCATTACTAGGAGTATGATAAACTCAAGACTGTAACTTAGGGCCAATTGGAAAAAATAAAAAAAGGTAACTTTTAGAGGTAATGTTAGCATTTTCTGTAAAATGCTTATTGAAAATAATTCAATTACATTCCTCTCATTAAAGTTCTTGCAATAAATTCTTTCCACTAATTTGTACTAGGAAATTTTTGTCAGCCTTGAATAATTAATAGATTTTATTTTATTATGGAAAAAAGGTTATAGAACATTTTGTGCTTCTACTTTTGTCTTAACTGCTAGGATACTTAGACCCCAATTTAGAGTTAAATCACTGTCAATATTTCTTAACTATAAAATATGCTTCTTCCCTTTTCTTATGATTTTATATTTTTTCAAAAGTCTTATTATATATATGCAATTCATTTAAGCCATAAGTCTCTTTTTTGAAGATTTAAGGTATAAGTTAGAGAATGGAGGAATTGAAATAGAAATAATTAAAATATTTACAATCTGGCTATATAGCTGGGGAGGCTAAAATTTGTTCTTATGACAGTTACTATCTGTTAGGAAACTGGTATAAATATGGTATACTCTGAAACGTTTTTCAGATTAGCAGTAGAATACTATACGTAATTATTTATAGAGTTGCTATTGGTCTGTAACCTGATAGTATTACTGTGCATGGTGGCAAATGCGCATAAGTTTCTATTGGTCTCTGATTGGAGCTGCTACCAGAACTTCTGACAGGACTCATGACCACAAAAGCAACCATAGCTAGACACAGCAATGGTAAAGAGACCCCATTGCCTTGATCTACTTTCCACCAATTTTGAAAGAAAAAGTTCTGCAACCTATCTAATCCATATGGGTGTCAAAATATGAAGAAACAGTTTTTGCCATTACTTTCATCAATGACATCATAATTTATTGCTTAACAATTATGTGAGCTTGAAGACTAAGAAGCCCAAGGTAGAGCCTCGACCCCATTGTGAGAACCTAATCAAAGAATTCTCAGATTTCAGGATCTAGTTTTTTTACTCATTTGAAAAAAAAAAAAGAATGGCTGGATATATCAGATTAGAAGTCAATTCACAAAGCTCAAGTGTTAACTGGCTTTGGGATCCTTTTAAATTAAGTGACACATTATATATTTTTAGTCTATTAAAAGATTTCTGAATGAATACTAATACTCTTAACTGAAAAGCAACAATAATTATCACATTTTTGTGGTTCTAGTTGTACCTCTAATGCAAAAGAGTTGTTTATAGATTGGGTAACACCCTATTCTTTGAATGCAGGTTTAAGAGGGAAAAATACTTTAAATTTAGGTTTATTTAATGAAATTAAAGTCATTAAATCCAGACATATTATAAAATTTATGCACATTTTCTTTTACTGATAGATATCATTGGATGATAAACCATTAGAGACCTGAATTTAAACAGAGGATTGCAATGAACAATCTGAGTATGCACATGATGTTAATTATTAAGTTGGCTCACACCCATTTGCAAACTAATGTCCTGCTTATTTCTTCGGTTCTACTAGACATATTGTACAAGAGAATGCGATAAAAATTATAGTAACCTCAATATAATATATGATCTCAACTCTAAAAAAAGTTCACATGTACATATTTAAGTGTGAAAATATTGAAAAACAACATACATATGTTAGTGGCTATTAGAGAATACAGCTGATTTTTATTTTATTCTCTGTGCTGCTGCTGCTAAGTCGCTTCAGTTGTGTCCAACTCTGTGCGACCCCATAGACAGCAGCCCACCAGGCTCCCCTGTCCCTGGGATTCTCCAGGCAAGAACACTGGAGTGGGTTGCCATTTCCCTCTCCAATGCATGAAAGTGAAAAGTGAAAGTGAAATCGCTCGTCCGACTCTTCACGACCCTATGGACTGCAGCCTACCAGGCTCCTCCATCCATGGGATTTTCCAGGCAAGAGTACTGGAGTAGGGTGCCATTGCCTTCTCCGAGCTCTTCTATATTTTACAGATCTACTACGTATGCATAAATATATTGTAATATATCAGAATAAAATTAGACAGATATTTCTAAAATTGACAGGATTCTGACAGACAGGTTTTTGGGGTTTAGTTTGTTTGGTTATTGGTGGAAGAAAGAGATTTAAAGTTAAATATAGCTCAGTTTCAACTTTGCCATTTGAAGCTCTATGTCTTTACAGGATCTTGCTTTATTATGATGCCAGATTGCAGTATTGGGAGGACAAATTATAAGGGAGGTGGCTTCAGGATCTTCATTACCGAGTTTCAAGTCTGCACCGGTTGCATGGTTATTGGGTATATATAAGATCAAGCTTACCATGCCTAACTTGTCCCCCTGTCTCTCCAGCCTTCCTAATACTGATTTGAATATCCTTGCTCTAGGGAAGGCAAACATGCAATTATCCCAATGTGCAGGAAAGTATTTAACTGAGTAAAAAATATGACTAGAGTCCATATTAGATGAAGCTTTATCCAAACATTCTATTTGTTAAGAGTAACTAGGCAGAAGATAAATTCTAAACAGTCTAATAAGGTAAAAACAACTGGGAAACCCCCCTTGTAACACAAATGCAATTGCAATAGAATCATGTTGGAACATCCCAGCTTAAATAATAGAAAGTATAGCCACAGAACAGACCAACTCTGGGACCACCTTGTAACCACCATCCACTAGGCCTATGGGATGAAGGAGGGTCCCATTTTTAATCATGCTCTTGATAACAGATGTTACACTGTTAAATAACTGCACTTCTCTCCAGAGAGAAAACATGGCACAATATGAAGAAAAAAGTCAGGCAATCATGACTTGTATAACAATGTGAATAACCAAATTCTCAATAGTGTGTTTAAAAGCATGAATTTTCTGAAGTTTTATCAAATATTCTATCCATACATTTGTTTATTTATCCATTTACCAAACATGCATTGAATACTTTTTTGGTATGGGGATGAGCTCTAGACAGTTTTAAGAAATAATTGAAAAGCAAACAATTTGGAGAAGAGTATGCTTTTTTTGGCTTTGCATTCTGATTCTGACATAAACATATTGTATAGCACAAACTGAGGTTTGGGGGGTCCAAAGCTTGTATAATTTATGGGATCTTCTATGTGAAAACAAAACAAAATGGGGAATATGGGCCATGCAAGTGAGGAGCCCCTAATCTTCATCAACATCATAGGCATCTACCTTTGTAACTGGGTTTGATCTTGAATTTCAATTTCTTCAACCCATGGTCCTAATTCAAGACTCACAGGTAGTAAAAATCTGGGTAAGTGACTGCATCTGTCACGTGGAAGACATGCAACTCATTGTTAGTTCCAGATCTGCCAGCTCTTTGACTGCGTTTTGACATGTTCACCCAGAACTATCCCTGGAATTAACTGCCAAAGCAGTCGACAGAGTGACCATATGATACGGTTGTTAGACTCACTCAAAATAAGATTGTTAGGCAAACATGTGCGTGCTCACTCACTCAGTCATGCCCGACTCTTTTGCAACCCCATGGACTATAGCCTGCCAGGCTCCTCTGTTCATGGATTTTCTAGGCAAGAATACTGGAGTGGGTTGCCATTTCCTCCTCCAGGGCATCATATTGGCAGATAGATGGTTTACCACTGAGCCACCTGGGAAGCCTGCTATGCAAAATACAGGACGCCCAATTGAACTTGAATTTAAAGTAAACAATGACTAATTTTGTAGTGTAAGCAATGCTTGAGTATCCTGTTTGCTAAACCTTGCAACTAACTCAGAAAGTCCTGTACTTGATTCTTACCTCAACTGCTTAACTAGTTGTATAATATGACCTTAAGCAACTCATTTAACTTGAAACTGTTTTCTGTAAAATGGAGGTAAACGTTGTTCCTTACAGTACTGCTGTGCCAGTTAAATGAGACCATAATTATATGTAAAGTGCTTTTCACAGTGCCTGGCATGGGTGGGCTTGTATTAAATGGTAGCTAGTGGGGCTGCAGACAGAAGCCACAGAGTGAGGCTTCAGAACAGTTTACACAGATCACAGCAGGCACTAGGTGCTCCCTTCATTTATTTATTTATCTTTTCCTCCCAGAAAGTACATACAGTCTAGCTGACTTCTCAAAAGCCCAGACAAATGCTAGAGTGCCCAAATAAGCTTAACAATGTATTAACCCTCTGGAAAGGAATAAAGGAGTACATCTGGCCTTAGGTACTCTTTTCTGCTCAGTTAATTGGATTCACTGAACTCTCTTTTACAATGACAAAAAGCAAATGTTTGGGATAGAAACCTTTCCTCTGCCTCGTAGAACACCACCATTTCAAATAAACATTTTGATCAAACATTTCATCACATAGATTCTGTTTGCCCAAAAAGAAGCTTCTGCACCTATGTGCACTGGTTTTCTCCTTCCCAAAATATTGGCTTGGAATTTTCTAGACACCAATTGAAGGCACCAAAAATAAAATCTTTTTATTTCTTTTCTTTTTTTTAACCATCAACTGTCTGAACTCGTCATTATTTAGTGATTTTTTTTTCTTAGTGTTCTAGTCAATAAAAGGTACACAATAAGGAATATTTCACCCTGAATGAATGAAACCTTTTTTGACTGTGTCCTCTGTTTAATTTCCGTACTCCTTAGCTTGAAATTTGTGATATGTCTCTTTCTTCCCATGTTGAGGCTGAATTCCACATCCATATTTTCCCTCTTCATTGGTCTCATCATCTTGATTGTCTTACTTATTCAGCAAAACTATTTTCCAGATAATGTTTAGACCCAGAAATACTAAAAGGCTTCAATCTCTTCTCCCAAGGTGCACAAAGCCCAGAGGAAGAGACAAAGGAGTAATGATTCCACCATTTTGTTAAAAACTCTATCACAGAAATATGTCCTACATATTATTAGGGAAGTACAGGAGACAAAAATGCCTAAATGTGCTAGAGGATGGGTTAAGGTTAGAAGAGATAAAAACAAGGGAGGTAAAAATGCAGCCAAGTTTTAGAAATGTAGATATGGGTTCATAAAAAATCAAAGAAATTAATAAACAATGAAAATTTTGGTCGCTCAGTCATGTCTGATTCTTTGGGACCCCATGGACTGTAACTCTCTAGGCTCCTCTGTCCATGGGATTTCCCAGGCAAGAATACTGGAATGGATAGCCATTGCCTTCTCCAGGGGATCTTCCTGACTTAGGGATTGAACTCTTATCTCCCTCATTATGGGCAGATTCTTTACTTTCTGAGCCACCAACATTAAGAGTGAACTAATGACAATTAACTGCCAAGAGGGGCGATCTTGCATGAAACTGCAGGGCACATCAGGGGAAGCAGAACTATTTGGTAAGTAGTTTGGTAAAGCTGAAGCACAAAGACTCAGAAAACAGGCTGTACCTGGATTTCTAAAAGACTTTTATGTTATTCTGAGGAGGTTAGGTTCTACTTTGTAGAAAATTAGGAATTTAAGGCAGGATTTGTGTTTTAGAGGATCAATCTGGCTAGAAGTTCTGTGAAAGCTGAATTGGCAGAGAAAGAGATGGAGCAGGGAAAATAGCTATGAAGCAATGTAAATAGTAAAAACCAGAAATGACTACTAAACCAAGGTAAAGACAGTCTGAATGTGGAGGAGAGGATGAATTTAAATGTTTTCTAGGAAGCAGAGTGAAAACAGTTTAGAGACAGGTAAGTTTGGTTGGTTTCTGAATTTCTGCACCTCTTCGTGAGTCTTATAGAGAAATTAGACACAGGCACCCACGCAAATACACACACAACACACCAAAGATAATATGCCTCTGAAAATATGTTGTGTGTATACATTGCAATAAAAGTTCTGAAGCAAATTGCACCATTAAATGTGTTTAACCATTTATGAATCTTTTATTAATATTTAATTAGTATGTTATTAATAGAACATGAGGCAAGAAAGTTGCATGGCAATTTTCAGAAAATTTAGATTACTTACAGGTTTTATATCCCTCAAGAAAATTGCCAAGATCTGTTAGCTTTTTGAGAAGAATTTGTTTATATATGAAATTTTATTCTAGCCATTTGCTAAATTGGAGTACAATTTAATATTTTTTCTTTCTTTTCATTGTAGTGTTATTCTGTTTTGATTTTTAATGGTTTTATTAATTATCAAATATTTCTGAAATTATACTTATAATGAAGTAAAAAGAAAAATAACTGAGGATCCTTGTATTCCATACCCCATTCTAGAAATAGACTATGAGCAACACTTTGAAGACCTTGTGTTCCCTTCACTTATCTAACAACCTTCACTCTACCCAGCCCACTCATAAATAATACAAATTTGATAATATGGAGTTAATTATCTCCTTAACTTTTTTCCAGTATAATCAATATTCTCAGATTCTTAATCAATAGTGATCATTTTATGCATAAATTAAATCCTACCTATGTATCCTTGGTGATTTTTATCTTTGACCAGAAAATATACTTCTGAAATTAATCCATGCTGATGTATATAGCAGTGCTCAATCTTTGATACAGAGTGCATGCATGTGTGCTAAGATGCTTCAGTCATGTCCAACTCTCTGTGATCCTATAGACCTTGGCCCACAAGGCTCCTCTGTCCATGGGATTCTCCAGGCAAGGATACTGGAGTGATTTGCCTTTCCCTTCTCCAGGGGCTGTTCCTGACCCAGGCATCTCACCCACGTCTCCTGCATTGCAGGTGGATTCTTTACCACTGAGCCACCAGGAAAGCCCTCTGTGAGACTACACCATGCCCAATTTACTGAACAAAGGCACATAGACAATGCTAGAGAAATATCAGGTGAATGAAAGAGTGCTTTCCCCTGCTTTGTTTTCTACTAGGGCCAATCTGATAAACTTATTTGGGTTAACTTGTTCAGGCTGATAAAAAGGTGATCATGTTCAGCTAATGCATGCCTGAGTGCTAAGTTATGCCTGACTCTTTGCCACCCCATGGACTGTAGCCTGCCAGACTCCTCTGTCCATAGGATTCTCCAGGCAAGAATACTGGAGTAGGTTGCCATGCCCTTTTCCAGGGGATCTTTCTGACCCATGGATTGAACCTGCTTCTTCTTGCAGCTCCTGCATTGCAGGTAGATTCTTTACCACTGAGCCATCAGGGAAGCCACATTCAGCTGATAATTAAATATTTAACAGAGACTCAAAATGTTTTTTACAAAGTTTCCTATGTAAATGCTAAGGAATTTTAGATCAAGTTACCAGGCCTAAGGGCTTCCCAGGAGACGCAGTGCTAAAGAATCTACAGGAGACCCTGGTTCCATCCTTGGGTTGGGAAGATTTCCTGGAGAAGGAAATGGCAACCCACTGCAGTACTCTTGTCTGGAAAATTCCATGGACAGAGGAGCCTGGTGGGCTACAGTCCATGGGTCACAGTCAGACATGACTGAGCAGACATGCACATACTAGACCTAAGGGGCAACTAGGAGTAAGAATTATACTTAAATTCAGCATACTCTTAAAAAAATATTTATTTAGGCTGCTCTGGGTCTTAGTTGCAGCATGTGAGATCTTTGTTGCATTATGTGGAGATCTTCTCTAGTTGTGGCTCAAGGGCTCCAGAGTACATGGGCTTCAGTAGGATTTATTTTAATCATTCCTTATTAACACATACTAAAGAGAGATACTCTGCCTTAATGGGAAGACATTGACAACAAATATAATAAATAACAAAAGTATGTAATATTTTAGAATGTGTTAAGTGCCAAGGAAAACCATTTAGAGCAAATGAGAGTTCAAGAAAGCAAAAGAAAGAAAAATTAAAAATTCATTCATTAATTCATTTATTCATTCAGTCACTCAGCCAGCACTTCCCAAGCATCAGTGTTCTCCTTAGCATTTGGAATATAAAGTCTCAGTAGACATGGCCCTGCTTAATCTAGTTAACACACATGAACAACAGGAAGAGCCAAACTCTTGTTTTGTAAATATCCAATAAAAATGGGTTTAGACTGCTACTGGGATTCCAATAGCAATTAGCAATTCAGGGAAGGATTCAGAGATGAGGAAATTTTACCTGAGATCTTAAGAACTAACTGGGTGAGAATTCATCAGTAAAAAGGAAAGAAAGGACAATCCAAATGGCAGAAACAGCTTACAAAACATAATGGAGATTTGAAAGAGGATAACAATTCAGAGGTAAAAAGTTTGTTGTTTATAACTACAACAGAAAGCAAACTAGGGAATATGTGGTGGGGTCTGTTATAGGAAGTGGGAGTCGCTTTGCCTGAGATGAACCTGGAAAGGAATCTATCTTCCCAACACATGTTAAGAGTTTCTACATATACTGAATGCATTTGTATGCTGCCCTGTAGTTTGATCATAGAAAATAGAGGCTTTAAAGTACTACAGAACAAAGCAGTATACTTTTGTTTTTACCGTGGGTGTGCTTGGCTTTAACTTAGAATACAAAAATCCAAACCTACAAACAGATAAAATAGGATGTGATTATTTTGTGAATAAAGGGATGCCTAACTTTATAAAAGGATTTACACTCTTTGTTCTCAAATTCAAAAGTACTGCCTGAGCTTGCCAACTCTCAGGATGTCAGGAGTCTCCCATAATGGATGGGGTAACTTCTTGCAAGCTCCCAATTCTTTAACAGAACTACTTTTATTCCTGCTTTGTTTCTAAAGTTCTATGTCTATAGAACTTAAGATCAATTCTATAGACGACACAAATGTGTATTTCCAATGTGCATCTAGTAAATATTATGAGTTTAGCTCCAACTTTCCCTTCCCTTATCCATAAACAAACTGAAGGCAAAAAGGGAAAGGAGTCATTCACATAACTCCCATGAGGTCAGATCAGAACACCCCAGAGACAGGCCTGGAGAACTGAGAAACAAAGCTCATGGTGGAGATGAGGGTTCACAAGTTTATAGGGAATACAGATGGGGCCACTGGCACAGTGTAATAATTGGCACCAAAGAGTCCTAGTAATGAAGGGAATTTGGGATACAGGGAAAGCGAGGATAATAATACGATTGTCTTGACTTTCCTGGTTGGTACAAATGGAAGAATCACAATCTTATAATGGGCATATGTATCTGGAAGATAAACTTCCCAAATTCTTTAATATAGTGATGTTTCATGAAAACATAATGTTGTTAGTCAGTCTTTGTCAGTTGTTATTCTTTCCTGTTTGAACTTTTAGAGAACTATAGTACTTTGTTAAATTTAAAAATAACACAAAAGTTTTGGGAATGACCTCTTCCATGTATCCTTATGACCACATCTCTTCAAAATCCTAGTATTAAGTCCCTTAATTTATTGAAGGCTCAAAAATGTAATGTTTGACTTAATAGATATTAATACTTTAAAAGTAACATTTAAAGGGTAACATTAATAAGGGTTCAAATATGTAAGCCATTTACCTCACTAACCAACCAGATCATCTGTTTTTTTGTATGTTAAAATATGTGTGTGCTTCTTAAATGAAAAATGCAAAGAAATAGAGGAAAACAATAGAATGGGAAAGAAGAGATCTCTTCAAAAAATCGGACATATCAAGGGAACATTTCATTCAAGGATGGGCACAATAAAGACAGGAAAGGTAAAGACCTAACAGAAGCAAAAGAGATTAAAGAGGGGTGGCAAGAATACACAAAAAAACTATACAAGAATGTTCTTAATGACCTGGATAACCATGATGGTGTGGTCATGTAAGAACTCTAGACTTAAAACTGAAAAGCATCACCAGACATTGAAAGAATATTTAAATAAACAGAAATAGACCATTTTCAAGAATTGGAAGACTCAAACCTGATAAAATGTTCATTTTCCACAAACTGATCAATGTAGTTAATAAATATTAATCAAATTTACAGCAGCATTTTTTTGTTATTGTTAATGACCTGATTCTAAAATTCATATAGAAAAGTGAAGAATTTAGAAGAGTCAAAACAATCTTGAAAAAGAACAAAGTTGGAGGATGTACACTACCTGATTTCAAGACTTAGAATATAGCTATAGTAATCATGATAGCATTGTATTTATATAAAGGTAAGCTTACAGAGCAATGGAAACAGAATATAGATTTCATTAACATATCATACATATATACATAATATACATATACATAATATATACATATATACATAACATACCATACATACCATGAAGGCTTCCCTCTTGGCTCAGCTGGTAAAGAATCTGCCCACAATGCTGGAGACCTGGGTTTGATCCCTGGGTTGGGAAGATCTCCTGAAGAAGGGAATGGCTGCCCACTCCAGTATTGTGGCCTGAGAATGCCATGGACTGTATAGTCCATGGGGTCGCAAAGAGTCAGACATGACTGAGTGACTTTCACTTCACTTCACCATACATTTATGTCAAATAATTTTTCACAGAAATATCAATTCAGTTCCATGAATTAAAAAGTCTTTCCAACAAATGTGCTAAAACAATTGAATATCCTTATAGAAATTAATTAACTTCAATCCAATATCACAATATACACAAAATTTAATTCAGAATGAACAACAGACCTACATGAAAAAACTCTGCTTCTGCTACTGCTAAGTCGCTTCAGTCGTGTCCGACTCTGTGCGACCCCATAGACGGAAGCCCACCAGGCTCCCCCGTCCCTGGGATTCTCCAGGCAAGAATACTGGAGTGGGTTGCCATTTCCTTCCCCAATGCATGAAAGTGAAAAGTAAAAGTGAAGTCGCTCAGTCGTGTCCGACTCTTAGCGACCCCATGGACTGGAGCCTACCAGGATCCTCCGTCCATGGGATTTTCCAGGCAAAAGTACTGGGGTGGGGTGCCATTGCCTTCCCCGGAAAAAAAAAAAAAACAACTCTACACCTTCTAAAAGAAAATTCAAGAGTAAAACTTTATATCCCTGGGGTAAGCAAAAATTTATGAGATAAGATATAAAAAGCATTGTCTAGGAAATAAAAAGACAGATAAAAACATTCTTTACCAACATTAATAACTTCTTATCTTCAAATAACATTATCAAGAAAATGAAAGGATGATCCATTGAGAAAAAAATACTTGTGATACATTTATCTCACAAAGGATTCATATCCAAATCATATAATGAATCACTATAATGCACTAATAAAAATTTAACCAACCCAATAAAATATATGCATTTTCTTAGACACCTACATAAGAAAATATTCCCAACAACAAAAACCTCTGTTGCTTTTAACTATTATCAAGACAATCTGAGCTCCAGTTTTTTATCATAATTATTTTTGGTGATAACAACCCAATGATAGTACTCAACCAGGATGCTCTAAAGTGGAGGCAGAGAAGACCCATGAATATAGGCAATAAGGTTTTAATGGGTTCTACTACCCTTGTACATACCCAACCCATTACAGATTTATCATTTAGCTTTATGGCATCACAATCATATAAATGCTAACTGTAGGACTTCATACTCTTTCCTGTACCCTGGAACTGTCCTAAGGGTATCCATTAAAAAGCAGTCTGATTTAAAAAACCCAACAGAATTGTGAGAGAATTTTATGTTGATGTAACTGAATAGATTGACAAAAATACAATCTATTTATTGGATTAAGAAATAAAGATGTGTAGAACTATTATTGAATTGATATTAGTATATTAGTATAAACATTAAATATTATCAGAATATAATTATTTAATGACTGTTTTGTTATACAAGTGATGTCTATTTAAGCAAGCCTAAGTCTTAATTCATGATTATACAATCCTAAGAAATAAGTTCTTATTATTTTTCTTAGCAGAAAAAGGCTATAAATAGGCACACCTGATACCATGCAAAATACCACCCTCAAGTTTATAAACCAAAGTATTACGACTGAATCAACTTTATTTCCTCAGTCATTTAAATTTGGCCCTATTTTTTTCTGATTATAAAAGTAATATATAGTCATAAGAAAAAAATGGGGTATACAAAAGTATATACTTTTTTTCTTTCAATATGAAGATAACAAATTATTTGGTTTGTTTTCTATGTATTTTTAAGGCTCTGGACTTTTACACATAACACTGTAATTACCTGTTGCTTGCAACTCAGAAAAACTTGCTTGTAAAAGTTTCTTAACTAAGGGCTTTTTATAGCTACATGTATAATAAGAATTTCAAGTTTTCTGTACTCTATTTTTTTTTTTTTTTTTGCATCAAATTCGGACTTCCTGGTATACTTGTATATAACTATGCATTAAATTGTTGTGTAAAGTTAAAATATGTCCCCTTTGTTTTTTATACTTACTTTATTTTTAAAATAATTTTCTTTTTAATAATTATATTTCCCAAAAATATCCTTTTAAGAAAAATCTACAGATTTTTATCTAACCACACGTTTTTCTATTTAGTAATTTCTAACTTTGGTTTTTCCTGTTTTCCTTGGGGCTGCCTTCTTTAAAACTTTCTAAGTTGATAAAAATGCTTATTTCATTTATTTTATCTTTCTTAAATGACAGCCCCTAAGACTATGTTTACCTTGGAGTGTGTATTTTTAACTCTCCCAGAAATTTTGATACATACTATTCTCAATTCAATTATGTTCTAAATACTTTTTAATTGTATTTCTATTCCCTCTTTAAGTAAATTGCTATCTAATGGAATCTTAATTAATTTTTAGTTTTGTTTATTCTTGGACAAAAGATGTAATCTTGCCCATCCAGTTTTCATTTTTCAGAAAGTTGAGGTTTTTGAATGGCTTTAGATATGAATAATTTTATAACCATTCCTCAGGTATTTGACAAAATATGTATTTTCTATCTGTGAGTATACAGTGATATTACTCATAAGTGTCTGTGGATAATCACTTTGTATCTTGATTAGTCATAGTATGATAGTACTAAGCAAAGGCACTTTACTATAATTGTTTTTTATGTCAAATTATTTCTAATATTTTTTGCTATAATTTGTCTTCATGGAGATTTATTACTGTTATCCTTTTACAATGGATTTTATCAGTAGAATTTTCCACTGTCTTGTTCAATATCTTTTTTCCTTGAGTTCCATTTTGATATTATTATTGTGACTTCTATCTCCATCTCTTTCTTTCTTTCTTTTTTGCATTTGCTGTTAACAGAGGAGTTTAACTCACATATAAATGTCATAATATACTTAATCTCAGTTTTATTTAATAACTTGTCTCTTTTTTTTTTTTTTTGCTTACTACCTACTCTTTACTTCTGCATTTAATTTTGTAAACTTAGCTTAATTTGCTTTTCTTTTTAGTTTGCTAGGTAGACATCTTATTTTTAATTTCTTGGAAGTTGTCAAGTTTTTCACATATTTTAATGACTTATTTTTTAAAGTTAATTGCTTAGAAATATGCATTTAAAATAAATGTATTTAAACTGAAACCCAAATGATGCTACACATAATTGGAGTAGGGCACAGCATAATGAATGAATGGTATAATGCTGCTGCTGCTGCTAAGCCACTTTAGTCGTGTCTGACTCTGTGTGACCCCATAGACGGCAGCCCACCAGGCTCACCCGTCCCTGGGATTCTTCAGGCAAGAACACTGGAGTGGGTTGCCATTTCCTTCTCCAATGCATAAAAGTGAAATGTGAAAGTGAAGTCGCTCAGTCGCGTCCGACCCTCAGCGACCCCATGGACTGCAGCCTTCCAGGCTCCGCCACCCATGGGATTTTCCAGGCAGAAGTACTGGAGTGGGGTGCCATTGCCTTCTCCGAATGGTATAATACTTCTCAGTAAAAAATTGAAAAAAGGAACTACTTACTATTGGTTTATGACTTGTTAATAGAAACCCTTGTTATAATTGCAGCTGTCAGAGAAGGAAAAAATTTTGAATCAAAATGATGATTTTCTGGCCACTATTTTCCCACAAAAATGTTATGACCTCCTCCTTTAGATCATGTTGCAAAAGCATCAGTCTTTACAACTCATGCATTTAAAATATATTTAATAATTTCTGTTATGCTTAGGGACTAGAGAACTAATCAGATATGGTTCCTGCCATTATGAAACATACAGCCTCATTGGAGAAACAGATAATAAATAAGTGAAAAAAGAATACACACACACACATACACACCCTTCCTGTCTTTGATTGTTTTTCAGGTATATTTTAATGAGTGAGAAGAGACCTCATATATTAAGTAATATATATCAGTAAGCTCAGATATGCAGATGACACCACTCTTATGGCAGAAAGTGAAGAGGGGCTAAAAAGCCTCTTGATGAAAGTGAAAGTGGAGAGTGAAAAGGTTGGCTTAAAGCTCAACATGCAGAAAACGAAGATCATGGCATCTGGTCCCATCACTGCATGGGAAATAGATGGGGAAACAGTGGAAACAGTGTCAGACTTTGTTTTTCTGGGCTCCAAAATCACTGCAGATGGTGACTGCAGCCATGAAATTAAAAGACGCTTGCTCCTTGGAAGGAAAGTTATGACCAACCTAGATAACATATTCAAAAGCAGAGACATTACTTTACCAACAAAGGTTCGCCTAGTCAAGGCTATGGTCTTTCCTGTGGTCATGTATGGATGTGAGAGCTGGACTGTGAAGAAGGCTGAGCGCCGAAGAATTGATGCTTTTGAACTGTGGTGTTGGAGAAGACTCTTGAGAGTCCCTTGGACTGCAAGGAGATCCAACCAGTCCATTCTGAAGGAGATCAATCCTGGAATTTCTTTAGAAGGAATGATGCTAAAGCTGAAACTCCAGTATTTTGGCCACCTCATGCGAAGAGTTGACTCATTGGAGAAGACTCTGATGCTGGGAGGGATTGAGGGCAGGAGGAGAAGGGGACGACAGAGGATGAGATGGCTGGATGGCATCACTGACTCGATGGATGCGAGTCTGAGTGACCTCCGGGAGCTGGTGATGGACAGGGAGGCCTGGCGTGCTGCGGTTCATGGGGTCGCAAAGAGTCGGACACGACTGAGCGACTGATCTGATCTGATCTGATCAGTAAGCTCATATATTAACATGGAAGTTCTTTCTTCAGTGATGCTTTATTTTCATTGCTTTGCCTTTCAATGAATTATGATCCTTAATATATTCACTTGAAATTTCCCCTATCAGAAATTCTGCTAACAATACTTTTTCTTTCACAGAGATTAATACATCTGAAAGGGACCTTAGAAATCTTTTAGGCCCAGGATGTTAAACATAGGCACACTCGTACCTCCTTTGTTCATGAGACACTGGCAATCAATCTTAATGCATGCTTATTTTGTTTTTTTTTTTTTTAACTTACGACTGGATATAGGCCAAAAATCACTTTCATCATACCATTCTAGTTTGTATTAACTACTTAAAGCTTTTTAATGAGACTTGTTTGAAAAATTCTTACCTCATAGTAAATAAACTTGTTAACTAAAATTTTTAAAAAATTAGTAGTAAATCCATAAGCATGCCCTTGAATAACAATTTTGTAAGATGGAGTTTTTAAATAGGGATTTATTTGAAAGTGAGGTATGTTAAAATGTCATGCTGCTCATTCTTAGCCCTATATCTCTTCCAGACAATTTTTACAACTGTTTCTAGAGATCTTGAACTAGAACTGTGGCATTAGAACATCGTACCCTACCTACATTATCTCAGAACAACACTCTGCTTCTGGGGAGTGCAGATCCTTTCTCCGATTTTTTTCTCTGTACAATTCACCCTTCATTTCTCATACTATTAAGGATTACACTCTGGTATATCTACATGACAATGCAAAAACTCATGTAGCCATTGAAGGCTTATTTAAGAATACACATTGCACAATCGAGAATTTTATTATTTATTCAGTAAATACTAATTCGGAGAAGGCAATGGTACCCCACTCCAGTACTCTTGCCTGGAAAATCCCATGGATGGAGAAGCCTGGAAGGCTGCCGTCCATGGGGTCATTGAGGGTTGGACACGACTGAGCGACTTCACTTTCACTTTTCACTTTTATGCATTGGAGAAGGAAATGGCAACCCACTCCAATGTTCTTGCCTGGAGAATCCCAGGGATGGGGGGAGCCTGGTGGGCTGCCATCTATGAGGTCGCACAGAGTCGGGCACAACTGAAGTGACTTAGCAGCGGCAAATACTAATTATGTTCCATGTGCTAGGCAATGTGCTAGGCTCTTGAGGTACATCATTAAACAGAAACTGAAAAGGATTCAGACTGCTGTTGAGCTTTATAGTGGGACACAACAGAGACAGAGACAGATAATAAAAAGAGCAGTAAATTGTGTTGTATATTAAAAAGTGGTTTTTGCTCTACAAAACAGTAGAGTAGAAGAGGGATGGTGGTGGGGTACAGTTTTAAATAAGACATTATGGAGAAGGTGAAATTTAAGCAAATATTTGAAAGGGGTAAGAGACTTTGCATACATAAGCTAAGGGAAAGATGTTCCAGGCATAAGGAACAGTAGTGTTTGAGGAACAGCAAGGATGCCAGTGTGCCTAGAACAGGGGGAACAAGAAAGAGAGCAATAGCAGAAGATGGAACAGGCAGTAAAGGAGAGGAAGGACAGATAATTTAGGGTGTGTTTGCACAGACAACCAAAATGGTATGCACTCAAAAAAAGATAGATATTAAATATGTCACTGTAGTTAGTATATGCATTAAGTGTATTTAGTAGGTTTTAAACCAAAGGACAATAGTAATTGATGCCCTACAGGAATCCCCTCTCACTCTTAAACCCTTAAAATTTTATCCTCATCACTGCTTTAATTAAATGAGTTCTACTTGTGAAATTTCCTTTTCCCTAATCTTTGCAAACTATGTTAACCTTATGCAACACTTTTCTAAATGCAACCTACATAATACATTTTCATATCCAGGGTTTGTGTTTTTTGACATCAAACATAATTACCTGTGAAGTATCTTGTGATATTTCTGCAAAATAAATTATATTACAGCGCATTTTGGGCTCCATTTACTACCTAAAACAATTGATTTGAGTCCACTGCATCCTTGGCATAATTATGTGAACTGAAATGGATGTCATTAAAAATGCTAAAGTGCCTCATGCATACCCTTCAGGCTTCTCTAGTGGTGTTGAAATGAGGTAATGATTTCATGCAAACTCAGCCAGCAACCTAAGTGTCTCTGTACATCTGCATTCATTGCAAGAAGAGTGAGTCTCAGCTCTCAGGGAGGCAGCATTATGCCCAGAAATTCAACATGAGGAAGACACAGCTTCCTCCCAATCCCCATCCTTCTAGTAACAGCCATGCTTCAGCCATGTTTCAGGGCACACAAAGTCCAACCACATCATGAACAACTACTATGTGGCACAGTGACTGCCTAGCACTAAGGAGGATACACTAAGATAAGGCAGCTCTCATATTTTTAGCTTTTGTATTATAGCTTATAAATTTCAAATCATACTTATGGTTTTACCCAGAAAAGTTATACAATATGCTGCCTTTTGTTTTTTTTAATTGGAAATAACTGGAGAGTCGAAGTTTACATATGTTAAATAGACAGTTATCAAGTTCCAAACTCTGTAGCCCCCACTATAATCGCTCTTATCAGGTGGAGTCAGCCTAGGTAGGTTTAGATTCTGATTCTACTACTTTCTAAATCTAAGACTGGATAATTTACTGAAACTCCTTGTGCTCAACCTCCTCATCTGTAGGTTTGGTCCAACTAGAAACTAGCAAGCCTAATGCAAGGAGAGTCTTAATAAGTGTTTGCATATTAGGGCTTGTCATCTTGGAACAGCGTTGCTTAGAAGCCAGCCATCATGCTGTAAGGATGCCCAGGCTAGACAACAAAATTATGAAAGGTCAGAAGAAGGAAGGCACTAGAGGCTGAAAGGTCACAGTGGATGTTCCAGACACAGCATATCTTTCAGCCGAGTATACCCACCTGAATGACCTCAGCTACACCATGCAGAACAGAAAAACCATGCAACTGATCTCAGTAAGTTCACAGAACCATGAGAAATAATAAAATGCTGCTGTTTTCAGCTAATAAATTTTGGAGTGATTTGTTAGCAACAGAGATGATTGAAATAATGTATTCTCCTTTTAACGTGATATTTAAAATTTTAGTTTAGATTTGACCTTTGCAATATACTTTATTTATTATACTGGTTCAGACAATAGCAAGTCAAGGAGAAAAGAGAAAGTCTGTAACTGGTCCTGGGAATGATACAAGAATTTGATGTAATGAAGTGAAGAAAAAAAAAATTATTTCTATCTGACAATAGAATTTCTCTTAGGCCCAGAATTGCACTTGTTTAAAAAAAGAAAATCCTTTGGTAAGTATATCAAGTAGGATTATGCTTGGCAGCATGTAATAGAAAAACACATGCAACATAATAATAGTGGCTTAAAAAGATAGATGTTTATTTCTCTTGCGTTCATAAACAAAACCAAGACAGTCTAGAGCTGATATGGTATCCTCTGTTTTTCTGAAAATTAGACTCCTGTATCCTGACACTCTGCTATCTAAATGTATTGACTCATTGTCTATGATAGGTGCTCAGCCCCTACAATTCAAGTCTGTATTTCAGTTAGTGTAGGGGGTGAGGAGGAAGAAAAAGAAAAAGTATACACATAGCCACAAGGAATGAAGAGAAATGTAGTCTTTTACATTGTTATGAAGTATGTTACTTGAAGACTTCATATGGCCAATAGCTCTTCTTAAAGACTATCTTATTCAAATTACTTTGTATGTATCTTATCTGTGTGTGTGTGTGTGTGTGTGTGTGTGTGTGTGTGTGTGTGTATTTGGTGAAAAGACTGAGGGTCATATATGGGAAGATGTGGATGGCAGAGTGACACCAATATGAGAGAAGATCCTAGAAGTGTAGGTGACCAACACAATGTAAGCCTCCTGGAGTTTTGTGAATAAATTTTGGAAGGACTTTATATGTCAATAATTTGCAAACAGAGATTCAAGCAATCATTTCTTTCTTTACTTTTTATTGTATAAGTTTTTAAAACATGCACAAGATTAGAGGTAATGATATAATACAAATGTTAGTCGCTCAGTCGTGCCCAACTCTTTGTGACCCCATGGATTGCAGCCCACTAGGATCCTCTGTCCCTGGGAATTTCCAGGCAAGGATACTGGAGTGGGTTGTTATTTCCTTCTCCAAATGATATAATGAACCCCCTACAAATCCATCATCAATTTCAATAATTTTAAGACATGGCTAATCTTGTTTCATTTACACGTCACTGACTTTTCCCCTCTCCCAACACTGGATTATTTTGAAGCAAATAACAGATATCATATCAGAGGCTAATGTTTTCTCAATCACAAAGGATCAAAGACTCTGAAATCATCTGGATTAAATGTGGAAAAATGTAAAGTCAATGATTGTAGTCAAAGGGCAGAGTTGGCCAGCACTGAGAAAAAATAGTGGCTAGTAAGAGTAGTTTCTTGAGAAATTTGTATGCAGGTCAGGAAGCAACAGTTAGAACTGAACATGGAACAACAGACTGGTTCCAAATAGGAAAAGGAGTACGTCAAGGCTGTATATTGTCACCATGTTTATTTAACTTATATGCAGAGTACATCATGAGAAATGCTGGACTGGAGGAAACACAATTTGGAATCAAGATTGCTGGGAGAAATATCAATAACCTCAGATATGTAGATTACACCACCCTTATGGCAGAAAGTGAAGAGGAACTCAAAAGCCTCTTGATGAAAGTGAAAGTGGAGAGTGAAAAAGTTGGCTTAAAGCTCAACATTCAGAAAATGAAGATCATGGCATCTGGTCCCATCACTTCATGGGAAATAGATGGAGAAACAGTGGAAACAGTGTCAGACTTTATTTTTCTGGGCTCCAAAATCACTACAGATTGTGACTTCAGCCATGAAATTAAAAGACGCTTACTCCTTGGAAGGAAAGTTATGACCAACCTAGATCACATATTCAAAAGCAGAGACATTACTTTGCCAACAAAGGTTCGTCTAGTCAAGGCTATGGTTTTTCCTGTGGTCATGTATGGATGTGAGAGCTGGACTGTGAAGAAGGCTGAGCGCCGAAGAATTGATGCTTTTGAACTGTGGTGTTGGAGAAGACTCTTGAGAGTCCCTTGGACTGCAAGGAGATCCAACCAGTCCATTCTGAAGGAGATCAGCCCTGGGATTTCTTTGGAAGGAATGATGCTAAAGCTGAAACTCCAGTACTTTGGCCACCTCATGCGAAGAGTTGACTCATTGGAGAAGACTCAGACGCTGGGAGGGATTGAGGGCAAGAGGAGAAGGGGACGACAGAGGATGAGATGGCTGGATGGCATCACTGACTCGATGGATGTGAGTCTGAGTGACCTCCGGGAGTTGGTGATGGACAAGGAGGCCTGGCGTGCTGCGATTCATGGGGTCGCAAAGAGTTGGACACGACTGAGCGATTGATTTGCTCTGATCTGATCTAAAGAGTAGTTTAGAATTGAATAAGAATGATACATATGAGGAACTTTAGGGTGATTAGGCCTCCCAACTGGTGCAGTGGTAAAGAATCCACCTGCCAATGCAGGAGACACAAAAGATGCAGGTTTGATCCCTGGGTCAGGAAAATCTCCTAGAGTAGGAAATGGCGACTCACTCCAGTATTCTTACCTGGAAAATTCCATGGACAAAGAAGCCTGGTGGGTTATAGTCTATGGGGTCACAAAGAATCAGACATGATTAAGTGACTGAGCACACACATTAGGGTGCTTATGCTAAGTCATTTCAGTCGTATCCGACTCTGTGCCACCCCATAGACAGCAGCCCACCAGGCTCCCCGTCCCTGGGATTCTCCAGGCAAGAACACTGGAGTGGGTTGCCATTTCCTTCTCCAATAAGTAACTAATAAAAGAACAGGCAATGGATTTGTGAAATAATGAAAAAGACATGCAGAAAGAGAGGAGAAAATGATTCAGATACAGAATATCCAAGGAGTTGCCAACTGGATAGCAAACCAGGACCTAGAGGACAACGATGAAAGGGAAAAGTGAAGATGTCAATGGTAAACATACTTGGTATTTGCCTAATATCCATCTTTTTCTTGAGTAACAGAACTTAATAGTATTCAGGCAGCAATGCGTCCTGCTGAAAGTGACATTTCCCAGCTTCTCCTGTCATAAAAAGTAAGTGAAATTCATCTAATAGAGCTTGGGAAAGATTCTTTAAAGAAGACATTCACCTGGATGGGCTTACTTTTTACCCTTTTTGCCCTTTATCCTTTTCCATCTGCCTCAGGTACATAAAGGAGAAGGGATTACTGGAGTCCCAGTAGACATCATCAGCTAAGAGGCAGTGCAGAGATGTTGGAGCTTGCATTCCTGGTGACTGTGGGGCCAACACATTGGCTGTGGCCTGCTGAACTCTGCACTCTGATAGAGGAGAGACAAATGAAAACCACTTTTGAGGGGAAGCAGGTGTTTGTGTCCAATTCACCCAAGACTAATTCATATAGGTACAGTGAAAGAGAGTAAAAAGTCTTTGAAGGAAGAATGGTAATTTTTATTGAGCAAAGCAAAATGAATAAACCGTTTTCCATTGATCAGGAGATGTTGCTGTTGTGTAGACAGTGTCACTCCCAACTGGATTTTTAGATGAAAAAGGTTAAGCATCAAACATTTCTTGCACAGCAGTTCTTCAAAGCTGAGCCAGAATCAAAGATTCAATGGTGTTACCTATTATTACTTATTAATTATTACTATCAGTACTAACCTCTTAAAACTTGACAACACTTTGTCAATTTCATAGCACTTTCATATAAATTACCTTATATCCCTTCATGCATTTAATATTTTTGAGCTCTTAATATGTGCAAATCATGTAGTAGACAAGAATGGGGGATAAAGCACTGAATGAAATCATTGTATCAAGTGAGGCAAAAAAAAATATTAATAGTTACCATTTATTGATTGAGTATTCTGTATGATATACTGTGTGAAACATTTTACAGATATTTTCTCATGTAATATCAAGACAACTTTATGGGGTGATTAGTGTTATCCCTGTTCTAGGGTGAGAATTAGTTTAGAGAAATTAAAAACTTACCAAGTTAACTAATAAGCAGAGGAACTGAAATCCAAATCATGGAAATTCAAATCATGAACTATCTGACTCTCTCAAGTTTCCAATTAATTTTAATTCAAAATGGAAAATATTATACATCTGAAAAGGATGTAAAAAATGGTACAAGAGCTTAGAGATATATAAAGTATATGTAAAGGGTTTGTGTTCTATTTCTACAGAAGAAACTAAATCTCAGATAACTTAGTGATTTACCTGACTTGCTTTATTTGTCCCTTATGTTTCAATACAAGTCATACGAATTATCATCTATCCTCCCCCTCCCCTTTTGTTTCACCCTCTATAAATCCAAGTGCCAGAAATTGGAAACAACATGAAAGGGGCAAAGAATATTCATCTACTGCTGGCAAAAGGACTGTGAATGACAGGGGAATACTAGTTCAAAAGGAAACGATAGTCTTCAGCTTAATCCAATATACTATTTGTGTGATAAATAGTAGCATGCTATGATAAATAGTAGCATGTAATCTCTGGGAGTTGGTAATGGACAGGGAGGCGTGGCGTGCTGCAGTCTATGGTGTTGCAAAGAGCCGGACACGACTGACCGACTGAACTGACTGAAGCACTCTGTGTTTCTGTGTGACAGTGGGAAATTCCCCTGGAGGAGATTTATGCTCTGCAACCAAATCTTAGAAGAGTCACATTATTATCTTTTCTTCTTTATGGAGCAAGGCATCAGCCCTAGGCCAGCAGTGAGAGATCAAATCTGACTTTAGCCTTGTTTTAAGTGAAAACATATTAGTTACTTCTAATAAAAATTGAGGCAGGGAGGGGTAGTGGGTCAGGAGAAAGTTGAAGAACAGGAAAATGCACAAGCAATAGAAAAGTCAAACAGGTTTGTCTGATTGAAAAAAATAAACATATGGGTACCCAGTTAAATCTGAATTTTAGATAAACAATAATTATTAAGAATAAGCATGTCTCCAAATCCCAAACATTGATGACTCACAACAGGTTGAAAAATAGACAATTTATTGTCTCAAATATTGCATGGCACAGTGATTCATACTTAAAATTATTATTTTTTATCTAAATTCAAGTTTAGTTGGGTTATTTTATCTCGTAGCCCTAGTTAAACAAGAAAAAAAAGGCAGATAGAAAAATCTAGTTCTTAATTTCAGCTAATAGGTTCTCACAGAGTTTGAGAGACTGGGCCACATTTTTTGTTTATTGGTTCTGAGGTTCCAAATATGGCAAAATATGAGAAAAAGTTTACAAAGTTAATTGAGAGTTTATGTATATTTTTCATTTTACAGATTAACACATCTAACTCAATTAAAATATAATTTTGCTATTCACTAGAAAATTATAGAATATATATATTTTTAACTATTATACATTTTAGGGACTATAAATATGGATAATGGGAAACAAATTTTAAAATTTCAAGTTTCTTTTTTTTAAGTTATGAAAGTATGAGAAACATTTAGAGGGGACTTGGAAATACAGAGCCAAGTTACATATAAAGTAGATAAATTAAGATTTTTAGTTGGTGGTTCAATATCAAAACCTCAAAAATTATTAAATAGAAGATTTATAAAAGTATATCTCAGTCATTCTTTACATTTATTGTTTGGAAGTAAATACAACGTCTAAAATGGAAGACTTTTCTATAATATTATGTGTGTGCTCAGACATGTCCAACTCTTTGCAACCCCATGGACTGTAGCCCACCAGGCTTCTCTTTCCATGGGATTCTTTAGGCAAGCATACTGGAGTGGGTTGCCATTTCCTCCTCCAGGGGATTTTCTTTTTTTCTTTTTTTTATTTTTGCAGGGGAAAAGACAAGGAAAGGATCAATGAGGGTGGGAGGGAAATGGGAAGAAAGAAGGGGAGTGATGGTGGGGAGGAGTAAATTTCTAACAAGCTTTCTTTTTTAATCACAAAACACTAAAAAACATGAGTTCATCTTATAAGGGGTTTTTCTCAAGAAAATTCAGAAAAAAATCAGTGGTGTCCTCATCTTAGAACGATTATGGTAAGTCTATCTACCACAATATAGATCACATTTCACCTCTCCTCCTACTCCCAAATGGTACAAACCCACAATATCAATAAACCTCACAGAGTGAGCAAAAAGACACTCTCCTGAGGACTGGCTCGCCTCACTTTGTCTACACCAGAATATGAGTGGGGTGTTAAAGTCTCCCACTAATGACTCTAGTCCTTAAGGAGTTGCACTCTCAACTGCTATCTGCTTTGATCTCCCAATTTGATGATCCTTCTAAATACTGCTTCTCCTTACTCTTCCACCTCGCTTGAGAGTCTCAGCTATCCTTCCCTTGAGACCCTGCTGTATTCTATCTTTGTTATTTATTGTCTTGGTGTCCTTCCAACTCTCATCGAACGAGTGCCTCTCCTTTAGACTCTCCTCCCCATCCTACTCTCTTCTACTCCCGCTGAACCTTCCCTCACCCCCCCTCCTCACCTCAGGTTGACTCAAAATTTGACTCTAGTCCTCCCTCTCCTCCTCTTCTCTCCCGTCCCTCCTCTCTGTCTTCTCTCTTTCTCCCTCCGTCCCTTCTCTCCCGGCGGTCCTCCGCTCCCCGTCTCCTCCTCCCCGTCCCGCGTGCTGCGACCCTCCCCTCGCTTCTCGCGTTGCTCCCCCAGCTGTCCCCCTCTCCCCGTGTCTCTCGGCTGTCCCCCTCGCCCTGGTTGCCTGTCCCGGAGGGTGGCCTGCGCCACCCCTGTGCCCCTTTCCGTGTCCTGGTGGTGTCGTGGGCTGGCTTTTGTGGGTCGCGTCTGGATCCCGTGCGCCCGAGATGCCGGCCATCCTTTCTCACTCGGCCTCGCCGCTCCTCCTCCCACCCCCACTTGCTGCTGCTGGTGTCCCACCGTTCTCCCGGCGCGGGCTCGTTTCTCGTTTTGGCAATGAGCTGTCTTTCTGTGCCTGATGTCCTCTACCGGCATTCAGAAGTTGTTTTTCGAGTTTATTCAGCATTCAATGTTCTTTTATGTTTGTGGAGGAGAGTATTCTCCCCGTCTTACTCGTCCGCCATCTTGCTCCTCCCTCTCGGGATTTTCTTGACCTGGGGATCAAACCAGGATCTCTGGTGTCTCTTGCTTTGGCAGGAGTGAGCCACCTGGTAAGTCCCTATAAATATTATGCTGGGGGTCAAATGCCCCTGCTGCTGCCAAGTCGCTTCAGTCGTGTCCGACTCCGTGCGACCCCATAGACGGAAGCCCACCAGGCTCCCCCATCCCTGGGATTCTCCAGGCAAGAACACTGGAGTGGGTAAAATGCCCCTCTCCTCTCCCAAATGATTGGTTCTGCCAGCCACAGAAGAGGGGCCTGACCAACTATTAGGAAGATCTTTCTTCTATTTCATTCCCAGGTATAGAAATTATTTCTAGAGTTGGGGATTGTATTCATTTTCTTTGGCTGCTAAAACAAATTACCACAAACTTGGTGGCTTGAAACAACACACATTTACTTTCTTACAGTTTTAGAAGCTAAATTCAAAATCCCTTTCCCGGGCTGAAATCATAATGCAGGCAGGACCATGCTCCTTCAAGAGGATCTTGGGGAGAATCCCTCTCACCTCCCCTAGCACTAGTGGCACGCACAGGCTTGTGGCTGTATTACTTGAATCCTGGCCTCTGGTCATACTGCCTCCTCCTCTTCTGTCCTGAATGTCTGTCTGTCTCTCTCTAATAAGGACATGTGATTTCATTTAGGGCCCACTTTGACAATTCAGGCTAATCTGCCCTCAAGATCCTTAACTAGCCACATGTGCAAAGCCTATTGTTTGCCACATAAGGTAACATTCACAAATTTCAGAGATTAGGATATGGATGTCTTTGGGAGTCATTATTCAGTCTGCCACAGGGACTGAGGGGATGCCTTGCACAGATGAGGGTCCCTGAAGAACAGAAATCAGCTTGTTGGTAGCCTTACCCAGGAGTCAGTTTAGGTGAGGTTGTCTTTTTAGACTAGAAAGATTGGCAATCCAACCTTGAAGCCTTTGCTGTCTCACACACCTGAAATCATGAGCCTGAACTGGGTCCCTCACATGTTTCAAATACAAGTTACAGGGGGGGTCCATGATACCCCAAAGAAAGCAGTTCTGGTGGTGTCAGAGCCAATCATATGCCACTGATAATGTAAAATTCTTCTCATTTCATTACTGTCTTTTTTTCCTGCTATGAAACTAAGTGTAGATGAATAAATACTCATTATTTTAAAATATTTGCTAACATTTATTAGGAGCAAGGGACTGTGGAAAGTCATATAGCAGGGTGATTAGACAGCAGCTTCTAAATAGATTGTCAGGAATCTAATCCTTGCTTCACTCATTACTATCAATGTGACCCTACTTTTTCTGTCCCTCTTTTTTCCATTTATAAAATAGTCTCCATATGGTTGTTGGGTTGTTGAGCATTAAATGAGATATGTGTGTCAAGTACTCAGAACAATAACTATTTGTTACATGCTGTCTCTAATAAATGCTAGTTAATATTTATTTCAATGAAGAAACCAAAGAAATAAGAATCCTCGTGTAAGATACAAGGATAACTGAGGCAAAATATACGCCAAAAGAATTTTAAGTGTAAGAGTTAAGATAATAAGTACTATAAGCAGTCTGAGCTTAGATAATTTTTTTTTTGTTTTTTGCTTTGAATTTAAGAGGGTTAAGAGTTACAGAAGAGGGTATGAAAAGGGTAAATTTTTCTCTTTGGAGGAGAGCTGGTTGGGCAGGTTGTAGATCTGGTAGGTAGCTTTAGGATGTAGCACTGGACAGTCAGGACAGGCTGGATAGCCAGGGCAGGATGGTAATATGATAAGAGCACCAGCCCAGGCAGCTTATGCTAGTCTGCAGAGACACTGAGCCTCAGTTCAAACACTTAGCAATTCAAGCTTAATGACCATCACCAAGGTAGAAAAAGTAGGAAATACCTACAAATGAGGTTTTAATTATTACATTAAGGAATGCATGAAAAATCACCCTGCTGCTACTGCTAAGTCACTTCAGTCGTGTCTGACTCTATGCAACCCCATAGACGGCAGCACACCAGACTTCCCTGTCCCTGGGATTCTCCAGGCAAGAACACTGGAGTGGGTTGCCATTTCCCTCTCCAAGGCATGAAAGTGAAAAGTGAAAGTGAAGTCGCTTAGTCCTGTTGACTCTAGCGACCCCATGGACAGCAGCCTACCATAAAATGCAAAAAGCTTTGTTTTCTACATGACCTATTAGTTGGGAAACTGGCAAGTATGCAATTCCACACTTCATTCCTTTAAATACTGAGCATGTAGTAAGTATATAGTGGAGACTATACAAGAAGCTGCTGAGAAAGTTACCAGCATGACAAAGTTCTGCCTAGAGAAAGTTATGGGCCAGTAACAGAGGCAGGTGAAGGGAGAACATCAAATGGGTGGTAAGCACTAGCATGGAACTATGAATAGTGCTGGGGGAGCCCTTGGAAGGAAATCTCTAACTCCGCAGAATAGGGAAAAGTGAACATAAAAATCTTTTTATAACAACAGCTAAAAGAAAGGGGAGGGGTCAGTAGAAAATGGTATTTTGGGTTTGGATTGGGTAAAAAAATGTGTTCAGGCATTTTGCTGGGCTTTTTGCATTTGGAGAAAGCTGGGCTGACAGTCCATCCCCAACGCCCAGTGAATAGCTGCTAGGTAATTACTAGGTGACACACGGGAACAAACGTCTACGATATTAAAAGTGACAAATGGCACATCAAAAATTACATCCTTATATATAGTACTCAATGCCTAACCCATCGCATTAACAACATCAAAATGATGGGTCCTGTGTCCACCAGGAGCTGGGGGAACGCAGGCGAGGACCTAAGGTCAGCCAGCCGCCATGCTACCCCGAGCTGGACCTGGTCTCCTCTTGGAGACGGTGGGGTTCTCCGAGTCGAGGTGGGGGCTCGGGCAGGGGATGTTCGGAGCCGCCGCCGGAGCGGCAGAAGCACGTGGGCTTGAGGGGGTGGGAGGACGCAGACGGAGGAGTAACGGGTGGAAGTGTCAAAGAGGAAGGAGTGGAGGGCCGCTGAGGTGACAGGGTGTGGTCTGTCGGGGAGCAGGCGGACCCGGGGAGGAGGGCAGCGAGACCCACCGGGGCTGAGGAGGCAGTGGGGAGCGTGCCTGCGTCGCTCGGTGCGGGGACAGCGAGGAGCGCGCGCGGGGCCGAGGGGCGAGGGGAGTTTCCCGTGCTCGCCAAGTGGAGCCCAGCTCGGAGCTGCGCCAGCGCCTTCAGCCCTGGGCCCGCGGTGCCTGACACCTGCCGAGTCCGAAGCGGGAGTCCGCCCCCGAGTAAGTCTCGCCTTTTCTCTCAATTCTCCTCGGCCGCCTCAGCCTCTTTTATCTGTGGAGCTCGGAGCTCCCGTTGCGGGGTGCCGCGCGAAAAGCAGACCAGAGAGCTCCGCCGGCGTCCAGGGATGCTCCAGCCTCTGAGTGCGCCCCGGCCGGCACCGGGACCCGGCCGCGAAGCCCCGCCGCCGGGTGGCCCTGCGCAGCGCAGACGGAGGCGGTGGCAGAGTTGTTGGCACGGAGGCGACCCATCTTTTGTGTCCTGCCCGATCCCAGAGCCGGGCCAGGCCGGGGACGGAGCGAGGGTGGGGAAGGAGCGGAAGCCACTTTACGGCTCCTGGCCCCACCTCTTGCCCCCACCCCAAATCCTTCGGGATTTCAGCCTGCCGCGGACTCGGGCGCAAGTGAGTGCCTACGCGCCCTCCTTGCTGGGCCAGTTGGGTTCGGGTGGGCAGCGGCCGGACCACCATGCCGCCCCCTCTTTTGGCTTTCTTTTTTAGATACAGCGTCTTTAACAGCGGGTGTTGAGAGGGAGGCTGACTGGGTGCTCACGGAAGTCCGGGTGTGGGATCCACCTACCTTCTTGCTTTTCTCGGGTTCTGGAAGGGAAAGGACGGGCCGCTGAAAGCCCCGAAGCTCGAGCGTCCCGCGCTGGCGGGCTCGCGCGCGGCTGGCGAGCAGGCGTTCGCTGGGTGGGTCCCTTGTCTGGCTCATTGTTCGCGGTTACTGTTCTTGGGGCCGGGCTGAGCGACAGACGCCGCTCAAGGGGCCATACATACAAGTGACGACTTGGAAGAGTGAGGTCAAGGGTGCCTGGAGGAAAGGGCTTACCAGTTTGGAAGCAGACTTCTAGGAGCTGGGAGGGCAACAGTAGTCGTCAGTGAAAACCGCTGCTGAGTGTGAAACTTAGATCTGACTCTAATTCACGGAGACAGCCTAGCGAATTAAACCTTCAGAAACACGGCGCGATATTTCCCCATTGAATTTGTTTACAGAGTAAGGAAGATGGAGTTTTAAGTGTTATTGGCAACTGGCTGCTTTCTGTTGCTAGCACCTGTTTATCTTCAAAGGTTTTGGGGTGGGTTTTTTTTTCCCCACCCTTTCCCCCTCTTTTGGGGGGTATGTGTGTTTATCATTCTGTCTGTGCCTTCAGCTGGTCGAGTTGCATGGTTTTGGAAAAGAAACAGTTTTTAGGAGAAGTGCAATTCCCACTTTACAAAGGGCCAAGCGCTGGTGTAGACATTGCTCCCCTACTCTAGCCGCATGCTGACATTCATGGAGGCAGACATGTGCACCCAGAGTCAAAGGAAACCAGCTATCCCTAATTGGAGATGCCCAAACATAACTAGTGTATGCTCATTTTGTTGAATACTAGGACACTTGTTTCCCCATCCCTAAATTGCAGTGATACCTGATAGACATCAGGTATATCGTGATGTCTGTTCTCTAGCCCACTACAAAGGAAGATGCATTTTCCCTGAGAAGGATGTTTCTTCTTAAGCTGATCCAACAAGAGTGAGTTTTAAAAATGTATATGTACACATATATGTGTATGTATATATATGTGTGTATGTGTGTATATATGCGTGTGTATATGTATGTATATTTCTGTAAATCTCAATAGTTACGAACACACTTAACTGCGCTAGTTACATTTACTTTGACTTTGCCTGATGGACTTGCTAAGTGCATCAGTCTGCTGAAATCTGGAATTCCAGACCCCAGGAGAAATAATATGAACACAATAATATGAACAGACTCTCTGACCAGAGTCTGATTCCACAGGGGAAACCCTTGCAGTAGAGTGTTACTTAGGGTAATGAAAGCTGTGTGATTTATTCTAAGGAGGGTAGCAAGAGTTAGGCAGAAGAAAATGAAAATGGAAGGCCTGAGTAGGCATCCCAATCACACTCATAGTTCCACAAATATATATGTGGAAAGTATAGTGTGTTCTCTCTCTTTCTCCTTTTATCACTCTTAGTATTTAGATCCTTAATGCCTTTTCATCACAAGTTTTTTTGCCTCTTGTTTGTGAGGGATTGACTTAGAAAAAAGCTTTTCAGTCTGTCATTATTTTAGATTTTCAATATCCCTAGTGTTCATTGAATACACAGACTTATCTTTTATACAGTTCTATTGTTTGTTTCTGTGCACGCCATGTCCAGCTTAGTATGGGACCACATGAGCCATAAATCAACCAGGTTCTAATGAAGATTAAAATACGAAAGGTATCCACAGCTATGTATAAAATGTATACTCATTTAACCAGCTTCCCACATGACCAGTTTTAGCTACTTGCTTGTTCATCTTCTGAAGTCTCCAGACTCCAAATTCTTACCCAGATTGATTGCTACGGTAAATCTTGATTGTACAAAGAACAGAACTTAATTATTTTGGTCTCATTTATCAGTCAGCAATGTTTAGTGTTGCCAGTTTAATTATATCATTGAAATATGCATGACTTTAAAGTATGTTGAGAAATTGAGAAAGGTCCTTTTAAACTTGTTTCTTCATTAAAAAAAAAAAAGTCCTTGTGAAGCCATAATTTCACTGCTGTGAGGCCCTCTAGCCATTTGTGTTTATGGAGTTTACTCTTCCACATGAAGAAAGAACCATTGTTTTGTTGTCTAGGAGCTGAAGGAAGATGGAAAGTGAGAAAAGAAAATCAAGCACTTTAGAATGCTATTATTTTCTCTACTTGGGAAAATGTTATTTTAAGTAAATAGTGATTATTTTCTTAAAGATATACTAAAACCTTATTAAAGGATCCCAAGGAAAAGAAATTTTCAGGATAGAAATGCTGGCTGTTACTAAATACTCATAAAAGATTGGTGCGTACAAGCACATGCATTTTTGAACCAATCTCGTAAGACATTTTATTCTTCCAATAGAATTTTGAAGTCTTTTTAAGTCATTGTTATTAAAACATTGAAATCTCATCAAAATCTATATTTAAATATACTGTCTTTTTGCAAGTGCTTTAATTGTAGTAGCCTGTTTGTTGAGATTAAAAAGAACATCATTGATGTCATGGTGTGCTTTGCATTTTAAAATAGTAGCTAATGAATTACAAACATTCATTACCCCACAACCACTTGCTGAAATTTCTCAGGACCCCCAAATAGAGAATTATTTGTGCTATATACTTACTATCATTCAGACCCCTTCTGAGTTCTTGTTGATCCCCTTTTCTTCTTCAAAATTAAGTGCCTTTTAAATTAATACCCTGTTGATTCTGAATCTTTTGTTATTTTTCTGTGTCATAAGTTTATCTGTAAATATCTTCAGCATTGTCTGGTTAGGGAATTTGCTGTTGAAAATGTGGGAATTAAGCTTAACACAGAGAGGGCAGGTTTCACCTCAGTAAAATTCATTGAGGAATACTTCTTTGACCTTTAAAAGTCCAAGCTTTGTAGCACAAAATTTACATTTGGGTAATTCAGGTACTAACTTCACATATGGTAAGGCAAACAGTAGAAGTAATAGAGTATCACAGTGCCTTTGGTTTGTTGCATTTCAGTGGTAACTTTAATTCTATTCATTTTCTTCATACTAAGTAATGAAAACTACCCACTGCTTTCTTATGGTTTTTTTCTTTCCTTCTTTTTGGGCCAGGAATGGTTATCGGTGGGAGGGGAGGGAGCATTGTTCTATTTATGTAACAGTGAAAGTTGTCAATGCTTATTTTGGAAAAGTTTTATTTAAAAAGTTCAGTTTCTTCTGTAAATTGTGCTTATTCAGTGTTTACTGATTGGAGAAGGAAATGGCAACCCACTCCAGTGTTCTTGCCTGGAGAATCCCAGGGACAGGGGAGCCTGGTGGGCTGCCGTCTATGGCACAGAGTCGGGCATGACTGAGGTGACTTAGCAGTAGCAGTGTTTACTGAGGAAGATGGTTTGACACTCAGTTTTCATAACCTGATGCAACCAGAAACAGATTGGTTAAGAGATTCAAATTAGTGCATTTAAATCTTAAATTTAGTTTTCCTTCCCATAAACTAATATGAAGAAAAGTATTCCATTAGGTTTTATTTTTAATAATCAATATTCATATAGATTATCTTGAAAATGGAGATAAACAGGATTAACAAAAATGTAAACATTTATGAAATGAAGATATAAGGGACTGCAAATTAATGATTGTATATACTTTTATGAAATGAAGATATAAGGGACTGCAAATTAATGATTGTATATACTTTTAATATGTAGCTTTTTCCCCCTGATAAATTAGTATTTTTAATCTTAGGGGTGATGTGAATTTCTTAACTGACCACATTTTCTCTTTGACCACTAAAAAGCTCAGAGCCAATCAGAGATCTAATTTATTGATCATATAAGGCTCTACAGAATGCATTTGTGTGTTATCTTTCTGAATGACCTTATCTTGTTTTACTTACATATTTTCTTTGTCAAGATGTCTTTTTTTTTTAATTGTGGAAGGAGACAGACCATCAAAATTAATTTGAATAAGTGTTTAGAAATACAATTAAGTCTGTAAATATCATTAAGATCTGATATTGCAAATGCTGAGGGGATGTCAGGGAAACGATTTCTGATCTAAAGATACTTATAATCTATCTGGATATAGAAGCCATAAACACATAACAGACTAGCTAATGATGATTCACTGTATATACACACATCTGTTGCATTAAATTGAAAACCTAGACCTTATCTTTAATGATTCTCAGCTTCCACTTTCTAGAAAACACTATTAATAGTACCAACTGGTAAAGCAAAGTAACCAAATATTTTCATTAGAAAGAATTCCCCTCTGGGTATACTAAACTCCAAATAGTCTGAGGATGATGTGAGGATGAAAATAAATATTGAAAAGTCATTGCGATTCTGTGGTAATGGACTGGAGACTTCCAGACATTTCTCTTCCCTTTCTCTTCTTTCTCAGTCTCCTACTGGCTTTTCTATTTGCTCCCCAGTCAGCCAGTAGCTGGACCTGATTGACAAGTGTGACAATTCCAAGTGTCAAGCTAAACCCCACCAGACTCCTCGGCTTATGAAATTTCTTACTATGTAAATACAATATTTGTTTTAAGCACCATAGGTACTTAAATACAGTAGTTAAGTTTTAAGTGCCCACTGGTTGTTTCCCTTTGTGCTTGAATCAACAATCATTTTCAGCTTTTAGAAGGGACCACCCCCAAAACAGTTCTTTTTAACTATAGAAAAACTCAGGGAAAGAAAAAAAAAAAAAAGTAAAACCTGTGGGGGGGAGGGGTCGGGAAAGAACTAAATTATTGACCCAGGGTGACATATTTATGGCTAAGACTACAAACTCTGAATTAAACTTCCAAATTTAACCAGCTACCTCTGGGTATAAATCTGATTTTCATCTTCTGTATCTCCCACACACACACCATTTTTTTTTTCAGACATCTCAATTATAGTTAGTGTTAAAAATAATTTAAAGTCTAAAACACAGATCTGTTGTCTTGAACTGAAACAAACTATCAGACTATGATAAATACTGATCATTTAAACTTGGCCTTTAAAAAAAGCACATTGGGTACAATAAAATACACATAGTACACTTACTGTGCTTCCACTTATGATATAAATAGTGCAGGGAGCTTTAAAATTTTCATGAAATTAATGTTTCACTGACATGCAAATTAACTACTGACATCTAAGGTGCATGCCATGTGATGGTTCCTAATTGGCAAGTGAACCTCTGAGGGTTATTTATAGATTACATTGCAACAAAGTGCTGGAGTAAATTCTCATTGTGCAGTTCAATTCAAATTGATGTTTTAGCTTTGATTCTCTTTACTTTTTTCACATCCTTTTTGATCTCTAAAAACTCTCAGAAATAAGCTACCTAAGGTGCTAAATATATAATTAATAACATTTGGGCAAAGAATTTGTCTTCAGATTATCCTTAAGAGATTTGGAGACCAGTTAAGTATCCCTCACTAGTTTGTTCAGGCATGAATAACTCTTGGGGCTGTGAATTTGAACTCAAAGATTTGGTAACATTCATTTCCATCCAGAGCGCATAGGATAAATGTTCACATAGAAAAAGTCAAGAAGAAACTTGAATATTTATCAAATGAATTAATTTTTTAAGAATAGCTGCCTTTAAAGATCTAAGTGGAAATTCTATTTTATTCTCTAATGGCAATTAAGGTTTCTTTTTTATCTGTACTTTTCATTACATTTTGTGTATGGGGAATGCAGTAAGAGAATTAGAATGTATCTGCAATTCCAATGTTATGTTATTAGGTCAAAATTTGGCTTTTATTTATACCATGTCTGTGTCTGCCTTAAGTTAGAAGGACCAAATAAAAATGAAAAAGTAAATTCTTCATTTATTCTGCATATTTCTATTTACTATGGGTTTTTGTACACAATTCAATATGGCAAAGTTATATAAGCTATAAATCTGCCTACAAAGATAAGTTTGCAATTTATTAACTTTCAGACATCTTCTTCATTCTGTACTCAACCTGGAATGTTCCACTTTTCCTACCCATTTGTGAAATGCCTATCTTTTTGTAATGATTTACTTAGAAGACACTTTCTCTTTGAAGGCATCCCTGCCATTGCATTTGAATTTGGCATTTTGGGGGGCAGGTATGTGTATATGTAAGTATGTTTTACAGTCTTATTGTAAAGCTGAAAATTTTTTGAAAATATAAAGAATTTTATTCAAATATAGTATTATTATGGTTATTACTATCATTACAATGCTAAAGAGACAAACTAGATATTAGATCTAAGCTATGTGTGAAAGTTAATACTTACCTTTTTTTAACACTTTTGATTAGTAGTTGAAAAATTTGATCTTAGGCCTGTTGCTTGTCATTGACAAAGCCTTCACTAGTCTTGTATGGTGTGGTGGTGTTATGATCAAGGCAACTTCTTTTCTTCCTGATGAAGGCTATCAAAAAATGTATCCCTTAATTACAAACATTTACTTTCATTAATAAACAATAAATGAGGATTTATTGTGTATCATATATTATGCTTCATATGACATGGGAAATGAGCATAGAAACAACCAATAAAGAGGTTCTTCCCTGAAAGAATTGAGTCAAATGGAGAATAAAAATATTGAGTTAATGTGGTAAAATAAATTCTACAGATCATCAAGGGATATTTGGGGAGCTATAAGGACAGGAGCCATGAGACAGGTGTGTCTCAATTTGAGTGGGAGGAGAGTGGTCTAGGAAAGTTTAGTAGGGGATTTGAAGCAAAAAAGGCAAGTACAACTCTAGCAAGTGAAGAAGCAGTAGATGGGGGTCTCACACAGAGCTGCTGGAGAAAAGAACAGTGAGACTTAACATGTGAAACCCAGAATTTCCATTAGACTTAAGACCAGTTTAGTAGTCTAGACTAGAAATCAAGATTTGGAGGTTTAATCCTGATTAAATCCAACACTCTTATACTGTACGTGTGCACTCATGCAGTTCAACATATCCAGGTACACAACCATGTTGTCATTTCATATTCATTCATCTTAAATGGATTCTTAAAATTGTCAGATAATCTTACTGAACTAACCTGCTCCATTTACTGTCCAAGGGGACTACGTATCATGTTTCCTCCTGTCTCTTCCGAACTCTCGATACCTCTGTCTACATCCTCACTCTCAGATGAAGGCCCTTCTTTCTATTCACTGATACTGAGCCATCAGAAAAAGCTGTCCACAGTTACCCACTACTACATTTATCTACCTAGAAGTATTCACTTCTACATCATCTACTTTCTTGCAGATTTTCTCACATACACTGGTGGAATATAAACAGTTACAATTTAGTGGAATCTGATGTAGAAATATGTAAATGCAATTTATTTGTGAATAAAACTATTCCTTTAGATCTTGAACTTCCTTTTTTAGTTGATTAGTATTGAGAAATAATCATAGTTTGAAGCAAAGATTTATGTAAAGTATGTTAGTATAATGAAAAAAAATTAACAGACCAGCTCAAGGATAGGAAAAAAAAGCTAATAAAGTACAGGACATTGTTATGACAGAATGTTAAGCATCATTTAAAATTATTTTTTAAATAATGATATAATATAAAAAAATAACTAAAACTATTAACTATACAAAGTACATGATGCAGTTTTGTTATATGTATGTAGAAAGACCAAAAAAATAAATGAACCATGTTAAAAGGTTCTCAATGTCCGAAGTTCGGACATTGAGATGAAAATTGTTCTGTATGGCAGATTCTTGGAAAATGCACTCAGCTTGGAAGAGAAAGGTTTTTGATGGGAAGATCCTGGTGACATAGAAAATGTCCACTGAATAAACACAATAGTGAAAGGGTTATTTGGCTGTCATTGAAATATTGGTCCCCATCAGGCATTCCTCTTGCTTGCAACATCCAATCCACCAAGACTCATAGAATTTACTGCTCAAATATATCACACATTTATTTAATTTTCACCATTTCTACTGCTGTCCTTCTATTGTGAGACATCATAATTTTCAGCCTGGATCATTGCCTTAGCTTTCAGCAGGTTCTTCCCACTCTTGTTGTTGCAGAAATAATGATCTGACAGGCCGTATTGCATAATGTTCAAAGCATGGACCCCACTGGTGGGCAGCCCAAGTATGAATTCCAGCACTGCCATTTACTGACTGTGAGACTGGGGACCAGGTACTTGACAGCTCTTTGCTTTCATTTTCCCATAAATAAGATTAAAAGTATTCATACCTATCTTTTAATGTTATTATGAGTATTAAATAAATGTCTAGCTTAAAGCAAACACTATTATGTATTTGTCAAGGTCTAAATCAAATTATAACCTTCTTTGTTTAAAAGAAGGTTTGTAAGTGTTAGTCGCTCAGTCGTGCCTGGCTCTTTGTGACCCCATGGACTGCAGCCCACCAGGCTCCTCTGTCCATGAGATTTTTCAGGCAAGGATACTGGAATGGGTTGCCATTTCCTTCTCCAGGGGATCTTCCTGACCCAGGGATCGAACCCAGGTCTCCTGAATTTCAGGCAGATTCTTTACTGAGCTACAAAGGAAGTGCTATTTAAAATCATCCAAGGACTTCTCATTGCACTTTGAATCAATAATAAAATCCTTATAATCACGTCATCAACTTTATTAACTCTTGCTAATTTCTGTTTTCTCCTTTTTCTATGAAAACATCAAATCCTATTCTGTCACTGGGCCTTTGCATATGCTATATCCTGTGCCTGGTATACTCACATCTGACTCTTCCCATAGCTTCTTCTTGTCCTACAGGTCTCAGCTTTTGCTACTTCCTCTGAGTCCTTTCCTGATTTCTAGTCATCTGAAGGACACTTTCTATTATTCTTTTTTCACTCTCCACATTTTATTGTTTCCTTAATAGTGGAAGTGTTAGTTGCTCAGTCGTGTCTAACTCTTTGAGACTCCGTGAGCCTTCTAAGCTCCTCTGTCCATGGAATTCTCTGAGGCAAGAATACTGGAGTGGGTTGCCATTTCCTCCTCCAGGGGACCTTCCCAACCCAGGAATCAAACCGGATCTGATCTTTACAGTCTGGGCTTCCTTAATAGATCTTATCATAATTTGAGCTTTTTGTTTGTTAACCCTCCCCATTCCTCATTTTGCTGCTAGAATTTAAATTCTGTATAACAAATACAATATCTCTCATGGTTATTTTTGTTTCCCCGAATACCTACCAAAGAGTCTGGCATGTAGTCCTGAATAAATATTGGATGTCTGGCTGGCTGACTGGCTGGCTGGTTGACTGAGATTTTCACTACTGTCATCTTGGAATTTGTATTTCTAGAAGGGCTACCTTCATAGTTGTGAGGTTTGTATGTCACAAAAGAGATATAGAAGGTCACCTTGTTAACACTTGTTATTTTAGCTCTGGTTCACAGGGCCTTAACAATACTCTTCAGTACACAAGTGCATTTTGAAAGAGGTAGAGGGTTTGAGAGTGGAGAGAAAGGGCAGTACGTGAATTGGGGGACTTGAGATGTAAAAATGCTTCAGACTAAGTGGAAGCTTCAGTATTGGGGGTATAGGGTGAGCTTGGGGTGAGGTGATAGAGTGTTGGTAGTTCAAGCATTCAAGAGGAAGTGTCAGACCAGACTTTCACAAAGAACCAGGTTAAAAATTCTACATAAAGTCACTTCCATATAATTTTTTCTTCTTAGCTTTAGAAAATGTTGAATAAGGCTCTGTAAATACACAAAGCCAAAATAAGTGGATGAAAGATTTTTTAAGGTCAAATTAGGTATTTGATGTCATGAAATAAAAACAGAACTGTTTTCTCTCTTTAATTCATCTGGTTTCTAAAATGGAAATCAGTCTGACCTGAGTATTATACATGTGTGTCTGTCTTTGAAACTCTTGTTTTTTCAGACAGAAAAGCATTTCATTTGGAAAAGATGTTTTCATGTATTCTTTTGGATCATAAAGTTGTAAAGGCATGGAAAGTTTTGTATCCAGTGACATTCCCTTTCTCTTACCAGGAGATGTCACTACAGCTCACTCAAACTTACCAGTGCATTTTATAGGGATAGACTAGTTGCTAGCATTTTGTCAGCATGTCACCCACAACTTCTTTACTGAGTTGCTTGAAGGAAATTTGATGAAAATAGAATTCTTTCAGGTGCCTGTTTCTCCTCCAAACAAATGTTCCTGTCATGAACTAGCTGAAAACTTAGAAGACATTGTTTAGTATTCTGCAGACAAATAGCATTCTGACTTTCTTTGAATGTTGAGTAGGGTGGGATAGGGGCTGTGGTGGGGGAAAAAAAATGAGTCAGATAAAGGAGCAGAGATGAACAGAGAAGAACATAAAAAGATAAAAAGAAGTGAAATTGAAGTGTTTTCAGTGATAACACACTGCTTAAAGATCTCTGAATACACAGTTCTCTCAACCCATCTGACTCGCATATATTGTGTCTTCCCCAGCCTTCTTCTCTGTCCATGTAAGACCAGCTTGCTCTGCCAGAACTGTTGTAATTAAATATGTCTGGTATTGAGGTATATACTATCCCAATTATTTATGCATAAACTTCTATTTTTTCTGATGACTTTATAAAATAGATGTTATTACTAAAAATTTTTCAAGTGAAGAAAATGAAAATTGGAAAGGTTGAATGATTTTATAATAGACTTATCAGATTTCAAAAGCATATCCTTGTTCTTTATACTATGCCACTGCGGAGCCCCTCCCACTGGAGACTTTCCTAACGTTGTTTCGTACCTAATCTATTTGTATTTCCCTTCTCTGGGTCCCACAACATCTAGTACTTACCCATTGTGAACACTCATCATGACTGAGCCATGAGCCTCTATTTTTTTGTCTCTTGCTTCACCCAGAATCAGAACATTTTAAAGATGAGTACAGTGTCTTGTCTTTAGAACAGAACATGACACCCCTAATATTGATCATCGGATGGACAAACAAGAGAACAGATGCTCCAAAAGATTTGCCACAATGTGTGTGAGGGTGTGGTTACATAAGGAAAGTACAGACCATGGTGCTACCAGTCTTGCCCTATTTCTGTTGGCTTTGCTTGCTCCACAAGCAACTGAACAATGAAGTGGAAAGTCCCAGCATCTATGGAGTAGGAAGAACAGGGTTAAGTGCCCAAGAAGGAGGGAGTATTCAACACACCCCACACCTGGTAGCTCCTCTAGAACTGGAGGGAGGACTGTCATCCGAAGAGCTGTGTTTCTTGCTGACCTGCAGGTGGCAGCATGGCCCAGCTATGAGAGACCCGCTCAGTTCTTAGAAACCCCTAGGACTGCTGTGGGACTCAGAATTGTTCTCAGGGCATTAAGTGCCCTGGGAATGATTAATGGTGCTGCCCATTCATTGTACCCTGAGGGTAATTGAGCCTGCAATATTTTGGAGGCTGCAGAGAGACTTCTTGAGCCTCTGTCTATGGTGGGACTGTAGCATTTTGGATATTATATCCCTTCAGAGATATCCCAGAAACCTTTGTTGTGTTTAGAATGCAGTCATTGGCAGAATGCTTTGAAAGGGGTAACAAAAAAACCACCACCACCGTCCCTAAAATATGAGGAAATTGAATAGTCTTAATGTTTTTTTCAAATGTTTGGTTTGCTATATATTCCGTATTCTATTTTTTTGTCTTTGATTCTGAAATAATATTCCTTTCCACCTCACTTAAAGTACCTCCTCTGGAAGGTAGCTTATGTTAATTGATTGAGTATTTTGAAAGAGTGGAGACAGAGCTCTGTATAATATCTTTATTTAAATAAGCTCAAAGCCCTTTTATATTGTAGACTGAGGTATTTAAAAGTAAGATGATTGGAAATTTCTAAAGTTGCACACAGTTCAAGAGAATGTAAAACATTTCAGAAGGAGAAACAGACACAAAGGTACAGTGTCCATTTATTCTAAATATACATGTAATATCTATTATATAAGACAACCAACAAAAGATCTTAAGCTTGTCCGGTTGGGTTTGTGTAACTGCTTCTTTTCATTAGAATTTTTATAACTGAGAAAAATGCCAGATGCTAAACCCTGAAAAAACGTATCCTGAGTAGGATATACTGGTAGATCTTAGTGCTGTTGGGGGAAAAAAAATCACTTAAAGATTCAGAAAATGTTTCCTCATTCATGCAGCCAAATGGGAAGTCTGGACCTCTACCTTTCTGTACTTTGGATTTAAATAGGCTTGGTGGTTGGTTTTAAGCAGTGCTTTCTAGCTTTTTCAGTGGTTTTTAAGATAATATCACTTTGGTGTTTTTGAGAACAGTTGTTCTTCTCTCAAACCTGTGAGGTTTTACTCCCTAACAGAAGACTCTCTTGTGGTGGAACGTGATGATTTAAACTTGTGTTCTGTATGAGAGGTTACTTTCTAGATGTTTAGAGAGCCAAACTTAACTGGTTTTCCCTGAACTGACACTTTATGCTTTAGGAGGCAATAAATTTGGTCTGTTTTAATTTCTTGGTCTAGAGAAGAAAATCAGAAGGATGATTAGAATGGCCCCCTCAAAGTCTATTTTTAGATTAGATCACAGGTGTTGTACAGACTGCTATTCAGTCTGCCTTTGCTTTGTTAAATTTCTCATAGAGGTTTGTGTGTGTGTGTGTGTGTGTGTGTGTGTGTGTGTGTGTGTGTGATGCAAACCTAGGCTAGTAATTAAAAGTGAGAGTTGCAGGTGGTGAGTTAATTGAGATACAATTTATTCACAGCCTCTGATTTAACTCCAACTTTAACTAAGGAAAAAAGCCCCAGCATACCCTCAAATCCTGCTTGATGATCCATGACTCATGGAAGGACTTTTTCCAGCCTTATTGTCATTCAGTTGCTAAATCATGTCCAACTCTATTTGACCTCACGGACTGTACCATGTCAGGCTTCCCTGTCCTCCACCATCTGCTGGAGTTTGCTCAAATTCATGTCCACTGAGTTGGTGATACTATCCAGTCATCTCATCCTCTGCCACCCTCTTTTCCTTTTGCCTTTACTTTTTCCCATCATCAGTATCTTTTCTAATGAGTTGGCTCTTTGCATCAGGTGGCCAAAGTATCAGCTGCTTTGAGCAATTTATCAAAAATTTCTTAATTTTATTTTTTAGTATAAAGATCTCTACTTCCATGTGCCTTTAATTAATACACTGCTGAATATATAAATATTATATCTTGCTTTAAGTATCATTATGTATACTGTGTATTTTTTCTAGTATTTCAAAGTAAATTACAATTCTTATCACTGTCTAATTCATATTTCTAAAGGAACAATTTTTAAATATATTGGTGTCATTTCTGAGGCAGGGTGAAGAGGCCTTAGAAAAGGACGCAGTTGGTACTATCTTAACTAAAGTGTCCACTGTTCAACTTTTCATTTCCAAGCTTAATTTCTTGACTTCTTTAGCACAATAATATTCTTTAAAAATCAGGTATTGTTGAGGAGAAAGGATTTTCTAAATCTTTTAGCTTTTAGGATATCAAGAACCAAGACTGGTGGAATACATCAGAGAGTTTTAGTGCATTCCAGGAAACAGAACAAACTCAAGATGAGACACAGAACAAACTCAAGATGAGACAGAAGAAATGGAAAGCCCATTCTCTTGGCCCTAAATAATTGTGGCAGGAAAAGTTATGAAACTAGGGAACCAGGATGATTTATTTAAGATCTTGACCTTGTTTTTTTGAGTTCAAGATCAGAAAAAGAACAGAGTTCAAAAAAATACTAGGTGTGGCTCCCAGATATTAGGTTTTAGGAGGAAACTGCAAGATTTTAGGAGAAGACCCAGTATTACCTGGACAACAGTAAAGCAATGGTGGTGATAGGCTGCTTGGCTGCTGCTATTGCTGCTAAGTCACTTCAGTGGTGTCTGACTCTGTGCAACCCCATAGACGGCAGCCCACCAGGCTCCCTCGTCCCTGGGATTCTCCAGGCAAGAACACTGGAGTGGGTTGCCCTTGCCTTCTCCAATGCATGAAAGTGAAAAGTGAAAGTGAAGTCGCCCAGTGTCCGACTCTGTGCGACCCCGCAATCAGCAGCCCACCAGGCTCCTCTGTCCCTGGGATTTTTCAGGCAAGAATACTGGAGTCGGGTGCCATTTCCTTCTCTGCTGCTTGGTTGATGAACCTCTGAAAATGGATCTAGAAGACATGTCCCAGTGAGGGCATAGTGTAGCCAGTAGATTAGTGGTGATCTGAGGTCTGAAGGAAGAAGGTGCCTGCCATGGATGGAATCTTAAGGATTAGGAGTCATGGTTTGTACATGTGGACACCAATGAAGGGCACCAACATTTTCTTCCAAAAGACTAGATGGAACAATCAAATTTCAGTGGTTTAGCCACAGGGATTATTATTTTAGCAGGTCTGCAATGGCATGCTTACATCATTTGTTTACCTTCAGTGTCTATTCTGATAGTTTTTATTAGTCTGGCATCCATTTTGTTTGCCATGCTGTTCATTTCAGTTCAGCCACTCAGTCATGTCTGACTCTTTGTGACCCCATGAATCGCAGCATACCAGGCCTCCCTGTCCATCACCAACTCCCGGAGTTCACTCAGACTCACATCATCGAGTCAGTGATGCCATCCAGCCATCTCATCCTCTGTCATCCCCTTCTCCTCCTGCCCCCAATCTCTCCCAGCATCAGAGTCTTTTCCAATGAGTCAACTCTTCACATGAGGTGGCCAAAGTATCGGAGTTTCAGCTTTAGCATCATTCCTTCCAAAGAAATCCGAGTTGGTCTCCTTTGGAATGGACTGGTTGGATCTCCTTGCAGTCCAAGACTTTCAAGAGTCTTCTCCAACACCACAGTTCAAAAGCATCAATTCTTTGGTGCTCAGCTTTCTTCACAGTCCAACTCTTACATCCGTACATGACCACAGGAAAAACCATAGCCTTGACTAGACGGACCTTTGTTGGCAAAGTAATGTCTCTGCTTTTCAATATGCTATCTAGGTTGGTCATAACTTTTCTTCCAAGGAGTAAGTGTCTTTTAATTTCATGGCTGCAGCCACCATCTGCAGTGATTTTGGAGCTCCCCAAAATAAAGTCTGACACTGTTTCCCCATCTATTTGCCATGAAGTGATGAGACCAGATGCCACGATCTTCGTTTTCTGAATGTTGAGCTTTAAGCCTACTTTTTCACTCTGCTCTTTCATTTCATCAAGAGGCTTTTTAGTTCCTCTTCACTTTCTGCCATAAGGGTGGTGTCATCTACATATCTGAGGTTATTGATATTTCTCCCGGCAGTCTTGATTCCAGCCTGTGCTTCTTCGAGCCCAGCATTTCTCATGATGTACTCTGCATAGAAGTTAAATAAACAGGGTGACAATATACAGCCTTGATGTACTCCTTTTCCTATTTGGAACCAGTCTGTTGTTCCATGTCCAGTTCTAACTGTTGCTTCTGGACCTGCATACAAATTTCTCAAAAGACAGATCAGGTGGTCTGGTATTCCCATCTCTTGAAGAATTTTCCACAGTTTATTGTGATCCACACACTCAAAGGCTTTGGCAGTCAGTAAAGCAGAAATAGATGTTTTTTTGGAGCTCTCTTGCTTTTTCGATGATCTAGCAGATGTTGGCAATTTGATCTCTGGTTCCTATGCCTTTTCTAAAACCAGCTTGAACATCTGGAAGTTCATGGTTCATGCATTGCTGAAGCCTGGCTTGGAGAATTTTGAGCATTACTTTACTAGCGTGTGAGATGAGTGCAATTGTGCGGTAGTTTGAGCATTCTTTGGCATTGCCTTTCTTTGGGATTGGAATGAAAACTGACCTTTTTCAGTCCTGTGGCCACTGCTGAGTTTTCCAAATTTGCTGGCATATTGAGTGCAGCACTTTCACAGCATCATCTGTCAAGATTTGAAATAGCTCCACTGGAATTCCATCACCTCCACTAGCTTTGTCTGTAGTGATGCTTCCTAAGGCCCACTTGATTTCACATTCCAGGATGTCTGGCTCTAGGTCAGTGATCACACCATTGTACCCATTGTTAAATATTTTGAATTTACTCCAGGTTATTCACATAGAGAGTAAACTGGTCCTTCCACTCTGTATCAGAGACCTGATAATGTCTGAAGTTCTGGTGTGTATTGGAGCTCCCTTCCATTCACTATCATAAACCCAGGGTCAATCCCGGAATTATCTCAGGAAAGAAAGGAAGAAGAGGAAGAAACAAAATACTGAACATTTATAATGAAAAGACTATATCCTCCAGAAAATGACTTTATAAACAGCTCTACTGAGGAGTTAATTTTGAATAGAAACGATATTTAAATTTAAGGAGATTGCTTAAGCTTGAACATAATTAAAATATTATGAATTAGTGAGTGTTTGTGGACTAGAGCAACTTAAAGAAGAATCATATGAAAGAAATGAAGTTTTCTTTTGGTATGTCTCAATAGGATGAGTAAACTTCTACTTACCTCCTATAACCTCTTGCTGAGTCCTCTGTAGTAATAATTGCTTTGGAACTGTGGCTCACGCTGACTTCAGATTCCTTCTGTTTGTACCTCTTGCTTCTGAAATGTAGATAAATATATAGGAATTCTTAGATTGTCCAGTTAGTGTCCTTTAAGTGTCTTACTTACATAATATATTCCCAGCTCTAATCTAGCGTTATGGCCTTCAGCCCCTTTCTTACATCAACCTGAGTGGATATACTTCAAACCTAGTAATAAACCCATTTCTTTGGATTTGTCTCTGAACCTTTATGATATTCTTCTTCCTTTAAAAATGTGGATCCCATTGTAGCTAAGATTATGTTGTTCCCTAAAGATAGTGAAATAAGAGCAAATAATAACACCTAGGATCTTATCTTTTTCATGTTTTTTTTAAAGTCTTTATTGAATCTATTACAATATTTTTTTCTGTTTTCTGTTTTGGTTTTTTGGCCGTGAGGCATGTGGGATCTTCGCTACCTGATCAGAGATTTAACTTACTCCTGCTACATTGGAAGGCAATGTCTTAACCTTTGAGCCACCAGCAAAATTCCTTTTTTTCATCTTTGAAACTCCCTCTGCTTATGAAGGCTACTGCATTGTATAACTCCATGGTGAACCTTTAACATTATGGATATACAAAACAGGGACCTGGATTCTCATTCACAATTTGATGATTTTTTTTTTTCTTTTGTCTGGGGGAGTTTGAGATACTTACATTATTAAGCAAGAGAGTCAGTATTCAAATTTGGATTTTTTTGAATCTAGACCCCTCCTATTTAATTCTGCTTCATTGGCACCAAAAAATTTATAAACTGTTCACAGCAAAGGATAACAAAAATGTATCATGACAGGAGAGAGAGCAGTTAATGTCAGTATGTTTCTGTATTTCTCTGAAACCTGTAATGAAATGTCAGTGGATACAATATGGAGTCCCTTGTTGAGAAGGAAATTTCTCTAAAATGTTCGCTCTGAGGACTTGAAACAGGAAAACGAGAGATATGGAAGAGAACAGCACTAATCCCTTATGTATCTTTCCCTTGTTGGGTTTGACTTTACTCAGCATTTGCAGTAGACAGGTGACTCTTAAGGCCATTGAAGGTTTCCAGCTTCAAATCCAATTGTTTGTTCATTTGTTCCTCACTCTTTAATTCTGACCTTCCCATTAAAATGTTTGAAGTATCAAATCTGTTAGGATAATTCATTGGGCCTATTGACTTATAAAGAGGTCTATATTAAGATGGGGAAGACATTTTTGAAAATGGATCGTTTCAGCTGCTTTCATTATCGACCGTGAATCACACCACCTGGAGAACTCTACTATTTCTGTGAATTATAAACAAGATGAAAAGACAACCCTCAGAATGGGAGAAAATAATTGCAAATTTAAAAACTGACAAAGATTTAATCTCCAAAATATACAAGCAGCTCATTCAGCTCAGTACCAGAAAAAGCAAACAACCCGGTCAAAAAATGGGTGGAAAACATTTCTCAAAAGAAGACATACAGATGGCCAGCAAAGAGATGCTCAACATTGCTTGTTATTAGAGAAATGCAAATCAAAACTATAATACAACAAGGTACACCTCACACCAGTCAGAATGGTCATCATTAAAAAATCTGGAAATGATATATACTGGAGAGGTTGTGGAGAAAAAGGAGCCCTCTTGCATTGTTGATAGAGATGTAGAGAATAGCTCTTTATCCCATACCATGGAGAATAGTATGGAGGTTCTTTTAAAAAGTAGGAATAAAACTACCATATGACCCAACAATCTCATTACTGAGCATATACCTTGAGAAAACCATAATTAAAAAGAACACAAGTACCCCAATGTTCATTGCAGCACCCTTTACAATTGTTAAGACGTGGAAGCAATCTAGATGTTTGTTGACAGATAACTGGATAAAGAAGTTGTGGTACCTAAATGCAGTGGAATATACTCAGCCTTAAAAAGGCATGAATATGAGTCAGTTCTAGTAAGGTGGATGAACCTAGAGTTTGTTATACAGGGTGAAGTAAGTCAGAAAGAGAAAAACATATATCATATCTTAACACATATGTATGGAATCTAGAAAAATGGTACTAAGCAACGTAATGAACCTATTTGTAGGGCAGCAATAGAGACACAGACATAGAGAACAGATTTGTGGACACAAGGGGAAAGTGATGGTGGGACAAATTGAGAGAGTAGCATTAAAACACATACATTACTATATGTAAAGTAGATAGCTCATGGGAAATTGCTGTATAACACAGGGAGTTCAACCCGGTACTCTGTGACACCCTAGAGGGGGTGGGATGAGTGGTTGAGAGGGAGGTTCAAGAGGGAGAGAGTATATGTATACTTATGGCTGTTTCATGTTGTTGCATGGCAGAAACCAACACAACATTGTAAAGCAATTATATTCTAATTAAAAATAAAATTTAAAAAAAATCTGTAAAAGAATACTACTTTTTCATCAAGGTGTTTGCTGGACAGCCATGGTGGGCCGAGGAGGTTTTGTGGTAAACAAGGCAGAACTTAACACAACTCACAACTCTATGTGAGGAAGAGTGCATGACATGCACCTCACTCAAAATGGCAGAGAATTCCCACATTCCTGTTTTACCTGGAATACATTTTAGAATGAACATTTAAATATCTAGGTAGGTATGTCCAAGTTTCTCTGTGTGTGTGTGTGGTATTTTAGCAATTCCTTCAAGAAAATTATGTAGTCCCAATGTGAAAACCTAACTGAGAAAGAGCTAAAGATATATTTTCCCATCCTGACTCATGGTCAACTACACCCTGGTAAAGCACTCCTCAAATAAAACTCACTAATCTGCAGAGGATCCCTCCTATTCTATCAGATCAGATCAGTCGCTCAGTCATGTCTGACTCTTTGTGACCCCATGAACTGCAGCACGCCAGGCCTCCCTGTCCATCACCAACTCCCGGAGGTCACTCAGACTCACATTCATCGAGTCAGTGATGCCATCCAGCCATCTCATCCTCTGTCGTCCCCTTCTCCTCTTGCCCCCAATCCCTCCCAGCATCAGAGTCTTCTCCAATGAGTCAACTCTTATTCTATACCTTCTCAGAAACAAGTGTAAGATTTATTCTAGGGTTTGTGTGTGTGTGTGTGTGTGTGTGTGTGTGTGTGTGTGTGTGTGTGGATGTGAGCTGAGATGCCCAATAATAAACTAGCTGAATTTAAGGAATTCATACTACACACCTTGCACGGTGCTAGGTTACCTAGTTGCATGCATTATTTTATTTAGTCCTCATTGTGAAAGTTCATATTGTTAACACTCTCAGGCAGAAGATGAAACTGAGTCTTTTAGAGGTTAAGTACCATATCCAATATTCAGATGGTTGGGAGTGGAACTGAGGCCAGTTTCAGAGACCACACTCTTCATCATCATGTTCTGCTGCCTCCTGAAGCAAAACAGTGTTCAGTAAAGATGAAAGTGAGATTCCTCAAGGAAGGAGCACAGAGATGGTTATCTATGTATTTAAGATGCTGTGGGAGAAGGAAAATGGCAATGTAGTGAATTAGAGGATCTGAATTTAAATTCAGCTCCTCCACTTCTTCACTGTGTGAATATCTGAGTACTTACTTTGTTGGATTGTTGGGAAGACAAATATTTTTGTGAAAAGTGTTATAAGACTATAAAGGGCAAGGGTACAAAGGACAGTCAACTAATCAAGTAAATTTAAGAGATACTTCTGGAAGAAGTTGGCAGTCCTTTTCTGGCTGTGATATTATATTTTAATAAAATTCAGATATCAATTGGAAACAAAATGTTTACTAAAAAGTATAAAATATGCCTGGAGTAAATTCAAAGTACTACTGTTAATTTATAATTCTTAGCATCTGTCAATGTTAGCTATGTTTAACTATTTTATTCTAATGAGTGGCTAAAATACAGGAAATTAATTTTAAACTATTCTAACAAGCTTAAAATCTCTGGAGTAAAGTCAATAAAAATTTCAACCTGGATTTAGAATAAAATTGCCCATTTAATTTCACTACCTCACCTGTGCTGACACTTTGAAGATAATTTAAAAATGCGTGGAAGTTTTTTAAACTATCCTATAAACATGTAAACATATTTTACACATTTATAACTGTAAAAGTTTTCAGCTAAAGTTAACTTAGAATCCCACCCCCAGGTTTCCTGGTTTCTGTGCTCAACAAAATAATTGTTGATTGTTTTGAAAAAAGCTATCAGAACAATATGATGAAAATGATTTTTTCTTCCACCAGAACTGCATGGTTTCTTTGAGTGTGCTCAAAGTGTGTCCCCCTTTAGGGACAGAGAGAAGGAAGGAAGAAATGAGTTGATATGTAAGCTGTAGTCAAGGTGGTCTCTGTCTTCATAGAACTAAAATAAACCATCTTTCACCTTGTTTTGTTCATCTGTTTAGCAGAAAGCTTGTGCAATTTGCATTTTAGAATGCTCAGTCCTTTTAATTTACTTGTAAATAATTTGTTTCTACATTATGCTGCTTTGTTTGTAGTGAACAATACTTACACAAGTGTTTCATGAAGTAAAGTGAATGAACACAGCACTCTCCAAAGAGAATTTCAAGATAAAAACCATTAAGGGTGAATGGAGTGCACTTCTGAAATCTCTACCATATGTCTGAATGGGTCTTTGTATCAAGCTTATTTACAAAATTCACAGGCACTAATTTTTCTAAGAAATAGGATGCGTTCAAGCCAAAGAAAAAAATAAAAACACAATAAAAGACACGTTAATAATCTTTTCTGTGAGCATGAGTTTGATCTACTGGAGTATCTGTTGAGTCATATCAGAAGGATTTGCTTAATAATATAGAAATTATCTGGGCTCCACAGCAGTTTGGCAGTATGAACTCCTGGAGCAGGGAGTTTGGATGATGAACTACCAATATCACTGCATTTATAAAAAAGGAAAATTTGACCAAATTTTGGGAAATTCCATAATCAAAGAATTTGTAAGAAGTAGAGTCTATCTACTGTAGGTATATAAAACATATCTCGGAGACATTTTCCCCAAAGAGACTGGCCATCTCATTTCATTAAAAAACGAAAAATGAGAAAGGTTTATATAATTAGATACCCGAAGAAGGAAACGGCAGCTCACTCTAGTACTCTTGACTGGTTAATCTCAGGGACAGAGGAGCCTAGTGGGTTATAGTCCATGGGGTCACAAAAAGTCAGATACGACTTAGCTAATAAACAGCAGCAGCAATTAGATACCGAAGTATTTTTTTAAGTCATTTTCAAAAGGAGCGTGTGCCCCTGTATCTTCAACATCATGTTCTGAATCTGCTTATTTGAATAGACTATTGAAATGTGTATGTTTTAAGAGTTATTGCATTAATCTCATTGCTTTGTGTATATTATGAGAATCTCCATTTTCCTATTTGTTTATTTAGAAGACTGTAAATATTGTAAGTTAGTGTCTTGTTTATATCAGTATTTTTGCATAGAACATAATTATTGTAGAAAAAAGAAAATACAGAGTAGCTAATACAAAAGAATTGGTAATATAGAATCTATCAGTAACAGTAAGCATTAGTAGCAAATCTCTTGTTTGAGAAGAAAGTGGCATACCACTTTGGACCACAGGAACTTGATGAAACCTCAGTGAAAGAAAAGTCAAATAGTTTTTAAAATACAGTTTCCCAGGAATCAAACTGGGGTCTCCTGACTTGCAGGTGGATTCCCTACCAGCTGAGCTACCAGGGAAGTCCTTCTGTCTCTATAGGTGGTCTTTAAAGGTTCTTTGTGAGGGACCAGAAAAATGTCTATTTCTGCTCTACTGACTGTACCAAAGCCTTTGACTATGTGGATCACAATAAACTGTGGAAAATTCTGAAAGAGATGGGAATACCTGACCACCTGACCTGCCTCTTGAGAAACCTATATGCAGGTCAGGAAGCAATAGTTAGAACTGGACATGGAACAACAGACTGATTCCAAATAGGAAAAGGAGTACATCAAGGCTGTATACTGTCACCCTTCTTATTTAACTTCTATACAGAGTACATCATGAGAAATGCTGGGCTGGAAGAAGCACAAGCTGGAATCAAGATTGCCAGGAGAAATATCAATAACCTCAGATATGCAGATGACACCACTCTTACGGCAGAAAGTGAAGAGGAACTAAAAAGCCTCTTGATGAAATGAAAGAGGAAAGTGAAAAAGTTGGCTTAAAGCTCAACATTCAGAAAACTAAGATCATGGCATCTGGTCCCATCACTTCATGCGAAATAGATGGGGAAACAGTGGAAACAGTGTCAGAATTTATTTGTTTGGGCTCCAAAATCACTGCAGATGATGATTGCAGCCATGAAATTAAATGATGCTAACTCCTTGGAAGAAAAGCTATGACCAACCCAGACCGCATATTAAAAAGCAGAGACATTATTTGCCAACAAAGGTCCATCTAGTCAAGGCTCCTTCTTTGGAAGGAATGAGGCTGAAACTGAAACTCCAGTACTTTGGCCACCTCATACAAAGAATTGACTCATTGGAAAAGACTCTGATGCTGGGAGGGATTGGGGGCAGGAGGAGAAGGGGACGACAGAGGATGAGATGGCTAGATGGCATCACCGACCCCATGGATGTGAGTCTGGGTGAACTCCGGGAGTTGGTGATGGACAGGGAGGCCTGGTGTGCTGCGATTCATGGGGTCGCAAAGAGTCGGACATGACTGAGCAACTGAACTGAACATCTGAAGTGAGTATCTCTCACAGTCAGTCAGTGAGATATTGTCATTATACTGTTGTGCCCAATGAAAGGTTTTTGAATGCATGAGTGTGTTAGAGTGAATGAATTAATAAATGAATCTCCAAGTTAAGTCTAAAATTTTAATGAGCATGGTCAAAACATACTTATTGAGGACCCTCTGTCATACACATCATTGTTACTCTGCTAGTTCTGAAATGCATGATATTATATCATAAAAATGATCACTGTTAAAGATGGTGAAGTTTTGGTTAAAATGATGTATGCTGGTGGAATTATTAGCTGATAATCCCTTGATAAAGTAACATGAAAGCTTGTATGTAGCAAAAGCCACAAATTTATTCATATCCATTGTCTCCAAAATTCTTCTCTTATGGGAAGATTTGAACAGAAACAAAACAAACAACATAAAAAAAATTATTGTAGTCAATAGCAAAAATTTGAAGACAAACTAAAAGCTCAGCAAAATAATGATTTTATAAATTTATGATTTTATAAATTATAAATAAATCATCAGCACAGTTTAATGTTATGAAGTCATTAAAATAATACTGTTGGAAAATCAAGGTATATTGGTATATTTAAGAGATAATATATGTGAAAATAGTGAAATATGAAGTTCTGTGTATACCATTATTATAGCAATGTAAATATAGTTTGGGTGTCTAGATAATATGCATAAATATAGTGGTTGTGCAGGATAAGATAATTGGTTTTGCATTTTAAAAAAAGTATTTATTCATCTTATATTACCTTTCTCGAGAAGGCAATGGCACCCCACTCCAGTACTCTTGCCTGGAAAATCCCATGGATGGAGGAGCCTGGTAGGCTGCAGTCCATGGGGTTGCTGAAGGTTGGACACGACTGAGCAACTTCACTTTCACTTTTCACTGCCATGCATTGGAAAAGGAAATGGCAACCCACTCCAGTGTTCTTGCATGGAGAATCCCAGGGACGAGGGAGCCTGATGGGCTGCCATCTGTGGGGTCGCACAGAGTCGGACACGACTGAAGTGACTTACATATTACCTTTCAATACCCTTCTAAAATTTATCTTATTTTCTTTTGTCATAAACAGATACTTTGGTGCCTTTTCTTCTGATAACTCAGTGTCTTTATAGGGCTTGAGATTCATTATCAGTTACTGTCAACATCCTTTAGGATTACATAGATGACTGGGTTGTTTAGTCGCTAAGTCATGTCAGACTCTTGCAACCCCATGGACTAGAGCCTGCCAGGCTCATTTGTTCATGGAACTTTCTAGGCAAGAATAATGGCGTGGGTTCCATTTCCCTCTCCAAGGGATCTTCATGATCCAGGATCAAACCTGTGTCTCCTGCATTGGCAAGCAGTTTCTTTACACTGAGCCACCAGGGAAACCCAGATGACTGAGTTTAAAGTATATAAAACTTAACTCCGACTATAGACTTTGAAGTTTGTTTTAATAAATAAATTTCCAATATACATTCATTTTCTTACATAGTTTGTTTTTCCTGAAAGTTAGCTTAAGGTAAAAAGTCAAAGGCTTTTTAACTTACAGATATAAATATGCATGTGTCTTTGTTAATCTGAAGGCAGCACATTAAAACGGAAAGGAACACTTGGGCAACTGTTTGGATCTGTTGATTGTACAGATGGGGGAACCCTGGGAGGCAGGGAGATGAAGTGATTTGGACCAGGATTCAGTGCCGATTAATGGCAGAGCCAGGAGTAAACTGTACAGGTTTAGAGCAAGTTGAGAACGTTCCCACCCACTACTCAGCCAGAACGCTTTCCCCATCATCCTAAAATGAGCTGTCAACTCCCTTCTAGCTTCAGAGCCCATGAAGATTTTTCTATACAGTATCACAGCTATACTACATCCCCATGCCTAAAGAGAACAGGATTTTTCATCTCAGCCAGAAATTGCTGCTTAGTACGCACTTGCACAGAGGTAAATGCTGGCACTTGGGTAGTCTTGTCTAAATGTACTCGGTTTCGTCTCCCCAAAATCAGGGGTTCCGCGTCTCAGTCTGCAGCATTAATGTGTTCACCTAGCGATAGCATTCCTATCTGTCTTAATAGCCTTTCTGAGTTCCCTGCCCCACATCATCCACAGACAGAAATCCTGGTCACAGGAAGTGGTTCCCACTGGGGTAGCTTCCAAAATCCACAAAGAACAAATTAGTGTCCTTGATTTGTTTCAGAAACAAACAACAAAGAAGCCTCTCCAACGTGCTTGAAAAAGCAAACAAATAAGAGAGAGAAAATAAGTTCAAGGGAAAACCTACTGCTATTCTTAAAGGGAGCTCTAAGTAGTAGACTTCAGAGAAAGATAAATGATTGCTGAGGACTGCTTGCCCATTAGCCTATGGTAGGCCAAGTAGGCCATAGTAGAAGGGAGGATGAGTGGGTAAATTCATTTGAGGGTCCTATGGAACCAGCCTTGAAGGAATTAAAAATATGCTAATTTTATTTAATGAATGTAGTCAAATAAACCTAGGTGATTATATTGAATTTCTAAATTGATATGTAGTTTGTTAAACCAGGCATCATTTAAACATGGCCTTCTCCTTTGCACCCATTTGTTCTTGCCCTTCTTGTTCCTTCTTTTGTGATAACATGGTGATTAAGTTCTCTTGCTGTGTCTCCTGTGTACAGTGTTGTGGAGAAATTTATGACTTTCATAATCAGGTAAATAGATAATTATTAGTTAGAGGACCCTTCTTAGTCTCATTGGAAAAACTATTCTTTTATTGCCTTTTCTCAATAATATTCACCCAGAAACTTAGACAGTAAATACTAGCTGAACACCTACTATGAATTAGGCACTAGTTTCGAGATTCCCAGGTGGCTCAGTGGTAAAGAATCTGACTGCCAAGCAGGAAATGCAGGTTCAATCCCTGGGTCAGGAAGATCCCTTGTAGAAGGAAATGGCAACCCACCCCAGTATTCTTGCCTGGGAAATCCCATGGACAAAAGAGCCTGGTGGGCTACAGGCTGTGGAGTCTCAAGGAGTTGTACATGACTGAGCACACACGTACTCCCTTGCCATCATCAAAATCACTGTGGGGGTTAACTGTAGCCATGAAATTAAAAGACACTTGCTCCTTGGAAAGAAAGCTATGACAAACCTAAACAGCATATTAAAAAGCAGAGGCATTCACTTTGCCAACAAAGACCTGTCTAGTCAAAGCTATGGTTTTTCCACTGGCCATGTATAGATGTGAGAGTTGGACCATAAAGAGAGCTGAGCACCAAAGAATTGATGCTTTCAAATTGTGCTGGAGAGGACTCTTGAGAGTCCTTTGGATAGCAAGGAGATCAAAGTAGTCAATCCTAAAAGAAATAAACCCTGAATATTCACTGGAAGGATTGATGCTGAAGCTGAAGCTCCAATACTTTGGCCACCTGATGTGAAGAGCAGACTGACTGGAAAAGACCCTGACACTGGAAAAGACTGAGGGCGGGAAGAGAAGGGGGCACAGAGGATGAGATGGTTGGATAGCATCACCAACTCAATGGGTAAGTTTGAGCAAACTCCAGGAGATAGTGAAGGACAGGGAAGCCTGGCCTGCTACGATTCATGGGGTCACAAACAGTCGGACACAACTTAGTGATGGAACAGTAACAACTAGCTACCATGGAAGATCCAAATTTGACTAATGTTTTGTCCTTGTCCTCAAGGATTTCATAGTGTGAGAAAGGAATTTGAAGACTTCCCAGGACCAGGTCAGAGAAGGCAATGGCACCCCACTCCAATACTCTTGCCTGGAAAATCCCATGGATGGAGAAGCCTGGAAGGCTACAGTCCATGGGGTCTCTGAGGGTCGGACACGACTGAACCTTCACGTTCACTTTTCACTTTCACGCTTTGGAGAAGGCAATGGCAACCCACTCCAGTGTTCTTGCCTGGAGAATCCCAGGGACGGGGAAGCCTGGTGGGCTGCCGTCTATGGGGTCGCACAGAGTCGGACACGACTGAAGCGACTTAGCAGCAGCAGCAGCAGCAGGGCCAGTTGCTAGTTTAGCCAGTCTAGTTACCCTTTGTGTCCTCTTTCCTCTCATGGCTCCTGTGAACACAGGCAGTTTATTTAACAAATAAGGCAACCATCCACAATAAAAAGGCTCTATATCAGTGGCTCCCAAACGTGGGTCCTTGGTTCTGAACCTCCAGGGGAACTGTTGTGCTTCTTCAGATCAGATCAGATCAGTCGCTCAGTCGTGTCCAACTCTTTGCAACCCCATGAATCGCAGCACGCCAGGCCTCCCTGTCCATCACCAACTCCCGGAGGTCACTCAGACTCACATCCATTGAGTCAGTGATGCCATCCAGCCATCTCATCCTCTGTCGTCCCCTTCTCCTCTTGCCCCCAATCCCTCCCAGCATCAGAGTCTTCTCCAGTGAGTCAACTCTTCGCATGAGGTGGCCAAAGTACTGGAGTTTCAGCTTTAGCATCATTCCTTCCAAAGAAATCCTAGGGCTGATATCCTTCAGAATGGACTGGTTGGATCTCCTTGCAGTCCAAGTGGTTGTGCTTCTTGAAACTACCTAATTTTGTACAGAGCAGCGTACCTTGGCGAGAGGACTACTGTGTCTATTTTAAAGATGTTCTTAAAGTGATTCTAGTACTACATCAGATTTGGCAATCAACAGTGGATGAATCCATAATGGACAAGAGGGCATGACCATGGAAATGCATAAGGAAATTAACCATCAGCAGACATCTACAAGGCAACATACTTAATGGTTAGAGACTTCGGCCTGTGAGGTCAGATTCCCTGAGTTTAAATTCTGTCTCTGCCACATAAAACTGTGAGATGTGGAGCAAGGTTTAGAAACTAACTGATCTATAGTTCCTACAGTTTTTGTAGTGAGAAAAACCGTATTACCTACTACAGGATTATTATAGGGAGTAAATGAGTTAACATATTCAAAGCGGTTACAACTGTGCTAGAGATAGAGTAAACACTCAGTGGGTGTCACTACTACTACTACTACTACTACTTCACTACTGGTTATTGTTGTTATTGTTTTTCTTCTACCTATTATTACTATGATCATATGAAAGTTTATGCTTAGAATCTTCCAAACATACATATGAGAGAAAATAGGTCTTCACCTTTCTGTAACCTCCCACCAGATTAAATAAAGCAAAATCCCTTTTCATTTTAAGCTGGCTACAGTAATCTTGGGCTATGTGGACCAGATCCACATCAAACCAAGACCCAATCTACCCTTGGGGCTGCCTTGGGTACCACCCTCTCCTGCACCTCTGGCATCTTTGGCTAACAGGGTCTCATCTGTACATTTGAGTTCTCCCACTTCCCTGGCTCTGACCTCATTAATTTGGCTAAGAAGAGAGTCAGTACTAGTCTTGTCATTGAAGATGCTTGGCAGCCACACAAATTCCAATGGTGGATGGGATCTTTGCCAACACGGCCTTGCCAAGGTGTAGCCCTGAATGCCCACACCTCGCTATGTAATGAAGGACAGTTTGTGATTTCCATTAAGGCCAACTGGATTGACCCCACAGCCTCTCCTGAGGCCGTATTTGTCTCTGAAGTGAAAAAGATGCAAAGGAAACACAAAGCCCCAGGAGCAGTTGACCTTAGAGCCATATGAAAAAGACCATCTTGTGGCCATAGGTGTGTACATGCCACACCCCAGCATGAACTGAACTCTAGCACCGTTTGGACTGGGATAGATTGTGTTGCCACTGTTACTACTACTCTTGCTGATTTAGACTAGGTGATTTTTTACTTGTTCTTTAGATACTTGTAGGCTGTTCTGTGTTTTCTGTGCTCAGTAGATGGGTAATGTCCAGTACTCTATACTGCTATATATTCTATTGTTTTCCACTGCTACAGTTCAAAGTATTAGGCACACTAGAAATTATTAATCAAAGAAGAAACATTAAGCATTTTTAAATGTCTTTAATTGTTCATTTCTCATCATGGTCCTAAATGGGCCCAAAGTAACATTAATGTACACTTACATTTGATTCAGTCAATAGTTTTTCTGCTCATCAATGGGCAGAAATTGGTGTTGGCTACTAGGAAGTACTCTGCTATCAGATTCAGAAGACTGAGTTCTCAATCCAGGACTGCTCCTGACCATGAGAGTGGTCTTTGGCTTTCATATCTCTGGGTTGATTATTTTCATTTATAAATGAGATTGTGTTGATCTCTGGGGATAAATAAAGAGCATCCCCTTTCCTGCTGCTGCTGCTGAGTCGCTTCAGTCGTGTCCGACTCTGTGTGATCCCATAGACGGCAGCCCACCAGGCTCCTCTGTCCCTGGGATTCTCCAGGCAAGAATACTGGAGTGGGTTGCCATTTCCTTCTCCAATGCATGAAAGTGAAAAGTGAAAGCGAAGTTGCCCAGTCGTGTCCGACTCTCAGCGACCCCATGGACTGGAGCCCACTAGGCTCCTCCGTCCATGGGATTTTCCAGGCAAGAGTACTGGGGTGGGGTGCCATTGCCTTCCCCCATCCCCTTTCCTACTAGTAGTTTATTTCACCCTGCCTCTGGTCCAGATTTGGTTGGAAATGGCAAGAATATTTACCAATAAGGAGCGTAATTACTCTAATTTCAGGATGCTAAAATTGGGCCACAGACCTAGCATGTAAATCTCTTTTCATCTGCTTTCCCTTTGAGATACTCTCTGTTTTCTGTGGTAGCTGGACCCACAATCATTATATTATTACTGACAGAATTATCTTGTGTTTCCTGAAGTATTGTCTTCAGGAAATGTCTTCAAGAATGTTGATTCAATGAAATATTAATAAATATATCGAGAAAATATTTCCATGATAAAAAGATTCAGAAATAAGACATAAGCAAATTTAAACTGGTTAATGTTTTTGATTACTCAGAATCTGGAATAATTAGATCTATACTGTGAATTACCCATATGAGAATATAATATAAAATGCTTCCAAAATATTTTGATCATGGGATCTTAACCTTCAAGAAATATCCCAAGAAATAAATTTTTCATGGAGTACACCTCTGAAAATGTTGGAAGACTATTTACCAGTTTTAGCTTCTAAACAAGTGTCAACCATGTAATAAACAAGTTTTCTCTCAGAGGCTCTATGATGAAAAGTAGATTACCCTAAGAGATATTCACTGAAACTAGCAAATTTGAAAAATTTGTGTATTTATCCACTACTACAGAATAACACATTCTATCCTTTCAATTCAAAGATTTTGGAAACATTGTACAGCTTCTGACTATTTTATTTAAGAATGTATATGAATGTGGGATGTGAGGAAGAAATCTTAATTAAGCCCAAATCATTTCTTGGTCCCTGTTGCCTGGCTAAGCCTGTTGTACTGATCTTCACCAGTGATTATGTGCCAAACAAAAACAGAACTTAACTCCCTGACAGCCAGTTTCTAAAAGCCTGTCAATCCCGACTTAGTCTTTTGTATAAAAAAGAAAAGATTGAAATTGTTACTCGTGTTTGATTCATTGGACCAAAGGATCAAATGCTAAGGGCTCATCAAACTCTTTAAATGTAATGGCTGGCAGTTCTTGTTCCAGGATGAATATTAGATTTTTGTCTTGAATGAAAGAATACTTGCTACACTCCCTTTCTTTAAAAAAGGTAAATGGAATAAATAACTTGCGATAACATCTTTACTTATAATAGGTGTTCTGTTTCTGGAAAAGTGCTAGGTCTATTCCCTTGTGACCTCCCATTTGTTTCAATGTAGTTAGCGTCTTAAATTCTATAGCATTTTGTCAGAATAATAGGAGATTTACTACATCCAGACATTAGCAGGACCTTGAATAGATTTCTAATAATAATTCATCCAAGCCAGATTTGAATCAAAATAAGGTGGGGTTTCTAAAAGTAGTCATATTAGTGGAAATTATGTGACTTCTCTTTCTTTGAAGATGTAAGCCTTGTGTTTTCTTTTTTTTCAGGATAGGCAGTTGTGACCAGTTGATGTTTCTTTGACCAAGTAGTGTGCCCAAAGCAGTATTGCTCTGTCAGTTTAGAGGGCAGCCCTTCAAAAATATAGTCATTTATCAATGTGAATTTAACAGAGCAAATGATGGCTCAGTTAAACCTTTTGTCAATAATACAAAAGATTGTTTTAAAATAACATGTACTAAAAACAAAACAAAAATAATATATACTATTTTTTAATAAAAAGAAGTAGGCTAACAGAGGTGGATCAAAATGTCAGTGCCCATTTAATTTCTGATAATACATGATAAGAAAATTTAAACTGTATGTAAGTAACAAAATAAAATATAAATGTTTTACCACCCTACCCTCCACAGAGAAAGCTACTATTGACTTTTGTGTGTATGATGCCTAACAGTAATGATAATAATAACAATAACATACCAGAATCCATCTATCACTCTCTCATCTGTCAATTTGACAACCGTGAAGATTTTCAGGTTGCTTAAAAAAGTTATAGCATGCATATACTTGTACATTTGGTTGTTTTCACATAACTTTATACCTTATATCTCTTTCCTTTCTAATAATAATGGATTTAGTTCATTCCCTATAATGGTTATATAATACTCTGCACAAGATCTATCATAGATTTTTCAATCAGTGGGTAGTTTCTAAAGTTATCTTGTACAGAAAATAAGGATATATTTTGTTCACCTTCAGTTCAGTTCAGTTCAGTAGCTCAGTCGTGTCTGACTCTTTGTGACCCCATGGACTACAGCATACAAGGCTGCCCTGTCCATCAACAATTCCTGGAGTTTACCCAAACTCATGTCCATTGAGTCAGTGATACCATCCAACCGTCTCATCCTTTGTTATCCCATTCTCTTCCCGCCTTCAATCTTTACCAGCATCAGGGTATTTTCAAATGAGTCAGTTCTTTGTATCAGATAGCCAAAGTATTGCAGTTTCAGCTTCAACATCAGTCCTTCCAATGAACACTCAGGACTGATCTCCTTTAAGATGGACTGGTTTGATCTCTTTGCAGTCTAAGGTTATCTCTCAAAAGTTATCTCCAACACCACACTTCAAAAGCATACATTCTTCAGTGTTCATCTTTCTTTATAGTCCAACTCTCACATCCATACATGACTACTGGAGAAACCATAGCTTTGACTAGATGGGCCTTTGTTGGCAAAGTAATCTCTGCTTTTTATTATGCTGTGTAGGTTGGTCATAACTTTCCTTCCAAGGAGTAAGTGTCTTTTAATTTCATGGCTGCAGTCACCATCTGCGGTGATTTTGGAGCCCCCAAAAATAAAGTCTGTAACTTTTTCCACTGTTTCCCCACTTATTTGTCATGAAGTGATGGGACCGGATGCCATGATCTTAGTTTTCTGAATGTTGAGCTTTAAGCCAACTTTTTCACTCTTCAGTTTCACTGTCATCTTGAGCCTCTTCAGTTTTTCTTCACTTTCTGCCATAAGAGTGGTGACATCTGCATATCTGAGGTTATTGATATTTTCCCCAGCAATCTTGACTCCAGCTTCTGCTTCATCCAGCCCAGCATTTCTCATGAAGTACTCTGCACATAAGTTAAATAAGCATAGTGACAATATACAGCTTTGACGTACTCCTTTTCCTATTTGGAACCAGTCTGTTATTCCATGTCCAGTTCTAACTGCTGCTTCCTGACCTGCATACAGATTTTTTAAAAGGCAGGTTAGGTGGTCTGGTATTCCCATCTCTTGAAGAATTTTCCACAGTTTGTGGCGATCTTCACAGTAAAAGGCATTGGCATAGTCAATAAAGCAGAAATAGATTTTTTCTGGAACTCTCTTGCTTTTTTCATGATCCGGCAGATGTTGGCAACTTGATCTCTGGTTCCTCTGCCTTTTTTAAACCAGCTTGGACATCTGGAAGTTCACGGTTCATGTATTGCTGAAGCCTGGCTTGGAGAATTTTGAGCATTACTTTAGTAGCATGTTAGATGATCTAGTGCAATTGTGTGGCAGTTTGAGCATTCTTTGGCATTGCCTTTCTTTGGGATTGGAATGAAAACGGACCTTTTCCAGTCCTGTGGCCACTGCTAAGTTTTCCAAATTTGCTAGCATATTGAGTGCAGCACTTTCACAGCACCATCTTTTAGGATTTGAAATAGCTCAACTGGAATTCCATCACCTCCACTAGCTTTGTCTGTAGTGATGCTTCCTAAGGCCCACTTGACTTCACATTCCAGGATGTCTGGCTCTAAGTGAGTGATTACACCATCGTGATCATCTGGGTCTTAAAAGATCCTTTTTGTACAGTTTTTCTGTGTATTGTTGCCACTACTTCTTAATATCTTCTGCTTCTGTTAGGTCCATATCATTTCTGTCCTTTATTATGCCCATCTTTGCATGAAATGTTCCCCTGGTATCTCTAATTTTCTTGAAGAGATCTCTAGTCTTTCCCATTTTATTGTTTTCCTCTATTTCTTTGTACTGATCACTGAGGAAGGCTTTCTTATCTCTGCTTGCTATTCTTTGGAACTCTGCATTCAATTGGGTATATCTCTCCTTTTCTCCTTTGTTTTTCACTTCTGTTCTTTTCACAGCTATTTGTAATTCCTCCTCAGACAGGCATTTTACTTTTGTGTATTTCTTTTTCTTGGGGATGGTCTTGATCCCTGTCTCCTGCACAATGTCATGAACCTCTGTCCATAGTTCATCAGGCACTCTGTCTATCAGATCTAGTCCCTTAAATCTATTTCTCACTTCCACTGTATAATCATAAGGGATTTGATTTAGGTCATACCTGAATGGTCTAGTGGTTTTCCCTACTTTCTTCAATTTAAGTCTAAATCTGGCAATAAGGAGTTCATGAGCTGAGCCACAGTCTGCTCCCAGTCTTGTTTTTGCTGACTGTATAGAGCTTCTCCATCTTTGGCAGCAAAGAATATAATCAATCTGATTTCAGTATTGACCATCTGGTGATGTCCATGTGTAGAGTCTTCTCTTGTGTTGTTGAAAGAGGGTGTTTTCCATGATCAGTGCATTCTCTTGGCAAAATTCTATGAGCCTTTGACCTACTTCATTCTGTACTCCAAGGCTAAATTTGCCTGTTCCTCCAGGCAAATTTTCCTGTTCCTACTTTTGCATTCCAGTCCCCTATAAGGAAAAGGATATATTTTTTGGATGTTAGTTCTAATCGGTCTTGTAGGAATTCATAGAACCATTTAACTTCAGCTTCTTCAGCATTACTGGTTGGGGCATAGACTTGGATTACCATGATATTGAATGGTTTACCTTGGAAATGAGCTGAAATCATTACGTTGTTTATGAGATTGCTTCCAAGTACTGCATTTTGGACTCTTTTGTTGACTATGATGGCTACTCCATTTCTTCTAAGGGATTCTTGCCCACAGTAGTAGATATAATGGTCATCTGAGTTAAATTCACCCATTCCATTCCATTTTAGTTTGCTGATTCCTAGAATGTGACATTTACTCTTACCATCTCCTGTTTTACCACTTCCAATTTGCCTTGTTTCACGGACCTAACATTCCAGGTTCCTATGCAATATTGCGTCTTACAGTATTGGACCTTGCTTCCATCACCAGTCACGTCTACAAGTGGGTCTGAGCCCATTGATAAGATAAAGCAGTATATTTCCAATATATTTCTTTTTAAGATAACATATATATTCTTTAGGTGTGTAATCCTAATTTGATAATCTTTTGAAATATATATAGCCTAAATATCCATTAGCATAAATAGTAACTATAGGAGATTTGAAAGTCAGAATTGGCAGTTATTTTCCTAAAGACATACATAGAGAGGGTTTGGAATAGAAATTTTGTCTTTCTTCAGTGAGCTTAAATCAAAGAGGAAAGCACTGAGCCAAATATACTTGTAATCATAATTTATATTGTAATCTGACAGATCAAGGAGATAAGAGTAGGAAAGGGAGGGAAGGAAATAATTATTAAGTGAGTTTTATGTGCCAATGATTGGGTTAGGTGTTAACACATATGCTAGGAATTATTGTTATTATTTAATAACTAGCTTTCATTAAGTTATTTCCAGCCTCTATGAGATGGATATTGCAGGCAGTCAAGAGCCATTATTACTTCCTTAAATGTACTCTCATCCAGAGCAGTTCTGCCTCTATGACTGATGATAAAAACTAGAAAGGAGAAAATATTAAGAAGGCCAAGATGGACTGAGATTCTTTCTAATGTTAACAATATCCTGACAGGGCTGTAAAGGTGCATGAAAATTAAGTTATTCACCCAAACCTACCAACCTAGAAGATTTTAATATCAGCCTTGCAAATGATTATGATCACCAGATATAAAGCTTAGAGAAAAAATTAGGAAGTACTCAAGGATAATTAAAAAACAGGCAAATTAAAATTTAAATGAGGACTTTCAATAGTGGCAATGCATTTCTTCACTGACTGATATTAAACAGTATCTATTCTTTCATCGATTTGTTGTGTGTACCTGTGAAAAGGCAATGGAAATTTCACTTTAAGAAGACAATAAAGAGGTTAATCAGTCAGACCTTTCTGGTTCTCAGACTGCTATTTTATCTCTGACAGTGACACTCTCACCTGTACTTCAGAGGGTAGGTGATTATGAGCATCAACTATTGAGCACAGTAAGGATTCAATAAATGATAGCTATTGTTATGATGATCAGCATTACTGCAGTTTCACTTTTGGTAATTCACTCATTTCTAGCTTCCCTTAATAATGAAAATTTCGGTCATTCATTTACTATAATTCTGTTTCCTTTTCAGTAGATGCACTGTTGTGCTTAGTTGCTTAGTCATGTCTAAGTCTTGGTGACCCCATGGACTGTAGCCCACCTGGCTTCTCTGTCCATGAGGATTCTCCAGGCAAGAATAGTGAAGTGGGTTGCCATGCCCTCCTCCAGGGAGTCTTCCCGACCCAGGGATTGAACCCAGGTCTGCTGCATTTCAGGCAGATTCTTTACCATCTGAACCACCAAGGAAGCCCATGAATACTAGAGTGGGTAGCCTATCCCTTCTCCAGGGGATCTTCCCGACCCAGGAACCGAACTAGGGTCTCCATCATTGCAGGTGGATTCTTTGTCAGCTGAGCTACTGAAGTAGATAAAATCTCTCAAAACAATACATTTCAGGGGGAGGAGCTAAGATGGCGGAGGAATAGGATGGGGAGAACACTTTCTCCTCCACAAATTCATCAAAAGAACATCTAAACGCAGAGTAAATTCCACAAAACAACTTCGAAATGCCGGCAGAGGACATCAGACACCCAGAAAAGCAACTCATTGCCTTCTAAAGGAGGTAGCAAAAAATATAAAAGACAAAAAAAGAAACAAAGAGGGAGGGACAGACCTCTGTCCGGGGAAGGGAGTCTTAAAAAAAGAGAAGTTTCCGAACACAAGGAAACATTCTCACTGCCGAGTCTGTGCCGAGCCTGGGAAGCACGGAGGCCAACATAACAGGGAGGAAAATAAATAAACAATTAAAACCCACACACTATGAGCCCTACAATAACTTCCCCCGTGGAGAAGCAGCGCAAACGCCTGCATCCACCATTAGCAAGCGGGGGCTGGGCACGGAGGCGCCAAGCGGGCTGCTTCACGGGCTGCATCGGCCTGAATATCCCAAGCGCTACCTGAGCGAAATAATTTGGGCTAGCAAACCAGACTGTGGGATACCTACCACACGAAAAGCCAGCCCTAACCCAAGACACCACCAGGCCTGCGCACAGAACAAAGGACTGTACAGAGATAGCCGGCTGCAGTCCGTTCCCCTCTGGTGACAGGCAGCCAGAGCCGGAGGGAGGCAATCGCAGCCCGAGAGACACATTATCCACAAAACTGTAAGCAGGCTTCTTTGCTAACTAAGACTTCTTGGGGCTCTGGTCGGCTAACATCCGCCTAAGATAGTACGGCGGTTGCACACCTAGAAAACCGAGTGGCGGGGAGGCGATAAGTCGCAGAAGCCGCGCCTGCTAAACACTTCATAACCTGCGCCGCTGGAATCTTCGAAGGGCACAAAATGCAGGTCCAACCGAGCCTGGGCCTCTGAGGATTACCCAAGTGCCTGAACTTGAGGGGCTTAGACCTGGGAGGGGCAAGCAGCCCAGGGCCGGTTGGGGATGGTTCTGGTGGGGAAACAGAGAGCCTGAGCAGAGTGGGCAGGGAGGCTACACGCTCCGTGAGCGGGGGCAGGCCCAGTGTGGCTGAGCCACTTCGAGCACACGCCAGTGTTATTCATTTGCAGCGTCCCTCCCTCCCCGCAGCACAACTGAACAAGTGAGCCCCTCCCCCCCCGCAAAAAAAAAGTGTCCACCACCGCCCCTTTTGTATCAGGGCGGAAATCAAACACTGAAGAGACCAGCAAACAGAAGAAGCTATAACAGAGGGAACCGCCATGGAAGCGACAGGCAATAAACTAAAACCCCATGGTTAGTACCAACTACAGAGAAAGGGGCCTATAGATCTTGAGAAATTTAAGCTGGAACAAGGAACTAGCTGAAAATGAACTAAACCCACAATACCCACAACAATAACAGAGAAAGTCTTATACATATTGTTATTATTTTTACCATCATTTTTTCTTTTTTTTTATTATTTATTTATTTTTTTAATTAAAAAAATTTTTAAAAAGTGTTTTTTATCCTCTAGTACTCCTTTAATTTCCACTTTTAGAACCTATTATTACTTTGTAAAAAAAAATTAATGAATAAAAATAAATAAATAAATAAAAGACCCTTCTTTTTAAAAGAAAAAAACAAACTTCACATATATATTTTTTATAACTTTTGCGACCCTTTTCTTTCTTTTTTTCTTTCTTTTCTTCTTTTCTTTAACATTGTATTTTTGAAACTCCAAACTCTGCTCTAGATTCATAAGTTTAGCTTATTGGTAATTGCTATCAATTTTTTACCTATTCATTTTTCTTTTTATAAGTTTTGTGACTTTTTTTCCCTCCCTCTTTCTATCTTTTCATCTTTTCTTTGACATTGTATTCCTGAAACTCGAAACTCTAATCTAGATCTTCAATTTATGCTTTCTGGTATATGTAATCAATTTGTGCCTATATTTTCTTTATAATTTTTGTGACTTTGTTTGGTTTTGGTTTTGTCTTTATTTTCTTTCTTTCTTTTTTCTCTTTTTTTCCTTCTATCGTTCTTTTTCTTCTTCTTTTCTTTAACATTGTATTATTGAAACTCCAAACTCTACTCTAGATTTTTAACTTTTGCTTTTTAATATTGGTTATCATTTTGTACCTATATTTTCTTTATAACTTTTGTGACTCCTTTTTTTTTCTTTTTTCTTTTTCTCTCTTCCTTTTCGTTCTTCTTTTCTTTAACACTGTATTTTTGAATCTCCAAACTCTACTATAGATTTGTAATTTTTGCTTTTAGGTATTTGTTACCAATTCTGTACCTTTAAGAACCTAATCTTCAGTACCCACTTTTTACTAGGGAGCGAGATTACTGGCTTGACTGTTCTCTCCACCTCCGGACTCTCCTTTTTCTCCAGCAGTTCGCGTATGTCTCCTCCCTAACCCCTCTCTACTCTATCCAACTCTGTGAATTTCTGAGTGTTCCAAATAAAGGAAAACACTTAGGGAACTGATTACTGACTGGATCTGTCTCTCTCCTTTTCATTCCCTCCTTTTATCCTCCTAGCCACCTCTGTCTCCTTCCTCCCTCTTCTCTGCTCTGTATAACTCCATGAACATCTCTGAGCAGTCCAGTTGTAGAGTGCAGTATAGAAGGAGAAGTTCTTGAGACTACTGTAAAAATAAGACAGATAACTGGAAGCAGGAGGCTTAAGTCCAAACCCTGATCCCACGAAACATTAATTGACAGGAGTTCATCAAATGCCTCCATACTTACACTGAAACCAAGCATCACACAAGGGCCAACAAGTTCCATGGCAAGACATACCAAGCAAATTCTCCAGAAACACAGGAATACAGCCCTGAGCCCTAATATAAAGGCTACCCAAAGTGACCCCAAAATCATAGACATCTCATAACTCATTACTAGACACTCCATTGCACTCCAGAGAGAAGAAATCCAGCCCCATCCACCAGAAGACCGACACAAGCTTCCCTAACCAAGAAACCTTGACAAGCCACCTGTACAAACCCACACACAGTGAGGAAATGCCACAATAAAGAGAACTCCACAAACTGCCAGAATACAGTAAGGACACCCCAAACTCAGCAATTTAAACAAGATGAAGAGACAGAGGAATGCCCAGCAGGTAAAGGAACAGGATAAATGCCCACCAAACCAAACAAAAGAGGAAGAAATAGTGAGTCCACCTGGTAAAGAATTCCGAATAATGATAGTGAAATTAATCCAAAATCTGGAAATCAAAATGGAATCACAGATAAATAGCCTGGAGAAAAGAATTGAGAAGATGCAAGAAAGGTTTAACAAGGACGTAGAAGAAATAAAAAAAGAGTCAATATATAATGAATAATGCAATAAATGAGATCCAGGACACTCTGGAGGCAATAAATAGTAGAATAACAGAGGCAGAAGACAGTATTAGTGAATTAGAAGATAGAATGGTAGAAATAAATGAATCAGAGGAGAAAAAAGAAAAACGAATTAAAAGAAATGAGGACAATCTCAGAGACCTCCAGGACAATATTAAACGTTACAACATTCGAATCATAGGAGTCCCAGAAGAAGAAGACAAAAAGAAAGACCATGAGAAAATACTAGAGGAGATAATAGTTGAAAACTTCCCTAAAATGGGGAAGGGAATAATCACTCAAGTCCAAGAAACCCAGAGAGTCCCAAACAGGATAAACCCAAAGCAAAACACCCCAAGACACATATTAATCAAATTAACAAAGATCCAACACAAAGAACAAATATTAAAAGCAGCAAGGGAAAAACAACAAATAACACACAAGGGAATTCCCATAAGGATAACAGCTGATCTTTCAATAGAAACTCTCCAAGCCAGGAGGGAATGGCAAGACATACTTAAAGTGATGAATGAAAAGAACCTACAGCCCAGATTATTGTACTCAGCAAGGATCTCATTCAAATATGAAGGAGAAATCAAAAGCTTTACAGACAAGCAAAAGCTAAGAGAATTTAGCACCACCAAACCAGCTCTCCAACAAATACTAAAGGACATTCTCTAGACAGGAAACACAAAAAGGATATATAAATTCAAACCCAAAACAATAAAGTAAATGGCAACGGGATCATACTTATCAATAATTACCTTAAACATAAATGGGTTGAATGTCCCAACCAAAAGACAGAGTCTGGCCGAATGGATACAAAAACAAGACCCCTAGATATGTTGTCTACAAGAGACCCACCTCAAAACAGGGGACACATACAGACTGAAAGTGAAGGGCTGGAAAAAGATTTTCCATGCAAATAGGGACCAAAAGAAAGCAGGAGTAGCAATACTCATATCAGATAAAATAGACTTTAAAACAAAGGCTGTGAAAAGAGACAAAGAAGGTCACTACATAATGATCAAAGGATCAATCCAAGAAGATATAACAATTATAAATATATATGCACCCTACATAGGAGCACCGCAATATGTACGACAAATACTAACAAGTATGAAAGGAGATATCAACAATAACACAATAATAGTGGGAGACTTTAATACCCCACTCACACCAATGGATACATCAACTAAACAGAAAATTAACAAGGAAACACAAACTTTAAATGATACAATAGACCAGTTAGACCTAATTGATATCTATAGGACATTTCATCCCAAAACAATGAATTTCACCTTTTTCTCAAGCGCACATGGAACCTTCTCCAGGATACATCACATCCTGGGCCATAAATCTAGCCTTGGTAAGTTCAGAAAAATTGAAATCATTCCAAGCATCTTTTCTAACCACAATGCAGTAAGATTAGATCTCAATAACAGGAGAAAAACTATTAAAAATTCCAACATATGGAGGCTAAACAACACGCTGCTGAATAACCAACAAATCACACAAGAAATCAAAAAATAAATCAAAATCTGCATGGAAATGAATGAAAATGAAAACAACCCAAAACCTGTGGGACACTGTAAAAGCAGTCCTAAGGGGAAAGTTCATAGCAATACAGGCATACCACAAGAAACAAGAAATAAGCCAAATAAATAACCTAACTCTGCACCCCACCCCAATACTTTTGCCTGGAGAATCCCATGGACGGAGGATCCTGGTGGGCTCCAGTCCATGGGGTCGCTAAGAGTCGGACACGACTGAGCGACTTCACTTTCACTTTTCACTTTCATGCATTGGAGAAGGAAATGGCAACCCGCTCCAGTATTCTTGCCTGGAGAATCCCAGGGACGGGGGAGCCTGGTGGGCTTCCGTCTCTGGGGTCGCACAGAGTCGGGCACGACTGCAGCGACTTAGCAGCAGCAGCAACACCTAAAGCAACTAGAAAAGGAAGAAATGAAGCACCCCAAGGTTAGTAGAAGGAAAGAAATCTTAAAAAATAGGGCAGAAATAAATGCAAAAGAAAAGAGACCATAGCAAAAATCAACAAAGCCAAAAGCTGGTTCTTTGAAAGGATAAATAAAATTGACAGACCATTAGCCAGACTCATCAAGAAACAAAGGGAGAAAAATCAAATCCATAAAATTAGAAATGAAAATGGAGAGATCACAACAGACAACACAGAAATACAAAGGATCATAAGAGACTACCATCAGCAATTATATGGCAATAAAATGGACAACGTGGAAGAAATGGACAAATTCTTAGAAAAGTACAACTTTCCAAAACTGGACCAGGAAGAAATAGAAAATCTTAACAGACCCATCACAAGCACGGAAATTGAAACTGTAATCAGAAATCTTCCAGCAAACAAAAGCCCAGGCCCATATGGCTTCACAGCTGAATTCTACCAAAAATTTGGAGAAGACCTAACACCCATCCTACTCAAACTCTTCCAGAAAATTGCAGAGGAAGGCTAACTTCCAAACTCATTTTATGAGGCCACCATCACCCTAATACCCAAACCTGACAGATGCCACAAAAAAAGAAAACTACAGGCCAATATCACTGATGAACATAGATGCAAAAATCCTTAACAAAATTCTAGCAATTAGAATCCAACAACACATTAAACAGATCATACACCATGACCAAGTGGGCTTTATCCCAGGAATGCAAGGATTCTTCAGTATCCTCAAATCAATCAACGTAATACACCACATTAACAAATTGAAAAATAAAAACCATATGATTATATCAATAGATGCAGAGAAAGCCTTTGACAAAGTTCAACATCGATTTATGATAAAAACTCTCCAGAAAGCAGGAATAGAAGGAACATACCTCAACATAATAAAAGCTATATATGACAAATCCACAGCAAACATTATCCTCAATGGTGAAAAATTGAAAGCATTTCCTCTAAAGTCAGGAACAAGACAAGGATGCCCACTTTCACCATTACTATTCAACATAGTTTTGAAAGTTTTGGCTACAGCAATCAGAGCAGAAAAAGAAATAAAATGAATCCAAATTGGAAAAGAAGAACTAAAACTCTCACTGTATGCAGATGACATGATCCTCTACGTAGAAAACCCTAAAGACTCCACCAGAAAATTACTAGAACTAATCAATGAATATAGTAAAGTTGCAGGATATAAAATCAACACACAGAAATCCCTTGCATTCCTGTACACTAATAATGAGAAAATAGAAAGAGAAATTAAGGAAACAATTCCATTCACCATTGCAATGAAAAGAATAAAATACTTAGGAATATATCTTCCTAAAGAAACTAAAGACCTATATAGAAAACTATAAAACACTGGTGAAAGAAATCAAAGAGGACACTAATAGATGGAGAAATATACCATGTTCATGGATTGGCAGAATCAATATAGTGAAAATGAGTATACTACCCAAAGCAATTTATAGATTCAATGCAATCCCCATCAAGCTACCAACAGTATTCGTCACAGAGCTAGAACAAATAATTTCACAATTTGTATGGAAACACAAAAAACCTCGAATAGCCAAAGCTATCTTGAGAAAGAAGAACGGAACTGGAGGAATCAACCTGCCTGACTTCAGGCTCTACTACAAAGCCACAGTCATCAAGACAGAATGGTACTGGCACAAAGACAGAAATATAGATCAATGGAACAAAATAGAAAGCCCAGAGATAAATCCACGCACATATGGACACCTTATCTTTGACAAAGGAGGCAAGAATATACAATGGATTAAAGACAATCTCTTTAACAAGTGGTGCTGGGAAAACTGGTCAACCACTTGTAAAAGAATGAAACTAGAACACTTTCTAACACCATACACAAAAATAAACTCAAAATGGATTAAAGATTTAAATGTAAGACCAGAAACCATAAAACTCCTAGAGGAAAACATAGGCAAAACACTCTCTGACATACATCACAGCAGGATCCTCTATGACCCACCTCCCAGAATATGGGAAATAAAATCAAAAATAAACAAATGGGACCTAATTAAACTTAAAAAGCTTCTGCACAACAAAGGAAACTATAAGCAAGGTGAAAAGACAGCCTTCAGAATGGGAGAAAATAATAGCAAATGAAGCAACAGACAAACAACTAATCTCAAAAATATACAAGCAACTCCTACAGCTCAATTCCAGAAAAATAAATGACCCAATCAAAAAATGGGCCAAAGAACTAAATAGACATTTCTCCAAACAAAACATACAGATGGCTAACAAACACATGAAAAGATGCTCAACATCACTCATTATCAGAGAAATGCAAATCAAAACCACTATGAGGTACCATTTCACGCCAGTCAGAATGGCTACGATCCAAAAGTCCACAAGCAATAAATGCTGGAGAGTGTATGGAGAAAAGGGAACCCTCTTACACTGTTGGTGGGAATGCAAACTAGTACAGCCACTATGGATAACAGTATGGACATTCCTCAAAAAACTGGGAATAGAACTGCCTTATGATCCAGCAATCCCACTGCTGGGCATACACACTGAGAAATCCAGAATTGAAAGAGACACGTGTACCCCAATGTTCATAGCAGCACTGTTTACAATAGCCAGGACTTGGAAGCAACCTAGATGTCCATCCGCAGATGAATCGATAAGAAATCTGTGATACATATACACAATGGAGTATTACTCAGCCATTAAAAAGAATACATTTGAATCAGTTCTAAGGAGGTGGATGGAACTGGAGCCTATTATACAGAGTGAAGTAAGCCAGAAAGAAAAACACAAATACAGTATACTAACGCATATATATGGAATTTAGAAAGATGGTAACAATAACCCTGTTTACGAGACAGCAAAAGAGACACTGATGTATAGAACAGTCTTTTGGACTCTGGGAACGGGAGAGGGTGGGATGATTTGGGAGAATAGCATTGAAATATGTATAATATCATATCTGAAACGAGTCGCCAGTCCAGGTATGTTGCCTGATAACGGATGCCTGGGGCTGGTGCACTGGGACGACCCAAAGGGATGGTATGGGGAGGGAGGAGAGAGGAGGGTTCAGGATGGGGAACACATATATACTTGTGGCGGATTTATTTTGATGTATGGCAAAAGCAATACAATATTGTAAAGTTAAGCAAAATAAAATTTAATAAAAAAAAAGAATACATTTCATATGTTTGTTGCCTTATATATAAAGCAGCATTTCCTTTGTTTTTACATACCTTAATGACATGACACCTTATTCTTTTGTACATATATATTTTGTTAATTATATTTTTAATTTTTGACTGTGCTGGGTCTTTGTTGCTGGTGCAGGCTTTTCTCTAGTTGCAGTGAGTGCGGGCTACTTTCTATTGCTGTGTGCAAGCTTCTAATTGCCGTGGGTTCTCTCACTGCAGATCATGGGCTCTAGGATGTGTGGGCTTCAGTAGTTGCAGAACGTGGGCTCAGTAGTTGTGATATCCAGGCTCTAGAGCACAGGCTCAACAGTTGTGGTGCATGGGCTTATTTGCTCAGAAGCATATCAGATCTTCCCAGACCAGGGATCAAACATGTGTCTCCTGCACTGGCAGGCAGTGGTACCCCACTCCAGTACTCTTGCCTGGAAAATCCCACGGATGGAGGAGCCTGGTAGGCTGCAGTCCATGGGGTCGCTGAGGGTCGGACACGACCCTCCTTTCACTTTCATGCATTGGAGAAGGAAATGGCAACCCACTCCAGTATTCTTGCCTGGAGAATCCCAGGACGGGGGAGCCTGGTGGGCTGCCATCTTTGGGGTTGCACAGAGTCGGAGACGAGTGAAGTGACTTAGCAGCAGCAGCACTGGCAGGAGGTTCTTTTACCACTGAGCTGCTAGGGAAGCCTGACACCTTATTCTTTAATCTCTTTTTTTCTGATAAGTCTATATTGACTGTGTGAATACCATTTGTGATTATAGTGATGCCAAGGAGTAGTGCAAAGAGCATGGCATAAGATGTGTAGATGTGGACTCAAACCTTTCTTCAATCTCTGCTGTTAGGTCAATAACAATTTGAAGTCTGTGACAATTAAACCCGTGGTCCCATCACTTCATGAGAAATAGATGGGGAAACAGTGAAAACAGTGTCAGACTTTATTTTTGGGGCTCCAAACTCACTGCAGATGGTGATTGCAGCCATGAAATTAAAAGATGCTTACTCCTTGGAAGGAAAGTTATGACAAACCTAGATAGTATATTAAAAAGCAGAGATATTGCTTTGCCAACACAGGTCCGTCTAGTCAAGGCTATGGTTTCCAGTGGTCATGTATGGATGTGAAAGTTGCACTGTGAAGAAAGCTGAGCGCCAAAGAATTGATGCTTTTGAACTATGGTGTTGGAGAAGACTCTTAGAGTCCCTTGGACTGCAAGGAGATCCAACCAGTCCATTCTAAAGGAGACCAGTCTTGGGTGTTCTTTGGAGTGAATGATGCTGAAGCTGAAATTCCAATACTTTGGCCACCTCATGTGAAGAGTTGACTCATTGGAAAAGACTCTGATGCTGGGACGGATTGGGGGCAGGAGGAGAAGGGGACGGCAGAGGATGAGATGGCTGGATGGCATCAACGACTTGATGGACATGAGTTTGAGTGAACTCCGGGAGTTGGTGATGGACAGGGAGGCCTGGTGTGCTGCAATTCATGGGGTCACAAAGAGTCAAACATGACTGAGCGACTGAACTTAACTGAACTGAGGATTAAATGAAATGACATATGAAAGGACTTTAGCAAAGTATTTGGCAGATAGTAGGTGGGGGAAAAATACTATTTTTATGCTCTAACCCCACCCTTATTTCTTATTTTCTGCCCTTCCTTTTCACATTCTAGCATAAGAGATCCTATGTTCCTAGAGTAGCACTGTCTAATAGAACTTTATTTAGTGGTGGAAATGTTCTATATGGTTGCCTCTAGTCACATATTGCCATTTAAATTTATCTTAATTAAAATTAAATTGAAATTTCAGTTCCTCATTTACACTAACTGCATATTTAACGTTGTTTAAAGGCCACAACGTTAGTGGCTACACATCTTGGACAGCACAAATATAGAACATTTCCCTTTTCTTAAAGTTCCATTGGACAGCATTGCTCTCAAACTATAGGTTGTAAATGTAACTCATGTGATTGCAGAATTGAGTTCTTAATTTTTATACATTTGAATTCATTTGCATTTAAATTCAAATAGCCCCAGGTGGCTATGGGCAGCCACACTGAACAGCACAGTTCTGTAGTATCACAAGCACTCATCCACAGCTTTGCAGATTTTAGTTGACATTTTTAGATTTCATCTGGTGCCAGGAGTTCTGAGAAGTGGGTAGATGAATTTATCAACTCCAAGTGTTGTAATGTGTTTCTGGTTTCCTCTTCTCTCTAGTATAAGTAGGCTAAACTCCACCCACATCTGGTGTTCTAACATGCTTAGCTGTCTTTAGTTTTTAAATCAAAAACTTTTATATATCTCATTGGATCTCACTTATTGTGAAACCTAGCCTCAAAATCAATAAAGGACTGTTTTGTAGTATGCCTAACATCATTTGGTGACTGACAAGGTTCAGGGAAAGTATATGAGAAAATGAAAGTCTGTTGCAAGAGGTCTTAACCACAGAGATACAACACACTGATGAGCTGTGATCACTTCTGAGGTATGCAGAGAGTAATTTGTTGCTGTTAATAAAGTGCCAGCATTTGCAAATGATTTCCCTTTTGATTTTAAGAAATTAAAACAGTCAATCACTGGTATAATGATGGTGATTTTACTTATTTACATCCTGTCATACTCTCTCTTTTGGGAAAGAAAAGTGTGGTGTGTACTTATGTCTGGCACATTGGTGGTTGCTCCCGTACCTGGCTTTACGTATGAGACTGTGTCATTGATCAGAATGTTATCCATGTGCGTCACAATGGCAAAAACTGTTAAAAACATTACAAGCAATATGATGGCAAGCACTACATTATTCTGAGACTTAGTCATGGGGACTGAATATTTCTCTCTCACTGCCTGAATCTTGTTTTTTAAAAAAAGTTAGATGGCAGTTATTTAATAATTAGACTGTTTCAAGTGTAAAAAGTCTGACTTAAACGAATGTGTTTTCAAGGTGAAGTAGGGTCAAGGATTCATCTTGTTGACAGAGAGAAGAGCAGTGTGATGCAGTGGAAGAAGTATTGGCGGGGGGATTAGGACAAAGTCGAAAAGCACAGAGTCTGGGAGGCTTCAAAAGCAAAGAGAGGTTTAAACATTTAATGGGGAAGAAGGAAAAGGTTATAGGAAGACATATCTGAAGGTCAGAAAGCAACATAATATTGCTAACAGCATGCCGGATGATTATTTAACTGAATTCCCTGAAATGTGTTTATTTACAGACTCTGAAGACACTTGTGTTTAGAATACACATAATGGGGGTGAATTTGGTGTTTGTTCTTGTCTAGTTTTCTTTATTTATGGGCAGAACAAAATTGTGATAGAAAAGATGGCGTGTTAGAAATTCTCACTGAATTCTGTAAGCCAGTGAGCACAGATACAGGTAAATGACCATCTACCAAGAAAACTGAGGAAAACTCTAATCCTATCTAATTCATCTTGTTATTAAGGTAAACTGCATCAGAATGTTTATATTTCACAGTTTTCTCAGGATAGAGTCTGAGTTCATTCTGGAAAATGGCAGATAGACACAAAGACTATATCAGAACTTCTGACTGCTGGAGGAAGAGGAAAGTTTGGCTAATGTAGTATCTTCTGCCCATTTAGTTTTGTTCTTTCTTTGCTGACAGTTACATGGATTTGAAAGCCCATTAGGGAAGAGCGTGTTCTGTCTGTAAGCAGGGGAAGCTCATGAGCTGATGACTGTTCTATAAACAGTCCTAAGCTTCATTTTAGACAGGAATAAGTTTTCATTTATTTCAGGGAGGCTGATTATAAATGGGAATGATATTCTTTTTTATGTACAATTCAATTGCATTTAAATTCAAATTAACATCTGGTGTTTATGCTTTATATCGTGCCATCTACCTGAATCTAGACAGAAGCTATTAAAGATCTATGGCTAGAGAATCTTTGTTCTCTGAAGACTTTAAAGGAAAACCAGAGGATTTTCTAAACCCTCGTGAATGGAACCAGATTATAGTTGCCCTTGAATCTAAGATGCTTTCTTTGTTCACCGTGTATTAAAGGGGGTTTTGCAAATATACACAAACACATTTTGCTACTAAGGGGATGTTAAAAATATTCAGCACTTTTCAAATATGTGTTTTAAATGAATAACACACATTATGGTACATATATAGTTTTGTTCAGATACTGTCTTAAGAATTTAGTTCATATATATTTATAAGTACTTTTTACTCCATAGATACATTAATTCTATTTATACATGAGTTCATTTATAGTTATACTTCATATACATGAACCACATACTTATAGATGGAAATATTTATAGTTGGATGGATGGATGTACATATGCAGGGGTTGCCAGGTGGCTTAGTGGTAAAGAATCTGCCTGCCAGTGCAGGAGACTTGGTTTAATTCCTGGGTCGGGAATCCCCTGGAGGAAGACATGGCCCCCACTCCAGTATTCTTGCCTGAGAAATCCCACGGACAGAGGAGCCTGTTGGGCTACAGTCCATGGGGTTGCAAAGAGTCAGACACGACTTAGCAACTGAGTGTGCACACACATGTACAGATATGGCGTGTGTGTGTGTGTGTGTGTGTGTGAAAGTGAAAGAAAGTTGCTTAGTCGTTTCTGACTGCGACTCCATGGACTGCAGCCTGCCAGGGTCCTCTGTCCATGGAATTCTCCAGGCAATAATACTGGAGTGGGTTCCATTCCCTTCTCCAGGGGATCTTCCCAACCCAGGGATTGAACCCAGGTCGCCTGCATTGTGGGTAGATTCATTACTGTCTGAGCCACCAGGGAAGTGCATGTGTATGTATTTATATATATTATTTATTACATATACAACATTATATATATTTGTTATATATATATATATATAATATATAAGTTTCTCAAAATTGCAAAACTGGAAATAATTAACTGTGACTCATGGTTTTGGGCATTTTTGTTTCCTTTAAACTCTCACTTACAGATTAGGTGCTAATATTATAGATATTATGATTTTTAAATGTTGCTAAATGCCTGAAGAATGTATTTTCACCTGAAAAGCATATAAAGCACAATGACACCAAAGTAGAGAATCAGTACTCAAGGATCACTGTAAAGTTATCAGCAAAGAAGTATACAATCCATATATCACTGTTACTTTTTATTACAGAAACATAAAGCTGGTATTTCCCCAAAAGTAATTAGACAATTTATAAAATGATGAGAATTTCTTATGCCATTAAAATTAGTCCTGACATCTAATTTAAAGCATTGAAGAGAAAACTAATCCTGCTGAATGGTGAATTTTATCTTTTAAGCATAGTATTAGGATGATTTTCCTTATTATTTGATAAGATGTTAATGTGAAATAAGCATCAAGTTATTTAAAAATATGACATATTTTACATGAACTTGAATAAACCCCAAGATCTTTGAAATATGTAACTACTAATTATTTGTTTGACAGACTATGGTTTTAAAGCTTCAAAATATGTAAACAAATGTTAATCATGAACAGCCCTGAACTGAGATGAGTAAATGTGAGCCTTTATGAGGATCTCAGAATGGGCACAGACTTCAGAAGGTTAGTGTCTCAAATTCCTCAAATCTTACTCGTGCAGTGTCTAATCAATTAAAATGTTAAAAGCTTTCTCCCCAGAATTCTTACTGGTTTACAAAGACCCAAGCCCTACCTTTACATTTTCTCCTATGGGTTCCCAGAATGCTCCTGAAAGTTGGAATGAAGGGGTGAAACAGAGGTTGGGGAATTGCCAGAAGAAGCTGACTGGCTGCAGACAGGACACATTGAGCCGCTTCGCAAAGTAGCATGAATTTGCCATTAATAATGACCCCATGTATTGCTCTCAGTCTTGCAGGATCAGAAAATGATTTCTTAGCTCATCAAAAAAGGATCTGTCTCTGAAGGAGTACTCAAATTAACAAAAATTCAAAAACAAACATATGTACACAAATACATATAATCCTAAATTGTTGTTTTTTAGTTGCTCAGTCGTGTCCGACTCTTTGAGACCCCATGGACTGCAGCAAGCCAGGGTTCCAAGTCCGTCATTATCTCCTGGAGTTTGCTCAAGCTCGTGTCCATTGAGTCAGTGATGCCATCCAACCGTCTTGTCCTCTGTCATCCCCTTCTCTTCCTGCCTTCAATCTTTCCCAGCATCAGGGTCTTTTCTGATGAGTCAGCTCTTTGCATCAGGTGACCAAAGTATTGGAGTTTCAGCTTCATCATCAGTCCTTCCAATGAATATTCAGGATTGATTTACTTTAGGATTGACTGAAGATTGATCTCCTTGCTGTCCAAGGGACTTTCAAGAGTCTTCTCCAACACCACAGTTCAAAAGCATCAATTCTTCAGTGCTCTGCCTTCTTCATGGCCCAACTCTCACATCCATACATACTACTGGAAAAAGTATTGGAGTTTCAGCTTCATCATCAGTCCTTCCAATAATATTCGGATTGATTTCTTAGGATTACACAAGATTGATCTCCTTGCTGTCAAGGACTTTCAAGAGTCTTCTCCAACACCACAGTTCAAAAGCATCAATTCTTCAGTGCTCTGCTTTCTTCATGGCCCAACTCTCACATCCATACATGACTACTGGAAAAACCATTGCTTTGACTAGATGAACCTTTGTTGATAAAGTAATGTCTCTGCTTTTTAATATGCTGTCTAGGTTTGTCATAGCTTTCCTTTCAAGGAGCAAGCGTGTTTTAATTTCATGGCTGCAGTCATCATCTGCAGTGATTTTGCAGCCCCCCAAAATAAAATATGTCACTGTTTCCATTGTTCCCCCATCTATTTGCCATAAAATGATGGGACCAGATGCCATGATCTTGGCTTTTTGAACGTTGAGTTTTAAGCCAGCATTTTACTCTCCTCTTTCACTTTCATCGAGAGGCTCTTTAGTTCCTCTTCACTTTCTGCCATAAGAATGGTATCGTCTGAATATCTGAGATTATTGATATTTCTCCCGTCAGTCTTGATTCCAGCTTGTGCCTCTTCCAGCCTGGTATTTGACATGATATACTCTGCATATAAGTTAAATAATCAGGGTGACAATATACAGTCTTGATGTGCTCCTTTCCCAATTTGGAACCAGTCTGTTGTTCCATGTCTGGTTCTAACTGTTTCTTCTTCACCTGCATACAGGTTTCACAAGAGGCAGGTAAGGTGGTCTGGTATTCCCATTCTTTAAGAATTTTCCACAGTTTTTTGTGATCCACACATTGCTTCATAAAAGAACATACAACTTTTACACATGCTCTCAGAATATTCTTTTAAGAAAATAATTTTATTTATTTATTTTTTGTTTGTGCTAGGTCTTTGTTGCTTTGTATAGGCTTTCTCTAGTTGCAGCAAGTGGGTTCTACTCTCCAGTCGCAATGTACAGGCTTCTCATTGCAATGGTTTCTCTTGTTGCAGAACACAGACTCTAGAGCGAGAGCTCAGTTGTTATGGCCCAAGGGCTTAGTTGCTCAGTGGCATGTGGGATCTTCACAGATCAGGCATTAAACCAATGTCTCCCACGTTAGCAGGCAGATTCTTTACCACTCAGCCACCAGCGAAGTCCAACACATGCCAGAATATTCTTAACAGCGTGGTGATTTAGTTGCTAAGTTGTGTTCTACTCTTTGTGACCCATGAATGGTAGCCTACCAGGCTCCTCTGTCCATGGGATTTCCCAGGCAAGAATGCTGGAGTAGGTTGCCCCTTCCTTCTCCAGGGGATCTTCCCTGACCCAGGACTTGAACCCTCGGTCTCCTGCATTGCAGGCAGATTCTTTACCGACTGAGCTATGAGGGAAGCCATAGCATAACCAGAACATGATCTCTTGCAAGACAATATAAGAGAAAATAAAATCATAATCAGAAATTTGTTAAGAAGGTGAAGTGGCTGATTGTTAAAAAGTGTTCCAGAAAAAAATATGCAGGACCCAGGAAAAATAGCCAGTTCCTTAATTTTCAAAGAATTTGTACAAATAATTAAGAAAAAAATAGTGTCAATTTAAAAAATGGTCAAAAATATAAATAAGTGAAAATAATTCACAAAAAATAAATACAAATGACAAGTAATATAAAAATGATAGACATTACACATAATTAAAGAAAGGAATATTAAAATAAGATAAAATTTTTATCTTGTGAGTTCAGCAGAAATTTTAAAATCTAATGATATTTAGCACTGGTGAGGATGTGAGGAAAGAAATCATCTCAGACAATATGAGTGAAGTTAGAAATTGAAAGGAAATTTGGCATTATGGATCAAAAATTCTAATTTACACAACCTTTGAGCGAGCAGCTTCACAGCTCAGGATCTACCCTAGTAATATACTTGAAAAAGATGCTAAGATATCTGAATGAGATATACTTTATTAACAGGGGATTGTCAATAAATCAACCTAATGTACTGAACAGAATACCTTGCATCAGTATGAAGAGTAAGTTAGACCTACTGGTGATAATAAAGAGCTTTAAGATATATTATTAAGTGATATACAAAGTACGTATTACATGTTCTCCTTTGTGTATGTAATTGTTCTTTAGTTGCTAAGTCGTGTCCAACTCTTTTGCGACCACATGCACTGTAGCCCGCCAGGTTCCTCTGTCCATGGGATTTCCCAAGCAAGCATACTGGAGTGGGTTACCATTTCCTTCTCCAAGGGATCTTCCCCACTCAAGGATCAAACCCCAGTCTCCTGCATTGGCTGGCATATTCTTTACCACTGAGCCACCACCAGAGAAACCCAAGTAATTGTTATCTGCATTTTACTGGAAGAATACAGATAAAACCATAGGTGGTGGGAGATGTTTAGCTTTCATTTTATATCTTCCTGTGCTGTTTGAAAAAGTTCATATCATTTGCCCAGATTTCATTTAATTACAATCAAATATTTATTTAAATACACACATTATATGTATATAGGTATGAATACACATACAGAAACACTTTTGTAAAGTAATATTTAACCAAATAATTTGAAAGTATCTTCCCCCTATAAAAATGCTACAGCCTGAAGGTCTTTTAGCTGAAATATTTTTTCTGGTCACTCCTTGATTGGTGACTGACTTTACAACATTCAAAATGCTCTACTTTCATTATTTTCTTGTTATGTGACTGGACAAATTAATCTCTCTGAACTTCTGCATTGTTTTATTGTGGCTCTAGGTAGAATGAGATAAATGTCTTTGTCTAGGAGATTCTATGAGCATTAAATAATAAAACTGCTATGCACATAGTTCAGTGTCTGGAATCTAAAGGACATGCCAAAACTATTAGTTTTTTTCTCTCATCCATTTATTTTTTCTTCCCAGTGCCCCTTCTACCCGTCTTCACTACGTCTTTGTCTTTAACCACATGGGACTCTGCTCTGAGACCCAGAGTTAAAGTACTTCAGTCAACCATATCATGGGCCAAATATACTCTTCCGAGGTGGCTTGAGAATCTAACCACCATCTATAAAATTGTTTCCAGAAAGTGACTCACAAATTAAGTTTTGGAACACAACCCTTTGAAAATTGGAGGGTGCCTGGACTGTGACTAACAGCATCAAACAAAGATGCATTCTTTTTCCACTTTGCTTATTATCTACAACTCAGTCATGCCTTTCACTTCCTCCAAAGAGTGTGATTGAGCTTTTGATAAAACTCTTTCAATTTAAACACTATGATAGCCAAAGCAAAGTGTTCATGGAGATTATGCCTTGCCTTCAACATGGAGAACTGGCAATGTAGATTTATTGAACACTTGCTATGAGACAGACAGCCTGTCAATTGTTTGATATGCATTACCTCATTTAATCTTCACAATAACCCTGTGAGTCTATTGTAGTTATTGCTCTTATCATCTTCTAAAACAGGAAATAGGTTTAGAGAAGTTAAGCAACATGGACAAGACAATTTAGCGTATTTTTCCTTTTAAAAAAATTTTTATTGGAGTATAGTCAATCCTAAAGGAAATCAGTCTTAAATAATCATTGGAAGGACTGATGCTGAAGCTGAAACTCCAATACTTTGGCCACCTGATGTGAAGAACTGACTTATTGGAAAAGACCCTGATGTTGGGAAAGATTGAAGGCAGGAGGAGAAGGGGACAACAGAGGATGGGATGGTTGGATAGCATCACCAACTCGATGGATATGAGTTTGGGCAAGCTCCGAGAGTTATTGGTGATGAACAGGGAACCCTGGCTCGCTGCAGTTCATGGGGTTGCAAAGACTCGGACACGACTGAGCAACTGAACTGAACTGATAGTTGATTTATATTGTTAGTTTCAGGTATACAGCAAAGTGAATCAGTTGTACATACACATATATCCATTCTTTTTTAGATTCTATTCCCTTATAGATCATTTCAAAGTACCGAGTAGCATTTGCTGTGCTGGACAGTAGGTCCTTAATAGTTATCTGTTTTATAGATGGTATTGTACAAGTGGCAGAATCAAAGTTCCTGTTCAGATTCTCTGATGCCAAAGCCCATGCTTTTTCTAGTGATTGCTAACTGAATGAAGTCCACCATTCTAAAGATTTTTGCATCTTATTTTCAAAAATGTTATAAATTTTTGTTTATTAGCATTGCATTATAACATTTAACCCATAGATAGTCCTCCTATACAGATTTAAACTTGCTATTTAAGGAAATAAATCTTTTTTTAACCTTGGTAGGGCAATTTCACTGTTTTAAAGAGGAATAATTTTTTGATTGGCAGGAGCCATTATTGTTTGGATCATTGCCCATCCTCTCATTAAATGATCTGGAGTTAGTAGTAGATTTTCTACAAGTATACTGTGTCAAAGATGCTCACCATTTCTCTCCACAGCTGCCAGAGGTAGACCATGACCTGAAGTCTCCAGCACATTCACAGAAGCATACTTACTAAGATTTCATGAGGGGGCTAGAGGTTTCCAGGTCATAAACACTGTTGTTTTACAATTGCTAAATTCAGGATTTTCAGAAACATGTTTTAGGATGCTTAAGAGTATGTTTTTATTGCATTTTTCTCTTTATGGTTACCTTCCTCATCCTGTACTGTGCCTGGGTCTGTAAGTGTACAGTTGAATTTTAGTGCTACTTCAATTGTGTATAAACTGTCAAAATCCCATTCTCATTTTTCAAGTGCAGAAGACCTAATTTTTTTTAATGCTACCCACATTTCTTTCTATATTGTGTACATTGGGACCAGATAGAGTTATATCCTGTGCTTTATCAATTAGCTATCGCTGCATAACAAGTCACCCCAAAAAACAAAATCCATTTATTGTGCTCATGATTGTGCAGGTCAACAATATAAGCTAGGATCTGCTGGATACTTTATCTTGTCTGGGATAGACTTCTTTATGAATTTATGATCTGCTTAGGTCAGCTGTAGGCCAGCTTTACTGATCTTGGCAGGGTTCTCACATGTCTGGGGCCTTGGCTGGGACACATGGTCTAATTTGATTCTGATCCACATGGTCTCTCATCCTCCAGCAGCCTACCACAAGCTTATTCACATGACAGCTGGGCAGGATTCCAAGAGAACTAGCAGATGTATGCAAGGTCAGTTAAGGTCTGGGCCTAGAACTCTAGTATCTCTGCCATATATTATTGTCCGAAACAAGTTGCAAGACCACCACAGATATAGAAGTGGGGGAAGTACATTCTACCACTTAAAGGGATGACCTGTAAAGCCACATTACAAACTCTGTGGATATAGGAGGAGATGGAGATTTGGGTCCTTTCTGTAAGCAATCATCTAAAAGTTCCTTATTCTGTTTTGTTTTTTTTTTTTTTTTGCTCTTATCTATCAAGAAAGTAATTTTTAGTTCTTGGATAAGCTGTGGCCAGATCCTGTTCTGGTGAGCTCATTAACTGCAGTGACGGATAAACATAGTTTATTTATGATGCTTAAAAAAGATATATAATGTAAGGGCCTGTGATGAGAGTGGTTACCACAAGCCGCTGTTCTCAGTGGAAAGGCTACATGTAAGCAATCTCATCTGTCCAGGACACAAGCCAAACACTTGGGATGTCTAAAATCCCTACCAAAGAAGTTTGGAGTCCTGAACCAGGTATGAGGGGATGGGCTCCCCAAAGTGCTGTCATAGTTTGGGCACTTTCTCAACTATCTCTGATAAAAAGCAGGGCAAGTTATTTTTTCTTCACAACACTTATTCTCAACTTTCACTGCTGCCAAATAAAGTTGAAATCTGCTCTTTCTGGTCTCTCACGTGTTTTCTAATATGCTTCCCTGGCTAGACAGCTAAATAACTTGTTGTGGGTAAAATACATGTCTACAGAAAATCCTAAAGCAGTATCAGGAAACTTTTGTTCTACAGAATGTTAATCCTCCATGATGTTTCTTGGAAAATGGATCCTAAGATAGCTTTGATCACCACTGCTTATTAAATTAATAATCAATGAATGTGTTGAATAACTACAGTACATTTTTTAGTATATATTGAAATATCTTGAAAAATCTGCCCTGAAGAACCATAGCTACCTAATGGGCTAGTTTTCCTGGTGTATCTTCCCATACCACTTCATTTTCCACCCTTCTGTGACCTGTTCTGGTCCCCTGGGGACTGTCCCCTGTGAAAAGACTCAGCCAGGCTGTGTCAGCTGAACTTTTATTGGATTCAGCCAATTGAGGACACCTGCTGAAGCGACTTAGCAGCAGTAGCAGCAGCAGAAGAAGATAAAATGGGCAAAGGAGAATGATTTTTTTCTTCCCAGCATTTTTGCTTTGGTGCCAATTCTCTGGCAGTAGCTGACTTCCTCTATGATTACAGCTCTTTGGGGCAGGTCCGATCCATGATTCTAGCTTGCCGTGGGCTCTAGAAATACGATTTCTTTTCCCCTTGTTTCTGCCCCAGGCTTACGTGTTGTGACTACTCCCTGGGTGCTTCTGCATCCCTTAATTATTTTATTTTATTTTTTAAGTTTTAATTTTATTTTATTTAACTTTACAATATTGTATTGGTTTTGCCATATATCAAAACGAATCTGCCACAGGTATACATGTGTTCCCCATCCTGAACCCTCCTCCCTTCTCCCTCCCCATACCATCACTCTGGGTCGTCCCAGTGCACCAGCCCCAAGCATCCAGTATCATGCATCGAACCTGGACTGGTGACTCGTTTCATATATGATGTTATACATATTTCAATGCCATTCTCCCAAATCATCCCACCCTCTCCCTCTCCGAGAGTCCAAAAGACTGTTCTATACATCAGTGTCTCTTTTATTGTCTCACATACAGGGTTATTGTTACTATCTTTCTAAATTCCACATATATGCGTTAGTATACCGTATTGGTGTTTTTCTTTCTGGCTTACTTCACTCTGTATAATAGGCTCTAGTTTCATCCACCTCATTAGAACTGATTGAAATGTATTCTTTTTAATGGCTGAGTAATACTCCATTGTGTATATGTACCACAGCTTTCTTATCCATTCTTCTACTGATGGACATCTATGTTGCTTCCATGTCCTGGATATTATAAACAGTGCTGCGATGAACATTGGGGTACACGTGTCTCTTTCAATTCTGGTTTCCTCAGTGTGTACACCCAGCAGTGGGATTGCTGGATCATAAGGCAGTTCTATTCCCAGTTTTTTAAGGAATCTCCACACTGTTCTCTATAGTGGCTGTACTAGTTTGCATTCCCACCAACAGTGTAAGAGGGTTCCCTTTCCTCCACACCCTCTCCAGCATTTATTGCTTGTTGAGTTTTGGATCGCAGCCATTCTGACTGGCGTGAAATGGTACCTCATAGTGGTTTTGATTTGCATTTCTCTGATAATGAGTGATGTTGAGCATCTTTTCATGTGTTTGTTAGCCATCTGTATGTCTTCTTTGGAGAAATGTTTATTTAGTTCTTTGGCCCATTTTTTGATTGGGTCATTTATTTTTCTGGAATTGAGCTGTAGGAGTTGCTTGTATATTTTTGAGATTAGTTGTTTGTCTGTTGCTTCATTTGTTATTATTTTCTCCCATTCTGAAGGCTATCTTTTCACCTTGCTTATAGTTTCCTTTCTTGTGCAGAAGCTTTTAAGTTTAATTAGGTCCCATTTGTTTATTTTTGATTTTATTTCCCATATTCTGGGAGGTGGGTCATAGAGGATCCTGCTGTGATGTATGTCAGAGAGTGTTTTGCCTATGTTCTCCTCTAGGAGTTTTATAGTTTCTGGTCTTACATTTAGATCTTTAATCCATTTTGAGTTTACCTTTGTGTATGGTGTTAGAAAGTGCTCTAGTTTCATTCTTTTACAAGTTGACCAGTTTTCCCAGCACCACTTGTTAAAGAGATTGTCTTTAATCCATTGTATATTCTTGCCTCCTTTGTCAAAGATAAGGTGTCCATATGTGCGTGGATTTATCTCTGGGCTTTCTATTTTGTTCCATTGGTCTATATTTCTGTCTTTGTGCCAGTACCATACTGTCTTGATAACTGTGGCTTTGTAGTAGAGCCTGAAGTCAGGCAGGTTGATTCCTCCAGTTCCATTCTTCTTTCTCAAGATAGCTTTGGCTATTCGAGGTTTTTTTGCATTTCCATACAAATTGTGAAATTATTTGTTCTAGCTCTGTGAAGAATACCGTTGGTAGCTTGATGGGGATTGCATTGAATCTATAAATTGCTTTGGGTAGTATACTCATTTTCACTATATTGATTCTTCCAATCCATGAACATGGTATATTTCTCCATCTATTAGTGTCCTCTTTGATTTCTTTCACCAGTGTTTTATAGCTTTCTATATATAGGTCTTTAGTTTCTTTAGGTAGATATATTCCTAAGTCTTTTATTCTTTTCGTTGCAATGGTGAATGGAATTGTTTCCTTAATTTCTCTTTCTATTTTCTCATTATTAGTGTACAGGAATGCAAGGGATTTCTGTGTGTTGATTTTATATCCTGCAACTTTACTATATTCATTGATTAGTTCTAGTAATTTTCTGGTGGAGTCTTTAGGGTTTTCTATGTAGAGAATCATGTCATCTGCAAACAGTGAGAGTTTTACTTCTTCTTTCCAATTTGGATTCCTTTTATTTCTTGTTCTGTTCTGATTGCTGTGGCCAAAACTTCCAAAACTATGTTGAATAGTAATGGTGAAAGTGGGCACCCTTGTTTTATTCCTGACTTTAGAGGATATGCGTTCAATTTTTCACCATTGAGGATAATGTTTGCTGTGGGTTTGTCATATATAGCTTTTATTATGTTGAGGTATGTTCCTTTTATTCCTGCTTTCTGGGAGTTTTTATCATAAATTGATGTTGAATTTTGTCAAAGGCTTTCTCTGCATCTATTGAGATAATCATATGGTTTTTATTTTTCAATTTGTTAATGTGTTCTATTACATTGATTGATTTGTGGATATTGAAGAATCCTTGCATCCCTGGGATAAAGCCCACTTGGTCATGGTGTATGATTTGTTTAAAATGTGTTGTTGAATTCTGATTGCTAGAATTTTGTTAAAGATTTTTGCATCTATGTTCATCAGTGATATTGGCCTGTAGTTTTCTTTTTTTGTGGGATCTTTGTCAGGTTTTGGTATTAGGGTGATGGTGGCCTCATAGAATGAGTTTGGAAGTTTGCCTTCCTCTGCAATTTTCTGGAAGAGTTTGAGTAGGATAGGTGTTAGGTCTTCTCCAAATTTTTGGTAGAATTCAGCTGTGAAGCTGTCTGGACCTGGGCTTTTGTTTGCTGGAAGATTTCTGATTACAGTTTCAATTTCCATGCTTGTGATGGGTCTGTTAAGATTTTATATTTCTTCCTGGTCCAGTTTGGAAAGTTGTACTTTTCTAAGAATTTGTCCATTTCTTTCATGTTGTCCATTTTATTGCCATATAATTGCTGATAGTAGTCTCTTGTGATCCTTTGTATTTCTGTGTTGTCTGTTGTGATCTCTCCATTTTCATTTTTAATTTTATTGATTTGATTTTTCTCCCTTTGTTTCTTGATGAGTCTGGCTAATGGTCTGTCAATTTTATTTATCCTTTCAAAGAACCAGCTTTTGGCTTTGTTGATTTTTGCTATGGTCTCTTTTGTTTCTTTTGCATTTATTTCTGCCCTATTTTTTAAGATTTCTTTCCTTCTACTAACCTTGGGGTGCTTCATTTCTTCCTTTTCTAGTTGCTTTAGGTGTAGAGTTAGGTTATTTATTTGGCTTTTTCTTGTTTCTTGAGGTTGCCTGTATTGCTATGAACTTTCCCCTTAGGACTGCTTTTACAGTGTCCCACAGGTTTTGGGTTGTTGTGTTTTTATTTTCATTCCTTTCTATGCAGATTTTGATTTCTTTTTTGATTTCTTGTGTGATTTGTTGGTTATTCAGCAGCGTGTTGTTCAGCCTCCATATGTTGGAATTTTTAATAGTTTTTCTCCTGTTATTGAGATCTAATCTTACTGCAATGTGGTCAGAAAAGATGCTTGGAATGATTTCAATTTTTCTGAACTTACCAAGGCTAGATTTATGGCCCAGGATGTGATGTATCCTGGAGAAGGTTCCATGTGCGCTTGAGAAAAAGGTGAAATTCATTGTTTTGGGATGAAATGTCCTATAGATATCAATTAGGTCTAACTGGTCTATTGTATCATTTAATGTTTGTGTTTCCTTGTTAATTTTCTGTTTAGTTGATCTATCCATAAGTGTGAGTGGGGTATTAAAGTCTCCCACTATTATTGTGTTATTGTTAATTTCTCCTTTCATACTTGTTAGTATTTGTCATACATATTGCGGTGCTCCTATGTAGTGTGCATATATATTTATAATTGTTCTATCTTCTTCTTGGATTGATCCTTTGATCATTATGTAGTGACCTTCTTTGTCTCTTTTCACAGCCTTTGTTTTAAAGTCTATTTTATCTGATATGAGTATTGCTGCTCCTCCTTTCTTTTGGTCCCTATTTGCATAGAAAATCTTTTTCCAGCCCTTCACTTTCAGTCTGTATGTGTCCCCTGTTTTGAGGTGGGTCTCTTGTAGACAACATATGTAAGGGTCTTGTTTTTGTATCCATTTGGCCAGTCTTTGTCTTTTGGTTGGGGCATTCAGCCCATTTACGTTTAAGGTAATTATTGATAAGTATGATCCCGTTGCCATTTACTTTATTGTTTTGGGTTTGAATTTATAAACCTTTTTTGTGTTTCCTGTCTAGAGAATGTCCTTTGGTATATGTTGGAGAGCTGATTTGGTGGTGCTGAATTCTCTCAGTTTTTGTTTGTCTGTAAAGTTTTTGATTTCTCCTTCATATTTGAATGAGATCCTTGCTGGGTACAATAATCTGGGCTATAGGTTATTTTCTTTCATCACTTTAAGTATGTCTTGCCATTCCCTCCTGGCTTGGAGAGTTTCTATTGAAAGATCAGCTGTTATCCTTATGGGAATTCCCTTGTGTGTTATTTGTTGTTTTTCCCTTGCTGCTTTTAATATTTGTTCTTTGTGTTTGATCTTTGTTAATTTGATTAATATGTGTCTTGGAGTGTTTTGCTTTGGGTTTATCCTGTTTGGGACTCTCTGGGTTTCTTGGACTTGAGTGATTATTTCCTTCCCCATTTTAGGGAAGTTTTCAACTATTATCTCCTCTAGTATTTTCTCATGGTCTTTCTTTTTGTCTTCTTCTTCTGGGACTCCTATGATTCGAATGTTGTAGCGTTTAATATTGTCCTGGAGGTCTCTGAGATTGTCCTCATTTCTTTTAATTCGTTTTTCTTTTTTCTCCTCTGATTCATTTATTTCTACCATTCTATCTTCTAATTCGCTAATTCTATCTTCTGCCTCTGTTATTCTACTATTTGTTGCCTCCAGAGTGTTTTGGATCTCATTTATTGCATTATTCATTGTATCTTGACTCTTTTTTATTTCTTCTAGGTCCTTGTTAAACCTTTCTTGCATCTTCTCAATCCTTGTTTCCAGGCTATTAATCTGTGATTCCATTTTGATTTCAAGATTTTGGATTAATTTCACTATCATTATTTGGAATTCTTTATCAGGTAGATTCCCTATCTCTTCCTCTTTTGTTTGGTTTGGTGGGCATTTATCCTGTTCCTTTACCTGCTGGGTATTCCTCTGTCTCTTCATCTTGTTTAAATTGCTGAGTTTGGGGTGTTCTTACTGTATTCTGGCAGTTTGTGGCGTTCTCTTTATTGTGGCGTTTCCTCACTGTGTGTGGGTTTGTACAGGTAGCTTGTCAAGGTTTCTTGGTTAAGGAAGCATGTGTCGGTTTTCTGGTGGGTGGAGCTGGATTTCTTCTCTCTGGAGTGCACTGAAGTGTCTAGTAATGAGTTATGAGATGTCTATGGTTTTGGGGTGACTTTGGGCAGCCTGTGTCTTGGAGCTCAGGGCTGTGTTCCTGTGTTGCTGGAGAATTTGCTTGGTATGTCTTGCCCTGGAACTTGTTGGCCCTTGTGTGGTATTTGGTTTCAGTGTAGGTATGGAGGCATTTGATGAGCTCCTGTCAATTAATTTTCCCTGGAGACAGGGTTTGGACTTAAGCCTCCTGCTTCCAGTTATTGGTCTTATTTTTACAGCAGTCTCATAACTTCTCCTTCTATACAGCACCACTGATAAAACATCTAGGTTAAAGATGAAAAGTTTCTCTGCCGTGAGGGTCACCCAGGGAGGTTCACAGCATTACATGGAGAAGAGAAGAGGGAGGAGGGAGTTAGAGGTGACCCGAATGAGATGGGAATCAATAGAGGAGAGAGCAGGCTATCCAGTAATCCCTTCCTTATGTGCACTCCAGTACTATTGCCTGGAAAATCCCATGGATGGAGGAGCCTGGTGGGCTGCAGTGTATGGGGTCGTGAAGAGTCGGACATGACTGAGCAACTTCACTTTCACTTTTAACTTTCATGCATTGGAGAAGGAAATGGCAACCCACTTCAGTGTTCTTGCCTGGAGAATCCCAGGCATGGGGCAGCCTGGTAGGCTACCGTTTATGGGGTCACACAGAGTCAGATATGACTGAACTGACTTAGCATAGCATAGCATATGTGCACTCCACAACTGGACCACTCAGAGATGTTCACGGAGTTATACAGAGAAGAGAAGAGGGAGGAAGGAGACAGAGGTGACCAGGAGGATAAAAGGAGGGAATGAAAAGGAGAGAGACAGATCCAGCCAGTAATCAGTTCCGTAAGTGTTTTCCACCATCTGGAACACATAGAAATTCACACAGTTGGGTAGAGTAGAGAGGGGTTAGGGAGGAGATGCAGGCAACCTAGTGGAGAAAAAGGAGAGTCCGGAGTGGGAGAGAGCAGTCAAGCCAGTAATCTCGCTCCCTAGTAAAAAAATGGGTACTGAAGATTGGGTTCTTAAAGGTACAAAATTGGTAACAAATACCTAAAAGCAAAAATTAAAAATCTATAGTAGTGTTTGGAATTTCAAAAATACAATGTTAAAGAAAAGAACAAGGAAAAGAAAGAGAGAAAAAGAGAAAGGAAAAAAAGAGTCACAGAAATTATAAAGAAAATATAGGTACAAAATTGATAACAAATACCAAAAAGCAAAAGTTGAAAATCTAGAGTAGAGTTTGGGATTTCAAAAATACAATGTTAAAGAAGAAGAAAAAGAAAGATAGAGAAAAAAAAAGAAACGAAAAACAGAAACCAAAAACAAACAAAGGCACAAAAATTATAAAGAAGATATAGGTACAAAATTGATAACAAATACCAAAAAGCATAAATTAAAAATCTAGAGTAGAGTTTGGAATTTCAGGAATACTGTGTTAAAGAAAAGATGAAGAGAAAGAGAGAGAAGAAAAAAAAAAGTCACAAAAGTAAAGAAAAAAAAAAAGGTACAAAATTGATAACAAATACCAAAAAGCTAAAATTAAAAATCTAGAGCAGAGTTTGGAATTTCAAAAATATAATGTTAAAGAAAAGAAGAAGAAAAATAAGGAGAAAAAACAAAGTCACAAAAATTATAAAGAAGATATAGGTACAAATTGATGACAAATGTATGCAGGTCAGGAAGCAACAGTTAGAACTGGTCATGGAACAACAGACTGGTTCCAAATAGGAAAAGGAGTACGTCAAGGCTGTATATTGTCACCCTCTTTATTTAACTTATATGCAGAGTACATCATGAGAAATGCTGGACTGGAAGAAACACAAGCTGGAATCAAGATTGCTGGGAGAAATATCAATAACCTCAGATATGCAGATGACACCACCCTTATGGCAGAAAGTGAAGAGGAACTAAAAAGTCTCTTGATGAAAGTGAAAGTGGAGAGTGAAAAGGTTGGCTTAAAGCTCAACATTCAGAAAACGAAGATCATGGCATCTGGTCCCATCACTACATGGGAAATAGATGGGGAAACAGTGGAAACAGTGTCAGACTTTATTTTTCTGGGCTCCAAAATCACTGCAGATGGTGACTGCAGCCATGAAATTAAAAGACACTTACTCCTTGGAAGGAAAGTTATGGCCAACTTAGATAGCATATTCAAAAGCAGAGACATCACTTTGCCAACAAAGGTTCGCCTAGTCAAGGCTATGATCTTTCCTGTGGTCATGTATGGATGTGAAAGCTGGACTGTGAAGAAGGCTGAGCGCCGAAGAATTGATGCTTTTGAACTGTGGTGTTGGAGAAGACTCTTGAGAGTCCCTTGGACTGCAAGGAGATCCAACCAGTCCATTCTGAAGGAGATCAGCCCTGGGATTTCTTTGGAAGGAATGATGCTAAAGCTGAAGCTCCAGTATTTTGGCCACCTCATGCGAAGAGTTGACTCATTGGAGAAGACTCTGATGCTGGGAGGGATTGGGGGCAGGAGGAAAAGGAGACGGCAGAGGATGAGATGGCTGGATGGCATCACTGACTCGATGGATGTGAGTCTGAGTGATCTCCGAGAGCTGGTGATGGATAGGGAGGCCTGGCGTGCTGCAGTTCATGGGGTTGCAAAGAGTCAGACACGACTGAGCGACTGATCTGATCTGATCTGATGACAAATACCAGAAAGTATAAATTAAAGATCTAGAGTAGAGTTTGGAGTTTCAGGAATATAATGTTAAAGAAAAGAAGAAGAAAAAAAAAACAAGGTCACAAAAGTTATAAAAATATATATATGAAGTTTGCTTTTAAAAAAAAAAAGTATCTTTTTTTTCCCCCTTTTTGCAAATAGTAGGTTATAAAAGTGAAAATTAAAGGTGTAATCAGATCAGATCAGATCAGATCAGTCGCTCAGTCATGTCCGACTCTTTGCGACCCCATGAACTGCAGCACGCCAGGCCTCCCTATCCATCACCAGCTCTCGGAGGTCATTCAGACTCACTTTCATCGAGTCAGTGATGCAATCCAGCCATCTCATCCTCTGTCGTCCCCTTATCCTCCTGCCCCCAATCCCTCCCAGCATCAGAGTCTTCTCCAATGAGTCAACTCTTCGCATGAGGTGGCCAAAATACTGGAGTTTCAGCTTGAGCATCATTCCTTCCAAAGAAATCCCAGGGCTGATCTCCTTCAGAATGGACCGGTTGGATCTCCTTGCAGTCCAAGGGACTCTCAAGAGTCTTCTCCAACACCACAGTTCAAAAGCATTGATTCTTCGGCGCTCAGCCTTCTTCACAGTCCAGCTCTCACATCCATACATGACCACAGGAAAGACCATAGCCTTGACTAGACGAACCTTTGTTGGCAAAGTGATGTCTCTGCTTTTGAATATGTTATCTAGGTTGGTCATAACTTTCCTTCCAAGGAGTAAGCGTCTTTTAGAGGACTTAAAAGAATTTTTTTTTAATAAAAAAAAAAAAAGAATGATCGTAAAAATAGTAAAAATATATATAGGACTTTCTCTGATATTGTTCTGGGTATTGTGGGTTCAGTTCATTTTTGGCTAGTTCCTTGTTCCAGTTTATATTTCTCAAGATCTATAAGCCTCTTCCTATGAAGTTGGTACTAACCACGGGGTTTTAGTTTATTTCCTGTCGCTTCCAAGGTGGTTCCTCTGTTATAGCTTCTTCTGTTTGCTGGTCTCTTCAGTGTCTGATTTTCGCCCTGATACAGAGAGGGCAATGATGGACACCTTTTTTTTTTTTTTTTTTAAGGCTCACTTGTGCAGTCGTGCTGTGGGGAGGGAGGGACACTGCAAATAAATAACGCTGGTGTGTGCTCACAGTGCCTCAGCCACACTGGGCCTGCCCCCGACTCACGGCGCATGTAGCCTCCTTGCCCACACTGCTCAGGCTCTAGGTTGCTTCGCTGGGAATCATCTTGGCCGGCCCTGGGCTGCTTGCACCTCCCAGGTCTAAGCCACTCAGGTTCAGGCATTCAGGTAGTCCTCAGAGGCCCAGACTCAGTTGGGCCTGCGTTTTGTGCCCTTCTCAGGTCCAAGCAGCACAGGTGATGAGATGTTCAGCAAGCTCAGCTGCTGCAACTTATTGCCTCCCTGCTGCTTGGTTTTCTGGGTGTACAACTGGCGCACCTTCTCAAGCAGATGTGGACCTTCCAGAGCCCCAAGAAACCTTAGTTAGCAAAGAAGCCTGCTTACAGTTTTTTAGATAATGTCTCTCTGGGGCTGCGATTGTCCGCTTCTGGCTCTGGCTGCCTGTCACCAGAGGGGGACAGTCTGCAGCCGGCTATCTCTGTACAGTCCTTTGTTCTGTGTGCGGGCCTGGCAGTGTCTTAGGTTAGGGCTGGCTTTTCACGTGGTAGATATCCCACAGTCTGGTTTGCTGGCCCAAATTATTTCACTCAGGTAGTGCTCGTGGCATTCAGGCCAGATCCTTACTCTAAGCGATGCAGCCCGCGCCGCACCTCCCCCGCCAGCCCGCGCTTGCTAATGGCAGATGCAGGCATCTGTGCTGCTTCTCCGCTGGGGGAGTTACCTCAGGGCTCCTAATCTGTGGGTTTTAATTGTTCCTTTATTTTTTTCTCCCTGTTATGTTGCCCTCTGTGCTTCCCAGGCTCGGCACAGACTCGGCAGTGAGAATGTTTCCTGGTGTTTGGAAACTTCTCTCTTTTTAAGACTCCCCACCAAGGACAAAGCTCCATCCCTCCCTCTTTTGTCTCTTTTTTTAATCTTTTATATTTTTTCCTACCTCCTTTCGAAGACAGTGGGTTGCTTTTCTGGGTGCCTGATGTCCTCTGCCGGCATTCAGAGGTTGTTTTGTGGAATTTACTCGGCGTTTAAATGTTCTTTTGATGAATTTGTGGAGGAGAAAGTGTTCTCCCCATCCTATTCCTCCGCCATCTTAGCTCCTCCCCTTAATTATTTTATTAACCCTACCTGTATTTCCTTAAGAAGTCTCTTCATTAAAGTCTTTTCCTAGGGATTCTTAGCCTGAGGGTCTAAGGACATCTATAGATAGAAAACAGGGAATTGGAGAACTTGGATGGAGAAAAAAATAAGCTTTGAGGTTGTCAGTAAATTACTCCTTTATTTTCACTAACCTCTAAAGGAAATTTAGCTTTTCATCCAACTATAAATGTAGGCAAAAGACATTAGCAACACCTCTGGCTTTGTCATTAGTAGATATTGCAGATATTTTCATATCATGTTGTAGATTTTGTTGATACCTAGAAATAGTATTTATTATTATTACTACTTTGAAACTGCATTAGTTTTGAGATATGATGCTAGATCATGTTATTTAAATAGGTCAGTAAAGAAGCACATTTATTCCTATAACTAGTATTTGTTTTAAAAATATTGCTTTTAATTGAATTTCAATTTAATTGGAATCCTTTTGTAATCTTATTTTATTATATATTTTCTGAAATGGATTTCATTGACCTCAGCAAACTCCAGAGGGTTTCCCCTTTCCCTTCCCCAACACACACACACACACACACACACACACACACACACACACACACACGAGATTAAGAACTCCTGAACCATCTGAGTAAATTATATTTCCTGTACGGCCATGACTGATATAACAGGAGATGCACTTCCGAATTTATTTGATGGGAGAACCTATTTTTCATGTTCATGGATTACTATTTCATGGAACTAGTCTTTCACAAAACACACTTAGGAAAAGATATCTTATAGGAATGACCCATCTTATGATATTTCCAAAAGTAGGAGCAGTCAGTCTTGACGATGTCAGGTCAGAAAGAGACTGTAGCCCCTTAAGTCCCACTGGGTGCAGGATACAGGCTTCTCAGACTTTCCCTGTCACATGTACTTTGCCCAAGTTATTTTCTTTCCACAGGCCAGATATTTTCTTCTTAGGTTTCATGTTCTTGCCATTTATCCTTTTTGCCTTTATAGTCTGTGCTTGCATCCCTCTCCAATGTCCTGAACTCTGTTTCACAAGCCCTCCATTTTCATTCCCCATGGTGAGAACACATTTGTGAATTATGTTATTGGCTATCGCCAAACATACTCAAAATAAAAATGGTGACCTGATAGTACCAAGAAAGCTCGAATTTCATTTTCAACCTGGAACAAATCTATTAGTGACTCTGCCTTTGTCACTGAAAACATAATTTAGTACTGTCAGGATAGTCAAACAGTGTTACATATTTTTTTCTTTATCTCTCTGGCTCCCTCCTAATTAACCATGAAGAGCTAGACATGACCACGACTGTGATATCACAAATGCATCGTCCTCTCCGTTAACTCTGCTCTTTGAGAGCAACATTTCCTTTCTATTTATTTTAATATTCTCATGTCCTAATACCAGGAGTTCAATTATGCCTATTGGATGAATAAATGAGATGCACATTTAAGCTGGGGCAAGGAGGCTTCGCCTTGTCAACAGATTTAGTGACTAAAAAACCATACTAAGGGAACTTTAAGAACAGCATTCATATTTTATTCATCATTAGACTCACTAAGGATCATACACATTGTGTTGGATACTTACTAACTGGGCCATGTTCACAAGTCCCAGCCATATTTCTCAGAGGCAAAGCCTTTAGAAAGATTAACTACAATGCGGACCATTCTCCCTGAATGTTTTGTTTCTTTGCAGTATTTACAAAATCTTTACAAGGGTTCTGATCCTCTTTGATTTCATTTTCAGCCCCATATAGATAAATGCTACAACCTTTTATGCTAAGGCTAAACTTTCAAATAATATTTCTTTCTTATCTTCCTTAAGAAATAGACAATGTCTACATTTATTAATTGCATGTACATAATGTATCATACTGTTTATATAAAATATTATATGATATATAACTATTCCAATATTTTCCTTCTTGGTTAATCATCCATTTTCATGTTCCCCACCCCTCCCCTTTTAAACCAGACTTCTTGTTTGAAATATGAAAAGTTGTGTTTTAGAAATTATCTTATTAAAGTACTAGGAATCATACCTAATATTTTCATTTATGAATTACTTGCATCTTTTACAGTTAATTTGTCTACCACACTGGCCTTTTGAGGGATATTTTCTACTTTTCATCTGTTCTTTCTGTTTTATGTTGTAACTTTTTCTACCAAAGATGTTTATAGTGTCTTTTCCCTCCAGGGTTTTTTTTTTTTTTTAAGGATCTCATTGAAGTTTGAGTTCTCTCAGTTTTCTCCCTTTAATTTTCTTTTTTATTTTCTTTCTTTTGGTCACCTGTGGCAGCACTCTTTAAAGTTTTTTACATTGAAGTCAGTATTTTGAACTGTGCTTCACATGGCCAGTTTTCTGACATCAAACTTTTGTGTTGTCATCTACTGTCAAATAGGTCCAAGTTACCCTTCAACTTTGAAGGGAGAGGCTTGAAAATTGCCATCCTGTGTGTGCACTCTAACCCTTGATAAATACAGTGATCATGTGGTTCTGTCTTGCTTTTTTTGGTGATCACTAGCCTTACTGTGAAGTCCAAAATTCTGTCTGGTAAGTAAAACTCTAGACAGCTAGAGAGATGGTGTTGTCTAATAAAATGTTGTCGTTGTTGTTATTGTTCAGTCACCTGGCCATGTCCGACTCCTTGCAACTTCATGGACTGCAGCACACCAGCCCTTCCTGTCCCTCACCATCTCCTGGAGTTTGCCCAAATTCATGTTCATTGTATCAGTGATGCCATCCAACCATCTCATCCTCTGACGCCCTCTTCTCCTTCTGCCCTTGATCTTTCCTAGCATCAAGGACTTTTCCACAGATTCAGCTGTTCACATAAGATGACCAAAATACTGGGGTTTTAGCTTGAGTATCAGTCAGTTCAGTGAATATTCAGGGTTGATCTCCCTTAAGATTGACTGGTTTGATCTCCTTGCTGACCAAGGAACTGTCAAGAGTCTTCTCCAGCACCACAGTTTGAAGGCATCAATTCTTTGGCATTCTGCCTTCTTTACTGTCCAGCTCTCACAACCATATGTGACCACTGGGCAGACCATAGCCTTGACTATCTATACCTTTGTCAGCAGAGTAATGTCTCTCCTTTTAAACACTGTCTAGATTTGTCACTGCTTTCCTGCCAAGAAGCAGTTGTCTTCTGATTTCATGGCTGTAGTCACTGTCCCCAGTGATTTTTGTGCCAAAGAAGAGGAAATCTGTCACTTCTTCCACCTTTTCCCCTTCTATTTGCCATGCAGCAATGGGGCCGAATGCCATGATCTTAGTTGTTGTTGTTTTAGTCTTAAGCCAGCTCTTTCACTCTCCTGAAAAATGTAATTCTTGAATTTACAAGTGGTCCATGTATTTATCTGAACCACTTTTTATATCTCCAGTTTTACTTCACTACTCTATTCTCCCTTTTTGAAGTAATATCTATAACAATTTATGAACTTCAGAAATAACTGAAAATTATCATTTGTGTGTTTGCTACAAGACTCTGCTGAAATGCCAGAGCATTTAAATTCTGGACAATTTCAGTATCTAAGGTAGAAAAGATGGAATATTATTTGTTACTTAATTTCTTTTGCTTCATCTCTCATCCTAAACCTAATTTCAAGGATCAGTTTGAATATCACCTCATGGGTGATTCCATTCTTACACTCTCCCCATCAGAATTAATTCTTTTCTCCTCTGTGCTACATATATAATCATAATAATATTGATTATTAATATATCCTAACAATGATAATTGCACTTATGGCACTTAATGTTTTCTAGGCACTATGCTAAATAAATACTTTAATATAATAGATAACTTTTCTTTTAACAAAACACTGTGATTAAGTATTATCATCATCTCCATTTTACACACAAGGAAACTGAAGCACAGATAG